>OY288255.1:67162018-68621892 GCA_958450325.1 Agrostemma githago | reverse complement strand
AAACCCTAAACCCTAAACCCTAAACCCTAAACCCTAAACCCTAAACCCTAAACCCTAAACCCTAAACCCTAAACCCTAAACCCTAAACCCTAAACCCTAAACCCTAAACCCTAACCCTAAACCCTAAACCCTAAACCCTAAACCCTAAACCCTAAACCCTAAACCCTAAACCCTAAACCCTAAACCCTAAACCCTAAACCCTAAACCCTAAACCCTAAACCCTAAACCCTAAACCCTAAACCCTAAACCCTAAACCCTAAACCCTAAAACCCTAAACCCTAAACCCTAAACCCTAAACCCTAAACCCTAAACCCTAAACCCTAAACCCTAAACCCTAAACCCTAAACCCTAAACCCTAAACCCTAAACCCTAAACCCTAAACCCTAAACCCTAAACCCTAAACCCTAAACCCTAAACCCTAAACCCTAAACCCTAAACCCTAAACCCTAAACCCTAAACCCTAAACCCTAAACCCTAAACCCTAAACCCTAAACCCTAAACCCTAAACCCTAAACCCTAAACCCTAAACCCTAAACCCTAAACCCTAAACCCTAAACCCTAAACCCTAAACCCTAAACCCTAAACCCTAAACCCTAAACCCTAAACCCTAAACCCTAAACCCTAAACCCTAAACCCTAAACCCTAAACCCTAAACCCTAAACCCTAAACCCTAAACCCTAAACCCTAAACCCTAAACCCTAAACCCTAAACCCTAAACCCTAAACCCTAAACCCTAAACCCTAAACCCTAAACCCTAAACCCTAAACCCTAAACCCTAAACCCTAAACCCTAAACCCTAAACCCTAAACCCTAAACCCTAAACCCTAAACCCTAAACCCTAAACCCTAAACCCTAAACCCTAAACCCTAAACCCTAAACCCTAAACCCTAAACCCTAAACCCTAAACCCTAAACCCTAAACCCTAAACCCTAAACCCTAAACCCTAAACCCTAAACCCTAAACCCTAAACCCTAAACCCTAAACCCTAAACCCTAAACCCTAAACCCTAAACCCTAAACCCTAAACCCTAAACCCTAAACCCTAAACCCTAAACCCTAAACCCTAAACCCTAAACCCTAAACCCTAAACCCTAAACCCTAAACCCTAAACCCTAAACCCTAAACCCTAAACCCTAAACCCTAAACCCTAAACCCTAAACCCTAAACCCTAAACCCTAAACCCTAAACCCTAAACCCTAAACCCTAAACCCTAAACCCTAAACCCTAAACCCTAAACCCTAAACCCTAAACCCTAAACCCTAAACCCTAAACCCTAAACCCTAAACCCTAAACCCTAAACCCTAAACCCTAAACCCTAAACCCTAAACCCTAAACCCTAAACCCTAAACCCTAAACCCTAAACCCTAAACCCTAAACCCTAAACCCTAAACCCTAAACCCTAAACCCTAAACCCTAAACCCTAAACCCTAAACCCTAAACCCTAAACCCTAAACCCTAAACCCTAAACCCTAAACCCTAAACCCTAAACCCTAAACCCTAAACCCTAAACCCTAAACCCTAAACCCTAAACCCTAAACCCTAAACCCTAAACCCTAAACCCTAAACCCTAAACCCTAAACCCTAAACCCTAAACCCTAAACCCTAAACCCTAAACCCTAAACCCTAAACCCTAAACCCTAAACCCTAAACCCTAAACCCTAAACCCTAAACCCTAAACCCTAAACCCTAAACCCTAAACCCTAAACCCTAAACCCTAAACCCTAAACCCTAAACCCTAAACCCTAAACCCTAAACCCTAAACCCTAAACCCTAAACCCTAAACCCTAAACCCTAAACCCTAAACCCTAAACCCTAAACCCTAAACCCTAAACCCTAAACCCTAAACCCTAAACCCTAAACCCTAAACCCTAAACCCTAAACCCTAAACCCTAAACCCTAAACCCTAAACCCTAAACCCTAAACCCTAAACCCTAAACCCTAAACCCTAAACCCTAAACCCTAAACCCTAAACCCTAAACCCTAAACCCTAAACCCTAAACCCTAAACCCTAAACCCTAAACCCTAAACCCTAAACCCTAAACCCTAAACCCTAAACCCTAAACCCTAAACCCTAAACCCTAAACCCTAAACCCTAAACCCTAAACCCTAAACCCTAAACCCTAAACCCTAAACCCTAAACCCTAAACCCTAAACCCTAAACCCTAAACCCTAAACCCTAAACCCTAAACCCTAAACCCTAAACCCTAAACCCTAAACCCTAAACCCTAAACCCTAAACCCTAAACCCTAAACCCTAAACCCTAAACCCTAAACCCTAAACCCTAAACCCTAAACCCTAAACCCTAAACCCTAAACCCTAAACCCTAAACCCTAAACCCTAAACCCTAAACCCTAAACCCTAAAGACCCTAAACCCTAAACCTAGACCCTAAAACCCTAAACCCTAAACCTAGACCCAAAAACCCTAAACCCTAAACCCTAAACCCTAAACCTTAAAACCTAAACCCTAAAACCCTAAACCCTAAAACCCTAAACCCTAAACTCTAAACCCTAAATTTAGGGTTTAGGGTTTAGGGTTTAGGGTTTAGGGTTTTAGGGTTTTAGGGTTTAGGGTTTAGGGTTTAGGGTTTAGGGTTTAGGGTTTTAGGGTTTTTAGGGTTTAGGGTTTAGGGTTTAGGGTTTTAGGGTTTTAGGGTTTAGGATCTAGGGTCTAGGGTCTAGGGTCTAGGGTTTAGGGTTTAGGGTTTAGGGTTTAGGGTTTAGGGTTTAGGGTTTAGGGTTTAGGGTTTAGGGTTTAGGGTTTAGGCTTTTAGGGTTTAGGGTTTAGGGTTTAGGGTTTAGGGTTTAGGGTTTCGGGTTTAGGGTTTAGGGTTTCGTTCCGGGTTTCGATTCTGGGTTTAATTCCGGTATTAGCTTTCCGGGTTTAGGTTCGGGTTCGGCAATACGAGTTTCATTCCAGGTTTCGCATTGCGGGTTCGAGACAAACCGATGAATTCATCCATGAAAATCAAGTCGGTAAATTCGAGAATAAAAACAAATTCATCTTTATAAACTCCAACAAACTAGCATACGTAATCTAATCAAATAAATTCATAAGAATAAAAAAAACAACTACATATTAATCAAAACAAAAAATATGTAGACGGTTTCCCAAAAAATAAGATGAGAGCAGGCAAATACAAGATGAAACGATTTGGGCAAAAATCAAAAAATAAAAAAGGATTTGTTTCATAGTTCACACAAATCGCAAACCCTGCAAGTTTAAAAAACCAGGCAAATACACTATGAAATCAGTTCGTTAAATATAAAAAAAATCTGATCTGATATGAAATTAACTGAGGGCTAAAAAATACCAGACATTCCAACATCCAGGTAGGAATAAAATCTACGAAGGAGCAACATTCAAACAAAAATCTTTAAAAAAAAATTAATCAATTAAAAATTTTGGGATGTCTATTAAGCCATTATTTTACATTTCCGATACAAACAATAAAATGGTCGTCCAAGCATCACAACATAGCGAAACCATGAAACGGGAAACCCGAATCTGAAGCCCGGAAGTCGGTTTTGAAACAAGAAACGCAAAACCCGGTTTCGAAACGAGAAACTCGAAACCCAGTTTCGAAACTCAAAACTCAGTTTCGAAACTCGAAACTCAGTTTTGAAACGCAAAACGCAAAACTAAGTTTCAAAACGCTAAGTCAAGTTTCGAAACGCGAAACGCAGAACCTAGTTTCGAAACGCAAAAGTCGATTTCGAAACGCATAACTTAGTTTCGAAACGCGAAATGTAAAACTAAGTTTCGAAACGGAAAAATCGAATGCGAAACGCGAAACAAGGGCAGCAGTGCTCTACTCTCCCACTGTAATTAATCTCCATGTCAATCTCCGACCAATTTCCCCCTTTCCCACTTGAGAAAACCCTAAATCGAAAAACCCCTAAATTGAAAACCCCCTAAATCGAAATCCAAAAAATTGGTACAAACCGACCATAAATTACAACTAATCAAAATTAATAAAAATGAAAAGCAATCTAGAAATGCAATAGATAGATAGAAGAAAATGAACCTTATCAATCAAAATCATTGAACCTCGCCACAATCATCTACTTCTCATCTCCATCTATTTCACTTCATTTTTTCCACCATTCTTTTTCCATTTCTTTCTTTGAGTAAAAAAAAAATGGTTGGAAAAATAAAGGGGAAGAGATTAGAGACACCATTTTTCCTATAACGAAGCACCAATATGGGGTAGTTATTATAGGTGAAGGGTTGAGTGCAGGGGAATTGAGAAACGGAAGTATTGCAAAACTCATTTCTCGGATGATTGTTATTGAAGGATGAAAAAGAAGTATAAAATGGAAAGAAACGACAAGATCTTGCAAATTTTTTTATTTTTTTGGGTTTGATAGATCTTGAGAATATAGGCGGAAGAATGGTGGGATGTAGATAGATATTGTAGAAACTAATACCGTGGCACTTAGAATCTAATCTAATGGTTTTCATTGAAACTGTAAAATCCAGCGGTAGATGGACGGTGATTTGGTCATCAATCTGTGTGACTTTAACAAGTTACAAATGGACCGTGGATTTATCATCAATCCGTGTGATGATAAATGGAGCTTTTTTATTTTAGTAACTTTCTCTCATGTGGAAGTCGTATTGTGAGACCGTTTCACATGAAAAATTGTAAACGCTTGTCGAAAGAATGTTTTGAATTTCATTTTCCAACTACAAATTTGTGTCTGCTGCTATTTTAATACTCCCTTAGTGCCTTTTCCAAAGGGTGCATTTCTGCGCAAATATTAAAAGTGAAATAATTAGAGACAAATTAGCACTTATTTATCCAAAATGTCATTTCGTAAATATGTAAGTAGAATAAGAATAATTTGTTCCAGAAAATACACTAAAAAAGAAAAGGGTCAATTGAATCTGAATAACCCAGTGAATACGTACCATTTGGATATGAACATAAGGAGTATTACACAAAAACTACGAACATGGATCACTTCTATTTTAACTTTTTATGTGTTATTCGCATGTGTTTTTTCATTTTGTATTTGTTTTTATAACAAGCGTACCCATTTTAGAGGAACTATATTCCTCTTGTTTCCACCAAAAAAAAATCATTTCTCTTGTTAAAAGAACATTCAATATATGTCTCACTAAGAGTAAGTTTCCTTTGTGACAGATATATCCGTCACAAAAGTGTGATTACCCTTGCACATGATATCATGGCGGAAGTAGAGATGGTGGAGGGGGCGGATGGAGAGCACATTGGTAGGAGGGAGACCGTGGGGGTAAAGAGATGGAGGGCACCGGATGACATTGTTAAGATCAATTTCGGCGGGTCTGAGGGAGAGAGGTGTTGGAACGGGGGTTGTTGCTAGAGGTCCGGATGGGGCACAGCTATGGGCAATGAGTACGGGAGACTTGGAAGGTCGGATGTGGGAGAAGCAGAAGCGGAGGCAATTCTCGAGGGTATCAAGGATGCTTGGCGTTGAGGACACCGTTCGGTGATTGTTCAAAGCGACTGCAAGACTGTGATTGATCATCTAAGCAAGCAAGGGTCGAAGCAATTTATTTCTTATTCTTGATGAAATTATGAATTTTAGTTGTAATTTTGGTAATGCTTGTTGATCTTTCGTGTCACACCATTGTAACCGTGTTGCTCACGAGCTAGCTCAAGCCATGCCTTCTGCCACGGGGAAACGTGTGTGAGATGACTATGGGCCGACAACATTGATGTTCTTATTTCTGATTAATCTAACGATAAGAGTTAATTCCGAGTTTGAGATATTCAGAAACGACTAAAGCTAATTGAATGAGATTGAAAAGGCTTTAGAAAACAAATGCAAGGTGCAGAATTCAAAGAATTGTTTCCACGGAGTGAAATGCAAGTCAACAGCCCTAACATCAGATACGGGGTGTTTTACGGAACATATTACAAACACAAAATATGATTCACCGTTCATGCACTAAAATTTCAGCACACATCTCAGTCGTACATACATAATGTGATTGAGATGATAACTTTCACTTCTTCGCATAGGTGATTTCCATAGGATTCTGAGGGTCAATTTTAAAGCCCTGAAGCGCCTGCATTGCTACCGTTGACTGGTCTTCATCTTCAAACTCCACAAAAGCAATGCCGGGCTTTGCTTCAATCATCCGCACTTCCCTGAAACCTGGGTACTGCTCAAACAACATTTTCACCATCAAGCTTGTTGTGTTATATGGCAAATTTTGCACAAACAATATATTGTTTGGAGTTGCAGATTCCCGTCCTCCCGGTCTGCGCTGTGAAGCCTGTCATCAGAACAACAAAACAAACCACAGGTGAAAACACTGTGCAACATAACACACAACAGATGAAATGATGTGCTACATTTTCCACCACACTTGTATGACGAGCTCAATTACAGGTAAGCACATTTACAGTCTACCAAAGTACCAAGCATGGCGTACGTATGATACAAGAGACCAGGACGAAAAAGCAGAAAGCTATCCACGAACATAACTTTCTTGTCATAACACTTTTAAATCAACGGCCTGGATAAGGTCTAAGAGGAACATAAGCAATTCATCACACGCTCCGTTATAAGTAATATTGCATCAAGAAGTTAATAGTATCGAGGGTTGCTAAAACTGTAGACACAATAGAAAGATAAAGTTGATCAGTTTACTTACAAATGTCCCGCCGTTGCTTTGAGTAGTAGTACCATTAGCATTCTGTTGAGTTCCTTCGGTGTTCCGCTTCTTTTCAGCTGAATAAGGAAATATAGATTTTAAAACCACTTTTTGGAGTAAAACCAAGATCAGAGGAAGGTATCCAGAATCTTCCGGGGGGGAAATCATATAGATTACGGATTACTAATACTTCAATTATCCCCACTCTACGATATTCTCCTCACAAAAGACAGCAAAGGGTCTAATTGGGTGAAATAGAGGGTGTATGATACAGGCAAACAACAAGTGTTGTCTATGTAGACTTAGAGATACAATTGGCAGACACCTTGATAGAATCACAATACACAGAAATATGTTTTGAATTCTCCCACTCTTAGCAACAAAGCCTTAATCCCAAAAGGACATAAGTTGGCTAACATGAATCGTTACATAGAGGATTACAGTGCTAGCACACCCCCACCCTCAAAACCCTGACCCATCTTGTGGACACAAAAAAAAAAAAAAAAAAAAAATTGCCCCACAAGATTCCAACACTTAACCACGAAAAATGGAAACAATCCCGCCTTATAAAACCCTAGAGTGATGGGTTTTTGAGGGTGGGGGACTGGGGTTAAGGGTGTCAAGAGAGGAGCAGTTTTTGTTGGTATGAGTGTCTCCTGGCTGGGGTCAAATTCTTCAGTGGGTGGGGATGGGTTTCTGACTGAATGGATGGTCCCAATTTCGAGCATGTTAGGGCTGGGTGGGTTAGGTTTAGGGTGTTGGTCATATGCGGGGGGTTGAGGATGGTGGGTTAGTGTAGTGGAAGGAGGGTGATACTGAGTAGATATAGTTAAGATTATGTGATAATGTTGGTTAGAAAGTTAAACTTGATAGCTCGTGTTGAATAGCAAGGTCAGGGTTAATACTCAATACGGCACCTATAAGCCTTACTGATGTTGTAAAAGGTCAGCATTTTGGGGGCAAATACCAACACAAAATTTTAAATAAAAAAAAATGATATCATCGGAAAAGTGGCAAACATTAGGGGTATAACATGATTTTTTTTGGAGGGGAATTTAATCAATGACACCAAAGGGTGATGCCAAAAAACTCCCTTCCTTTCTAATCATTAATTTTGACAATGAACTTAGTTAATCATGAATGGAAAGTGTTTAGCAAATTGGGTCCCAGATGTTCACCGTACACATGTAAGTTCAATTCATATACTCATGTACGTACACACACTAAAACTAGTTCTTGTTTCAAATAAGGGACATACGCATTACTTCTATGAATTGACAATTACAATGAATAAATATCGTCAATTGTTTCCTTCCCTAATACCGCACCATACTTATCGATATTGATATTAACGTAAATAAACACTATCTCGATATGTAAGTTGTGTCTTGGTGCTTAAGTTTAGATACTTGAGTTGGATTTGAGATATTATGATTGACACGCTCCCAAAAGATTATGAGAATATTGTCTACAAAGAAAAGTAGGCAGGGTGTCACATAACCAACCATATATATTAAATGGAACACCCGTTGGTTTAACCATGCCCAATATGTTTTCATTTCAATTAATCACGTGAAGAACAGTTGACAAACTTCGTTAATTAAAAGCATTAGAACCTATCTACCAAAAAAGTTCTCAAACCACTTAAAAAAACTAGGACCTAGAGCAATGTCAAGGTTAGTCATATACGGAGTACTCAGGGGGGGCACAGGAATTTACGTATGAAATGGTTTAAATACATTTAAGTCTCAATTTATTTACAAATCTTAGGTTGGTGGAGTGGTTAAGTTGTTAATATTTCATACCACAGAACCAGGTTCGACTACTATTATCGATCATCTGTTTTAGAAACTAATAGTCCCAGCAAAAATAGATTAAAAATGCTCCTAGCCAGATTCGAACCCGGGGCGCGCAGGAGGAAGACAAAGAGCATACCATAACAACAGAAAACACTTGATATTTCTCTACCTTGTTTAATACATATCATAAATATCTATACAGATTGGGGGGGCACGTGCCCACCCAGGCCCCACCTAAATCGGCCACCGGGAGTACTTGCCAACAACATTTAGCTACTAAGTAGTCATAAAAAGAAATTTGATACCTTGCTCCTCATATTTCTTCTTCTTTTCCTTTGGTATAAAGGTCCCCTCTGCTTTTGCAAGACAGTCTGACTTAGCTTTTGCATATTGTATTCGCTGGGAAAAAAACATCATGCAATATCAAAAATTTAAATAGACTCTTGATGCACCCTTAGGTGGGATAGCTTAGTATGGAATAGACTTGGTTTTCGAAGTAGGAAGCGGACAACCGCAAACGGCCGTATCCATATGTAGATGTCGGAGGAAATATGAAAATATGGGAATACAAGCACATAGATATGAAAAAGTTGTAGTAGTTGTACGTTAAATGCGTAAGTCGGATGACATGCGTTTCATCTATCTAAAATTGAGATGGAGGTAAAAAGAGGTGTATGCATGAACTTACAATGGGCTTATCATAGAAAGGGAAGTGTTGCATCTGTCGGACAGCATTGCTTGCAGCTGTAATTTCACTAAAGCAGAGCCATGCTTGTCCTCGAAGTTTAGGAGTCTTCAAAGCCACAACATCTAAAATTCTCCCGAATTGAGAGAATAAGCAATAGAGGGACCTCTTCAATTCTAGCAGGATAGGTAAAAGAAAAGAGAAGATTCTCAGAAACTGAGTCAACAATTAAAGGAGCATGTTGCAGCACGAAGATTAAAGGGAGGAACACATTTCATAATATTTGCGCATTTATTTTCATTTTGAGAGCACGCATTTGGTGTATAATTACAATCAAATATGTGCAAATGTGGACATGTCACAGAAACTAAGTGTTAATTTGATGGAGATACTTCAGTAAGGTAGTGAGTGGAGAATCCCGAATCAAGCGAAACATAGGGCTAAACACGATGCTTTAGGCACTTGAGTAGGGTAGAAACACAAGATAACATAACATGATTATCGTCAACACTCAACAAACAAACAAACAAACAAACAAATGGAAACCTCAAGATAGTAGTACTCCGTAATATAAGTAATATTAGGATTCACAATCCTAAAATAAACGGATGATTAAGATTCGGCGGCGTCTGGAAAGTAGTCTAGAATAATTAAACCCTAGAAACAGAATATTCAAATTATTGAAAAGAAGAAAGAGAGAAGTGGTGGGTGGGACCTTCTTTCTTGACCTTCTCGTTCAGATTTTTGATGTAAATAGTCTGATTCGGGGGAATGTCGCCGGACAGCATCATCTTTATTGGCGAGGAGGAGTGGAGACTAACTATTACTAACCACTAACAATAACAATAACAATAACAATAACAATAACAAGGGAGGATTTTTATTGATTCAGCCACCCAACCCAATATTACCGATCTGGAGTTGAAAATCAGAAAGAAGAAGAAGAAGAAGAAGATGATGAGAATTCAAAATGTGAGTTTTAGTTTTAGGGTTGGAATAGGCCAGGGTGAGTGATTGACAAGGGTTGAGCGAGCCTAACTAAAACTAATGTTGTTTACTGCGGAGTGTGAGTGATTCACCCGGGTTTTTAAATTCGCTTTTGATTTTGGTTTTAAAATCGAGTCGGGGCCGAACCGATTTTATTCGGACTAGGTTCATGATACAATCGGATTTTTTATGGGATACAATCGCGTAAAAATGAACTAAATAGATGATATGATCGGTTTAACTGTTCGACTAAATTAGTCGATAGGTTAATTGATCTTAGAATAATCTGTAGTGAGGGAAAGAATCGCCTAGGATTAATCAATCGATTTGGATGGAATTAGAGAGAAAATGGAGATTAGGTAGCTAAGAAAGATAACTTTCATGGATAAATTATTGGATAGGTGACTACAACTTACTAAGGCCCTTATATAGGCTAAATGCTTTGGGGAATAAGCTAGAAATAAAAACAACAATTACGAGACTACCCTCCATAATAATTTGGTGTGTATAAGACTGGCCTCTTGAAACGATCCTTGTCCTCAAGGATCAGATTTAACTCACCAACGCATCCCATAGATTGAATATGGAGTATTCTTTTAGCAGCTTAGCTTGATCAACCCGATGCAGTTGGAAGCAACGCCAACCAACAAACAATTCAAAGAATCGAACACTCTCGCTTCTCAAATTTGTTGTCTTTGGACTCACTGAAATCCTCCGAATCTTCTCTTCCACCAATAATAATAATAATAATAATAATAATAATAATGGAATGGATAAGGTGATAACTAAAGAGAAAGAGGAGCTTTCAATTACTGGTGTAGATGATGTTCTTGGCATATAAGAGATTTTATCTTGGCTACTTGGAGTCTGAGGAAGGACCATCATAAGGCCAACTACTTGTAATCCGCCATGATCAAAAATAAGGATAGTATGCTGAGTCTCTACCTGGGAGTGACGATTGTAATGAAATCCACCTGGTTCAAAAACAAAGTGACTTACTTTTTCGGTCAAGAGGATGTCGTGCTTCACTTGTTCTATATTGCCTGGGTCCCAAATGAAAACTTGTAGGTTCGGACCACCCCTTCCTAACTTCATCACCAAGTCATGAAAGGCACTTGAGTAACCCTTCAAACTAGCATCAAGGTGCGTCTCATAATTCATAAATGTCAATCCAACTAAGAGATGGTTTGAGAGAGATGACATTTTCTTCGAGGTAGTAGTAACACAACCATGATATACCTTGTAGTGTATCCGATGCACATAACCATTTCCAACCTCCTCAAAATCACCCTTGTCCTCAAGGGTGAGACAAAGTATCTGAACTATTGGAAAGACAAAAGTTGCTGGGAATATTAGGGGCATTGGACTATAAATAAAGCAAATGAATAAATACCAATCTCCAGAGACCTTAGCCCCCTCTTGTGCAACATAATAGCTAACATTGCTCACGGTCAATGTAAATAGTATCTCAATTACAATGTTACTGGAAAGAAACTCAAGCCATAGAACATGCACTACTCCAAATGCAATGCCAATTCCAACAGTTCTAAGTGAAACTTGAGCCAAAAACTTTATAATTGCTACCCAGTTGGAGATTCTGGCAAGGACCGTTTCGAAGAAAAGTTGATATACCACGATTGAAATCCCGTCATTCATTAAGTATTCCCCCTCAATTGTGGAACTCAATTCTTTGCTTGCACCAAGTTCTTTCAAAATTGCAATAACAGAAACAAGATTAGTCCCACTTAAAAGTCCACCAAGCAACAATGATGTCGTCTCGCTCCAGCCATACGGAAATGTAAACGTGGGAGCCCAACTATGTACCTCCTTGTAAGTATATGATTCCCACTCATGTCTCAACCCAAAAAGATTAGATAAAAATATCTCATCTCGGTTTAGTTGTGAAAACAAGACTCCGGGATCAAAAACAAACCTATAGCAACATCTCATACCAAACATCATATTCCACATTAAGCCTTCATATCCAAAAAATTTCTTACTCCAACTTAAGACTTCACCAATATCAACCTTAATAAAAGGAGAACCAACCTTAATAAAAGGAAGATTTCTCACCGGAGAGTAAGGATAATCCGGGTAATAATTTCTATCATAGAATTCAGTGTAATCATTAGGTGCTTGATCCATAGGTGAACAATCACTTAAGATCAAACATACAAGTGTGGAGAAATGCTCTCGGTCAGCTCTTAGTTTAGAAAAAATTTGTCCATTGGAATACATCCTGACTTCATGTTCTATCTGGACTTGATGGGCCAAATTAACATCCTCGTCACAAGCCTTCGTCTCATCAACCAATGGTATATTATGATTCTGGTTCGAGCGTAAAACTGATTCCGACATTTCATCGAACACCTTGTGAGTACAAACTAAAGCCAACTCCTTTTGTGAAATAATAGTGTCTGGTTGACTCATTTCATCAAACATATGGGGTGCAACACTAAAATTCCTCAAATTTTCAACAGAATTTTCATAGCCTGCCTCAGTTTCGGGAATTTTTGTATACTCGGTAGCAACACATGGTAGTGACTGCTCTAAAATACCATCCCCGACAGTTTCGTCAACAAGCCCAAAAGTTTTCTCAACAGTTGTAACTACCTGATTTTGGGACGGAGTCAACTGGTGTTCAGATATTTCGTCGAATACCTTGTGTGCACCAAAAGAAAGTTCTAAACCTGATGAAATTTGTGACTTAGGCTCACACGCTTCATCAAGCAATTGCTCACATCGTCCCTTGTCATGTAATTTTAATCCCTCTTTTGAAACTTTGACAAATACAAAAATCTCGAAATCTATACCGCAAGTGAACATGCAATTATGATCAGGAACGTAAGAACAACTATGGAGATGGTCAACATACCAGATTTCGTCACACCACAAGCACATATTAGCATTCCTTCTTGCGTTCATAGCATTTAGGGTAGTGAGTGTGTATGATTCGATGATGCCTCCGGCTAGTGCTTCTTCCATTTGCTCATCAATGGAGTTACTGTGTTGTATATTTCTACAGAAATGCTCAATTCTTCTCAGCTTCATTTTTTTTTTTTCTGATTTTGAACTTTGTAGGATATGGACTAATGGACAGTAAACAGACAATCAATAGTGGTAATTAATTTATTTATTTTTAATATAGAAAGTAGGTCGAGAGGAAAGATGACTCTGATACCAAATGATACAATCGGATTTTTTATGGGATACAATCGCGTAAAAATGAACTAAATAGATGATATGATCGGTTTAACTATTCGACTAAATTAGTCGATAGGCTAATTGATCTTAGAATAATCTGTAGTGAGGGAAAGAATCAACTAGGATTAATCAATCGATTTGGATGAAATTAGAGAGAAAATGGAGATTAGGTAGCTAAGAAAGATAACTTTCATGGATAAATTCTTGGATAAGTGACTACAACTTACTAAGGCCCTTATATAGGCTAAATGTCTTGAGGAATAAGCTAGAAATAAAAACAACAATTACGAGACTACCCTCCCTAATATTTTGGTGTGTATCAGTTCATTAATTTGCAAATCAGGGTCCTTGTAGCAAATCAAAATCAAAATCAAAATCTAAGTGAAGTCTACACACTCAAACCCTAAAGCCACACTGACTCCAGATCTCATCTCATCTCAAATGGCGACGGAGGAAGAAAGCGCCGTAAAGGAGCCCCTGGACTTGATTCGACTGAGTCTCGACGAGCGTATCTACGTCAAGCTTCGCTCTGATCGCGAACTCCGTGGCAAACTCCACGTATGTTGTGTCTCTCACTTATTATCAACAATCTTCTCCTATTCATTACTAGTACTAGTACTTCATTTATAATTAGTACTGGGTTTTCTGCAATTTAGACAGGTGCTAAAATATGTACTGTAACTGTAGTAGTAATTTAGTACGGAGTATTAGGGTAAAGAAGGCAATCAGGGTCTTGTCGCGGATGATGGGTAAAGCGTGGGTTCAAATTAATTTGCATTTGCATTTGCATATCCTTGTCAAACATTCGGCACCTAAGATACTTGACTTCACAATGATGCCCAATCCAGCACTGGGCACACCCAACCCAATGTCGAATGTTTCAACCTGAGCCCAAGTGAGGTTGTTTTAGCTTTCCATTTGGTAATGTCTGATCTGTATTTGCAACTGATGCATTCACTAGCTTAAATTCAGAACAATTTACCATGGTCAACTTAAATAGCTTCTCAGTCATGTACAACCTTCGTTCGGGAAAAATGGAATTATCATTCTTTTCTTACTTAGTAGGATTGCAATTTCATCTAACATTATCTCTTTGATTTGCAGGCTTATGATCAGCATTTGAATATGATTCTCGGAGATGTTGAAGAAGTTGTGACAACTGTCGAAATAGATGATGAGACTTATGAAGAGATTGTGCGGGTATGCCATTTCAACTTTTTTTTCTTCTTAGAAATATATTGTGGAGATAGTCGAAAAGGACTCCAGCCTGTAAATATCCAACTTAGTAGTCTGATTTGGGTTGTGAGAATGGGACCTGATCCATTTGATAGCATCAAGGAAGTTGACATCAAACTTAATTGCTATAACACGTCAACGGGAAAAATCATTATAAAGTGTATATGTGTCTTTTTTTTAAAAACTGTTTTAAGCATTAATTCAATAGGCTGCAAGGGCCTAAACTACTCGAACTACGCAGAAAGGGACCAGACTGCTCAAAATAACTGTGCAACTCACCTTAATTTTATAAGAGATAGGGTTTATAGGTCGCACTGTGATCCTGAGAATGTTACTTCATATTGTGTTAGGTGGTGCTTCTTTTTTCAGGATTTTGTGATGAGCTTTCTCACAAATTGCTTTTTGTTCTCTTTTCCAGACCACAAAACGTACAGTTCCATATCTCTTTGTTAGAGGAGATGGCGTCATTTTGGTATCACCACCTCTGAGGACTGCGTGAAGGAGCTTGGGGTTCAGGTTACAGGGTTGTTGATTTATTGCACCTTTGTTATCTTACACCAATATATTGTATCATTTGGAGGATTACTGTGAACCTTAATTAAGTAGTATTAACTTTTATTTATGTTTCGGCTGAAAGAAACCATGACTTTTTATTGGAGGAAGAGCCAAGGATCTTGAGACATCGAATGTGGAATGGTCCTTTCTGCTCGTGGAATGCATTCTACTCTCCTGTCATTGGGACTGTATAAGTAACTTATTGATCCTCACTCTATGGAGAAATTGAGATGCTTCCAAAGCTCATTGCCTAGTCAAATGGGCAAATTGAGCAGTTAGCTTCTTTGAAACTAGAAGGGTAATTTGCACATTAAAACTTACCTGGTACGGCCAAGAAACATAAGGGAGTACTTGAAACAGACCCAGGTATAAGTTCCCAATTGACTAGACAACCATTTCTCCATGTGAATCATGACATAGGGATTGTTCCATGAAAACAAGTCGGGTATGACTGGTGAAAAGACAGTGGTTTTCATCCACAAATTATTGCCTCATTTTAAACGAGGGTGTAGTAGATTGTATGGGGTCAACATATTTGGCAAAGACAGTGTTTGTATTTCTGTTTCCATCTAAAAGCCCGACTTCCAGAGAACATTTGGAGGTTATAACTGTACAAATTTGATCATCTGTTTATGTGTGTTAGTGTTAGGGTTATCTCGCACAAGAAACTCAAGAGCAGTTGTAATGGTCAAAAGGTAGCCATAATGGATGTCAAAAGGCACAGTTGCTGACTTATTGCTTTGGCTTTGCATGTCAAGTGTAACTATAGAGTATAAAGATGCAACCTATAACTTGATAATGACTCTTGAGTGTGAATTCATATCATCACATGGTATTGCCCGAATAGAATATGTTGTATTTGTGCATTGGATTTCATATCACCAGTTCATTACGATGGTAGTTTCTTTACGACCAAGTGAAGCGTCAAACAGTCACCAATCGAATTAAAAATTCATGCTCTACAATGACTGGAGTGTGAGTATCTCAACGACGAGTATGGATCCCTCCATTACTTTTTCTCTCCATTATCTCTAATACAATAATATAAAATCATTAATACTTCTCCACCTCATCAAAATCGATAACCGTTGGATCGTTTTAAAACGAATCTAAACCCTTCAAAAGTAATGGAAAGTAATGGAGAGGGAGGAGTAATGGAGAAAAACTTTGCTCCTCAACGACTACCAGTCTAGCATCAAAATTAAATGAAACAAGCACAGCCAGAACACCCAGTCTCTTGACCAAGAGAAATATCACAAAAAGATGGAGCAGAACAAATTTATCCTCTATCGATATAATGGTGTTACACGTGATTCAGTTCAATAAATGGAGCGCATAAACTTGCAAAGCAACCCAATACATTAATACGATGACATAACACGGTGTTTTTTATTACCACAAAAAAATGACACTAAGCTGCCGACTGAATAAAAATATGCAGAAAAAATAAGACCAAAACTGTGCAAAAATAGAAAATAGAGGCATCAAAGAGAAGAAAATAAGAAACGGGATAGAATAGAATAGACAGACCGAAAGGGAACACAAACTGGGCTCATCTACGGCGAGTATGTGTGGAGAAGGAAGGGGAAGTAGAAACTTGGGCAGGTCTGTAATTCTTGTTGGGAGAATCCAAAGGTCCCCTGAAGGATGCATATGCTGATTTTGCTACCTCTGGAACCGAATCCAACGGTACAGATTCTGCAAAGCAAGCTGTATTTATACGTGTTCTCTCCAGCTCCCCTTCTAGAAGCTCCGCACTACACTGCTGCCCCAGCGCCTGAAATATAGGGCAAGATGATGGTTGTAAATTTTTTTTTTTAGTGTGCCTTGATGCTAGTAAAATCAAGAAACATAGAAACACATTAAGAGTTCAACAAAGCCGACAGATCTCAAGTGATGAAAAAATTAGGGCCAATATCAGCTGTCAGATCTTTTTTTACGGGTTTTGTTAAGCCTAATTACCCTTCTTTTAGAAATTTCCTTCTTTTTTTCTTGTCCCAAAAGTATTGCACAACACAACAGATAATTCACTTACAATGAGGTCGTCTGGAGACATGCCTAGTCCTTGCTGTCTGTCCTCAGCGAGGACATCTTCACCACCACGAGTTGGTCTTCGATGATGACCAGGATTCTCAACAGCCTCCGTCATACTCTCAGTGGCCTTTTCAAGAAGTGTGCCTTGAAGTGATTTTAATGATTCACTCGCATCATTGGTAAAATAAGGATTCAATACTGTCTCAAAGTATTCAAGCTGCAAAACATGAACCTATAATCTTAAGATATGCATGGCAATAATCAGAGCAGTTATTACATCCCTCTAAGAGAATGTATTGGATGAGAAATAGCCCATTACTGACATTCATCAATCTCGAGAATCATGATCATACTGTTCGCTGACAGTTATCAAACAAATATGGAGTATACGACAGTAAATACTTGTTGCACAGAATTGCCAATTCACCATAATACACGCAGCATATTTAGGGTGGTACTTTTTCCTAAAAATTCTCAAACTCCAACCACCCATAAACCCACCCATGAACCACCACAAGCATCGAAACTGTCAAGGATCAGTGGCGGAAGGATGGCTGGGGTCGGTGACTGGTGGGGCTGGGTGGCTGGGGCAGTGGGAGGGTGCAGTTCGGGGCGGGGCCGATCTGAGTGAGGGTCATTGGAGTGGTGGGATGGCTGGGACGATCAGGGTGGTGAGTGGGTGAGGATGGTTGGGGTGGGCGAGGGTCGAGGGAGGGAGCCAAACTGTAAGTTAGGTTGTTGTTTTTAAAGATTTTTTGAAGATTTTTTTTGAGTATTTTTTTTTGTTTTATATTATGAAGTTTTTTTTAATACGTATAAACCCTAAATAATTAATCAAATAATAATAATAATACAATAATAAAAAAATGAAGTACTCCGTAAATAAATAATGGATATTACGTTATCGACAATTCATAATCGAATTAGAAAGCGTTGATTGATTATGTAAATTGATAAAACGATGAGAAACCTGATTGGATCTTAGTGTAAAAGCTAAAACTTTATAGAGGGGTAGAATAAGAAAAAATTTACTTCGTAGGAAAATTCGTTAGAATTGAGTATAGGTTCGATAGGAATAAATAACTCCGCTATTATATCACACCTAAGTACTCCGTAGTACTTTGTACTCAAAAGCAATACGGAAAAGATCATACCACCTAATATATACTCTAGGTTCAAGTTCAATCAGCTTCAGTATAATTGAACATTCAGAAAAATACTTCCAAGTGCATACCTCTAGCATAAGCTGACAGAAACCATTAACATCCAGTGACTTCAGCTCTTTGCTTTCATTTTCATGGAAGATGCTTAAAAGTGTATCAATCAGGCCTTCAACAAGAATACCAAGTGTTTTGTCAAGAAGTGGCTTCGCACCACAAAAGACCTGCATCGAAATGTATATACACGTATATGAAATGATTTGCGCAGAGTTGGCTAATTCTAAATCTTCTTAGGCTTACTTTGAACCAGAAACATATGGTTTTGATGATTAATTAAGTTTGATAACGTTATATCCTTAGATAGAAACTAGTCAAACTACTATAGGCTCAAGGAGGATACTGCACAAGTTGAGATGAGATAATACCAAAGGATCTAACAAGTACCTCAGCATGCACAGCTACAAGTGTATGTAATAATTCCACAGCAGCATCTCGTACACCCTGCATTTTATATGTTCTTTTATGAAATGATAATGCGTCAATGTTAGCAGTTCATACACTGATAAATTGTGCAGGACTTACTTTGACTGAAGGGGCTGCTCCCCAATATATTCCTGCATCCAACAAGTAATTCATTGCAGCTGTTCTGATCAAGTTTGCCTGATACCAAAACCAAAATTTGGTGGACATGAATCATGACTCTTAGTAGCAGCAAGCCAGCAACTATGAAAAATAGGTCTAAAATAATACTCGTAATTACTCCTATAAAATAATTATGCTATCAACAAAATAAATATAGCAAATAAAATTCAAGTTAAATATAATTAGAAGAAAGACTCCAGTAATATTTTTACAAAAATCCAATTAAGAATTTAAAAAATATCAAAAGTCACAATCCATCTCCATCGTCTACCCCGGATCATTTCTGTACAACTATCCTCTCCAACACCATATTTACTTTGATCCTCTGTGAGCTACATCATTACCCACTCCCTTTATCCAACGTTTTTGCTTTATGGGACAAAAGAGTCAACAAACAAGTGAAAACATAGCAAGGTAACAACACTATCATCTAGTTATGTGCAAGCACCTAGTCGATTAAGAAAATTAATATAATCACACAATGTAACAATCAAAAACTACAACAGATCAACATCGTTACAGCAAAGCAGCTCTGTTGGTGGCAGAGACAAATAGAAACAGAAAGTTTGCAATCTTCCTGGAGTGACTCGTTTACCTTGGCAAGAGTATATTGTTCAAGAACCTTTTCTTCGAGAGCAGAAAAGGCCATTACTAAGTCAACCTTGTCAGAGTCCTCGTCATCTCTTTCCCTGAATGGCAAATTGGCAAGTATATGAGGAATACTGACATACAAGCACGTCTTTCTTTAGAAGTAACGAAGCAAGCAAAATTTGTCAAAAGAACTAGAATATCATAGTAACTGTGCTGTCAGATCACCTTAACACAAAAGTTTATTCATTTGGACGAAGTTATCAACACTAACTGCAAAATAATAAATTACTAAATTTAACTCTATTGTTATGGAGAACAGGACTGATCAACCAACAATTGCTAATAAGCTCTGGCTAGTTTACCATTGTCGAACTTGGTTATTGATCAGCCCTAACATAAAGCAATTAAAAGAAGTCATAGACTAAAGAGACTACAAGAGCACACTATATTTTCTGTCAAATTTCAGTGCTAAAGATTACTGTTGTAATGCTACAGCAAAGTAAATTTAACATACAATTACAAAACAATTGCCAGCAAAGTTCTAACTACTAATTTAATAATCAGCCAATGTACATTAAGTATTACTATTACTACTATTATTTGAAGTGCCAGGCATGTACAGAATCCGTCGATTTCTAGTCTTGATTCTCTCGGAGTTTAGAGGTTTTGCAGCTTTCAAGGGAACAAATATATGTACTTGAAAGGTACAGCCAATAAGATGCAAGATACCAATATCATAATAGACTTTTTCAGTTGGGAAGGCACAAGAAAAATACTAACCCAGAACGAGCCCATATGTGTTTGTATTTATTGTAAAGCTCATAACACAATTCATCTTTGCAGTATCCAACATTACTCAAGACCATGAGCAACCGTTGATGAGGATCAACAATACTTCCAGGTGAAAGATCTGAAGATGATTCTGGGTTATCATAAGAAAACCCATTAAGCAAATGCGGACTACCTCTGCTTGATCTACTTTGTGATAATTCACTTCCAATACGTTCAAGATGACCTACAAATTGGATATCATTAAATATGATGCTCCATTAAAACTGTTGTAAAAAATTCATGAAACCAATACTTGCACTTTTTTCTCACAGTTTGAAGTGGTAACAAGCGTGCATGTTTTACATACCAGCAAAATCCAGGAAACAGTTTAAAAACGAAAGTCGGACTGATTCTTGAATTTCTTGGAAAGGAATAAAGACATCCTCTGCCTTTGCCGCTTCACTTTTTAATGCTTGAAGCATCCTGGAAAAGCATGAAATTTTTATTATGCACAGAATTAGTGCCTACAGAAAAAAGGGAAATATTTTTTCGTTTCAAGAAACCTCATCAAGCAATCTCAGTTTATGTAAAAGGTCATCACGAAACGCAGGCAAACACACAAAAACTCATTGACTGATACGTTCAACTCAATCGTTACACAAAGTACACTGGAGTAATGTGTTATTCCTATGTCCCAAGGAGCAGCAATCAACAAGAGAAGCCAAAGGTTACTTCTGGAACACATGCATACACACAGGAACCAACCAACTCACCCGTTTGACTATAATGGTTAAGCTGTATAGCTAAGGGTAAATGTTTGATCATACCTCAGCGGAAACCCCCAAGAAAACTCAATGGTCACTTATAAAACGCAGGCAAACACAATCACAAACATGCCACCGTACACCCACTGACCTGTAAATCAAATATAAAGTGGTATACAAGTATACATGCGCGTAGAATGTTTCTCACTCTTTATATAATACAACGCACTAACAATTCAACAGTCAATTCTACTGATAAGAGAAGTGTTTTGGATTTTGGGGATGAGAAAACACATAAAATTTCCTTGTGGCCAACTTTATAATTTCTATCAAGGCCAAATAATTTTGCTTTAGCTCAAAGTAAAATCAAAATTTACTTATTAGAAGGAAATCATAAGAAACACTAATGGAGTGATTTGAATTATATATTACCAAATACTTGGAGCACATCATATCTAGTCTACTGATTACAATCACCCACATACATGCTTCATAGTATTACTCTAAACCAGACACTTACTGATGAACTTGATCTATTGCTGAGATTACAATTGAACGGAACGCGAGAGGCAGGTAAGAAATCCTGTAAGGAGATTTATTCCTTTCAATTATTGAAACTGAAACCCATGTTTCGTCTCTTGACAATTCCTCGATAGTAGTCCTCATCCATGAGCACAGTCTTAAGATGTAAGTCTTTGAAACTTCTGCATGAACTGCTCTGAGTGCCATAACTGTGAAGACAAATAAACACTCTCAAAATAGGATCAGGCAGTGGATGCAGTGTAACCGTGACAACTAACAACAGCAAAGATACCAATAATAGCAGGAGCTGATTCCTTTACTTCCAACACCTGGCAAGCCTTAGATATTTCCTTAATGGAGTCGCTCATATATGTTTGAAGAATATTCGATTCGTCAAATTCACGAAATGTGTTGAGGACCTGCGCCAGCAACCATAAATAATTTGTTTGTAGCACCATTACTCAAATAATAATTAGATTATTACTAGAAGATGACCTACAAAAAGTTGCTCCATGATATTTATAAGCAACAAAGAAGCAATAGAGGACAATGGCGTCAATTGGGACCTACAGCCAATTACGGAGGGTCTCCCTCGGGATCACATGATACAACTAATGTAGTGTCTGGAGACACTGATAATATAGATTGATAGTTCGCCGCTGATGCTGCGATGCAACAATAAACTGAGGTCTATCCACGAAGATGTCAAGGTACAGTCTCTCAAACTATTTTTAAGAGGACATACGATGGAGTGAGCTTGAAATTTTTCTAAGACCAGAAAGAGTTCATTTTGTATCATGGTGGGTCATTTTGCAAGTGCCTCTTGTATTTTCTTTACTATTATGTGTTCTCCTTGTGGCATATGCTTAATGGCATTTCTATGAAGCATGGGTGCTAAGGCAATCTGCTGTTATGGCAAGTGAGTTTGGGCTGAGCAAACTCCTATGTTTTCATATGGGTGCCCCATTACATAGAATACACGTCAGATAGGTAATTTCTGTAACTCCCTATGGGTACAAGCAGTTGGTTCTCTCCATGGAGGGGAGGAAGAGATATTCTTGTTTCAAAGGTGTTGGAGTTAATTTACAGAGTATAACTTTATAACAAGGATTCTTCTCCTCTTTACCTCACTAATTTTAATACTCCCTCCGGATTTTTAATTTTTGCCCCATTGGCTTTTGCACACAGATTGATGAAAGTATAAAAGTAATCATAAAGAGAGCAATGATGATGAAAATGTGGTGACTAGACACATATGACTCATCAAGCTTGAGATCTAAATGGCATAATTAACTGTTAGTATGGTTAAGTTGATGGCAAAAAGTGTAAAAAGGAGAAATGCATAAGGACAATTTGGTAAAATACACAAGACAAACATGGAAAGTGGGGAAGTGGGGCAAAAAATAAAAACTTGTCAAATAAGGAATATGGGACAATAAATAAAAACCGGAGAAAGTATAATTTAAAATTTCTAGTCAAGGAATAAGGATATTTTCTACAACCAAATACGGAGTATATTTGAAGAATTACATCCCTTTCATAGGCTTGTTCTGTGGTGAAACTACTGATGTATCATCACATGCACAGTCTATTAGCGACATGCCTAACTTTCCTCAACATTATTCTATTTAAGGAGAATAGCCAGGTTAGCACTATTAAATACGTTGGGGACTTAGTAAAATAAGCTAGCCTAATGTTTCTGATTGAAAAGGACATGAGCAGTATACCTTGACCTCATAGAGAGATATAGTACTCCGCATCATTCCAGATACTTCATCAAGAGAATGGCTTGAATACTTTGCATCGGCACCTTTTTCCTCTAATTTATTTGAGGCAGTGACATTTGAATCTGCAGCAACTTGCGAAGACTGAAATTGGATCACAAGCATTTGTTCAGACCAATGGCAACTGCCATCAGAATATCAAACATACATAAAGCATCGCTGAATTGTACAGCAGAGCAACAGTATGAACTAATATAGATCATAAAGCTGTGCGAACATTATCCATCAACTAACCAAGATAGAACATAGTTTTAAATTCGGAGCAACAGTCTAGGAAACCACAGAAGCCCATCAATGGTCCAACATTGTTGTGCAATTTTTTCCAGCATGAGCATGTAAACATTGTACATGATGAAACTAAGAGAAGCTAATAAAAACATACTCGGTGGATCATTAGTGAGCTATGTCACTTCGACACTTCATATGAGCTCACATACCCATGTCAGACACTTGACACTTGGACATTGGTACGACACTTTGATTCAGCCAAAAAAATTGACGGTTTTTCATAAATAGCTGAGTCTGACTCTTCAAACCAAGTCTAAGTAACATAGTTAGTGAGACAACACAGCTAATGTACCTTAGCAAACTTTCCACTAAAAACTGAAAGTGCTATTTTCCAGAAGGCCGGTATGTAATGAATGAGAACGGCTGATAGCTTCTTTATGTACTTCCTTTTAAGAGCATCAACTTCTTCGCTTGTCAATTCAACTGAATGACCTTCTAGGTGAAGGTCTCCATTAGCATCTGCCTGGTATCACAGGACAATTATTCATAGCCAGTATACTTCCAATTATTAGCCTAATGTAAGAAAATCGAAGTTCAGCTCACAGGATGACTAGATCCCTCCAATATTTGTTTCCACTTGGTATCTGAGTCTGCTCGGTCTTGAATTACATTCTGCAATGCTTCCAATGTAGCCTCATAATCGACAGTGCACTTTTCAAGCAAGCCCCTTATTCTTTGATTCTGCAGTAACATTTAAGATTGTATCAGCGACTTCAAGACAAATAACGACACCTTAAACTAACAATGGAACCAGTTTGAGGTGAGAATATAAGACTGGCTTTTTCAGGTAAGAAGCATTCAAAATTGAGCAACAAAAGAGTTGAAGCTTGTAATTCCCTCCCATGTCATCAATAGTAGCTTATGCATCATACGAAGCCAAAACTCACTTCTTTTTCCCAACGAAAGCAACATTTAAAGTCGTACCAGTTAAGACACTCACAATTTTATCAACAAAAGAAAGTAAATATAAGTTACACACTTGCATAACCCTATGCTAGAAAGACTGCATAAGGTCGAGACAATAAGGATATTAAAAACGGTAGGAAGTTATCAATGCAGTGTTTTCTACTTTCTGCTTGTCCTGTATCCTTTTTCCTACTCCAAAACATTAATGATCTATCTAACAAAAGAAAAAGTAATTGAGTAATATTCCCTATTGTACCCTTATTACTTCCCTATATAGTGACTGTTACCATTGTTTGGATTGAAGGATTTCAAGAGGAAGAAAGTGGAGGAGGCTCAGCACTTTTTTTGTTTGGATAGAAGTTGACGGAGGGAAACGAATAGAAATGTTTCACTTCTCCTTCCAGTATATACAAATGTTTGGAGGGGAAACTGCACCTCCTCTTCTTTCCTCTCCATCTCTTTCCTTCCCCTCACTTTTTTCTCCTTTGTTGCTAAAGCTTGACCCTTTGTGAAAAGGGGCGAGGAATTATAAACCAACCTCAAGGCCTATGATTACAACATTGGTTAACAAGCCTAAAAATCAATGCACCATAAGAACTATGCATTCAAATGGGGCATCTTACACCAAGGGATAAGGGCTCCTGACCTGTAAGTTGAGGTAGTGCCAAACCGGATCTGACTCAGGTTCCAGCTCCAAAAGCAACCTCACTGTATTTTCAAGCTATAAAGAGAATACATTAGCCGATTACTAATTATTAAACAAAAAGATGAGAGAGAAGAATAAAGAGATAAAACAGCATTGGAATCAAGACAAATCATACAGTAGATGTTAAACATAAAACAAGGCCCTTGAATTAGTCAACTTACATCTGTTAAATCTATTTGTGGGTCTTCCATTGTTTTGTAAAGAGTGCCCTTGAATTCATGCATCACTTTTTCAACTTCTTCAAGCACACGTTTCAATATCCCAACCTGAACATAATCAATATGATCACACACCCCTAGCTACCATAGAGAAGAAAATCTGTACAACAAAAAAGAACTAATGCCAAGAAAAATCTCAAAACTTATGCCTAAGGTCAAACAGCTATGCAAATCGCAAGAAACCTGCATATCAGACCATTTTATTGTAAGTACTAGTATTGACCCATGCAAAATTGCATGGTTTACTATTAAAGTTTTTTCATCCCAACAAAATAAATGCATCATATCCATGATATTTCTCTAGAAATAGTCGTAAGAAACACACGTAAACAATAATATTCGAGCACTATTATGTACTACTAGTTATTTAATTAAATTTTAGTAAAATTAATGTTTTATGTGTCTAACATAGATTTATTAGTGATCATGAGTAGTTTTTTTTATTGTGCACCACAATTAGGTAGTTATAGTTTATCTCATAATATTTTAATCAATAATCGAGGGAGTGACACCTAATCATATTTTGTGAGGGTGAATGAGAGAGCTTAAAAAGACATTGTTATACGAGTAATAAATAGAGGATTCAGGTATTAATGATCCTACACCAAAGTCTACAGAATGACACCCTTCACGTTTCCTCAAATTAGAGGGAATATACACTAAATAAGTAACAATAGCAAAGCAAGTATCATGCACCGTTATAGAAAAGAACCACAATATGAACACCCTTTTAAATCATGGTATTAGATTAGGGTGACAGACTAACAGCACATAACATACAACGGGGTTCAGACAAGCCACCAATTAGCAGCAAAACTCATTTCCCACATCATCCACACAATTAGGAACAGAAAAAAAAAAAAAAAAAAATAAATAAATAAAAAAATCTCAAACTCAGGAATCACTTTCAAAAACTAGCCGTAGTTTGACAAGCGCACTGGAGTCTTTTATGGACTAGAAAAATAGTAAAATCTCCAAACTAATTAGTCCACTGTATTAAAGAATGCTCAGTCCCCAATCTATTCTTACTCTATTATTGCTTCATATGGTATTCATTAGTTTAACAAGATGAGCTTCAAGCACATAACCCAGGGCTAGCAAATCCAAACAAAGTATAAATGCAAGTTTACATATCTTTTCACATAGACCCATACTCACACAACACACACGCATAAGAGATTACGGGATGAAAAGAAAAGGTGCCAATGGCATAACTACATGGCGACATCCATTGTCACCCATTAAGAATGTTAAAAAGTTAAAAGCTCCACATACATGAGATGGTAGCGCAATTGACTTTGCTTTTTTATATTCTCTAACTGCCAAGTCATATTCTCCATTACTGATACTAGCACGAATTGTACTAGGCAAGTTGAATAATGTACGGAACCTCTGAAGCATTCCTTGGACAGACCGAATTTTTTCTGCTTGAGCCTGGTGTAAGTAAACAAACAATCAGGTTACAGCACTGGTACATAAACCTGGCACCGAATTGTGCTGCATACATAATATTTGTATAATTTACCTGTCGCTCAAATAGTGGCTCAAATGCGCGTGTTGCAAGAGAACTCACTCCCTTTATGATATTGTAAAGGTGCATTGTTCCAGCACCCTCTGGGTCTTCTTCGATCCGTTTCAACTTTGATTCAATATCTACACAGATTACAAGACAGTTTCACTGATAATTAGGCACATACTAAGCTACTACAGCTAGTTGTTAAATAAACTGGAGGCAAGTACATATAAATACCTATATAAGTGACATACCATCAATAGTTGTTTTGCAGGAAACAAAACAGTCAAAATTTTCTTTCACCAAGTCTTTTCTTTGCTGGGTACGACCTTTCAGATCAGTTTTTATAGCAAGGGCGCCAGCCTCCAGATCGGCTGCGCTTGTATCTTGATGTATCCTAGACAGAAATAACTTTGCGTCGAACCTCTCTGAAAAATATGCCAACTTTTCTGCAGAAATTTAAGTACATTAAAACGCTAATTGACTCGCTGTTTTATCACGTGAGAAACAAATAATATATTTGCAAATATGAAAATCTAACATGAACATCGAACAGCCTACAGGTGACATTCTACTGAAACCCAATCATAAGGCAACAGATTCACAGTAGTGCAACCTAGTATGAGCTCTTTTTCCACAGATAGCAATTTAAAACTCCTTTTGGGTTCGAGCCCCGTCAGTCTCAACACAAAAAAGCTCATAAATGCTGGTCTATTTACTCCTTGAGAAAGTTTCACACTACGTCAATGAAGGTTTGATCAGTTTCACTATGGTACCGGAGGGGCTAGCTTACGATTCTCAAACATTTCTTTACTTCCACTATTCTCTTGCACTAGTGTTAACAATCCGCACATTTCTGCCGAAATTCATATTTCTCTTTACATTTGGTTACTTCTAATCAAATTATTAGACATAATTTGCATAATTCAGCTGAATTCCCCCACATGGTCACACCCACAGACACCGTTCCAAACCTGGACTGGACCACGACCAGATTGACCCGAAAACCTGTCACCCAAAAAATCCAAACCCGGAGACCGGACCGGTTAGAAAGAGACCCGGACCAGGGCCCCTTAAGACCAATTTTTCCGGGCTTGGACCGGACCGTACAGGAAAAATAGACTAAATTTTATTTATTTATTTTAGTGTGGACCGGGGTATGTGCCCAGTCCAGGTCGGCCTGGTTTACCGGTCCATGTCGGCCCGATTTACCAGTCCGGACCACCTTTTGAACACCCCTACACACACCACCACCACCCCCAAATAAAATCCACACACACACCACCACTACCACCACCATGTATTGGATGCGCTTAAGCCCAAGGCTTAGTGAGCCACTATCCAAATACATTGGTGCGGCTTAAGTGTGCCTTGTGAATATGGTGCGACTTGCGAGGGAGTAGCAATCACTCGCCTTAAATAATGATTTTTTAGGTAGTACTCATACTTTATAAAATGGTGTACATAATAGGTAAACACTGATAGATATTCCCACAAAATTACACGAAAAAAAACAACCAATGACATCACACAATTGGAGAAAGCGTTAGGTAAACTGGTTCTAAAAAGTAAAAGGCACATATCTCAAGGACCATGATAGAGTTAAATTCATAAAGAATAGAATAGATGATGTCCACGGAAAACAAAATCGTCAAGAAATGAAAAAGAAATACCGCGGAGATTATTATCAATATTCTCTTTTTCTTTAGATGGAGAGCTGTCCAGTGTATCTGTTATTAATCTCAGTGTTCTATTGTCTATTATCCTGCCAATGACAAAATAATTCATGTTAGCATGAAAGGTTAAAGGTTAAAGGCAGTCAAGAATTCCAAGTAAGAGACTCCCTTTGTACATGATCTAGCTTGAGAAAACTCGCAATTGACAAATGAAAGCAAATAAAACATAATTTGCCTCTTGGTAGATCATTATCAAAATTAAAAATATGAAAGATTGGTCACTCGAGTGTTTATTCTTTGGTGGACCAGCAATTTAAGTATCTAGTATAATTTATTTATAACAATGGTTTACAGTCGCTTTACTCACGTATTTGTCCCTTTACTATTTTCTCAGCTTCATTTTTCTTTGGTTCATCAATTTACAGGATCTTTCATCAAGATTGAGAACACTCCATTGTTGTGCCATGACCATGACTAGGATCCCCTTCTGATTATTTGTGTTATTATTTCTGTTAAAAGTGGCATAATGCAAGAATGTTGAAGCCTTGATGATTTACAAAGGGGAGACTTGATGATTCAACAATACTTTAACAAGTTGCTATCTAGTGAAGTGTCAAATTTATGGGAGAAGAAAACCCAAGGGACATAAAATCAGCATGTATAGTTTTTAAGAAGAGCAGTAGGGTTCAGACCAGATGTCTCATCTGGATGCTCCAAACCAACACAAAAAAAGGAATATGGAAACAACAACAAAAAATTAGCATATTGTCAGAAAGACAAGCTCCTCCAAAGTGAAACGCTTCCATTTTAAGAGTACAATAAACAAAGGCGGGATTGACAAACTGAGAACATAGTAAAAGCAAAAACCGATAGATACTACTAAATCGTTGAAGAAGCAATTATCTTTTGCAAATATGTCTCGGTTCTGCTCATTGCTAAAATACAAATCTACAATACTGAACTGAAATGGACAATCAATTGAGTTTCAAAAGAGCTTCTCAGTACCAAAAAGGATGATCAAATGTCGCTTATCAATCACAAATAAATTTTTAAATGGCATCAAAAAGTAAGATTACCCCAATCCTAGAGGATCAATACACTCCATGCCCCGTGGAAACGATTGTAAATTAGTCAGCCCCTTTTTGGCCAGCGCTGCAGGCTTATGCTCCTCCTTCGGAACCACAGGAATTGCTCTCGCCTCGCGCATCTCTCGAACCCTGCGAGCAAGCTGGCAAGTAGAAATGTCTTAGCAACGCTGAAGCTTGCTAGATACAATGAAAGACCTAACTAACTATCCAGATATTTGTCAAGAAACAGAAGAAGCTAACAACTGAGAGCAGGGGCAAATCTACTAATAATTTGAACGTACATCATTTAGCCCAATGGATTCAGCATTGAGAAACAATTGTGCCAGCTAACAAGTGAAACAACTAACACGAGCAAGAAAATCTATAAACAATTGACATGCAGTGAAAATACTACAGCACAATTTAACTTATCCAAAGGCAATTGAGGACAGATTGGTGAAACTTCTTATTACCATATCATATGATTGACCACACAAAAAACTTGGACAAGGATGTTATAAGTACAATCATCAAAATCTCGGTGTATTTACATGTGAGTTTGTCAATAAGAACGAGTAAGAATTGCCCGAAAGCCATGCTCCTAATTACTAAACTAGATTTTAGTCATAAGCGATTAAGATTTAGCCCACTTCACTTGGATGCTGTGTCATGCCTAACACCGACATGAGACTTCGATACTTCAATTTTAGACCAAAAACTTGAAAAAATTACCCAAAATAGTTGTGTCGCACACTCCGACACTGTGTTAGACACGCCACCTCGTAGAAGAGTCTAAGTAACATAGGATTTAGCTTATTGGTATTTGGAGAATAGTGAATGCACCAAGCAAAAACCTATATTCTTACATAGACTTTCAAGATTACATCATTTTTCCAGCTCGTACTATATGTGTATCCTAAATGGCAGAACAATGATACATCACAGCTAATGTATAAAAATAATAAAAAAAAAAAATTAAAAAAAAAATTAAAAAAAAAAAAAAAAGATAACGCAGGTTATCATCTCAAATAACATGATCTAAATAATCACAAAAGAAAAATACCCTTTCCAGTATCATGAGGTATTCCACTTTGTATAAAATCAGCACCCTAGTAATGCTGGGGTCACAGTTCGCATGAGAGAATAATTTGTCCTAACATCAGCAAGTATTTCTTTTCAAAATACTCCCTTCACTGGGATGGAGATCGCACTTATGTCCCCTACATACAAAGTACTAGTAACGACCTCCTAACAACCTAATCAAGACACCGCAAAACTAACATCCAAAAAGGTGTTCTAAGTCTACTATTCACCGAAAGCAGTTGTGCCAAGTTACAGTAACAAGACTGTCAATAGCTAGCTCTCACCACTATTCTTTCTACTAGATACAAAATCTCATTTGTAGCCGTCTTAAGTGCACAAGAGCCTAATGATAGCCATAATAGGATTAATAGCAATGCTGTCAGCTTACAGCAGTCTTATACATGACTAGCTTTCGGGTCATTTATATAAGCAATTCTATACTCACTTCACTTGAATCATCACTGAGCAACCATTCAATCTCACAATGTAGACCAATGTAATCACTTTCAAAGCTCAAAAAACAGCACTACCCTACATACTTCACAGATTCCGATCACCTACATCCATTTCGCAATCTATACTCATTTCACTTGATTTGTCATAATCATCATCCAATCTCATAATGTCATCCAATTCAATCACTTCCAAAGCTCAAATAACACACTACTTTGGATCATTCACCAATACGCAGTTCAATACTCACTAAAGCTTTATTGTCACTAGTCAATCATTCAATGTCAAAATGTCAACCAATGCAACAACTTCAAAAACTCGAGAGAGACAAAAAGAACGGCCATCATCACAAACTGTCATCCATCCACCCAGTTATTTAGTTCTCACATGCTAGTTACTTTTCCTGTACTCATCCCCATATCAATCATTTTTTTTTCTCACATACTCTTCCTGATTTCCTTGTCTACCAGTCAAAAAAATACAAATGATTGGGGTCGTTGGAGTACAATGGAGTACAAGACAATACAATACAAAACCATGCAAGCCAAAACCTGCACTAAATCGAACCAAATCACAATTCTAAACAAAAGCAGGAAACCCCTAGGCTTCATTAATATTAATTAATCAGCCAATCTCGTAGTGTAAACCAACATAACAACTACGAAGGATAAAAAACAGCATAGTATCATTCCGCGCTACATTGGCCAAACAATCCAAATACAAAATCAACAGACACATAAACAAACCATAAATGCAACCAGCAGCTTCATTTGCAACAGACACATGTTTGCAACACCCAGGCTCCCCACCATCCCAAGTACCCAACCACTTTGATTCCTTACTCGGTGCAAAATCTCATTTGAGACCTCGTAAGCTTAAGAGGCCTCTTCCTCTCTCAAACTATGTAGTTCATCTAACGATATCTATAGTAACCATTTAGCTTAAGAGTTAAGACGGTCTTAAGCAGTACTAACTCTCCAGATCATGTATTTCCATTTCAGAAGTCTCCACTCACTTAACTTCCATTCTCAAAATGTCAACCAGCGCAACAGTTTGAAAAGCCATAACGATTGAGGTCAAAATGAAGACAGCCTAAATCCGATTCGCAATTCGATACTCGGTTCAGCTGAATCGATACTCAGTTCAGCTGGATCATAATTACTAAGTAGAAGACCGTCTTGAGCTTAGGACGGCTAGTGACGATATGTATAATACCACAAACCAATGCAACATTGACAGCTCAAAATAATCAAATCAAAAACAACAAACCTCGGCTTCATTAACATGTTTCCAGCAGCCAGGCTCGCCGCCATCCCAGGCACCATCAGCCTCATCCTTAGAGACACCTCTAGCCCTCCGCGGCCTCCCGCCGCCTCCGCCGCCGCCGTAATTAGAAGCTTTAGATGAATCCTCGTCGCCAGAAGAAATACTGAGCAACTCGACCTCGGAATCATCATCGTCGTCAATTGACTTGGTATGCTGGCGCTGCCTAGGGTTAGCGTTAGGGTTTCGAGACGGTGGTTGAACGTAGCTGACAACGGGTTTGGCGGAGGAGGAGGATGTAGAAGGGGGTTTCTGGTAATTGAGATCGCGTTCGGATTGTTCTTTGAGGGCCATTTGAAGAAGCTCGTCTTCGTCTAGGTCACTGTCGCTCGACATTGTTGAAGGAAGGTAGATCTGAATGTATGGGTCACTGGGTATGCGGTGTGAATGTGATTGGAAAGAGGGAAAGTTCAGCGGGAAGAGGGGAGAGAGAGAGAGAGAGAGAGAGAGAGAGAGAGAGTTGGGTACTTGGTTGACCGACCCACTTCTTGGGCCGTATACGTTCAAATTTTATGTCATTTTGGTGATAAGTAAAAAAACCATCGTTAGATGACAATTGATTAATTAATACTCGTAAAGGACAACTTATACTCGTAGTTTTTACTTGGGTTTGAAATCAGACAAGGTCCCTTTTGAAACGTCCCCATACACATGACAGGAAAATTGGGACATAATGAAACCTGTTGCGGGGTTTTAGAGATTTGGTGTCCGGAACAAAAATATCCGAAAATTGAACGGTGTACTTATAGGGTCTTATGAAATGACCAATCAAAATTTAGAGAACATTTGTGGGTGCCGATACGTGAAAACTCAACATCAGTTTAAGGTTTAGGGGTCGCAAATGTTCTCTATTTTTTGTCAAAATTTGCGTGGTTGTTTTCTATGACCCTATAAGCATTTTTTGTGGCTTTCGGTCATTTTTGTCCGGATCCCCGAAATCTCGGAAAACCAATGTATCACACACTTTAATTCAAGACGTTATTCATTTTCTCCATTTTGTTCTACCACGTATATGGGCTCGTTTCAGAAGATATTTTCTCCAATTTCAGGCCTAAACTAAAACTATAATCACTCCACAAATAAGTACGGAGTATTGCCTAAACAGGCGGTTATTCCTAAGTTGTAGCTTTTCATTCCGAGCCTAAATAGGTTCCTAAGCCATCAAAAGATTGACTTCTGCTGCAAGGGTTTTCGAGATTGGCATCAACAATAAGTTGGTCCTCTTCTACGAAAGACTAAGTATTGAAGATAGACCAATTGCCTTCTTCTATAGGTTGATTTTCATCTATAAAATTGTCGTACGAAATATCCATAGTAGGAAGATTTGACGATTCAACAATCGCCTACTGGAGATAGGCAGAGACATCATTAAAGAGCTATGATACTCAAATAACAACACATGCAATATACACAAAACTAAGATTATGAAACTAATCGCTTGCTATGTAAAAAGGTCTCATACTGTCTCATATGAAAATTTGTGTATCAGGACTTAAGTTCACACAATATAGGAATAGATAAAGACATGAGAGTTCCAAATTTTCAGGGTTAGATAGACTGTCTCGTTTATGGAGAATTTCTACAGCTGAAGCTGCTAGAAAACTGCAGGGAACATTTACAATCACCTGTTGTAGTTGATAAGAATCATCATCTCCATACGCTTCAATTCTAATGCACAACGCTCATTTTCAAGTTTCATTCTCTCGTTCTGAATCTTCAACATCTCCAACTCTCCATCTTTTTTCTTACTTAATCGCTGCCACTTAAACCGTTCCTTCTCCAACTCCAAGGTCTCCATTTCAATTTTGAGCCTTCGCTCTTCTAATTCACGTGACTCACATCCTTTATAGCCTGCAGAAAAACCCAGATTAATATCGGTCTGTGTGTTTTCTGAATGCAACCCCCTTCTGATATCCTGAACCGAATGTGGGTTCACAAACTTGAAGTCTTGGAAACCATTCCCTAACTTAATCCTCTTAAATGAATCCCGACCGTAAATTTCGTCATATTCTTCATGATCATCAGTCTCCACATCATGATCATGATCATCCTCGTATGCATCATCAAGTTCAAGTGGATGCATCCTAGAAGATGTAGCATGAATATAATCATGTGTTGTGTTCAACGCCAACTGCAGAGAGCGTTGAAGATGAGGGTCATGAGGCAAATGCAACCTATTATTATTATGATAGGAACACATCTCTTCATAAAACAAATGACTGGAGCTCAAGATTTTCCTGACTTCGTCTTTTGTTTTCTCAGGCAAATGATCCATCATATCTAGAAGAGCGGGTTTCTCAACGACCTGACAAGATGTACCTCTTCCAAGAATATCATTCAGTTTCTTATACCTCTTATTAAGATCATTAAATTTGTCCTCACACTGCTGAGGTGAAACCAGAAACCCTCTTTCAGCCATAACTCTGGACACCAACTTCCACTTGCCTTTCTTGTGAAGTGACAAAACTTTCTTCCTACAGCCCCCGCCCCCTAAGAGAGCTTCTTCACTCAAATAAGAAACCGCTGTAATCAACAACTTCACCATCGAATCAACCCATTTCACTCGCTGCCAACCCATTGCTGCACTTATCTTCCTTATATCGCCGCCTTTGTAGTTACCATCCATTCCATCTCCACTGAAAGAGTGATCTTCCTCATCACTCAGGCTCACCGGGTTGTTTTTCGCCAAAGAATCAAACTTTTCACACCCATGATCATGATCATGATGATGATGAAGAATACCCCCCAATGTTAACGACCCCCGTATATCAAGCCCCTCATAACCATTACCGATAGACAGCACATTATTATGATCGCTCTTCATAAGTTCAAACCCAGACATTCACTTTCTACTATGCTATACTGTATTATACTCCGGACAGTAGGAGATTATTTTATAAGTCAGCGATGGGTTTGGGTTCCCATTTCTTATCAACTACAGTACTTATATAAAACCCAAACCCTTCCTCCCCTAAAATCAGAATTAATTAATTAATTAATTAATTATAACTTCAGTTACAATATCGCACCAGAATCAACCACAAAACTCACCTCAATTCACGTGAAATGTGAAAAACCCACCAGGTTTCTGTTTTGGAAGGCCCCAAATCAAGGAAATGGTCAAATGTCAACAGAAACAAATCGCAGGAAAAAGGGTAGATGAAAGAAGGAGAGTACTTTAAATTCCCTCCCATGTCATCAATAGTAGCTTATGCATCATACGAAGCCAAAACTCACTTCTTTTTCCCAACGAAAGCAACATTTAAAGTCGTACCAGTTAAGACACTCACAATTTTATCAACAAAAGAAAGTAAATATAAGTTACACACTTGCATAACCCTATGCTAGAAAGACTGCATAAGGTCGAGACAATAAGGATATTAAAAACGGTAGGAAGTTATCAATGCAGTGTTTTCTACTTTCTGCTTGTCCTGTATCCTTTTTCCTACTCCAAAACATTAATGATCTATCTAACAAAAGAAAAAGTAATTGAGTAATATTCCCTATTGTACCCTTATTACTTCCCTATATAGTGACTGTTACCATTGTTTGGATTGAAGGATTTCAAGAGGAAGAAAGTGGAGGAGGCTCAGCACTTTTTTTGTTTGGATAGAAGTTGACGGAGGGAAACGAATAGAAATGTTTCACTTCTCCTTCCAGTATATACAAATGTTTGGAGGGGAAACTGCACCTCCTCTTCTTTCCTCTCCATCTCTTTCCTTCCCCTCACTTTTTTCTCCTTTGTTGCTAAAGCTTGACCCTTTGTGAAAAGGGGCGAGGAATTATAAACCAACCTCAAGGCCTATGATTACAACATTGGTTAACAAGCCTAAAAATCAATGCACCATAAGAACTATGCATTCAAATGGGGCATCTTACACCAAGGGATAAGGGCTCCTGACCTGTAAGTTGAGGTAGTGCCAAACCGGATCTGACTCAGGTTCCAGCTCCAAAAGCAACCTCACTGTATTTTCAAGCTATAAAGAGAATACATTAGCCGATTACTAATTATTAAACAAAAAGATGAGAGAGAAGAATAAAGAGATAAAACAGCATTGGAATCAAGACAAATCATACAGTAGATGTTAAACATAAAACAAGGCCCTTGAATTAGTCAACTTACATCTGTTAAATCTATTTGTGGGTCTTCCATTGTTTTGTAAAGAGTGCCCTTGAATTCATGCATCACTTTTTCAACTTCTTCAAGCACACGTTTCAATATCCCAACCTGAACATAATCAATATGATCACACACCCCTAGCTACCATAGAGAAGAAAATCTGTACAACAAAAAAGAACTAATGCCAAGAAAAATCTCAAAACTTATGCCTAAGGTCAAACAGCTATGCAAATCGCAAGAAACCTGCATATCAGACCATTTTATTGTAAGTACTAGTATTGACCCATGCAAAATTGCATGGTTTACTATTAAAGTTTTTTCATCCCAACAAAATAAATGCATCATATCCATGATATTTCTCTAGAAATAGTCGTAAGAAACACACGTAAACAATAATATTCGAGCACTATTATGTACTACTAGTTATTTAATTAAATTTTAGTAAAATTAATGTTTTATGTGTCTAACATAGATTTATTAGTGATCATGAGTAGTTTTTTTTATTGTGCACCACAATTAGGTAGTTATAGTTTATCTCATAATATTTTAATCAATAATCGAGGGAGTGACACCTAATCATATTTTGTGAGGGTGAATGAGAGAGCTTAAAAAGACATTGTTATACGAGTAATAAATAGAGGATTCAGGTATTAATGATCCTACACCAAAGTCTACAGAATGACACCCTTCACGTTTCCTCAAATTAGAGGGAATATACACTAAATAAGTAACAATAGCAAAGCAAGTATCATGCACCGTTATAGAAAAGAACCACAATATGAACACCCTTTTAAATCATGGTATTAGATTAGGGTGACAGACTAACAGCACATAACATACAACGGGGTTCAGACAAGCCACCAATTAGCAGCAAAACTCATTTCCCACATCATCCACACAATTAGGAACAGAAAAAAAAAAATAAATAAATAAATAAATAAAAAAATCTCAAACTCAGGAATCACTTTCAAAAACTAGCCGTAGTTTGACAAGCGCACTGGAGTCTTTTATGGACTAGAAAAATAGTAAAATCTCCAAACTAATTAGTCCACTGTATTAAAGAATGCTCAGTCCCCAATCTATTCTTACTCTATTATTGCTTCATATGGTATTCATTAGTTTAACAAGATGAGCTTCAAGCACATAACCCAGGGCTAGCAAATCCAAACAAAGTATAAATGCAAGTTTACATATCTTTTCACATAGACCCATACTCACACAACACACACGCATAAGAGATTACGGGATGAAAAGAAAAGGTGCCAATGGCATAACTACATGGCGACATCCATTGTCACCCATTAAGAATGTTAAAAAGTTAAAAGCTCCACATACATGAGATGGTAGCGCAATTGACTTTGCTTTTTTATATTCTCTAACTGCCAAGTCATATTCTCCATTACTGATACTAGCACGAATTGTACTAGGCAAGTTGAATAATGTACGGAACCTCTGAAGCATTCCTTGGACAGACCGAATTTTTTCTGCTTGAGCCTGGTGTAAGTAAACAAACAATCAGGTTACAGCACTGGTACATAAACCTGGCACCGAATTGTGCTGCATACATAATATTTGTATAATTTACCTGTCGCTCAAATAGTGGCTCAAATGCGCGTGTTGCAAGAGAACTCACTCCCTTTATGATATTGTAAAGGTGCATTGTTCCAGCACCCTCTGGGTCTTCTTCGATCCGTTTCAACTTTGATTCAATATCTACACAGATTACAAGACAGTTTCACTGATAATTAGGCACATACTAAGCTACTACAGCTAGTTGTTAAATAAACTGGAGGCAAGTACATATAAATACCTATATAAGTGACATACCATCAATAGTTGTTTTGCAGGAAACAAAACAGTCAAAATTTTCTTTCACCAAGTCTTTTCTTTGCTGGGTACGACCTTTCAGATCAGTTTTTATAGCAAGGGCGCCAGCCTCCAGATCGGCTGCGCTTGTATCTTGATGTATCCTAGACAGAAATAACTTTGCGTCGAACCTCTCTGAAAAATATGCCAACTTTTCTGCAGAAATTTAAGTACATTAAAACGCTAATTGACTCGCTGTTTTATCACGTGAGAAACAAATAATATATTTGCAAATATGAAAATCTAACATGAACATCGAACAGCCTACAGGTGACATTCTACTGAAACCCAATCATAAGGCAACAGATTCACAGTAGTGCAACCTAGTATGAGCTCTTTTTCCACAGATAGCAATTTAAAACTCCTTTTGGGTTCGAGCCCCGTCAGTCTCAACACAAAAAAGCTCATAAATGCTGGTCTATTTACTCCTTGAGAAAGTTTCACACTACGTCAATGAAGGTTTGATCAGTTTCACTATGGTACCGGAGGGGCTAGCTTACGATTCTCAAACATTTCTTTACTTCCACTATTCTCTTGCACTAGTGTTAACAATCCGCACATTTCTGCCGAAATTCATATTTCTCTTTACATTTGGTTACTTCTAATCAAATTATTAGACATAATTTGCATAATTCAGCTGAATTCCCCCACATGGTCACACCCACAGACACCGTTCCAAACCTGGACTGGACCACGACCAGATTGACCCGAAAACCTGTCACCCAAAAAATCCAAACCCGGAGACCGGACCGGTTAGAAAGAGACCCGGACCAGGGCCCCTTAAGACCAATTTTTCCGGGCTTGGACCGGACCGTACAGGAAAAATAGACTAAATTTTATTTATTTATTTTAGTGTGGACCGGGGTATGTGCCCAGTCCAGGTCGGCCTGGTTTACCGGTCCATGTCGGCCCGATTTACCAGTCCGGACCACCTTTTGAACACCCCTACACACACCACCACCACCCCCAAATAAAATCCACACACACACCACCACTACCACCACCATGTATTGGATGCGCTTAAGCCCAAGGCTTAGTGAGCCACTATCCAAATACATTGGTGCGGCTTAAGTGTGCCTTGTGAATATGGTGCGACTTGCGAGGGAGTAGCAATCACTCGCCTTAAATAATGATTTTTTAGGTAGTACTCATACTTTATAAAATGGTGTACATAATAGGTAAACACTGATAGATATTCCCACAAAATTACACAAAAAAAAACAACCAATGACATCACACAATTGGAGAAAGCGTTAGGTAAACTGGTTCTAAAAAGTAAAAGGCACATATCTCAAGGACCATGATAGAGTTAAATTCATAAAGAATAGAATAGATGATGTCCACGGAAAACAAAATCGTCAAGAAATGAAAAAGAAATACCGCGGAGATTATTATCAATATTCTCTTTTTCTTTAGATGGAGAGCTGTCCAGTGTATCTGTTATTAATCTCAGTGTTCTATTGTCTATTATCCTGCCAATGACAAAATAATTCATGTTAGCATGAAAGGTTAAAGGTTAAAGGCAGTCAAGAATTCCAAGTAAGAGACTCCCTTTGTACATGATCTAGCTTGAGAAAACTCGCAATTGACAAATGAAAGCAAATAAAACATAATTTGCCTCTTGGTAGATCATTATCAAAATTAAAAATATGAAAGATTGGTCACTCGAGTGTTTATTCTTTGGTGGACCAGCAATTTAAGTATCTAGTATAATTTATTTATAACAATGGTTTACAGTCGCTTTACTCACGTATTTGTCCCTTTACTATTTTCTCAGCTTCATTTTTCTTTGGTTCATCAATTTACAGGATCTTTCATCAAGATTGAGAACACTCCATTGTTGTGCCATGACCATGACTAGGATCCCCTTCTGATTATTTGTGTTATTATTTCTGTTAAAAGTGGCATAATGCAAGAATGTTGAAGCCTTGATGATTTACAAAGGGGAGACTTGATGATTCAACAATACTTTAACAAGTTGCTATCTAGTGAAGTGTCAAATTTATGGGAGAAGAAAACCCAAGGGACATAAAATCAGCATGTATAGTTTTTAAGAAGAGCAGTAGGGTTCAGACCAGATGTCTCATCTGGATGCTCCAAACCAACACAAAAAAAGGAATATGGAAACAACAACAAAAAATTAGCATATTGTCAGAAAGACAAGCTCCTCCAAAGTGAAACGCTTCCATTTTAAGAGTACAATAAACAAAGGCGGGATTGACAAACTGAGAACATAGTAAAAGCAAAAACCGATAGATACTACTAAATCGTTGAAGAAGCAATTATCTTTTGCAAATATGTCTCGGTTCTGCTCATTGCTAAAATACAAATCTACAATACTGAACTGAAATGGACAATCAATTGAGTTTCAAAAGAGCTTCTCAGTACCAAAAAGGATGATCAAATGTCGCTTATCAATCACAAATAAATTTTTAAATGGCATCAAAAAGTAAGATTACCCCAATCCTAGAGGATCAATACACTCCATGCCCCGTGGAAACGATTGTAAATTAGTCAGCCCCTTTTTGGCCAGCGCTGCAGGCTTATGCTCCTCCTTCGGAACCACAGGAATTGCTCTCGCCTCGCGCATCTCTCGAACCCTGCGAGCAAGCTGGCAAGTAGAAATGTCTTAGCAACGCTGAAGCTTGCTAGATACAATGAAAGACCTAACTAACTATCCAGATATTTGTCAAGAAACAGAAGAAGCTAACAACTGAGAGCAGGGGCAAATCTACTAATAATTTGAACGTACATCATTTAGCCCAATGGATTCAGCATTGAGAAACAATTGTGCCAGCTAACAAGTGAAACAACTAACACGAGCAAGAAAATCTATAAACAATTGACATGCAGTGAAAATACTACAGCACAATTTAACTTATCCAAAGGCAATTGAGGACAGATTGGTGAAACTTCTTATTACCATATCATATGATTGACCACACAAAAAACTTGGACAAGGATGTTATAAGTACAATCATCAAAATCTCGGTGTATTTACATGTGAGTTTGTCAATAAGAACGAGTAAGAATTGCCCGAAAGCCATGCTCCTAATTACTAAACTAGATTTTAGTCATAAGCGATTAAGATTTAGCCCACTTCACTTGGATGCTGTGTCATGCCTAACACCGACATGAGACTTCGATACTTCAATTTTAGACCAAAAACTTGAAAAAATTACCCAAAATAGTTGTGTCGCACACTCCGACACTGTGTTAGACACGCCACCTCGTAGAAGAGTCTAAGTAACATAGGATTTAGCTTATTGGTATTTGGAGAATAGTGAATGCACCAAGCAAAAACCTATATTCTTACATAGACTTTCAAGATTACATCATTTTTCCAGCTCGTACTATATGTGTATCCTAAATGGCAGAACAATGATACATCACAGCTAATGTATAAAAATAAAAAAAAAAAAAATTAAAAAAAAAAATTAAAAAAAAAAAAAAAAGATAACGCAGGTTATCATCTCAAATAACATGATCTAAATAATCACAAAAGAAAAATACCCTTTCCAGTATCATGAGGTATTCCACTTTGTATAAAATCAGCACCCTAGTAATGCTGGGGTCACAGTTCGCATGAGAGAATAATTTGTCCTAACATCAGCAAGTATTTCTTTTCAAAATACTCCCTTCACTGGGATGGAGATCGCACTTATGTCCCCTACATACAAAGTACTAGTAACGACCTCCTAACAACCTAATCAAGACACCGCAAAACTAACATCCAAAAAGGTGTTCTAAGTCTACTATTCACCGAAAGCAGTTGTGCCAAGTTACAGTAACAAGACTGTCAATAGCTAGCTCTCACCACTATTCTTTCTACTAGATACAAAATCTCATTTGTAGCCGTCTTAAGTGCACAAGAGCCTAATGATAGCCATAATAGGATTAATAGCAATGCTGTCAGCTTACAGCAGTCTTATACATGACTAGCTTTCGGGTCATTTATATAAGCAATTCTATACTCACTTCACTTGAATCATCACTGAGCAACCATTCAATCTCACAATGTAGACCAATGTAATCACTTTCAAAGCTCAAAAAACAGCACTACCCTACATACTTCACAGATTCCGATCACCTACATCCATTTCGCAATCTATACTCATTTCACTTGATTTGTCATAATCATCATCCAATCTCATAATGTCATCCAATTCAATCACTTCCAAAGCTCAAATAACACACTACTTTGGATCATTCACCAATACGCAGTTCAATACTCACTAAAGCTTTATTGTCACTAGTCAATCATTCAATGTCAAAATGTCAACCAATGCAACAACTTCAAAAACTCGAGAGAGACAAAAAGAACGGCCATCATCACAAACTGTCATCCATCCACCCAGTTATTTAGTTCTCACATGCTAGTTACTTTTCCTGTACTCATCCCCATATCAATCATTTTTTTTTCTCACATACTCTTCCTGATTTCCTTGTCTACCAGTCAAAAAAATACAAATGATTGGGGTCGTTGGAGTACAATGGAGTACAAGACAATACAATACAAAACCATGCAAGCCAAAACCTGCACTAAATCGAACCAAATCACAATTCTAAACAAAAGCAGGAAACCCCTAGGCTTCATTAATATTAATTAATCAGCCAATCTCGTAGTGTAAACCAACATAACAACTACGAAGGATAAAAAACAGCATAGTATCATTCCGCGCTACATTGGCCAAACAATCCAAATACAAAATCAACAGACACATAAACAAACCATAAATGCAACCAGCAGCTTCATTTGCAACAGACACATGTTTGCAACACCCAGGCTCCCCACCATCCCAAGTACCCAACCACTTTGATTCCTTACTCGGTGCAAAATCTCATTTGAGACCTCGTAAGCTTAAGAGGCCTCTTCCTCTCTCAAACTATGTAGTTCATCTAACGATATCTATAGTAACCATTTAGCTTAAGAGTTAAGACGGTCTTAAGCAGTACTAACTCTCCAGATCATGTATTTCCATTTCAGAAGTCTCCACTCACTTAACTTCCATTCTCAAAATGTCAACCAGCGCAACAGTTTGAAAAGCCATAACGATTGAGGTCAAAATGAAGACAGCCTAAATCCGATTCGCAATTCGATACTCGGTTCAGCTGAATCGATACTCAGTTCAGCTGGATCATAATTACTAAGTAGAAGACCGTCTTGAGCTTAGGACGGCTAGTGACGATATGTATAATACCACAAACCAATGCAACATTGACAGCTCAAAATAATCAAATCAAAAACAACAAACCTCGGCTTCATTAACATGTTTCCAGCAGCCAGGCTCGCCGCCATCCCAGGCACCATCAGCCTCATCCTTAGAGACACCTCTAGCCCTCCGCGGCCTCCCGCCGCCTCCGCCGCCGCCGTAATTAGAAGCTTTAGATGAATCCTCGTCGCCAGAAGAAATACTGAGCAACTCGACCTCGGAATCATCATCGTCGTCAATTGACTTGGTATGCTGGCGCTGCCTAGGGTTAGCGTTAGGGTTTCGAGACGGTGGTTGAACGTAGCTGACAACGGGTTTGGCGGAGGAGGAGGATGTAGAAGGGGGTTTCTGGTAATTGAGATCGCGTTCGGATTGTTCTTTGAGGGCCATTTGAAGAAGCTCGTCTTCGTCTAGGTCACTGTCGCTCGACATTGTTGAAGGAAGGTAGATCTGAATGTATGGGTCACTGGGTATGCGGTGTGAATGTGATTGGAAAGAGGGAAAGTTCAGCGGGAAGAGGGGAGAGAGAGAGAGAGAGAGAGAGAGAGAGAGAGAGTTGGGTACTTGGTTGACCGACCCACTTCTTGGGCCGTATACGTTCAAATTTTATGTCATTTTGGTGATAAGTAAAAAAACCATCGTTAGATGACAATTGATTAATTAATACTCGTAAAGGACAACTTATACTCGTAGTTTTTACTTGGGTTTGAAATCAGACAAGGTCCCTTTTGAAACGTCCCCATACACATGACAGGAAAATTGGGACATAATGAAACCTGTTGCGGGGTTTTAGAGATTTGGTGTCCGGAACAAAAATATCCGAAAATTGAACGGTGTACTTATAGGGTCTTATGAAATGACCAATCAAAATTTAGAGAACATTTGTGGGTGCCGATACGTGAAAACTCAACATCAGTTTAAGGTTTAGGGGTCGCAAATGTTCTCTATTTTTTGTCAAAATTTGCGTGGTTGTTTTCTATGACCCTATAAGCATTTTTTGTGGCTTTCGGTCATTTTTGTCCGGATCCCCGAAATCTCGGAAAACCAATGTATCACACACTTTAATTCAAGACGTTATTCATTTTCTCCATTTTGTTCTACCACGTATATGGGCTCGTTTCAGAAGATATTTTCTCCAATTTCAGGCCTAAACTAAAACTATAATCACTCCACAAATAAGTACGGAGTATTGCCTAAACAGGCGGTTATTCCTAAGTTGTAGCTTTTCATTCCGAGCCTAAATAGGTTCCTAAGCCATCAAAAGATTGACTTCTGCTGCAAGGGTTTTCGAGATTGGCATCAACAATAAGTTGGTCCTCTTCTACGAAAGACTAAGTATTGAAGATAGACCAATTGCCTTCTTCTATAGGTTGATTTTCATCTATAAAATTGTCGTACGAAATATCCATAGTAGGAAGATTTGACGATTCAACAATCGCCTACTGGAGATAGGCAGAGACATCATTAAAGAGCTATGATACTCAAATAACAACACATGCAATATACACAAAACTAAGATTATGAAACTAATCGCTTGCTATGTAAAAAGGTCTCATACTGTCTCATATGAAAATTTGTGTATCAGGACTTAAGTTCACACAATATAGGAATAGATAAAGACATGAGAGTTCCAAATTTTCAGGGTTAGATAGACTGTCTCGTTTATGGAGAATTTCTACAGCTGAAGCTGCTAGAAAACTGCAGGGAACATTTACAATCACCTGTTGTAGTTGATAAGAATCATCATCTCCATACGCTTCAATTCTAATGCACAACGCTCATTTTCAAGTTTCATTCTCTCGTTCTGAATCTTCAACATCTCCAACTCTCCATCTTTTTTCTTACTTAATCGCTGCCACTTAAACCGTTCCTTCTCCAACTCCAAGGTCTCCATTTCAATTTTGAGCCTTCGCTCTTCTAATTCACGTGACTCACATCCTTTATAGCCTGCAGAAAAACCCAGATTAATATCGGTCTGTGTGTTTTCTGAATGCAACCCCCTTCTGATATCCTGAACCGAATGTGGGTTCACAAACTTGAAGTCTTGGAAACCATTCCCTAACTTAATCCTCTTAAATGAATCCCGACCGTAAATTTCGTCATATTCTTCATGATCATCAGTCTCCACATCATGATCATGATCATCCTCGTATGCATCATCAAGTTCAAGTGGATGCATCCTAGAAGATGTAGCATGAATATAATCATGTGTTGTGTTCAACGCCAACTGCAGAGAGCGTTGAAGATGAGGGTCATGAGGCAAATGCAACCTATTATTATTATGATAGGAACACATCTCTTCATAAAACAAATGACTGGAGCTCAAGATTTTCCTGACTTCGTCTTTTGTTTTCTCAGGCAAATGATCCATCATATCTAGAAGAGCGGGTTTCTCAACGACCTGACAAGATGTACCTCTTCCAAGAATATCATTCAGTTTCTTATACCTCTTATTAAGATCATTAAATTTGTCCTCACACTGCTGAGGTGAAACCAGAAACCCTCTTTCAGCCATAACTCTGGACACCAACTTCCACTTGCCTTTCTTGTGAAGTGACAAAACTTTCTTCCTACAGCCCCCGCCCCCTAAGAGAGCTTCTTCACTCAAATAAGAAACCGCTGTAATCAACAACTTCACCATCGAATCAACCCATTTCACTCGCTGCCAACCCATTGCTGCACTTATCTTCCTTATATCGCCGCCTTTGTAGTTACCATCCATTCCATCTCCACTGAAAGAGTGATCTTCCTCATCACTCAGGCTCACCGGGTTGTTTTTCGCCAAAGAATCAAACTTTTCACACCCATGATCATGATCATGATGATGATGAAGAATACCCCCCAATGTTAACGACCCCCGTATATCAAGCCCCTCATAACCATTACCGATAGACAGCACATTATTATGATCGCTCTTCATAAGTTCAAACCCAGACATTCACTTTCTACTATGCTATACTGTATTATACTCCGGACAGTAGGAGATTATTTTATAAGTCAGCGATGGGTTTGGGTTCCCATTTCTTATCAACTACAGTACTTATATAAAACCCAAACCCTTCCTCCCCTAAAATCAGAATTAATTAATTAATTAATTAATTAATTAATTAATTAATTATAACTTCAGTTACAATATCGCACCAGAATCAACCACAAAACTCACCTCAATTCACGTGAAATGTGAAAAACCCACCAGGTTTCTGTTTTGGAAGGCCCCAAATCAAGGAAATGGTCAAATGTCAACAGAAACAAATCGCAGGAAAAAGGGTAGATGAAAGAAGGAGAGTACTTTTATTTCTGGGTTCGGAATGGAAGAGCAACAAACTCGTTTCAAAGCACATACGCTAACTGGAGTATTAATTTGATGTTGTCTGTCTGGGAGGTTTGGTAGAAAGGCCGAGTTCTATGTTTATGTTGGGGGTGTGGACTGTCAAATGGCTTGGTGATTGATTGATTGATTTGTGCCTTAATAATTTTGCTGATTCAGAAATGGAACAAGTGTCTTGGAGTACAATGAGAGGGAGGACTAGGACTAGAGGAGTGATTGGTGGAACCACATGCATTGCTCCTACACTCGGATAGTCCACAAATTAAAGGTGGTTAGTTGGTTGTTGCTACTAGACTAATACACCTAGTACATCAAGTATACAAATGGAGAAAAATATGATCAAAGTGTCACTCTTTAAATCGCAAAAAGTAAGATTGGATCATAGAGAATGTCAAGGACAATAGCAATGGATATGATTTCAAAATCTAAACTTTTTCACTGACACATCATCCCACATTATTAGTTAAGGTCTCCTGAGAGACGGTCTCTCATTAACTTTACTGAGAGATTATATACAAAATGGAAGTAACAGTGGTACCAAACCTAAGGAAGTAAGTACGATTAACATAAAAGAGTATACAAATATAATGATGGTACGCTTGTTATAAAAACAGGTACAAAACAAAGTTGTCATTTAAGGGTACGAATATCACATAGAGTGGTACTGAAGAGTCGTCTCTCAATAAGTTATTGAGAAACCGTCTCTCCCAAGAATTTGGCCTGGTTATGAAACTTCTTAATTGATAAAAGTTTCATATTTTCTATGTGGTCCCTATTTTTCTCTCTTTTTATGACATGAAACCGGTTTCTAAAGTAAGAAAACGATTTCATGAGCTCCTTATTGTGAGGAACAATGGGTAAGTAACTCCTTATAGATTATGAAACTTCTTATTTGACGTCATTGCTAATGCCCTAACAGCAATCACAATGGTAAGTTATTGTTCTAGGGGTTGTCGCAAGGACTTAGTTTTGTTAAGTTTGTCCATTATAACAAAAAAATTGTTCAATAATTGACAAACTTGATTTGAAAATGAGAACCAAGTTTTTGTTAAAACCAAAACAAGGTTGTCCAATTGTTATTTTATTTATTTATTTTTATTTAACATTCTCATATAAGAACTTTAGTTAGAGTTTTTCATTGTTAGTAAAAGTTCTAAGTATATGGAGTTTGTCAAATTCTTACATGGTAATGACAAACTTTATATTGAGTTTGTTCATTGTGGTTGCTCTAAGTGATTAATGGAGGTAATACAACATTTACAAAAGAAGAAAAAGTGAATTAATTATACAATAATAATAATAATAATAATAATATAATTAAAATAAAGACCAAATACGCTGTATTTGATAATCTATTTAATTTAAAAAAAGTCTAAATAAGAGTAATATCATTCATTATTTGATTCCTATTTTGATCAATCTGGACTTGTTTCCTTATTAAATTAAACCAGAAAAAAGATTGACATAATAGTTTGAACCTTTAACCCTTCAAATTAGACACTATTCTACTGTTTCATTCTTCTTGAATAAATCACACTTTTGTGTTGTTTAAGGATTTTTTTTGTTAGTCTCATTGCAAATTCTGAAATATTATCATTATAATTTTTTTTTTTATATTACTTTTATGTACCTTCATTTAACAACACAAAATTGTTTTTTTATATATTCACCCAAGCTACCCTTTCATTTTGATACGAGTATTTCCTTGCTTGTGAGCAAGAGCAACCCGCCTATTGAGGAAGATGGAGTGAGTAATTCACAAATACTGGTAGACATGATCATTCATCCCATTTTCCCCACATCATCGCACTCACTTTCTGTCTTCTCATCCCCACCTCCCCAGTCAGCAGCATATCTGTTGTTATCAGAAAACCATAAAGTAGTAGTCGTATGTAGTTTTTGATGGATGTTGGGTTGAAGCGGTACGTGAATTATGAGTGAAGGTGGTGAATTGCACGAGGGCAGAGGCAGAGGCGGTAACCAGCAGCAGCAGCAGCAGCGGTGTCGGTGGCGGAGGCAAGAGACGGTTGCTTTGCTAAAGATAAGGTCTGCTATGGATGCTGTCTTCCGTGATTCCTCCCTTAAAGCCCCCTTATGGGAAGACGTCTCAAGGTAATTAATTAATTAATACTCCAGTACTAATCCATTATAAGTATATGAGTATACATCTTCATCTTCATCTTGTTGTTTAATTAATTAATTAATTAATGACTAATGAGTAGGAAAATGGGGGGGCTTGGATATGATCGAAGTGCGAAGAAATGCAGGGAGAAGTTCGAGAATGCGTACAAGTACCACAAGAGAACCAAAGACGGTCGAGTTGCCAAATCAGAGGCAGACGGTGGTGGTGGTAAGACGTATCGATTTTTTCAAGAATTGGAAGCCCTGCAACAACTCAACAACAACAACAACAACAACAACAATCCTCCTTCTTCTTCTTCTTCCTTGTTCCATGAACATGCTGCCGTCCCAGTGTCGATGCTCATTCCTCCACCCACATGTAGTACTGGAGCAATACAAGAGTATAGTAGCCAGTCATGGTCATCTTTGTCGGAATCAGAGGAGGATAATAAGGGAAGGAGGAGAAAGTGGAAGGAGGAGTTGTTTGAGAGATTGAGGAAGAAGGTAATGGATAAGCAAGAGGAGTTGCAAAGGCGGCTTGTTGAGGCGGTGGAGAAAAGGGAGCGTGATAGGTTAGCTCGGGATGAGGACTGGCGTGCTCAACAGACTCACCGCTTCAACCTCCAACATCAGCTCCTCCTTCATCAACGCTCTATGGCTGCTGCCAAGGATGCCGCCTTGATGGCTTTTCTTCAAAACCTCTCCCATCACCATCACCATCACCATCATCAACCACAACTACAACTACAACCACATCAATCAGCAGTAGTTGATCATCATCAGGAGCCAGCAGCAGCATTATCAAGGTGGCCTGAAGCTGAGGTGGAAGCATTAATCAAGCTACGGGCCAAAGTAGAGGAGGAGGAGAGAGGCCCCAAAGGCCCGCTATGGGAGGAGATCTCCGCCTCCATGAAGAAGCTGGGCTACAACAGAAACTCTAAGAGGTGCAAGCAAAAATGGGAGAATATTAACAAGTATTTCAATAAGGTTAATAATAATAATAATAATAATAATAATAATAATAATAATAAAAGACTACGCCCTCAGTCTCAGTCTCAGTCTCAGTCTCAGTATGATGATGATGATGATTCCAATAGTGCTACTACTTGTCCTTATTTCCACCACTTGGATGCTCTTTACCGTAGTAAAACTAAAACCCCCAGGTTGGATATTAATACTACTCCATCTCCATGTACCATTACTGTCACCCGCCCCGCCAATTTACATGCCGTCTTCCCGCCTGACCAGCCCTGCCAGACTGCTAATGACGACGACGGGATGATGATGATGATGATGATGATGATGAAGGGAGCGGTGGGTATGAGATTATTACGAGCAATAGCTAGCAACAGTAACAATAATACTCCGATCCGATCCGATCCGTATTAGCTAGCTAGTAATGATAATAATAATTCCAGCCAATGATACCTCAATAGTTATTACTATTCTATACTAGTAAAATGGATGAAAATTGTATAACCATGTTATAATACTCCGATCCCATCTTTTTTACTGTAGTATTTGATTTGATGAGCTAGACATTGTACAACGATGTGACGTGTTTCTACATACGTACTCGTAAAGTCGTAATATAATACTGTATTTGACTTACCTTTTCTCTAAGAAAATACTGTGCCGAGTAGGTATGGAAGGTTGGATTACTCTTTTTGGAGATGGTGAGGTGGTCGGTTTCATGAATATCCGGTGGGCGTGGGTGTGGGTCCAAAAAACAGTGTTAGGTGCTCTGGGCTTGAGAATTGAGATGAGTGGGGAGCCCAGCCCAGCCCAGCGATATAAGGTGTTGAAAAATGGAGTACTAGAGGATTGGAGATCCATTAATCAACACAGACATGATCATGATCTCCCAATCCCAAATAAAGGAGAGTGGTCAGCCCACAAAACACAATACTATTACTAGTTTACTACTCCTACTAACTAAATAAATAAAAAACAACGACAATCAGCAGGAAGAATGAATAATGGCATGCTTCAACTCGATCGCCTTTATTCCATGCTTCAACTAATAAGGATGGAGATACTTATATATAAATAATTATTATATACATAATACTCGTACGTGTATAAATATATATGCATCTTCGACTGTCCTTCCTCCTTAATTAATAATGGTGACTAGAAGGAAGAATGTCAATGCAAGTGAGAGTTGCTTTGGGCCGGGATCAATCGAGTTTGGGATCCGACCGTTATATTAGAGAATCGATGATGTTATTATTATACTTATATGGACAATTTTATTGGTTGATCGATAGTACTCCAGTTACGTATAGAAGAGCTCTTGCTCTTGGATGGTAGCAATGGGTAGGTCGGAAATTGGTGTAAATTTTTTGTCTGGGAGTGACTGAGTAATGACTCATGACTAAATGTGTAACCAGGCCATGAGCCCATGAGTCTGTGAGTCTAAGATAACATTTTGGCACTGTCAACATAACGGTTTTACGCAAAGTCGTTATCCGAGATAGTAGCTTGGTATCAAACCACAACTTCGTCCAAACCGATTCTACGTGGACTCATTCTTGATTATTATTTTGAAACAAGTTCCATTTCGATAATTATTTATTTATTTAGCATTTTTTTTTTATAAAAATAAACTTACTAAATACCTTTTCCTTCAATAAGATCTTCCACATTTTCGTTTTAGGAAGCTTCATTAAGATGTTTCGTTTTATTTTTTAGTACAGAGTATATTTTTTGTGATTCCCATTATTTATAACTTCACTTACTTTTTTCACTTTCATTCACATATTTAATGTTCTTAATTTTTTCTCACAGAACTAATGTAGAAGATCACTAAGAAGAGGAGAGAGTAAATATTAGTAGTAGTTTATTTTAAGTAGTTTATTTAGTTTATGAATAACTCATGCCTTTTTTTTGAGATTTTCAATTGATGGGTTTGTTCCTATGTTTTTTTGTGGAGTTGTTCTCTCTTTTGGAGAGGTCCAAGAATTATGTGCAAGATCATGAAAACAATGAAATTTCTACGTATGGTGATACAATTGAGCTCAGATCTCGATCAACTATTTGTCAAAATAGAGAAATTTCATCCTTTTGAAGACTATATCAGATCCATAAATTCTTTCGCGAAAGGCTGTGTCAATCAACAACGATATATAGAAGGTTATGCAGAAGCATGTTATTCTAATAACGATCTTTGTCTCAATGATGTTTTTTATTTATTTATTACAAATCTGTATTTATTTTAATTTAATATTGGTTGTAGTTACCATATGATTTATTATTAATGAAATTAATTTTCACTTAAAAAAAAAAAGGAGAAAGTAAATATATATACCGTGACTATACTATATACGGAATAATATACTATACTGTATACAAGTGGGCATTCATATCGGTCACGTAAACTGGAGTATAATATGGGAGAAAGTAGCTAGCTAGCTGAGTGTAATTAAGCGGTAAGTTTGGAAGGACAGTTGCGAGAGTCGATGAGGCCATCATGATGACAGCGTGCAATTCATCCCATTATTTTTGGTCACATGAGATGAGATGAGCGTGAGCCCACCTTTTTTTGCTACCTTCACATTTTAAGCATCTTTAGTTTCTACTTTCTCCCCCTCATCCTCTCTCTTTCTCACCTCCATTCATCCCTTTCTTAATTCTTAGGAGTATATACGTACTCCCTCTGTGTCTTGCTCATAATGGGGTTTACTTAAACAATACTATTATCGTATAAGACGATCTCTCAACGATAGATTATTTGCATGATGTGGTATAGATACCTATTAATCTCATCTGAGCAAACTACATACATGGATGATTTTATAAGTATACGTAATGCGTAGGTTTGTCTAATGGAGTAAAAGCTAAAATGACTAATGTTGTAGTATAAGTATGCGGCAATAAATTAAATGACATAATTGTGGAGGATTTGAGATATTTGGTGGAAGGGAATAAAACAAGCCAACTAGTTTTGAAAATCAACAATACATAATAATTGGAATACAGGAATAAAATTTTGAAGGAGTTATGTCCACTGTCCTACGGATTAACCCGCTTAAGTCTATGTATCCGATATGCCTTGCTAGAGGTCGATGTCGGATTGACATGTAAATAGGTTACGTGTCTGGTAGTCTTAAGTGGGCCCATTGGGTCACACACAATATGTACGGGATATTATTAATATATATCGATATATTAAATATATCGGGTTAGTAGTAATACGGACCCAGCTGCGCTGTCGGGTTATGGTAATTAGAGTTATACTACTAATCTAATTATGGTAATTAGAATTATAGTAATAACCTAATTCTACCTTCTCATCTCCTATATAAGGAGGCTCATATGATGAACCAAGATATGGAATTAAGAGTATTGACTCATAATATATATATACGGAGTATTCTTCTTATAAATAGTTATAAGAGAGATATAGAGAGAAGTTGTGAGACGGTCTCACATACCTTTATACTAGCATATACGTCGCAGTTCTGTACCCGTGTGGATACCAAAGGAGGCATCACGTTTGGGGTGCTTTATTCTGTCCGTAGAGATTATTTATTCTGTCCGTGGGAATTATCTATTCTATCCGTGAAGATTATTTATTCTGTCCGTGGAGATTATATATATTTCTGGGTTTATTATACTTCTTATTAATACGCTGTTCCGCTGCAAATAAGGTATAATTGTTATCCCTCTTCTTTTGTCTTTTCGGTTAATACTCGTAACAGGTCCTTGGGTTTAAGGGTTGTAACCCTACAGTGGTATCAGAGCCTCTGTTATGTAGTATTAATCAGATCGATATGAATTTATGTCTCATAATTTGTTATGAGAGATTCCACCCGCGTATTAACTTGATTATATTATGGTCTCGAGAATTGTTTTGGTTATTTTATTATCTTTGTTAGATAACGTTGCATGTGTCGCATGTGAAATAAAGTAACCTATGATTCATTGATGTATGCTAATAAGGCTGCTTATTATTATGTGTTGTTTCAATAAGACACCAACGTATGTATGTGATATTGTGATGCAACAAGTTTTTATCCGGTACATGTATTTGATGTATGCAATATGTACATTAATTAGCCTTATGATTATTATTATTTGATGATTAGTTTTCCATGATTATGACTACTGACTAAAAATATATGATATTTAGTAGTTGTATGTGACTCGTAGTCATTCGATGATCATGTAAAATATGTAATGCGGTTATTATGTGGATTATCGTTCAAGGTTAGGATTCATCTTAATTTATGAATTTAAATTGTTAAATTCTGAAATTGACTCGTAAAATTAATTTAAGATCTAATATTGATTATTTTTTATTTAATTTTGCCCTAAATTGACCCACTATAATCTTCAATTTCTTTGTTGACGATGAGACTAATTAGATTAGGTCAAGATTCGATTGAAATTGGGTAAAATTACTAGAATTTATTGTTAACGATGAGTCCTAGTAAGATTAGGACAAGACCCGTTTTAATTATGGTGGTGACGGAACGAAACGAAGCCAACTCGGTTGGCACGAGTATGACTCGGTAGGCACGGGTATGTCCCGGTCGGAACGGGATGACCCGGGCGACACAGGTTTGACAAATACGACACAATATCTACTCGAGCGACATGGTGTCGGGTCGAGTGACGCTTTTAAGAAAAGTTGTTTTCTTTGCGTTTATGGGTTGATTATGAATCGAACATGGATTATACTTTTATTTTTCCGAATCAATGAAAAATTAGTTTTCTAAATCGGCTAAATAATTTTATGTAGTTTAATTATCATGTTATCATAAATGGATCGGGAAAGAAGTTTCTCGAGTCCTAATTGATTTTGATGAATTGTTCATCTATATGACAATTATAAGTTGCAGATCGATTGTGAATCGAGTTTTGTATATCCGTTCAATTTTTCCGGGTAGGAAATTGTTGCTCGTAGTTGGAAAAATGAAAGATATTGGTGAAATTGTTCAAACCAAATAGCAATTATGAATTGTAATATGATTATGAATCAAAATATGGGATCTTTTAGCTTGTTTTATGCACAAATCGCTAGTAACAATTAAATTATTATGTCATACGATGCATGAATTTTATTGTTTGAGACTTGTGTGCTTAGAACTAATAGGTCGCCTTGTAAGTTGATCTAGTGGCATGGTTAGGACCCATATGCATTTAATCCCTCGCACAAATATTAAGTATTGCCTTTCCAGAATTGACCACTACAACAATTTCATATCATTGGTTGAAGTGACTGCCTAAGCGGTGCTTTGCCGATGTGTGTGGACTGAGTAGGTGGGTGACGGTTACCCACAGGTTCAGTCTGGTTTGCTTAACATTGCTATCAAGTCGGACTTGGGCTTTGAGGCAAATAGTTGGTGTCATATGATGACTAATTCCGACGAACCAGGAATTACATAGAGATGTAATTGACAAGTTTGTTGTCTACCTTTACTTTTGGAGCTTGAGCAGTGAGCCCAAGTTCACTTGAGCGACAAAAGGTTTAGGATCTTGGAATATTATGCGAACTTGAGGGTAGTTTGCATGATTTTATCTTAAAATTGTTTATGATTATGAATATTAATTATCGTTTTACCTAGCATATAATTGTAGTTGTAATTTAGTCCCTTTATCACATTTATTAAAGATGAGTTTGAATTGTTCAACCTTGTCGATTGGTATCTTGAGAATTGTTTTCAAAATTAGAGATATGAATTTTTTCCTTGTGAAGGATAATTTCGACAAATTATAACCAGTGTTAATGTACAGTATAGACTGTATAATTAGAGTTATGGAGATGACTACTATAAGTACCAAAATCAATTGTTTCAGTAAGGGAATCGTTCCCATTGAGTGAGAAAATGTTAAAGATGATCAAATTAATCCATGTCATATGATGAATGATTATCTTGATAATCAGGAGAATTTTGGATGTTTCTTTCTAAAGAATTAGGAATTGAAATCGTTTCAATTAGTACTAAGTTTAGGTCACTTTATTATGAATAAACATGTGACTTAATAAAGTTTCTCACCTTTTAGCATGATATGTTAAAAGACGATTGAACATTGTATCAAGAAGGCAAATAATACAAATGTTCTATGAGTTTATTAAGAAAATTGCTTGAGATAATGATTAATAAATCTAAGATGTTGGTTAAAGTAAGGGAAGGATAATTGTTATCATATCCAAACTTGTTGCCAAATTTAGATTAGGTACGATTTTATTAGTCATTAAGTAATGACAAATATATGACATTGGTAGATAGCTTTCACTACAAGAAATACTGTCCCAGGCGTCCGCCTAATTGGCGTCCTTGGCATGTGGACGCCTAAATGGCGTCCGAAAAGTCCACCGGGCGTCCGTTGTCGGACGCCGGACTTGGCGTCCGACTGAAGATGAGGATGGCTGAAGTTGAGGACAAAAGGCGTCCACAGTCGGACGCCATTTAGGCAAAATGGCGTCCGCTGTCGGACGTCAATTGACGTCCGCATGTGGCGTCCGACAGCGGACGCCATCTGTCTTCAGTGTGGCGTCAAATACCCGCTGCCCCCCCTCTCCCCCTTCATTTCCTAAAAAAAAAAATCGCTCTCTTCCTTCTCCCTCTACACTCGCCGACCCAAATCCCTCATTTTTCATCCTTTCTTCCTTATTTTCGGTATGTTTTCTTACTTTATTTCGTTTCTATTTAATTTAATTAGTTCATATTCTTCATTGTTAGGGTTATTTGTTGATAGTTATTAGTTAATTTCGTTTAGGTCTAAATTTCGATTAGGTTGATTAGTTTAGGCCAAGTTCGATTAGGTTGATTAGTTTATCCCAAACTCGATTAGTTAGATTATTTTTGCCCATCACTATTTTGACTAGGGTTTGATCAATTTGGTTTAAGCCCGTGAGGTTTTGTGTGACTTAAGACGGACCAAAAGGTGTCGTAATAATGCCGAATTTTCCCGAAACCACTTCTATCTTGATCGGGGTTGTGAATAGGTGTTAGCGGCGCTTTCGGAATTTTGATATCTGTATCCTAAAATTTGACCCTTTTTTGACCTGTTTAAGCTGTTTCTGTGTGCCCTAAGCCATGAATTGTTGTGTTTTGTTCGGTTGAATTGGGTTTACATTATATTGATAAATTAGCTAGGGTTTTTGTAAATTGGGATTAAATTGTGATTAAATTCGGTGACTAATTTTTTTAAGGAATTGAGTTTACTAAATTTTTGTAAGGTCAATTCTAAATTAATAATACATTTGGGTTTACTTTGACATATTAGTTAGAGAAATTAAGTTTAAATTAAATGGTGATTAAATATTCATTTAGTAAGTTATAAATTAAAGTAGGGAAATTAAACTTTAATATGTTATATATATTTTTTGAACATAGAAAATGAAGAGAATTGAACGGAAATGGATGTACGAGGGAAGACTTGATAAAAAGAGATGTCCAACCGTCGAATTTTTGAGGGGTGTCGAGTCATTTGTCGAGGTCGCTAAAAAGTCGGTAGACTACGCATCGAGGGGGGAGGTTAGGTGTTCGTGTACTAAATGCAAGAACCTAAAATTTCTTGAGGTCCCTGTAGTGAAGGAACATGTCATCTATAGTGGTTTTTCACCCGATTACTATTATTGGATTTGTCATGGTGAGTCATCTCAGTCTGAGGGAATCGAAAACCATCACGATGAGGGGGGATTGAGAGGTATGATAGTTGATGTTGTGGAGTGCAACTTGTTTAACTCACCTAACCCACGAGACTCACCTAGCCCACGAGACTCACCCAACCCACAGGATTCACCTAACCCACAAGAGCCTAACCGTCGAGCGAAGGCGTTTTTTGACATGTTGGAAGCTTCGGAGAAACCGTTATACGGAGGGTGCGATGTGACTTTGTTAGAAGTCGCGTCTATGGTAGTTAGCCTTAAATGTGAGTTCAACCTGCCCTTTGCTTGTGTCGATGGTATTGCTGCCTTACTCGAGAGAGTTATTCCAAAAGACAATATCATGACCCGATCATTCTACACAACCAAAAAGGTTGTGAAGGGACTTCAACTCCCGCATCAAAAGATTGACGCTTGTCCAGATGGGTGCATGCTATTTTGGAAGGACGATGCGATGCTTGATGAATGTAGGAGATGTGGTAAGGGTAGGTATAAGATGGTCGAGGGGGATATTGCTTTGAGAGGTAGAAAAGGGAAAAGTAGTGTCAGGGGTAAGAAACCAATCCCAATAAGTCAGCTTACGTACTTCCCTATTGCACCTAGGCTTCAGAAATTGTACGCCACAAAAACCATAGCTGAGCAAATGCGGTGGCACAAGGAGGACATTAGGGTACTAGGGAAGATGTGTCATCCGAGTGACGGTGAGGAGTGGAAGCGTTTTGATAGACTACATCCCCACTTTGCGTTAGAACCCCGAAATGTAAGGCTTGGGTTGTGCACTGATGGATTTGCACCGTTCGGTCAATTTGGTAAATCGTACTCTTGCTGGCCAGTGATGATCACACCTTACAACCTACCTCCTTGGTTGTGTTTGAAGCAACCTTTCATCTTCCTATCTCTTATTGTTCCCGGACCCAAAAACCCGAAAAATCATTTGGATGTTTACTTGCAACCTGTTATTGAGGAACTGAAACAACTGTGGGAGGTAGGGGTGGAAACTTATGATGTCTCTCTGAGACAAAACTTTCAGTTGAAAGCAGCTTTGTTGTGGACTATAAACGACTTTCCCGCGTACGGTATGCTCTCGGGGTGGTCTACTGCGGGTCAGAAAGCATGTCCGTGTTGTATGGGTGAGAGCAAAGCTTTTTATCTTCCAAATTCTAGTAAAATAAGTTGGTTTGACTGTCATCGGCAGTTCCTACCAGAAGGTCACCCATATAGGAAGAATAAGAAGGCGTTCAAGAAGGGTGAGGAGGTGCTTGACGACGCACCTGATCGACTCCCAGGAGATGAAATATGGGAGTTGATTTCTGATTACCCGTCTACTGTTGACGGAACCGAGCAGGAGTTCAAAGATCTCAAGAAGTTGAAAAATGGTTGGTTTAAACGTAGCATATTCTTCGAACTACCATATTGGAGGACTTTGTTAATTCGTCACAATTTAGATGTGATGCACATAGAGAAAAACTTCTTCGAGCAGTTGATTCACACGGTGATGGATGTGGAGGGGAAGAGTTGTGACACTACAGGCTCCCGGCGAGATGTAAAGATTTTTTGTGACCGTCCTCAACTGCACATAAAACGGGATGGGTCGAAACCAAGGGCCTTGTTCACACTTGACAAGGCTCAGAGAAAGGCGTTGTTGGAGTGGGTAGAGAAGTTGAAATTCCCTGATGGGTACGCCTCCGACTTCAAACGCTGTGTTGATCTTAAGAACCTGAAGCTTCAAGGGTTAAAGAGTCACGACTGTCACGTTTTCATGGAGAGGTTGCTTCCGGTGTCATTAAAGCACCTTCTGCCACCGACGGTGTGGAATTCCATAACTGAGATATCTCAGTTCTTCCGAGATTTGTGTTCCTCTACAGTATCAGTTGAGGACATGTCTCGGCTCGAGGATCAAATTCCGCAGATACTATGCAAACTTGAGATGATCTTTCCACCGTCATTCTTTAATTCCATGGAGCATCTACCCGTCCACTTGCCCTACGAGGCTAAGGTTGGAGGACCTGTCCAGTATAGATGGATGTACCCATTTGAAAGGTACGTAACTTTTAGTAACTTCATTTAAAAAAAAAATAAGCTTAACTAATTTGTATTGATTGAAATATATAACTTGTTTATTTAGGTTCCTGAATCATTTAAAGAAGAAAATTGGTAACAAGGCTAGGGTAGAAGGTTCTATTTGTAATGCATATTTGACAGAAGAGATTGCAAACTTCTGCTCCCTCTACTTCGATAAAGATGTGCAAACGAAAACCAAGAACCTGAACCTAGGACATTCGGTGTCCATTGACCCCTCTATACCCGAATTTTTTCAAAAGAAGGACGATGAAGGAACTTCATCCGTTGAGGGTTCTAGGACACTAGATGAGAAAGAGTACAACCGAGCGCACCTTTACCTACTTTCGAATTGTGAGATCTTAGAGCCTTATGAGAAACAATTTGTAACTGAATATGTCGCTGCGAACCCTGCCGTGAACCCTGATGACGTTTGGAGTAAGCACGACGAACATTTCCCGAAGTGGCTCAAGGATCACGTAGTTGCCTTAGACATACGTGATGATTTGGTTAGAAGTTTGGCATTCGGTCCAGTGCGAGTGGTTAAAACCTGGAACCTGTACTCGGTGAACGGGTTCAATTTTCACACATTCAACTACGGGAAGAACAAGGCTAGATGCAATTTTGGCGTGAGTGTGTCATCTCTTGATGGTGATGAGTACTATGGTATTTTGGAGGATATTTTTGAGTTGTGTTACGCTGGCAAAGAACGAGGGTATAGAGCTGTAGTATTCAAGTGTGAGTGGAAAGACAGCTCCGTGAACGGGACCCGAGTGCATGAACGTTACAAGATTGTGGAAGTTAATCACACAAGGAAATATCCTACGTACGATCCGTTCATACTCGCGCATCAGGCGAAGCAAGTCTATTTTGCTCCTTCTCCTTACACGAGAAATGACAGAAATCAAAGTCAATGGTGGGCAGTCTTTACGACTAAATCACGGGGACAAATAGACAGTTCTCTGTTCCAGGAAGATGCGGCTTCAAGTGGTACACGCTTATCTTCTATTGAAGAGAACATATTCTCCGTACAAGATCAGAATGAAGGGGCAGAGGAAGATTTTGAGGATGACGATGATGATGGACAAAGAGAGTACATGGTCAGGGATGTTCCGGAGAACCTTGAGGAGGATGACGGACACGATGAAGAGAACTCAGAGGACGATCAAGTTGGGGGCTCGGAGAACGAGGAGGAGGATCAGACTGAGGAGGATGAGGCTGAAGAAAATGAGGACAGCGACGGTGACTACTAGAGTTGTTGTATGTTTAAATGTTTACATGGTTAAGTTATTTTGATGTTTACTATAGTAGGCTATTTTACTTGAATAAAGTTAGAATGAAATTGTTGATGACATGGCTAATTGTTGTTAACATTGTTTAATTTTTTGACAGGTTAATATAATGGCAGGCGGTAGATCGACTAGGAGACGTGGTGGGGGTAGTAGGTCTGCTCACACGTCCACCACTCAGCAGGAGGACGAGGAGGTGGTCCCCGAAACGGGACCGGAGCAGACCGCTGAGCAGGAGGAGGAGGTGCAGCAACAGGGGCCGGATGAGGTGCTGGAGAAGGACGAGGAGGGGCGGTATGTTCTCAAGCCAACAGGCACATGGTAATATAATCTAACTTGTTGATTATTCTTTTGTAAATATTCATTTTTGGACTACATTTTGTATGATTGACTGCATATATGGTTTTCTCGACTCGGTGCAGGTTTCTGCACAAAGAGGTCGTCAAAGGCTGTACCAACAGCTTCATGGTCGACAAAGGGCAAGGGTATGCTAATTGGTCTCAGGTACCGGCTGAGATACGAGAGTGGTGGTTCAACCAGTTCAAGGTACGTGGATTGTTTTTGCTCCCGAGTTATTATTTTATAATCTGGACTTTGTAAATATTTTTCATACTACTTATTAATCTGTCTTGACTGTACAGTTCAAGTTCAGCTGGGCCTCAGAGTTTGATGGTAGGGTCTGGGAACGGTATAATGAAACGTGCACACGACGTTTCGCCTGTGTGATGAATAAACGACGTACGCGGGGGACTCCGTTGAAGGACCTTAAAGGTGTTAGTTATTTTTTTTGGGTAATCAATTTTAACAAATAAACATCTAACTTCAATCTTTCACTGTATTAAATAATATATTGGGTCGTCATATTTTAGGGGAGGCGTTGGAGAGATGGATTGCCTATCACGATCAGAAAGAGTTTAAGGTGAGGTCCGAAATTGCCCAAAGGAACAAGTTGAAGAACTGTGACCATGAGGGCCAAGCGAACCCGACACATCATCGGGGTTCTCAGTCTTCTTTCACTCGTGTCAAGAGAGTATGATTTCCACTAATTAATACCGTACTCTTCCTTGAATAATCGTAAACTACGTTTGCGTAATTTATATTTGCCTAACTTTCGTACTAATTTAATAGCTGCGTGCTGAGCTCGGGAGGGAGCCAACCGCGGCGGATATATTCTACGACATGCATGGACAGACCGATGAAACAGGGACTACCTTCAGGTCGAAAAAGGATCAGGCGACCTGGGTGAGTACTAAATCGACTGTAGGTGATGGATAACTATCTTCAATGATTTCATCTAATAATAACTTCAATTGAGATCGTTCTTCTGTACGCAGGACGCCTACCAACAAGAGATGGAGAGACTCGAGGCCGATCCTGATGTTGAGGAAGTCAACCCAAACGAGATTTGGTTCAAGGTCGTCAAGGGTTACAGGAAAGGGAGTGTGTACGGTGTGGGAAATGCACACGGTATGTACTTCAGACCTCCCACATCGCGTCTGAGCACCTCCACACAAATGGAGTACACGCCGGCCGGATCTCAGCAGCCCGATCCGGAGAAGGAGCAAATGAAGGAGCAACTGAAGGAGCAGGCGGAACACATCAGGAAAATGCAGGAACAGATGGCCATGTTTCAGGCCATGTTCGACAAATGCAACCAAGGTCCTCCCCCACCCCCTCCAGACGACAGAGACCCCTTTAGCGGGGGTGGCGGTAACTCTGGTGCTGCAGCTAGCTTCACAGTTAGTTGATTGTTTGTTGTTGTTGTTGTTTTAACTGTATCTTTGAACTACTTTACACTTGTGTACCTTTAAACCGTACGTTAAATCTGTTTATATAAGTTTTTTCAGCATAAATGAGTCGAGAGATGAACTCTTTTGGTTGACTGAGCTTGAATGTGGTTGAGGTATTGTGGATAGTCGACATTTGTGGTTGAGTTTTGGTTTATTTTGCAGGTTTTGGCTAAACATTGAACGCATGTTTACGGTCATGCAACAGCGTAAATAGCGTCCGATACCGGACGTCATAGCAGACGCCAGGGGACACTATAATGGTGTCCGACTGCGGATGCCGGATGTTCGTGAGTGGCGTCCACAGTCGGTCGCCAACTTCAGGCCCCAGGCGTCCGACAGTGGACGCCACTCAGAGGCACATGGCGTCCACAGTCGCTCGCCAGCTTGGCGTCCACTGTCGGTCGTCATTCGTCCTGGCGTCCAATAGTGGACGCCCCTTTCAAAAAAGGGCGAGTAGGCGTGGCTTCCGCTTTCTGGCGTCTGTTTGCGGACGCCCTGCGCCTTATGGCGTCCACTGTCGGTGCCCACCAGGTGGACGCCGAGGACAGTTATTCTTGTAGTGTTTCTAGAAGTGTCTAGAAATTCTGCAAATCAATTGAAGTATGACTTCAGGTGTGTATGTTACTGAAGTAATAGTTACTTTCATTCTACTGTTTTGGTATAAGATACTAAATGCAACTATTACATTGTGGATGTGATGGCTCAAAGAGGGTGGAATAATGGCATATAAGTGAAGTGTTTTATGATGAAATAGACAAACGTTGTTGTTTCATATATAAAAGGAAAATCACTTAATTGTACCATAAAGCTGAATACTAGAATTGAATAATTGTTATTCTTGTACTAGTCATAAGCAAGGACATTGATTCTGTTTCATGTATGGGCATGAAAAGTTTTGATAAAAGTAGAACAATTGTTGCTCTATATCTTGCAAGAATATGAGGTACAATAAGGCTAAACATGATTGTTGAGCTCTACATTCCTAGTAGTGAATGCTTTTATTTGTAACATAACGACCAAAGGTTCAACTCCCTCGACCTGAATTTTACCCATCACGGCATTGTCTTTAATCCATGAGACAAGAAACATAAGAATAAGTTTCATAATGATGATATTATTAACCTTATTGATAAAGATCAACTGAGGTGAATGGATCTTGTTAAGATGGATAAATGACATTAGAAGCGACTCCTATTATTTGTAATGGGAGGGTACTTAGACTTGTTGGATCACATATATACAGATACGTGTGAGTTTAACTAATAGTGTTGCAAAAATGGGTAACATGTATGGTTTTGTTCATTTGATGAATTTTGAAAATGAATGCTTTGAATTGTTCAAGGAAATTCAGATAAAAGTACAAGATCAACTTGATAAATTGATACGAGTCGTTCGATATGATTGAAACAGGGAGGAATTGAACTAAAAGATTGTGATCATCTTAGAAGTAGTAAAAAGTGTTTCAAACTACATCGAACCATATTTGATATGATTTGGTCTATGATGAGTTATGCAGATTTTATTGACTGTTTAGAAAGTTATGCACTATAAAAGTCTTTGTACGAATGTTGATGAGATTGTCCATATAAGTCGGAGAATAGACACCATATGAGATATGGATTGAAAATGTTCTAAAAAGTCTTTTCTTAATTATCAAGTCTTGAAGTTTAAAGAAAATTGTTTTGTAGAACTTAGACTCGATTATGACGTGTGTTTTATTAGGGTATTATGTTAATTCTACAAACCATCCAAAGAACAAAACTGTTTTGTTGCATGGAGTGATATGTTTCTTTTAAAAATATGTGATTTCTAATAGAAACAGTGGGAGTAGATGCGACACTTGAATTGTTCAAGATTAACAGGAATTCTCTACAATTGTTGAAGAGGACATTGATGAATCCATGAAAAGTCATGATCATCTTACCTGCGAAATATTACCCTACACAGGTTTGACCTATGATGAAACAATAATGGGCAACGACTCCAAAATTCACATAGAATCTAATAGATTCTATATACCATAACTACCAAGTATAGACTTTGGTTAAATGGGTCTTATAGTGAAGAACAATCTTCAATATAAAGACGATATAGGTTGATATAAGAGTATCTATGAAGCATAGTTGGTAGTTAAGGAATGATCTCATAGTAGTGACTATGGAAAAATTCTTTTTACAACATTATGCTTAAGTCTATTAGGATTGATTTAGCATTTTGAATGTCATCACTCATATGATGAGTTTTGGACATATATATGTGAAATACATTTCTTGAAAGAGATGCAATATGATGTGTGTGCGACTCATCGTATGAAGTTCATATATTATCAAAATTGCTAGACAAATTTGAATGATCCAATTTGATTGGAGCAAGTATTATGGAGTAGTATCTTCGTTCTCAATGTGGTAATTCAAAGATGTTTGTTTTCCTTTGAGACGAAGAAAGACAGTGTGTACAAGAGGCTAGTGGGAGTGCATTTATCATTATGATTTGGTATGTAAGTGACATACTTCTCTAACTAAACGACATTTGATTGCTTTGCAAGAAATGTGGTTATTATGTGCTCGTGTGACGAGTAGATAATAATCTAGTGAGTGTCACTAGAATGCTATCTAAGAATTGTTCCTTTGCGCTTAAGAAGCAAAAGGGATATTATTTAAGAGATGCGCATGATGTGATAAGCGAATTATTGTAAACAAGTTACAACGATTCATATTTCCAAATAGACAAAGATGACGTGAGATTGTAATCTCAGTATATTTTGTTTTGGATGAGAAGTTGTGTGTTGGAACGGTTCCAAAGAACAACTTTATGACTAATATTATAACTAAAGTTAGTGTTCTATTGCTTCTGAAGCAAATAGACGTTTGATTACGAAATAAACACACACTCAACTTTAAAGTTTATGAAGCAATTTGTTGCTTATGAAACTAACAGTTTACCTTAATCGAGAGAAGGTAGATTGATTATATGTTTGTAAATAACCGATACAAATGTTGTATGTCTCGAAACCTCCTCTACATAAAGATCATATTGTTATGATTGGTATAAGACGCATCGGCGAGTGGTCTTAGTACTTTTAGAGGTGTTTGGTTTAGTGGGAGTTATTTCGATAATTGATATATGTATGACATATTGTCATTTGGTTATTAGTGTAACCAAGTTTTGTCCCTTAATAATTTACATTGATGAAATAGATCACTAAGTACGTGACTTAGTCTTGGAACTTTATTTGGATGATGTAATTATTTTGTCTCTAGTCAAGGTATTGTGTTGAGACATTTGAATACCCTTAAATGACTGGTGTGTGAGTTGGTTGATGACTAAGTTCCTTGAGTCATAGGTATTGAGATACTAAACCAGGCACACGGGTGTATGTTAAGAACATGCATTAGACAGACCCGTCGAAAAGGATTTTACTAAGATTTCGCTTAGTGTCAGTAAAGTTCTTTGCAAGTTATGAACTTGTACGGTCTTTAGACCTGAGTCTTTGACTATTCTGTACATGTGATGTGTATGCTTTGATACTATTCCTCGTCAGCTGTGAAAGGGGGCTATGGATGGCTATTGGGCATGGATGGATCATGTGATAGGATGTGGTTAGACAAGAGGGGATTTGCTCTTCCTTTATTGAAGGGAATTTATTGTTTCTTGGCCACTCGGAGAGTGTGACTTGTACAAATGCGTGGCCGCGCTCAGATAGGATGATTGTCATCTATCTGCTCTTTTAACAAGTCAACTCAAAGATTCGAGTAAAAGATTGAGATATGTGAGGATGACACTTCTTCTTACCTCATTTTCAATTGGAGACAATAGTAGCAAAGAGACTTAACGCCGTTCTTGAGAGGACATGTACAAGTGGGAGACTGAAGGAGTTATGTCCACTGTCCTACGGATTAACCCGCTTAAGTCTATGTATCCGATATGCCTTGCTAGAGGTCGATGTCGGATTGACATGTAAATAGGTTACGTGTCTGGTAGTCTTAAGTGGGCCCATTGGGTCACACACAATATGTACGGGATATTATTAATATATATCGATATATTAAATATATCGGGTTAGTAGTAATACGGACCCAGCTGCGCTGTCGGGTTATGGTAATTAGAGTTATACTACTAATCTAATTATGGTAATTAGAATTATAGTAATAACCTAATTCTACCTTCTCATCTCCTATATAAGGAGGCTCATATGATGAACCAAGATATGGAATTAAGAGTATTGACTCATAATATATATATACGGAGTATTCTTCTTATAAATAGTTATAAGAGAGATATAGAGAGAAGTTGTGAGACGGTCTCACATACCTTTATACTAGCATATACGTCGCAGTTCTGTACCCGTGTGGATACCAAAGGAGGCATCACGTTTGGGGTGCTTTATTCTGTCCGTAGAGATTATTTATTCTGTCCGTGGGAATTATCTATTCTATCCGTGAAGATTATTTATTCTGTCCGTGGAGATTATATATATTTCTGGGTTTATTATACTTCTTATTAATACGCTGTTCCGCTGCAAATAAGGTATAATTGTTATCCCTCTTCTTTTGTCTTTTCGGTTAATACTCGTAACAGGTCCTTGGGTTTAAGGGTGGTAACCCTACAAATTTATCCCTTTGGACCATTTCCATTGAAAAGCTTAATTAGCATATGCACTTATGTAGTTATGTAGGAGACCACGAGCTGAGTATATGGGTAAGTCAACTTGTTTGCTAGAAATTTCAAGAGCTCACCGGTCACACTCGTATCCATGCACATGAAATTTTTTATTTATATCCATCTTTAAATTATTAGTCGTATTTAAATTTTGTTCGCATTGTTATTATTTCATATTCCACATATTTCTCATTTTTGACACATATTTGGTGAGCACCTTATTTTTATACTCTATTATCATTCAATGAGTAAACATGCATGACAAAGATGGCCTCGTCTCGCCCTTCAGGACAATTGAATAAAAAAAAAACTGAAAGTTGTCTCATCACAACCTAAAAACCCACCCTTTGAAGTACGTAAAGCGATTGGATGTGACGTAATTTGACTGAAATAAGCAACTAGCATCGAAATAACTAATTTGAAGTACGAAGTATGGTACTAAGTCGAACAATCAGAAATGTCCCAAAATTAGGAGATGACTACTCAAAACTTCTAACATGAAAATGACTCGATTTGAAATATATTGATTGCCTATATATATTCGATATATTAGTCCACATAAATAGTAAAAGACGAAGATTAAGAATGAGTGAATGACAAAGGAGTAGAAAATTTGGAAAATAAGTGTGGGTGGGTAGTAGCGCAATTAGAGTAAATAGTGTAGAGCATGATATGATGCACCAAATTAAAGTTGGATGAGAAGAAGCAAAGCAAGTTGGCAAACAATGGAAACCAAAGCAAAGCAGCCTGAAAAGTCAACTAAGTGCATGACCTAATATTTAGCTTTTCCCACTCGATCTCTCTGCTTTTTATTAGGTGTACAGATAGTGAAAGTGGGTGCCTAGTATTTTATTACCAATGTACTGTATACAAATACATACTCAGGCATTTTCCTTATTATTAAATAAATACTCATGTCCCTCTGCTAACAACTACTCCTAACATTATCCAATAGCCCAATGCCGATATACCATATACTCGTATATATCTTGTGTTTACCCCAACGGGGCAGCCCCTTGCGATGGATCATCCATCGTATTATTATAATTAAATAAATCTTAGTACTATTATAATTAACTATATAAACGTACATGTGACAGTTTCCTTTTATCCTTTTTCATGTCACCAATTTACCGTGATAAAAATACTTAAAAAAGGATTGAATAATATATTAAAAAAGAGAGTTACATTTTATTGTAAGAAATTACATAAGCCACGTCTTGAATAAAAATGCACTCCTTTTTTTTTTTGAATAATTATTTATTTTGATTGGATATTTACCTCGCAATATAAATCAACACAAAAATTATTTTAATGAGAGAAGAAACAGGGGAGAAAGAAAGTGGGAGCTTTTTTAATGATGAATAATCCGTGTATTTTTAATTAGGATTAATATATCATTACATTACATAAAGTGAAAAACAGTTTTGTAGAGAGAGAGAGAGAGAGAGAAGGGGAGAGGGAGGCAGTGTCTGGCAGTCTGCTATTCTCCTGTGTATTTTTCCGTGCTTAGAGAGAGAGAGAGAGATAAAGAAGGGAAGAGTGGGTCTGGAGAGAGAAACCGTGTTTCTAAGACAAGCAAGGATCTCAAATCTCAGCAATCCATTCCAACCAAACCAAGGTTTCTTCTTCTTCTTCTTCTTCTTCTTCTTCTTCTTCACAATTCCATCCATCTTTAGATCTATTTCTTCTTTGTATGTTTTATCTTTTCTTCGTATTTTATTTAATTAATTTATTTATTTTCCAGTTTTAAGCTGATTATCTTGTTTTGTGAATGAAAAAGTAGCCATCTTCTTCTTCTTCTTCTTCTTCTTCTTCTTCTTCTTCTTCTTCTTCTTGATGTTGATCTATGATTAAGTGGTGGGATCTCTCATCTCTGGCCACACCTTCAAATCTTACTGTATTGAATTTTGTGATGTGAGCTCATCCTCCTCATCAAACTCTTCAGGATTGTTTTTGTTGACCAACTCCAACTTGGAATCTTGACCCACTAACCTACTTGACGCTTTTTTATTCATTCAAATACACTACCTCTTATCACATCTTGTTCATCTACCAAATTTCATCTCATGGATCAAAAATCATCTTATGATTGATTATTTTAGGGAACAGTTAATTAGGTTCTTCAAAATAAAATAAAAATAAAATGGGAAAGTTGGTTTCCTTCAAAAGTGCTTAATTTCATGCCTCTCCAAACTCCATGTGAGCATCCTTTTTCTTTTCTAAAGAATCTGCTTTTCTTCCTACCTGCCTTGCTTTTCTTACTATTTCTTTCTACTAGGCTAAGCTTTGTTTTTAATCTAGATTTGAATTCATTTTCTATTTTTTTTGGTTTCAGCTTCTAACTATCTATCTATCTATCTATCTATCAAAGGAAGACATTATTATATACTCCGTACAAGGCATGTCTTTCCGAAGCATAGTCCGCGATGTCAGGGATGGTTTTGGTAGCCTGTCTAGGCGAAGTTTCGAAGTAAGGTTATCAGGTCCACTTCGGGGAAAGTCACATGGGTCCGTGCACCAACTCCAAGAGCCGGCTATCGTCATCCAGACCAGCAAATGGGCTAGCCTCCCACCCGAGCTATTACGTGATGTTATCAAGAGACTGGAGTCTAGTGAAATCATGTGGCCTGCTAGGAAACATGTGGTTGCTTGTGCTGCTGTTTGTAGGTCATGGAGGGAGATGTGTCAGGAAATCGTCAAGAGCCCCGAGTTATGTGGAAAGTTGACCTTCCCTGTATCACTCAAGCAGGTAATTCATTCAAGATTGATGAATATCTTGGCTTTCTAAGTTAATACTTACTATTGCAAGTTGTCAAGGCCTAATCATTTTTGTTTTTGTGCAGCCTGGGCCACGAGATGGATCAATTCAATGCTTCATCAAGAGAGATAAATCCAACTTGACCTACCATCTTTTCCTTTCTCTAAGCCCAGGTGAGCTAGCTACATGGAACATTCTTTTGTTATTACTCCTACTATTTAGATTTTTTTGGCCGATGTTGAAGAATCCCGACTCATCCCCTCTTTGAATAAGTAAGTTGGGTTGGAAGGAAATGTAGGATGAGTACCCTGACTGAAAGCTATCATGTCTTTGCTCTTTTCAGCTTTGCTGGTTGAGAACGGGAAATTTCTTCTATCTGCAAAGCGTACTAGGAGAACAACGTGTACAGAATATGTGATCAGTATGGATGCAGACAACATATCGAGGTCTAGTAATACTTACATTGGGAAATTAAGGTAAGTTGTTAAAAAGAAATTCGATTTCGTCTTCTCCCTTTTTGCTATTTCTGGTCAACTCGATTATGCCTAATAATACTTCGGTTTGGGTTTGTCCTGGTTTCAGGTCAAATTTTCTAGGCACCAAATTTATCATCTACGACACACAGCCACCGTACAACGGCTCTCAATCTTCACCGCCAGGCCGAAGCAAGAGATTCTACTCCAAAAAAGTATCCCCAAAAGTTCCCACCGGGAGCTACAACATTGCGCAGGTTGCATACGAGCTGAACGTCCTTGGCACAAGGGGCCCACGCAGGATGCATTGCGTCATGCAGTCCATCCCGTCATCCTCCCTCGAACCGGGGGGCAGCGTGCCCGGGCAGCCCGAGCTCCTGCCCCGTTCTCTCGAGGACTCTTTCAGGAGCATGTCTTTCTCCAAGTCCATCGACACGTCAACCGAGTTTAGCAGCTCCCGATTCTCAGACATTGCGGGCCCACGGGATGACGATGAAGAGGGCAAGGATAAACCCTTGATTCTTAAGAACAAGTCCCCGAGATGGCACGAACAGTTGCAATGTTGGTGTCTTAATTTCCGGGGGAGAGTCACGGTGGCTTCTGTCAAGAACTTTCAACTAATTGCTGCAACGCAGGCCCCGGCCGGGGCCCCCACCCCGTCCCAACCAGGCCCGTCAGATCACGATAAGATCATTCTTCAGTTTGGGAAAGTTGGCAAGGACATGTTTACTATGGACTACCGGTATCCTCTTTCTGCTTTTCAGGCATTCGCGATTTGTCTGAGTAGCTTTGACACCAAATTGGCTTGTGAATAGTAGGGAAAATCATTTGGGTTGAAAAAGCTGTTAATAAACCGAAGACAAAGGCTGGCTGGCTGGCTGGCGGGCGGGCGGGCGAAAATCATTCTAGGTTTGGTTAGATGTGTGTTGTTGTTGTTGTATTACCATCGAATATGGATCGACTAAAAGAGCAGGGATTAGCTGAGCCTGAGAGCATTCAGAAACAGTTTTACCTTTTTTCATGTATCTTTTGAAACAGTTTAATGTATGGATCCTTGGTCTCTCTCGGTCTCGGTCTTGGTCTTGGTCTTGGTCTTGTCTTGTTGAACATTGTTGTTTCCTGATTATTATGTTGTAAATGTAACAAGTCTCCAAAAGAATCCAAGCCTTTTTAACTCACTGGTGATGATGCATGTCTTCAATGCTGCATGACTTGTTTTTTTTATCGATCTAGTATGTTACTTTTTTTTAACTGGTAAAACCGATGGCAAAAAAAAAAAAAAAAAAACTGGTAAAACTTTCGCTTTCACCTTGAAGTTACATGAAAAACCAGAGTGTAGAATGTTGTGAAGAGTAGAAACAACACAAGTGAAATCCGTCTTTAAGATCATCGACTCGACAGTGTATGTTTGATGTGAGCGAGCGAGCGAGCGAACACTTGGCTTTTTATTGCGAAAATTTGATTTGATAATCGGACACGATCGGTAGTATGTATAATCGAACAGATGACTATATTTCTTCTTATCGATTGGTGTGAATAATGAAGTTGTAATATTGGATAGGAAGGGAGAGTAGAATTTGTTTGTTTTATTGAAAAGAAGGAGAGTGATTTCATTTCCTAGTAGTAATAACCAAGTGAATCAAACGCCGTGGTGGGCTCAAAAAAATAAGAGGAGGAGGATTTGGAAGAAATAAAATAAATAAATAAATGTTGGAGGCGAAAAGCTTGAGAAAAGCGAGAGTAGCGTCGTCGTCGTCGTCGTGCCCTTCTCCTGCCAGCATTCAGCCTACTCGTCTCGCTATCCTTGTTCGTCCTCCACCTTCACTGCCCTCCCATTATTATTATTATTATTATTATTATTATTATTATTATTATTATTATTATTATTATTATTATTATTATTATTATTATTATTATTATTATTATTATTATTATTATTATTATTATTATTATTATTATTATTATTATTATTATTATTATTATTATTATTATTATTATTATTATTATTATTATTATTATTATTATTATTATTATTATTATTATTATTATTATTATTATTATTATTATTATTATTATTATTATTATTATTATTATTATTATTTGTCTGAATTCAGGAATCCAATTGATTCATTTTACAGGTTAATGATGATGACGACGATGACATTGCTTTCTTCGCCTCCGGCTGCCACTTGTATCGACTCCAGGTTTTTACTTCACTTACGATTGTATTCTATGCCTAACTAATTGCCTTTGGACTCAATCATCAATTACATTCTGGAATCATAATGCTCAACTGAATCGTCTTTTTCTGATGATTCTATTCTATAAGTTGCATTTACAAACACAAAAGTAAGTTGCATACTTGTGACTGAGCCAGTCTATTGAGTTTCTTGTTTACTACTACTGTCAGATTCCAGTGGGGGACTCCCACTCCCACTCCTTACTGCTTAATCAAGGCAAAGAGGGCCTTTTGATTCCCCAACTTGTTCAGGTACTCTTTCTTTTTAACCACTTGTTTTCCGCGGAGAAACTGGAATACAATAACTCAAAAACTGTTGCTGTCAAGGTCGCCCATCCTTCAATGCTTCATCAATGCCTGCATCGATATGAAATACAAAGTGTAGCCCTGGTAGAGACACTAAGTAAGTTACGGAGTATATGCTAAGCATTGCGTGCACTATCTTACTTTTACTTTTTGGCAATACACGTACAGTACTATGTATAGGATGATGCAAGTGTTGTTAAAGGTGATGAATTATTAATGACATGAGTATCTGATTGTTTTGTGAATTTACTTCTCTTTAGTGCCAATGAAGCCGGAGGTTTTGTATGATAATTCCTCTGCTATGAAACAACTTAACTTATACTCTTCCCCCCCCCCCCCCCCCTATCTGCAGACTCCGAAACTTGTATTCTGGGTAGCGTTGACTCTCATGGTCACCTTATTGTATCCCAGATTAGCACTGATGGTAGAGGTGAACCTTCATTTTTCTCTTGTCTTTTACTTGCTCCTAATATTATTGCTATATCACTTGTTCTCTTTCAGAGGTTTTGACTATTTATTTCAACCCAAAAAAAAAGTGGGATTTTTTTAGGATCAAACTGTTTCTCAAAGGTTCTTTAATTTACTATGTAGTACGGAGTAGTGTATAGTGGACTTGCCTCACAATTTACTGCTTCACCTTGGCAGATGCTCAGAAGCTGACATTTGCTGCATCACCTCAAGATTGTGGAGTCGGAGAAGGAAGTTGGGCCGGTCTCAGCTTCAGCTCTACTCACTGGACTACGGTAATTAACATAATTAGTCACGCTTCTTGGCTCTGCTAGTATTTCTCAAAAGGCTCCAAAATTCCGCCTTTTTGACCAGCTTTTATTATTTGTTTGAAAATGTTATGTGAGCTTAGACTGCCAAACAAGTAATTTGGGATGGAGGAGAAGCTTGAATGGTTCAGCACGTCAGCTAGTTAAGTTTTAGGATTGTGTTGAGCCCATTTCCTTGTAACACAAGTCTGAACTTGTAAGTGAACCTATATGATCAATAAAGGGAAGTGTGTGTGAATTGCTGATTGTGTTCTCAAAAGTTCTGTTTTAAGTTGTTTTTTTAGCTAAATTATGGATTATGGTATCTAGCGTGATCGTGTGTTTTTCAGGTAGCTGTGGCACGCAGTTTCCCAAAATGTATTGATCTTTATGACCAAGAAAGTCATATAAGAAACCTTCGAACGTGAGTATTCAAGACAGGTTTTTCTCCCGTGACATCTGTTTTCTTGCGTGTATTTCAACACAGTGGGTTCTGTGGTGACAACTCTCTTTCTCTCTCCCGCTCTCTTTCCTAATGGATATTTTCTCTTCCTGTTGCTTGTTTTTCGATTTTAATTCTTGTTAATATTTGTGGATAAAACAAATGGGAAGTTCAAAGATGTATAGAGGGAGCACACGTTATCTACCACTTCGTAATTCAATTGAGCTCAGTGTACTCTTAGACCAAAAGAAGCTTAATTGTTGTCGTACTTGATTCTTCGCTTGTAATATTAATGCTACCTGAGTTCCTGTGGTATTTCCTGTTTTGAAGTTTACAGCTAAATCACACATATTTATATTGGGAAGCCAATTGATCCTCTCAGTAATTTAGAATGAAAGAAGAACAATATTCATAATTCCATAGATCTTAGAAGTACAATATGCATCATTAATAAAGAGATTTCTTCTACAGTCTCAGTGTATGTCCTTTTTGCGTACATGCTTAGATATTGACAACTGTTTAAACTTACTTATTTTTGGCTTGTTTGTTTCCAGACTCTGGCATCCTTCGTCATTAACCTTTGCGCAAAGCCCTTTTTATCCGACTGAAAGTTCTGTTTTGGCAGTCACTGAAGGGTGCCAGGTATTAATTTTCTTCAGGTGTCTAAGAGGTTTGTATAGTGATTTGATTTCTTCTACATATTTTTAACACTACGCTACAGCTGACGTTGTGGGATCTGAGGATGAAAGAGAATGGTGGCTGCTTACAGAGAATAAGCGGATCACCTGGAGAGATTCTTTATGATTCATCTATTTCAACCAGTGGTAATATTGCGGTTGCTGGATCGGACCGTACAGTGACCGTCTATGATCCACGAAGGTCAGTAACTGATATTTTGTTACTACATCCATATCTTAAGTCCATTGGATAAATTATTCAAAGGTACAACTTTAAAGCTAGAACTGCATCTACAGTTTCTGTTTTCATTTGAAGAATCAGTCACTTGTATATATGCTTTTATCGGATAACACAGATGGTGCCAAAGATTGGGAGGCGTTCTTGCTACAAAGCTCCTATAGGATTCAAATTTCAATGACTTCACATGCTAGATGTTAGATGTTACCTGTACGGAATCATCAACATTCCTTTATCATTGTGCAGGTGGTCTGTATCATCAAGATGGACAAATTGTTCAAAGTATGAGGTCAGTCTTTCGCAGTGTACAAAACGCTCTTTCATTCCTTGCCTCCTTTTTACAAATGTATGACAGTCTATTGAATTGTTTTGTTGTCTGTTACAACTTGTTTTATTTCACAAGCAATCTCTTTTTTGTTTTCTCTTCGAAGTTCGGAGATTGTATGCAAATATTTTTGATGATCAGAAGCACCTTGTGTAGTTTAGAACTCCGTATGATATTAGAAATAGCATTGATACCGTGGGACAAGAAGTCAGCAATAGAGTGCTCGACAAACCTTTTTTTTTTTGGTATATAAGCTGAGTATTTGGCATACTTATAGTCGTTTATTTCAATTTCGTATGCAGATCACAGGTCTAGCATTCTCGACACTTGACCCTGATTACATCTATGTCCAAGGAGTTGACTATGAGGTGACTAGATGTATAACTTTTTTAGTTGAAGTTTCGTGTCCGTCCCTCTGTTTTTTTTGTTTTGTTTCATAGAGCTTATTTAGTGTTGAAGTTCATGTTTGCTGTCTCATTGTAGACCTGGTTGTCTGCTATCAGCTATTTTCATCAACGAAATTCCCATCTTACAACCTTTATATCGAAAATGTGCTTCCTCTGCTACCGACCGCAGAATTTGGTAATGAAATGAAAGAACCCATTGTGCAGGTATTTTGTGGAGATTGGCGCAAAGGTTCTAAGATCATTTCATTTAGAGGGGACTCAAGTTGGCTTGGATTTAATAAGGTAGTATTACTCTTTATACATAGCCATCTCCGACAAAGGATTTAATAACATTTTGGTCGAGTCCAGTTAGGTTAGGTTGGGTCTTTTTTTTTTTTTTTTTTTTTTTAAAGAATCAGTAATACTTATGTTTTTTGATGTGCAGTGTTCTGAGAGAGATGTGGTGGGTGGATGGTGTGATTCAGGAAGCATCTTTGTGGCTCATATTGAAGCTAAGACAGATTTCGAACACATTATCGAGCCTCTCGCCCCTCGCCCCCAATGGAAACGTGTAAATTAGTAAGTTAATCAGTTTGTGAAGATTTGGATCAACCTGACCTTTTTTCTAACGGGATTTTGCCGCATTTAGCGAGATTAGGGCACAATAGCTGATACCGCGGTCAAACCTGAGATTTAGCATAAGGGTTTTACCTTTTGAACTGCCTTTCAGTCGTTAATGTAGGTTAATAATCACTTTTGTTAGGCATCTGAAAAGATGTGGAGACATATATAGTGGCTATAAAGTCAGAGCACCAAGATCATACGGGTTGTATTATGGTAGTACTCCGTACGTAATTGGTTAGGTTACGTAAAAAGAATGGTTGAATATATGCTGTGCTAGTGTGCTACTGCTACACCATGTGTGCTCACAGTTGTACAGTCTTCATTCATAATGGAAAGTAGCCTAAAAGATTGATGCAAACTACAGTACTTGCATGCATTAGCAGTACTACAAATCTACAATTTTTTGGTCTTTCCCCCCAAATTCTACAGTTTTCCCTTCACAATCCTGAATTTTCGATCAGGTTTCCGTTTTCTAAACTAAGGGTGGCAACCGGCAATTGGATCAGCCTTCAGGTTATATTGAGTCGTGATTATTACATTCATTCGGATTGGATTCGGGTAGGGTTCGTGGATGCAAAAGCTAACACGGCCACCTGATAAATCGCATATAACATAAATGAGAAGATAATGTAGTTGTATTGATAAATATTTTGCGAAACAACTCTATAATTACAATGCTATAGAGTAACAAAGTACTCGGTATTGTACTAACAAAAATAAATGTGTCTCGATTTCGTCCCATAATTTCAAATTTCAATTTTTTTTCGTCCTTGTGTACAACTCAAAACTTAAAGAAGCATGAGAAAGTAGCTTCAGGCTAGGGTTTGAATTGGTGCAAAATCCTTTCATCAAATTGTAAAAATGAGCCCAAACCTTAACTTATTAGGAGAAATTTTATTACTAGTGTATTAACTTGATTTGTCCAAGAAGAAGACTCGTACCCAGTGCATTGGGGAAAAAAATTAAATTTTGTTTGGGATAAACTTATTGTCTTGAGAATTAAAAATAGGTTACTTTGCAATATTTTGGTAGTTTATTTATAATTTTGAGACACGCATATTTAAAACTATCAAAAATTCTATCAATTCATTTTTGGAAGTTATTTTAACTTAACAATAATCGATCTTTGTTAAAATGAGAATATACATTTTAAAATTAAAACAGATAAAATAACATAGTAGTACTCTCCGTATAATTTAGTTAGATGGGATAATTATATTGCTCGTCTGTTATAAGCATATATATATATATATATATATATATATATATATATATATATATGTGTGTGTGTGTGTGTGTGTGAGACAAGGGAGATTTGATGGTTAAGTTAATTAGATAGATAAGGTTTGTAGGTTAGTTTGCATATACTAGGCTTTTAATAAACCATAATAATAATAATAATAATAATAATAATATGGAGTAATAATATAATGGTAGATAGTTGTAGGAGGAGTGACCTAAAAACCTAGGAGTAAAATTTTGGCATCGGGTGCTCCTTTTGATGCCTCATCTCATCTCATCTCATCTCATCTCATGTATCCGCTCCCTTCCTTTATTTCTGATTTGTTTATTACTCGGTACACACCACACCACACCATACACTCCTGACTCCTTCCTTGCTTCCTAATTTTTCACTTGTTAGTTACCATACTGCCATACACTGCACTGCACAGCAGGAGCAGGTTTAGTGATTCAGGCACCCCGGTTTTCTTCTTTCCTTTAGGAGTACTGTATTTGATTATCACTGCACCCACCATTACCACTTACCCCATGCTTCATTCATCAGGATACTAGTAACGGAGGGTTAGTTAGTTGGATCAAAATTACTACTCCTACATCAACTTCACTCCATCATAAAGAATAAGCACATCCAACTTACTAGTTAATTACTGGAGTACTACTAAATACGAGTACATATTGCATTAACAATAATGTCGTGACACCCTCACATTAAATGAAAATATTATGTATCGTTTTACATTATCAATTTCTTTAATTACACTTACACAGTATTTATTTAATAAATACTAATAAATAAGTTCATTATATTTGGTAAAAAAAGACAAATACAAGGGCAATTATTTGAATCCACAATGCAAAGAGTAGTGACTAATGAGTAGTCTCTTCGTCTCACTCAATAATTATCTGACCTATTGTCTATTTTATGGGTGTGTGGTCTTCAAACATAGAGTAGGTGGTAATTATGAAGAAAGTATTCCCTCCATTCAAATTTAAACTTCATGGGGGAATAGACACAAAAATTAAGGGTGGAGTGTAGTGCGTGGTGGAAAATGAAAGTTGAGAGAAAATGTGGGGTCATAAATAATATGAACCACAAAAATCAACCAAAAAAGGAAATATTGTGAGTAGGAAGTTTAAAGATGAACAATCAAAAAAGGAAAGTAGAAAGATTAAAAATGGATAGAGGAAGTAATAATTAGTGATGGGAGCTAGGTGTTGTAATTACCAGATAAACCAAACCACATACGCAGACTGAGACACACAGACACAGTGTTTCAGGTATTGAAGTGCAACTACACCCAACACCAACACCAACACCAACATCAACCTTCAACATTCAACATTCAACAACAATCCTCACTTTCTCTCTCCCCTTCTCTTTGCAGAAAAAGCCAAGACTACCTGATACATCCTCATCAATGCTCCATCAAACCACTTCATAATAATAATAACATTACTCGTAATTATTAATAAACATAAACTCCCCTCCTCCCCTCTCTCTCTCTCTTCCCACTTCCCCCTCTCCAGCTAGCTAGTCTTACAGTGAACAAATATAATTATAATTATTATTATTATTATTATTATTATTATTATGTGAATGTGATGTCATGGAAGTGGATGACGTGGATTCGAAAGGCGGCGAGAGGGTAACACCCTCCATCACGGGCAGCGGCGATATGGTGGCGGCTGCGACGAGGTACGGCAGGCAGTGGCCTCAGTCGTCCAGGATAATTAGGGTTTCACGAGCTTCCGGCGGAAAAGATCGTCACAGCAAGGTATGGACGGCCAAGGGCCCCAGAGACCGCCGTGTCAGGCTCTCCGTCAACACCGCCATACAGTTCTACGATCTGCAGGACCGCTTAGGGTATGACCAACCTAGCAAGGCCATTGAGTGGCTCATTAAAGCCGCTGCTGACGCCATCGACGACCTTCCTTGCCTCGATAGCACCAACTTCCCCGGCCCCGCTGCTGCTGCTGAGCTTGAATCGATGAATGTTATCGAAGCTGCTGCTGCTGGTGGTGCTCAGCAGAGGTCGAGTAGCAATAACTCGGATACGAGCAAGGGATCGGGGTTGTCGTTGTCTAGGTCGGAGATCCGGGTTAAGGCGAGGGAGAGGGCCAGGGAGAGGACCACTGCTAAGGAGAAAGACGACGCTTCCGAACCTCCGGGTACTACTCCTACTCCTACTACTACTAGGGTTAACAATGATGACGCAATCAGGCCGCCGTCAATCGGTGGTGGTGGTGGTGGTCAGAGCTCATCCTTTACTCAGTTGTTGACAGGTGGTCTTGATAAAGCCAGTACCACTTCATCTGATGCTGCTGCAGCTTCAGCTTCGGATTATAATGGTAATAATAATGCTAGTAATATTCAGATAGGGGGAGGTGCGGATTACTTTGGGTCGGGATTCATGGGATTATCAGCCGCGTCTAGGTTCGGAAACTCGACTTTGCCTCATGTAATGTCGCTTTTGCCCTTTGCCGCTTCTCATCATGAGATTCAGCAGCAGCAGCAACATCACCACCAGCAACAGCAATCGTCCTCGTTTTTGGGCGACCATTTTCATCATCACCAAGTTCCCAACAACACTACCACCAACAGTAACTTGAATTTTTCGATCTCCTCGAGTGGTGGTGGTTATAATAGGGGGACCCTTCAGTCCAATTCATCTTCGTCTTCGTCTTCGCCCTCTTTCTTGTCTTACCTTCAAAGGTTTTCTAATATGGACAATAATGGTGGTGGTGCTGGTGGTTCCAGTGTCCCCTTTTTCCTAGGAGGTGCACCCATTTCTCCTGTTGTCGTAGACAACCAACAACAGCAACACCACCACCACTACCACCACGACCACAACCACAACCATCAGTTCAACCCTGCTGAGTTGCAGCTATGTTACGGTGATGGAGCCGCCCGCCATTCCGACCACAAAGGCAAAGGAAAGAACTAGCTACCTTGTAAGCATCCCCCACCCCACCCAACTTGTATCTACTTTCTATTTCACATTATTATAAATTTATAATGTTGTTCAATACTTGTATGCTATATATGCTGTGATATGATGATAGTATTGCAAAAAGAAACAAATATAATGGGTATACAAATCACATTTAAGTATATACTCTGATTCATAGTATTCCGAAAGATCTAATTAACAATTGAATAAAAGAAAGAAAGTAATTTAGGAAGAGTGTCTTAACTAATTAAGGTAAACATTAATTCAAGAATATGTTTGAAGTGTGTTAAGTTAAAGAGGGATGAACAAATTAGTAAGTTTGTAAGGGGAGCATGTCATAGGGTATGGTATGTATGGGTTGTTGCATTGCATGGGTAAATGGAACACACACACTATTCGGCTGATTGTCTGTGTGTGGTGTGTGGTGTGTGGTGTAGTGGTGTGTGTGTAGGCAAGAATAAGAGATGGAGGGGAGTAAGTGAGTAACAGGTGTTGATCATCCATAGTTGGTTGCTTAATTAAAAACCTAAGCTTTTAGTAGGAGGAGTTACTACACTAGCATGTATGGTAGGGTGTTATAGGATTTAGAAACCCAATAAGTAAGTGCTCCCTCCCTCCCTCCCTCCATCTCTATAAAATTAAAATGAGGGAATGAAGGCAGGCCACTCTTAACTCTTAACAACGGCTCTCTAATTAACACCTGTCAAATGCAGTAATCCACTCCACTCCATTTCAACTTTGAAGCTTTGCTCATTCCTTGGGAACCACATCTTGCTTTGCTTGTTTATTGTGTCTTCTTTTGAGAAACAAATATTTTTGTTTGGCTTTCGTTTAACTTTAAGGATGTGACAACCCATTTTATTACTTCCTATGTTTCACATCCCCATTTCTTTATCATGAGTACTCCTCTATTGGTTTAACACTAAAGCTACTCGTGGGGAGTATTTTTCAAGAGTTTCCCCACTTTTAATCATCTTCTTCTTTCTCGGTGTCTAATGTCGAAACTAATTCATGTGTGAGATCGTTTTATGTGGTAGATGTAATGTTGGATTTATCATTCATTTATATAGACAAGGAGTCTCAAAATATCGAAAAAATAAAATAAATTGGTACACATTTTGTACAATTTTTAGGCCAATAATTTAAAATATCATACATTATATTTTAGGTTACTTGAGCTTATTGAACAATGGCGATTCTTGGAGTTTACGGGATGGATAAAAGTTAGTGTCTTTGCTATGAAAATCAAGTTCTAAAAAAACATTTTCGAGAGGGCAAAATATATACTCCATGAAAAACATTTGATGAACAAATAAATATTGTTCACAGCAAAAATGAACCCTAGATCTTCAACTAAGAAACCAACCACAAAGGCTAAAACCACCTTTCTTGATCATGATATTCTTAAATAAACTAAACTTGAATTATTTTTAGAGAACGGGGGTTTAAATGCACCCACTGACCCCTCCTTTTATATTATCGAGGGTGAATTGGGGTAGGTGTGACGATGAGACAACACAGTGCATGTGCATGAGCAATTGGAGACCGATTGAATTGAAATTTGGTTCATGTCTTTTGCAAGTCAAATCAAGTAAGATAAAGCTCAATTAAGAAAGATCGCGAGCAGCTTAATATATTTAATATCCTATTATCTAAATAAGTTATACTAGTATTGACGTAGTATTAAATACTCCGTATAGTAATATGATAGTAGTATTTTGATTGTTTAAAATTTGGATAAGTAGGATAATAAGTGGAGTATAGATTAGTCGTACATAAATTTAATGAAAATAAGATAAAGAAAAGAAGAAATGGAAAGTTGGATTGAGTGGAGGGGCGTAGATTATAGATTGTACCGTACGGGAAGACCCCATTTGATTTGAGTCATTAAGCTAAAAACATTGGTAGTAGCAAATGTAAATGTAAATTATAAAGATTGTAGAGTGGAAAAGTTAGTGGTATTAGTTAGTTAGTTAGTTAGTTAGTTATAGGGTTGTATGTATGTATGTAGCTGTAGGTTGTGTTTGAATTGAAAGTTTGAGAGAGAGAAAAGTGAGGAGGCATGGCATCCACAAAACTGACTGACTCATTCTAAAAACCAATGGATAACAGTAGAAAATAAATGTGTAGCTAGCTTCCTTGCTTGCTTCAATTCACAGGCATTCAACATTCAAGCGAGCGAGCGAGGGAATGCATGTATCATATCATGTATGTGTCTCAACTCTCAAGTCATCCAATACAGTACATGGGATGGGATGGGATGGGAACCCCCAGCACCAGCAGGCGGCAGGCATTCATAAGTTTGCTTTTGTATACTTTGTGTTTTTCTCATTTGAGTGAGATTACACATGTTTGTTTGTTTGTGTGTTTGTTTGTATGTTTGCTTGCATTTTAATTAGTGAAATTGGTTGGTTGTTCAGGTGAAGGAAGAATGATACTCCATTACTCCCTCCCTCCCTCCCTCCACCCACTTATGTAGCAGGCAGCAATGCAGCATGAGATGAGATGAGATCCCTTTGCGTGCTGTGATGTGCTGTGCTGAGTTAAGAAGAGACAAAGAATTCATTCATTTCACTCCTAATTTTGTACCACTCGACTCGACTCGACTATATATCTTATCTTATCTTATGTTTTACCCATCTATCTTGTCTATCTATCTATCTATCTATGTATCTCAACTCAAGTCACCCGATGAATTCAATTGACAATCAACCAACTTCCTCTAATTTCTTGATTTATTGTTATTATTATTATTAGTCATCTCAACCTCCCTCAGACTTCTTCACATTCATTTCATTTGTAACTTACCCAGTAGAGTGTATTTCTTTTTACTGCTTTTATTACTCTACTACGTTTACTGTATCTTTTATTGGCCACGGCCCTTTCTTTTTTACTAGGAGTACCTTTCAGAATTCCAAGAAAAATATGCTGGTACGATCGATAATGTATAAATTAACATTGATAAAGGTTACATCTAATTACACTACTCCCTCCATTATTTATACAAATTGTTGGTGGAATTGATTTCATCATCAACACTCAACACGAGGCTTCAAGCAACAAACACATTGTGCTACACTTACACTTACACTTGCACTGCTTAATGACAAACATTAAAACTTGCTTCAAAACCAACCCATAGCATAACATTAACATGGATGGCCTGGGGCCTGGGCTCATCAAAAACAACTACCGACTACAACCATAATAATAATAATAATAATAATAATAATAATAATAATAATAATAATGAAGTAGTAATATTCACAATAGTATTTAGATGGATTATTTATTTATTCATTCATTATTAACTGATTCAATCTCTGCACATTCCTTACAACCATATATATATATATATATATATATATATATATATATATATATATATATATATATATGTGGCCTCAAATTGAATTACACAAATCACCTCCTATTTTGAATCGACTTCTTGCATGTCCGAAACAAACCCACAACAGACGCTACGCTGCTGCCACTTGCTTTTCACGATTTATACAAGTCTACTGTGTCACTCCCCCTTTAGTATTGCTGCCAGCTTCCCCCATATTGTTTCTGCAACCAAAATTGTACTCTATATATTGCTGCCCTTGAAAAGTACACCAGTCTCCCCTCTCATTCATTACAAACGCCTTGTCTCACTGAAATTAAACAAACCATCATCAGTAAATACAGCACAACTTGTAAATGACTGACTACTTTCTGCATCTGCATTTCCTAATCACTCACTCAAATTGCTTCCAAAACTTGACTTGACGAATGCTAATTAACCATAACACACATTTTATTTTAACCCATCGTTTTGCTTAATTCCCACTGAATGAATCTCATTCCAAAGTCAGCAAACATGTTACATGTACAGTACTATTCCAGAAACCCAGATTTTGAGTTGAGTTAGTAATATTGGGAAAGTTTAAGTTGAAAGCAAAGGAATTAAACAACTGCATGCTTTCAAATTAACGACAAGGACAGACTGACGCTATACAGCAAACGTGTTCATTCAGCTAATATCTAGCTGGCGAATGAACAATCTGAACAAACTCGGTTTTAAAGTAGACATCTGCTAGCTACCATAATAATTTACAAGTTGTTCAAGCAAGCTAAGCCAAATTACCTAAGCAGTGCTTATGGTTCCTTTAATCACATATATACAAGTATTTTAGGTACAAATGAATGAATTCTCAGACACTCAAAACATATAACACCGAATAAACAATTATCAATCAAGCTGGCAACCTCAACAACCAAGAGTTCTTAAGCCCAATCAGTGGTGGCTGGCTAAAGTAAACCAAACATTCAACAAAAATGCACACCTTCCTTTCAACTTCAACGGAAAAATAAAAAAAGATTTTAGCTAGTTCGATCTTCAATGAATTAGTCAAAAGTACAACTACTTCCAGAACTAAATACAGTAGAATTTTGGAAATTTTCTCCCTGCAATGGCATCTCTAACCAAAACATTACAATTATAGCACCTCCATCTTATAGTGAGTCAATTCATTATGTAGGTGGATGGGGAAGGTAATAATAAATGTAAACTAAATGAGTCCTTTTTTTTCATTTGAGGCTTGAATTAAATTTCACCTCTAGAAATTAAATTACTTGTACTTGTGGCTTAAATAATTCCCTTGATTAGCAACTTAGGGAATAACAATGTTTTGTCGTTATTATTTTACGGAGTACAGTACATGGCAACATTTGACATGTTACAACAATAGGACATATAGCAAGGGGAGAGGTTCAAGTGTGAAAGAATGAATTGATTACCTCGGGGTAGGAAAAGGAATGGAGTCAAAAGGAGTTCATCTCAAGGCAATAAGTGCGTCTCTTAACCAACATCTTAGCAGCGGTTCCATAAGGTCCGTCGTCAAAAGCATTAGAAACCCAAGACAAGTCAGAAATATCTTTCTTACCAGCGACGGTCTGGTCACTAGGACGAATAGCAACCAAAGTAGCTCCTTTCAAGACGGTCCCATCGGACAACTCCAAATGTGGGGCATACCACAACCTCATATTCAAAGCTGGGACTAAAGTCCTCTTGGAAGCCGCTGAAGCCGACAATGGTTTCACTCTTAGCTCCTCTAACTGCTCTTTATTCATACACAACACCCCTTGACCGTCTGCGTCGGTTAACACCAAACTATCCAATGTTTGATGATCCCCAATGATGGGTTGCAGCAAGTAATGCCTTGCTGAGGCTGCAATCAAGGAGCTAATTGTCCAAACTACCCTCAATTTCAGGCCCCCGTTTGTGTAAAACGATTCCGGCATACTCCCATTATTATTATTATTATTATTATTATTATTGTCCTCATTCAATCCACTACTACTGTTCACCTCACCATTCACTTCCGTTTCCTGTTGTACGTAACCCGACCCAAATATATAATCCGGAAACAAATTAGAATAATTAGCATTATAAAGGAATTGTTTCAGGGTGGTACGAGACAACTAACTAACTAACTAACTAACTACTAGTGATAGTTGAAGGATACTGAAGGAAGAAAGAAAGAAATACATACCCGGGGAGATAATGAAATGGCGGGAAGGAGGGAGGAAGCGCCGAGGATGACGCAATGATCAAGAGTGGAACCGAAATGGGCGCGCCAGGTAAGGAGGACACCGTCGTCGATGCCGAGTTCGCCGGAGGGAAGCTCGATACGAAGAAACTTAATGTCAGTGAAGTTCTTAAGGACCTGGGCAGGAGAGTGGTGGGTGACGGCGGCGGCGGCGGCGGCGGCGTTGAGGGTGGGGCGCTTGGTGATGAGGGCGTGGAGGGGCTTGAAGATGTTGGAGAGGAGGGCGCGGAGGAGGGACCTGGACTTGTGGGGGGCGGTGGAGGAGGGGTGGTCGTCGTCGGAGATGACGCAGTCGACGCGGAGGAGGAGGTGGTGGACGAGGGGGACGAGGGAGTGGAAGCGCTTGGAGACGAGAGAGCATCGGCCCAAGGACTTGACGTCGGCGATGTAGTTGAAGATGAGTAAGACAAGGGAATCGGGTATCCGGTCAAAATGATCATCATTAGAATGCGGGTACGGGTCAGGGTGGATCCGGGTGGAGGAGGAGGAGGAGGAAGAGGAAGATGGATCTGATCGGAAAGAGGCCATAATGGAATGGTAGATCTGTCAAGTGAGTAATGGTAATGGTGGTGAATGCTGGCGGAATGAAGGAATATTTAGGGACGACGAATTCAGGGATTATTAAGTGTGGGCAAAGTGTGTCTTTTTTTTTTTTTTTTTTTTTGGGGTGGAATATGTCCTTTGCCTCCTTACACATTACAACTCCTTTCTTTTTCTTTATAGAACCAATTACCAATACCACTTGCCTCGGCCTTTACCTACACACACAAGTTAAGTACGGTATATATGGAGTTGAAAATATTACTCAAATATTGCTCCCTCTCATTTTTTATTATCTTCTTATTTGGTCTTGGGAAAAAAATAAGAGCGTAAGAATGTGTGGTTCAAAATAAAAGAAGGAAGAGAGAGAAATGTAGAGGTGATTCTAGACCACATGTTGATGACCCAAAATAAAAATAGGAAAGAAATGGAGTTTCAGCCTAATAAAGAAACATGATAGATAGATAGATAAAAATCGGAGTGAGTACAAGATAAAATACTCGTAGTAAATTTATTAAGAGATGTCACTCATTGTGAGTGCAGCCGTGCATGTTAATGACTCCATTAGTTTAAAGGTATCCCTCCTAATGACCGAATATATTGATAGTGACATTAACTTGCTTTGAAATTGAAAAATGTTCATATAAATTAATTGAGAAAAGACTATTTATATACAGTAAAATAAATAAAGGAATGAATAAGTTTCCTTTACTTATCTTTGAACTTTATTTTGATATTTTTTTATTTTTTATTTTATTTAATTGGACAAATAATCGATACTTATGAAACGATGTTACACTAAATATATAGTAACAATCTCTAAGATAAGAAATCTCACAATATAATTACCGTAAAGATTTTATAAGAGATAATTTGGGTTGGAATTAGCCGAGGATGGAACATTGACCACGATTATCACACTATTAATTTTATTGGTAGCAAAGAAATAAATACTCCACCGCAACTAACTGACTTCCAAATCAACAAGACTGAAGAACAGAACGTCGGCACAAAAACAACAAGACTGAAATTAGAGCGATCGGAGAGAGAGAATGGGGGCAGTGACGGCGGCGATAATTGCGGTGGCTGGACTGGCGTTAGGGTGGATCGCAATCGAGATGGCCTGCAAACCCTGTCTGGATAAAGGCCGTGAAGCAATCGATCGCAGCCTTAATCCCGATTACGATCCCGACGATATCAGTGCTCCTCTCAACCCATCTTCTTCTGATGACGCACCATCTAAACCCTAATTCCCTAATTCAGATTATCTCTATCTTCTGATTTCACTACTTTATATCATATCCTATTCTCTTCTTGTAAGATTTTTGTTATCAAATATGTGTGCCATCTTTCATATTCTCAATGTAATCGCAGTTTATTCGTGTAATCGAATCTTGCATTCCACTTATGTTTTCAATTTCCCAGAAAAATGACAGGAAACCTCCGAATTTGTCATCCATCCATCCATCCATCCATCGTATGCTACCTCTTTCATTACTCTGATAAATTCGATTGACCTGACCGAGTGAACCAACTGAATCATGCAAGCTTAAAAGCTTTGGTGTTGGCGTACAAGTGATTGAAAAAACGAATTCTACACTTAATAGGCTAATTAAAGTAGATAAATATTGTGAAAGGTGTGATTGCAACGCTGCTGCGAAACTCTTTGCATTTCGATACTGTAGTGCTAAACTGATACTCCAATTATAAGGTGAAGTGATGAAGCTGAATACAACAAATTGAACTGCATCTCGTATTAATCACCTAATAATGAATTCTGTCGAATCCTATCTGTCTTTAAGTTCGGCAAACATATGGAGTAGGAAGGAAGTTAGTCTCGTGTTTGGTTCATGAATTATGGCTTTTACAGACACCTCACTTGTACTGGCTTGGCTTTCTACAGGGACTATTCTGTAATGAATGAATATATACAACAGAAATTAAGACAAGAATGGTGAAGAATGGACATGGAGGACAAAAGCCTGGTTCTTTTCTACTGAAGTTGACGCAGGCTCAAAATAAGAGAGAAAGGTGATCCCCAAATTAGAAGGCGAAAGGAACTAAAGAAATTGTTGAAAAAGGAAATACAACAAAAGATAGAGCGGAAAACAAAGATGCCAAAAAAGATCGACTGATAAGATGTTGCAATGCTCCTCAATCCTGATTACAACCTTAAATATAACCCTCTTGGTTACTTCGGAGACCGAATAACAAAACGAAGTTGGACATTTAGGGGGAAAAAAATGACTCCAAAGAAGTCCGAGTTACTGTACAAAATCAGACAGCCATGGCATTTTCATCTGTAAACACGTCATCATCTACAAGGCGGGCGTAAATTTGGAAAAGGAGGCCTACGCCAAGTAATTGTATATTTGAGGATTGTTCTTGTCTCTTTCCAGGTATTCTCTGTCAATTAGGCTCTCAATTCTCTTCTTCAAATCCGCAGGTTTTATCGGAAACTTGAGCTGGAACAAAAATTTGATAGACATGCAAAAAACAATTATCAAACCATTTGCTTAGAAATAAACAAGAATTTGACCTGTGACAAATATATCCATAATAAACAAGAATTTGTGAAGAATAAATCCAATAAGTTAAATCATGTAAGATACAGACAAGAGAGTACGCAATGCAACAGGTTGGAAAAGAGAAGCATATAGGTAATTAACATTCAACAATAAGATCTGGTCTGTGAGTAAAATTCATACCATCTTACTAGTAATAATTAAACTAATTAATTATAGTAACACCACAAAATAAAATATGAGTTCCACGAGAAAATCTCCTCCTTTAGGGGGGCAATAAAGAAATGTCACCTGCTGAAAGAGTTCAGTTATAAGAAGCGTATGGCTGAGGACCTTCCTCGTCTTCATAATGCGAACAATAGCAGCATCAACCTGTGAGAAAATCAGTGATTTGAGGTTTCACAGATATGCTCCTAAGCTTTTGCCGTGGGGAAAATTATTGGGAGAGGGGTGGGGATAAATAAGAGACCTGATATTGACGGTCTTGGAACACCCTTTCCGTGGTACTTGTATTCTCCTCCACTGTCTCCTTCATCTGAATCGCATTAACCTGCATATTCAAACAGTTTCAAATGACATTGCTTTGGCTATGCAAAATTCAAGAAAAGATGAATTTGGAAGAGAGCCATAGACCAGGTCAAACACAGCAAAAACAAAATGCAACACTAAAATCTTTGGTAATAACACTGAATTATAAACTATCATAACTTCATACCTACAACCTGAGATAATAGGTAAGGTTGGCCCTAAGTGACTACTAATATATTGAATTTTATAGAAACAGAATTGCCCAAACAACGAATGCCATAAAAAGGAGCCGGGAACAATTCATATAATTCTGTTTTCTCTTCTGTCCAGATGATTATAAAAGGAGACACAGTGAAAGATGAGAATATATAACTATAGATAAATAGTTAGACGAGATTGGGTCTTGTTCTAGAATGAATATGTCATCAAACATAAAAGGATAGAATAAAACAACTTGATGTTGTCAAGATATAGTTGTGAATTATGATGAACTTGTTCCTTGCTTATTATTTCTATCACCTCGCTTCTGCAAATCTATAATTAGTAATGGTGGTCATGTAACCAACTTCAACCTACATGTACAACTGTATATGCATAGTTAGGAAACATAGGTACCTTTATACGGTAAAGTGGCGCAGTAAATCCTTCGTTGAACACAAAAGAGTCACCGTCTTCCACATCTCTTCCTTTAGGTGTCTGCATACTCAAATTCAATAACATGTGCCATAATATTGACGCTTGAACTTAGTATACAACACAGTTTCAAAGATGACAACTGTTGTTGTATTATACCTTTAGAAGTACACGAACTTTCCCACATGCAAGGGACTGGAGAGTTCTGCGGAGCTCTTTGTCCTCAATGGCAGTGGCATCCTTTATATCTTGGAAGCTTAGTGTTTCAGCATCGTTAAAGAGCATCAAAACTACAGCCTGTCATATAATACCACACAAAAATGAAATACATGATGGATGATGGTAACTTGTTAAGTTCCGGAGTTTTACTCTTTTTTCCGCTCAAATCTTAGGATATAGATATGTCACTCTTTGGGTAAGATTCATCAGTCCTTTGCAGGGTTTTTTAATGCCTTTGGTAGGACTATTTTTAGTTTTACTGTTTTTTTTTACTTCTAGAAATGGTGGTTTGCTGATAATTATACTGCATCTAGGATAAAAATTGATCACCACCGGACCCAATATAGAAAGAACTATTCTTTGGCTTAGCTAGATTTCTTCTTTTTAACATTCTTTGTGTCATTTGTCATTCTATTAAAAAAAATTGATTTCTCACAATACCTAATGAATATGAAAACATTGAGCCTACACGCATTAGAAAGGCAATAAGGAAACTACCAACCTGAAAGAGTGAAACTGCAAGCTCCTTTTTACCTTTGGGGAAATCTGCTTTCAGAACACAGTGACCTAGTGAATTTTGCCACATTAACCGTCTCCCACTATATTTACTAAGGTAGAACTCTTTAAATATGTCCTGTACATCATGCACCAATCAGATAACATCTACGACATAAGCCTTATGTAGGTCACGAGGCTTATCTTGCGTCTAACCTGGTATACATTCAACTCGTGTGGAAGCCGAACATCCATAGGGGGGTATGTTGGCCAATACCTGAAAACAGCCAAAGACGAGACTTAAGACTGAAACATGCAAAGGGAAACCTTCCTTTACTAAATATTAACATAGAATAGTTCCCTACCCAGTGGTTAAGACATGAACACTCATCTCAATTCCTGAGGGAAGCTTTGTCCTAGCTTGAGAAGACACTCTGAAGGATTCATTTATTTCTTTTGATAATTCAATATCCTGCAAAGTGCAAACCAGCATTAAGATGAGAAAAAAAAAATCAGGAAAATTCCTATCATAGCAATGAATGTACATAGGGTTATCCAATAGCAGCACTTTATTTTAGACAAGAAAAATATGAATTTACTTCTTTTTTATGCAAAAATTAACAATTGATTATAAGTGAACAAAGGGTTGTGGCACTCAATAAGATTACAGCTTCACCAATTTAAATGTAAGTCCACATGCTTAACTGAAATTTAACATATACAAATGAAATAAATATTGCAGAAATTCCCAGAGATCAATCAAATACAGCTAAAACGAACTAAAAATACTGGTTTATTTGCAGGCACATACCTTGAACATTCCTTCAAGTTTATTTGTAAATTGACTACCGCATTCAGTTTTCAGCTGGCCAATGTATAGAGAAACTTAATTAATAATCAAGTAGATGGCCAGAACTTCAAGACAAAGAAACTATATTCACAAACTAACCTTAGAGATCATAGACTTCTCAGCATCAATGGAAGCACTTTTTCCAAGCAAAAGTCTCTTTGCAAGATCCTTTTTATAGAAGGCTTCAAATACATCCTTGCCCTAAATGATTGTGGGTTTAGAGATAATTTACTACTACAAGATTACAGAATACTACTCAAACTGAACAAAAAAATTGCAGATGAAAATGGTTTTTTGCTCAATGATATAAACAAAAACCACATGGATGCAGCATGCAGGTAATCCGGTGTACACTATCTCCCTGTATTCCAAATGGATCTTGTTGCCTTCTTGGTTATGTTTTACAGCAATAATAAATGCACATTGTAAAGTAACGTGAAGATAAATAACCGTCAAAAAGGAAAGCGGGAGGTTATATTGGGACAACTTGAAAAAGAAAGTAAAAAAAAATAACGGGAATAATGTCTCAAGGTACAAAAATATAGAATCCCTGAAGCTATAGTGGCTGAAGGTACATTGTCACTAAAAAGCACAAACTACCTGTATAAATCGAAACAAGACCAACACTTTATCGAGGGTTCCCTCCAATTCTTCCTCAGATGTACCCTTATTTCCAGCACGAAGCTTCTCATCCAGAAACTTGGCAATCAGCTCCGCAGGACGGTTCTGTTCAAATCAGCAGTGTGTAAGCAATACCAATTCATGCAGATATGGTGGGAGACAAAGACGGAGAAACAACCTGTCACTAACCCACTTAAAACTTTATTCCTGTACTCAATTTGCTTAGTTGTAGTAACATCGTATAAACAACTTAATTATAATTTTAGTCATAGCACAGAAGGGATCAGAGTAAAGAAGACAAATACTAAGATGCTCACTTGACGTAGATTGATGAGATACTCAAATGAGTCCTTGATAGTGTTGCTGAAAGACTCGTTCTTTGAGAAACTTTCTTCCCAGATTTTGTCAAGAACTGCCTTGAACTCCAAGATGCAAGAAACCATATCCTTATCTTTTTCTTCATCCATAACAATTGCTTGCCCAGCCTTCCGGATGTATGAACTTAATGCTTGCCTCAATGATTCAAGGTCATTAACCCTGGCAAACAAGTTATACATCCTTTTGAGGTCCCCTATGCGACTTCCATCCATTAGCATCATAAAGCCCTATCCCGACGGAAGAAACAAATTTCAGTCAACTCACTAGATAGTAAGGAAAATATACATTTGAGTTAAACAGATCCCTGACCTTGTCAAGTATTGCGGAAATATGACGCTCAAGAAGTTGCTTTTCAGCAGTCGCAATGAGTGGTTTTCTAGTACTAGGATCCAGATAAAGTAAGCATCTCTCTTGTTCTTCATGCAACCTTGTCTGTAAGCAAGCAACAGTTTTAGAAGTCCCACCAAAAAAAATCTACAGAGGAGTTGTCAAATCATGTAAAATCTTAATCTTATAGACAGTAAGACATCTAGAATCTACACTACAAAAAAGAACATTCAACTATATTGCTGATTGAGAGAAATGCATATATGTGATACTGCATCAAAAACATACTTCCACGTGCTTTAAATAATCTGGAACATCTGACTGTTGCATGTATTTAACACCTTCAGTAGCATAAAATTCCTCAGTGCAAACAAGGAATGGCTTCTCGAAGCTTTCTTGGTATATTCCCAAAGCGGTGAACATCTTCAAAAGATGGTTAAGAAGTGTCCTATCCACAGCTTCCCCTAATCTGAAAGATCAGTTACAAATTAAAGGTGATTCACATATAAATAATGGAACCAGGTCCAGTGTATTGCATAAAAATTCAAATTATACTTCTCTACCCTATATTATAAGAACCAGAGTACACAATGTTTGAATCTTACATTACACTTGGCGAGAAAAGGCAGTAAGCATGCTAACTCACCTTTCCCTTTCAATCATCCTCAGGAGTCCAGTAACAGTTTTGTGCTGAACTTCAGGACATGATGAAAGATGTTTACAGAAAAGCTGCAATCCCATGTCCCACAAGGACTTCAAATGAGGAGTCTGTTTTACGTATGTTCTATCAAGGTATAAAGCAATGCCACGGATCATAAGCATTTGGTCACAAAGGTCCTGCCAACATTTCTGAACGAGTGACAAAAATACAACCAAATCAGGGCTTTGTCCAACCAATGAGCGCAGGAGTGCAGATATGTGTGCTTCACACTCCTTTTGTATCCGTTGATAAAGACTTCCCGCCATTTTGTGGAGGCAAAGATCATTAACAGCCTGAAAAGATAGAGAGTATGAATTAGATATAGAGCAGCACATAGAGACATATGATCCTGATCCTCCTGAAGGAGCAGACAGTATGTATACCTGATAAAGTTTTTCCAAGTCACAGGAATCACGTTGCTTCAAGAATATAGCATTTATGGCAGACTTTAATCTTGCCCAAGTATCTTCCTCAAAGGTAGGGGGTAATGTGGGTTTAGCTGTTTCATAGGAGGTAAATGTGCAAATTTAGCTCATAAACCAATCCAACGGGTAGTAGTACGTAATTCAAACATACATATCCTTGAAAACATAAGCTAAAGTCTGAAACACGACACGAATCGAGAAAAGCTGTAAACTTTATGTCCTCAGATCATTTCTTCCTTCCTTCCTTGGAAAATGTATGTACTAGTATAACTAAGAACCCTTGTTGCTATCATCCATTGATTTGTGTGAGGCAGGAAGGATGAAAACAACATCCGGGAAGCTATCATATCATATCATATCATATCATATCATATATGGTAAAGTGTAAGGAAAGTCTGAAAGCAGTAATCAGGGTGAGGTGAATTAGGAATCGAAATTGAAAAAAATGAGAAAACCCTAGATAGAGAAAGAATGAAAAAAGACCTTTAAGAAGTTTAATGACAAGCTTCTTGGATGAAGAAGGATTAGGCAAGCTAGCCTTCTTTCGGGAGAGATTAGCAGTAGGCGGCGGCGACACCACGGCGTTGTTGTTGTTGTTGTTGTTGTCGTCATCGTCGGCGTGAGAGTGTGAATGAGACTTGGTTTTCTTCATGGCCGGCTGGAAGGAGGAGGGGCTGCTGTTTGTGTTTGTGTTGGGGTTGGGAGCTGGACGCTTGTTGGAATTGGGGAGAGACATGAAACTGAAGGTCAAGGAGGTGCAGACTGCAGACGGAGGTGGAGGGATTTGTGAGAGTTTAGATTAGTGAAGAAGAAGGAGGGAGGAGGAGGAGGACATGGTAATCTCACTCCTCTCTCTCTCTCTCTCTCTCTCTGCCTGCTACTGCTACTGCTACTGCTAATCTCTCTCACTCCCTCCAATGGTGAAGATGGATGTGCAACCAGAAGGATGAATGGATGGATCAACAAATACTACTCCTCCGTAACACCCTCCCTTTCTTTATCACTTCAAATACTCCACTATTCATTCATCAACAAATCCACGGCTCCGTAACCCCAAACTTTCTCCGGGATTTGCATCGGGTCGGTAGGATTGTTGCACAAAATATGAAGAGCAATGGAGAACGTTTAGAGATTACGGTGTGGGTTAAATCGTCCATATCTGAAAACTCGTTTATCATGTAAAAGCACTTTATACTTCTCGTTTGGCCGCGAAATCGGACAGGGAACCACCTGAAGACACCCTTGTCACGTGGTATGAAAATCAGGTCATTTCGAAACCGGACCAAATATGACCTACGCTAGCGGCTCAACGTTTATGCTACATTTACCCCTAGTTTAACATCAAATATTCTCTGTTGGAGCTAAAAATTTTTGGGGTGTAACATACGGCATAGGTAACACCCCGTTAAATTTTGGGCCATATTTTACTTGGACTCCGAATTTGCAAAAAAACGTGGATAATACACTACAATTTGAGGCGTTTTCGACCGACATTAGTTTATCGCGTAATTACACCATCAAATGTTCGCTGTTGGGGCTAAAATTTTGTGGGGGTGTAATATACGGCCTAGGTAACACCCCGTAAAATTTTCGTCCATATTTTATTAGGACTCCAAATTTGCCAAAAAAACGTGGATAATACACTTCAATTTGAAGCGTTTTCGACCGAGATTAGTTTTTATCGCGTAGTTTCACCATCAAATGTTCTCTGTTGGAGCTAAATTTCCTGGGGGCAAAATATACGGCCTAGGTAACACCCGTAAAATTTTCAGCCATATTTTATTTGGACTCCAAATTTACAAAAAAACGTGGATAATACACTTCAATTTGAGGCGTTTTCGACCGAGATTAGTTTATCGCGTAATTACACCATCAAATTTCTCTGTTGGAGCTAAAATTTTGTGGGGGCGTAATATACGGCCTTGGTAACACCCCTTAAAATTTTCGGCCATATTTATTTGGACTTCAAATTTGCAAAAAAATGTGGATAATACACTTCAATTTGTGGCATTTTCGACCGAGATTAGTTTATCGCGTAATTACACCATTAAATGTTCTCTGTTGGAGCTAAGATTTTGTGGGGGCGTAATATACAACCTAAGTAACATGCCGTAAAAATTTTGGCTATATTTTTTTTGGACTCCAAATTTGCCAAAAAAACGTGGATAATATACTTCAATTTAAGGCATTTTCGACCGATATTAGTTTATCGCGTAGTTACACCATCAAATGTTTTCTGTTGGAGCTAAAATTTTGTGTGGGCATAATATACGACCTAGGTAACATCGCGTAAAATTTCTGGCTATAATTTTTTTGGACTTAAAATTTGCAAAAAAACGTGGATAATACACTTTAATTTGAGGCGTTTTCGACCGATATTAGTTTATCGCGTAAAGAGAATATCAAATTTCTTCTGTTAAAGCTAAAATTTTGTGTGGGAGTAATATACGGCCTAGGAAACACCTCGTAACATTTCCGGCCATATTTTATTGGAATTAAAATTTGCAAAAAAAAGTGGATAATACACATCAATTTGAGGCGTTTTCGACCGACATTAGTTTATCGCGTAATTACACCATCAAATGTTTTCTGTTGGGGCTAAACTTTTTTGGGGGCGTTAAATACGACCTAGGTAACGCCCCGTAAAATTTTCGGCCATATTTTATTTGGATTCTAAATTTGCAAAAAAACGTCAATAATACACTTCAATTTGAGGCGTTTTCGACCGACATTCTTTTATCGCGTAATTACACAATCAAATGTTCTCTGTTGGAGTTAAAATATTTTGGGGCGTAATATACGGCCTAGGTAACGCCCCGTAAAATTTTCAGCCATATTTTATTTGGACACCAATTTTCCAAAAAAAAACGTGGATAATACACTTCAATTTGAAGCGTTTTCGACCGAGATTAGTTTATCGCGTAGTTTCACCATCAAATGTTCTCTGTTGGAGCTAAAATTTCCTGGGAGAGTAATATACGGCCTAGGTAAACCCCTTAAAATTTTCGGCCATATTTATTTGGACTTCAAATTTGCAAAAAAATATGGATAATACACTTCAATTTGTGGCGTTTTCGACCGAGATTAGTTTATCGCGTAATTACAACATCAAATGTTCTCTGTTGGAGCTATGATTTTGTGGGGGCGTAATATACGGCCTAGGTAACATCCCGTAAAAGTTTTGGTCATATTTTTTTTGGACTCCAAATTTGCAAAAAAGCGTGGATAATACACTTCAATTTGAGGCGTTTTCGACCAATATTAGTTTATTGCGTAATTACACCATCAAATGTTCTCTTTTGGGGCTAAAACTTTTTGAGGGCGTAAAATACGGCCTAGGTAACACCCCGTAACATTTCCGGCCATATTTTATATGGACTCAAAATTTGCAAAAAAACGTGGAAAATACACTTCAATTTGAGGCGTTTTCGACCGACATTAGTTTATCGCGTAATTACACCATCAAATGTTCTCTTTTGGGGCTAAAACTTTTTGGGGGTGTAATATACGGCCTAGGTAAAACCCCGTAAAATTTTCGGCCATATTTTATTTGGACTCCAAATTTTCAAAAAAACGTGGATAGTACACTTCAATTTGAGGCGTTTTCGACCGAGATTAGTTTATCGCGTAGTTTCACCATCAAATGTTCTCTGTTGGAGCTAAAATTTCCTGGGGGCGTAATATACGGCCTAGGTAACACCCCGTAAAATTTTCGGCCATATTTTATTTGGACTCAAAATTTGCAAAAAAAAAACGTGGATAATACACTTCAATTGAGGCGTTTTCGATCAATATTAGTTTATCGCGTAAAGACAATCTCAAATGTTTTCTGTTGGAACTAAACTTTTTTGAGGGCGTAATATACGGCCTAGGTAACACCCCGTAACATTTCCGGCCATATTTTATATGGATTTAAAATTTGCAAAAAAACGTGGATAATACACTTCAATTTGAGGCGTTTTCGACCGACATTAGTTTATCGCGTAATTACACAATCAAATGTTCTCTGTTGGAGCTATGATTTTGTGGGAGCGTAATATACGACCTAGGTAACATCCCGTAAATTTTTGGCTATATTTTTTTTGAACTCCAAATTTGCAAAAAAACGTGGATATACACTTCAATTTGAGGCGTTTTCGACCATTATTTGTTTATCGCGTAAAGACAATCTCAAATGTTTTCTGTTGAAACTAAAATTTTTTGAGGGCGTAATATACGGCCTAGGTAACACCCGGTAATATTTCCGGCCATACTTTATATGGACTTAAAATTTGCAAAAAAACGTGGATAATACACTTCAATTTGAGGCGTTTTCGATCGACATTAGTTTATCGCGTAATTACACAATCAAATGTTCTCTGTTGGAGCTATGATTTTGTGGGGGCGTAATATACGACCTAGGTAACATCCCGTAAATTTTTGGATATATTTTTTTTGAACTCCAAATTTGCAAAAAAACGTGGATAATACACTTCAATTTGAGGCGTTTTCGACCAATATTAGTTTATCGCGTAAAGACAATCTCAAATGTTTTCTGTTGGAACTAAAATTTTTTGAGGGCGTAATATACGGCCTAGGTAACACCCCGTAACATTTCCGGCCATATTTTATATGGACTCAAAATTTGCAAAAAAACGTGGATAATACACTTCAATTTGAGGCGTTTTCGACCAATATTAGTTTATCGCGTAAAGACATCTCGAAGGTTTTCTGTTGGAGCTAAAATTTTTTAAGGGCGTAATATACGGCCTAGGTAACACCCCGTAACATTTCCGGCATATTTTATATGGACTCAAAATTTGCAAAAAAACGTGGATAATACACTTTAATTTGAGGCGTTTTCGACCGACATTAGTTTATCGCGTAATTACATCATCAAATGTTCTCTTTTGGGGCTAAAACTTTTTGGGGGTGTAATATACGGCCTAGGTAAAACCCCGTAAAATTTTCGGCCATATTTCATTTGGACTCCAAATTTTCAAAAAAACGTGGCTAATACACATCAATTTGAGGCGTTTTCGACCGAGATTAGTTTATCGCGTAGTTTCACCATCAAATGTTCTCTGTTGGAGCTAAATTTCCTGGGGGCGTAATATACGGCCTAGGTAACACCCCGTAAATTTTTCGGCCATATTTTATTTGGACTCCAAATTTGCAAAAAAACGTGGATAATACACTTCAATTTGAGGCGTTTTCGACCGAAATTAATTTATCGCGTAATTACACTATCAAATGTTCTCTGTTGGAGCTAAAATTTTGTGGGGGTATAATATACGGCCTAGGTAACACCCCTTAAAATTTTCGGCCATATTTATTTGGACTTCAAATTTGCAAAAAAAATATGGATAATACACTTCAATTTGTGGCGTTTTCAATTCGACCGAGATTAGTTTATCGCGTAATTACAACATCAAATGTTCTCTGCTGGAGCTATGATTTTGTGGGGGCGTAATATACGACCTAGGTAACATCCCGTAATAGTTTTGGCTATATTTTTTTTGGACTCCAAATTTGCAAAAAAACGTGGATAATACACTTCAATTTGAGGCGTTTTCGACCAATATTAGTTTATCGCGTAAAGACATCTCGAAGGTTTTCTGTTGAAGCTAAAATTTTTTAAGGGCGTAATATACGGCCTAGGTAACACCCCGTAACATTTCCGGCCATATTTTATATGGACTCAAAATTTGCAAAAAAACGTGGATAATACACTTCAATTTGAGGCGTTTTCGAGATTAGTTTATCGCGTAATTACACAATCAAATGTTCTCTGTTGAAGCTATGATTTTGTGGGGGCGTAAAATACGACCTAGGTAACACCCCGTAACATTTCCGGCCATATTTTATATGGACTTAAAATTTGCAAAAAAACGTGGATAATACACTTCAATTTGAGGCGTTTTCGATCGACATTAGTTTATCGCGTAATTACACCATCAAATGTTCTCTTTTGGGGCTAAAACTTTTTGGGGGTGTAATATACGGCCTAGGTAAAACCCCATAAAATTTTCGGCCATATTTTATTTGGACTCCAAATTTTCAAAAAAACGTGGATAATATACTTCAATTTGAGGCGTTTTCGACCGAGATTAGTTTATCGCGTAGTTTCACCATCAAATGTTCTCTGTTGGAGCTAAAATTTCCTGGGGGCGTAATATACGGCCTAGGTAACACCCCGTAAAATTTTCGGCCATATTTAATTTGGACTCCAAATTTGCAAAAAAAAAACGTGGATAATACACTTCAATTGAGGCGTTTTCGATCAATATTAGTTTATCGCGTAAAGACAATCTCAAATGTTTTCTGTTGGAACTAAACTTTTTTGAGGGCGTAATATACGGCCTAGGTAACACCCCGTAACATTTCCGGCCATATTTTATATGGACTTAAAATTTGCAAAAAAACGTGGATAATACACTTCAATTTGAGGCGTTTTCGACCGACATTAGTTTATCGCGTAATTACACAATCAAATGTTCTCTGTTGGAGCTATGATTTTGTGGGAGCGTAATATACGACCTAGGTAACATCCCGTAAATTTTTGGCTATATTTTTTTTGAACTCCAAATTTGCAAAAAAACGTGGATATACACTTCAATTTGAGGCGTTTTCGACCAATATTTGTTTATCGCGTAAAGACAATCTCAAATGTTTTCTGTTGAAACTAAAATTTTTTGAGGGCGTAATATACGGCCTAGGTAACACCAGGTAATATTTCCGGCCATATTTTATATGGACTTAAAATTTGCAAAAAAACGTGGATAATACACTTCAATTTGAGGCGTTTTCGATCGACATTAGTTTATCGCGCAATTACACAATCAAATGTTCTCTGTTGGAGCTATGATTTTGTGGGGGCGTAATATACGACCTAGGTAACATCCCGTAAATTTTTGGATATATTTTTTTTGAACTCCAAATTTGCAAAAAAACGTGGATAATACACTTCAATTTGAGGCGTTTTCGACCAATATTAGTTTATCGCGTAAAGACTATCTCAAATGTTTTCTGTTGGAACTAAAATTTTTTGAGGGCGTAATATACGGCCTAGGTAACACCCCGTAACATTTCCGGCCATATTTTATATGGACTTAAAATTTGCAAAAAAAACGTGGATAATACACTTCAATTTGAGGCGTTTTCGACCGACATTAGTTTATCGCGTAATTACACAATCAAATGTTCTCTGTTGGAGCTATGATTTTGTGGGAGCGTAATATACGGCCTAGGTAACACCCCGTAACATTTCCGGTCATATTTTATATGGACTCAAAATTTCAAAAAAACGTGGATAATACACTTCAATTTGAGGGGTTTTCGACCGAGATTAGTTTATCGTGTAATTACACCATCAAATGTTCTCTTTTGGGGCTAAAACTTTTTGGGGGTGTAATATACGGCCTAGGTAAAACCCCGTAAAATTTTCGGCCATATTTTATTTGGACTCCAAATTTTTAAAAAAACGTGGATAATACACTTCAATTTGAGACGTTTTCGACCGAGATTAGTTTATCGCGTAGTTTCACCATCAAATGTTTTCTGTTGGAGCTAAAATTACCTTGGGGCGTAATATACGACCTAGGTAACACCCGGTAAAATTTCCGGCCATATTTTATTTGGACTCCGAATTTGCAAAAAAAAACGTGGATAATACACTACAATTTGAGGCGTTTTCGACAGAGATTAGTTTATCGCGTAATTACACTATCAAATGTTCTCTGTTGGAGCTAAAATTTTGTGGGGGCATAATATACGGCCTAGGTAACACCCCTTAAAATTTTCGGCCATATTTATTTGGACTTCAAATTTGCAAAAAAAATATGGATAATACACTTCAATTTGTGGCGTTTTCGACCGAGATTAGTTTATCGCGTAATTACACCATCAAATGTTCTCTGTTGGAGCTAAAATTTCCTGGGGGCGTAATATACGGCCTAGGTAACAACCCGTAAAATTTTCGGCCACATTTATTTGGACTTCAAATTTGCAAAAAAAATGTGGATAATACACTTCAATTTGTGGCGTTTTTGACCGAGATAAGTTTATCGCGTAATTACACCATCAAATGTTCTCTGTAGGAGCTATGATTTTGTAGGGGCGTAATATACGACCTAGGTAACACCCCGTAACATTTCCGGCCATATTTTATATGGACTCCAAACTTGCAAAAAAACGTGAATAATCACTTCAATTTGAGGCGTTTTCGGCTAATATTAGTTTATCGCGTAAAGACAATCTCAAATGTTTTCTGTTGGAGCTAAAAGTATTTTTCTAGGGCGTAATATACGGCCTAGGTAACACCCCGTAACATTTCCGGCCATATTTTATATGGACTCCAAACTTGCATAAATACGTGGCTAATATACTTCAATTTGAGGCGTTTTCGACTGACATTAGTTTATCGCGTAATTACACCATCAAATGTTCTCTTTTGGGGCTAAAACTTTTTGGGGGTGTAATATACGGCCTAGGTAAAACCCCGTAAAATTTTCGGCCATATTTTATTTGGACTCCAAATTTTCAAAAAAACGTAGATAATACACTTCAATTTGAGGCGTTTTCGACCGAGATTAGTTTATCGCGTTGTTACACCATCAAATGTTTTCGGTTGGAGCTAAAATTTTGTGTGGGCGTAATATACGACGTGGGTAACATCCCGTAATATTTTCGGCTATATGTTTTTTGGACTCCAAATTTGCAAAAAAAAACGTGGATAATACACCTCAATTTGAGGCGTTTTCGACCGGTATTAGTTTATCGCGTAAAGACGATATCAAATGTTTTCTGTTGGAACTAAAATTTTGTGTGTGCAAAAAATACGGCCTAGGTAACATCCCGTAAAATTTTCGGTCATATTTTATTGAGACTCCGAATTTGCAAAAAAAAACGTGGATAATACACTTCAATTTAAAGCGTTTTCGACCGAGATTAGTTTATCGCGTAATTACACCATCAAATGTTCTCTGTTGGAGCGAAAATTTTGTGGGGACATAATATACGGCCTAGGTAACATCCCTTAAAATTTTCGGCCATATTATGTTTGGACTTCAAATTTGCAAAAAAAACGTGGATAATACACTTCAATTTGAGGCGTTTTCGACCGAGATTAGTTTATCGCGTAATTACACCATCAAATGTTCTCTGTTGAGGCTAAAAGTTTTTGGGGGCGTAATATACGGCCTGGGTAACACCTCGTAAACTTTTCGACCATATTTTATTTGGATTCTATATTTGCAAAAAAAAACGTAAATAATACACTACAATTTGAGGCGTTTTCGACCGACATTGGTTTATCGCGGAAAGACACCATTAAATATTTTCTTTACGAGGTAAAATTTTGTGTGGGCGAAATATACGGCCTAGGTAACATTTTCGGCCATATTTTATTTGGACTCCAAATTTGCAAAAAAAAACGTGGATAAAAACTCTTTAATTTAAGGCGTTTTCGACTGACATTCGTTTATCGCATAATTACACCATCAAATGTTCTCTGTTGGGGCTAAAAATTTTTAGGGTCGTGATATACGGCCTAGGTAACACCCCGTAAAATTTTCAGCCATATTTTATTTGGATTCTAAATTTGCAAAAAAAATGTAAATAATACACTTCAATTTGAGGCGTTTTCGACCGACATTAGTTCATCGCGTAAAGACACCATCAAATATTCTTTGTTGGATATAAAATTTTCTAAGAGCGTAATATACAGCCTAGGTAGCACCCCGTAAAAATTTTGGCCATATTTTATTTGGATTCCAAATTTGCAAAAAAAGTGGATAATACACTTCAATTTGAGACGTTTTTGACATAATACTCTTGTTTCATTAGAGCTAGATTTATCGTCAGCTTAAGGTAAATAAAAGGCGTTTGTTGAAGACCGGCGTGACCTTAAAATAAAAGTCATTCCGATCCGGATCAAAAGCTAAGTCGGTGAGGGAATTAAGTATTTGAAAAAGTCAAATGTAATTTTATAGTACCATTATCTAATAATAATAATAATAATAATAATAATTGAAGTCAGGCAATATAATGTAGAAAAAAAGGAATAGATTCCTACATACTCCGATCCGGCTAGCTAGTAGCTAGTGGAGTAGCTACTGAAGTCTGTGTAACTTAATCAAAGTTGGTTGGTAGGGTGTAGGTGAGTGATAAGAGCTGTTGCATGTCTCTAAAATAGATGAGAGGGTTAGGGATTCAGTTCCAAATTGCAATCATATCGCTCGCTTCAAGATTATAATTAATTAAAACCTAACTAACTAGCTAGGATATATATATATATATATATATGAGATGTTTGTGGATAAGTACTTATATAACGTATGTACGTAGAGTGTGGATGGAGTAGTAGTAGTAGTATATTACTGTATTTATTACGTACGTACTGTATCATGGGATGGAGTATGCTTCAACAAATTGCGACCAACCTAATTACTACTCATTTTAATACTCTATTATCCTATGATCAAGCTAAGCTTGTTTAAAGTGATGAGTAATATACTATACTATATAAAAGTAAAGAAATTAAAGTAACAAAACATACATACAATACAGCTACAGCTGCCGACCTAGACGACTGATGAGTAGAGTAGTGAACCACGCACTTTCAACCATGCATTTAATTTGTATATATGCATGCATGATATGTATTATGTATAGTACGAGTACAACTTAGACGTTACCTTTTCCCTACTGTAAACATACACACTAAACACTTCTTATCCACCTCTATCCCAAACTACCTCCTACATACACTAACTAACAACTCTCTTCCTTATTCTCAAAAAAGGTACTTCTATCTTACTTACTATTCTCTCCAACATATATATATATATATATATATATATATTCCTCGCTTCATTTTCTATTGCTTTTTAAACCTCCTCAGCTCATCAAATAACATACACCTACATCACCATATACCCTACCCTACCAATTAAATTAAATTAAATTAAATATTACTCCTACGGAGTATAAAGCAAACTATGTATACAACGGTTTACACAATAATAATTACTCCTAATTCTTTCATATTATATTGCATGCATGCATGCAAGTACGTGTTGATACCTGGCCTCATGATCAGCTAACTCGTATACGGAGTACAATTTTAAACTATACAATGATTTGTACTTAATTAGCACCTAGTTATATATGCATGAATCCAGTCATTATTGATCCGATATTGTTCATCCTACAATTCAACATAACACCGATATGATGACCATGGTATCACACCTTATATAGTACGATAATAATAATCGTCCACATTGTTCCATCCTAAGTCGTTCACTTTCAAAATATCATACTACTGAAGTTGATTAACATGACTTAGCTTACATATGGATCGAATATACATACTACAGTATATGGGACACAGAATTTACACCTAACATTGCATATAACATCTAACAACCTAACTAAGTCGTTATTAGTTACTGTAGTTCATTCTTTGAGACATACAAACCAATCAAGCAAGTTGTAGGTTTTATCGGTTACAACTAACTCTTAGCTTGCCAATACAAAAAGGCTAGCTAGTGTGTATGTCGTTCGTACGTACACTATCTATATAGTTTTCATGTTGTCGAAGCAATCTTACCTACGGAGTATCTTAGCACCCAAGACTTGCTTGGCCAGGCCACACCAAATATATATCCCAAATTATTCATTCCCTTTACCAAATCTCTATCCTTCATATTTTTATAACGGATCAAATATATATATATTAGTCATATAGTTTGAATATATATGACGAGATCAAGAAACCTGTAGAAGCAACGATACTTTGTCAATCTACTATTCGATCCATTATAACAACATGATAGATATATATACATCACAAAGAAGACTAACGGTACATTATACCGAATATATATATATATATTGCGTTGCATGTGCAAGGAGCAACAACTAACCTAGCTACATGTTAGATGGATGATGTAGGTTTACATAATCACCTCATATTATCCTAATCATATTCTAATCAAACACTGTCCCTCCAATCCTAAAGCGGGTCTTAACCAAACGCCCTTTCACTAAAGTTAACCCATTGCTGACGGTCTATCACCCCCTTTGCGGTGGAATAAAGCTGGCTGGATATATAGGCCGCCAACCCAAAGTCTATACCTTTTTTTTCATAAAATATTTTCAACTTTAAGACCTCCATCTTTTCACATATCCGCATTTCGAACCCTATATGAATATTCGTCTTAAACTTATAACGAATCAAAAATATTCATGTGTTAGATAATCTAGGGTTTATTTGATTCATTCTAATCTTGAAACGGATATGTCTGTCTCAAAGAGAGATCGGGAGATAGGTTATAATTTGTAGGTAGTACATGTATGTAATCTTAGAGTATATTCACACAATAAGGACAATATCTAAGTAGGAAAAAGAGAAGGTAGTAGTAAACTAAAGTAATGGCTTTTGGAAAATATGTGTACTACTCATAAATTATGGGATTGTCATGGATTCCACGTCCTAAAAGGAGTGAAACAAATTGGTATATATCTCAACGCCCCAAAAAAGTATTCTTATTCAATCACATGTAAATAATACAGTATATACTAATCATACCTTCGGTGTTTAATTAATTATAATGTCTTTTCTGTTGCCGTTACGTTGATACTCGGCTCCCCACTATAAATTGTTTTAATGTGTGGGTTGTCAATAAAAATACAAAATAAGTACTCGATCGTAGTTGATTATCAAAATAAATAAATAAATAAATAAATCAATTATAACTACTACAAGTACCTTAGCTTTTTAGTTTCGGTTTAGTATAATTGGACTGATCTTATGATAATTAAAACAGTCTTATATACTACTCGTAGCAATTAGCGATAACTAAATTATTAATTCGTCTATAGAAAGGGGCTATGATTCTATATATAAAGGATGGAATAAGTTAATTAAAAGAAAATGATCGAAAATGTAGAAACAAAATGCATGGGAAGATCAGATAACTTAAATAAATGGTAAGTGCATATAAAAAGAACATTATTAGTGCGAATGAAGCATACGTGATCTTAGATATAGTAGTGGCCTGGTAGATCATGTTGCAAAAAAAATAATAGAGGAATTAAGATTATTATTCCAATTCAAAACCTAATGTTTGACTTATCCTCATCGATAGGCCAGGTTATACAACAAATATATACATTGACTTCCATAGTACGCAATATAATAAAAGACGAACGAATGCTCCTATGTCCATTTACGTAAACATTTGGTTTTGTTGCCATTATCTTATTATTAGTTTAGGTAGGGATCGAGTGGAGAATCATTTCTCGTCTTAATAAACCACATTCTCATATTATACATGCATGTATAATGACATCACGATAACGTCATCAATCAACACGAAATATAGAAGATGGAGTAGAATATAGAAAAATAAAGACGGTACCATTACGATATATAATAGTCAATGATGATTAATTCTCGAGGATACAGATATACGAACCTATAGAACAAATTAAATACGTTCGAATAAAAGTTAAAATATATACAAATTGGAATAGGGATAGGATATAAATAATAGTGGTCAAGAGCTTTAAGAATGACGGATGAGTCAATGTGGGGTAGTAAATCATACATCAGATTACGAAATAATAAGAAATAGAAAGTTAACCAATGTAAAGAAATAATAATAATATTGAAAATAATACTTAATTAATGAGTAGTGGATAAGGGAAAATTGGACCCCCAACAAATAAAGTTGCTTGACTAGTGTTTTTTTGTAGTACGATTTTTAGAACATGGTTTGCATGTATGCATCCCCTGCTTTCCAACCTTTCGTATATTCCGAATCAATTAACTTTGTTGCAACCAATGGGGGTAGAACCGTCATTTTCTCTGTATCGAAGCGTAACGTCTAGGAAATCTTTCAACTTCTCCAAGCTAGCTTGTTCATCTGTCGTATAGGTCGTACACCAAGACAATGTTCAATGTTGTAGACCGACCGGTACATACATACATGACGATGACGACTTATGTGACAGATTCATCACAAGATAAATAATCAATCTTCCCCGATTTGTATTTACATATGACGCGACCTCTATCTCTTCTTCAGTTTAATTAGGTTTGTCCTTGTCTCATGAACACACACGTTGAAAGACAGCATGATGAATACAAACACCCAAGAGACTAATCGTATGTGGTATCCCGTGCTTGTCTGCATATCAAATAAGATGATTCAGAAACAATATGATCAAACAATATTACGAGTAAGTACCATAATATTCTAGCGATAATATTTGAGAAGGTTTAATCAATTACCTTAGTTGCCGAAGATGTCAAGGAAATGGAAGTAGGAGTAGGAGTAGTAGAAGAACGAGCGGCTAAATTAGAGAGTCCGACGTTATAAGCCATAGTAAGGTCAGGCTGAAACAAGCCGTAATTCCGTTCAGAAGTTGGTCCAGGCTTCATGTCTTCATTGAACAACGCAAACAAGTATATCTCGAGCCTCATATTAGGCCTCAAAGGCGTCCCTTGATTCGCCATCTGCCTTCTCAACAAATTCCTATTATAAGTCGCCGCATTTTGAATCGAAGCCCCGATTTCATTCGAGTCCCCTTTGGACGGCCACCCGGTTTCCGACACTCGGACCTCCAACCCACCGAACCCCAACCGCCACAGCCCGAATATAACCGCGTCCACTTGCGCGTACAACATATTATCATAATGCAACTTATTATACGGGTCCACCATACCCGCGTTAGGATTGAACAACACGTAGTCCAGCTGTATCCGGGTCGGGTCATCCTTGTAGGCAAAGTACGGGTACGCATTCACCCAAAACGGGGACTTGGTAGTTTGCAAGAATTGTAGAAACTGTGTCATGATACCCATTAATTCGGGTCGGATCGACCCGGACGAGGGCGGGTACGAGTTTTGTAACACGCCCGCTGATGTAGGCGAGGATACTTCAATAAAGGAGCCGAGGCCGAGCTGAGCTAGGGCACGATGAATGTTGACCATAGCCGGGACGACGTAATTCATTAGGGATGTGTCGTCGTCGGTGAAGACCTCGTTCCCGACAGCGATTCCGGTGATTTTGGTGGCGGGTACGTAGGGTTTGATGTGGGTGTTGACCCATTGGATGGATTGCTGTGGGTCGCCTAGAGTCGATAACATGTCGTTTTCTATGGTTACCATTAGCTCGACTCCTGAATTAGCGAAAGCTGTTAAAACTTGTGGGTTAGTGTCGTATATTCTTGCCTTTGTGAGACCTAATGACTTGATTAATTCTTTCACTGTCCCCGGATCTGGTAAGTTGTTGCCTAGTTGTCCATAGTTTATTCCGAGCGACTCCAAACCTGTACGTAAAATTATAATAATGTCAGACAATTTTATATAAGAAATTGAGTTAAATTATTAAGCAGGTGGTGGGTTAACATGTGTGGTTGTATAAGAGTTAAGAATATTAGGCATGTAAGCCATGTTAGTTGTTCTAGAGTAGTTTTAAACATTGAGTAGTATGAATAAGACGATAATGAAGAAAATAAACACGGTCTTATTTAAGCTGTTAATTATTTAGTTAAATGTGATAATAAAAACTAGTACTCTGTATAAAACGATAATGAATGTAATGTAAGGTGTTTAATATAAGTAATTAATAATTACCTGGAAGAATGAGAGAGAATGATAATAGAATGAGGAGGTTGTGACAAAACTTATTCATTGGAGTAACAGTAGTAGAGGAGTTAAGGAGGAAATTGAGAAGGGAAGAAAGGGGAGATGAAGTAGAGGGAGAGAAGGGTTTATATAGGAGAGGAAAGGAAAGTGGGGAATGGGGGGATGGAGACCAGGAATTCTTTTCTTTACTTGTAGTTTGAATATTATTGATAGACAGAGATATATGTAATGTAATAGGAAGGGCAACCTATACATACATACTACCCAAGGGAGGGCTAAGTGCATGTGCTGTGCCTACCCAACTATTTTGGAGTTGTAATTAAATAGCTTGCCTCCTTCCAAATACTCCATCGTGTTTTTTAGGCCATACACATCTTATTATAACTTGGTAGTTGGTGCTCTTAATTAATTAATTAATTACTTCTTTCGATTACCTATTTTCTTCTCTCTTTTCTTATTGGCTTGACTTTGATTTTCTTCTTCTTTTCATTTAAGAAAAATTTTTCACTACTCATTAATTAATATAATATTCCTCTTTCTATTTTTTCACCCCACTTTTTCTCATTTAAATATTTAATATTCATCTCTCCTACTTTTTCTCAGGGCAATAGCAATGGTGTTAAATAAGGAGTTCCATATTGCTTAAGGAGCTCCTTACCCATTGTTTCACAAAATAAGGAGCTCCTTATATGGAATTGGTTTCTAAAACAAAGAACCAACTTCATAAGTTGATATTTGTACATAATTGAATAAAATAATGAATAAAATAATAATGACTCTCACTAAAAAAAATTGAGATGAAACTTCAAACATTGAGGAGAAAATAAGGAGTTTCATACTTGATAGAATAAATTGATGTGGCAAAAAAATATGGTATGAAACTTCTACCATTGCTATTGCCCTCATTTAATTAATACGGAGTATAATATTTCTCTCTCTCTTACTTTTTCATTACACCTTTCATATTATACTAATATAAGGGCTCGTTTGGTTTACCATGGGAAGATGGAGTTACCGGGTTCACGTGAATTTGTATTTCATGGGAATTACAAAAATATTGTTTAGTTGTCATGCGGGAAATGACTTCATGCGGGAAGTTCTATACACCAAGAGGGACTTGGTGAATAACTTCCTCATTGTGGAGGAAGTGGCAGTTTCCGGGAACTGCCAATTCCTGGGAAGTGGGCAACCAAACAACATCTCAATTTATCAATTCATAGGAAGTTCTACTTCCCATGATTTAAGAGGGCAACCAAACGACCCCTAATACTCCCTCCATATTTTCCTTTCCAAAAAAAAAAGGGAAGAAAATAGGTAATCGGAGGGAGTAATTAATTACTCCATAAAGTTATAATGTCATTATATTAATCAAAGATTATTAAAATAAGGGAATGATAAATTTTAAGCATTCAATTTCTTTCAATTTTTAGAGTGTTTTTAAGGACTAGATTACACATAAATCGATATACTAATAAATATGGAGTACAACCATTAAAGTTGTATATTTAAACTGACACTTTTCATACTTGATTGTATATTACGAGTAATTGTTATGAATTTATAAATTACAAATTAAGTATTCCGTATTAAACTAAGATTGATGTAATTAATGTATCGTAAATATTTGGATATACTCCTTTTCACTTAGAATAATAATCAAAAGTTTTGTGGCATACATGTTTATGGGGATTGGCTTGGCTTTTGTATCTTTCCAACGACGCAACGAGGCCACCTACCTCCAACACAAATTTCCTTCTTGCATTATACTCCCTCCGGTCATAAATTATTGCCCAATTTCATGATTATATGTGAGGTACTTCCTCCGTTTTATTGAAAGCTTCCACTTTTCTTTTTTCGTAAATTTCTTTGATAGCTTCCACTTTCTTTTTTGGTATAACTATTTACTCTTACCTAGGTGGCCCACCTACTTTACACCTTCTCTACTTTTGAATATTTTATTATTATCCTTAAGAAATGTGTCATTTTGCATGTGGAATCTTTCAATGAAACGGGGGAGTATATTTTAATGAAATGAGACAATAAATTGTGACCGGAAGGAGTATTAAATTGCCCCTGCAATGGTTTTGCTTTAATTTGGATATATGTGGAGTAGGAGTACTAATTAAGAAAATGAACATAATCATCACGTATAGAACAGATTTAATGATGGAGTTTATACGTAATCCGTATAATTAATTCATTTGTGATTAATATATCAATGATGGGTGGGTCTATGCATAATTAATAACCTATGAAAGTCATCACTAATTAATACCTCAAAATTGTGCACACTACATACGTATAGTCGTATAAATGTATTGTCGTATAGATGTATAGTCTTTCGCTCTTTCTCATTCGATCCATTCATGGTATATTAATTACATATATAGAGGTTATTAATTTGCTAAAAAGTACAGAATAATAAAATATTGAAATACGATCTCCTAAGCAATAATTTGATTGACATTTTACCTACTTATATAGAGTACTCCGTACTAAGTAATACTCCTTTTGATAATCAATATAAAATATGTAAATACCATTTCATAAATATTACTCCTAATCCGTAAATATGTTGTTCACTATTTATATATGATCAAAAATTTATAAATTTGACCTTCAAAAAGATGAATGAGAGGGACAAGAGAAATTAGTGAAAATATATATCGTATTAACATGTTTATGACTTTATGTTTGTCTTGTTTTAAAAATTTATATACTCCGTATATGTTATTATAGATTAATATGATCGTTGTTCAATAGTCAATACAAGGTATTGTAGATTACGGAAATGTGATAAGAAATTAAGAAGTAAATGAAATTGGGTCGGTTCATAGAAATATTATTTAATTTACTGTGTATATTTTTTTTTGTTAATTAGTCAACTTCTTATAAGTATTTCAAATGATATATTTGAGAAAATTCTTGATATATGACAAATTTAAGGTTATTTTTGGGTATATTTGACAAAATAAAGGGATAGAATGTGTTGGATTTGATTTTGATGACAACATACATAGTAGACTAATTGACGACAACATGGCCGGGTTGATTACTTATATGGAGTAGTTAACTTAAGTGTTAATTAAACGTAGAGAGATGAATATGATATGATGGGAGTGAGTTGGGGGTGGTGCCGACGTGTTTTTAGGCAAGAACAAGTAGCATGCAGTGTTTACACTAAAGTGAGCATAGCAGTACTCTACACGTGAGATATAAAGCCAAACAAACATCTAGTAGTATCTTCTACATGCATGCTACTGCTGCCCACTTAGATCTATCGCCTGTTTTTCCGTGACTAAATCTAATTATATATCCGTTATAAATTTGTGATATATTAAATATTATCAATATAAGTAGATAAAAATCTACTTCCTCCTCCCCACATTGATGTTCCCACTTTGACTTGGCACGGTGATTAAGAAGAAAACTAAAGAGAGGTATAAAGAAAGGTGATAAATTGTTGGGTGGGGTTTGAGAAGTCAAACCACAAAAGTAACCAATAAGAAGAGAGTATATTTGATGAATAAAAAAAGTTTTGGAGTGTGAAAATCAGAGTAGAGTTTTCTTTTAAAGAAAGTGGAAAAATTTTAGTGATGGAGAGGGAGTACATAACTAGTGCCACTCTCAATAGATTGTATTAATATTTTTCGTAAATATTTCTTGTGCGAGTTGTATATATCTGTCACAAATTAGTGATAAATTTGTGATCTATCATTCAATCCAATAGGAGCATGTACTTTATGTATAACGCCAAATTGACCAAATTGTATGTACCGACTTCAACAAGTGAACAACCATACCCAACCTATCTTATCGAACTGACTACCTAAAGACGAGATTATCGTCCATGGATGCAGGCTATCTAGCTAATTGGGTATATATATACTCGTAATTGCTTTTACTCATTCTCTTTAAGTATGTGGTCTCTTATCATTGACTTAAAGCTAATGTATATGCTTCATCACTTTTTAATTACCCTAATGTTGACATACACGTGGCAATAATCTATGGCTAGAAGATAGGGTTCATTGGTGAAAGGGTCGATAATGTGCGTGTCTAACTATTTACTACCCCCATATTCGATATCAACTACTAGCAAGGAGTATTATTAAATTAAAAAAATTGTAACCATCCTCAAACAAAAAAAAAAAAAAAAAAAAAAAAAAAGTAATTAAAGAATATGAGATTGGAGGGAATTGAAATAATTACCCGATGATTGTTAGAGTGTAGTGCTCTGAGGCGCCGATGTTATAAACATCGTTAGCAGCGTACGTGATTCAATGCTTAGTCGCGGCCGATTCCTAGCGGTGACAATATAGTTATGTAACCAGCTTATAACTAACTCGAACAATTGCATAACTAAGTCTAACAATAGTACAGTCATGCTCATGCATATACTAGTAACGATAATAATTACACTAATTCAATTACAGTCCCGTAATTTTCATAGGTTGGAACTATCTAAATTACCATTCCATAATTTGCATAATTTTAATACTAGTAACAAGCAATAACAAATTAAGTAAAATTTACTTACAAAATCAATCGTCAATACCAAAATAATATTTCAAATTAAGTAGTGTAATTAAATTCAAACTTGTAAAATCCGTTTCCCCTCTACCGACCATGGTAGCCACTAGATGCCAATATCTCGTATTCCCACGACCCAGGCACAATTGAATTTTGCCTCCAAATTTGTCGTTTCGTCTGTTTCTATTGGATCCACTATTCTACTCTGATTTTTCAAGAAACCTTCTACCATCTACTCCAATGAATTGTCTTCACAACTTTCCCAGGTATGATCCACCCATTTTTTCTGGATTCCTCAAAATGCGTATTCAGTCGCGTTACAATGTACTAGAGACTATCGAATTTGTGACTAATTAACTCACTAACTAACTGTTAGCTGCCTAATTGACTGATTGATTGATTGATTGATTGATCAGGGTTTGTGGTTTGGCTGGGGCGGAGATTAAACCTCATGAAGCTAGAACTTCAAGTCCTGCACAGATGATACTGGTACAAATTTCATCAGTTATTGAGAATGCTTGTTTTGTTTCAGTGATTTGAGACTTTGATGTTTGTTGTTCATTTTGTTGAGTTGCAGCCTGTCAGAAACATGAAGGTTTTAGATGGTGGACATCATCTGGTTCTGCAGGTAATCTTATTCTCCGATTCTCGGGCTGATGTTTGTTGCTGCAATTTTCATCCCTATGTGTTCTGTATCATAGTGATTGGGGAATTGGTAGTTAGGGAGGTGAACAACTAGTAACGCAATAAGGTTAAGGACCGAATATTCAATTCTTGATACCGATACTTACTCATTCTGTATACGCAGCCGATATCTGCCTCCAAACCCAGTAGTGAAATGAGTGAAACTGTGGATGAGGAGAAATCAGATGAGTACAGTAGTACCATGACTGAAGCAATGGGTGCTTGTAAGTACTACTCCGTATCGCTGTAAACCTTTCTCCTGCTCCTTTGCTTGAGCTTGCCGAGCCTGTGTTGCAGTAAACATGCTGATGCTTTTTCTGTGTGTTTTAAACTCTGAAATTTACAGCTCTCACGTATAGGCACGAATTGGGGATAAACTACAATTTTATTCGCTCAGATCTCATCGTTGGTTCATGTCTGCAGGTAACTTTTATTCTACTAGGAGTATGTCTTTGCTTTCTTTCTCGCCTCGAGAAAACAATATTCAGTGTAATGTCTTGAATGCAGACTCCAGATGATGTTGACAAGCTACGGAACATAGGAGTGAAAACAATTTTCTGCCTCCAACAAGACCCTGATCTACAGTATCCTTATGAATAATTTTCCTGCGTCTTGTCTTTTATACAGAAGACTTTTTTTGTTTATTTAGAATTGTGTGTGTTTCCCATGTTACACGATATTTTCAGTTGTTTCTTTAACATAGTCGAGATATTTTGATGTTGATATCACTGCTATTCAGAAGTATGCAGAAACATGTACTGATATTGAACATATTCGAGCGGAAATAAGGTAGGAGTAATTGATTACAATAAGTTTGTCCATGTAGAAGTTAACCTGATACTTGCTATTTTGAAAGAAAATAAGGTGCTGCATTGTTTGCGTCTAGTATCATTCACTGTACTTTGATTTTTCAGTTATATTTAATGCTCCAGATACATTGTTGATATATGTTGGATAAATAGTGGATGTACAACAGGGACTTTGATGGGTTTGATCTTCGCATGAGGCTCCCAGCTGTAGTTGGCATGTTGCACAAGGCTGTTAAACGAAATGGAGGTGTTGCTTACATACACTGCACTGCTGGGATGGGTAGAGCTCCTGCTGTTGCTGTGAGTACACATATCTTTCCACCCCTATCCACTGCTTCAAATTAGTTAATTTGCACGCCTAAATGACAGGGAAATCATATTGGTTTTTTTGCCAGTTCGACCAATCTATTACTTCTCCCAAGTCCCATCACTAATGCATCTCTGGTCTGAGTGTTTTAAATGCCACATTTTAGTAGTGCTTTGATTAAAATTACTGCTTATTGCAGCTGGCCTACATGTACTGGGTTCAGGGGTATGGACTCAATGAAGCTCACCAATTGATACTGGTATGTGTGCACTCTTTCCAAATGTGGTTTAAGTAGGTCTATGTCTTGTTGAGGCGATTAATGGGTTTCTTATTGGATATCTTTTCCTGCAGAGTAAGCGCTCTTGCTGCCCCAAAGTGGATGCTATAAAAGGTGCAACTGCGGATATTGTGAGTATCTTCAGATCACTGTTTTCCACAAACTTAGGTCTTCTCATAATCTGCCGTAGAAGTTTCACTTGTTACTTGTGTTTTAAGACCGTCTCTGTTCCATTACATAATATTTGCTTAATCATGCTTCCTGTTCAGTTTTAACTAAGCTTTCTGTTTGCAGTTGTTTACTAAATAAGCATTGCTAGTAATAGTATTTCATCCTATTGAACCAATATGAATCAATAGTCTTATGCTGTAAGAAATTTGTTTGACGGCGTTTTCACTTAGGTTTTGTTATGACTCTTGGTCATTTTCAACTTCTGTCGATTACTGTATTGAAGGTCACATTCTAAGTGGCCAGAATTTGAAGATTCACTCAAATTAATAAATCCTTATACTGTATTTTCAGTTTATTTAGCAATTTATTCTACTAAGTGGCTTTCTGTTTTCCATTTGGCTCTTACGCAACTCAAGCTTACAGGACTGAAGAAAAAAGCCGTAGAATTTAAATGGAAGAATTCAAATTGTAAAGTTGTTGAGATATCTGGGCTTGATGTTGGTTGGGGCCAGGTAACGATCTCCTCTTCTCGTCATTGATGCCTCAAACAAGGCGATACTTAATACACGCTATAACACACGAATAAACAACACTCATTGTACCTTAGCCTTTTCGTTGTGAATTTCAACTTTGTGCAAGATATCTTATGGAATTTAGAAGTTACTAAATCAGTTTTGTTGCCTCAGAAAATTCCTTTGAAATTTGACAAGGAACAGGATGCATGGATACTTCAACGAGAACTACCGGTAACGTTTTAACTACTTCTTTCGTTTCTATGTATCCATTTGACTTTACATGGTCACAATCAACTTCATTCACTGCCTCTTGTAACAGGAAGGACGCTATATGTACAAGTACGTAGTTGATGGTGAATGGGTCTGTAATGAAAATGAGCTTATCACTCCTCCAGATGATGACTATAATGTCAACAATTACGTTGAGGTGAGTTTTTATATTTTAATTATTCCTCGAATGTTGTACTATGTCTGCAATCCCGCATAAGAATAAAACAATATGTGAATGACCGAAACTTGCACAAGAAGAAGTTTCGGTCATTCACGTATTGTGCCGCTAAGACTTGTTCTGCGAAATTCCAGGTACTTTCTGACGATCCAGACGGTGAAATTGCTCAACTGAGGAAGAGGTTGACTGGAGATGACCCTCAACTTACTAGTGCCGAACTCCTTGTTATACGCCAATTTCTTGAGAAAGTATAAACTGACGAGTGACGACTAATATGTGGGCTGGGCTGGGCTGTGTACTGTGTACTGTGTACTGTATGAGTAATGTAGCTTTACCGTATCCATGCTGTTTATCGCTCATTTTATGTGGCGAATCAAACGAGCAAATACTACGATATATGCGTGTAAGGGGAGACATGTCCCAAGCCAAATGACATTCTTAGTAAGTTTTTTGTTTTTTTGTTGGGTTTAAGAATAAATTTTCACTCAAAAATAAAATTAAAGAAGAAATTTTGATCCATATTAAGAGCCTTGAATCCGGTTTGGTTGGACTTGATTGTCCGGTTTAGGTAAGTGTTTACCTAACCGGAAGGATTGATGCCACATTTTGGTATCTCGGGTTGAGGGATTAAAGTTGGTGTATCAACTCAACCACATGAACCGGACAATGCGGTCACCATTATCCATAATCATCATTTATCCTTACACTTAGGCCTCAATTTGAGGGTCTACAACCTAAATTTCCTAACATTCATTCTTCCAAGATTTCATTACTTCAAATTACATTAAAGTTGTACCTAAAAAGAGACTTAAACAACATTACAAGTTAAGTTTTTTTTAGGGATAAAACCGAGATCTATTATCTAATCATTTTATCGTCGTACTTTTGAAAAATTAACCCATTTAAATCCATATGTATTTGCTATATTTTATTCGGGGTCGATAACAAATTGATACGTAAATGAGTTACGTACGTGTCTGATATTGTAACAAGTCTGTAACTTTAAGGACCATAGCCAGGCCTACTAATTAAGTTAAATACTTTAACGGCCTGAAGCCCTGAAGACAAAAGGATAGATAGAGAACTCAAGTGTAAAAGGAAATCCCAAACATAAGCAAAGTCGTAAACTCAAAAAGGCATGTAATGTAGAGTAATAAACGAAATAAAATAGTGTATGTTTAATGTAGCAAATGTAAAGCACACCCCCACCATATACCATATACTTGCACTTCTAAAGTACACCATCACCTGATCTGTTGCCTCGTCGAATCCTATACTTTCACTACCTTAGTACGTCTTATCTCATACACTACCTATATAAATTACGATAAGAATCCACGTACTTAGTCATTCTGATAATAAAGGAGGGAACATATGTATTCGAACCTATGACATATATATATTTGATCCTTTTTGTTCGAGCAGGTTAAGTTTCAACAACATATACCGCACGTAAAATTCCATCGTATTTTAATGTATTTCATACAGTCGATCTATCCGAATTTCTCATTCTATCCCTAGTAGAAAGTTATCTAGAATTCCGATCATCAACCTCAATGTATGGTGTGTGAGCTAGGGATGGCTAGAAGAAGGTAAATTACAGGTAAGCTGATAGGGAGTCATATCCCCAAAACAAGTAACAAAAATACAAGAAAGGCACACACCTATTTATTCCCACTCCCGTACGACCACGAGTTATTCTCCCTCGCGATGAATTATCCACTGTACGAATTTTTTTCTAAATATTTGACCCATTATAATAATATGATGGATATTTACGTGCAAACCTGAATTCGAGTTTCATATATAAACACACCAGCCATGATTTATTGTACACATGACATGACAAAAAAGGTCTCTCAAGCTCATAATTCATCCTTTCCTACTTCCCTTACACGCCTTCCCACCTTATATACCATTCCCCCCACATCTACCCCTCCCCCCATTTCATTCCCCCCTACCCCTAAACTTAATAAACTCATCAAAATGTCATCTCCTAATAAAAACACGACGACCACCACGGAATCCGATCAGAAGCCGACCATCAATCCGGGGGAGGACGCAAGCCCGAAGACACCAACGCTGGACGAGAACAAGATCCCGGCGCCACGCAGCCCACCACCGGCCCCACGAAAGAGACGGCGCCCGGCGGCCATGAAATGCGTGAGGAAGCTGGATTACTTAGAGCAGACGCCAATTCCGACGGAGCAAGCCGTGCAGGAATTCTTCACATCAAGTTTCGAGCAGCTCAATTCTCGGAAACTCCTCAAGAGAAGTACAAGTACTTCCCTTGCGTTCGATCGGATTAATTCTAACACTCATCACCACCTCTCTATTCCCACCCAAATCATCTGATCATCAATCCCATCATCAATTCCCTCCTCTTTCATATTTTTTTTTTAAAATTTTATTATACTGTTTTTATTTACTACTATCAATTACTTGTATTTAGATTTAGTATATAGTTTTTTTTTTAATTACACGCGGTTAATTACTTAATTGTGTAAGGATGATCATCATGGTGATGATCTGATCATTTTATGAAAAGGGTAATCATTCTCGATTACCACGCTGTTAATGTTCAATTATTACTGATTTTTATCATCATCATCATTCTTTGCTTATAAATGAATGCACCCACAATTCCAGATCTATGTAGACGACCCTGGCCTACTTCAATTCCATCGTCATCATAATCAAAATTCTGTTCATTCACGCCTTCATTTTACTTAATTATTACAGATGAATTAATAAAAGTCGATCCATTTCAATTACGTATGTATTTTGTAATAATGTGAGACGGTTTCACGATGAAGAGAGGAGGTGGGAGATGGGATGGGTGAGGGGGTTGGGTTAGATGGGGTTTGGTTGGTTGAGTTGAGTTGCGTAGAAGAAGAAGAAGAAGAAGAAGAAGAAGAAGAAGAATGAGGAAAAGGACAAAGGATTGCGTTTGGTGACAGTTAATTGAGTGAGATGCCCACAGACACAGACACTGTTGGACCTTTTCCTCGCTCATTCACTTTTTATTTTTTATTTTTCGGGAAAGAACCAAGGGACTCACTATTTATTTAATTACTCCTAATTAAATTAAATTAAATTTACTATGTAATACGAGTAATTACCACAGTCGTTTTAGGGGAAAACCGTTGTACGCATGATGTACGAGAATTTTGTAAGGTCGGATTCAGGTTGATCATATAGTCACATCCATATAAGAAAAACATATTCAATCTCTACTTAATTAATTCCTCTCGATAGATATAGTGATCATTATAAGATTAAGACGGATAAGAAAAGTGGAAAGATGAGAAAATGTAAAAATGAAGATAGTACTCCAGAGTGGTAGTGTAGTGTGTAACTTTTAAGTTAACCTCGGAGTTAGGGAAGAAGTTATGTATAGGGGGAGAGGAGAGGAGGGGAGGTTGGTTGATCTGCTTTTTGAGAAGAGAAGAGAAGAGAAGAGATGAGAATGAAGAATGTTGAGTAATTGTCACGGCTTTGGGATCCGTTCACTTTTTCCTCGTTTACGCACCATAATTATAATTACAACTCCCCCTTCAATTCCTTCCTTCACATATACAGTATATCTTCCATTTAACGACAACTAAATTTGCTGTGTCTTCTTCTTTTTTATTTTTCTCCCTTTTTCGCAGATTTCTTGTCTTAATTATTACACTACCACGTTATGTTTCATCATCGCTTTCTCTATTATACGCCTTCTTCATTTCCTCCTTTACATACTAACAAGTTTAATTAATTTAATTAAATTAAATACAATGTATGTTACGGATTACGTATCAAGTCCGATTTCATGCAGTAGTAGTAGTATTCACCAAAGAGGGTGGATTCTGAAATTAATTTAAATGAGTTGGTATTTAAACAAAATTATCGATAATTGATGTATCTAAAAATAGAATAATGCCAGGTGTAAAGAATTAATCAACAAACAACAATTGTCAAATTAAATATAATTGTCGTTTAATCAATAATAATTCTAAAAAAAATGTCTCTAAAGTAAGGGTCCAAACACCTTCCTCCCAGTCCCGAGTTCATAATTGGTATCCTAGGCCCACAATTGAATCGTCATTGTAAAGAGTGTAATATAAGACCTTATTATACGAGATGACTCATCGTCATTGTATTACTCTCATGGTTATTAGAATCTATCAAAGGTTCCTTAGTTCTTCAGATTCACATATTTTTTTATTACTTTGGTACTCAACTTGATTCGACCCCAATTTTCAAACAACACCGTCAGACGAGAATAGTACAGTACATACAGTAGGAGTATATAATTAGAATTGTGACAGCAACTAACATGATTCATTGCATTGCATTGCATGCATGATGCATAGTAGTCCACTAGAGACTAGAGAGTAGTGGACGAATAATGTATATGTAACGATCCAACCTTATTCTTATATTCTCACACTATAATATAATTTGGCCGAACAAACTCTTGCATGATATTTGTAGCAAAGAATCTGATCGTCACAATCCACATTGCATGCTATAACAAGATCCATCATAATTCATAAAAGGTTTCAATTTTGCTGCATCATTATATTGTAATGTGTAATCCTAACCGTACCTAGTCTAGCACGGCCCACGACCCAATCAATCAAATATGAGACCACGACGACATTTTCATTTAACCGGCTTGGCACGATAGTTAATAACCCAAGCCAGCTAATTCGTTCCATCTTTAGTTCTCTACAAAACTTATACTCCCTCTGATTTACAAAGATCTTCCCCTTTGATTAAAATATACCTCACATATATTAAACAAAGGGGAACATCTTTGTGAATCAGAGGAAGTACTGGTATTTGTGAAAATGATAGGAGTAGGAGTTAGTAGTTTTTATATGGATAAGAAGAGGTATAAATAAAAAAAAAACAAGAAGAAGACAAGGTGGTAAATTCTGAACAAGTCAGTTGATGTACGAGAATTAATACTGGGCAGTGGGCACTGGCATGCATGCATGGTAATACTGCTGCTAAATTACACACATACGTGAATGCATTCATGCATGCATGTTGGATCAGAGCTAGCTAGTTACCAATTTTAACTCAAATCCTCCCTCTATCTCGCTCGACTGAAAGAGTACAACCTCGCTCTTTATATATAACCAATGTTTCTATAACTCGGTTGATGAATACTCGACTAAGCTAGCTGATATGCATGCATACGATAATATAATGGCCAGTGAAGTAGCGGGTACAATTATATTGTGAGAAGGAAGCTTTAAACTTTATTCCATGGTCTATATAGTTAACATGAAGAATTGAAGATACATAATATATCTGGTCGGTCATAAAGGCAGGACAGGAGGCCAAGTATATTTACATTGGATACGAAGGAACATTTTTGTTTGTACAAGCTCAGGAATCAGCTAGGACGGCTGCACTGCCCCCCAGCCCCAGCCCTAGGCCATCCTTTCCCTTATTACTGTCATAAATACCCATTTTGTCAATTAATAATTGCCATAATCATTGTGTTTTCTTGGGATTATTACCATCCCCACTTTCACGCACCACACAGTAAGTTATGATTTTCCCGTTTCAATATAATATTCCTTATATATATTATACAAACGGGATAATTATTTAAAAGGAGAAAGTACAGTATATTTTGACGAAAGACATACTAAAAATGTACTCATAGTAAATTAATTAGTTGGGAAAACATATAGCTAGTACAGTGTAAGTGTTTAATACATACACTTTGGAGCAAACATATATATTTGATTTGATGGTAGTACTAGTACTACGTACATAAGATAACCATCAATTTTACAGATGACCTAACTACAAACTTTAATTAAATTTCAACTACTAATGCTGAGTAATGAACAATCTTATCATGTATTGTATTGATCATCTCTATGATGTCATAAAATTAACAACCAACAATTAGACCGATGATATGATCCAACGTAATTAATTAATGACCGAAATCAACATTGCTTGGGTTAGTATAATATCATTATTATCCGATCCGCACAGTAGTCCTTATAAAATTACGTGAAGCATAGCATAGGATCCCATTTTTCGAGTTAGTTCCTTAGAACGTGCACAAAGCCCACATTCATTATCCACCTAACCCCATCACAATAATTGCGCCATATATATAATAATAATAACTAATTTCAACCCCTTTCAATTTACAAACATAAATTCTCCACAATCGACACTTCTCACACTACGATTATTATTTAGTTATTGTAAGATCTAAATTATCGGCTTACTAGATACGTAATCTAAATTATGTACTCGTAGACAAGACTAGATAGTTCATTAGTAATTATTTTTTTTAGGAAAAACGTAAAAATATAATAGGGAGTAATATGAAAATCACAAAAAAAAAAAAAAAAAGGGAAATTGTTTGGTTCATAAATTAACTAACGTAGTTATGGATGTGATTGAAGAGAGGTGACCAAGTGGATGCACATTACATTACATTGCACATGTATGATTCCACGTTATTTGTCTCTACGTTTGATTGGGATGCGGTTACTTAACGCCGTTACGGAGCTTTTCTCACTCCGTTACTATCTAACCCAAAACCTCCACTCGACCGGCTTTTATTATTTTGTCGGCTTTAATTAATCAGACCGGGAGGAAATTAAAACTTGTTCAGGTAGGTTCTCACGTGTTAGACTTCGAAAATAAAATAATCAAGCCTAAATTATATGAGTAGTAGAAGACGTCATAATATATTACGATCGATGTCTCCATAAAGATAAAAAATAAAGTTTATTATTCATAAATAGATACGGAGGAAATTTTTTTATGCAAATGGGGTCGTTTATGATTGATAAATTAATACGGATTAATTTTTATTCTGTCACTTTTGTTCCGGAGCTTGAATCTCTGAAACACGTTTATTATGCACTTTAATTCGAGCTGTTCAAATTTGAAGGTCGTAAGAAGCCAAGTTTCGACTGAAAAGGAATTTAATATCATCTGTCAAGGGTTGTTCAGAATGTACCTGCCCCATTTCACAACCAAAAAAGTATACCTCGCTTTCACAAATCTAAGTATATATATCACCTTTACACGATCAACCGATTTTGGGTCGACAGTGTTATAATAGTAGCCGATTTCGCGGCCAAACAACAAATATAAGTTGCTTTTACACGATAAACGAGTTTTCAGATAGGTGGTTTAACCCACACCGTAACCCCCAAACGTTCTCCGTTCCTCTTAATATTTTGCGGACAGGGAACAACCTGAAGACACCCTTGTCACGTGGTATGAAAATCAGGTCGTTTCGAAACCGGACCAAATATGACCTCCGCTAGCGGGTCGACGTTTATGCTACATTAAACGCTTTTCCGGAGCGGTTTTGGGGTCCGAAATGAAAGTAACAAAAAAAACTATAAAAATTCCGGGGCATGCATCTGGTCAGTAGGAGTGTCTCCACAAAATATGAGGAGCAACGGAGAACGTTTGGGGTTACGGTGCGTGTTAAACCGTCCCTATCTGAAAACTCGTTTATCAGGTAAAAGCACTCTATACTTCTTGTTTGGCAGTTCGACCGGACTTAATCAGGTTGGTTAATACCTGTCTCGGTAAGCTGTTCCATATACGATCAGAGCCGGTACCGTCTTTACCACAGTGTCTATCGGTATTGCAAAATTTATGCCCGATGACATGCCACTTCCTGCACGCAAACGAATGGTAAGAAACTGCCAGTTTTGTCAACCTAACCAAAGCATTACAGGCTTTACAGGTTCCAGTTGGATCCAAAAATGATTGAATTAAGCGAAGATTCATACTAACCTTTGCGAGTAAATGTGGCCGTATTAACACCAATAACATGACCGTAAGAATCAGTTAATGGCCCTCCTGAGTTTCCTGAGATCAAAACGCGCAACTCTGAGAACCTTTGCGAGTAAATCGCTAGAGATCATCTTTTATAAGTTTACGTTAGTTTGAAAATTTACCTGCATTGATAGCAGCATCTGTTTGTATGGCTCCTCGAATAGCCTGTCCGTTTGGTGACGGTATCTCTCTACCCAAACCACTGATTACCTAACTATTCAATATACCAGGCATCACTACAGACACATCGATAATGGAAATAGCATCGATGATTAAACTGAATCATGGCAACTTCACGGTATAAGAAGCACACGACAGTATATAACTTTGAAATCGTTCAAGAGATCTGATCTTGTATGTTGGTAAGACAGAAAAAAAGCGAATGATAAGCCTATTTTTCTCTGAAAACAAGGATTCAGAAGAAACATACCCCAGTTGTTAGTGTGTTTTCATATCCATAAGGATTCCCAATGGCAAAACAATTCTGTCCCACACGTAACTGTTCGGATGTTCCCAATACAGCAGGCTTTATCTCCGCTCCTTCAATGTTAACCTGCATCAGGGCAAGATACTTTCAGTAGAAAACACCGTAAAAAAAATTGCATCAGATAGTAAGGATTATAACCCTTTGTTGGTACCTTAAGAACAGCTAGATCATATGTTGGATCAAGACCAACAATTTTCCCCTCTGCAGAAATCTTATTTCTTTCATTATCAACCAGAGTAACCTACAACAAATCAATAAGAATGGTAACGGATCTGAAAGACTAGCGGAAAACATGTTTAAAAGGCCACTCAAACGTGTAAGAAATCCTCGTGAAACAGCAAAACCTTACACAACTGAAGTCCGGTGGTATCTTTCGCCAGATTAGCTACAACGTGATAGTTTGTAACCTATCAGACAAAGAACAAACATATCAGAGACATCGTGAGAGTAAAAAAAAGAAGAAAAAAAACTCAGAAACATAATCTATCTTACAATGTGACCAGTCTTGTCCCAGATGAAGCCGGAACCTGTCCCCTCGACTTTTGCATCACTCTCATCAGTCAGGGACACGGTCTTTGAGTTGTTGGAGTTGTTCGATAATTTCAGTAGTTGGATGAATACTACAGAAGGCGAGGTTTCCTGCAAATTACTCCTATTTCAGTCAGATAAACACTTGAAGCATGTGATCATGAAGATGCTAGGGAAAACCGAGAGTATGAACACGCCATTTACCAATTACCATACAAGGTTTTCCTAATGTATTACCGTATTTCCATCTTAACCACTAAACGAATTCCGGAAGCAAGTTATCCATTTACCAATTCCAGTAAATCCATCTAAATTTTGAAAATATGGATTACTCAGGCCATTTACGAATCATCATACAGGGGAAGGGACCTAATCTATCACCGTATTTCCGTCTTAACTCTTAACCACTAAACGAATTACTCGTACCATTTACCAATTGTTACGTGCGAATAAGGAAATGACAGAAAACAACACCGAATCGATTGAATGCTGTGCTAATTCAACAATTCGAAGGAATTGGGGGAAGGAAAGATACCTGAAAAAGACGAATAACACGAGGTTCCTCATCTTCATCCAATTCGCGGGCGGCGGCAGAAGAAGAAGAAGAAGAAGGGAAGAAATTAATTGGGAAATTGAGAAGAATGGAGGATAGAGAAGTAGAAGCAGTGAGAATCATGGAATTCCTCCTCGAAATACGGGATACGCCGGGAACTGGAAGTGGAATTGGGCGGGAATTGGTGGCCAACGGAAGCGGTGACGGTGGTGGTGGTGGCGCCCCTTGGATTCCCACCATTTTTTACGTACCTTCCAAATTCAAACCATTATCCTCCGTTTTTTTAATATTAATTAATGGCTCATCGTACAAGACGGTTTCATGATATCATCCATTTTACATTGTATCGATACTTTAACCCGTTTTATTTATAACAAATACGGAGTAGTATTATTTGGCTAATAAACCGAAAAATTATTTCTGGGCTTGATCCGCCTTATGGGTAAATACTAATGGGTCATATTCGGCCGAGTTTTGAGAAGTAGACCATGCCTAACCCAACCACGATACAACACGCTTGTACATACGACACGAAGCCCACCTTCAGTGCATGAGCCATATCATTTTCCCGTCCCAACACGATGGTCTGACACAAAGCAAGGTCTGACAAAGCCCACTTCTATCTCTACCAAGGCCGAAGCCACAAGCCCGATCCAACCCACACCAAAACCGCCCCAAGACCATCTATTTGGATAGTAAATAACTAAATAGTATTCCCTTCGTCTCAGTAATTTGTTGTGCGAAACAGCAAGAGAACAAAAACAGGAGGTCAACTCAGTGCATTGTTTTATCAAAAATATGCATTCTGTGCAGCCTGATCTCAGTAAATAAAACTTGCAGCTTTTCGATCCAGGTAAGCTTCCAAAATTACTCTATTTTCTGCTGATTTCTTCATCATTTTGGTTGATTTACTTCTACTTTTATCAGATCCCATCTTATTATTCATTCTTTATAGTTGTTAATTTACTGGTTTAATAATAGTTAGGCGTCAACCATCACGTGATCAGGAATTCAGGATTATAGTCTGACTAACTGCGCGCTTCTTTGGGAAAAAAATCGTATATTTCAGTTAAGGCATAGAGTAGAGATCATATCAGAGTATCAGACCCTTTGTTGGATTGAGGAAGATGGAGATAACCAATGTTTCGGAATACGAAAAACTAGCCAAAGAAACACTGCCAAAGATGATTTATGATTATTATGCATCCGGCGCCGAAGATCAATGGACTTTGAAGGAGAACACAAATGCCTTTTCAAGAATTCTGTACTACATCTCTCTGATGTTTTGATTGTTATCCTGTTTTTTTCTGTTTAATTACTTATTCTTCTGCCTTTTACTTTGTTATAGGTTTCGACCTCGAGTTCTTGTTGATGTAAGCAAGGTCGACATTTCGACAACTGTCTTAGGTTTTAAGATCTCCATGCCTATTATGATCGCTCCGTCTGCTATGCAAAAAATGGCTCACCCTCAAGGTATACATCCTCGACTTTTGGTCACACTGACCCTCACCAAAACCTTAAGGTGATGGTTGAGGCCTGATATTTCCGAAAATCTGAAATGCAAGGACTGTTCCTGCAGGAGAATGCGCAACAGCAAGGGCAGCATCGGCTGCTGGTACAATAATGGTGTGTGGACACTCGATCTCATTCATCTTCATCGACACTATTTCCTTTATTTCACATCTTAATAAATTCGTTTGTTGGTTGCGAATGCTTGAATGATTCAGACTCTTTCTACATTGGCTACGTCTAGTGTGGAAGAAGTAGCGTCCACAGGACCCGGTGTACGTTTCTTCCAGCTTTATGTGAGTAAAACACAAGCCATAACATTATGTTCCAAGAATGTTTATCTCCAAACGATTCTTCCATTTGATATTTCCGATGACAGGCCGTGTTCAACTGTCATTGTTCAGGTTTTTAAAGACAGGAACTTGGTTGCACAGCTTGTTAAAAGAGCTGAGAGAGCTGGTTTTAAAGCTATCGTTCTCACCGTTGATACACCCAGGCTCGGCAGAAGGGAGGCCGACATTAAAAACAGGTTTAGTTTCACTACTTCGAGTTTTCAACATAATGTGACATGACAGTATGATACACAAGTACACAACTAACACAAGTAATGCAGATTCGTTCTCCCATCGCACTTGACTTTGAAAAACTTCGAGGGACTCGATCTTGGTAAAATGGTTCAGGTGCGCCGTGCAGAAACTCTTTTATTATTATTTTATTGTATTGTTCACCTTCCATTTAAAATAAAATAAAATTTGGATGACGACTTCAGATATTGATTCATGTTAGCCTTTCTCTGTGTTGAACGTGCAGACTGAGGACTCTGGACTGGCTTCATACGCTTCTTCACAGCTTGATCAGTCGTTGAACTGGAATGTAAGGAGTTTTTGTTTAAATCTTTTTGAAAGAACATACTGCACAACGTCTATTTCTCTCTCTTTTTTGTATTCAGCCTGCTATCTGTGATTTGTACAGAATGCATAAATTGTGTGTTTGGTTCGTCTGATAGGATCTGCAGTGGCTTAAAACCGTCACCAAATTGCCTATTTTACTGAAAGGAGTGGTCACTGCCGAAGATGGTAAGCGCCACATAGCATTAACTCTAACTAATGAAGTCGCCTGGCATTTCCGATATACATCTGTTCTTTCCTGCAGCACGGTTAGCGGTCCAGTCAGGCGCTGCAGGAATCATTGTGTCCAATCATGGAGCCCGTCAACTTGATTATGTCCCCGCTACTATAATGGCTCTCGAAGAGGTTGTGAAAGCTGTCGAAAAGAGAATACCTGTTTTCCTGGATGGTGGTGTACGCCGTGGGACAGACGTTTTCAAAGCGTTAGCTCTAGGAGCAACCGCAGTATTTGTAAGTAAACTAACTCCGATACTCACATTTTCAAGGCGCTTTTTTCGATCTTAACTAAAAAAATTATGTTAAAATCCGATGCACGTTTGTAGATTGGGAGACCAGTACTATTTGCTTTGGCTGTCGACGGAGAGAATGGTGTGACGAAAATGCTACAAATGCTTCATGATGAGTTCGAGCTCACGATGACATTGAGTGGTTGCCAATCGGTTGATATGATTACTCGTTCACATGTTACGACTCCATCGGATCCTCCTCGGATTACCTCCTCCAAGTTATAATTCCGACTAACTAATCATTTCTTCTTGATTTACGTCGTGAATTCTCGGCTTGTTGCGTGGATATTTACCGTTTCTGTTGAGGAATATTAATAATATTGAGTCTGGTTGAGATGTTTCATTTATCATGGTACAGAACCAGCATGACCAAATGTCACGTGTTCGAATCCTGGTAACCTCTCGTCACACAGTTGACTATGTCCTGTGTTTGTCCACATTTGACGCATAAGCATTCGATTATTAGGGTAACTTCATCTAGATAAATAATCAATCCATACAGAGTTCAATAACTACCATAGTCCAATAGAATAATCAATGGCCGACTATAGAATTTGCTGATACTGAAATGGTAATACAAATACTACCGATTCTTGTCCATTCTTTTAATGCACATTCTATTCCTTTAATAATTATTCTTCTAGTGCGCATTCTATTTCTCTGATAATCATAATAACACGATATTCTATTTCACCTGATTTTACTTTAACTCAATTCAAGGAGGGAGCATGCAAGGAATGTCCATTTCATATTCAGTCACCAGAAGTGATTTCTAAAACTAATGATGGCGTACACAGTTTATCAGTTGTTAGTGGAAATGATGGACCTGAGGAGCTAATATTTCAGTGGATAAAGACACTCAGGAACAACTATCCCATGAAGCTAGCTATGAGATAGCTATTGAGAATCCACCCAATTCAATTTCGGGGATAAATGTAAGAATCCCTTCAATTGACATGTTTTACAAATCTAACCAAAAAATAAATTTCCCTTTCTCAAACCCAGGTTAAAGTTTTTGTTTCGGTTGATTCAGTTTAAGAAAATCAGATCTCATTTTTTACTATTGCATTGTTTGATGAGTTAATCAATTGTTGTATTTCAATTTTATTATTTTGATGAATTTGCAGGTTCTATTCCAATTTACAAGTGTTATGATATTAAATTTCACAAACTATTACTCCAAGGAAATCCGTAAGATTATTATGAAAAGTAAGTATTTTTATTCCTATTTTTATAGCTACTTTGCTTAGTTTTTGTTTGGACCAAGTGTTGAGGTTCCTTCTGTTCAAACTTCAGAGAGCAGCTCAATTGAAGTTTTTCCTGGAAAACCCTCTCAATTTCGACACTTTCGCTGATTGTTTTATCAAGTACATCATCCAGTAACGAGTATAATTTATAAATAATTTAATGTTTCTAATAATATAAAAGATGTAATTTTTCAGGTTAAGTGAATATGTGAGGTTGCAAACCGTACGGTGTAGCATTGCAGGAAGGATTGTATACATAAGATTTAGTTACAGCTCAGGAGATGCCATGGGGATGAACATGGTTTCCAAAGGCGTAGAAGCCGACCTTAACTCTCTTAAAACCGATTTCTCAGACATGGAAGTTACTGGTGTAGACACCAAAATTTTATATTATTTCGGTATCTATTTAGGAATAATATCTTTAGTATTTAGAGATAATTATCAATAAATATTGTGATAATATCTTAAATGATAATATCTTAGATGCTTTAGATTATTCTTAGCTTGCTTCCCATCATCCTACTACCAAATTGTAGGTTCTCCTACGGATCCAAGTCGATAAGACCTCCGTAGAACTATCAAAAACTTTAACCCTGAGATTGGAATCAAGAGATCCACGAAAGTTGTAACGCTCAATCTTTCGATTATCAAATAAAAAAAACTCGTATTCCATATTATTTTGTATCTGTTATTTAATTATCGCAGGATCGAAATTTTATGGTTCACATGTACACTGTGTAGTACGAGTATTCAACAAATTAATAGTATAAGGTACAGGGTAAAGATAAGGAAAGAACTTGAATCTTACGTACTTTCGGCAAATAACTAATCTCTCTTTTTCTTAGTTGTGTAAACCTATTGGTTTGATCCCCCCGACAAGATCAAAAGAATTTAGAGTCATATATTCCGCTTGTTTTGCAACATGCCCTAAATTAAGCCCAATAAAGGTGGTCATGGACTTGACATTACTCGGTTATTCTCATCGTAAATTTTATTTACAGGAAGTCATCTGCGAATAACATTCTTATCTTAATCAACACGGGAATTTTAATCTTCATTCGCAATAGACCCTTGCTTGTATCTTGCAGCAGGAGAGAGCTTAAGTTTAGTGAATGACTGAAGAGTTCAGTAAAATAAAGCATTACAGTACTTTCTTAATTTTACTTCCTGTGTATAGTATGTAGTGACTGACTATATCCTCAACCTTTCTATCAACTTCGTCCTTCGCTTGATCATCAACTAATGCTATATCATCGGTAAACATCATGCACCAAGGAATCTGAGCCTTGATGCACCCATTTCCATAATTGATGGTATGATAATTAGAGCAATCGTGTGAGTCAGCTTTGTTTAGAAGTTGATGGATATGAACCTTTTAAAAAAGTATGACTATGACTACACCATATACTTTCAAAAGATGCACTAACCGGAAAGTCGTCTATGATGCTCTTTCTTTTCTAAAAGAATGATCAAGTACCCTCCAGACTTGAGAATTTGCTTGTCCTACTCCAACAGATCGACCTAACCAATGCAAGTTAACCGCTGCAGCCGCCTCATGAATAATGAACGACAACTGATACTCCGTTCTTTCTAACATCAGTTTCAAATTACTTTCAGTTTACCTTCTACCATTTTTACAAGAAGAATAGGCCTAGTTTTATTATAAAATCAGACTTTATATGATAATATGAATGTAGTACTCCCCTTCGAGTCTAAATTATCTTCCCTATTTTCTTTTTATCATCTGACTGTGTTACTGACAAACTGACACTAGAAACAAATCAAAAGCTTCCACCTAAAATCTAAAGTACTACTGTATAAATACAAAGCTGGATAAATTAACAACACTCCTGTCAGTCTGTCACTCTATGAGGCCAAAACCCATTTCATAAAAAAACAATTCAACAGGAATTTATTAGCAAGGAGTACAACAAGTTTTATTTGCAACAATGGCGGATTCGCAGTGTCTTGTCTACCCCCAGCTAATGAATCTAGTGTACATGATATCCATTAAAGAAAAAGATACAATGTTACAGAGACAAACATATTGTCCGAGGTATCGAAACAAAATCAAATTCATCAACCAAAAATCCTTCTCTCAAAGGAGTCAAAACCTTGTGAACATGATAAGAGGACTGAGGAATAGAAGAATGTGGAAGGTGATTATCTAAATCCGTAAAAGCACGCAAAACTAAAATTTACCCATGCTAGGGTTCAGGAAGAGCCAAGGGATAAACCGTCACCGGATGGTCCTTCCTCTGTCCGGCGAGTGAATAATATGCGATAATGTGAGACGGGATTGATTGGGCTCCAACATCGCCGTTAGTATCATACTGGTCCCCTGGAATTAGCTCGATGTTCCAATATGGCCGAACCATTTGTAGAAGATCAACGATACCCATATGAGATGCTCTATATCCTTGGACCCACATGTACCTCAAGGAAACCAATTTTGTTGCAGCAATGGCCAAAGCTCGTTCTGTGAAGCAACAAGCCCGGATTTCAAGTTTTCGCAAGCTAGGACAGCCCTCAGATAACTCAAGAAGTCCAGCATCAGTTTCTCCAATAAAACCTAAAAGCAACCACCTTATATTATGACCAAATTGTCCAATGTAACCAAGACCAACATCAGTTAGGCCTCCTTGTCTAAGGTACAAACCAAATCTTCTTATGCCTTGACAGCCTTGGAGAAGGTCTCGAACTCCATTATCAAGAGGCAAATCCGGGATTGTTGCTTCTTCGTCAAGCAATACGATTCGGAAATCAATTAGCTTTTTCAAGTTTGCTCCCATACGAGTAAAGGCCTCATTTGTTATGTCGGTGACATAAACAGCTATATATTCAAGCTCTTGACAACCCTCTGCTATTGCAATCAATCCCCTGTGAGTGATTGCACCTGATCCTTCCACTACCCCTTGTATATCTGCATCATCCGCCCCTCGTTCAATGCGAAGTCTTTTGAGACTCTTACAGCTCGTAGCTACAATTTCCAACCCCTCGTCGCCAATAACATTTGTTGTCTGTTGACAAGAGAAAATGAGCAAATGAAGGAAGAGTAAAACAATTTTAAGATCGATTCACTTACTAAATACTCATGTACTAGCCAGGAAGTACCCAAATCAAACCTCAAAAGAGTGACACCTAATACACTTTCAATTGGCAAGTTCATCTTACATCTTGGTTAAATCCATCACCGAACTACAAACAGAGATCATGAAACAAAATGCAAAGACCAAATCCCTTTCCCATATTAACTAAGAGAATAACAACTTACTAAAATATTTCTTTCAAAATGCATCATGTCTAATATAGTAATTTATAATGATAATTCATGTAATAAATAGAATAAATCAATTTAATTTCATAGAAGACAAAAAAAAAAAGTCAAAATAATTTGAACAAACTTATAATAAGAAAATCATCAAAGCAAAAACAAATATAATCACTTCATTTTTCTAAATAACATTTTTGTTTTTCGAGGTTAATCTCTCTTCAATTTTTTTTATAAAAAAAAGCATAGAATTAGTGTAATTATTTTTTTTTAAAAAAATATGCTATTAAACAATTTAAGATTATGTTACTCATATGAGTAATCAATTGTTAATATTAATTCATAGGTATGTTTTAAGTAAAAAATTGAGACTTTGAAAGTATAATAATAACATATATTCCATGTAATAAAAAAAATATGTAATACATGTATTGACTTACTAATTTATCTTGATTGCTTAATAATTTCTAATTATTTTCTTAAATCTAAATTACAAAGTTGTGTAATGTAAAAATTATAATGTAATTTTTAGATTATCTATAAAATAAATTTCCATATGTATCGTGCATATGTATGGGGTCTATACTAATTTAAATTAAAGAAAGACGGTGGAAATAGTTCAACTTAACTTTCTTAACTTTATTTTGACCTTGAAACTTTGTATTTTTATTATTTTACATATTACGGAGTACAATTACTACTATTATGCTGACTATTTTATTAGAGACGACGTGACTGTTTCGTAAAATGATTCATGTTAGGCGACCCAAAATCTTTTTGGAACTAAGCCTTTGTTGAAAGACAATAGAGACAAGACCATTATTTCATCAACGGTCAACTAGGCGCTTGGTTTGCAAAAGGTTTACATAAAAAAACGTAGGAGTATATCCATCCATACAGACAACGGAAAAATATTTAACCATCTCCATTTTAATTTAATAGGGACAGGGAACATCAAAAGGTAGCAGCACTCTCAACTAGATTTGAAATTATAGGCAAGTAGAGTAACAATAATAATAATGTGTATATCAAACACATAAAGAGGTAAGAGAAGTGTGGTATACGTACCTCTAGGACTTCCAAATTGTGAAGTCTACGTATCAAGTCACAGTGGCCATCACAGCAAAGTGATGCATAAATCAAGTCCAACCTTCGTAGTGATTGTGAGATTGGGAAAAGTATAGGCAGATGGATCTTTTGGAAGTAGATGGGACCCACAGAAGACAATTGAGGAGGAAACTCCATATCTGTGTAGTTTTCGTTTTCGGATACCGACCCCCCACAAAACTGTTGCAGTTTAAGTGCTGAGCCAAGAAACTTTCTGAGCTGCGCTAGATCAGCAGTGTCACCTATTTTGACCGACATTAAAGGGCAATTGCTGGCTACAAGTTCAAGATCTTCAATCTTGATTTGCTCCAAAAAAGTCAAATGAATATTCAATGTTTCAAGAACCGTGTTGTTCAATGCCAGCTGCTGAAACCATTCTCCATTTCTCTCTTCGATACTGCTCTCTTCCAACACCAGTGTTCTCAAACTCCTACATAACAAGGAAAATGTCGTGCAATAAATCGGTCTTGAGGTCAACCAATCATTTTTACATGAAAAGCAAAATAAAAATAGAAACAATTGATTGAATGGTAGCCAACTTAAGCAAAGACTCTGTGGAATGTTTTCTTCGGAGGAAGGAGACAAAATAAAAAAAAAAAAAAAGTCCCGCAGTGGAAGTATGCACAAAGAATATGGCTTAGAACATGTACAATCCTCTTATTTTTTCGACACATCATCATCTCTTTCATCCACCTCATCTTCCACTATATTCATCCTCTTCATTTCATTTTATCTCATTTCACCCCCACAATGTAGAGGATCCTCTTCTACTTACCTTTCTTATTATTTAATTAATTATTGGATGATTAATATTATTTTTTTATTTAACATGATTATTTAATGACCAATACTATTTGAAATATGCACAAGGGCCTATGTCAAGCTTTCATCTAATTCCTTTAAAATTAGAGGATGTCCTCAACTTCATCTAAATAAGAGGATCCTCCTCATTGATCCCACAATGTAGAAGATGTCCTCTTAGAAGAGAGAGAATGCTAAGAGGATGGTTCATCCTCTACATTGTAGTGGATGCTCTTACGCTGGGGGTCGTGTGATAGCTAGCAATTCTGAGAATATGAACACGAAAGGGAACCAATAGAAAACGGTGTTCAAAGTATGACATGAACTTTTCGTCTATCAGAAATAAAAGCATCCTCTCTGACGAGAGAACAGCCTCATTTTGCCAAGGTAACTTCATTTCTCAATATTATGCGTAGCAAGAATTAAAAAAAAAAAATACTCCGTAGGAGTTTAACACCTTTAATTGGTGATCAATTTGCCATTCAAAGTTCATATGATAGCGCAGCGCTGTTAGTTTCAACGATGTTCAATAGGCTCTTGTCGACTCATACATGAGGAGTGTCACGGTCAAGAAGTCAAGAACTATAGCATCTGGAATACATTTCACTAAATTGAATTAATGGGGATTAATACTAGTCATTACATTCGAAAGAGCATGCCATCAAGACACAAGACACTTAAGGTTACATAAATCTGAAATCTGTAGTCATCAGTATCAGTATCAGTATCATACACGACAATCATAGATTTTTTTACTAACATTTCTTATCAGTTACCTAATACCCTTCATTTACTATACCAAAGTAATAAGCATTCGCCCTTTACTAGTTTACCCCCACCAAATTAAAGAAGTACTCGTCATTAAATTAGTTCATCTTGACCTTTCCTCTTAGGAATATCTAATAAGAAGACTTCAACCTCAAGAACATTAGGCAATACAAATATGGGTTAACAAATTTGAGAAAAGCATGGTTTCACACCAGCAAAAACTGTTAAACAATACGTATCATATCAACGCTGTGTTTAAAGTACTACTATGAACAAATCAAATCACTGAAATGCTAGAGTACGTTGTTGCTCAGGTAATAGCCATCACATTTCACAAGTACGAATAATAGCAAACCTACTGTAGCTAATCTACATGGTTAGTCATCTTCAACAGCTTCAAATTCATTTAACTCTGTTTTCAATACAAAAAGGAGAAAAAAAAAAAAAAAAACACAATTCATTCTCCAATCAACAAATGACAAATCAAACATTTCATCTCATTGGAAGAGTAACTCAAGATGGTAACTCAAGAAGAGGGGTACAACATATCTAATACGGTACCTTGTTTGGTTAGCCATTATGGAGGGAGGGATTTGGAGCGATCATTTTCCCTCTAAAACAAATTCCCTCTATAATAGAAAATATTTTGGGATCGTTTGATTCGCTTAATATAGGTATGACCGTATAAGTTTAAAATGATCCAAACTCATACTTTGTGTTTGGTTCACAAAATTGTGATGTTAATACCCATACCTAGGAATTAGCTTAACTTAATTGAATTCTTGATTTTTCGAAAAAAATTATTGCAATTTTTTTTTTTGAAATATTATGACTGAATATTTTATCGAAAATAATAATCTCTCTTTGAATAAGCCTCGTATTCCTTTTTGGACCATTTTTTGGGTTAGCCCCATTTCTCAATAAGGTAAAGTTATATTTATTTTTTTTACTATTTTATCCTCATGTGATTTCTTATATTCATCTTATCTTCACTCTTTTAACTATCCACCTTTTTCTTAAAAGAAATCCAATGTGGCTTATTCAAGAAAAAGGAGGGAGTAATTTAAAATACTAAAAAGAATAGCATTATATCCGAAAATTTTATTAATTTAACTTAAGATTTTATACTGTCAATAACGAGATTTTTTGTTGAAATTTATTTTACTATTGTTTTGTGCTAAAATTTTAAAAGTCAATACTCGTTTGAAAATTTTAAAATTTTCAAAATAAATCTCCTAACTCTTCCTCCTTCTTTTTGAACCACTCATTTTCTCTTCCTTATTTTCCACCCAAAAAAGAATTTGACTAAATAATAGGAATTTGGAGGGAGTATGATATAAATCTCCTAACCACCCAATCATAGGAATTTGGAGGGAGTATTATATAATTTTTTGTGTATTTAAAATAATATGATTAAATAACAGGTATCATCATCGGGTCTTAAGCCTAGTTTAACCCAAATACCCACTATTTAAAAAAAATGAACCAAACACCATCAAGTTCCAACCCGATATCACCATGATTTCATTCCTAATTCAACCTCATACCTTTTTGCAAACTAAATGACCCCTTAGAGGATTTATTTGCTTGAATACCCACATTTGTTATCTAAATAAGGGATTTTTTTTATCCCTTCCTACTCCCCTACCTTTCCCTTTAAATCACTCAATCCAAACAGGTGCTTAGAGGGCGATTACTCACTCTTGGGCATGTTCAATGGAGGGGTAACCTCTTCCCCTCCAATTTTCCTCTCTCCTCCTATATTTCTTACACCTCATCTTCTCTTTCATCCAATTCATTTTTCCATTACCTCTTAACTTTTACCCAAATTTCTCTACAATGGAGGAGTAAACCCTCTTCCTTTAATTTGACCCCACCATATTAAAACATCCATCATTTTTAATAAACATCATAAAACATAATTATTTCATATAAACTAATTAAATGTACATTATTAAAATTTGTATATGGGTTGTAGTTTGGGTAATTTGGCCTTATTGGATTGTTTAACATTAGTAAATAAATTTGACCTTGAGGGGAGTTTAGAAAATTCGGATCAAACTAAAAATTAGTTGGGTTGAACTGATTGTTTGAATTTTCTTGAGAATATGGGTTATTTTCATAATTTCAATTATTATCATCCATAACGACACTCAACTAATTAAAGGGAGAAAATAGTTAGGAGATTTATTTTGAAAAAATGTGTTGATGTTGGACTCTATTCCATTAGACTTACTAGAATATACAGTACTATTCCAGAAACCCAGATTTTGAGTTGAGTTAGTAATATTGGGAAAGTTTAAGTTGAAAGCAAAGGAATTAAACAACTGCATGCTTTCAAATTAACGACAAGGACAGACTGACGCTATACAGCAAACGTGTTCATTCAGCTAATATCTAGCTGGCGAATGAACAATCTGAACAAACTCGGTTTTAAAGTAGACATCTGCTAGCTACCATAATAATTTACAAGTTGTTCAAGCAACCTAAGCCAAATTACCTAAGCAGTGCTTATGGTTCCTTTAATCACATATATACAAGTATTTTAGCCTTTACCAAAGACAGATGAAAAAAAAGGTGAATGAAAGATGGATGACCTGCAAGTGCGTGTGATACTAAGCAAACCTTGAGTACTAAAGCCGGAACACTTATCGAGCTTGAGCGAGACCAAATCGCGACCTTTAACCGAGGCAATCCTCTCAAGATCCGCATCCTTAACAATCATCCTCCGAAAGTGAATGGAGTTCAATCTGTGAAAGTCAGGGAGCTTGTCGACCCAAGGTGTGACGTAACCCCCCCAGTCTTCGGGTATGAGGTTGAACATGGAGGCTCTCGGCTTTCCCTTGAGCTTCAGGGACTCGAGGTTGGGGAAGCGGTTATGGAGTCGCTGCGGCGTGGCTGCGTAGCACATGGCGATGGTTACGTGACGCCGAGTCCACCGATCTAACTCGTACCACCGCCGACACACCGCCGAGATCGACGCTCGGTCTTGCGGATCTTGCACGTATGGCAGGATGCACTCTATTATCTCGTCTGTCATCGTCGGACGACACGCCATTAGAAATACCAACTAGTACTAAATATAGAAACCCTAGATATTTGAAGAAACCGTGGATGTGGATGTGGATATGGATATGGATATGGATACGGTGAAACCTGGTAAACCAGGAGTGGGTAGTTGCTAACAAAGAGACTGTTATGCTATGATTTGCTTTTTTTTTTTTTTAATTAATTGTATTGGGGGACAATCACTAGAGGTGAGATTATTTAATGGCCAATAAATGATAGAAAATGAGAGAGATAGGGAGAGAGAAGAGATGAGAAGAATTTGTCATAAATAATAGGGATGGTCCAAATTTATTTGATGCTTTTTCTTGGATTCATCTTTTCTCTCAACTTTCAGACCACGTACATTAGAGATCACATTTGCATCTTCTTATCTCTTCTCTCCCCCCTATTTTTTTTGACAACTCATACTCTCTTTTCTCTACTAAATTTTTACCTATCTACATCCTCTTCCTCTTCTTTTCTTTAAATTTTTTCCCACAACAGAGAGGATTCTCTTGCATTACAAAATGAAAGCAAAAAAAATTATTTCCATTTTTATAAAAGATTAGTTACGTGGTCGCGCACGGTGTCCGAGGTGGCAGTGGTGAGGTGGGTGACCGTGAGGGACGTCCGGGCAGCTTTATGGGTATAGTTGGGGGAATACTGTGGTGCAACGAAAAGTCTCCGTGCAGCCGGAGCTGCAGATGTGCGGGTGGGGTGTAGGGATTGGCATATTGATGGGATAAGTCGAAATCTGCATCGGATTTATTTATCCCTCATTGACCTTTCAGACGGAGCAGTAAATCCCATCAAAGTCCTCTCAAACTGACCCGTTTCAAGCGCATTAATCCTAAAATAAGTCGAAATCTGCATCGGACACTTACGAATATAAACAAAGGAACCATCACTAAACACAGCCGAATTCAAAGCAGCATAGTACAGTAATTATCATCAGTAGGCACAACTTTCCCTAAATACTACAGTACTTCCTAATCAAATCAGGGTACTCCCTAATCGCCTCGGAAATCGAGCAAAAGATCACCCCAACTTTCTCCAAAGTCTTCCTATGAGTAGTAGCAACAGACACACTATCAAGCACAGCATCAACCGCGACATTACTAACATTCGCGAGACGGTTCCGTTCATTCAAGGGCACACCCAATTTATCAAAGTACTTAAGCAATTCAGGGTCAGCTTCATGTTCCGAGAATGTTTATCTCCAAAGGATTCTTCCATTTGATATTTTCGATCATAGGCCGTGTTCAACTGTCATCGTTCAGGTTTTTAAAGACAGGAACTTGGTTGCACAGCTTGTTAAAAGAGCTGAGAGAGCTGGTTTTAAAGCTCTCGTTCTCACCGTTGATACACCCAGGCTCGGCAGAAGGGAGGCCGACATTAAAAACAGGTTTAGTTTCACTACTTCGGGTTTTCAACGTGACATGACATGACAGTATGATACTAACAAAAGTAATGCAGATTCGTTCTCCCATCGCACTTGACTTTGAAGAACTTCGAGGGACTCGATCTTGGTAAAATGGTTCAGGTGCGCCGTGCAGGAACTCTTTTATTATTATTTTACTGTATTGTTCGTCTTCTATTTTTTTTTTTTTGGATGAGGACTTCAGATATTGATTCATGCTAGCCTTTCTCTGTGTTGAACGTGCAGACCGATGACTCTGGACTGGCTTCATACGCTTCTTCACAGCTTGATCGGTCGTTGAACTGGAATGTAAGGAGTTTCTGTTTAAATCTTTTCGAAAGAACATACTGCACAACGTCTATTTCTCTAGTTTTCCCTCTTTTTTGTATTCAGCCTGCTATCTGTGATTTGTACAGAATGCATAAATTGTGTGTTTGGTTCGTCTGATAGGATCTGCAGTGGCTTAAAACCGTCACCAAATTGCCTATTTTACTGAAAGGAGTGGTCACTGCCGAAGATGGTAAGCGCCACATAGCATTAACTCTAACTAATGAAGTCGCCTGGCATTTTCGATATTGATCTGTTCTTTTCTGCAGCAAGGTTAGCAGTCCAATCAGGCATTGCAGGAATCATTGTGTCCAACCATGGAGCCCGTCAACTTGATTATGTCCCCGCTACTATAATGGCTCTCGAAGAGGTTGTGAAAGCTGTCGAAAAGAGAATACCTGTTTTCTTGGATGGTGGTGTACGTCGTGGGACTGACGTTTTCAAAGCGTTGGCTCTAGGAGCAACCGCAGTATTTGTAAGTAAACTAACTCCGATACTCACATTTTCAAGATGCTTTTTTCGTCTTAAGTAACTAAAAATTATGTTGAAATTCGATGCACATTTGTAGATTGGGAGACCAGTACTATTTGCTTTGGCTGTCGATGGAGAGAACGGTGTGAGGAAAATGCTACAAATGCTTCGTGATGAGTTCGAGCTCACCATGACATGGAGTGGTTGCCAATCAGTTGATATGATTACTCGTTCACATGTTACGACTCCATTGGATCCTCCTCGGGTTACCTCCTCCAAGTTATAATTCCGACTAACTACTCATTTCTTCTTGATTTACGTGGTGAATTCTTGGCTTGTTGCGTGGATATTTACCGTTTCTGTTAAGGAATATTAATAATAAGTTGAGTCTGGTTGAGATGTTTCATTTCTCATGGTACAGAGGCAGCTTGACCAAATTGTCGCGTGTTCGAATCCTGGTAACCCTTGTCACACAGTTAACTATGTCCTGTGTTTGTCCACATTTGACGCATACACATTCGATTATTAGGGTAACTTCATCTAGATAAATAATCAAATCCATACAGAGTTCAATAACGCAATTACATATACTACCTCAGTCTCGGTAAACAAGTGACTGAGATGAAAAGAGTTTAAGTACACGCTGACGAGTTAAAATTCATGCTTTGGTTGGTGAATCGATCCTCTCCTTGTCGATGTTCTTGTTCTTCTCCCAAAACTTAAGATGCAAACTCCTCTTCTCCAGCATCTTCTCAATCTCTTCCATAGGAAGTCCTTTGGTTTCGGGTACATAAATAATGACAAAGAAGAGGGCAAAAACCGCAACAATACCGAATATCATAAAAGTATAGGCGGTCCCTATAGCCTGAGCAATGGACAAGAACGACTGAGCCACGATCAAATTCGATATCCAATTTGAAGTAGCGGCTATTCCCCCACAAACCCCTCGATACCTTAAAGGGTAGATTTCCGAGTTTATGACCCATGGAACGGTTCCCATACCGGGCGAGAAGAAAATGATGTAAAGAGCTAAACCGATTAGGGCTAACCACCCGTTTTTACTTGGACATCCCCTCGTGTACCATTCTCTTCCCTCAACCGCTTTGCATATGTTTCCTACCGTGGTGTTCGCTACCAGGCACGCCCCCGGCAACAACTGCAATGCACATTTTTCCGAGATTTACATTACTTGCTTGTTCTATATATAGAGCGTAAACAAATGACTCAGACAGTCAGACAAGAGTACCTTATTAGTAGGAGACGAGCAGAATCCGCACGACTGTTTCTTCAAACACTTTGTACAGTCCCAAGAAGACGTGGCGCCAGCATTGATATAATCACTACACGTGACTCCGGCATCAAAACGGTTAGTCTCAGTGAAACTAATGGGAGGAGTATGAGTAGTAGCCTCATGGAAAACAACAGTTAAAACTGCAAGAGACAGTATAACTCCTGAAATGCTAAAAATCAGCAGTTTCTTCCTTCCTGTTCTATCAGTAAAGTAAATGCTAGCTATAGATCCTATAGCATTAAGTCCTGCTGTCACGAGCGACAGTAGGAGAGCGGTTTGGTTTGATGCGTATCCTGCTAGTTGGAAGATTGTCGGACTGTAGTACATGACCGTGTTTATCCCGAGGAATTGTTGGAAAACTTGGAGTCCAACTCCTGCTATTAGTCCTCTTCTTACTGTCTTTGTTTTCAGAAGCTCTACACATTGAACTTTGTTCACATCGGTTTCTGTTTTTTCTTTGTCGATGGATTCTTTCAGCGATGCTATCTCGTCCTCTGCGTCCTCGCTTGGGTATATCTTCCTTATGATTGTTTTCGCTTCCTCTTCCTTGCCCTGTCACACAAAATAATCCATAACACGACTTTTTCCACTTCAGCCTACTTCAGTTAAGTTCAACGGGAAAGAACAGCGCCAATGCCTAGGAAGATTACCTTACGATACAACCAGCGAGGTGACTCGGGAAGAAGTAGCATCAATACAAACTGTAAGACTGCAGGAACTCCTGCAATTCCAAGCATCCATCTCCAAGTACCAGGCACCTACAAAATCCCGAAAACATTTCAGTTCAGTTCAGTTAGTTCAGTATGTTTCAGTCCAAAAGAACAGAGAAGTCGAGATGTAAGTATACCTTTGTAAAAGCCAAGTTAATGAGGTAAGACAAGAACTGTCCACCAGTGATGAGGAAACCATTGGTACTAACAAGAGCGCCGCGAATATTAGTTGGTGATGTTTCGGAAATGTATAGAGGGCATGTCATAGACGCCATTCCGACACCAAGACCGACAAATACTCGACCCACGATAAGGGCAGCGGGGTTAGGAGCCGTACACATGATGACTGAACCGATAAAGAAGAGAAAATCGGCTAATAAGATTGTGAATTTTCGGCCAAAACGATCACTTAACCAGCCTCCTGCTGCTGCACCTACTATTGCTCCTGCAAGTGCCATGCTCACTATACTTTCCTGCAATACATGTTTGTGGTCGGGTCAAGTTTGGATCATACCGGCTTGAATTAGGTTCAAACTCGACTAAAACTTGTATTTCAACTCGCGAGCATGTTTTTTAGCTCAAATTTTCAAGTTCAAGTACACTAAGTTCAAAATTTACTGAACCAGCACCCAAACCAAACAAAACCAAGTTCACACTCGACTTGACTCATTGTTACTACTATGTCATTGTCTCGAGAGTCAAGATCAACCAAAGGAACAAACTTTACTCTTTGAATCGAATGAAGGACCAGGGACACGTACACGCGCTACACGGTCATTCTTGCAACATATAGTAAGGGATCAATTAATAGGAGTTGTGACCATATATACAAAAGTGGAGATTGGGCCATAGTCACTATCTTTAAAATTAAAGGTAGTTAGCCCAAGTAATTGATACAATGCCCTTAAAAGTTAGGCCACGTTTCACATTACTATAGTTGTAAAGGTAGGGGAACAACAAAAGCTAATATCCCACTATAGATTCACTACTTGATTAGGAGTACTTCTGTATCATCACATTTATGAATATATCAGTATTGATCGAAGATGACTTAGTTTAATAGTTAAGATTATTAGGTATCCTGGACTGTATATTGTACTGTAATGCGACTAAAGGTTCAAAGTTCGAATCAGTTAAAGTAGTTGTAGGTTCCATATGGAGTTTGCCTACCTTTCTCATTTATTGATCGAATAAAGGTGTGTTAGGGCATACCCTAAAGTATATACCTTTAATTTTTTTTTTTTGTGGATGGAATGACGAGAAATTAATCAAATGATTGTGATTAGTGATAATCTACGTTGATTAGTAGTATTACATCATAGAAAAAACGACACCGAAGCTAATTCACTTTTAATTGATCCGAAAAAACAACATAACATTACCCTTCTTCTTTTAAGAAAAAACAAACTGAATAATTGAGGAGATACGAAATGTTTCTCCCATGTTTTTAGTTGTTTTTCCGTTCAATTGATTTTAGGATCGAGTCGTTTCTCTTGGCTACACGTATGTGTGAATCAATGACGAGCCTACCCCGAACCCTAATAATCTTGTATTTATGTGAATATAGTCGATCGTAAGTAAGTAACCCTAGTTGATTTTATGGTTGGCATGGATACGTCATTGACGTAATGATTTGGTGCATGAGAAACAAGAAAAGCTACATCCACTATATATCCATTATAGATGTTCATCTCAAATGTACTCCTACTTTCTATGTATCACTAATTCACTATTCATCCTATTTAAAGTCCAGTATTGATCGTGATGGAACTGTCCATCGTACTGTTATAATATGTCAAAAAATAACGATTATTTCTCAATACATACGTGCATAAGTAATACGGAGTATATCGAGCAATTTATATGTCCTCCATAATCAAGTCCTTATTTTCTAAGTTAAATACGATTTTATTTATCATTCAACGTTAATGATTTAAAAAACGTGTATTATTATTCAAAGATGGGTTGGACATACCTGCAAGACGGTCTCTCTATCAACCGATTTGAAGTCATCTCGTATATATAATAGGGCCCCAGAAATCACCCCTACACATTACAAAACCATGCCACGATTAAATACGTCAACAAATAAATCACTAAATATCTTTGCATTACGTTTTCAATTTCTCCATTTGTCGTTTAAGTACTCCTTCTAATTAATTACTACTATACCCTACATTTTAAGGTATCATAGCGACATTCTCCATATTTATAAGGTATCTAGAATTTTCATTTAACAAAAATATACTGTACGTACTCCAACATATTAATTAATTCTTATATACTTTAATTGGTGGGGATTTTGGATTTGTAGATAAATTAGACAACAGTTTCGCGACATGTGGCACGTGTGCATTGTGGATATAATGAATCAAAATTACGGGATCGTTTGGTTATCCACGCTCCTGAAATCCTATGGATTATAATTCGTAGAAAATACAAATTTAATACTCCGTATGTTGTTTGATTAATTGACGAAAATCATGGATTATCGTCTTATTTTATCATTATCTTGTTTCTTTGAAAAGGATTTATCAACTACCTTATCAATCAATACTAGAATTATACTACGTCTATACGTAAACGTACTTATTGTTATATACTTCGGTTCTATGAGTGAAGAAGACATATCTACATCAATATAACGTTAATTAGTCTAAGACGGTCTTACAATAAATAATGTAAAATTAATCAATAATTCTAAATAATTATCCAATTATAAAAACCAGTTTCACAATATCTTATTGTAAGACCGTTTCACTTGTGAATTTACAATATATATTTGTAGCAAAATAAGCAAGGTTTCCTAATAGCTAGGTAACAATGTAACATAATTAAACACATGAGACAAATTTGGCCAACAATTCAACAAAGCACATTTAATAGCAAAAATATAATGCTTCATGTTTTGCATTATAGCAATAGATAGGCGGAGTTAGAAATGAAAATTTGGTCGTAAATAAACTTTTCAAGTAGCAATAATCAAGTATTATCCTTACTGAAAAAAGTAGGAAAACGTAAATAAATGAGCAAGATAGATACGAACCGGTGTCGTAGCCAAAGAGAAGGCCGCCAATACCAGCAGAAAAGGCTAAACGAAGAACGTAAGGGTTTTGCCATGCAAGAGCTATACACTGCTTGAAAGCCGATGCATCCACTTTCTCTATACCACCTTCCATTTTATTATTATTTAATTGCTAATTAATTGTTTAATTACTATTAATACTAATAATAATAATACTATTATTATTATTATTAGGTTAATAGTATATTATTTCATGCAAAAAGGGTTATGTTTTTGGTATTAAAGGCAGGAAATTGTAATGACTATACTAAGAAAGTGAAGGTGAATGGAGAGTATATATAAGCATAGCAATGTTATTAGCATGCATGTAATCCGTCCGCCTCAATAGAAAGTTTACGTTTATTTTCGAGATATATAGTCGAAGAAGAATTAATTTTCGTTTATCAGAAAGCAACACGTATGTAGAGGGTAAAACATATCAAAAACATAAATCGTTAACAGAATACATATAGAAAAGGAAAATGTAAACTATTGACAAGAAGTTGGAACAGGATTAGAGTAACATGCATGTAACATGTACAGTAGCATGTAACTCGACTATCTCGATAGAATGTTTACGTTTGATCAAGGCAGTAGGAGGAGAATTGCTTTACGATTAGGTATTGAAGGTATATATACCAAAAAGAAAAACGTAAATTATTGACTGGAACAGGATTGGAACAGCATGTAGCATACTAGCATGTGAGAGTTTATATCAAAATTGTCGTCTACTTCCTTGTGGTAACTATTCCTTGAATAATCTCTATCTTAACCACGTGATTCTCTCAAATCTTTACAAGGGTTTATATTATTCTCACATCCTACCAAGTTTATATTTTCGGATTATCTTGGATATTTAGCAAATTATGAATTATTAAAAGCGAATTATATCATGTCGTTTATAAAAATAAACACGTGTAACACATGCGAGTATTCTATAAAAACAAATCGTGAAATTATTCGGACGTATTTATAATAAATCGAATAGGACGGGTTAATTAAAAATAAGATTTTGTTTATCGTACTTGTAATTAGCAGCCTTTGAATTGTATTTTATGTGATTCAAATCCATTTACTTTATGTGATTCGAATAGTGACACCCTTTGAATGGTATTTTTATCAATTTTACTTTGACTTTGAATGCCCGAGGAGAATCTATCGTCATTTATGTGACCACCTAATATAATAAAAAATATTTTATTCAAATATAAATAAAATGATCGAAACAGAGGGATATATCTGTATATATTACAAAATTCGAATATAAATCATAATCATAAGTAAATATGATTTAAACGAATAAATTTTAAATCACTTTAAAGCATGTTATCAAGTGGAGTTTGAATCAAAAATGTTGTGTATTTCCATGTGGTAAGAATGTGTGCAATGTGCATGATTCTCACAAGTCACAACCTCTCAGATTCGATAATAGACGATAAAACATTTGAGTCAAGTCAGGCTAAATCGAATCAATTCAACTTACAGGACATGCTCGGATCTTAAGTTCGAGTGTCAAAAAGTTGAAGAACAATACGGATTTATAATACTCGTAATAAATAGGGAATGAAAACCATAACCAAAAGTACATCAAGGAAGCGGGTTGATGACATCGAGGCCACATGAATTAAGCTCGGAGAACAAAACCCGATTCAAAACAAAGATCTATTTATCCTGCAGTGACAGCAACGACAGTTGTTCATCGACTGAGCAGTCGACGTGACAAGTTGTTCGGCAAGAAGACGGGATGAGAATCAGACCCAAGCCTCGTTGTTCCATTGCTGAAGGGGATGACCGTCTAACACTTCGAAACTCAATAGCGTCTTGTAAGATTATGTTTCCTTGCTTATCCATGCAATGGAAGTTCCCCATGAAAAAACGACCGTCGTTTACACCTACTAGCATTCGACGAAAAAGCAAGTTCTTGATTGTAGCCACAGGAGAATGAGAGGACTCGTTTGAATTCGACAGAGGAAATTGTTCGGCTGAACTCTCGTGAGATAACGGAATTACCAATTCTTCCTCTACTTCCATATCAGTAAAACGATACAACAATGGGTTTATAAAGACGAGCAAAGGGCAAGATTAAACTCGCTAACACAAGTTGAAATATACGAGCGTGTTCTCTGATGAGCTCCTCAACTGCATCGTAAAGAGGAAAGAAAATAGTTATTCCAGGCAGCAGAAACACGGGAAAGCCGTGTTACAGAGAGAAGAAGAGATATCCCAATCGCAGAAAAGCAAATAAATGCGAAATGTGTACAAAAAGTGCGTACATGACTTATCCGAATCCAAGCTAACTCTTCGAATAGTATTCATCATTTTTACGAGATCAAAAGGGATTAGAAGAGGACTACAGATAAATGCAAAAAAGGCTCAAACATCCGCTACTTCGACTGATTGTTCACTTCACAATTCACATTGCATCTCGAGTACTCTATTAGTCTATTGCGTAATTTGCGCTCCCTAAAAGGGTCTTCTCGCAACTCAGTATGCTATATGTCGTCCTTTTGCACATAAAACCAACAAAACTCTTCACACGCCTAAAACACAGATTATAGAGTAAGACGGTCGCACCTCATTACTACTCATTCATCACTCAAACGAGTGATCTTTTTATACAAAGGAGCAGCTCTGAGCCCGACTCTTCTAATTACCTAGCGTACCCGTGTCCGACAGTTGACACTCGACATAGATATGACACAATGACACTTCAATTTAAGCCAAAATATGCAAAATTTCCATGAAAATAGTCGAGACTGACACTTGAACACGCACCCGTATCTTTGAGCAAATAAAACCAAGTTCAATCAGAAATCTATAACCTCAAATTCTCCAACACTTGAGTTACAATTCCATGATTAATCGATAATTCATCACCAACATATCAAAAACTAATCACAGTCTAAATTGAGCAAAACCCCAACATCATTAATCAAGCAATTAAGAACCCTAATTAGATGGACTATATATGAGCAAAATAATCAAGAACCCATCAATGCTGACACAAATTATACCCAAGAAAACAGTAATCACAGTCAAAATTAAGCAAAATCCCAGCATCATGAATCAATCAAATAAGCAATTAAGATTAATAAAACCCTAATTAGATAGTAGAATATATGAGCAAATAATGAAGAACCCATCAATGGTGATACAAATTCTAATCGAAATCTCCTAAAAAAAGATGAAAAACTCACCAGGAAGAGGAAGATAGAAGAATCGAAGGGAGAGAAACAAGAGGGGGGGACTTGTGTGTTAGTGATTGGGCTTGTGTTATTGGATCCATTGGATTCTAATTCCTAAGTGGATTGGATCGTTCTTCATTGGGGATGAAGTCGTATTACAATAACGAAACTAGATCGAACATGAAATATATTACTCGTAGTATATAATAAATGGGGATCGGGTTATATTGGGTCGAGTCGAATCAACAATGTACTAATGTCAAGGACTAGGCCCATGGGTGACAACAAGTAAGTAGGTCAATCGTGGATCGCGACATGATTATCCATAGAATAGGGTATGGATACAGATTGTTCCCGGACACCCTGTCAGCTACGTGTGTCTTTTCCAACGGTTACATTCCCCAAATATCTAACGCTCCACTTTCCTACACATTTTATTCCAAGTACCTTTTATTTAATCTATGCTTAATTAACATTTAACAACATAAACAATGTTTAAGTCGTAGGCCATAGTGGAAGGAGAACCTAATCCACACATCTATCAAAAGATCTTGAAAATAAAATATAAACTTCGTATTAAAAATTAATATGCCTATTTGCTGACTCCCTCGTAATACTATTTCATTTATTACGAATAAAAGATATGCGGGCTTTCTGGTGCCAGTCTTGCTTCCGCTGGGCTAGCTCTACCCCGGGAGCTGACCTGAGCAGATGTCTTCAAGTCTTAAGCGAAATAGGAGAATAAGTTTTTAATCTTCGTGTAAGACGTGGAACTCTTAAGCTTGACTGAGAACTACTACTACGTAGTATGGTTTCACAAGGACACATGATAGAAGATCGTCAATAATCCGACGTGGCGGGTTGACGGTTGAGTCCTGATGAAGGCATCAAAAGCGTATAAGTCAGTCTCCCTTGTCCGATTGTCCCCATTGGTGGTGTGAACCAAAACGAACAATATCGTACTACTATCATAGAAATATTGTGATAAAAATCTATACCAAAATACACGATTTCGCAAACCACATATAACAAGTACGGATTATATCGGGACATAACCATATAACATCATACGAGCATTTAATTTTCCGTTTGGATTATTTGAAGGGTAAGACCAAAGGATAGACATGCGATAAAGACAAGGAAAGTATAAAGTTTTTTAATCAATCAATGACATATACGGATAACACGCAACCGACACACATAATACTCAGTATTTGCCGTTGCCCCCAATTTGCAACCTCCTTCCCCCCCCCCCCCCCCCCCCCCCCTCCCGGTAGTTATGACACCGGCTAAATGGGTCAACTGAATTGGTTCGAGTCGAATTAATTTCAAATTCAACCATTTTTAGGTTAGAAAAATCAGACTGAGTTTGATTCAAGTCGGATTATGGGACATTTTTGGTTCAGATCATTTTCAATTTATTTATTTTTCACAAATTTATTAATATCGACTCGTTTGCTATAACAACGTTCAGATTAGTTCTGAGTTATATCAGATTGAGTCAATTTTGTCGGATCTACATGAGACGAATTATTCACATATAACGATTTCTAATATAAAAAATTCACTACTTAAATTAATCCTTTCACGCGTGATACCGTTACGTTTCCAACCCCCCAAATAATAGTAACACACATATTGACATATATAGCTTCTTCATTCAATTTGGTACCAACAACTGCCAAAAAGGAAACAACCCTCAGATTTTGTTTCCCTAACCGAAAAATGGATTTCAGTTCCTTCCTAACTTCACTAGGAACATCCTTCATACTATTCGTGATTTTTATGCTACTATTCACTTGGCTATCCAGAAAACCCGGCAACCACGTCGTCTACTACCCCAATCGTATTCTCAAGGGTCTTGATTCACCCGATTCCAGGACCCGTAACCCTTTTGCTTGGATCAAGGAGGCCTTTTCTTCCTCTGAAAACGACATCGTTTCCGTTTCTGGGGTCGATACTGCTGTCTATTTCGTCTTCCTCTCCACTGGTATGTTTCTTTTTATATTCTCCCACTTTCCGTCTCACTCATTTGTTTTCGTAACGAATCTAGAATTAAAGTTTCTGGATAGCGATTTCATTATATTTGCTCGTTGTATACGAAAGCTCTTATCTTTACGAACCTTGAGTACCAAAAGTCGATAATTATAATCATTGACTCGCTTCGAAAAGACACTCAAATTAATGGCATTAGTTAATATTTTGCTCCTATATTGAAGAAGATTTATCACGAGGGATTATTGTTTCTTTTTTTTGATTTTTTTAATATATTTTCGAATCCCAAGTTATTTAGAAATATCGAGGAAAAACCCGTAAATTTAGTAGTTGTATATAGGCTCAAACTCGCAAGTTCGGATAAGCTTGAGTTTGAATTTTTGCTTAACGAGCACAAGCTAAGGAAACTCAAACTCGTGTTTGGCTCGGCTCGTGATGAACCCTAGAAGGCTAAAATGGTCCTATTGAGAAGTTTCACATATCTTTATTTCACATTACTACGTCGGTCAGTCCATATCTTGGTGAAAAGCGAGTGTTTTACTTTGCTTTTAATATACTTGGACTGTCTATAATTGTCTTGTTTCGCCTTTTCAAGTAATTTTTAAAGTATATATCTTGTCGTTCTCTGCATAAAACCGTCTTACTACAATGGTAAACAAATGACCGATACAGAAGGGAGTGTGAGTACTGAGTTAGTTTTGCTTGAAACCGTCTTATAATCACCACTGAACACGAGTTTAACATAGTCTTGATGACGTGATAATTACCATTAGATGCCCTCTAACTATTGAATGAGACGGAGGGAGTCCTGTTGACGTGATAATTACCGGTAGATGGCTCTAACTATTGAGTGAGACGGAGGGAGTATTAGGTAGGGGCCGAGGGGCCCTTCGAGTTTTAGATGCCTCCAACTCCCAAGCCAGAATATATGCTTAATCTTTTCTGATTGCAATTATCAAGAATAATTCAAATTTTAATAATTGAAATTTGAAAGTTAATTTTGCAAGTAAAGGTGAGAATGTGGGATGCAACAAAGTGAGTATATTTACAGCTAGTTTACAGCAGTTTTCCTGGGCCTCCCTCCCTCCCTCTTCCTCAACTACCAACTGGCTGATATTTTGTCATTTTAAAGTGTTTCTTTTTAGTGGGGCTAACTCACATGTTAGGTGAATTATGTATTATTTCCCATGATTATTGTTTCGAACACACGTCTTAGTCCAGTGATGAAGACGAGGGTACCAAATTCGACCCCCCTCCCCTGTCGTTATTGTAATGCGATTAAGGTGTGCTCTTTTCAACATTTAATTGCGATGGGCCTTTTAGATTGTTTTGGGTGATGCTCGTCATGTCAAGTGTGTTAGTTCACGAGAACTTGACTTAGGTTGTGTCATCGAGGGTTAGAATGAGGACTGACATCAGCTGATTTTTGATGGAACCAAAGTCGGAGTATTCTTTTGTGTTCCAATTGATTTTTGATCAAATACTTGTCATCGAGGGTGTTGTTTGTTCACGAGAAGTTGACTTAGGTCGTGTCAGGTTTATGTTCGGGTACTTTTGTCATCAGCTAACTTTCGATGGAACCAAAGTCGGATTATTCTTTTGTGTTCCGAGATATAATCAACGAAATCAAACCCGTCTTGTCCGTACTTCGGTTAATGAGGACATAAACATGTCATGTGGAAGAACCCTAATCCAAAAAAATCTTAACTTGTCCATCCAGGAACAGCTAATGGGATGTGCTGTTTGTGTTTGTTTTATGTGTTTTTCATTAATTTTGATGTTTGACAATTGATGTAACTTTGTGTGGTGGACCATCTTACATTGTTTTCATCCTCTGAAATCTTAACACCTCTTTATTTCATTCATTTTGATGAATGCTGTTTTTGGTTACGATTTCACGATTTCCGATGATGATTCTTGTTAGCCGACCCCAGACGTGTTGTACTGTAGTTGTAGCCCCTTCACTCTTTTGAGCATCAATATTGGGTATCGAGCATGCCGGTTTCAGTGCCTTTGTTATCCTGAATTTCGTAGTTTAGATTGGCGTAACTTCAGTAAGATTAAAATATGTGATTGTAGCTAATAATTGTCGATTTTCTGTCCCCCAGCATTTACAGTGTTGCTTGCATCTGGTGCTCTCCTGCTGCCCACCCTTTTACCTATCTCCATAACGGATCACAGTCTCACAGTAAATACCACAAGCAATGGGACTTTCAGTCAACTCGACAATCTATCCATGGGACATGTCGGAGTAAGTCTCTCTTATCCTCTTTCAAACCTCGTTTTTGCTTACAAATTCAGTCTAATGCCGTGCTAGTTGGCTTACTTCACTTCACTTAAGCCCCTTCAGTTCAAAGAATAGCGCCTTAGTCGGATTCACAAATAGCCGAGTCCTACACTGACACCCTTTGTCCGAGTCAGAGTAACATAATCTTTGCTAATGACTCGTGTACCATCGTAAACTAATGTGTTGATTTAATTCACAGCAAAAAAGTCCGAGGCTGTGGGCATACTTGGTTGCAGTCTATTGGATTTCTCTGCTCACGTACTTCCTGTTGTGGAAGGCTTATAAACATGTTACCGAGTTAAGGGCTACAGCTCTGATGTCTCCGGAATTAAGGGTGGAACAATACGCTGTTCTTGTCAGAGATATACCCACTCCATTAGAAGGTGAGAGCAGGAAGGAACAAGTCGACTCGTATTTTAAGGCAATTTATCCCGATACATTCTACCGGTCGATGCCCGTTACCGACAACAAAAAGGTAGAGTTTCGTGTCAAATTCTGAAAATAATGATTCAACAGTTAAAATAATTTTTTATTTTTGACTTGTTAATTATTACAACTCGCTATAGGTCGACAAGATCTGGGAGGAGTTGGAGGGATACAAGAAGAAGCTCGTTCGAGCAGAAGCAGTCTATGCACAATCGAAAACCGTAGCAAATCCTGAGGGAGTAAAACCCACGAACCGCACAGGTTTCCTCGGTCTTTGTGGGGCGAAAGTGGATAGCATAGACTACTGCAACGAAAAGATTAACGAACTAATCCCTAAATTAGAATCCGAGCAAAAGGTCACCTTAAGAGACAGGCAGGTACCTTCGGCCCTCCTATTTTTTTCAACCCGAGTTGCGGCTGCATCAGCTGCGCAGGCTCTACACGGCCGAACAGTCGACCACTGGACAGTAATGGATGCTCCCGAGCCACGTCAAATGCTATGGAGCAACCTTTCCATCCGTTACTATGCAAGGGAGGTACGGCAATACGTGGTGTACTTCATCGTTGCATTGACCATACTTTTCTACATGATTCCTATCGGGATTGTCTCGGCTTTTACTACATTGAGAAACCTGGTGAAGATCCTGCCTTTTATTAAACCCGTCGTAGACATCACAGCAATTCGAACGGTGTTGGAAGCTTACATTCCTCAAATCGCCTTGATTATATTTCTGGCTATGTTGCCGAAGTTGCTCATGTTTTTGTCCAAAGCCGAAGGACTTCCCTCCGAGAGTCATGCCGTGAGGGCTGCGTCCGGGAAGTATTTCTACTTCACGATTTTCAACATTTTTCTTGGTGTGACCATCGGTGGAACTTTGTTCAGTACTTTCAAGGATCTCGAAGCACACCCTAATAAAATTGTTAATTTACTCGCGCAAAGCCTGCCCGATAATGCCACCTTCTTCTTGACCTACGTCGCCCTCAAGTAAGGGTTTTGAAAACATCCGGCTGCTTGATTTTGTTTCTCGATGATGTCCTGTTTTTACTAACTTTTCCTGAATATCGACTTGTGTAGGTTTTTCGTTGGATATGGCTTGGAATTGGTGCGATTGGTCCCATTAATCATGTTCCACATAAAGAAGAAGTATCTATGTAAAACCGATGCTGATGTGAAAGAGGCGTGGTTTCCTGGGGATTTTGGATATGCTACGAGAGTTCCTGGCGATTTACTTATCCTCACTGTCGTCTTGTGTTACTCCGTCATTGCACCTCTTATTCTTGTATTTGGTGTCTTATACTTCGGCCTCGGGTGGCTCATTCTCAGAAATCAGGTACATTCCGTTTTTATCAATCTTAGTCCCCTGAAGATGTCTTAGTCTAGTTGGTAAGACTAGGTACCGTGGACAATAGGTCCCAGGTTCGATGCCCCCCTCCCCTATATTGAAATGCGACTAAGTGTGCGCTTCCCGTTTTCGTTCAGCCAGAAAGAGCAGGACCTTAACAGTTTATTTGTTCCAATGTGACTTTGGTTGGTTAACCGATTTCAAATACGACTTGCTTTTTGTATCGTAAACAGGCACTTAATGTGTATGTGCCATCGTTCGAGAGTCAAGGGAGGATGTGGCCGCATTTGCATACAAGATTCCTCGCGGCTCTACTTCTGTACCAAGTGACGATGGTGGGTTACTTTGGAGTAAAGGAGTTTGTGTATGCTCCACTCCTTATCCCGCTACCTATAGCGACCTTAATATTCACGTTTGTTTGTCGGAAGAAGTTTTACGGGTTCTTCAAATGCACGGCTCTTGAAGTCGCGTGCCATGAAGTGAAGGAAAGACCCAACATGGAACATATATACCGGTCGTTTGTTCCGCCAAGTTTGAGCTCCGACAAGTTACACGATGATCATGTACGGGTTGGGGATGATCATATACGGGTTGGGGATGTGTAATGCCTAAGTTGTAGGATTGTTGTTATTTCCTAGGGTTACAAGTTCTCTCATACTTTGATTCTCCCGATTCTCCCTTATCCTTCTTGTTTAGAACAGATTGCTCTGTTTTTTAGTTCACAAATTCTTGTATGAGATCGTCTCCTTATGTAATTAGCTATGTAATTAGCTAAGTATATAGTGTTTTGGAAAGTTTGTGATTCATGAACATTGATGTGATCATTGTGCTTGTTAATTTGAAAAGTATCTTTGTGATTTTTTTTAGCAATGTTGTGGATTGTGCTTGTGTGTTTGGTTAAAGTTTTGGTTTTAGAACTATGGAATTCCTCAATCGAACTCCCAATTTCAGGGTTGTTGGCTTGTTGCAGGAGAGCTTTAACCGTTTAAACGAATCCTTGTTCTCGATAAGTCTGCTATAAAATGATGTCCGGTAATAACACTCAATTTTTAGTTATTTTAATAACTAGAACGTTAACTCACTCCACTCCAACCTGATCCGATCATACAATAGAAAGACTATGTTCGATATTTATATCACCTCTACGACTCCACCACTGAGTCTCGACAACTTAAACATCCCCTGTCGATTTCTACCTATACCTAGTTCAACAAAGACAACATTAACTCTCAACTAAGGCGGTCTCACATAATTAGATCAACAATTCGTGCCTTGATCCCTATGGTGACACGACTCACACAACGAGGAAGGCGAGGCGACGTGAGAACGACTTGACGACCCCAAAATCTGGCAACATGGCCTCGTGCCATAGACCGTGCCTCGACATAGGGGAGGCAGGCCGGTCCCAAGCACGACACGACAAGCCACCCTACCCATGCCTTGACCGTGCTAAATACGGATCTAGACACGATGGACTAACGAAACACGTCCTGACTCGCCGATAATGGTCCACTTACCTTCCTAGTTGACCCCAACTAAAACCAACTAAAAGAAAAAAAAGGAAAAAAAAAAACAATTAGTCACCTACTACCGGTGGCTGGCTACCAACCCAATTCCTCAACGACCACGAATAACTCTCATATATTCATATTCTTCCCTCAATTCATCTTCATCTTCTTGATTTCCACTTCTGCAATTGCAGCAAATTAATCGAGCTGCGGATTTACATCAATGGCGTCGTCTCTCTACACTAAGACTTTCCTCGGTTCCGCCACCTCCGACGCTTGCTCTTCCTTCGGATCCGCCATTTCTAGCTTCCGCCTGCTTCCATCTTCTTCTCCATCTCAATTATCATTTCCTCGAACTACTCGCAAATTCGGTATGATTGATTGATTGATTGATTGATTGTTGATTCGTTCATAATTTTTTTTGCCTGATTCTGCTCTTGTGTTTTATGCTTATAATGTACTGGAATTGGCTGGATCGGATTGTTATTGCTTGATTCTGGATTACGATGAAACACTGCGCTTCGTGTTATTGTCAAGTAGTCGGAATTTGGTGTAGCTCTCATGCGATTTTCATTTTCTGTTATTAGGAGTAGGAACAGCTGAGTAATGCGCTTCCTGTTAGAGTGAAGTAGTCGGAGATTCGCTGTAGTTCTTGATACAATTTTCATTTTAATGTCATTAGGAGTAGGAACAGCTGAGTAATGGCTTCCTGTTATTGTGAAGTGGTCGGAATTCTGTGTAGGTCTCATGCGATTTTCATTTTTCGTCATTAGAGTAGGAACAGCTGAGTAATGGCTTCCTGTTATTGTGAAGTAGTTGGAAATTCGTTGCAGTTCTTGACACAATTTTCATTTTGATGTCATTAGGAGTAGGAACAGCTGAGTAATGGCTTCCTGTTATTGTGAAGTGGTCGGAATTTGGTGTAGGTCTCAATGCAATTTTGATTTTCTGTCATTAGAAGTAGGAACAGCTGAGTAATGGCCTCCTGTTATTGTGAAGCAGTCGGAATTTGGTGTAGCTCTCGATGCGATTTTCATTTTATGTCATTAGGAGTAGGAACAGCTGAGTAATGTTGTTTATGGAAGAGCCTGTGCTTCCTTATAGGATGAAGTAGTTGGAAATTCGGTGTAGTTTTTGATGCGATTTTCATTTTCTGTCATTAAGACTTGGGAGCTCTAGAGTGAAGTAGTTGGAATTTCGATGCTCTTTTCATTTTCTGTCGAATAGCTGAGTAATGTTGTTTATGAAAGTCGGCGCTTCCTTTTAGGATGAAGTAGTTGGAAAACCGGTGTAGTTCTCGATGCTAGTTTCCATTTCTGTCATTCGAAGTAGGAACAGTTGAGTAATGTGCTTCCTTTTAGAGTGAAGTAGTCAGAAATTCAATGTATTTCTCGATGCGATTTTCATTTTCTGTCATCAGGAATAGGGAGAACAGCTGAGTTATGTTGTTTTGGTAGAGTTGGTGCTTCCTTTTAGGGTGAGATAGTTGGAGATTCGGTGCAGTTCTCAATGCAATTTTCTTTTCTGTCATTAGGAGTAGGAACATGAGTAATGTTGTTTTTGGAAGAGTTGGTGCTTCCTTTTAGGGTGAATTAGTTGGAAATTCCAAGTAATTCTCGATGCGATTTTCAATTTGGGTCACTCCCTCCCTCTCTATTTCTTTTGCAAGTTTGTAGAAGAGGTGATTGAGAATTGCTTTTCCCTGTATGAACTACTCGTATTCTTGGTTGTTTAAATTCTAATAACCACCAATATTTCTTTGCGATTCATAGAGGTCCAAGCAGCAGGAAGTTCGTATGGAAATTACTTTCGCGTGACAACATATGGAGAATCACATGGCGGCGGTGTTGGTTGCATAGTTGATGGCTGTCCACCTCGACTTCCCCTTAGCGAGGAAGACCTGCAAACTGATCTTGATCGAAGGTAATTTACATTGACCTCTTAAATCTTCTGCTATACCTTTTATCCTTATCCATCAGACTCGCATCCTCAAGATTAATACGCGACTTTTATTGTGATGTTTTACCAGGAGGCCTGGCCAAAGTCGAATCACCACTCCTCGGAAAGAGACCGACACTTGCAAGATAATATCGGGCATTGCTGACGGTGGGATGAGTTTTCTTTCTAAAACGTCCTGGTTCAGCAAATGCATTTAAGCTGTTAATTCCAGTGACCTTCGAATGTCCTAACTGGTGTAATATTTGTAGGAGTGACTACGGGATCACCCATTGCTGTGAATGTACCTAATACGGATCAGAGAGGAAATGTAAGTATCTGTGGTTCTGAGTGTATGTGGAATGTAAATCTAAGTTGCATCTTGCATCAGTTACTTGTTGTAACTATCTAAAAATATCAAATCTGTCACTTATCTTATTGGGATATTGCTTATTTATCAGGATTACAATGAGATGTCTCTAGCTTACAGGCCATCTCATGCTGATGCAACCTATGATTTCAAGTATGGTGTTAGATCCATTCAGGTAACCGAATGAATATCTCATATCTATTTGATCATGGAAAGGCTCATGTGAAGATAGTACTCCATATTATGGGTTTATCAATCTTTTTTTTTGAACTAAAATGCAGGGTGGTGGAAGATCATCTGCTAGAGAAACTATCGGAAGAGTCGCTGCTGGAGCTATAGCTAAAAAAATCCTGAAGAAGTTTGCTGGCACTGAGGTCAGTTTTTTCCCAGTTGTTAATCTACCTAACTTTCCTTCCCTATTGTTTACTAAAAAAAGATGTAAACGAGAGACGATGAAGAAAACTTTGAGCATAATATATTAATATGTCCCAATGTTTACTGTAGTTTTGATATTTACTTGCGGGTTTGTTACCATTTCAAGCATCATTACGTAGAGAAAATTGTTCCCTCTATTGCATGCTGGCTTTAACATTTTTTGAGTACTATGTGCTTTGCAGGTGTTTGCTTTTGTATCGCAAGTACACAAGGTTGTGTTACCAGAGGGATTGGTAGATTATGAAACATTGACTCTTGAACAGGTAGTCTATTTTGCTCTGTTTTGACTAATGAGAAGCATGCTCATATAGGCTATTTTGTTTCACCATGAAAAATAGTGTGGCTGTGCGGCATATGTTCTGCTAGATTTACCTCGACATTTATCTTTCACTAGTCATTTGTTAAACTGTCATCCATAGATGGACTCGGTAATTATTGCCACCATTTTAATCCAACTTCTATTATCCTACAGTTTTAAACATTGGTTTATGTTAGCTGACACTAAATAATTATGGGTCGAAGGCTTTGGTTTTGTTCTCCTATTGATGATGATCGAAGATCAAAGTGTTCTCTTAGAGTATGACCAACCTATTCCTACTCAAATATTGCGACTTAGTGTTTAATTCTTGCATGTGTATTGTGGCCAATAAGTTGCGGTATTTCTGGCTTCCCCTGAAATATCTATATTAATATCTTCAGTTATTAGTGCCAGTAGTTTCTATAGTTTTCACCATGTTTTCACTTTGTTTATAATCTTGTCAGATAGAAAGTAATATCGTTCGATGCCCTGATCATGAATATGCGACGAAAATGATTGACGCTATTGATGCAGTACGAGTTAAAGGGGATTCTGTTGGCGGTGTTGTCACTTGTATAGTCAGAAATGCTCCACGTGTAAGATCTTATTCCCTTTATTGACCAGCATGCTCAAACGATACTGTATTTCCATCCAATTTGCTGATTTTATCACACCATTTTATTTTTGTCGTATCAGGGACTTGGTTCACCCGTTTTTGATAAACTCGAGGCCGAATTGGCTAAAGCTGTTCTATCACTGCCTGCAACCAAGGGTTTTGAGTTTGGTAGCGGTTTTTCAGGTATATTGTTTGTGTATATATGTACAGTAGAACTGTTTCTCCCTTCAGATCTTAAAATTTCATTACCTATATCGTATCTGAATTACTAATATTCAGGTACCTTCATGACTGGTAGCGAACACAATGACGAGTTTTACATGACTGAACAAGGGAAGATTAGAACTAAAACAAATCGCTCTGGTGGCATACAGGTAAGGCCATTCTCCACTAGAAACACGGTCATTGTTGCCTGCTAATTATGTACTAACTATTGCTTAACAAATTGCATGTGATTTTGATGAGCTCTTTTCTCAATGAATAGGGCGGCATATCCAATGGGGAAATCATCAACATGAGAATCGGATTCAAGCCAACTTCTACTATTAGTGTGAGTTGTCTCTATCATGCTCTAGCCTTGACCACTAAAGTTATTTCGTCTATCTATTTTGTACAATGTCGTGGGATTCAAAATTTCAAACCAACATTTGGGCTATTGAGTTTACTTGAGAACGATTAAAAAGCAAGGATTTCTGACATTTCATCTCTTGCCATTGCAGAAGAAGCAGAATACTGTTACAAGGGGTAAACAGGAGACGGAGCTAATTGCCCGAGGGCGACATGATCCTTGCGTTGTTCCACGAGGTGTGTGTTTCAACTTCTTCATGCTAAAATAAATCAAGATTGGTATTATTAGTGGTATACTGTACAAAAATAGCATTATATTGGTGGGGTCTTTGCTGCCATACAGTTTTATCATAGTACCCAAATAGGAGATAATCCGATAAGCTAAATAAATTAATTATTGATTGTGGAATTGTCGATGCAGCTGTACCAATGGTGGAAGCCATGGTCGCGTTGGTGCTTGTGGATCAACTGATGGCACAATACGCTCAGTGTCAATTGTTCCCCTCCAATCCAGATTTGCAGGAACCCGTACAATTACCCAAACTCGATGGAGCCAGTGTTTATTATTCAACCGAGCAGTCAAGCACCTAAATGTTGCCTACTATATATCCATATCTATGTCTTCGATGGAAAAAAAAAAACCGTCTTCAAATATCCCATACCTTCTCCTCACAGTTTTTTTTTTTTTTTTTTTTTTTTTTTTTTGAACTTTGTAAAATTCCAACCGTTGTGTCAATCTTTATAGGTATTTCTCCCAATTGTATGTGGGATGAGTATTTTTTCGGAATCATTCGGTATTTTTGTTCTCTATATTCCGTCTATTGTATGTCAATCACTTTAATTTGTTTTTGGAACGACTCATCTGGGATGAAATACAGAATACAGTTGCTGTGTAGTGATTTCGAGCAATGTTTGTTGGGCTTTTGTTAATAGCCGTAGTAATAGTACTGCCCATGTACTGGCTCATTTTAATTTTAGGGTGATCCCGAGTAGGCGGTGGGGTGTTTTACCTCCATGTATTGAAATTTTAACGATGTCTGATCTGGCTAATTTGATATGATCCCGATAGTGGATTTCAAAAAAAAAAAAATCGGACCAAAATAGGTAGATTAATATAACTTTGATCCAATGGTTGGTCCATGGTACATTCCGTTGGGTCCAGGACTGGACCAATATGGGATGGGTCGGTCCAGTCTTCGGTCCGGACCGTGAATTGAACCGCCCTACAGTCAAAACTATGATACCGACTTACTGTATCCTGTAGTACTACAATACCGAGTACATTGGATAAATATAGAGTCTACATTTTGTCGGGTTTCTTACATAAACTACATATCAGCCTTCATACTTGAGCAAATATTCACAAGATACTTCAGACATGAAGGGGAGCTAGAAACCGCAGGGTCGAGTCGACCTTGCAAAAGTGATACACCCCAAAACGCAATACCCACCTAAGGAAGAAGAAAAAAACGGTGCATATCTCTTAACCACGAAAGACGGGTCACTGCCCAACTTCCCCGCTAATCGATCGTTCACAAGAGGTGTTGCTCCAAGGGTTTGAACCCCGGAGGCGTTAGGAGAAAGCTATGATCTTTGGCCGATGCTAATAGTTCATCGGTGAATCCTTTGATGTCCATTACTTCCATGTCGACAGTCGAGTCCAATACATCACTTGCTGGCCCTTTGATGTCCATGATTTCCATGTTGACAGTGATTTCCGTGTTGACAGTCGGCTTTTCAACACAACTTTCACGTGGTGCTGACTCATGCTTATTATTGATGCTAACTTGCATTCGACGACTAGACACAAACTCAAATTCCAACGTGTCGCCGTCTTTGATTTCTAGTCCTTTCCTAAAATCAGTCCAACCTTTCGTTAAAGCCACAGCGCCATTGCGCCATTTCGTCACTTCAAGCGGCCAATACTTACCGTGTGTATCGCGAAGCGCTACACTATCTTTGTTCTTCAACCTTTGCTCTTTCGCAATTGCTTTAGGAATATACTGAAATGTCACGCGGGAAGACGTTTAGAGAGTTGAATTAGACGTACATAATGAGCTAACAATGTCGTTTAATCAAATAAAAACGTGAACGCGAAATAAAAAGCACACACATAATGAACGCGATTAATTAAGTTTACCAAATAACATAACGCTTTGCCCGTGCTCCACGGAAACGAGAACGAGGAACGTCCCGTGAGCTCACATTCAACTTCTTTGGTAGCGTTTGAACCCTCGACTGTTTCATCATCGGCCACATCATTACTCTGCACCGTGCCTTGTTCAACTGCGCGCGCGCACACACACACACATCAGATTAAACATCTTAAAAAAACAGAGTGAAAAAAAAAAACTATTTCACGACTTACGATCCATATGCAATGATCTGGTGTCTTTGCTACGATTTGCTTTGTTATGATGATTCGCACATCCTGAACTACTCTTTGTTACCTCGACTTGAATTAGATTCTCGGAGACGAATTTGAAGTTTAATATATCACCGAAAACAACTTTTTGTCCACTAAGAAACTGCTTCCATCCTCCAATAAGCACCGCGTATCCGGTCCTTTTATGTCCAAGTGTAATCGGCCAACACTTGCCTTCGGTATCTTGTAACACGACTTCCTTCTTATCCGCAAGCTTCTTCTCCAACCCAACTGCCATCGGAAACGTCTGTATCCGTAGTTAGTACTCGTACAATTTACCAATAATTACGGGTAACTTTGAAAAAAGTTACCTGTTGAAAGAATTGGTATTTCTTGGCCATCAGAACGGAGAAAGACGAGTTATTTTCACCAACGTTGCCTAACCTCCTACGCGTCATAGAAAACAAACTCGCCTTTTTACGACTACTACCCTTTTCATCTGTCGAAACCAAAAAGTAAATCCGAATCAAATCTTACATTACACAAGTCGGGAGTAACTTTTACGATTTTACCATCAAAATTCACTTACCCTTAGGGATACGTAATGACCGTGTTCTTTCCAGTCGGGTTCTCCTCTTGGGCTCACTTTCATAGGATTCATCATAATCCGTCTCTTGATCCGTCTCGACATCAATAGTAGCCTTAGAAGGACGAGGACGTGGAGGAGGACAAGTTTCTTTCTTGTCGACAAACGTGTTCTTTTCACATCCGTTTTTACCGTATATTTTTACTTGGAATATTAAGTGCTCGTTGTATTCAAACAACAGAAAGTTTCCTACTTGCAAACAATGTGCTTCGGCAAAATCGGCCCATCCATCACGAAAATAGAACATCCCGTCCCCATCGTCTTGTTCCACTTCCACCCTCCAACATTTTTTAGTAGTAGTTGAAGTCTCGATGAAAAATCGATGGGGTACGCTTCCGTTAAACGTGGTGATAAACTCGGCCGGTATTTGCTAACCAAAACATCCAAAAATAACAAGTTTATTGCCTGCCTATATAAATTGCCACGTTTTAATCACAAATTCTTGTTTGCGACAGAGGGCATATCCATCATCAGAAACTTCCTAGGCATCCGTCACATCTAAAAATCATCCCAGCCATTTGTTTACCTTTCCCCTTTCTCTTGAGATGGATATATAACGGGTCAAATATCTGTCTCATATTCCCACTATTAATTCTTCTCTAGGGCAGGACATATTATTTGACCCGTCATAGCCAGATAATCCCGTCACATACATGAATTTATGTTAGTTGTTTAAAAACCCTTAAAAGATGAATGCATTGTGAAATCAAGACATAGGAGTATTACTTTGTTTTTCATTTTTCAAACCAAAGGTTGTTTCTTGCACTAGATTGTATACATCATTGATCAAATGAACAAATACAACAACAACAACAATATCATCAAATGGAGACTTAGGGTCGGTTAACATGAATCATTATCTGAAATGGTAAAATCGTCTCCAAATTGAACATATACTCCATAAGCTAATATAAGCTAGCTAGATCAGAGCAATAATAATGATAATAATCCTAGTATATATCTGTAATGCATGTGCAATGTGCATGCATAAATCATCATAAATGGAAATAAATAAATAAATAAATAAATACCAGTTGGTTGGAGAAATTATTATTAGGTTCAAGAAGCTTGATGAAAGAAGAAGCAGCTCCTCCATTGCTGTTATTATTAATGTCTAAAACCTTTGCCTTCTTCTCCATTGATTAATAATAATTACTCCTAATAAGTTGATCCTGCAATTATGCATGTTTTCATCAATTACTTCCTCATTCATTAAGAAACAAAACTGTTAGACCGTCTCACAATACGATTGGGTACATCCTCATATGCAAAAGGTCTCATAATAATCTCGTATTATGAGACGGTCTCTCATGAACTAATTATATGCACAAAACAAAGATCAGTGTGTTACATACATACATACCTTGATGATTTTTAGTAGGAAGTTCAGTTCAGCTTCTTCTTTAGTGTTTCGTTCATTTCATCTCTCATGTGTGAATTTGTACATGATCTAGCTTAGTCTACTTGAAATGACTAACATTGGAGTACTTGCCTTGAGACTGCATACGATACGTGGCAACATTTTGGCATGCAATTGCTATATACAGTACTACTCTATATTCTCCCGTGACACGGATTCACGATAATAATTTTCCACTAACATATCTCGTATACACGTTAGTGACTACTGGTTACATTTTACTCAAGATGTGAGTGTGCGCACCTTCTAGAGCTAGCTACCCCAAGGACGAAAACTTCTAAAAGTTCGGGAACAACCAACAATAGTACGGTCCACCCTCCAGGACAATACATACAAAAACTCTATAAATTTCTCGTTTCTTATCGGAATTCGACTTATGACATATCGTTGGAAAGCTAATGACAGTACGGTAATGTTTTTTTTTTTGTCTTCAAAATTTTAATTCAACTTAATTTATTATTTCTTTCTTCATAAAAAAAAATGTAAAAGAAATACTCCCATAAAGATTCTTTATACGCCCATAAGGTTCGCTTGAGACTATGTCTCTAGACTTCGAGTCTGTGCTATGCGTACACCCGAGGTTTACCCAGTGCGCACCAAAAAGGTAGCGGCTGCGGGTTCCCTCGTTCATCAAAAAAAAAAAAAAAAAAAAAAAAAAAAAAATCTTTATACATGAGAGCAAAAAAGAAAAAGAAAAATGAAAGGAGGGATGCAACGGTCGAAAAAAAGGAATTTAATGAGGAGAGGAGGAGCTCTTTAACGGTCTACTCTTCCTTCCTCTCCTCTCCTCTCCGATTTCATCACTTCCTCGTTTTTTAATCCCCAATTCACTCTCATAAATAAATAAATAACAAAAACAACAAGATTTTAGTATAATAATTGCTAACTATTTTATTTCCTATTTTATCATTTTTAGACTTTCCCACTAATTGTTTCCTGTTAAATCTTCAAGAAATTCAGGTAATTTTCTGGGTTTTACCATCATCTTACTTCTAATTGTTCTTAATTGTACTGGGTTGTTCTTAATTTTTGATTTATTTGATCAATTTTTGATGATTGTAATCTTATTTTCTCCATTTTTAGCGTTTACGACTAATTATGTTCTTCAAGAAAATCAGATAATTTTCATATTTTTATCATCTTCTTTCTTCTAATTGTACTGGGGTTGTTCTTAATTATTGACTAATTTGATCAATTTTGGATTATAATTGCTATATACGGAGTAATTTCCAATTTTATGAATTTTCCACTAATTATTTCCTGATAATTTTCAAGAAAATTCTGATTTTTATCATCATGTTGCTTCTAATTGTATTGGGCTGTTCTTAATTGTCGATTTGGTGTACCAATTTCTTGTATTTTAGATCGATTTTGCGTATTGAACTTCAAAGTTACTTGCTTTGATGTTACTGGTATGGTAGTAAGAGTCAAAGTCTACGACGGATATTCTTCGTCACAAACGAGAATTTGCGAACTTATGCCCAAATTAGAAAGAATTTCAATCCAAACAGAGTTAAAAACTAGCAATTTAGGGTAAAAAGGCGATCACTTCAATAGAAATCGACTTGATTTGGAGCAGGCAGTCTCTTGTGAGGCCGTTCTAATTAATGGATTTGTCCAATGGGGCATTGTACAAGATCGACTTTGAATTGGGAGAACACAACATTAGTCGGGTTGCTAAATACCGTCTCTTATAAGTTTTTGTATTGTTTCTGTTGATCATCGCGATCACTTCACTAAATTGACCTTAGTCTTAGCTTAGTGTTTGGATTTCCATGGTCATCGTCTTAAATGGCTTGAATATTTATGAAAATGTAGAGTTGGACGGAAAGTCTACAGTTGATTCTACTACGACTTCCATGGAGCCGGCAAAAATTGAATGGGAACGAATAGAGTCGGTATTCGTGGAAGATCAAGTTTACGAAAACATCAGTGCTCCTCAGTGGGTCGATCTTTTGGCTCCTCTTTCTCCTTCTTCTCCTTCTCACCTTCGTGATGATGTCGCTTGGTTCTGTCGTCCTGATTGCAAGCACCCTAAAACCGCTGAGGACTTCATCAACTCCACGCCTCCTTCTTCCAAGGTCGGTTATTTCGTCTTACTGTATCGTTCTGATTTCAATCCGAAAAATGTGAAATCTTTAAACTGAAAACCGTGTTGTTTGGACTTTGGAATGCAGCTGTTGAGATCAGTCAGCGTGTCTAAGCTGATCGGACTTGTTGATTGGACTCGCCGGTATGCTCCTTGATCATGTCATTTACGAGTTAGTATTGAGTATTATTTGATTGAGTAATGAAATAGGAATTTAATGGCTCTACAGGGAGCCGAATTTGAAGAAGCGAGGAGGATTAGTTCACTCTTCAGCTAGCAACGAGGATACTGAAAATCAAGACCCGAACTTTTCCACTCCAAATCGACAAATCCACTATTTAAACAAGGCGGCAATCAAGTCGAGTGCCCAAAAGAGTACGGAGGATGAAGAGGAGGATTATTACGACATTTCGCTTAGTAGTAGTAATGATGCTAAAAAGCCTACCCTCAAGACGACCCAATCTGCTAAGGATTTGTTTGGAGGAAGCAAAGAGTTTTTCGGCAAGATTACCGAGTTTTGTAATGAATTGAAGAAGATGACCAGTCGCAGTACTAAAGACGACGAAGAGAAATCATTGGAGGAGGAGAAACATCAAGACGAGGAGGAGGAACCCGCTGCTGCTGCTATAAATGTATTGGGTCCTCGTTTGGAGAAGAAACGCGAGCCGGTAGTCAAGGACAGGCTGCCTTTCCTTGAGGTCAAAGATGTCGAGAGAAGTACGGCCAAGGACAAACCAAGGAGGAACAAAATCAGGTACGGAGTATAATATATCATACTGTAATATATTAGAGCAGAATGTGTAGTTAAATGTTGGGTTTGACGAGGAACTGTACTGTGACTGTTGTTTAGGCGAGCTGATGAGACAGAGAATGTTCCTATTTCGCTTAATTTGAACAATTTAAAACGAAAGGAAGAGGATAAAGTAATGTCTATACGAACTAATCCTCCTACACCACAAGGCTTCTCGGCCACTCGTGATCCTGTCAAGACAACGCCTTCTAAAGGCCCCAAGTCCCGCCTCAGGGTAATGATTCCCACTCTCATGTTCCTTATTTTGTACTGCGTGACGACTGTATTAGTGGATTTTCCTCGTATGAACGTTGTTTGTTTATAGCAGGAAAGGGAGATCTTTGAAGAACTCGGGGATATCGAAACCCTGAAGGAAGAAGAAAATGGTGGAAGGTGTCATGGCAAGAATGCGTCATCATCCATCATCGGAGGAGGTAAAGAAGGAAGAACATTGGATGTCTTGTGGTTTTTCAAGCCCTGCACACTTTCTACCTGAAACACCAACACAGTCTACTACTCTACTGTATGTAATCAATACTTTACGTTTCTATAGATCGTCTTTAACATCTTTTTTGTATTCGTTTGGATGAAAACACTCCGAAATAAGCATCATATATATGCATCATGCAATGAAAATCCCGGGTTCGACGAGATCTTATTACTCTACTGTAGAGGAAACTATACAAAATTTAATGTAGATGTCGATGATGTTCATTGTCGACCTTCCTTCCTGTACTTTGAAACCCTGTCTTCAACCTTCTTAAGAACGTGATACAGCGAAACAACGTTGTCTTCACCACAATCGCTATCAGCGAGACATTGTCTCAAACTATGGATCTTTTCGATACCAACTTGAATTTCATCTCCTACATCCTCCATCGTCGCTTGCATTTCTTCCTTCTCGTCTTTCGCTTCCTGTACTCTCCTCTTCATCGACTTGTACCCTTCGAGAGACTTCACGAGTTGATCGTACAACTCCTTGTTCTTGTCACGCAGAATCGAAGCATTCACTTCATCGACTTTTATGATGTCGTTCTCCTTTTGCAGGGCAACGGACGCATGTATTTTGGCCGATAATCTCTCGTTCTGCGCTTTCAAATCGCTCACGAGTTGTTCCATTTCGTTAAGTTCCTGGACTTTTCGTGTTAATTCCCTCGAGATTATATCCTTTTCACGTCCTAAACTCGCGCACATCACACCTAACCTCTTCTGTGCGGCCAGACTCATGTTCAAATCCCTCTTTAACTTTTCCTTGTCGTCTGACATCCCGTCATCCTTTTTCATACCTTCTCTAGGCGGATTATGAATTTTTAGATCGGTGTTGCAACGTCTAAGCTCGGCTCTTCTCCTATTAGTACCGGAGGTTTGAGCTTTTTGCAACCGTGCTTTGACGTCGTCTAAGATTGTCATCATTCCGGCAAATCGTTGGGCCTTTCGCTCGTCAAATAGGCCTTTCGCCGTTACGGTATGATGGTCTTGGACCAACTTAAGTAATAATTTTACGTTAGTTGCAATACCTACGTAATAAAAATCAAACGACAAGTCGACATATATAACGTATTAGAAAGTAAAAAAATCATTTTCGTAGACGAATAAAAATGTTTCATCATAAAAAAAAAAAATTGTCGGTTATATACACTTATGTTTGTAATAATAATGATAATTCGATGACATACCTTCTAAACTTAAATCATCGCGATTTCGTGATGCCAAAGGCAAAAGATCGGGTGATGAACATACACGTTCTCCATTCATTTTTTTTCTAGGTTGATATGAAAAATAATGTGATGGAAAAAAATATTGATTTTAATGAAGGAAACTATTTAAATGTATTGAAAGAAATTATTGAGATATTAAAAAAGAGATAGAAGTAAAAAAAAAAAATTAAAAAATTAATATCTCTCTTCTCTTACTATAATTCTATGTTTTCTTAATTTTTGCCTATTTATCCGGTTGTTGTCATACTCAACTTTAGGCTAAAATGCACATTAGCGGATGAATCTTTCCGTCTTAGTTATTTGTGTTATTCGTGAAGTGTTCTTTAATCAGAGTTAAATAAAATAGTGGGAACAAAGTGAGTATTCTTGCGGACCTAGACACCGGACCATTGGTTTTGATTCTAACTATTTGACTTTGGATAAATTTAAAACGGACATACCTTCTTAAACAAGAATTCGAAAACAATCCGGCCCGACCCAACGACAACAATGAGCGTTCTGACCCGAAAATGATCGGCTCGAAGCTGACCCACCTAATGACCCAAAACTCGACTAAATTGACCCATTTATCAGGTCGACAACATGAGCGTTCTGTCTTGAAAGTGGCAGGCTCGAAGCTAACCCACCCAATGATCCAAAACCAAACTAAATTGACCTGTTTATCAGATCGACAACATGAGCGTTCTGTATTGAAAGTGGCCGGCTCAAAGTTGACCCACCCAATGATCCAAAACCCAACTAAATTGACCTGTTTATCAGATCGACAACATGAACGTTCTTTATTGAAAGTGGCCGGCTCGAAATTGACCCACCAAATAACCCAAACCCGACTTAATTGACCCGTTTATCAGGTCGAATCCGAATCCGAATTGGAAGTGGAAAAAAAAAACACCAAACACACATGTACTAAAGTGAGGAAGCCTCATGAGTCACCAATGGCCCCACTTTGAACACCACCTCATCACCATTAAAAACCTTCCAACTCTCTCCTCTCTGCATCTCTTTCTCTCTCTTCTCTTCTTCTCTCTTCATCCTCCTCCTCCTCCTTCCCCTGCGCGACCCTCTTCTTCTCACCTTCTTCCGGGGGTCCAATAATCCTAATTCAATTCAAAAAAAACCCTAAAAAAATTCAATCTAATTCAAAAAAAAACCCAATTCAATCTAATCAAATCAAATTTCCCCCAAAAATCTGATCAATCAATGGCGGCAGCTGACATGTCATCGGAAGGAATCGACGGAGTGCGAATGACATGGAACGCGTGGCCGAAGACAAAGGTGGAGGCATCCAAATGCGTGATCCCAATCGCGGCTTCAATCGCCCCGATCCGACCTCACCCCGATTTGATCACGCTACCTTACGCGCCGTTACGGTGTAAGACCTGTGTTGCGGCGTTGAACCCGTATTGTCATGTGGATTATACCGCCAAGATCTGGATCTGCCCGTTATGTTACCAGCGGAACCACTTTCCTCCTCATTACGCTAACGCGATATCCGAATCGAACATTCCGGGTGAGCTTTACCCTAATTACACTACAATCGATTACAATTGCGCGCAGACGGTGGCGCAGGGCGGCGATGGAGGTGGTGGAGTGGTGTTGTTCGTGGTGGATACGTGTTTGATCGGGGAGGAGATGGAGTATGTGAAGTCGGCGGTGAGGAGGGCGGTGGTGTCTGGGTTGGGGGATAAGGATGGGGTTCGGGTCGGGTTCGTGTCGTATGGGACGCAGGTTCATGTTCATGAGTTAGGGTTTAGTGATGTTATGAATAAAGTCTATATATTTAGAGGGGATAAGGAGGTTGGGAAAGATCAGGTGTTGGATCAGCTTGGGATTGGTAGGAAACCCGGGTTTTCGAAACCTGTGGCTGTTGGTGGTGGTAATGCTGGCGGCGTTGGTGGTGGCGGTGTTGATCGGTTTTTGTTACCTGCTACTGATTGCGAGTATACTCTTAATGCGGTTTGTCACTGTCTTTTTCGAGCTTAAGTTTGTGTTTTCATGGTGATTGCTTGCTGAATTACGCTGATTTTTGTGTGTTTGATTGATTCTCTGGTTGAGATTGGTACATTGTGGATGATTTTTGTTTGTGATTGATGAATTGTGGAAAATTTTCATGTTTTTTTGTCTTTTGGTGTGTTTGATTGATTGTTTGGTGGAGAATGGTACATTGTGAATTATGTTTGTGATTGTTGAATTGTGGAAAATTTTCGTGTTTGTTTACTGTCGTTGATTGTTGAATTTTGCTGATTTTGGTTTTGATGGTACTTTGCGAATGATTTTTGTTTATAGTCGTTGAATTTTAGTTAATTGTTGAGGCAATGAACTTGGTATCGCTAGTGATGGAGCCAAGATTGCTGAGTATGCACTTAATGCAATTTTTAGTGTTCTACAGTATTGTTGAATTGTGGAAAATTGTTGTGACCATGATTGGCTTATGGTAGTGATGGAGCCAAGATTTGAACATTGAACTTTGAAATTAGGACGATGTTGAATAGATCGACAAATTTAGATGTCAAACTCATAATGCAGTAGAACGATATCGTGAAGAATTGTACATTGAGACTGCTTGAAATTCTGATTATTATTATTATTTTTCCGATTTTTCTTTTGTGAATTGTAGTTATTGGACGAGTTACAGACAGATCAGTGGCCTGTTTCACCTGGAAGTAGATCATTACGGTGCACGGGAGCTGCATTAAATGTTGCAGTTGGCTTACTTGCAGCCTGTACACCGGGAACCAGTGCTCGTATTATCGCTCTGGTGGGCGGACCCTGCACAGAAGGACCAGGAACGGTATGTATGCTATGTAGAGGTTGCGTATTTGACTCTTTGATATGTATATAGATTAGGTGAACCGTAAAAGCTGATATATAAGATCTGATTTTAGTTTTTCTATGTCTTAATTATTTATCGCAGATTGTGTCAAAGGATCTTTCTGAACCTGTACGCTCACACAAGGATCTTGATAAAGACGCGGCACCTTTTTTTCAAAAAGCGGTGAAGTTTTATGATAGTCTCGGAAAGCAATTAGTAAGCCAGGGTCATGTACTGGACCTTTTTGCATCTGCACTCGATCAGGTCCGACTTTTATATTTCGTTTTCAGATCCTTCGTGCTCACACAAGTTCTGTTTATTAACTCAATCTCATTATTATGTAAAGGTCGGAGTTGCAGAGATGAAGGTTGCCGTTGAGAAAACTGGTGGTCTTGTAGTCCTCTCTGAGAGTTTCGGTCATTCAGTATTTAAAGATTCTTTTAAACGCCTTTTTGAAGAGGGCGAACAGTCTCTTAACTTGTGCTCCAAGTAAGTACCGGGAACAATTTGTACCTTCTACTTTACGCAAAGACGTGGCTTTACACAATTACACCTTTGACATAAACATACATAGACTTCATGACCGACGTTATGATCTCATGGAAACTTGGGGACATGGTCGTTGTTCGTTGATAGAGGCTTAGAGCATTCTACTTGTTTTTTTAGTGAGAATAATGAATTTCACATAAGACTATACTAACTGCCGTGTATTTCTAACCGTTATTTTTAATAACTCTCCGTTTTGTTTTAATTGTTGTTTTAGAGTTTTACACAACTATCATGATTTTTGTTGGGAAATGTTACTATAATGATTATGTATAGTAATTGCCCCTTGAAAATTAAAAAAGATATACGGAGTATTATATTTGTTTCAAGTCTTTTTTTTGCCCAATAAATTTACTTTGTTTTATTAAATAGGTTATGAGAATGTGTAATGGGAGAGAGAACAATCATGGGAAATATAAAACGACAAATAAAATAATAAACAGTTCTTTTTTTTTAAAACGACAATTAAAAAAACGGATGAGTATAATGTAATGTGCATGCCCAACCCTTTACGCTTGTTATATTTTCTCTTCTCTTCTCTTCTCTTCTTCATAGTTTTACTCTTTTTAGCGTTGTTCACGGCTGACATGTTTGTTTGTTATTCCAGTGGCACACTAGAAATATACTGTTCGAAAGATATAAAAATTCAAGGCATCATCGGACCATGTACTTCTTTGGAAAAGGTTTGTACCATGAGGTTTTTCTATTTTATTTAATTTCATTCGTGTAGTTCACTAAAAAACACATCCCCCGATTCATTTGAATTACGTCATTTCCAAATGACATACTCCCTGCGAGTCTCTGTCCTCTTTCCCTTTGTTTGGAAGGGGAAAATTAAGAAAGAGGGTGAATTTACCTATCTACCCTCGTGTACATACCGCTCCCTCACATATTCATGGACTCACTCTCACCCTTCACTAAACCTTGCTTATTCAATAGCCACCACCAACCACCAATTATTCAGTTTGTTTTTTTTCAACCTTGTTTTTTTAATTTGTCTATTGTCCGGTTTGTTTCATGTAATGATTATATGAATGTGCATGAACTATTTTCGCAAATATTACCATTTATCAAACGAATCAGGCAAAAAAAGTGTTTTATCTGAAAAAACATAGCAAAAGAAACATCTTAAGCTCCTGTGGGCCAGATTAGACCAATTTGTGATATAGGCAGACCATCTCGGGAGATTTTTGCCCGTCTTATTATGCCTTTATGTATCACAATGTCTAGTATTATGCCTTAATTCTTAATTCTTTTACTTTATTCTTCAACCCCAGATCTTTTTAGGACTAAAGGCTCTGATTTGTTGACTGGTGCAATCCTGAATATACTGTGACATTTTTTTTTCTGAAACGGTGTTTCATATTACGCAGAAAGGAGTTGCTGTAGCAGACACCGTCATTGGACAAGGAAACACAATGGCATGGAAGTTGTGCAGTCTCGATAGGAATACTAATATGACCGTCTACTTTGATATTTCTTCTAGCGAACGTTCAAATCCTCCAGGAACGGTGAATCCACAATTATACTTGCAGTTCTTGACCAGGTAATCATTGACGATGTTTACTCAACAGTTTCTCTTTAATAATTTTTACTCGTAATCCCGTATCTATGAAAATTTACTTCGTAGCGTATACATTGCTGGTGTATTAATGATTATGTGTCCTCCCTCAGTTACCAGAATTCTCAAGGTCAAATGATGCTCCGGGTTACAACAGTCTGCAGAAATTGGGTAGAGAGTGCTGTCGGTTCTGAGGTATGCTTTTTTGATAACAGTACTACTGTACTAGACTTCTTAACCAGAAACTTTGTTCTCCACTGCCTGAGGCTGACAATACTCGACTTCTTAACCAGGAACTTGCACAAGGTTTTGATCAAGAAACCGCAGCTGTTGTAATGGCTAGACTATGCTCTCATAAAATGGAAATGGAGGTATTATACGACTGTCCCGTCTTTCTATCGCTTGTCTCAACATTACAAATAACTAACTTCAATTGTGCCAATGCCATTCTCCGACAAGTTTTCCGATACTTTTTTTAATGCAGGCTTCACTTTATTATATTTTTGGCCACTTTGGCGATGTTACATATCGCTTAAGTTCATCTTCTTGTCAATGTGCTTACCCTTTTATTTTTGCGTTTGAAACTGTGTTTTTATTATTATTTTATTGTATTGTTCACCTTCCATTTTATTTTTAATTGGATGACGACTTGACGACTTTAGATATTGATTCATTAAAGCTGACCCCAAATCTTTTTGGGACTAGGCTCTGATGTTGTTTGCGAAACTTGACATGGTTACCTTGATGTCGTCTTAATGCAGGAAGGCTTTGATGCAACTCGATGGTTGGATCGGAATTTGATACGTCTTTGTTCAAAGTTTGGTGACTATCGGAAAGATGATCCAACATCATTCAGCCTAAACCAATGCTTTTCTTTATTTCCGCAGTTCATGTTCAACCTAAGACGGTCACAGTTTGTGCAGGTGCGAAGATCGACCTTGTTCTTCATTCTCTTCGAGCATTAAATTTCGAAAAATGTTTTCTTATTACAACTTTTTTTTGGGTTCTGAATCAGGTTTTCAACAACAGTCCCGATGAAACCGCCTATTTCCGTATGCTGTTGAATCGTGAGAACGTCACCAATGCAGCCGTGATGATCCAACCGTCCCTGATATCATATTCATTCAACTCTCCGCCTTCTCCGGCTTTGTTGGACGTCGCATCCATTGGAGCTGATCGCATATTATTGCTCGATTCTTACTTTAGTGTAGTTATTTTCCATGGTATGACCATTGCTCAATGGCGTAATATGGGTTACCAGGATCAACCTGAACACGAGGTTCGTCCGTCTATCCCTCAAACACTTGGTTTATTTATGTTATGCGAGGAATTCTCGTCAATTTATCTACCCAATTGAAACATCTCTGAACTTTCGACAATTACGCTCTTATTTTCAGGCCTTTAAGCTATTGTTAGAAGCTCCACATCAAGAAGCTCAAATGATCGTCCATGATCGTTTCCCAGTGCCAAGATTAGTTGTTTGTGATCAGCATGGATCTCAGGTCAGTATATTTAGTGCTTTATCTTCAAACACGATGTTGCTCGTGCCTTATATTTTCGTACTTTTTTTTTCAAAGTTGGAGTCGGTAACCCTTGAAAAACGTATTATTAACGTTTTTAACTTAATTTTTCATTGGAAAATTTTGTTCGTATTATTATTTTATTGTATTGTATTAAGGCTCTGAAGTTGTTGTAAATGTGCGATCTTTTCACACAAAGGGACTGTCTCACGCAGCAACTACTGGTAGTCGTTAGCATCCTCATGCTTATTCACTTCCGGACTTGATTAAAATTTTACTTGAACAGGCGAGATTTCTGCTGGCGAAGCTGAATCCTTCGTCGACATACAACAACGTGAACGAAATGGCAGCCGGATCCGACGTTATTTTCACGGACGACGTCAGCCTTCAAGTGTTCTTCGAGCATCTTCAGAGACTGGCCGTACAATCCTGATAAAAAAAACCGTGATGAAACAACAGGTTCCGTTCTTCAAGCTCATAGTTCCCTTTGCTGTCTCCCCAGAATTAAGACCAATGTCGACATATATGATTCTTTTCGGGGCTATAACAAAAGACGGAAGCCCATTTCCGGTTTTTGTTATATACAGGAAGGGAATGTTTCTTACATCACTTTGATCTGTGAGTATGTTGTCGACGACATTGCAGGTTTTAGACACGACATTTTTGTTCATCCGACCAAAATTTTACGGAGTATGTCTTTATTTAAATTAATTTTATTTAAAATTGTCGATGATACGAAGCAGATTGATTGTACTTTGGTTTCTAGAGTCGTGACTCTCGAGTCTTTTTTTCGAGCTTAATTGTACAATGCTTCTATTGTGTTTAAAACCAATTTTTTTTTCTTTCTAAATACCTTTCGATCTGTCCCATTTTTTTTAGGCTTTTTATTAAAATATTTAAACAAATGGATGAGACGGAGGGAATAGTAATCATATGAGTAATTATGCGTCTTATGGCTCAAACCCGCTAAACCTTTGCTTGCTAGCCAATTTGTGTCAATTTGTACTGTTTTTTAACGATATTAGTTTATCGTGTAATTACATTATCAAATGTTTTCTGTTGTAACTAAAATTTTAATTAGGCGTAATATATTGCCTAGGCAACACCCCGTAAAATTTTCGGCCATATTTTTTTTGGACTCCAAATTTGCAAAGATATGTGAATAATATACTTCAATTTAAGACGTTTTCGACCGACATTAGTTTATCGCGTAAAAAAACCATCAAATGTTCTTTGTTGGGCTAAAATTTTGTTTGGGTGTAATATACAAGCTAGGTAACATCCCGTAAAATTTTCGACCATTTTTTATTTGGAGCGTTTTTCACCGATATTAGTTTATCGCGTAATTACACCCTCAAATGTTCTCAGTAAAAGCTAAAATTTTGTGTGGGTGTAAAATTTTTGAGCATTTTTTATTTAGACACCAAATTTGAAAATGGATAATACACTTGGATTTGAGGCATTTTCGACCGATATTAGTTTATCGTGTAATTACAACATCAAATGTTCTCTGTTGGAGCTAAAATTTTGTGTGGGCGTAATATACGACCTAGGTAACATTCTGTAAAATTTCCGGCCATATTTTTTTGCTAACTTTGCAAAAAAACGTGGATAATACACTATAATTTGAGGCGTTTTCGACCGACATTAGTTTATCGCGTAGTTACACCATCAAATGTTCTCTGTTGAAGCTAAAATTTTGTGTGGGCGTAATATACAACCTAGATAACAATCCGTAAAATGTTCTGCCATATATTTTTTGGACTCCAAATTTGGCAAAAAAACGTGGATAATACACTTCAATTTGAGGCATTTTCTACCGACATTAGTTTATCGCATAAAAACACCATGAAATATTCTCGGTTGGAGCTAAAATTTTGTGTGGGCGTAATATAAGACCTAGGTAACATCTCGTAAAATTTTCGGCCATATTTTTTTTGGACTCCAAATTTGCAAAAAAACGTGGATAATACACTTCAATTTGAGGCGTTTTCGACCAATATTAGTTTATCGCGTAAAGACAATCTCAAATGTTTTCTGTTGGAACTAAAATTTTTTTGAGGGCGTAATATACGGCCTAGGTAACACCCCGTAACATTTCCGGCCATATTTTATATGGACTTAAAATTTGCAAAAAAAGCGTGAATAATACACTTCAATTTGAGGCGTTTTCGACCGACATTAGTTTATCGCGTAATTACACAATCAAATGTTCTCTGTTGGAGTTATGATTTTGTGGGGGCGTAATATACGACCTATGTAACATCCCGTAAAAGTTTTGGCTATATTTTTTTTCAACTCCAAATTTGCAAAAAAACGTAGAAAATACACTTCAATTTGAGGCGTTTTCGACCGACATTAGTTTATCGCGTAATTACACCATCAAATGTTCTATGTTGGAACTAAAATTTTTGTGTGGGCGTAATATACGACCCAGGTAACATCCCGTAAAATTCTCGGCCATATTTTTTTTGGACTCCAAATTTGCAAAAAAAAGCGTGAATAATACACTTCAATTTGAGGCGTTTTCGACCGACATTAGTTTATCGCGTAATTACACCATCAAATGTTCTATGTTGGAACTAAAATTTTGTGTGGGCGTAATATACGACCTAGATAACTTCCCGTAAAATATCCGGACATATTTTTTTTGGACTCCAATTTTGCAAAAAAATGTGAATAATACTCTTCAATTTGAGGCGTTTTCGACCGACATTAGCTTATCGCGTAATTACACCATCAAATGTTCTCTGTTGGAACTAAAATTTTTGTGTGGGCGTAATATACGACCTGGGTAACATCCCGTAAATTTCTCGGCCACATTTTTTTTGTAATCCAAATTTGCAAAAAAAGCGTGAATAATACACTTCAATTTGAGGCGTTTTCGACCGACATTAGTTTATCGCGTAATTACACCATCAAATGTTCTCTGTTGGAACTAAAATTTTTGTGTGGGCGTAATATACGACCTAGGTAACATCCCGTAAATTTCTCGGCCACATTTTTTTTGGAATCCAAATTTGCAAAAAAAGCGTGAATAATACACTTCAATTTGAGGCGTTTTCGACCGACATTAGCTTATCGCGTAATTACACCATCAAATGTTCTATGTTCGAACTAAAATTTTGTGTGGGCGTAATATACGACCTGGGTAACATCCCGTAAAATTTTCGGCCATATTTTTTTTGGACTCCATATTTGCAAAAAAACGTGAATAATACACTTCAATTTGAGGCGTTTTCGACCGACATTAGCTTATCGAGTAATTACACCATCAAATGTTCTCTGTTGGAGCTAAAATTTGGTGTGGGCGTAATATACGACCTGGGTAACATCCCGTAAAATTTTCGGCCATACGTTTTTTGGACTCCAATTTTGCAAAAAAAACGTGAATAATACACTTCAATTTGAGGCGTTTTCGACCGACATTAGTTTATCGCGTAATTACACCATCAAATGTTATTTGTTGGAACTAAAATTTTCTTGTGGCCGTAATATACGACCTAGGTAACATCCCGTAAAATTCTCGGCCATATTTTTTTTGGACTCCAATTTTGCAAAAAAAGCGTGAATAATACACTTCAATTTGAGGCGTTTTCGACCGACATTAGCTTATCGCGTAATTACACCATCAAATGTTCTATGTTGGAGCTAAAATTTTGTGTGGGCGTAATATACGACCTGGGTAACATCCCGTAAAATTTTCGGCGATATGTTTTTTGGACTCCAATTTGGCAAAAAAACGTGAATAATACACTTCAATTTGAGGCGTTTTCGACCGACATTAGTTTATCGCGTAATTACACCATCAAATGTTCTCTGTTGGAACTAAAATTTTTGTGTGGGCGTAATATACGACCTAGGTAACATCCCGTAAATTTCTCGGCCACATTTTTTTTGGAATCCAAATTTGCAAAATAAGCGTGAATAATACACTTCAATTTGAGGCGTTTTCGACCGACATTAGCTTATCGCGTAATTACACCATCAAATGTTCTATGTTCGAACTAAAATTTTGTGTGGGCGTAATATATGACCTGGGTAACATCCCGTAAAATTTTCGGCCATATTTTTTTTGGACTCCATATTTGCAAAAAAAACGTGAATAATACACTTCAATTTGAGGCGTTTTCGACCGACATTAGCTTATCGAGTAATTACACCATCAAATGTTCTCTGTTGGAGCTAAAATTTGGTGTGGGCGTAATATACGACCTGGGTAACATCCCGTAAAATTTCCGGCCATACGTTTTTTGGACTCCAATTTTGCAAAAAAAACGTGAATAATACACTTCAATTTGAGGCGTTTTCGACCGACATTAGTTTATCGCGTAATTACACCATCAAATGTTATTTGTTGGAACTAAAATTTTCTTGTGGCCGTAATATACGACCTAGGTAACATCCCGTAAAATTCTCGGCCATATTTTTTTTGGACTCCAATTTTGCAAAAAAAGCGTGAATAATACACTTCAATTTGAGGCGTTTTCGACCGACATTAGCTTATCGCGTAATTACACCATCAAATGTTCTATGTTGGAGCTAAAATTTTGTGTGGGCGTAATATACGACCTGGGTAACATCCCGTAAAATTTTCGGCGATATGTTTTTTGGACTCCAATTTGGCAAAAAAACGTGAATAATACACTTCAATTTGAGGCGTTTTCGACCGACATTAGTTTATCGCGTAATTACACCATCAAATGTTCTCTGTTGGAACTAAAATTTTTGTGTGGGCGTAATATACGACCTAGGTAACATCCCGTAAATTTCTCGGCCACATTTTTTTTGGAATCCAAATTTGCAAAATAAGCGTGAATAATACACTTCAATTTGAGGCGTTTTCGACCGACATTAGCTTATCGCGTAATTACACCATCAAATGTTCTATGTTCGAACTAAAATTTTGTGTGGGCGTAATATATGACCTGGGTAACATCCCGTAAAATTTTCGGCCATATTTTTTTTGGACTCCATATTTGCAAAAAAAACGTGAATAATACACTTCAATTTGAGGCGTTTTCGACCGACATTAGCTTATCGAGTAATTACACCATCAAATGTTCTCTGTTGGAGCTAAAATTTGGTGTGGGCGTAATATACGACCTGGGTAACATCCCGTAAAATTTCCGGCCATACGTTTTTTGGACTCCAATTTTGCAAAAAAAACGTGAATAATACACTTCAATTTGAGGCGTTTTCGACCGACATTAGTTTATCGCGTAATTACACCATCAAATGTTATTTGTTGGAACTAAAATTTTCTTGTGGCCGTAATATACGACCTAGGTAACATCCCGTAAAATTCTCGGCCATATTTTTTTTGGACTCCAATTTTGCAAAAAAAGCGTGAATAATACACTTCAATTTGAGGCGTTTTCGACCGACATTAGCTTATCGCGTAATTACACCATCAAATGTTCTCTGTTGGAGCTAAAATTTTGTGTTGGCGTAATATACAACCTGGGTAACATCCCGTAAAATTTTCGGCCATATGTTTTTTGGACTCCAATTTGGCAAAAAAACGTGAATAATACACTTCAATTTGAGGCGTTTTCGACCGACATTAGTTTATCGCGTAATTACACCATCAAATGTTCTCTGTTGGAACTAAAATTTTTGTGTGGGCGTAATATACGACCTAGGTAACATCCCGTAAATTTCTCGGCCACATTTTTTTTGGAATCCAAATTTGCAAAAAAAGCGTGAATAAATACACTTCAATTTGAGGCGTTTTCGACCGACATTAGCTTATCGCGTAATTACACCATCAAATGTTCTATGTTCGAACTAAAATTTTGTGTGGGCGTAATATACGACCTGGGTAACATCCCGTAAAATTTTCGGCCATATTTTTTTTGGACTCCATATTTGCAAAAAAACGTGAATAATACACTTCAATTTGAGGCGTTTTCGACCGACATTAGCTTATCGAGTAATTACACCATCAAATGTTCTCTGTTGGAGCTAAAATTTGGTGTGGGCGTAATATACGACCTGGGTAACATCCCGTAAAATTTTCGGCCATACGTTTTTTGGACTCCAATTTTGCAAAAAAAACGTGAATAATACACTTCAATTTCAGGCGTTTTCGACCGACATTAGTTTATCGCGTAATTACACCATCAAATGTTATTTGTTGGAACTAAAATTTTCTTGTGGGCGTAATATACGACCTAGGTAACATCCCGTAAAATTCTCGGCCATATTTTTTTTGGACTCCAAATTTGCAAAAAAAACGTGAATAATACACTTCAATTTGAGGCGTTTTCGACCGACATTAGTTTATCGCGTAATTACACCATCAAATGTTCTAGGTTGGAACTAAAATTTAGTGTGGGCGTAATATACGACCTAGATAACATCCCGTAAAATTTTCGGCCATATTTTTTTTGGACTCCAAATTTGCAAAAAAACGTGAATAATACACTTCAATTTGAGGCATTTTCGACCGACATTAGTTTATCGCGTAATTACACCATCAAATGTTCTCTGTTGGAGCTAAAAGTTTGTGTGGGCGTAATATACGACCTCGATAACATCCCTTAAAAATTTCGGCCATATGTTTTTTGAACTCCAATTTGGCAAAAAGACGTGAATAATACACTTCAGTTTGAGGCGTTTTCGACCGACATTAGTTTATCGCGTAATTACACTATCAAATGTTTTCTGTTGGAACTAAAATTTAGTGTGGGCGTAATATACGACCTAGATAACATCCCCTAAAATTTTCGGCCATATTTTTTTTGGACTCCAAATTTGCAAAAAAAAACGTGAATAATACACTTCAATTTAAGGCGTTTTCGACCGACATTAGCTTATCGCGTAATTACACCATCAAATGTTCTCTGTTGGAGCTAAAATTTTGTGTGGGCGTAATATACGAGCTGGGTAACATCTCGTAAAATTTTCGGCCATATTTTTTTTGGACTCCAAATTTGCAAAAAAACGTGCATAATACACTTCAATTTGAGGCATTTTATATCGACATTATTTTATCGCATAAAAACACCATCAAATATTCTCTGTTGGAGTTAAAATTTTGTGTGGGCGTAATATACGACCTACGTAAAATCCCGTAAAATTTTCGGCCATATTTTTTTTGGACTCCCAATTTGCAAAAAAACGTGAATAATACACTTCAATTTGAGGCATTTTCGACCGACATTAGTTTATCGCGTAATTACACCATCAAATGTTCTATGTTCGAACTAAAATTTTGTGTGGGCGTATTATACGATCTAGATAACATCTCGTAAAATTTTCGGCCATATTTTTTTTGGACTCCAAATTTGCAAAAAAACGTGAATAATACACTTCAATTTGAGGCATTTTCTACCGACATTAGTTTATCGCATAAAAACACCATCAAATATTCTCTGTTGGAGCAAAAATTTTGTGTGGGCGTAATATACGACCTAGGTAACATCCCGTAAAATTCTCGGCCATATTTTTTTTGGACTCCAATTTGGCAAAAAAACGTGAATAATACACTTCAATTTGAGGCATTTTCTACCGACATTAGTTTATCGCATAAAATCACCATCAAATATTCTCTGTTGGAGCTAAAATTTTGTGTGGGCGTAATATACGACCTAGGTAACATCCCGTAAAATTTTCGGCCAAAAAAATTTTTGACTCCTAATTTGCAAAAAAACGTGAATAATACACTTCAGTTTGAGGCGTTTTCGACCGACATTAGTTTATCGCGTAATTAGACCATCAAATGTTCTATGTTGGAACTAAAATTTTTGTGTGGGCGTAATATACGACCTAGGTAACATCCCGTAAAATTCTCGGCCATATTTTTTTTGGAGTCCAAATTTGCAAAAAAACGTGAATAATACACTTCAATTTGAGGCGTTTTCGACCGACATTAGCTTATCGCGTAATTACACCATCAAATGTTCTCTGTTGGAGCTAAAATTTTGTGTGGGCGTAATATACGACCTAGCTAACATCCCGTAAAATTTTCGGCCATATGTTTTTTGGACTCCCAATTTGCAAAAAAGCGTGAATAATACACTTCAATTTGAGGCGTTTTCGACCGACATTAGTTTATCGCGTAATTACACCATCAAATGTTCTCTGTTGGAGCTAAAATTTTGTGTGGGCGTAATATACGACCTGGGTAACCTCCCGTAAAATTTTCGGCCATATGTTTTTTGGACTTCAATTTGGCCAAAAAACGTGAATCACTTCAATTTGAGGCGTTTTCGACCGACATTAGTTTATCGCGTAATTACACCATCAAATGTTCTCTGTTGGAGCTAAAATTTTGTGTGGGCGTAATATACGACCTGGGTAACCTCCCGTAAAATTTTCGGCCATATGTTTTTTGGACTTCAATTTGGCCAAAAAACGTGAATCACTTCAATTTGAGGCGTTTTCGACCGACATTAGTTTATCGCGTAATTACACCATCAAATGTTCTCTGTTGGAGCTAAAATTTTGTGTGGGCGTAATATACGACCTGGTTAACATCCCGTAAAATGTTCGGCCATATGTTTTTTGGACTCCAATTTGGCAAAAAAACGTGAATAATACACTTCAATTTGAGGCGTTTTCGACCGATATTAGTTTATCGCGTAATTACACCATCAAATGTTCTCTGTTGGAACTAAAATTTTTGTGTGGGCGTAATATACGACCTAGGTAACATCCCGTAAAATTCTCGGCCATATTTTTTTTGGACTCCAAATTTGCAAAAAAAAGCGTGAATAATACACTTCAATTTGAGGCGTTTTCGACCGACATTAGTTTATCGCGTAATTACACCATCAAATGTTCTTGGTAGGAACTAAAATTTTCTTTGTAAATAAGTTATCCATATTTAACCTTTTATAATATTATGATAGATATCTCAGTCGGAAACAAATACCCTAAAATTGTTGTAAATTACTTGGTTGAAACTTGGATACAAAGTTGGTTTGAATGTATAGTTAGACAACATTTTTCTATTCATGATTAGACCATTCTAACAACATCATGTGAGCATTATACTTTGAATGTGATAATGCTCCTATTTATGTTGCATTTTCATGACATTGAGACACTTATTATCATACAAAGTCTTTTTGTCTCTTATCTCGATGTCGAACTCTAATTATTTTTAATTAAAACATTAATTACGAGGACGATTATAATACTGATGGAATTTAAATCCTAAACCGTAATTAATTATCATCTATTATACGACCTTAATTATCAACTAAGTCATCTGTCATCTGCAAAATGACATATTATTACAATACTTAATACTGAGTATTAAAAAACATTCTGACCAATTTTTATTAAGAGTCACCGCGTCAATTATAATTATGATTGATTACGATACTAATAATTACGGAATAGTAATTAGCTCCCTAAAAATATTCGCTTTTTTCTTACGCCCTAGTTATTTTGAATAAACTTGTACTCGTAGTTCATAATATTAACAAAAAAAAATAAGTCTTACTATCTTTTATGTATATTATTAGGGTTTTTTTTTTCCAAAAGTTGTAGTCCATATAACTTGATCAACACGTATTTATCTAGACGGGTAATTATGCACTAATATATGATCTAGAAGGCTACTAATTAATTAATTAATTAATTAATTAATTAATTAATTAATTAATTAGTGTAAGTAATTAAGTTTTGTACGTAATTAACACTTTTTAATAGCCGTCCTTTAATTAATTTAATACGAATAATACTAAAAGTTCATTGAAAGAAATAAAGCATAGAATAAATTACTTCATAGGTGGCAATTAGCTATAGGACTTGTACATTAAATTAGTAATTAATTAATTAATTAATTAATTAATTACACTAACACCAATTTTTGTACTTATCTTTTGACTAATTATGCATGCATGTTTAACTATAACGTCGGTGGTTAACAAGTCAAACTTTTCACGTACTTTAAATTCTTCTATGACACGGTTTTAAAGTATACCTAAGACGCTTATAATTTGTAATTATCTCTTGTTCGAGAGATCTATATATTACGAGTATTATACAATTAATGTGAAACCGTCTCACATGAGATCTGATTTGATCTCTTCTTTTCCTCAAACCACGATCTGACATTCTTAATCAGATTTATACGATATTTTTAAACTAACTGATCATTCGTTGAATTTATACAAAGTACGGAGTATTATTATTTTAAACTCGATGTATGTAATAGTAATATGAGTACACATTTCTAGGGCATTTATTGTGTAATTTGACTATTGTGTTATTGTTTGTATCCCAACACATTTGTTAATTAACATGAAGGCCAAAATGTTGCTCTATATTTGTTTTGTCACAGATGGATCGATAATCTGTCTTATTATTATAACAGATCAATTACTCTATATTAATTTATTTAATTAGTTTTTTTTTTGAAAAAATTATTTATTTAATTAGATAAAGACAAAGCGTTATGTGTAACTGTCTTCTATTTAAATGAATAAATATTTAACTCGTTATAATTTATATAAATTTATAAAAATAAAATGTATATTTACTTCGTTTTAAACGAGAATTTGTGTAGTAATAATAAGGAAATGATTAATGGCCTAATCTTTTGGTTGCTGACACACGTTACGTTACAAGTCACAATTCACAACATTATTATTATTATTATTATTATTATTATTATTATTATTAATTTTTTTTTTTTTATTATGGACTTTTTATTAAATACTAGAACAAATTACAAGAAGTTAGAGGGAAGCCGAGATACTATCTGGGCCCCCACTCCCTTAGAGATATTATTATTATTATTATTATTATTATTATTATTATTATTATTATTATTAGGGTTTAGGCATGTTATTGCATGTAGCTAAAGCTATAAAACCTACAACTATTAAAATTTAATTTGTTGGTCCTTTTTCTAGTAATGCAATGCCATGCTTCATTGTCCATTCAATTCCATCAATTCCTTTCTTGGGAAAGGACGTTACTTTGTGACGGATATATTTATTAAATACGTCACAAATCTATGATCGATCAGATATTTTTTACGAAATATATAACAAAATCAGAATACATAGATTAGAAGATTAGAACGAAGATAATAAGTACAGTGCTTGTCTTTATCTAGTTTCAGTTTATATATTTTTGTAATTAATTTACTTACTCCTTTTGTACGTCTTGATCATTATATTGTTAACCTTTGATTAAAATATTCGTTATAAATAATAATATAAAAAATAAATTAATGATCGAGATAAAAAGAGTAGTGGACAACCAACAAATCGACAGGTCTTAAATGTCTAAGTAGTAGTCTCTCATACACACATAGGACAACAAGCACTTAACTTGATTATTCATTGTTGTACGATGTTTATGACTTGTCTCTCCAACTTCAATACTCCATGTACTCTTGTTCTATACTCCCTCCGTTCAAGTCCAAGCTTCCCTTTTGCTTTTTCACGTTTGCCAACGCGCATTTTGCATCGTTAATATCTTTCGTAACATATTAGTAAAAATTATGAAAATTGGATATTAATAATGTACTTTTAAAGACGAATCAAACAAGATCTCACATGAATATATTTTTTCTAATAGATTGTCGTGAATATCGAAATTTATCCTTGATTGTGAATAGTGTCAAAACAAGGAAGGGGAAGCTTGGACTTGAACGGAGGGAGTACTTCAATTCCTCGAGGTCATTCTGATCGTACTTTGATCGAGTTTTATCATACTTATACATACGTAATTATTTCTTGTCGGAAAATATATATAATTTCACACGACATTAAAATCTCGATCATTATGAAGTCCCGAATTTAATCTCTTTTGCATTTTGGTACTAGTACTTGATTCTATCAACTCGATCATATGTGATATTTGGTCTGTTATTACAGATACGTAATAATATATACACGTCACAAAGGAGACCTGGTCGACGTGAAGTTGAAGGAAAAACAAAGGAGATGACAATGCATGTAGTGGGTATGTTAAGATTATGCCCCACATTATTCCAAATTAGCACATGATTGGTTCTTCCTTTGTCTATCTTGCCCTTATTTTTAGTGGCCTCCCTCTCATTTGAGTAAAGTTTATTATCGCTTAAGATCGATTATCTGTTTTAAACATTAAAATTGACGAAATATTAGCACAAGTTCACAATAAAAAACAAAATATTTCATATTTTTTAAATAATATATTACGTGATTTGATATATATTTACCCCATTTTAATATTTATGATCGATAATATCGTAACAAACAAAAATTTGTCATATTCGTTCTTGCTTGAATGTCATCAATTCCCAAGGAAGAATATGACTGTTAGATTGAATGGGTGTTTCCTATCATAGATTCCTTTTCTCTTTATCATTGTTTTCGACGAAAACCGTATTTAATCACGTTACAATAATTTCTCAATAACACTTACGAGTGGAATATTTATTAATTAAATCATGGCTATATTTTGTCATTTAATTTGCTAACAACACTCGTTTTTGTTTGTATCGACTTAATATAATTATGTCGACGTTTGATTGAATAAACTCGTTTTACAACACATAAACTGCATCAGACATCGACTACCTTATTGTAACGAAATACTCGGTATATAAAATTCATTAGGATGAACGAAACAACCCGTTAATCTGTATATAATACTGATACTATTAAATATAGTATCGATATTAATTATAATATAGGACCACACAATATATGAATTATGAAGAATGATGAGATTAAAAACTTTTCACAAAAATGGCAAAATATAAGATGAACAATTGATTTCATTATCATTTCATGTTATCATCATTCATACTATCCAACTACACATTAAATACTCATCACCCTAGCTACTTTAATTTCTACTCCCCTCTTCCTAAAACCTAACCCTATTAGTACTTTTTTCCCTTAATTAAAATAACAAATTCTCGTTTTAACGAGTCAGGTATTTACCCATTTCGATAGAAAAAAGATAAAAATGTTATTTTTCCCGAGAAACAACATTTGTCTTCATCTATCTAAATGAGTATTGCAAAAAACCCGGCTCAACTTGCTTTCTTCGTTCCCTCCTAAGTCGTTCTACCTTCCTAATTCACGATCACTTTATATTAAAAAGTGAACGGTTTTACATGTAAAATTGATCGGTTTTTTCTTCTGTTACACTATACAACTGATGTCTTCAATTCACAAGCCCCGCCCACGTGGCGACAGTCTGAACCGTTGGATCGGTTGGTTAAGGTTGGTTAGAAGTAATCAAACGGTGTCGTTTCCTTCTTTCGAGTCACGGTCACATCCTTAAACGACGTTGCACCCGACGGATGCTGATGTGGGCCCGGGCGCTTAAGTCCCGGGACCGCAGGTGGGGTCACCGACCTAACAAGGGCGAAATTCAAACCCTTGAAAAACGGGTGGGTCTTAATATCCGCGGCCCCACGGGTAAACCCGACCCGGGAGACCGGATCCTTGTGGAGCAAACCCGAGATTAAATCCCGTGCGTGTCCCTCCAACGTGGACGAGGGCGCGTTGGTGGGAAACGTGAGCGGTTTTTTTAGGATGTTTTTAAGGGTGACCGCGTTGGACGGGCCCACGAACGGGGTCCGTCCGTAGATCATCTCGTAGATGAATATCCCTAGGGCCCACCAGTCCACGGCGTTGCCGTGGGAGTTACCGGAAGCCACCTCGGGTGCGATGTACTCGTGGGTCCCGACGAAGGAGCATGACCGGGCGGATACCGGTTCGGCCACGAAGAGCCGGTTGTTAGTTAGGGTCTGGATCTTTTTTGACCGGAACAGCCGGTTGTACGGGAGACAAGCAAATAACGGTGGATTTTTTCTGTCAAGTCACATAAATACAATTTGTCGTTAGAGGGCGAACTATTATTATATTCATCTTAAAATCAAAACGGTACGGATATATTTAGATATGGAATACGGGTTGACCGGGTCAATAAAATTGGGTAATTCAACTTTAGTACGACCATTTTCAAATATGTTATTTTCAATTTTTTCAAGAGATATCAGATAAGTTCCGGTTTGACTAGAGCTATTCAGGTTCAGACATTATCATATTTTGGTCAATAAATCGAGTTATTTCTAATTTGGACCATTTTCAAGTCCGTTATTTTCAATTTTCCCAGAGATATCAAGCACAATTAAAACGGATACATTTAGACGTGAAATACGAGTTAATTGGGTCAGGTCGGGTTTTGGCATAACCATGTTCGAGCCAATAAGATTATTGGGTCATTTCTAGTAATAACTACTACTCCCTCAATCCATTTTTAATCTTCCTACTTTCCTTTTTGGATTGTCCATCTTTAAACTTCCTACTTACAATATTTCCTCTTTTGGTTGATTTTTGTGGTTCATATCATTTCTGATCCCACATTTTCTCTCAACTTTCATTTTCCGCCACACACTACACTCCATTCTTAATTTTTGTGCCTACTCCCCCATGAAGTTTAAATTTGGATGGAAGGAGTAGTAATAACCATTTTCAAGTCTATTATTTTCAATTTTTTCCTAGAAATAATCAAAGTAAATTCAAGTCATTTGTCACACTCGAAATTTCATTTCAAATGTCAGATCAAGTCAGTTTTACCCGCTCTAGTACTCAACATTTTCAAGTCTGTTATTTCAATTTTTTTTAGTTCAAATGTCAGATCGAGTCATTTTTACCCGGTCTCCGCATACTAGATGAAACGCTAATTTTGTCGTGTTTAGACTACTGAACGTGTTTTAAGTTTAAGAGAGAGCGGTAATAACTCGAGAATGAACTAACCTTTTGGTGGAGGATGGAGGTGGGGAGGAGGATGGAGCGATAAGGGGCGTTGGATCGTGGGGCCAATGGACGGCGGGGATGGAATCAGAGCAGAGTGAGAGGTCGAAATCAGAGAGCATGATGTGACCGTCGGATCTGAGAAGGACGTTTTCAGGTTTTAAGTCACGGTAGATGATTCCTAGCATGTGCAGATATTCTAGTGCTACCAATACTTCTGCTGCATAAAACCTGTTCACGATATTAACAACGAGATTTGAACTCAGATCATCGTAAATAATACATACAGTATATACTCGAACATGTTATGATACAGAATAGTAAAGACCTTGATATCATGCTTAGATGACGACTTTTTTTTTTACTAGTAAGCATAATATTAACGAGATTTGAATTCAGACCACCGTAAATAATACATATACTCAAACATGTTATTATATGGAGTAGTAATGACCTTAATATCTTTCTTATATATATGACGATTTTTTTTACTAGTAAGCATAATATTAACGAGATTTGAACTCAAACCACCGTAAATAATACATATAATTATATGGAGTAATATATAATGACCTTAATATCATGCTTAGATGACGAATTTTTTTACTAGTAAGCATGATACTCCGTATATATTAACGAGATTTGAACTCACGTTATAAATAATACTCGAACATGTTATAATGACTTAAATATCGTATGGTTTTAACATTTTCTGTATATATACTCCATCTGTTCTAATCATTTGCTTATTTATTTTTATTAAAAAAAAAAATATAAAAGCTAAACGGAATGAGACGGAAATAATATTAACTTATTTGAATAATGACTATTATGTCCCACCAAATTTATTTATATGAACCCTATTTAAGAAAAAAAAGGCTTTATTATTATTATTATTATTATTATTATTATTATTATTATTATTATTATTATTATTATTAAAATAATCAAACGAAAAAATCTTAGAAAGTTAGAGGGAGTACGAGTCGGAGTATTACTCCCTCCGGACACTATTTTTTGTCCCACTTTATTAAAATACTCCTCACATCTATTAAGCTAGTGGGGCGAAAAATAGTGTCCGGAGGGAGTATTATTGCATGGGGATTGATAAAAGATGGTGTGAGGTGAAGCAAGCAATAAGTTAAAGGGTAAAGTTATTAATGAATGGGAAATGTATAAAGGTGATGGCAGAAAAGGTCAGACTGCAAAGGATGGTGCATGGCTACATATATAATTTTCTGACTATATCAGGTAACATAACCCATAAATGTTCAGAAAGTAGTAAAAAAATTAATCTTATGTTTATTTATTTATTCAACACAAAAAAAAAAAAAAAAAAAAAAAACGTTAACATGAATTAGTGTCAGGCGATCTCTCAGATAATTTGCGATTATTTTTTTATTCAAATATGGATATATAATAATCCGTATATACGAGTAATTTATCAATTTTGATACGGTAAATGATCATTTATGATAAAAGTGACTATTTAATTTTATCGATTTTTCTAACGTTTGTCCACTGGGTACAAGTTAATATGTTAATTAAGAAATGAATCATCATTATGTTATCTAACTATAGTAATTAAGAGCTGATATTTCAATTTATCGTGATAATATAATGTTGATTCATTCCTTAATTAGGATATTAACGTGTGTCTAGTGGTTACATGTTAGAAACCCGTTTATTTTATTATAATAAACTAAAAAAAAATTGTTAATTTTCACATAAAATGATGAGACGGTTGAAAATAAATAAATATACTCAAATTATATTCTACTACTATATGATTTACTAATTCTGCAACGAGATATCTTACAATAAACTTCATCATGAGACCTCTGATGGAAGGGTAATTACGGTTTTATTACTCGTAATTTTAAAGTATATATATCTGATTAGAATAAGTGTATGTAAAACCGTGTGATCGAAGATTTAAAAAAAAGAAAACCTAAGAGTATATCCAAAAATAAGAAAATGCACATGAATGGAATCACTTGTTTGTCAAGGGATTTGTGCTGCTTTGGAGCAGAACCCAAATCTGAGTAATATCTCTCAATTCATCTTTTTTTTCTCTTCTTTTTTTGGGGATTATACCAAGTTTTCTTCCTTTCCTACTATTCATTCATGTGGGGGAGTAATAAAGCAATAACATGTGTTGTTTTTGTAAAGTTAAACAAAGTATCTACTCACTTATATACACATCATTTTTATTTAAAATAGATTATATTACCTCCGTATCTATATGTTCGTCCTCTTTCAATATAATACTTCACCCATATATTAAATAAAGTGGACGAACATATAGATACGGAGGGAGTAGTACTTAGAAAATACTCCCTCCGTATCTATATGTTTGTTCACTTTGTTTAATATATGAGTGGAGTATTATATTGAAAGTGGACGAACATATAGATACGGAGGGAGTAGATTGGTTCACGACTTATTGTGAAAATCGTAAAATAATATAGTGAATTTTATGAAAATATGTAAAGACAAAGTGCTAAAATATTTAAAATATACGGAGTATAATATATTTAACAGGACTTTTCAACGCAAAACCTAAACAAATACGGACAATATATATTCTTTTTTTTTTTTACAAAAAACGCATATGAAATAGTCCCACAATAACGTTATTGTGAGACCTCAAACATAATAGTGGTTGCTTTTATTTTATTTTTAAATTTTTTTTTTTAATTTTTTGTTAATTATTAGTGTGTTTTACCTATATCTCACAATAAATTTATGTGAAACCGTCTCACAAACGACTAATTATTTTTTTTTATCATATTTTTACATTTAATTTTTTTGTAAGATGATATTATTGGACAAATTTAGGATATTTATGAGAAGAGAAGTTGTAGTGGTTATCAAAAAAAAGTGCCAAGGTCACAAATGAATAGCCGTGAGTTACTGTTGCGATAGACATATCTGTCATAATAATATATACTACGTGTATAAATATGACAAATATTTTGTTAATCATCCGACACTTTTTCCGTCATTTTTATAATATTCGAGATATTAAAAATTTATGACGGATAATTCGGTTCGGATAGGAAGACATGAAGTTAACATAAGAAGAATAAGATGGGGTGGGGAGGGAGTTGTCTCCAAATGAAAACAAATCAACAAAATCCAAAAGAAAATGAGTATCATCATCTCATCATGTTTCAGACAGCAACTGTTAACTCCCCATCATTTCCCAACTCCAATAAACTACTTGCAGCTTTTCCCTACTATTACTCCCTTTTTTTTAAATAAAAATATAAAAATATTTAATAAATCTATTCCATCAACTTCATCTACCAAATTAAATGAATTTCTGACATATATTTATTATATAAATGAGTTACTAAATCAAAAACAAAAAAAAAATCAAATTATCTATAAATTATAAGGAGTAATTACTTCCTCCGTTTCTATGATTTCTTCCACCTTAAAAATGACACATTTCTTAAGAAAAACGATAAAATAAGTAAAAGTAGAGAGGGAGTAAAGTAAGTGGGCCACCTAGGTAAGAGAGAAATGTGATAGAAAAAAGGAAAGTGGAAGAAATCAAAGAAATGGTTGAAAAAGAAAATGTGGAAGATATCAAAGAAACAGATGAAGTATAATATTAATAATAATAATAATTTATCTCGGCTGCCCACATTTTTTTGTAAACTACTCCGTACATTTTAATTCTTCAATAAAATTTTCTTTTTATAATAATAATATAATCATATTTTTTAATTATTATTTGTAAAAACATTTGGTAATAATGTGACTGCGAAATGTTAGAACGTGTTTTTGATTTCAAGAATCTATTTATCGCGGAGTATAAAAATTAGTTACTAGTAAAACAAAAGCAAATAAATTAAATTATTTATAAATTATAAGGACTAACATAATTGTAATTATAGTTATTATTACGTTTTTTTTATTATTAATGCTAAAAACATTTTATACAAAATATATGGACATATAGTCCGTCGCGAAATGTTAGTTTCAGGATGATTCTAGTGACGTGTTAAAAAAAATTGTATCCCCTCTGTTTCTTTGATATCTTCCACATTTCCTTTTTCAACTATTTCTTTGATTTCTTCTACATTCCTTTTTTCTATCCCACATTACCTAGGTGGCCCACTTAGGTTACTCCCTCTCTACTTTTACTTATTTTATTGTTTTTCTTAAGAAATGTGCCACTTTTAAAGTGGAAGAAATCATAGAAACGGAGGGAGTATTTGTGGTGAACAAGAACAAACGAGTACATATTGTTCACCACAGATATGTTGGCAACTTTCATCACAAATAAATCGACGACTACGTATATAAAAGAAGACAAAAAAACATTTACATCCGACACAAAATAAAATCTTTTTTTTAAACCTGTATTTAATTTCCAATAACAAAAAAATCGTACTCCATACTCCGTATTAGCTAAAAGTGTTCTATTGAATTTTTCAACTAGAATTTTTATTTGCATTTATTACAAAAGTGTCACATAACCAAAATAAATAATTAAAAAAATCTTCATTATTTCTTTGTCAATAAATGATTACTTATGAGAAAAAGATAGTTTACACATCATTAAAAAAAAGAATGCAACTCCGTATATAATTAGAACAGTCAATCTCACACTATATAAAGTCATTGGATTAAAAAGTTACGTATTTATCAATTTAACGGGATTTTATATATTTATTATCTCAAATACTTATATAATAAGATCGTCTTTGATAGGAATAATCGATAATTAAACTAATTAATCTCCAATTGTTGATGGAATATGTGACATGACAAACAAAATGAGTTGGATGAATTATATTGTTAAGGAATAAATTCCAACACAATACCTCATTTGATACCAATCTTAATTTATTTTTTAATCTCCAATTACGTCTACGCATTATTTCAAAACGTCGACATTAAACAACGTATCCCAATTAATATCGTGTTTTAACTAATTATTTAAAAACCCGCTTTCTCACATTAATTTGACAATCACCCCCCTTCTAACTTTACAATAAACATCGTGTTTTAACTAACCGTGTAAAAAAAATCATTTTCTTGAAAATCGTTAAAAAAAAATCCCGAAAATACATCGTGTTTAATTATACTCGTATTTTCTAATTTTATATACTTCCTCCGACTCTCTAATGACTTCTCACTTACCATTTTGGTCCAACTCTCTATTTTCTTCCCATTTGATTTATTTCTTTTTTTGGACATACTTTTTACTGAACTCTCTAACAAACATCGTATTTTAACTAATTATTTAAAAACCCGTTTTCTCACCTTAATTGATTTCTAACTTTATACTACGAGTAATAAACATCATGTTTTAACTAATTATTTATTTAAAAAATCACCTTCTCACCCTTAATTGATTTCTAACTTTATACGAGAAATAAACATCGTGTTTTAACTAATTTTGTTTTCTCACCTTAATTTGATTTTTAACTTTATACCGAGTAATAAACATCGTACTTTAACTAATTATTTACAGGGTAAAAACCCGATTTCTCACCTAAATTAATTTCTAACTCAATAACAAACCTCGTGTTTTAACTAATTATTTTAAAAATTACTTTCTCACCTTAATTGACTTCTTACTTCATACGAGTAATAAACCTCGTGTTTTAACTACCCATATAAAAAACCCGATTCCAAAGACAGTAACTCTTCTGTGAGACCGCCTCACGGTAATTTTATCGTGTGACCTCTCAGGTAGGGGTGATTAAACCTCTTATATGAGAGGTCTCGCAATAAATTATCGTGAGACGGTTTCATACAAGTTTTTGTGTTCCAAAGAATGCAATTAGTCGGAAGTAATAATAATGCGAATAAGTTTGAGACGGATATATATATGAGTATTTACCTGGCGGACTGAAGCGGAAACCGTTTATTCGGAAACCTGGACCGAATCGAATGCAAATCACCACCGGAACAAAACTCCATGACAATACAAGAGAAATGCGAAGCATCAAACTGCGCATAAAGCGACGGCAAAAACGGATGATCCAACATCTTCAATATCTTCTTCTCCATCTCCGCCCTCTGCGTTTTATTCTTCACCACCAGCGCCTCCTTATCCACCACCTTCATCGCATACTCGCACGGCGACGACGACGACGACGACGACGACGACGACGACTCATCGGACCGTAATCGGCACAAGTAAACAGTGCTTATATCCCCTGACCCGACCCGACGGATTAATTTGAAGTCGCGGAAGGTTAGCGGGCGGTTATTGGTGGTTGTTGTGGTTGTGATTGCTTCGAATGCGGATTCGGAGGATCGGTGGGGTTTTAATAGGGTTAGATTCTCATTCTGCGGCGGTGGTTGGCGGTGGTGGTTGTTGGTGGTGGCGGAGTCGAAGGAGAGGCGGGTGGTGTAGGGTGAGCTTGTCATCGAGGTTGAGGTTGAGGTCGAGGTTGAGTGTTCTATCATTTTTTTTAATTTGGGAACGAGAATAATAAATTCATAAATTCATGTGAGATCGTGTTTGAGACGGGTTTGGGGAAGGGATGGGAAGGGGGAAGTGAGGGAAGGGAGGGTGGTTGTGAGTATTTATGGGAGTTGTGTACGGAATATGGATGTGATTACGAGGGTAAATTTGTAGGGGTAGGGGATGGGGGCAGTAAAAAATTGACTTTTACCTTTGACTTTTTTTGGTGACACAAAGGGTAATTTCATACGTAGTGAATGTGTTTTTTCTTGACTTTGGGGTTGTGTGTGAAATCGTGATATATATGAGGTAAAGTTTTTTTTTTTTTTTGAAAGTGAAGATCAATATCATTAATAATAAATCATCCGACATCTACAAAAGATGTCAAATTGAACTGAATACAAATTTGTGAAAAATAAATAAAGAACATCATTGAGACAAAGATCTCTATTAGAATAATGCGCTTCTGCATAGCCTTCTATATATCGCTGTTTATTGACACAGCCTTTCGCGAAGGAATCTATAGATCTGATGAAATAGCCTCCAATATGATGAACTTCCTCTATTTTGAGAAATAGTAGACCGAGATCTGACCTCAATTGTATCGCCGTACGTAGGGATTCCATTGCTCTCATGATCTTACACATAGTTCTTGAAATCTAAGCCCTATACTAATGTAAGGGACTGAAACCTCGAAATAAAAGAAAAAAACCTTGAAAACAACTTTCATAAAAGAGAGACTTTTATTGAATAAGATTCGATAATTAGTGATTGAGATTTGAACAATTTTTGGGGCTTACCATCGATTAATCATCGATGGAGGCCTCAGATCGATGAGGAAAAGTAGGGTTTTTTTTGGGGAGAAAGAGGAGAAAAAACTAGGGTATTCCTATTATATGGGGTAAAGTTATTGTAGAGTTAATAACTGATGATTTAGTTCGGTTTCGATTTTCAAATCAGGTTAAAACAGTTCAGTTATAATCTGGTTAGTTTTTACTCCATATAAGCATTTCCTTCCATCTATTGGTATAACTCGGTAAATGGATTGATGAGTAAAAAAAAATAATGTTGTAAACTGAATTTTTTTTACTATTATTGTAATGAGAATGATCGACTGAGAGTAAATATCATATAAATGGATCCATGTTATTACAGAGTAGTATTTTCACCCTCATTCTCATCAACGACCTACATCCTACTCGTACTAATAGTAAATTTGTTTACCGGCAAGTAATAGGAGAAATCATGAAATTAAATAGGAGGAATTAATAATATCGTACTTCCACCACTCAAAAAATTAAAATTAAAAGGGTCCAGTTTGACAGTTTGATGTAACAAAGGTCAAACATGAGATATTCACGCTTCTGGACATAAGTCGTTAACCTTAACCCGAGCCCGATCTGAACAGACTCGGACCACTCTAGGATGGAACCGATATTATTGACTTAATTAATTAATGAGTGAATTAGTGAATTAATTAATTAAAGTAGTAATTTAATTATATCCAGATTAGGAAATATTCTAGGTGTTAAACACCCAATTAATATTCCCGCTGTTTTGTTACGGGAACATCAGACCAACTTACTTTCTCCTTTCTTTTTTTATTTATTTAATTAAACCCTCCAAATAATAATATTAATAATAATAATATTTAAAAAAAAAAAATTAATAATAATAATACTCGGTATTATTTATCCTAAACGTTCGAAAAACTAACTAACTGACCTCTCTTAAGACTAATATATTTATTTTTAGATCTGATAAACATGCCGGTTTCGGGTTAGGTCGAGGCAGTTTCGAGCCAATTTGTGATACGTGTCAAACTTGGGTTTTCAGCTCGACTGTCAGGTTGGGTTTTCGAGATGACTCAAATTGAGGCATTTTGCGAGGTCTATACATATAAAAAATACGGAGTAAAACAATTTTATTGTATTTAAACGGTTTTAAGTTTAGGACGGATATATACAGTCAGGTTTGAAGGGAGTATGGGAAAAAGTGTGAAGTTACGTAAATAATGTAGGAAGTACATGGTGAACATAATCACTGTATCAAGATCCACCCCAAAATTAAACCTAACAATTTTTTAATAATAATAATATTAGTAATAATAATATTAATTTAATTTTGAGGAATCCTATGCTTTAATTTCAAATAAAATTAAATAAACAATACGCTTTCTTATTGACTTTGGACACACAACTCCCAATTTTTTAGGCAACTTCCAAAACCCTTGTAAATTGTACTTTCCCACATTATTATTATATTTTCTTATAAAATTCTAATCCTGTCAGTATCATAATCGTTCTCGTGTTACAAAATTAGTCGCGCTCGCTACCAACAGGGGTCAGTCTAATTTAACCAGATGTCTCCAGTTCAAGCCCTTGAAATGTACTCGTTATTGTCTATAAGATCCAATATGGCTTGATCGGGACGACACCAGATGAATCTGAATCCATAATCCATGATTCGGACAGTATCAAATAAACCGGTTCGACCATTTGACCATCTAGTTTGATCTCCAATTTTTTTTGGATATTTGGTTTACGGGTTATTGTCAATCTGTCGATCTGATTTTCAGACCGATGATTATCCCTAACCTAATTCAATCGTGTTTATATTGTTATCATTTTATATGATATCGTCTCATATCAGAATTCGTATATCTAAAATAACATGACTTTACCTTTAGACATAAAAAATGATATCTTAGTTAAAAACATGAAGCATCACCCTCTTACCAATTATGTCAACGTAAGTAGATACGTGTGTAACATAAAAATCAAACATTTCCATTATACACTATCTATAAATTAATAAATTAATAAGTAAATAAATAAATAAATACATAAATGGATCAATTATTTTAATGGGTTAAATTCAAAAATATTGATAATATAAATGAAGTTGTCTAGAATATCTTTTTTAGATACTTTTATGACATATTTTCCGTAAAAAATAACTAATTTATTATTAATAAATCGATAAATTTTTAAATATAAATGGGTCATTGTACGATTCATTTATCACATTTGTTATTTTTTTTTTTTTTTGGTGACGAAGGAACCCGCAGCAGCCACTACTGGTGAATATAAACGAATTTTTTTATACGAAAATACTGTTGTATTGTGCGAAATCGTCTCATATAATAATTAAAAAAAATAAATCAATTTTAGATCGTTGTAGTTTAACATTGTATTATGCAATTAAGATTAACAGAAATTGTCACACTCTTGTCCCCTACATATAGTGCATAATATCTGTTCTTGAATTATATAAATTATATAATGTCAATGACACATATACTCGTATATTTCTTGTATTATAAGGAGTATATATATATATATAATTAATTTCAAATCGACGTTATTTAATTAATTAATTAATTAATTAAACAATTAGATTCAAACTCGGGAACTAACTGACCCGACAATCCGACATCACTAACTAATACTCTTACCGTCACAGTTATTTATTTACTTTTTTATATTATTTGTGAGAAATGACGTTAGGAGTACAAAACGTTTTTGGAGGGGATACGTATGCGAAGTTAATACCTTATATTTCCATGGATATATATGCATGCAAAAAGGTTTTCTAATTGACGATAGTGACTAAACCTGATATTGATGCAAGAGACGATATTGACATTGGTGACCATAATAACATGACCATGTCGATTGTGACCTTGATAAGGAGCCCGATAACCTGACTATGATAAATGCGCTAACTATAAATGTGATGTCGTAAATTGACCCGATTTTATATATAGCTTAAACGTCGAGCTGCTAGGGGATGTCATATTTGGTCCAGTTTCAAAACAACTGATTTTTATACCGACCCGATCCAAACCCCAGAATTTTTTCACAATTAACCAAATTCATAAATACTTATTTTCTTACAATAACTTAGGATTTTTATTTTTTTTTCATTTTTTTTATAAATGATACTTTGAATTATTAGAGACGAGTACAAATTAAAAGTATTAACAAAAATTAAGCTTTCTTTTGAATCTTTAACTCAAGAAAATTTAGACCCGAACTAAACCATACCCGACTCGAAATAAAACAAATGATAAAAGTGGTTAATCGAGATAAATCCAATCGAAATCGAACTGAAACCGAAAATAAAGTCTAACCCGATAATAACCGAATCAATTTAAAGTCTAATTTTCAATGTGCCACATAATTTCGGAAAATAAAATTCAAAATACGGAATATATAAATAAATGCTCGTAAAACTTACGTGCCTCCTTGAGTAAAATCGTGCGTCCGCCCCTTGGATAATAAGGTAAAAAAAACTCGAAAAACCGGGTACTATTTCCTTAAAACACTTTGCTGCCTTCCATCTGGGATTGCATATAGAACAATAGGCTTTGAAGATCTTACAAATGGGACATCACATCTGAAGTACCCTTTCCTCTCCAACTGTATAACTTCTCCATGTTTTATGTTCCTCATATTTGAATCTCCAATGGCTAAAGTCTCCATTTTTGTTACCGGATTCAACACGTCGAGAAAATCTTCATCCTCTTCCACCTGAAAAATTTGTAGCCAAGAAAATAGTTTAAGAGCTGATGATAGTAATGTGCATTTAACTTTCAATTACGACGAGTCTGTCTTGGTTTTTCCTACAAATACGTAATAATCAACCACCACAACCACCGTGAGCGACTCACCCACACCCCCTGTACCACCAGACAACCGCCTCACACGGGCCACGAATACACGTAATAACAGTGATTATGATGAGGTTGGGATTTACCCAAGTCATGCAAAGATAGTTAGCAAGTCGGCAAAATTGAGTGATTAATCGCGGCACTAAATGAAAACGACCAGATTCATTCTTAGAATAGCAACGCCCCGTAAATAGTAAACGGTGAAAAATTACTGCTTCACCGTATAAAATAAGGTGTTAATACGCGACAGATAAAACCAATCTTTGTCGTAAATCATACCGGAATAACGAGCAGAAAAACAAAACTTTCTGACTACACTTCATCCTATAGTTCTAATACCAAATGTAATAAGAGATGTTGATCGGATAATGACACTTTATGTTGAAAATTTTACGACATATTGGGTGTGAAAGAGTAAGAGTTTATTATGAAAAACAATTACCTTCTTCTTTGAGATTAAGTAATCGAACTCCATGAGTTGAAGTTTAACCAATTCATCAATTTCAGGCAGCCAAGTCAGTTTCAACTTGGTCGTCTTGACGGATCCTTGCAGATTCAAGACACCGACTAACTGTGTCACACGTCCTGTATCGTCCTTCTTAATCTCTTTAATAATGGCGTTACCCCAGTCCATCAGAGTTATTTCTTCATTGGCCGAAATGGCTGTAGCATCCGCGTACTCAATCCATATGTTCTTAGTGTATGTTGTGCACTTTTCCCCGGCGCCCTCGTACTTTTTATGACGGGGTATGATTTGAACATATGGAACATCGGGACCATCAGTTAAAGTGATTAAAACACGGTTCTCCACAACCAAAGCAGTATGTCGCGCACACACGGGGTCGATGATTTTTTTGTTTATCGTCCAGAGCTTGTCCCACTCCATGAGATTAAGATTTTTTGAAGCCCCCTACAATAAAGATAAGCAGTAAATAAATTGATTAAAATCATACGGACTGTTTATGTCGATAAAAATATTCAAGAAAAGTGAAGGGATGTAAGTTTTTAAGTTGTACCTGCTCGAGAATGAACTGAATCAAAGCATCGATTTTCAGACCTCTACGTACAATTCCTTGAACAGTGGGAAAACGAGCATCATCCCACCCGTCAACCTTCCCATTTTGGACAAACCAAAGAAGTTTACGTTTGCTCAGAAGAGTATAAACCATATTCAGCCTACTGAATTCATACAAGTGAACTTTTCGTAACCCCATGTCCTTCTGAATTCTGTGATACTGGGCATTACGGTCATGATATTCACTAGACCGAAGAGCATGTGTTATACCTTCAACTGAATCCACAAAAGGGCAAGCAAAGTCATAGGTCGGATACACCTTATACTTGGATCCGATACGGTGATGAGGAATTGGGTTACAACGATAATAAACCGGGTCTCGTAAAGATTTGTTGGGATCTTGCATATTAAGTTTACCTCTAACACAACACGTCAAACCCCTTTCGGACCCAGCAATCATTTCTTTCCACAACGTAAGGTTTGTCTCCACGCTTTCATTCCTACATTTCGACTCAATCCCGTCCATCCTCTCTTTTTGCATTTGCTCACGTGGAGTGTCATCCACGTATGCTTTCCCCTCCTTGATTAATTTCTCAGCCATTTCCATCAACTGAGGGAAATAATCAGAAGTGTATGTTACAGCATCGTAAACGATGGCCAAAGTCTCTATATCCTTGAGAAGATTCTCGACAAACTCGTTACTTTCCTTTGCTGGGTTCGTATCATCAAAACGGATAATCAGCTTACCGTTGTACTTTTCAGCAAAATACTTATTAAGCAAAGCTGCTTTTGAATGTCCTATATGGAGATAGCCACTCGGCTCCGGAGCAAATCTTAAACAAACTTTCCCAAATTCAGCATTCGGAAGATCCACTTCAGATCGACCTGTTGCTTTCACCTTTTCATTGTTATTTCCAGCAGAAAGTTTTGAATCGTTTTGGGAAACTTGATCTTTTGATTTTCCCGTCACTTGCTTCCCCGAACCTTTTTTTGGGGTAAACTCTAGTACAACCTCATTCAAGCTATTGTACTCGGCACTTAGAGAGTTGTACCAACGAACCAAGTTTAGATATTTCTTGTTGGATTTCTTCAAACTCTCCCACCTCGGCCCAGTTGCTACAAAAGAAAGTCCAGGTTTACATAAACATGCAAAACAACAACAGCAGCAACAACAACAACAAAGCCGTCGTCCCAAAACGGTTTGGGATCAGCTAACAAGATAATCAATCATTATTAGAAGTCGTCAAGTCGGCACATAGAAACATGGACTATAAGAAATAAGATTCAAAAATATCATAAATTCCGGAGAAATAGACCCAAAATTCGTAACAAGCAAGGTGAGAAATCATACAACACCGATTTATTGCCACCCCTACCATTTGACAAATTGAGTCGAGAAATAAAAAGAGATCACAGTGAGTATATAAGCACCTGCAAGGGCAGCCCACAAATAGATGTCGGCAATGGACGCATCATTACCGACCAAAAACGTGTTAGTCAACAAGTATGTGTCCAGATAGCCGCAACCAGCTTCGAATTCCGATCCTTTATCAAGAATGGAAAGGTAATCCAACCACTGATCAACCTACAAAACCACGAACGACATAATGAATTAAACCGTTCATGTTAGAAATTTAGCCATTTAGAAGGTCAACACCCCGATACCAACTTAGCAAATACTCGTACAACAACAATAACAACATCAGAGCCTCAGTCCCAAAAATATTTGGGATCGGCTAACATGAATCACTATCTCAACTCTCAAGAATAAATAAAATTAGGGTTTCAAACACAAAATTAGGTTGAAAGCGTAAATAATTAGGGAATGAGAATACAAAACCTGTCCAGCCCGAAAAGCGTCATTCTCGTATAACTTTGAGTCGCTAGCAGCTCGGCCTATGTATCGAAGAAGGACAAGAGATCCATGGAGTTTCGACCTATTGCAACAAACATGAAACCAAATTTCAACTCTCGTTTTTTCATGAGACCGTCAACAACTCTCCATCATACTAAATTCTCCCTCCGTTCCAATCATCAATCGTATACATTTGATTAAATATACAGTAAATCACATCGATTAAAAAAACGTATACAATTGATTGAAACGGAATCAGAGCGCTAACTAACAAGATGAACTGTACAAGCATGGCGAATCTCGTATCGTTAAGAGCAAATTCTATCCTATCGAATCGCGATTGAAGAACAGTAATCCGAACACAAAAACAAAAATTAAGAGCAACGAAGGAAAAGATACCCATTATCGAAGAGGAAGTGAGGAATTGAAGCAGAAGGGAGAGAAGGATGTAATGAGAGAGAAATTCCAGCAATTTTCGATGCACAAATTACTGCTAATGGCGGATTATCAACTGCAAAAAATAGCTTTATCTCCATTATCCTTATCAATCAATCAATTTCCACAATTGGAATCGATTGATTTCTCGGGGTTTAGGGATTCCAGTGGATTCGACGGCGGAGACTGGTGGCTTGGACGGTGGGGGAGGAAGTGGCGATTGGTGGTGGCGTGAAGTAGGTGAAAATTTTGGGGATTAGGGTTTCTGGGTTTTAGAAGTTTTGACAGATCATCACATATTAGTCATATTAGTCCATCACATGTCGGGTTAAACCGTATACTTGACTTTTCCTTGACCCGCCCGATTGGATTCTAAGGATTTTAATAAAATATCGGATCGCTCCCTTACTTCGATCAAGACGTTTTTTTTAGAAAGTTTCGGATTACATGCTGTTTGGATTCTCGGAATACATATTACATGTTTGGATTCTCGGAACCCATATTACATGTTGTTTGGGTTCTAGACCAAAAAGAATATTATAGGCTTCGAGAATTTGTATGGTATCGGTACGTTTATGCCGAATGGGCGAACGGTACTACTCCTTCGTGGTTTCCGTTTTTTTGGAACGAGGAAAAAAATAAACTGATTGATAAATGGTACTCCGTGTTATGAATAAGTGGATTCGGGTATCCCGTGTTATGTTATATTTTGATCGATTTTTTTTTTTTTTTTTTTTTTGCAACATGATCGATTTATTTGTAAGGAGTAATTGAAGCCGAATATGATGTTTCAATACATCAATTCAAACCGAAAAATTGAATACTTTGCCAAAATAGCCTTGACTTCGACACTTTGAAACAGTGTCGGAGACGACACCTCGTACAAGAGTCTGTTTATTAAACGTTACTCGTACAAGATACATACAAAACTACATGATCTGAAAAACAAAAAAACTACAGAATTTGTGCCTGCCTAATTTGCTAGTATTACTCCGACTCTTCTAATTACCACGTGTCCCCATGTCCGAAAATCGGACATGGAAAATCGGACATGTATTATGGGTACGACCATTGGACGTGCAGAATTTTCATAAAATTAGCCGTGCGAGACACTTGGAAGCGCACCTGTGTCGGAAACAACGGTCAGGATGAAGCGTTGACGGTTGAAGACGTTTGCTGGAGATGCCAAGCAACAACATCGTTGTAGCTAAGACCACCTCCAAAGATGTCGAGGGCACTGCCTACGGTTACATCAACTCTTTCCTTCCCCGAAACCTTTATCCTCTCCAGATCTTGCATTACTGTGACGCCACCGGCATAAGTTACTGGGATCTGAAATTCAAACATGGATCGATCCTTATACCGATTAGTAAATCTGATACGGATCACTTGGATTGCTTCATACTCTGACTCTTCTAATTACCTCGTGTACAATGTACACACGTATCTGACATTTCACACGGGTATGACACTCGGACTCTCCATTTTAAACCAAACTGCCGATTTTCATAAAAATAGCCGAGTCCGACACTTGGATACTCCAACTCTTCTAATTACCTCGTGTACACGTGTCCGACATTTGACACTCGGACATGGGTATGAAACTCGGACTCTCCATTTTAAACCAAACTATGCCGATTTTCATAAAAAATAGCCGAGTCTGACCCTTCAAGACGAGTGCGAGTAAAAAAAAACTTCTTACTCACCGGAGAGTATTTGCCCAGTAATGACACTAGCTCTTCATCAATACCCAACCTGCAGCAACGATATTACGAAAGCACATGTGAGACGGGGACACTATCATCAGATCGAGTGAAAAATCTCATGTTCTCAATTATCTCATAAATGTATATACACGGAGACGGGGACGGAGACTCACTTTTTCCCTTCTACATCCACTCCGTGAACAAGAAACTCGTCAGCGTACACAGAGAGGAATTCCAAAGTACGCTCATCAACATAAACATCACTGAACTTCTGCCATCTGTCGGTCACAATAGCATATCTACCTTCCTGAAGAATAAACCAACGATAGATTATTTCAACAGTTTCAACTTCTGATGTCGACAGTTCATTAAAGTTGACGACAATGAGTATTACCTTTTTCCTGCAGCTCAAATCCAATACAAGCCTGTTTCTTCCGATAACCTGAACGAGAGCCTTAAGCCTATCCATGTCCATCTGCCCATTGTTGAACACGTACTACAGACATTGCAAGATCAAGTTAGCTGATATAGTATGTCTCAAACTGCAGCTCCAGCATTACAAGTTTACAACACGAAAAAAAAAAAAATCTAAAAACAAAAAGAGAGACGGTCAGTTCACAAAAACACAAAAAAGCCACAAGCTCTGTCTTTTGGCATAATATCTCATTTACCAAAAGTCTGTAGTCTACTACTTTATTTTTCGAGTTAACAAACATTTTCAGACGAGGAGACGTGAGCTAAAACTGAACAAGTCTGCACTTACCGACGTCACAATAACATGACTGGCTCCTTCTTGAATGTAGCTTAATGCATTCTCTGCATTAATGCCCCCGCCAACTTGCAGGCCACCTAGACGTTGGCATTCTCAAAGTCAGTAAAGCAGCATATCCAAATTACAGCAATTATATGGCCATAGTTAGTTTTTTGCTATTTCAGCTTTTCTAATTGAAGGATAATTGCATCAAATGCTGAAATTGTCGGTTACACCCACAACATGACTCATCGACCACAGCCACACCCACCATCTCCACATCACTAGCGGACTTACCACCGTCAATCCTCACCACCAAGCAAGTTAAACACTCTCCACAGTGACTAAAAAACAAGCACTCAATCACCAACGCACAATCCTCAGCACAAAAAACACACACAAAACTACCTGAAAATAAGGAGATAATGAACCCTACCGGGATAAGCACGTAATGCTTCAATAGAAGCAGCCTGGCTCAAAGGGTCAGCACCAAGCATGATAACATGACCACCAAGAAGGCCATCGTCTCTATATAACCTTGCATATTCACCTGCACTCTTATCGGACTCAAAATTGGTAACTAATGCTGATGAATGATCTCCTTCCTTCAAATCCGAAAGGGTCGACCCAACAATTTGCTTCACTTTCCCCTATAAAACCCCATCAAATTAAGCATAGTTATGAGTTCTCCACAACAAAGATCAAAATTGTCAATACCATCATCAAATTACTTGCATATTTCCATTAGCCCTTTAAAGCTAGGGATATCCATTATAATTTCATTAATTAATGTCAAAACTTCAAAAACCAAATTAAAAAAAAAATGTAAAAACCAAATTCGCGGAATCAGATTCCCTCGGTAACAGGCGAATCACGAATCATTAAGAGCGAATTCTATCCTATAGCTTACTAAACATACACCTAGTACATACTCTATAAGAGCGAATCGTGAATCGGTAAGGGCGTATTCGTAAGTAACCATGACGGTAACAATTGAACAACCAGCTGAGAAAACAAACCTTGTGAATGTCAATGCAAGGACGAAAACGGGCAGCACATTGGATGGAAATGGGACGAACAGAGGTTGGTAATCTTGTGGTTGAAAGGCGACTTATATGAGAAGAACAAGGATTGATAGGAACGGTAGGTTTAGTGATTGGTGAGTTGCAAAGGAAAGTTGACGCCTCCATTTTTGGTTATCTTTAGGCCGAACTGCGTTTGCAACTTTCTGAGATGTATTTTGCCTTCAAACACACAAATTTCACACAATCACAATAATATCAGTCCCGTTTCACAGATACAAACAACAATTAAACACGTAATTCGCCTTTAAATAACAAGATTTCAATTTATGACGTTTACAGAAATACAATGATGCCGATTACCAATCTCGTTTTACAAACAACTAATGAACTAAACGCTTCATGTGCTCACAGAAGAAAAACTACAACAATTACACAAGACGATTAAAGCATTTAAACAAACACGATTTCAATTTAGAGTGATTACTGAATTAAAATAATACCAACTACCAATCTCGTTTTACAAACAACTAATGAACTAAAAACCTCACAAAAGAAGAAGAAAAAAAAACTAACATATACAACAACAATCAAACAAGACGATTAAACACGTATTCCGTCTCTAAACAAACATGATTTCAATGTAGGATGTTTAGTGAATTACAACGATTCCAATTACCAATCTCGTTTTACAAGCAACTACTGAACTAGACAAATACACCGTATACACAACGACAATTAAACAAAACGATTAAACACGTATTTCGCCTTTATACAAATATGATTTCAATGTAGAATGTTTACTGAAATACAATGATACCAATTACCAATCTCATTTTACAAACAACTAATGAACTAAACCAAATACTCCGTCATATATACAACAACAATCAAACAAGACGATTAAACACATATTTCATCTTCAATATAGAATGTTTACTGAATTACAACAATACCAATTACCAATCTCGTTTTACAAACTACTAATGAACTAAACAAACTTACTCCGTATATACAACGACAATCAAACAACACGATTAAACACGTATCTCGTCTCTAAACAAACAAGATTTCAATGTAGAATGTCTACTGAATTACCAATCTCGTTTTACAAACAACTAATGAACTAAACAAATACTCCGTATATACAGCCACAATCAAACAAGGCGATTAAACACGTATTTCGCCAATACACAAACACGATTTCAATGTAGAATGTTTACTGAATTACAATGATACCAATTACCAATCTCGTTTTACAAGAACTAAACAATACTCCGTATATACAGGAACAAACAAACAAGACGACTAAACACGTATTTCGCCTCTAAACAAACACGATTTCAATGCAGAATGTTTACTGAATTACCAATCTCATTTTACAAACAACTAATGAACTAAACAAATACTCCGTATATACAGCAACAATCAAACAAGACGACTAAACAGTATTTCATCTCTAAACAAACACGATTTCAATGTAGAATGTCTACTGAATACCCAATCTCGTTTTACAAACAATTAATGAGCTAAACAAATACTCCGTCTATACAACGACAATCAAACAAGACGATTAAACACATATCTCGTCTCTAAACAAACACGATTTCAATGTAGAATGTTCAATAAATTTCGATTTAGCTTTACTCTTCCCACAGTAGTGAATCATTTCCCCAAATTCCTAAATTAACTTTACTCTCCATACGACAACATTCATACATTCAATTAAAACCTAGATAAACAATGAACATGACAAATCAAACAAGAAACTGAACAGCAGCTAAAAAACAAGTTTCAGCATAATAACACTAGGATTCAGATGATAAAGATGCAATCAATCGTAAATTCGTAACGGTGTGAACTGTGAATATGAATGAGGAAGAGAGAATGGAGAACTTTACTGGAGACGGCAATGGCGGCGGCGACGGCGGTGCGCGGGAGACGAAGGAGGAGAGTTGAGTGCGAGGAGGATGAAAGTTTCTGAAAGTTTGCTCACGAGTCTAAGACTCCGACCCGAACCCGACTCTGACAGTTGAATTAAGACCCGAGTTTGATCCCTAATCTGAATAGACTGAGGTTAACCCGAATGACCAAACATTTATCATAGGAAATGAGTCGATCGATATCTCTAAAAATTTGAAAATAACAAATTTGAAAACAACTTGTTGACTTGAGCTGAATTAAGACCCGAGTTTGGTCAACCCAGTCTAACCCGAATGACTCGAAGTTTTATTGTAGAAAATGTGTCATCAATATCCCAAAAAATTTGAAAATAACAAACCAGATAATGTCGTTTTTATTGTAAAAAATGCGCCCGACACCTCATTTTTATTGGTTTTGTTGTTGTTAATTGGTTTTGAGAACCCAATAATCCAATGCACTTTCTCTGTTGGCAAAAAAAAAAAAAAAAAAAAAAAAAAAAAAAAAAAAACCGATAATGATCTCACCCGACCTGAAGTTGACTTAATTCTTCTGACCCAACCCTAGCCCGACCTAGTTGACCCATCTACCAGGTCTACTCACACAGTCCGAACTGAAGAACAAAAATGACGAATTTCGTTCTCTACTTGCGAAAATACCCAAAAACTGAATACTCCTATCGTCCTATATGTTCTCATCGACAAACTACAAAAGCCGAATTGAACCTACTTTGTCGAAAAATAAAGAGTAAGAAATTCAACCGACTACACACCTACACGGTATTAGATGATAATTCATATTCCAAATACTCGGTACTTCACATTATACGAAACTCACCCTACCCAAATAAAAACAAGATATGACGAAAAAACAGCATCGTATAAGACGTTACAGGTAACAACTAACAAATACTAGTACTACTACAAAACTACAAAATTTGCGCCTGCGCCGTGCTTATAATCTCTTCCAGTCGCGCCAAATCTTCAACGCAGCAAATTCTCCGAGGTTATAATTTCAGGGTTTAATCACACGATAATTCGAGAGCATGACGACTCCTTTCCTTTCAGCCGGGGGTTTTAATAGCTGGTTTTCCGAACTTTCGTAGGAGTATCAAATTTCCACATGGTTTTAAGTTATTTTGGGATAAATCAGCAGGGTGTTCTTTTTTCGAGCAGAGATTCGAGAAAGTTGGAGCACAGTTTTGTAAGAGGAGGTAGAGTATGTGAGGGACCAGTAAATATCGTCTCCCATGGCCGCTCGGATAGTACGATGGGCACGTGCGAAGTTTTCTTCAGTTCAAACTTTGGTAATTCCCCAAAAATAGAGGCATAACCCGATTCTCCTGCAACATCGAAAACAAAACCTGTTTCATAAATATCAAAAGATGACTCGGGGTCGGCTTTCCTGTCTGAGATTATGTCATGATTTGGCGTCGACATCCATGTTACTTTCTCTTGGGTGTCGTGCCCCGTGTCTGACATCGACACGACACTTTGATACTTCAATTTAGATCAAAAAATGAAAAGTTTGAGCACAATAGTCTTGCCCGACACTACGACACGACACCTCGTAGAGTATGAGTAACATAGGTTGACACGGGCTATGTAAATAGGATCACGGGCTGTAGGATCATACGTAGTAAAAAAGTTCCGTTCGAGAGAAGGTTGTCAGCGGAAAAAAATTGAAACGGGCTATATATAAATATATATCCAGTTAGGGGAATTCGGAAATGAAATACTCGTAATACCTGGTTCTTCAAGCATTACGTCCTTTCTTCTGCTCCAGTTCAAGTCGGGTTGTTCTTTGCTTAAAGGATCAAATACTAGGTACTCGTGGTCACGGTTGACATACGCAAGAAGAACAGAGGGTATTTTTGAGTCGGAATCCTCCTGCTTCAAATCAGGCAAATGACTTGATTGGAGAAATGAAAGCCCGCCTCCTTCCGCCTGCCATAATAATATATCAATGTAATAATGTATATTACTCCGACAATTTCCTTGGGTGCTGTTTCACGTGTCTAACACCAACACCACACTTCGATACTTCAATTTAGAGCAAAAAATAATTTTAAAAAAAATAATAATTGCTCAAGATTGCCGTGTAAGACACTATGACACCGTGTCGGACACGACAACTAGCAAAAGAGTATGAGTAACATACTCAAAATAGCCGTGTAAGACACTCTGACACCGTGTCGGGAACGACAACTAGCAGAAGAGTACGAGTAACATAGTATCGATCACCAAAAGTTATCGCTTCTCTTTGAAAGGCTCCGCTATATGTATAAAACAGAAGTGAAAAGACCAAAAAAAAAGGAAGGGTTTGGAATACACACACGTTTGGATTATACTCCGTACTTGTCAATTGATGCTCAAATACCAACATTTAACCTTGAAAGAGCGTAAATAAAAAGACATTTATCGAAACAACTTAGTCTCTCTGAAGAATAAAGGCCAGACATGCAAAATATACCTTTCTGACCAACCACGTAGCCACAGGTACCGGGGAACTGACATCAAACAATAAGATAACGCCATCTTCTGCGGAAGCTAAATTTCTGTCTGATTCAAATGGTGCCGGCAAACGAGCCAGAACTGCAAACGATGAATCGTTGTTCTCCATACAAGCAACAGCTGACCACCATGATGAGTAAATGCAGGGGTCAGAATATAATTCATACTCAAAAAACATTGCGTGCATTGAATGACGGTTATTTCACAATAAAAAGAAGTGGAGCCAGTTTGGTGAGCCATTTATACTAGGAATATTATAAAGAAATACGGAGTAATATTCAAAACATTGTGCAGCCAGTCTATTAGACGAAGAAAAGTATAAACAGGTTTAGACTGATTGCTAAAGGAAATCAGACCTTCTATTGACACGTTGTACGACCATGATTTGGTCATCTTGGATAGAGACCATAGAGATAGTTGGGGCTTGGAGCCTTGTGAAATGGACACAACATACTCGGACTTTCCGGCAAATGAAAGGTTCGATATAGGCTGTCAAGGCAATAAAAACCTCTATGTAAGCATACAAAATAATATATAACCAAAATATAGAACGATCCACCAAATTTAAAATAAAATGACATCGACAGAATGATGGGGATAAAAAAAGTTCAAAAATCAAGATGTCTATCCTGGCTCCACAAAACGGCCCTAGCATTCATGTGAAGACGTGAAGTGAGGGACAATGGGATTTCGAAAAACTAAACAAACGGTATACCACGGGCCTTCAACAGAGTTGACTACTAGATATCTCTCCGAAATTCATAATGTGCCAGCTCAGTGATGACAAATTTGTTCTTGCATTATAACATGGATAAATTTTTGAGGCTCATGTGGAGCTCAATTCTTACACGCGACAAAATGCATTTCTAACACCCATGTCTTTGACCATTATTTACCATTCTCGTACAATACGGTAAACTATACTTGGTAGATTTATTAGAGTTCCAATTAACGTGTCATATGAAATGTGTGATGATTACCGTATGCGTTTCTCCTATCACACCCACAAGAGAATTCATGTCTGGATCCCATAATGTTATCACGGATTCAGCAGCAACAGCCAAAACAGATCCATCACCAGAAAAGGCTGCAGCAGTCATGGGCTGGCCCCTAAGAAAGAGTAAAACCACACAAGTTATATAAATTCGGTATCGGGAAGGGAGTAGCAAAAAGGGAAATACGATGTTGGGAAGTTTTAATAGCTTTCACTCAGATTTGTGGGCCATTGTGGCACTAAAAATTAAGCCCGGGTGATCACTCAGATTTGTTGTGTGCAACAAGGGGAAAACAGAAGCTTATGCCATTCATGCCAAAAGCTTAAATGAGAACTTACTTGTATGAACCAACAGAGTGGCACACCCAGCCTGAGTGTTCATTGTCATTATCCCTACCTTTAGGTGTACTATTACGGACCCACATCTGCAGACACAAAACAAGACTGTTAGACATTATTTTGGAGCAAGTTGTGGGTGGTACACTACTGGTACCGCCACATACTCAGTAGCCATAAGAAGTGGGGAGGCTTTAGGGTTTTAAGATTAGTTTTCAACCTGGAATAGCAAAAAAATCACCTCCAACCTCTGAATATTCATCACGTCTTAGTATAGGGTATCTAACCAAAATTTTGCCGTTTTTTACATTTATTTTGCATTCTAGAAACTTATAATGTATTTCAACTTCCAACAATAAGTACCTTGAAATCACCACCATAAGAAGAGCTGACCACCATTTTCCATCCAGGACGAAAGGCAATCGCAGAAACATCAGCATCCCTGTATGATATTGAATAAGCACATTAATCACAGGCTAACAGTTGATACCTCTATGTTCTCAGAGTCACAAGTGAAAATCTTTGAGTAAAACTGTTTGAACACTCAGTTAGAGTACTACAAACGTCAATGATTATAATTCGATATCTACATAAGTTTAGAAAGAGGAAAGGCGGCTGTCTGTGTTACTAACAATATTGAGTACGGAGCACTAAATATGAAAAACTGAAAGGTGACAGAAAAATCATCAAAGATGATGTATAATGTGTGCTACAGTTGTGTACAAATCATCAAAATGAAAAACATAACAGAACAGTAAGAGAAGCTGCTTCGCAAAGAACTAATGAGCAGCAACAGATCACATGTGCTAAAAGAAACAAACCTGTGAGGTTCATAAACTATGGTGGACAGTTTAAACTCTTTTTTCTGATTCTCAGATGCCCAAAACTTTAAGCAAGTAAGGCCTCCAACTCCATCTTCAGGGAGCCGTGTTTCAACCGTAATCATCATGGATCCATCATCCGAAAGTGCCACCAAGCTCACAAACACCTGTGAACAGAAATTGTCAGATAAGCATACACATTCTCAGGTTAAGTGAAGTACTGCAATAATGCTAAACTAATAGAGCAACCGCAAGGAAAATGTCAATCACCAATTTTTGGCTTGATAATTACAATTAAATACATAAACGAAATATGTGAAGAAGAAAAAGGCATACAGTTATATCGTCATTTGGTAGATAATTCCTTTCACATATCTGAACCTGTAGAAAAGTTAAAAGAACAATGATTCAACAACTTGGGATCATAACCTAAACAGGTAAGAGACATCTGACAACTAGATGCAATATGAACTAACACAAAGTTAAAGGACAAAAGTCACCAACGTGGGGCAATAATGACTCATTTTCTTGAGAGGACTGCCTTGAACATTATAGAATATACAAAGTTCACATGTTTCGAAAGTTCATCTAACAACAAAGAGGAACAAGGACATGGAGTCCCAATATGAAGAATAATGAAGATAACTGATTACATGTATATAAGTAATTGAAATACCCTTAAACACCCAGAGCTCAATGACAGTTAATGATATGATTATATTGTACAGTGAAAAGTTTTGAATTTGGTGTTTGCAAATTTTGTTAGTTTAAATTACTTTACTCAATGTCGATATCAACAATTCAAATAAAATAAAGACAAGACACTAACCTAAGTCCTACCTACACTTCTATAATCCGGCACATGATTCTATCATTCATGTAAATAGAATGATGCACAACCATAGACAAAATGATGTCTACACACCAAAGTACATTAGCATAACTAATACCACTATGAGTGCTTAATATAAAAGATAAATAGTCGAGTACACAAAGGAATGAAAGAAAGGGTAAGGAATTTAGAGTTCCAACTTTGCACCTCTGAAACTTCACGGTCATCAAATAAGCTATAAAACTGGATCCGATAGTTGTCTGTAGGTAAAGCAACTAAGCCAGCTGATCGGTCAAAGTTAAATCCGCCACCAGCACCATTCCACATATCTGGAAGAGAACAAGGAAGCTGAAAAGAACTGCATTAGAATAATCTAATCGGCACACTAATCTTGGACTGAAAATTTGTAGGGTTAAATCGTTTTATGACACAAATTTTACCATGCCTTCCAATTTAGATTACCAAAGAAATACTTGTACTGTACAAATTTGGAATAGTAAATTACTGTATACAATAAAACCTATCGTATATAGGTAGACATATATTTCGTGCAACTTCCCAGTTGAATAATAATATTCCTACCATGTCAATGCCCTTTCGGCCTTTCTTTCTACAATATAGTTGATGGCAAAAGAATATAGCCCCAGATAGAGGGAATAAAAGAGATTTAATATTTTAGTCCAGGGAGTCACATGATACAAGATACGGAGTAACTAAAGGCCTTGGTAAAAGTCTGGTTCAGAATGTAGAACCAGGCGCCACAAACTATAATGAAATCAATCAATCAACACTAACCTTAATTCCGGCAATCGAATTTATAATTTCCAAGGACGTCATCTTCAGAATATGTATCTGATTATCTGCACAAGATATCTAAAGACACTTGTTTCAGTGATGAGCAAAGTTGTGGTACAGTTGCGTAGAGAATGGAATAAGTTAAAAAGGAAGTAGAATGTGCTAAGTGCCAAGTGCCTAGATGAGATCAATCTCTCTCAATAACTGATAAACTAGTCATCACTCATCAGAAGTCCATTACCATACTAGACTTACCACTGAGAGAGTAGGATCAGGGGAATGAACAAAATACAAAAGTGGAGCCCCAATTCGTGGCAAAAACTTCTGCTTCCCAGTATCAAGCTGCCACAGTACGAGAACTCCTTCGTTTCCACCTACTCAACGAAAAAGAGAAGAAGAAAAAAAGGCTATTAGTTGAAAACAGAGAAATGGCCAGATACTAGGAGCCACTGCATTAGACATACAAAGCAAAAATGTTCCAAACAGGTTATTGTTGATAATGAGAGCAAGATGAAGAATGACGACCAATCGACCGTTAATAGATGAATCACTGTAGAACAGAGTGAACCCCCACAGTAAGAGTCTCAACTACCACAAAATCTAACTTTGAGGACTTAGAACTACAGTTACATAACTTTAAGGATCTCACATAAATTACGGACAAATTTACCCTTGTTTATACTTCCTAGTTCCTACATCCCAATCTTCTTAGTTTGATCTCACATAAGTTACTCGACAGATCTACCCTTGTAGCATAAGCAACAATTAAAGTCGTCCTTTGTATCATAAATTAATTAATTAATAAATACATAAAACTAGGACGACTCCTTTAGATGATCTTTCAAGCCGCTGACAGTCGATTAATTATGTCAATCACAACAGTAGCAATAAGAAACACAAATAACAACAGCAAATAGCAAAAAAAACAGCAATGATATAGAGCCACAAACCAGCGATGTACACAAGTAGGAAACAAAAGGCATAATAGTGATATCGATTATTAACAAAATGATTTATAAATAATGCTAAAAATGATTTTGAAACCTGAGTACAAATAAGCGCCGTCAGTAGAAAATGAAAGAAACTTCACTTCGGATGAGTGCCAGTGCCATGTAGAGCACGACTCAGCGTCATCATTTCCTCTAACCCCCGGCCTCTCGCCTTCATGCGTCAGTTTCTCATCAGCTTTTCCTTTTACCTTCGAAAGTGTTCTGCGGCCAAAACCCCTCCAAACTAAGATTCTTCCTGTGATATCACCAGCGGCCACAATGCTCTTGTTTGGATGGAAAGCAAAAGTCGAGAAGGTCTTTGTATGATGTAATTTCAGCCTATTTGATAGAGTACGCTTAGAATCAACAGGTGGAACATTCCAAATATGAAGCGTCCTTTTCTTTTGAACGCCGAAGAAATCCCCTGAGGGACTGCCGGTTATAAACTCTGGCTGTTCATTCTGTCAAAGAAAATACATAAGCACTTCTCCAACAGATATTAAGAGCACAACTTTTAGACCCCATCGCTCTGATGGTTGATAAAGACATGATATTAAGCTACAATTTGATGTTCCAACAAAAAACACAACCCATCGTTTAATAATGCTGACATGTAGATAATAGCAAAAAAAATAAAAATTGTGATAACTCAGCCATATACCAAATTTTAACTGACAGGTTTCCCTCTGTTAGCGCCAAAAGGTAATTGTTAAGGAGCGATTTAGATTTTAGTATGAATCAGTATAGCATGAATCATGTAACACGTTGTTGAGTCAAATCTTCAAAAATGCATTACAGCCTGTCACTCATAGCTTAAAGCAGGAAAGTCACCAAGGCCACAAAACTGAATTACATTAAACACTGTAGGTCAGCTATATCAGCATTTAGACAAAAGCCCATGAATATAAGGCATATGCAGCATCTTAATATGATACACCAATACCCTAGATCAGGTTAAATTTTCGATTTTCTGGCTAGTCAAGTTCCACCAAAAGTAGGACAGTAAATTTTATAGGGAATGAGGTGCACATACTAGATACATAGAGGAACAGATAACAAGTCGCCAACAATGATCGCAGATATAGACGTACAAGAGACTTCAAGACATAGCTTAGTGACTCATTGAATCCTCAAATAACAAATTAAATCAGCGTGTACACATTATCTGAAGATTGAAAAAACTAGATAAATTGTATAACTAACCTCTTTCAAAATCACACCAGGAACCAGCTTAGAAGCAGTTAAGTTGCATTTTAGGATTTGGCCACGCAGACGCTTTGGCATGGTATCAGAATCACTTATATCTTCTATAGAGACATAGGCAAACAGATCAGGTTGTTTACTCTCCTTGTCATCTTGATTGGACAACAAACCCGGGATCACCTGATAGAAAGTAACACAATGACTAAAAAGTAATAATAATAACAATAACGCAACAATAAAATTATACATAAAACATCAGAAAGCGGAGAGCACCCATGGAATGGAAAACAAATTGCCCTCTTTACCATAGAATAAATCGGCAGCTTGATATCAATTGTCTTCATCAATTCTGGGCCACGAAAATCCCAATATCGAATAGTACCGTCAAGTGAAGACGTCCAACAATAGTTGAATAGCTTTGTTGTGTTCACCACAACTGCAACTGATGTAACAAGCGCTTGATGACCTTCCAATTCATTCATCTACGCCAAAATCAGGAACAAAAAGCAATCAAAAAATTCTTCCTTTTTGGGTATTAACCTACGAAATTAGTCATTCGAGGAAACACTAGAAATACTCCTCGTCAATCAAAGTTTGTTCAGAGGTTTTTGGTATTCAAAATGAACAACGAGCCCAATCACATATAACAAATGTAGTCACAAAGACAAATGAAGATGGTAATTTTTTTCCTAGTCTCCATCTCACACACCCACATATTGATACGAGGTCTTCTGTGAGACGGTCACCTCTCCCATCGACTCCTTCTCACAATAATCGTATGGTGAGACCAATGATGAGAATTTGTGCGTATATGTACTCAGTCTGAACTCAATAACCAGGAAATTATATACAGATGTTAAATTTCCGACATGAATAACAAAGAGAAAAATCACCAGTAAACCAGTGGAAACGCTGAAGACGGAAACCGTATTGCCAGTGCAAACAAGAACACATTTAGCATCATTAGATACCGCTGGCGGCGACGATACATAACTCTTCCCTCCATGAAACATTTCTCCAAATTCCTTAGTAACTTTACTCTACATTCAACAACACCACCACAAATTAAAAACCTAAATCAATTTACAAAAAAAATGATTGAACTACGAATTATACAACTACAATCAATATCGAAACAACTTCCTTAAAACAAAACGATTGAATTACATATCATCCAGAAGATTCTATTGTATTGTAATTCAGAAAATGAACGAAGGTTGCAAACGAAAGATTATTCGAATTACCTTTGAGTTTTAATGGTGGACGCGGTGATGGTGGATTAGCTTGATTATCGTCTACGCGGTTGAAGGAGGCGGCGACGGCGGATTCGACGGCGGGGAGGCGGTGGTAATTGGTTGAGGAGTTAGGGTTTAGGGTTTATGATGAGTAGAGAAGTTGTGAAATTTTGATACACTCGCATCATTACATAGACTAGGGAGGTTCAAAAATGACCCGGACCGGTAAACCCGACCGACCCGACACCGTACGGTCCGGTTCGGTTCGGACCGGCTACATACCGGTCCGGTCAACGAGTCTCCAAAAACTTGGTTGTCGGTCCGCTGTCCGGTCCGGTCCGGTCCACACTTAAAAAAATTAATCAAATTTAGTGTATTTTGTCGGTCCGGTCCGTTCCAGTCTTAAGAGGGTCCGGTCCGGGTTTTTTGGTAACCGCTCCGGTCCGCGGGTTTGTATTTTTTGGGTTGCTGGTCCGCGGGTCAAGCCGATCCGGTCCGGGTTTGGACCGGTGAACACCCCTAACATAGACACATGCGTACGTGTCTTGGCCCGTGGTTAAGACGCAGGTTCGATCCCCCGTCCAGTCATCCAATTATTGTAATGTGACTTGAGTGTGGTATTCGTTGATACTCGCGTAGACCCATTAGCAATAAACCGGGTAAAAAATCGTGTACTGGGTTATGTTTTCCCGACCAAGTTAATAAAAATGTATCTATACCGAAAACTCGTGAAATTAAGACCATGTAAGAGTATAATATTGAACTGTATAATTAATAATCGTGGGACGTTGGTCACAAATAACCAGTTCAGACAATTTTGGGGTTACATATGAACCATCGAACTAAAACGTGCACTATAGCACCCGATAGATTTCTTTTCGAATCCCAATATCAGGTAATATACTCTCTGCCATTCATTCAATGCTTTACGTGGGGGTTTCACAACTTGAAAAGTGGTAAAAGTATGAATATTATTGGTAAATCAAATGGTTTTATGGGTCCACCAAATTTAAAGTGGAAAAAAGTTGGGGTATTTTGTGTAAATAGAGGAAAGATACGAGGGTTATATAGTAAAGTTTCTTGCCAAAAGAGGAAGGTAAATAATTGATTGAATTGTCCATTTATAATAAGTGTAAATAATTGAATGGATGGAAGGGAGTAATACATTAGGTATCCTAGCGGATTTGCCAAATTAGTCCCACTTCAATTCTAGTCCGTATTCGACTTTAGAAGGTACCCGATGTGATTTCTAACCCAAACAAATCGATTCGTTGTTTTTCACAAAAAGATACTCTAGAAAATATAATTCTACTAACTGAACGTATAATTCTAATCAGATTTTTAATATCGAGTTTGGACCGAAGACCGAACTTTTGAATGCACGTTTTCAATTATGATCGATATGACGACAAACATCGACGAGAAACCGTGACAAATCAAGCAAAACAATTAATCAAACAAAACTCAAATTCATTACTAATAAATAAGTACTAAATGTTGAATTGGTCTAATAACATGAATCGAGAAATAAATACGGTAAATAACTTTGTTGCGCTCTGGGAAAATCCTCGGGTATTACGCACATTTGAACAAGTTCGAATTCACTCTTGCAAGGGCTTGAACCTGAGACCCACGTGTGATTACCACATATTTTAACCACTGCCTGCGGGCAATATCTAAATTTTTTGCTTATCATAATATCTGATAGAACACAAGTCTGATGCCCTCGGTATCTCTTTGACAGTTTTCTTGAATTGTACGGAATCAAATTGAACTCTAAAAGGAGTCGGAATGGAAACAACAAACTCTTGCAAAAGCGACGCGTTACCAAGAAGAAATTTCATAATATTCAATTCTTGGTCACATCCACAGCATATGTTGATCGTAATTCGCTTGAGATGAGATTGTAAACATGACGGGATCAATTGAACAGTTCGAAAACCATCAGCTTCCAAAGCAACCGCTTTATACACCGGTTCCCTGAATTCTGGAGGGATAACCAAATCACATTTACATCCGGCAGATACATGTGTATAGAAACCCTGCAAACAACAAACCATTTTGCAACAATTTAGGTATTTTGATTTCTGTTGCTCTTATAATAATAATAGGGAGCACAGATCGTATCTCGATTGCACGCCAATTTTTTGTAAACTGTTTTTTGATCCATCGATAAAATTCTCATAATAACTCAAATTAAAGCACGGTCAATTTAAATAATCCATCAATAATAATCAACTTCAATTAACTCACATTCTCAAAATAAAGCACGATCATTTTTAACCTGCTACTCCCTATTCTTTAGATTCGCAACATATTCCATATTTGGTAAATTCATTAGGTTTGCAACATTTCTATAATAGGTAGGCTTTTGTTTGTGTAAGCTTTTTACTTTATTGGTGAGACCCACCATCTCCACTCACAACATTATTATTTGTGCAAATAGTAAGCGTTGCGAATCTAAAGAATCGGAGGGAGTATAATAACAAGCAAACATAACTGAAGATGAAAAAAGAGCACGCAGAAGTAAAGGACTAACCCCCGAAAAAGTAAGTGCTTCTAGCAAAGGTGAAGCTCGAAGAATCGACAACAACACAATATCCCATCTTGCTTCTCTCCATTCTATTGCACTCAAGTCCAGAGTTCGTAGATTACAAAACACCGGTAGTTGATCCTCCAACCCGGCACCAACCTGTAACACCTATAAAAGGCAACGAGTAGACAATCAGTTGTACATAGCTCTATGCACAGCTGGTTTGCTGATTTCGAGTGTTATCACAAAGTTTTCGAGCTTTGTTATGAGCTTTTTGAGCTTTAGTGTAAAGTTGTCGACTTAAACCAAGTAAATATTTAAACTCAAAAACTTACAACTCAGCTCAGAAATGGAAAATAATTGTACAACCATGTGTATAATCCTATTTTCCGAGTAATTATATGAATGTGAGGACGAAAATGAAGGAGAGACAAACCTCAACGGAGATTCCTTGCAGAGATAAGTGTCGAACGTTAGACAAGGCTCTTAGAAGATCAAGCTGGATCCGAAAAGAAGTCACACTACCAGAGTCATCTCTCAACCAGTAATCAATACGAATGAAAGCTTCGACAAGAGCGTTCATATGTGCAATAGAATAATTATAAGGGAGATTACAATCATAATGTAAATACAGCAAATTAGGGGTGTCAATAAACACAAGGTCACTATTATCATCTTCTGGATCCATGACGATAATCAAGACCATTCTCGTAAGAGAATGGGAGGAAATAATAAGACGATCTGCCTTCAACCACAAACAATGAGTAACAGACAGGTCTTCGAGGACAGGACAGTTTGAAACTAGTTTTGTGACAAGATCATCCTCGGCAAAAACAAAGGAATGGAGGTGAAGGAGCTTCAACTTAGGGAGACGAATCACGGGGATTTCATCAAGCTCAACATTTGAATCGAGCTTCAAAGCCTCTAATGATTCCCAAGTGAAAACTCCGAGGGGAAGTTTATATTGACTAGGGTTCCGTACATGAAAGGAGAGGTCAAGTTCCCTGAGGCCACGGGCTAACAACGGGTAAGATAACCATTTAAAAAGACGAGCGGGTTCTGGGTTGGGGCGACAAGCTTCCCGACATTCGTGTCCCCGTGGATATACTAAATCATATGGGATGGTGTTGTTCCCACCAATACGAAGCCTAAACCGGGTAAGACCCTGTTGAGACGACAGAGATAATTTATGCAATACATTGTCGACAAATGACTCAAAAAAGAGAGAAGCGATGAACCAGATGGGGGCGTTCTTTGCAATGTGATACAGGAGAATCATCCAAATCAACACATGTTATCCAACAGAAAACGCGTCTTATTCTCTTCGACAACACTTGCGTCGCAGCAGCATCCTTTGTCGACAGCATCGACAAAATTCGAATCAATAGATCATCGGATAAACTTGTTAATCTATCCACACGATGAAGTAAACTGCTGCTGCTCTTCATTGCTCTTCTTAATCAAAACAACAACAAGAAGAGCTTGATTAGAAGCAATGGAGTCCTGACGGATCAAAATTCGATTAAAAAAACGAATATTCGGTACCCCTCTAGTCAAAATAATGACTTGGCTAGCTTATGGACATGGAACAATAGCTTAGGCTAGTGGTTAAGACTTGGTGTTCTTGACGATAGATCTCGTACGAATTCCCCCTCCCGTATATTGTAATGCGACAAAAAAAACACAAGAATATACTCCCTCCGATTTAGTGGATAGTTAACTGATTCATGAACTGTGATACTGAATATAAATTTCGCGATCTAATAGAACTGATTCATGAACTGTGATACTGAATATAAATTTCGCGATCTAATAGAACTGATTCATGAACTGTGATACTGAAAGTTTATGCTCTATGAAAATCTAAAATTTCAATTTAAATCAATAAATGATCAAAAACAAAGAAGATGAGCATAATCAATCAATCAAGTGAAACCCTAATGAATCAAACATCCTTGATTCCATTCATTGATTGATAAACCGAGCCAAATTCGATGAAAATAATAGCAGATGGAGAACTTACAACTTGAGATGAATTGCAGATTGAGCTAATCTCGATAATTCGGTTCTACTCATATATATACTGATATGAGGCAAAAACTACATTGAAATTTCGATTAACTTTACAGCAATATCGTAAATGATAAACCCAGTTCAGTAAAATTCATTATCATGGTGATTAACCTAGTTAAAGAGGGAACAGAGGGATCAAAATTTACCTGAGAGGCTGGAAATAGTGAATTAGACGATGAAATCGATGACAATTTGACAGCAACCTTTAGCAATTGTCGATTGGATAATTCGATTAGGGTAAATTTGGGGATTTAATTGAAATTAGGGTTTTGGAGGGAAAATAGGTAATTTTGGCGGTTATTTGGAGGTCATGGGGCTTATGAAAATGGGTTAATATTAGCTCGCCTTGAAAAACTCGCAAGCAGCACAAAATAACGTGATTAGTTATGGATTAGTTACTAAGCATTCAGTAATCAGTACGATTATCGGACATTTTTACGGTCCCAAAATCTCTAAAAAACGGTGTATATATACAATTGAATTTGAGCTGCTCTGAAGGTCGTACCGGACCAGGTTTCATTGCCACGTGTATAGAGTCGCTTCAGAAGCTATCTTGTCTGATTTTAGGCCGAAACAAAAACTATACGTTGTCTTTTCACGATGAACCGAGCCAAATTCGATGAAAATAATAGCAGATGGAGAACTTACAACTTGAGATGAATTGCAGATTGAGCTAATCAATATATATATATATATATATATATATATATATATATATATATATATATATATATATAAGGGAGGAACTTTTTGAGCGATGTGGTTGATCTGTTACATCAAAACTCAATTTAAGAAAGTATCATTAATAATAAAAAAAATTAAATAGAGAATCTTTTAATTATTACAATAGTATATTTAATCTATTATATTAATGTCATGATTTATAATTTTCATCTTAAAATCTTTAAATTTCGTTTAACAAAAAAGTTATCGTAAATAAAATTATAAAAATGAATTAATTAGATTCGTGGTAGAAAATGCTTTCATTAGAATATAAATTTTATATTATTTGCTCGAAAAAGTGATGAGTTTATTACATATAAAGATAGTAAAGTTGTGGTCATTGGCCCAAGGGTCTCAGGTTCAAGCCGCGCGAACTTGTGGGAGTTGTATGGCTTGAGACTATTTCTTCTAGACTTCGAGTCTGTCGCCCACGGACGGTTCACCTTGGTGTGCGTGGTTTGCAGGCTATGCGTACACCTAAGGTTTACCTAGAGCGCACCAAAATGGTAGCGGCTGCGGGTTCCCTCGTTCATAAAAAAAAAGATAGTAAAGTTCTTCCACATCGACAAATTATAATAAGGTGATGAAATTATATATTATAAATAATAGTAATCATTCGTCTTTAGATATCCACCAAAAAAATTTTGAGTCATAAAGAACTGCTAAGATTATAACCTTAAATAATTATCCAACATCGAAAAATTATGATGAGGTTATAGATTTCTATAATATAAATAAGAGTAATCATTATTTTTGAACATCGACTAAAAACTTTTTGAGTCTTAAAGAAACTCTTAATAAGACTACACTCTTAAAATTGTCCCACATCGAAACAATTAATAAGATGATGATTTTATTGTGCTCTTTTGGGTCTTAAAAAGAGTTATTAAGACAGTATGATGAAATATATTATAAATTAGAAATAAAGATTTTCTACGTGGTACCCCTTAACTTTTTACTTTTCTACCTTATACCCCTACAATTTTTACATGTATACATGGTACCCTTGTACTTTACTAAAAGTTTCTTTGGTATCCCTAAACTTTATTATTATCTTTATTGGTACCCCTAAACTTTTTTTCCATCAAGTTTTGGCAACAAATTACCATTTTATGTTAAGATTCAAAGTTAAACATCATTTAACATACCTAACTAGTGTTATACCCGTGAAATATTTCACGGGTTGTGGTTCTAAATTTGTCTAGACAGAAGTGTCCTTTTAAATTTGTGAAAAACAGTTAACAATAAGTTTCGACTAACCGACGCATTAAAATTGAACGTGGTTTGTTTTATCATGTACTAATTCTTCAATCAGGAAAGTAACAGAAATATCATAGTGCGGGACTTAATAGGTTGCGTTAGAAAATAAGTTCTATGTTTGTTTATATAAAATATTGTGTTTTCGACTGAACAGCGTAAAGATGAATGACACGGATGGTGTGGCCCAAACGTCGAGATAGGGTGCGCATAGTAACATAGTTGGCATATCTTTCGGCCCAATGGAACATTGTCCATAAATGAGGCCCTAAAGTAAATAATTTGATTCAACGAAACAGTTAGTGTAATAATCCATAACGGAGAGTATGCGGTGAGGGACATGAAATTAATACAACTAAACTTTCTTATTAAATTTACTGAATGAAAGACACTTTAGACTTAACAAAAATCGTCTTCATAATTTCTATGGTAAGCTAACGCAGAAGAATATTGTGAACGGTTTTTCGGGTTTATTAGTAATGCATCCCAATACTGAATTAAGTTAACTGATGGTAAAAATAATTACACCAACAGTAATGCACCACATTGAGTCAATCGAATAGTCACTACCAACCTAAGGGTAATTTGATTAAATAAAAAGTGAATTTAAGACTTACATTAAATTGACCTTCTCATTTAACCAAGAGTAAAAAAAAATTTACCTTGCATGCCCATCAAAATTCTCAACCTCAAGAAGGAAGATAAACCTCAAAAACAGTTACTGTCAAATTTTATCGATAATCAAGCGACATGTACAGAGAGTTGATGTGGCCCCCTAGATGCGTCTTAGATAACATGCCGTATGACGTGCAAAACGGTTGGTACATTTGCCAAAATTTGCATATTCTAAAGATGAGACTAATCTACTTGGGGTATGATGTGGTTAGAATAGATCTGTGTATATCGCCGACACTTGATTTTGAAAGGGCGGTTGTAGTTGAGTTCAAACCGAGGCTACCAAACTACTTCGATGCATTTAAACTTCAAAGGGAGTTCGAGAATGAAGGGAAGGCAAAAGAAGATATGGTAGGGCATGTGAATCACCAATCCGGGCCGTACTGCTGGGTCGCTTCTTGGGAGGACAAAAAGTACATTTCAGAGGCCACTGATTACCGTATGGTGCCAATCTGGTGCCGTTACGTTGGAACGTACTTGGGCGAGGCAGAGGATTTTGGGACCTATGGTCATGTGATCGACGCTTTGAACGAAATCTACCCCGATTTCTACGACGATTAAAATGAAAGGTTTATATTTTCTAATTGTAGTTCATAGGAATTAGCAGGCAACTAATTTGTACTCTTTAAGTTGCAATGGAATATATGGGTTAACTGTACGTCATTTTAATTTCAGTGTAAACCTAAAGGAAAATCGATCTGCAAATGGTTGTAGAAGTACTGTTTATATTGATTCGTGCTGGGAGGCGATCACGGTAAACCGATTAGAGTGTAGTAAAATGAGACGTATTAAAGTTGAAATTGTGTAAGGAAAGGCGTTATCTTAATTGTGACTTGGGAAATCAAAAGGTCACGCGTCATTAATTGGAAATTTAAAAACATACGATTCGATAGCACTGTAATAGACATTCGCACGCATATATCGTTGTACCACTACCAAAACGGGTTACGGAATACGTTTGCACTGAGGACGAAAAAGATATTCATGTAAACAAATCTTACGCATTGCTTTGATAACAGCAAATATAGCATAAGCTAATGATGAGAACTAATAAATTTTTCAACTACTAAATTACTTTTGGACACGTTTAACGCAGTAACTACCCACATTTACTGCATCATGCATTTACCAAGTGAACTAACTTCACCGCTGCACTCAACCCCCATAACCAATTAAGTCAATTTGGAAAGCAAAGCATTCAAAACTACTTGAAAGTAACCGACCATCAATAAGTTTTAAAATCTCAGATATAACTTCATTGTGAAGCCATGAACTCAGCAATTGAGCAATCGAGAAACAGAGATGAGGATAACAGTTCAGAGTCAATGGATTGCAAATTGGTGTATCCACCAACTTGCATAATGCACAACCTACCATACGAAGTGTTAGACGGAAAGGTGAGCGGTAGAAGTTTCACATGCGTGAGGGATGAACTTGTGAAACTGGGGTATCCTGTAAGGCAAATCCAGCACGTGTGGAAAGGGAAACCGGGAGTTTTCAAGAGGGCTATAGCAATAGAGTTCATGTCTGGTGAGGGAAGGTACAGGGATGCATTCAAGCTTCAGAAATGCTTCGAGAGGGTGGGTAGGGGGAGGTCTGATTTCGAGCAAAGCGTGGACAAAATGTCGGGGCCTCACTTGTGGGTCGCAACATCCGCGGACATAGGACTGTACAAAGAGGGGAGGTGCTGCATATCGGTTGGGCCTGATTGGAAAGCACTGGGATACGGAGATGCAGCCGGTGACAGCGTCTCAACATACGTGTGCATTTACAATCTGCTGAAAAACCACTGCCCAGGATTCTACACGTAGAAGGTAACTCCCGCTCAATGAATCAGTAATATGCTTATCATTTCCCCAGTAAACTACCTATCTCAGTTAGTATTTAAAAAATATTTGGTGTGTGAATTTTAAGTACAATTTATATATGCGGTTTGTAATGGATAATATGCGGCTAAGTATAGCCTGATAAACAATTGCTCGGGTGCATGTACACCTGAATAGTTTGTCGAGAACTTTGAACAGCGACTAATTATGGTAGAATATGAACTATTTCAGTTTAATGGGCATCCACAAAGTATATTTGCGTAGTTAAGCTGGTATTCAGCAAACCTGCTCGCAGTCCCAATGTTAGATTATAGGAACTCAAATCGGTAGAAGAGTACGCAAAAAATAAAGTGTACCTATGATGTGCAAGAAGATGTTTGTTAATGTTAGGAAACTGGACTCTAACAAAGTGCAGATGATTATAAGGTTACTGGCCGTTTATAGTAGTAGTAAGTAAGGAGATATAACCACGTAAATAAAGTTACGACAGCACAGTATTATTTAGGGAGTTTATCGCAATCGATCACAACAGAGTATGTGAAATACTTAATATAATTACATGAGTTCAGTCTAGCTACCCGTTATATAAGGACACAAAACGTAAGAAAAAATATAGCAGATTTCATCTGACATTGTAGAGGATATCCGTTCGTGAACACTGGTTTCGGTAATAACAGTTCGAGAATGGAGAGCGACTGAACCTGGCTCTTAAATAATCGAACCAAATGGATAGAGAATAGAAGTCTGTCAACTCAAATGGGAGTTCGTAACCTTGGTGAAAGATGTGAAATACTTTAACTAAACGTTGAGAATTTGGCAAATTGAAGAAGTTCAAATAGTTTATCGACAGAACACTACAACATAATGACTTTAATTGAAACAACACTCTGTGCATCTTTCATCTGACATTAGAGAAGATTTCTTTGTATACAACGTTAGTTGTTGTATTTGAAACATACTGATCTTCATCAACTATAAGGACCTTAAGGCCCTTTTTACGCGTTACCCTCGACAGTGCGACGTATAACTGACCGTGCGTGAACACTGGCTTCGGCAAGAACAGGCCGACACTGGACAGCGATTGACCCTGGCTCTTGTTTATTGTCATGGCAAAACATACGGTGCGCTCTAGGAAAATCCTCGAGTATTACGCACATTTGAACGACAAGCTCGAAGTCGCTCTTACAAGGGCTTGAACCTGAGACCCACGGGTGATTACCACATATTTTAACCACTGCCTGCGGGCAATATCTAAATTTTTTGCTTATCATAATATCTGATAGAACACAAGTCTGATGCCCTCAGTATCTCTTCGACAGTTTTCTTGAATTGTACAGAATCAAATTGAACTCTGAAAGGAGTCGGAATGGAAACAACAAACTCTTGCAAAAGCAATGCGTTACCAAGAAGAAATTTCATAATATTCAATTCTTGGTCACATCCACAACATATGTTGATCGTAATTCGCTTGAGATGAGATTGTAAACATGACAGGATCGATTGAACAGTTCGAAAACCATCAGCTTCCAAAACAACCGCTTTATAAACCGGTTCCCTGAATTCTGGAGGGATAACCAAATCACATTTACATCCGGCAGATACATGTGTATAGAAACCCTGCAAACAACAAACCATTTTGCAACAATTTAAGTATTTTGATTTCTGTTGCTCTTATAATAATAATAATAATAATAATAATAATAATAACAACAACAACAACAACAACAACAATAATAGGGGCTAGAGCCCAGATAGTATCTCGATTGTCCACCAATTTTTTGTAAACTATTTTTTTATCCATCGATAAAATTCTCATAATAACTCAAATTAAAGCACGGTCATTTTAAATAATCCATCAATAATAATCAACTTCAATTAACTCACATTCTCAAAATAAAGCACGATCATTTTTAACCCGGTAATTATTGTGTACAACCGTTGTACCATGCGACAGTAGTAAAAGTTTTAAACTTACGATAAAAAGTGACCATTTTAGGTTAGTTAGTTACCACTTTCAGATAAATAGTTACCACTTGTTCATATTAAAACGTGGTCACTATTTAACTTAAAGTGGTCACTAAATAACGTAAAGTGGTAACTTTTTACCATAAATTAGGTCCGTCGTACGATACAACAGTTGTATAGTATAATTTTTGTTTTTAACCTGCTATAATAAAAAGTAAACATAACTCAAGATGAAAAAAGAGCACGGAGAAGTACAAGGACTAACCCCCGAAAAAGTAAGTGCTTCTAACAAAGGTGAAGCTCGAAGAATCGACGACAACACAATATCCCATCTTGCTTCTCTCCATTCTATTGCACTCAAGTCCAGAGTTCGTAGATTACAAAACACCGGTAGTTGATCCTCCAACCCGGCACCAAATTGTAACACCTATAAAAGGCAGCGAGTAGACAATCAGTTGTACATAACTCTATGCACAGCTGGTTTGCTGATTTTGAGCTTTGTTGTAAGCTTTTTTAGTTTTAGTCCGTTTAGATTTTGAGTATAAATGCAAACACGTACAAAATTGTTAGTTTAAGTTCAATTATCGGTTAATTAGGTATATTAAATGACGTTTAACTTTTATTCTTGAACATAAAAAGGTAATTTGTTGCCAAAACTTGACGGAAAAAGAAGTTTAGGGGTACAAATAAAGATAATAATAAGTTTAGGGGTACCAAAGAAACTTTTGTAAAGTACGAGGGTATCATGTATAAATGTAAAAAGTGTGGGGATACAATGTAGAAAAGCAAAAAGTTCAGAGGTATCACGTAGAAAATCTCTTCTTTTTTTTTTACCAAAATGGCACTTACCCACTACTTTTTTTACCAAATTGTCACGTGAGTTATTTTTTTTTACCAATTTGTCATCAAACCTCCATTTTATTTACCAATATGGTCATTTGGCCGACTTAAGTATAGTATTCGACTATTCGTTGATACTCGCATAGACCATTAGCAATAAACCGGGTAAAAACCCGTGTACTGTGTTACGTTTTCCCGACCAAGTTAATAATAAAAATGTATCTATACCGAAAACTCGTGAAATTAAAACCATATAAGGAGTATAATATTGATCTGTATAATTAACAATCGTGGGACGTCGATCACAAGTAACCAGTCTAGGCTGGTTGTGGTTTTTGGAGATTTATTTCACGAATAAGACGGGTTTTGGTTTTAGTGTTTCAAGAAATGAAAAATTAATGGAAATTTACCTTCACGAAGAAGACGGGTTTTGGTTTTAGTGTTTCAAGAAACAAAAAGCAATGCCAGTTCCTTTTCGATTCTTCAAGTAGTCAACACTATTTCAAAGGGGCATGGTTTCAGTATGCAAGTATTCGCGGTTTAAGGAGTGCTACTCGGCTTGTTTTTGCCTGTAATACAAATCCTAATCGTCGTCAATTGCTTGTTGGCCGAAGTAGGGCCGACCAATGAAATTTGGAAGCCCTGTTTCGACTTTAATATGGAGGCCCTTAGTACTTTTTTTAAGTAATTTTTTTTTGTTAATAGTATTTTTTAATCGGGAAAAAATTAAAGCCTAATATTTTTTTTACAACAGTATTTTTACCAAAAATAGTTAATGAATTGAAAGAAACATTTATCCACTCGTAAACTAATTTTTTAACCTATCATATTTGCACTAGATGCTCAGTAATTTGGATATTAAAAAATAATTTTCACAATTTGTTTTTTTAAATTTAATTATGATAAATATTTCACGGAATATATCGTTATTATGTTGTTTATTTTGTTTTTTATTTTACATAATTTAGAAATATAAACTATTTACTTAAATGATTTATTTCTATAATCGTGAATATCAAACCAGATTTTATTTAAACGTTAAATTACTGATATTCAAAAGAATTGTCACAATTTGTTTTTTGAAATTTAATTGTGACAAATATTTCACGGAGTATATCATTATTAGGTTGTTTATTTTGTTTTTTATTTTACATAATTTAGAAATATAAACTATTTGCTTGAATGATTTATTTCTATAATCGTGAATATCGAACAAGACTTTATTTAAACGTAGGTTAACCCGATGAGTAATATAGAAATCGAATCCACAACCTCAAGATCTCAATATCAATATTAAATATCTTAAACACTGCACCAATTTGCTAATTCTGTACTATAATCAATACTATTAATATTGAGGCTCTTCACCTACTTGGGTCCCGGTTCCTAGAACCGAATGGATCACCCTACGGGCCGGCCCTGGGCCGAAGAAACGACGATCATTTTTGACTTCGAAATCGGTATTGTTTCTGATTTCTTGATTTTTTGGTCTAAAAAATCTAGGTTTTGGTACTGATTAGGGGTTTTTTTATGTTTTTTTTTTCAGGGATCCAAGAAATCGGATGGCGGTGACGTTCCAATGGCGTTCCGGGTGTCGGTCCAGTGCCGCCATCACCTCCTCCGGTCCAGTTGCTTCTCAGGTATAATTGTAATCTATGTTGTTTAATTTAGGATTTCTATGAGTTTTTTGATGGTACTGTAATGTCAGAAAACCTTGTGTTGATTGACACCCCTAATTTGCAGTATTTACATTATGATTGCAATCTCCCTTATAATTATTCTATTGCACATATGAACGCTCTTGTCAAAGCTTTCATTCGTATTGATTACTGGTTGAGAGATGACTCTGGTAGTGCGACTTGTTTTCGGATCCTGCTTGGTCTTCTAAGAGCCTTGTCTAACGTTCAACACTTATCTCTGCAAGGAATCTCTTACAACAAAGCTTGTAAGTTTGTATAAAATATTGTAACAACACCATGTTAAGTTGTAAGTTTTTTTAGCTTAAATATTTATGTGATTTAACTCACAACTTTACACTAAAGCTCAGAAAGCTTACAACAAAGCTTGAAACTTTGTAATAATACTCGAAATCATCAAACTAGCTGTTATGTACAACTGATTGTATAATCTACTCATTTTAATTACTCTAAGTGCACATTCTAACCCCCACACACACGTAAAACTAATCGAATTTCAACTGTCATACCATTCCTATCTGTTGGCTTTTGTAGGTGTTACAATATGGTGGTGGGTTGAAGGATCAGCTACCGGTGTTTTGCAATCTACGAACTCTGGACTTGGGTGTAATAGATTCTAGACAAGCGAGATGGGATATCGCGTTGTTGTTGATTCTTCGAGCTTCACCTCTGTTAGAAGTACTTACTTTTTCGGGGGTTAGTCTTTTTTTTTTACTTCTCAGTGCCCTTGTTTAGAAGATCGACAAAATATCGTTACTTGAATTTAAAGAATTAAGATAATAAGAAGGATTATTTAACGGGAAGTCATCTTCTTAAAATAATCCGAACTTCGTTTAATCTGAATATAAACCTTCTTATTTAAAGTGATATTCTCATATTAGACGGGCTGGCGGGTCGTACTCGTGACTCGTAAATTATGCTCCGTTTGAAATATGCTATGTTTACTTGTTACTCCGTTTTTTTATCAACGAAGCGCGCACCTAGTCGCATTACAATATACGCATGTTAGGTTATGTTTACTTGTTATTATAGCAGGTTAAAAATGATCATGCTATATTTTGAGAATGTGAGTTAATTGAAGTTCGGATTATTATTATTATTGTGAGAATTTTATTGACGGATCAAAAAACAGTTTACGAAAAATTGGTGGACAACCGAGATACTATCTGGACTCATTATTATTATTATTATTATTATTATTATTATTTTATTTTTATTTTTTTATAAAAACTGGAGTTTGCATTAATAACGACCCAAATTACAAGAAGTTAGTGGGTAGCCGAGATACTATCTGGGCACCCACTCCCTTAGCAATAGAAAAACCAAGACGAGTAAAAATAAAAGCTCTGTGCGAGCTCCCGCGTCTTGAGAGATAGAGAATTTCTGAATCCGCTTGAGCAAAGCATCGGCCTCCGCGTCGAGCTCTCCTAGAGAAGAGAAAGAGAAAGGCAGGAACCCATACCCAGTCTTGGTGCACAAATCTCCATACTTGGCGCACTTGCGCCGAGCAGCTTCAGCGACCGCGCGACCAGGCAGAAAATCAGACATCGCGGACTGAGTCAAAGGGGACGACCCTGTCAAATCAACACACACGTCACGGCCCCTATCACAGGAAAAAACGAAACAAATTACAAGAAGTTAGAGGGGAGCCCATATACTATCTGGGCTCTCACTCCCTTAGCAATTGCAAAACTAATTCTGGTGAAAATATGAACTGCGGCACGCGCTCCAGCATCCTGTGACATAGCGAATTTACGAATCCGCTGGAGCAGATAAACAGCCTCCGTGTCGAGCTCGCCGAGTAGCTGAATTGACATAGTGAATTATTATTATTATTATTATTATTATTATTATTATTATTATTATAAGAGTAGCAGAAATCGAAATACCTAAATTGTTGCAAAATGGTTTGTTGTTTGTAGGGTTTCTATACACATATATCTTCAGGATGTAAATGTGATTTGGATATCCCTCCAGAATTCAGGGAACCGGTTTTTAAAGCGGTTGCTTTGGAAACTGAAGGTTTTCGAACTGTTCAATCAATCCCGTCATGTTTACAATCTTATCTCAAGCGAATTACGATCAACATATGTTGTGGATGTGACCAAGAATTGAATATTATGAAATTTCTTCTCGGTAACGCATTGCTTTTGCAGGAGTTTGTTCTTGCCCTTCCGACTCCTTTCAGAGTTCAATTTGATTATGCACGATTCAAGAAAAATGTCGAAGAGATACCGAGGGCATCTGACTCGTGTTCTATCAGATATATGATAAACAAAAATTTTAAATATCGTCCGCTGGAACCTAGTGGTTAAAATATGTGATCATGGGTCTCAAGTTCAAGTCTTTGCAAGAGCGTTCTTGTGGGAGTTGTATGGTTTGAGGTTATGTCATCTAGACTTCGAGTTTGTCGTCCAAATGTGCGTAGTACCCGAGGGTTTAGCCAAGCGCACCAAAGTTAGCTATTTATTTCTCGATTTATTTTGTTAGACCAATTCAACATTTAGTACTTATTTATTAGTAATGAATTTGAGTTTTGTTTGATTAATTGTTTTGTTTGATTTGTCGATGGTTTTTCGTCGATGTATGTCGCTATATCGATCATAATTGAAAACGTGTATTTAAAAGTCAGAATGATCAACGAATCGATTTGTTTTGGCTAGAGATCACACAGGGTAACATCTAAAGTCCAAAAGGACCGTGAACATTTGAGGATTCTGATACTTAAAAAAAACCCGCGTTTGACGAAAATCAGTTTATCATGAGAAGAAAATGTACATCTTTTGTTATGGCTTGAAATCAGGCAAGATACCTTCTGAAGCGACCCCATACACGTGGCAGAAAAATCGGGATAAATGAAACCTGGTTCGGTACGACCTTCAAAACAACTCAAATTGAAGTGTATAATTCACCGTTTTTCCGAGATTTTGGATCTGAAACAAAAATGCCCGAAAATCGCACAAGGTGATTATATACCTTATGATTAACAACAAGTCCCTTGAAATCCCGTCTCAAATAAAACTGAAATATTAACTAACTAATCACGTTATTTTGTGTTGCTTGTGAATTTTTCAAGCTGAGCCAATGATCGGTCCGTTTGAATCATTAACTTGTCAAACCGATTTTTTATTTTTTTGGTTCAATGAATAGCGCACTTAGTCGTATTACAATATACGGGGAATGGGTGATTCGAATCTGAAACCTACTGTTCCAGAGTACCTATCAAGCCGAGTTTTATGATTCAATATTAGCCCATTTTCATAAGCCCATTAACCCCAAATAACAACCAAAATCACCTATTTTCCCTCCAAAACCCTAATTTCAATTAAATCCCCAAATTTACCCTAATCCTATCGACAATTGCTCAAGCTTGCTGTCAAATTATCATCGATTTCCTTCTCTAATTCTCTTGTTTCCAGTCTCTCAGGTAAATTCTGATCTTTTTCCTCTTTCCACCTAGGTTAATTAATCATGAATTCTTGATGATGATGAATTTTACTGAACTTAGTTTATCATTTACGATATTGCTGTGAAATTAATCGATATTGCTGTAGTTTTTGCCGAATTATTGTAGATTTGTGTATTGTTTTTTTGAATTTCACGAAGCGCGATAAAAGGGAGGGGATTCGATCTTGTGACCTACGATACCTCCGTTTTAACCACTAAGCTAAGACCGTCTTCAATCAAGAGTGAATTGAATTTGATTAGTCTTCGATTCTCTACGATGGGAACTTATTTCAGTTTTCGATTATCAATAAACTGTGATCATGAGTGAATTGAATTCGATTACTCTTTGATTCTCTACAATGGAACTTATTTCAGCTTTCGATTGTCAATGAACTGTATGAATAGTTGTTGTCGAAGTAGCTTTACTGTCTAAGTGAATTTCACTGCACAAAGTTCGTCAGTTTAGTTGCAGTTACTACCTCCGAGTCTGAATCCGAAAGCTTGTACTCACATTTGAATAAAATGGTGGAAGTTTTCGGAAATTCATACCCAATTTGCTCTAGTCAAAGAGAAAAAGAATAAAAGGATAGTTCTCGAATATCTTCAACCACCCAAATCGTTTCCTCCGCGTCAAAGAATACTATTGAGGCAACGAATATACATTTTTCCCTAAAATAAAACAAGAATAATTTTGATACTAACTGTTTTTCAGTACCTCAAAATTAGGAGCACAACGAAATTGAAGAGGGAAAATGAAAGATCCTTCAACTGAATGCAAAAGCTTCATCGATCAACCTGTTGTAAGTTTTCTATTATTTTTCTCACTTGATTCATCTTATGATTTTATCTTCCTTCAATTGTGTTTCTAATTATATGTTTCTTTCGATCATTCTTAGGTTCCCGGCGATGTCGTTTTGGATCTCTCTACAATCACTCACCAAAGTATAAAACTTGGCGGTGGCCTTCGTCAGGTTATATTTTCTTCTCATAGGGTTTACTATTTTTTTTTTGTCGTCAATTTTTTTTATCGATTATGCTCCTATGGTAAGCTAAGTGATGCTATTTCCCTCCTAACTTCAGTTAAAGAAGTAAACTTTATCGTTGATGATTTCGTTAAAGAACTGTTACATACTCCGTAGTTCGTGATTCGCTTTCAATTAGTAAACTGGGTTCGAAATATAAATAGATGTTCTATACTTTGAAGTGGTACAACTAATCATCTTAATAAATCAAGTCTCTTTTTTTGTAAAATTAAATTAAATACGGACGTTGTGTAAATTTGAGTTTCTTATATGTAGTAAATGGGATCGATGGTTATAACTTTTAAGGACTTGTGGAGATGTGCCTGATTTGTGTAGGGGTAGAGAGGTTGGTTCACTCTTACGTCCTTACGTCCTTAGGTTCGTATTTGATAGTAACGTTGATGTGGTTAATGCTTTGATTACCAAGTATGTCAAGTGTGGTGATGTTTGTAGTGCACGTCTTGTATTTGATGGAATGACTAAGAGAGATAGAAATAACCTTTTGATCTTATATGTCGAGTTGTGTACTTGCGTGTCTCCACCATTGTTATCCTCTCTGCTAATTACGGTCAGTTTGGGGATTTGTCAGCTTTAATCTCTTTGCAGTTTATCAGTGGTTTCTAAATAAAACTTCAGCATTATCGGATAAAACAGCATCTCTTAAGTTTTATAAGGCGGTTCTGTGGGTGAACTTTTTTTTTTGCATGAGTTGTTTTTTCTACACTCAATAGGAATATCAAGCAATCCCAGAATTTTGTTAATCCGACTTTGGTTTCGATGATTTCAGGATGGTGATGCAATTTCTGTCATAAAAGCAGGCAAATTGAGATTCACAAAGCCAAATAAATATTGGGTTGAAAGCTCTCATAAAAGAGTAAGATTCGAATTTAATATTTGTTTTAAGCATAACCATGCAAATATGCTGTGTCATTACTTTGATACATCTAGTGTGTGTTTTAAGCTCCATTTTTGTCGGGATCATCACATCTTGAATTCGTTAATTTGTGATTCATTGCTAATTTGTGTTTTTGTCATTACGCCATATGTCGTCTTTTCTCAAATTGGAGACAAGTCAGACGTAGTTCGTAATGTTGCACTATTAGTCCAGGTTCCAATTAGTAGGTTTTGTGAACGAACCTGTGAAAGGTGAAAGGTGAAAGATGAATTGCTTTGCTAGCATGAACACGTTTGAAGATATTTGATTCAATATCGATGTTTGATAGGCGTGGTGTGCATAAGGTTGATTTCGTGATTTTTTTTCTTCTTCTTCTTCAGTATGTTCCTTGCGTGGAAGATCACGTCCTTGGCATTGTTTTGGACTGCAGAGCGGATGTAAGCATCTACTTATATCCTTAAAAAAATCGACGCCTTTATTCATTTACTTTTCCACCCCCATCTTATTATCTCGTAAACTTTTCGACTTAGAACTCAAAATTTTAGTCTTACGTGTCCGTTGCTTGCAGAACTTTCTTGTCGACATCAAAGGACCTACATTGGCATTTTTGCCTGTTTTGGCGTTTGAAGGTGTTATTCGGAAAAATATTCCTAAATTTGAGGTACGCTTTCTGAAGACCCCATGTAAATATACGATTCGATACTGTTCTCTTAGGTTTACCATTAACCTTTTATCATTCTTATTTTTATAATCTACATGGCTACGTCTATTTTGTATAGGAGGTAACGAGCCTATAATTTTCTCTACTTTATCCCTTTTTTTATACGTTCCTGTGCAGATTGGTGCTTTACTGTATGCTCGTGTCGTCAAAGCAAATGCTGGCATGAACCCAGAGTTGTCGTGCACAGATGGTTCGTTCTCTTGTCTGCTTGCTTATAGAGTTATAGCCTATATCTAAACATGAAGAAACACGTTTTCTTATGCTTTTCCGTTACTTTAAATGTGTTGACATAGCAAGCGGCAAAGCAGCAGAATTCGGACCACTGAATGACGGTTTTATGTTTGAAACTTCAACTGGCCTTTCACGAACGTAAGAACTTTTGAGAATCGAGATTTTACTAATCATTTTTTCCTCTCCGTGGCGTGGCGAAGTGATTACGATTAAACGTGTACTAACGATTTTTTCTCTCTCTTTAGGCTCCTGAGTTCCCCACCATGTCCGCTTCTCGAAGGTCTTGGAAAGAAGCTATCTTTCGAAATTGCTGTGGGCTTAAACGGTCGTGTTTGGGTACTTTTCTCATACTTCCATTCTATTAGTTTCCCCGAGTTTCCGTCTCTCTATGTTACGTGAGTCTTAGCCCCAAAAAGATTTGGTATCGGCTAACATGAATCAATATCAGAATTCGTCACCTAAAAAAATAAAATAAAAATAAAAATACAGTTTGAAACGCAAAATTAAGTTGAAGTATATGTTTTTTTTGAAACGACTTAATGTTTTCAGATAATGATTTGATTCATGTTAGTCGATCTCAAATCTTTTTTTTTTTTGAGACTACGTCTCTGATGTTAGTGCCCTATCGAATGATGCAATGCACGTTTTCTGAATAACAGGTGAACGCCGAGTCTCCATCGAAGGTGATACTCATCTGCAACGCGATTATGAAATCAGGGTCTTCAAGCCCCGGTGAACAGAAAGTTTTCGTCCAGAAACTTCTCGAGAGAATATAATCAATTAATCACGACGACTCTACTACGAGCTTTCAACTAACTTATCTGTACTCATAGTTAAACCATTGTAGTAGTATTTGATGAGTTGAAGAGACATGTTCAGTCTAACTCTCGTCTATTTCGTACGACAATGATCACGTGACCGTAAAAACACGTGAATGAGGAAGAAGTCGAAGAGAAGGTTGAAAGGAGAATATATATGAAAAAAAATGCAATGGGGTAATTTTTTTTTTTTTTTTTTTTTTTACCGTCACGCAATTCGTATTACCACCAAAAAAAACATGTACGAGTAATTTTTTGCGAGAAAAAATTACAAAGTCAATGTTAATATGGATGATTCACTTTTCGAGAAACAAATCGGGTTTGACATTTAGACATTTAGATAAATCAAGGACTTAAAAGACGGAGATTTTCTGGACAATAAAATTTAGGTTCGATTCCTTTTATCTGTTCTAATACGATTATTAAGTACGCATTTCGAGTATAGTAATAATATTAGTAACGAAGAGTCTCATAATCTTCTCTTTTGTCTATTTAAGGTTAATTATAATTAAATAAATAATTAATTAATTATTGTTAATTATAATGCCATCTTAATACTTTAATAAATACAACGGTTGTATAGTAACACAATACGAGACACGGTTCCTAACAGAGTAAAATTAACGGAGTAAAATAACTACTCATTTAGTAAAAGGTTTCGCAATAAACGTTGAAATCGTGTGATATTATAAAATACTCGTATATTATTAAACCGTCTAATACGAGATTTTTTAAAGATTTGTTAGTACAAGTACTCAAAATTAAAGCAAGTACACACTATAATAAAGTGAGAACTAATAGAACTAATAAAACCACTAATTGAAGAAACGTATAATTCTTCAAATCCAAACTCTCAACTGTTTTTATTTTGCATTTATTACATAGTATCAACTCTTTGGCTTCCCTTGCATTTAATTAATTTACACCCCTCATAATAATAATCTAATAATTAACACGATAAATTTATCGTGAGACATCTGATATTATTATTATTATTATTATTATTATTATTATCATCTTATTCATATATTAGTAGATCTCATGATAAGTTATCGTGAGACGATGTCACAGAAGAATAACTGATAATTAATATAGAGTAGTAATAAATTAATTAAATACATTATAAATAAATAAAAACCCTTTTACCATGTACTTATTCTTCTTTTTATTATTAATAATAATCCAACCATTTTCTCCTTGTAGTTTTATAAACTTTGTAGAAGTAGAAGATTATACATACATTACTTATTTATTTTCTTTCTAATTTCAACATTACTTATTCAACATTTTATTACTATTATTATTAATATTAGTATATTACAAGGGAATTATTGAAGCTTCTAATATGATAAACAAGATCTTGTTGTTCTTCATCCTACTTGTGTGCTCCACTTTTGGTAAGTAATTTTTTTTCTCTTACTAAGACGGTTTTACGTTAAAATAGTCTAAGACATAATTTAAATAAATTTAAAACTAATTAAAAGCTTATGTAACCATGAATTATGTATGAAATCTTGTGATAATCTTATTGTGAGATTGCTTCATTTCATAATTAGTTGTTTTTCTTAATTAATTCTTCCTTATTTCATAATTTTTTTTTTCTAAAGAGTAGGACGGTTTTACGTTAAAATAATATAAGACATAATTTATACGTAATAAATAAAAAACTAACTAAAAACTAAAGTAATCATCTATGTATTATGTAAGAAATTAATCTCATTATACTGTGAGACGGTTTTATTTTAGAATTAATTGTTTTGCTTACAAAAATTTGTTGAAATTATTTTGATAAAGGATGTAAAAATAGAAATGAGAAGTTTCATGGGATAATAAGCAAATAATTTTATTAATTAACATTCAATATTATATAATGTTCATGGCTAGAACTTTTAAGTTTTAAAATTTTATTTTATTTAGAGGAGACAATCTTTTAGTAACCCTTTTGTTTAATTAATCTCGTGTATATTCATATATGGTTGTCAAGATTTAAATGTAGTTGAATAGATGTCAATAAATTTACTTGGTATTCGTAATAGAGTTATGAAAGGTATTATCGTTCAATGTAATTTGAGTGGTTTAGGCAATCTTCTATAAGTTGTTTGTCTATAATTTCACGATATTTTTACTGTTATTCAGCCGATGCAAAAGAAGAAGTAGTCCCACAAGAAAAGAACGAAGCAAGTGTTCCACCATTAACAACAACGTCGTCGCCACCAGAAGGGAACACAACGTTCATGGGTGGCACGGCGTGGTGCGTCGCCCTCCCGTCTGCCTCTGAGTCCGACCTCAAGGTCGCACTCGACTGGGCTTGTGGCTTGGGACATGCCGATTGTGGGCCCATTCAACCCAGTGGCCCGTGTTTCGAGCCCAATACATTTCTGTCACACGCATCTTATGCCTTCAATGCTTATTATCAACAAAATGGTAACAATGAAGTTGCTTGTCGTTTTGGTGGGACGGCCACTTTGACCCAACACGATCCAAGTAATTCTTACTATATTTTTTCAATATTATTTGACTCGTTGAATTCTTTATATTTATTATTTTAAAAAATTTATGATAAATGACTTTTGAAAAAAATATCACTATCTTACTATTTGTTTTTTTTTTCTAACTTACTCTTATTTAATATAAATAATTTCAGGTTATGAGAAATGTGTCTACGCTGCATCGAGGTACGAAGTACTCTGTATATCATACATTAAAATCGATATATACTCCATATTATTTTCATCTCAAACCTAAGAAATACTCCTACTAATATTACAATATATACTCCGTATAATCATAAATTAAAATCGATATGTATATATAATTATGTTTGTTATTAACCTTTATTTTTTTTTATTTTTTCAGGCAAACAAAATCATCATCATCAAGAAAATTGGATGCAAATGTTATGATTAATAGTTTTTTGCTAATATTAATAATATGCTTAGGAAGTTGGTTATATTGATCTAGCCTCTAGTCTCTAGTGATTAATTAGTGAAAAGATTTTGAATTAGAAAAACACGAAATTCGTATGATCATTGAAAAACTGTCTCATATGAGAATTTGTGTCTCGTATTATTAATTTGTTTCACGTACTTTAATTTAATTTAATTAGATTATTTTGTGACTATTATAATTTTTTTTGGTTAGTCCATATATACCTTACTTTTGAAGTAGGTTAATTAAGAATAATACTTATGCTTTTGTCTCCTACACCCAAAATCACAATGCTTTTGACTTTGATGTACAATGTCTCTAGTTATAATTTGCATATCTAGTTTCTCGTAAGACAGATATACTCGTAAACTCATCCTAAATTTTAGATGAATTTAAGTTGATGGATGGTTTTTTAACGGATTAATGTTTTAGCAATGACGATAATTTATTTACAAAATGAGAAATCGAATTATGTCAATATATAGTCCTTTGATAGATGATATATGCATTGGTGAAATCATTAATCTTAGGTTTTAAATTAATTGATGATAATTAATTGATAAATAAATTAGACATTTACACCATAAAATTTGTTGTTACAAATTAATTGTTAATAATAATAATAATAATATGAAGTGACTCTTAAAGTCTTAACTCGGTGATATTTTTCGAGTTAGATAAGATCGATTTTAAAGACAGTAAAACTCTCTTTCATGAATTTTAAACACGATGATTTGATTACGTGAAAGAGTTTCTTTATTTTAGTGGGTGTTGAATAATTAAGCATATGTTATTATCCATATTTGCAAGAGATTTATTATAGTGACTCACGTAGTCATAACTCATAATAAGAACAATTTAATGATGAATGAGAAATTTAAATAACACTATCCGACCAATTCTTCATCGTTTACTTACCTATAACCTGAACTAATCTAAATAACGCTAACCGACCCAACTCAACCTAAAACCGACCCGACTCACCGACGCACGCTTTCACAGTCTTCGCAAATACAACTAGTTTCTTGAACTATAACCCGATATAATCCAAACAATCTGAACCGACCTAAAACTCACCCAACCCATATTACACTTCACAATCTTCACAAATCACAACTAATTTCTTCAACTATAACCCGATCTAATCCAAATAAACAGACTTGACCAAAAAACGACCCAACTCGCCCAACCCATATGCACTTCACAACTAGTTTCTTGACTTTCTCTAGTTATGACCCGATCTAATCCAAAAAATCAGATTTGACTCAAAACCAACCCAAATCATCCAACCCATACACACCTCACAATCTTCACAAATCACAACTAGTTTCTTCAATTATAACCAGATACAATCTAAACAACCAGACTCGACCAAAACCTAACCCAATACACTTCACAATCTTCATAAATCACAACCACGGAGTAGTTTCTTCAACTATAACCAGATCTGATCCAAAAACTCGACCCAACCTATAATCGACTCAAATTACCCAACCCATACACACTTCACATTCTTCACAAATCACAACTACGAAGTAGTTTCTTCAACTATAACCTGATCTAATCCAAAAACTCGACCTAACCTATATAACCGACCGCCCGACCCTACCGATATTACACTTCACAATCTTAACAAATTACAACTAACTCTTCAACTATAACCCGACCTAATCAAAACAACCCGACCCGATCTAAAACCGACCCAACTTACCCCATACACAATTACACACTTCATAGATCACAACTAATTTCTTCAACTATAACCCGATCTAATCCAAAAACTCGACCCAACCTAAACCCGACCCAACTCATCCACACCCACTACCCAAATCACACCTAAATGTGTCAAGTGTGGCCTCTTCAAGGCCTCATTTTGCCCAACAAATAAAGTCCAACCCTCATTTCTGCTCATTCACTGAAGCAAAACCCCGAAGTAAGAGGAAGAAGAGGAGTAAGAAGAAGAAGGAAGAAGATGAGCGTATGGAACTACGTAGTGACGGCTCACAAGCCTACAAATGTCACTCATTCATGCGTCGGCAATTTCACCAGCCCTCATGAACTTAATCTCATCATCGCGTACCCTAATTTTTTTCCCTAATTTTTTTGATTTTGATTTTGTTTTTTGAGTGTGTTTTGTTGTTTTGATTTCTGGGTTTTGGAATTCGGTGTGTTTTGAGTGGTGGGTATTGGTTAGAATTGACTACCGATTGATTAATTTTGATTAATTGAAGTTTTCCTAAGCTACCGTGTTGTCTATTGAGTGTGTTTTGTTGTTTTGATTTCTGGGTTTTGGAATTCGTTGTGTTTTGAGTGGTGGGTATTCGTTGGAATTGATTCTCGATTGTTTAATTTCGATTAATTGAAGTTTTCCTAAGCTACCGTGTTGTTTTTTGTGTGTGTTTTGTTGATTTGATTTCTGGGTTTTGGTTTTTCGTGTGTTTTGAGTGGTGGGTATTTGTTAGAATCGACTCTCGATTGCTTAATTTCGATTGATTGTTTCATTTAGAGTAATTGTTTGTGTTTGATTTCTGTTATTGAATAGCTTCATCAATTGTTCTGTCTTCCTTCGTCGATTTTCGTTTGGGTTTCTAGAGGTTGTGGTTTTGTTAGGTTAGGTTGAATTTGATTGAGGGCTCTGGGAGTGAACGAGTGATGTGACTTCTGAATTGCAAGGACTTAGGTGCTTAAGTACTCAAACGTTTCGCGGTATGATCTAATATAGGAGTGTTAGTGCTTTGGATTATAGTAGGTGCATGGTTACCGGATTCATGATTATCTCCTTTAGAGTACATGTCATGTGTATTTTTGGTAAGCGACATGATAGTTTCGCCTTTAACGGTTTGCAATTCGCTAGGTACTTGAGGAAATCTGGTAAACCGTGAGTAGATGATTACTGATTTGCGTTGTTAGAAATGTGATTATCTGAAAGTTTTGATGGGCTTGAAGCTTGGTAGATTTGGGTGCCAATATGGTGAATTCTCAGTATTTTGCTTAGTAACTGGAACATGAACCCAATGCTAGTCTTCACTCATCACTCAGAGTAGGGAAGAATTATGGAGTGAGTTTAGTGCTTTTTACTACCTCTGTCGTGAGATAGTACGACTTTTGGAATCTGTACTTTACGGAATTTAAACTAACATGGTACCTCAAGTACAACACTACCTTGATTCCCATTTTGGCTTGTCTGAAACCAGCTCTGGAATTGTTTGGGTTTCTGGAGGTTGTAATTTTTTTGGTTTAAGTTGAATTTGACTGATGGCTTTGGGAGTGATTGTGACTTTTCGCGAAGTGTTGGGTGCTCAAGTACTCGAACATTTTGCGATATGATCTAATATAGGAGTGTTAGTGCCTTGGATTACATTGTCAGTATGCCACTATAGTAGGTGCATGGTTATTGGATTCACGTATATCTTTTTGGATCACATGGTGGTGTCGTCCCTGCTTGAGGTAACTTTGAGAGTTTTTCCCTTGTGATTTGATCTTTAGTTAATAAGTTAGAATTGATTGTGTTTGGGGATGTTAAGTATGAAAGAAAAGAGCAATTATTATCACGAGTTTGGTCGCGAAGAAGTATAATTTGGGATTAAGGGTTGTGAGATGATGTTTCCTTTGGGATTAGAGGTCATTGAGATGGAGTTTACTTTGGAAATAAAGGTTTGTATTACGATGTTTACTTTGGGATTATGAGTGTTAAGTCCTTTTATTTTTGAGGAAATCTTTATTGATGACATTGAGTGTTTGTGTATGGCGTAAGATGTACGACTATGGTTTCATGATTTTACAAGGAGTGAGAGACCTGATGGATAGATTTATCTTATGACATATTATTTGGGAATATTGTGACTTATGCCTTTAACCAAGTGAATTATTGAATTTTTTCTTATGGAAATAAGTGATGTGAGTTACTTATGGATTAAGAATGAAAGAAAAGAGCAATTATTATCACGAGTTTGGTCGCGAAGAAGTATAATTTGGGATTAAAGGTTGTGAGATGATGTTTCCTTTGGGATTAGAGGTCATTGAGATGAAGTTTACTTTGGAAATAAAGGTTTGTATGACGTTGTTTACTTTGGGATTATGGGTGTTAAGTTCTTTTATTTTTGAGGAAATCTTTATTGATGACATTGGGTGTTTGTGTATGGCGTAAGATGTACGACCATGGTTTCATGATTTTACGACCTGATGGATAGATTTATCTTATGGCATATTATTTGGGAATATTGTGACTTATGGCTTTAACCAAGTGAATTATTGGATTTTTTCTTAAGGAAATAAGTTATGTGAGGTACTTATGGATTAAGAATACCATGATGGAATTGAATCGAATGTTATTATGGATTTTAGATTGAAATAGATGTGAATTTTTGGGAACTATACTTGTCTTTAATGGGAATATCATATTCGAAGAGTAAGAAACGTTAATGACGATCAGAGTGTGATGAAGGAAATTTATGGTTTATCTGTTGAGGAGTTATTTAATAATCATACCTTTTAAGGACCGAGTGAAAGGGAGTCATATGAGTTATGAACATATGACGTATTAATGTTTAGATTGTTGATTTTGTAAACTACCATATTGAATATGGAGATAATGAATCGTGGTATTCGTCTTTTTAGGATGTAGATGATTTCTATGGGTTTATTCATTATGTATGATTAGATGAAGTCTTGAGAGAGAATAGAGTGATTATCTGAGGATCATAGTGATTGTAAATGGACAATTATATGGAGATTAGTCGGTCTTGAGGTACATCATTAAAGGATGTTACGAGACGGAGATACCTTGAGTGATTATTGTACGAGAATTGTAAGACCCTGGTTTTCGTGCTTTATTTATATTATTAAGGTGTCCTCTTAGTGTAGATGGAATTGTTTTGAGTCGTCTTTCCTTGCCTCCTTGATCGTATCAACCATACCTCTCATCTTTTCAGACCAAAATTTTCTTGTCATGTTAGTCCTTTTATTTTCAGTTACCATTACTCCCTGTTTGTTCTTTCATGGTAATTTGAAAACTTTTGATTTTTTCTTCATAACTACTTGTTATCATCTCATAGTCGAAGCTTGAGTCCTTTGGCGAGTATGTTTATACTTCGAGTCTGTGGATTGGTTATTTGAAGTTGAGAACATGGTAACATAGTTGAATATGAGTATGTATTGAGTTAATATATGGTGTTTTGGAAAGTTTGAGGACCCTATTACATTAAGGGTACATGGATGTTAATTTGTTCTCTCAGAGGCTATATAGAAAACTTTGGAGATAAGGCATCATTTAAGTGTAGGAGTCATTTATTGAAAGACATAGACTTGTGCATTCCTTTGATGGATTTTTAAGGTTGAGATATTTTTGATGGATAGTAAGATATTATTGAGGGATAGTAAATTATAATTAAAAATTGAGGTTATAGGCTTGGTCGTATATGGGTATTGATGATATGATATGGACGGTAATATTATTATACATTGCGTTTGCGGAATTGTATTATGGATGGACAAGTGTGTTGTGGTACATTGGGTACTAGCATAACTAAAGGTGTATGGTTCTTCCGGTGCTTAGGAATATCGTGATCATAAGTGTTAAAAAGAAGTGATTGGATCTTGTGAGTGTGACTAATAATTTTGTCATGAGATGGAGGTTGCATTGAGTTTGTGGTAGTTATAATCAGATTTAAGGTCTGACATCGGTGGATTTGGATACTAGTATATATATCGAGAACCTTTGAGATTTTATATTAAAGGATTCTGAGCATTAGAGTTCTGAATGGTAGTAATCACTACTTGCTTTGAGGATATTAAAATAGTGATAGTTCTAATGGATCTAGTAAATACTTGCTTTGAGGATTAGAGTTGTGAATGATAGTAATCACTACTCGCTTTGAGGATATTGAAGTAGTGATAGTTCTAATGGATCTAGTAAATACTTGCTTTGAGGATTAGAGTTGTGAATGATAGTAATCACTACTTGCTTTGAGGATATTAAAGTAGTGATAGTTGTAATGGATCTAGTAAATACTTGCTTTGAGGATTAGAGTTGTGAATGATAGTAATCACTACTTGCTTTGAGGATATTAAAGTAGTGATAGTTCTAATGGATCTAGTAAATACTTGCTTTGAGGATTAAAGTTGTGAATGATTTTAATCACTACTTGCTTTGAGGATATTAAAGTAGTGATTAGTTCTAATGGATCTAGTAAATATGATAGTTTTCTAGGTCGGAAGATATTATTTGTTTAGAGATTATCTATATGGAGCTCTGGTCGATTTCATCTCTTGTGGTGAATAGTAATAAGTTTGTACAGATGATGGTAGAGCATATATGTTTTGGAAGGATGGCTAATAGTAGTCGAATAGTGTTTGAAATATATGGAGTAGAAGTTGGTAATTCATGAGATAAGATGTTGTACATCGATGAGTTTTACTTAAGGGTTTTTAATGTACTTGGTGAAGGTAAGGAAAATAAGCAATCATTGATAGTATGGTATATGAGATATGATGATATTTATGAGAGTTAACCACATGCTTAAGGTGATGCTGGTGTGGAAATGTTGAGAAGCTTTACTCGACAAGGTCATATCGTGATAAAATAGACTATTTATTTGGAAGACGATATTGATTTAGCGATTATTTTTGGGTTGCGATTGTTTGGGATTAATCCGATTGAGGTTTTAGAATGTATGATTATAGTAGCACCGAGGGTTTTAGATATACTTTTGTGGTCTGAGAAATTTTAAGGATAGTAAGTCGAATGTGAACCCAACGTTAGTCTTCACTCATCACTCATGGTAGGGCACGAGTGTGAAGTGAGTTTAGTGCTTTTTACTACATCCGTCTTGAGATAGCACGGCTTTTGAGATCTGTACTTTACGGAATTTAAACTTATACGGTTGTGGAGAATAGATGTTGTCGATGATTCTTTAAAACTGATAATTTTCGCACGTGTATACAAAGCCAAATAGTTTCGGGTACATTTTCTTAGATATCCCAAGGCCTCATAATTAGTGTACTTTTACATACTGAAAAGCCTAAGGGAAACTTATCCGTTGATACTTTCTCGCAAACTCTGCCTGCCGAAGAGTAAAAAGAATACGAATCATAACAGATTAGATGTCTTGTCTGTTCATGTTTTCCGGTGTAGAAGTTCATTCTGTCCATGACGATTATACTGAATTTCGCTGTTCATTTTTCATTTTTTTTACACAATGGAATAATACATGGATGATTTGGTGGTGAGAATATTCATATCTCTTCTTGGTTCCGTTTATATATTGTTAACTTATTGCAGGAAATGCACCCGGATCGAGATCCACTTGCTGACTCCGCAAGGTCTTCAGGTCTGGATTTTTTTTCTCTGGCCCTTCTCCCTTCAACTCGGAAAATATAGAAACGGTTTCATTTCCATTTGAGTGCATCATAGAAAATTTTAAGAGATTTGTGATGGGTCCAGAGATTGTGAGATAAGGGTACGACTGAAAGTCTGAAATTAGGTCCACTTTCTCATATTTCATTACGAGTTGTTTTTTTTTTCATCAATGAGTTGAAGTGTGTCATATTTGCGAATTCTTGTATGTATCTTGCTCTTTTATCTTATAAAAAAAGTATCTCACTCTTCAAGGAGTTTAAGTAATGTTACGCTTGCTGGTCATCTCAGTAGCTCTGTGGTTTTGGATCTTAAAATCCGTCTTAACATTTGCTAGGGTCTCTTCTCTTGCAAAACTTTAGAACATCTCCAATTAGCATGAAAGTAGCCTTATTACTTGTGAAAATCGTAATACTTTTCCTAAAAAGTGGGATTTCAGACTTCGTATTCTGATAGAGCCATTGAAGTACTATCATTCAAGGTTTAGGGTGGCTTTTATTTTTCTTTTCATACATGAGTACCTTGATGTGTTTATTACAGATACTGTATGCTAGTATTGTTTTGCATATTTTTTCTAAATAAAGTGGATGGTCAGATTAGCGGTTTCATAAAGGATGAGGGAAGAAAAATAGACACTCCATAGATTGCAGCGTGCATTTTGCTAAATTTCGATCTTTATTGGCTTATTTGGTTAATTTCTTTATTGATTGATTCTGTGCAGCCTATGCTGGATGTTCCAATCTACGGAAGAATCGCAACGTTGGAGCTTTTTCGACCCCATGTTAGTAATCCTACACGTGATTATTAAGTATATTCTTTGATTCTTGATGCAATAATTTGTCCTATTCCGTCTACATTTCAGGGTGAAACACAGGATTTCTTGTTTGTTGCAACTGAGAGATACAAGTTTTGCGTTCTTCAATGGGATCCAGAGGCATCGGAGCTTCTCACCAGGTGTTTTTCCACTCTAATCTTGTGATTTCTCAGGGTATACCGTATACAGAGTAGCAATTAGTAATAGTTGATTCAGTATTTATCCCAAACTTGGCACTTTGAAGAAGTATAATTTGAGTTATGGATTAACGTTGACATTCCTCTTATCTTGCGATTCCATATTCCCCCAAATGAGATGTTTTTGGCTCATACGTAGTGGTCTAGTTTGAGACAAGCTTATATCCAGCATCTTTTACTTTCACAAGTTTAATAGTAATTGGATTTTTAGGTCGGTGACAGCGATGCTTATCTGAAACCACCTAATATAATCTTTGTTCGACAGAGCAATGGGAGATGTCTCAGATCGCATTGGTCGTCCGACAGATAATGGCCAGGTGTGCCGTCACATTCTTTTGTATACCTTTTCACTTTTGAAATATATTAAATGAAGAAAAGGGGAGCACGTCTCATTCTATCGTTAGTCATCAATGGTTATTATAGGATTTATTGCGATGCCTGTTCTTTATATCATTTACGAGATACTGGATTCTTGTTCATACTAACTTTCTTATCTTTTCTTTTCTCCGTATCTTAATTTTTTGGATGGGGCTATGTCACGGGCTTCTTTATAGATTGGCATCATTGATCCTGATTGCAGACTGATTGGGCTCCACTTATATGATGGATTATTTAAGGTGTGTGGTTAAGTCAAAATTTTGGCTAATGTGCCTGCAACATTCTTATTGATGCCAGTGCTGAAGTTTACTGATTTGTTCTCGGAACTGTTTTCAGGTCATCCCTTTTGATGCTAAAGGACAACTAAAAGAAGCTTTTAATATCAGGTAACTCATTCTATAATGTTGAAGTGATCAGCCTTTTCTGTTCCAAAAAGATACTCATATCTTTTCTTGAACATGTTATTACGAAAATTCGTGAAGACTCAACATACATGTTATGTTGTCGTTATAGCATATTCTAGTATTAGGGAGATAGTGGATATAACCTTCGAAGAATATTTGGCAATGCCTATAGAGGCTTCTGTTGAAAGCTAGGCAGAGGAGGAGGGAGTCGTTTACCACTTTACCCTAAATAAGTCGCATGATTGAATATTTGATATGTTGAACATGGTATATATATTGGCCTTTTCATGTTGTATCTGCTATTACGTACAGATTTCAACTTCCTGCTTTATTTTCCGATATATAATGTGTTGCCATAAATAACTGATATTTGGTGATACTGCTGATATTGGACATTTGACCGATACTTGGAGGATATAAGGCTATTAAAGTCTATACTTTACCGATATGACTTAAATGACCGCTGTAGACAGAACCCACAATAAAGTACTCCAATAAACTGTGGATATCCAAGTGCCACTGCACTTGCGTACTTAACGGTGATTTACGCTATTAGTGTGTTTGAGGCTGTAATAAAGCCTCCTGCATTATTAGACAATTATTGGATGTATTTATGGGCTGTCTATTATGTTGAGCCTTTATCTTGATCTCTAAACCCCGAGTTCATGTCTTTGTTTCTTAATTTTATTGTTCTCTGCTTGAACAGGCTTGAGGAGCTTCAAGTGCTTGATATAAAGTTTCTATACGGGTGTTCAAGACCTACAATCGTAGTTCTTTACCAGGTGCTTGTACTTGCTTGGCAGAATATGAATTGATAACCTAAAAGTAGTCATCATGTGAAAATGTTTCAGTGGAAAGCAAAGTTTCGGTTTCTTTCATTGAGGGTTGTAAAATGTGAACCTCTATTCTTATGTTTCGTTAAGCATTATGAATTTGGATTCTTTCGCAGGACAATAAAGATGCACGCCATGTTAAAACTTACGAGGTTTCATCGAAAGACAAAGATTTTGTTGAGGGGCCATGGTCGCAGAATAATCTTGATAATGGGGCTGATCTGCTGATTCCCGTTCCTCCCCCATTTTGCGGAGTTATAATCATCGGGGAGGAAACAATAGTATACTGCAGTGCCACTTCTTTTAAAGCCATACCTATCAGACCTGTGAGTTGGAAAGCGCGCTTTGTCCCCTTTTTATTTGACATTATTACCCCTTTCCTGCTCTTTGTATAGAAATGACTAAATGGCGGAAGTAAAATAACTTTTTAGCGCTTTATAGTTACAGTTTTGCCTGTACTTGGTTGCAGTCTATAACAAGAGCGTATGGGAGGGTGGACGCTGATGGGTCTCGATATTTGCTTGGGGATCATGCAGGGCTTCTGCATCTGCTTGTTATCACTCACGAGAAAGAAAAGTGAGTGATTACCTTTTTCTATAATTCATTTTGTATATCGTTATGGAATATTCCTGTTTGAGTGTATTTGTGTCCTCCTGTTCTTATGAATAACCTCATTTTTAGACTCTCCTCATTTATTTCGAAAAATGAGGCAATAGAAAGAGTAGGAAGCAATATGTATTTTCGTAATTTGATCATAAGCCATACATTCATCCCTGTGGCCCTTTATGTCTTGAGCCACCCTCTAAATTTTCAATTTGTTTCTTGCTTGCCGTATATTGGCTATGTTGGCTAAGCGAATGCATTCTAAATTGTTTTTTCAAAGGTTTGTTGGTGATGTCCTGGAAACTCTCTTATACATCGGAGTAATTTCACCCTTTTTATTTTTTATTTTTTATGTTTTTGGATAACGACTTGATAACTTCAGCTATTGATTCATGTTAGTTGACCCCAATTCATTTTGGGACTAAGGCTTTGATGTTGTTTTATTACATGTCCATCGACAAAACTGTGAAACAATTGTCTTTAAAATCTGTGGTGGGACTGTGGGAGGTGATGTTTGTAATTCATCTCAAATATTTCTGTAGTTATTGATGTGGAATAATTTCTGAATCTGCTTTGCCTTTCAGAGTTACTGGTCTGAAAATTGAGCTCTTGGGGGAGACATCTATTGCATCGACAATATCATACCTCGATAACGCTTTTGTTTATGTGGGCTCGAGCTATGGAGACTCTCAGGTGTGATAAATATAGTTCCCTTCACAGAATTCGTCTATTCATTCCATCTTGTTTCTCTTTCATATTGGTAAGTGTATAGCTAGCATGTCTTCGAACGGGCATACCAAATTGTATAAGGGACAAGAAGGGAGGTAACTCTTGGACAGACTGTTTATGTACATGAATTGCAGAAACGGAAACATCATGTCTTTAGACTCTTCTCGTCCACGAGTCTGAGAACACTCTTAACAGTCTTAACCTCCCCAAAAACCCTAGTCATCAATTTTTTACTGAAATTATAATTCAATTAACTTCAATGCAACTAAAGTTCATGCAATTTATTGATAAAATGAAGATTTTACTGATTTGAATGAGAAGCATGATCCAAAATTTCTTAAACTGGGATGAATTTGAAAAAAAGAGCGAGAAGAATAGGTATGTTTGGAAATATTATGGAAGAAATGTGATGAATGAGTAAAATGAAAGTAAGAAAAGTAATTCAGTATCAGAAATCAGAATACTGTTATTTTATTTGCTACGATAACCAATAGTTTCAAAGTTGTGCGTCTATATGTGAACACAAAAACACTGGATGCTTCTCTTTGTTTAATGTTCATCGATATGTTAAAGGTTCTTGTCTTTGTTAGGTTTGTACAATTGATGTTATCTGATTTCTAATCTCTAGATTGATCTCATTGCAGCTCATTAAGTTAAATCTACAACCGGATGCAAAAGGATCATACGTGGAAGTCTTGGAGAGGTATGTAAACTTGGGTCCAATTGTAGACTTCTGCGTGGTTGACCTTGAGAGACAAGGTCAAGGCCAAGTCGTAACTTGCTCTGGAGCATTCAAGGATGGTTCCCTTCGTATAGTTCGTAATGGGATCGGGATAAATGAACAGGTCTCACTTGTTGCTCTTTTTTACGATTTAATTTCTTTATGTTTTGACCTTCCAGTATTTTCATACCTATTTTTTTTTCCTACTAGTATTTTTACTTACTAAATAGTTTTTTCTTGAACTCGGAGTTTATAGTGCTTTTAAAACTTGTTATTAACGTTTTCAACTTAATTTTGCATTTGAAAATGTTTTTTTTATTATTATTTAATTGTATTGTTCACCTTCCATTTTTTTTGGATGACGACTTCAAATACTGCTTCATGTTAGCCGACCCCAAATCTTTTTGGGACTACGGCTATGATGTTGTTTGTTGTAGTATGTTTAGACCTTCTCCGGTTGCCATTGCTTTGATACCTGGAGCTATATTTGCAGGCATCAGTAGAGCTTCAAGGTATCAAGGGATTATGGTCCTTAAAATCGTCGACTGATGATGTCCACGACACTTTCTTAGTAGTAAGCTTTATCAGTGAGACCAGAATTCTTGCAATGAATCTTGAAGATGAACTAGAAGAAACAGAAATCGAGGGGTTTGATTCAGAAGTGCAGACTTTATTCTGCCATGATGCATTATTCAACCAACTTGTTCAAGTAGGTGTCATTTCATTGCATTTTATCTTTCTTCTTCGTAAAGTGTAGCTGTACATGGGCTCCAAAAGGCCCACAACACTTAACAGAATTTCAGGCCGCCTTTGCATTTTCACGTCAAAGAACGCTTTGTAAAGGGACAATGATTTTTACTGCCACAATAACCGATAATTTCAAAATATTGGCTATACTTCCCTTGTATTTCTGATTGAACCCGTACTAACATGAAAAAAATCAACTCTAAATGAAGATTTTAGCAAGTAAAGAAATATCACATTTGGTCAAAGCGTTTGACCACGACTCGTAATGTTATATCTGTGACCTTTGGATAACTGCAGTGTCACGACCATCACCATGCTTGCAGGCGATGATCTTGCGTTTTTGTGCCCCTATTCACGAGGCTCTAATAATTTATGTAGATGTAAATATTTTTACTAATGAGCATTTTGGCAGGTAACCTCGAGCTCTGTTAGACTGGTTAGTTCAATATCGAGAGAACTAAGGAATGAGTGGAAAGCTCCTGTTGGATTCTCTGTCAATGTTGCTACTGCTAATGCCTCACAGGTCTGTACTTTCGACTACCCCTTTATCTTCTAATTAATTAGACTTTTGAGGGAATCTCTCCACCCGGAAAGCTGGCAAGTTTCAAATTCTGAGGTTTATCTGCATTTAAAGATTTTATGCCCTTCTTTTCAGTTCACTTCACGTCAGTCCCATAAGGTTTATTTTGTCTCAGCCTACTCCAGTCCGGGCCTTACTGGTTCATGAACTTACTTTAAATTACGTGATGCTATCACCAGTTTGTCACTTAAGACCTTTCCTTTACTCTGTTAGATAGTAGAATTTGAAGTCCACCAGCTTCGCAGCTTGTATCTAATGCAGATCTGTTTACTGTGACTTACTGATATCATTTATTCTTACAGGTTCTAGTGGCTACCGGTGGTGGGCATCTTGTTTATTTGGAAATCGGAGACGGGGTTTTAACAGAAAAGAAACACGCTCAATTGGAGTACGAGATCTCTTGTCTCGACATAAATCCTATTGGTGATAACCCTAACGTTAGTCAGCTAGCAGCTGTTGGAATGTGGACGGATATAAGCGTCAGGATGTATTCACTGCCGGATCTGAATTTGATTACCAAGGAGAATCTTGGAGGGGAGATCATTCCTCGCTCTGTTCTTCTGTGCTCTTTTGAAGGGGTAAGTGTCTAATCGTGCCCATAAGTTACTTTAATTGAATCAGTATTCCACCTATATTTTCTCGCGATAAACAATATTCCGTAGTACTTTGTAAAAGATGATATGAAAATCAAACATGACATATTGTACACTGTATATATAGGGAGAGAGGGAGGGGTAGTCTGGTTGAAACTCGAGAGTGTATTTTTCTAAAAAAACAAATGGAAGTTATAATAGGAAATTCGGAAGATATCAAAGAAATAACAGTCCTACGAGTGGTAATACAAGTATTGACTACTTTGCTAATGCGGGGTGACATCAGTGTCTCAATGTTCTCCTACTTTTTCGTTGGTTTCGTTCAGCAGGTTTATGACATCCATTGTCTCTTTTCAGATATCGTACCTACTCTGTGCCCTTGGAGATGGTCATCTGTTGAACTTCATACTAAACATGAGTACGGGTGAGCTAGCTGACAGGAAAAAGGTGTCTTTGGGTACACAACCAATTACACTAAGGACATTCTCTTCTAAGAATGCTACGCACGTGTTTGCTGCTTCTGATCGGCCAACTGTTATATACAGCAGTAACAAAAAGCTGTTATATAGTAATGTAAATTTAAAGGAAGTCAGCCATATGTGTCCTTTCAACTCGGCTGCTTTCCCTGACAGGTAAACTGTATACTCTCAGACCTTTGACAACGAGCATCTATTTTTTTCCTGCATGTTCATGTTTACTACGGAGAAGTATTTTTAAAATATTGTACTTGTATTTTTACTTTATTACGAGTAGTATTTTTACTTGCTACGAGTAATTTTTTTACTTACTGAATGTTCTTTTTTGAGCTTGGAGTTTGTAACCCTTTAAAATCTTATTATTAACGCTTTCAACTTATTTTTCCGTTTGAAAATGTATTTTTATTATTATTTTATTGTACATACCAAGTGATGTGGATATATGTGCTTCTATAATGAAGTGATAGGAAAAACCAAAAATGCATAATGATGGCTTGTTAACTTCAGTGTTTGTTGTGATTCGGTGCTGAGTTGTCTTTTTTTTTTTTTCTTGTCATCAGCCTTGCCATTGCCAAAGAAGGTGAACTTACCATCGGCACAATCGATGACATTCAGAAGCTCCATATTCGTTCTATTCCTCTTGGCGAGCATGCTCGGCGTATCTGCCATCAAGAACAAACTCGCACTTTTGCCATTTGTAGTATGAAATACAACCAATCAAGTGCAGAGGAATCTGAAATGCATTTTGTGCGTTTGCTAGACGACCAAACCTTTGACATTATATCGACTTATGCCCTTGATACTTTCGAATCTGGTTGCTCTATCCTGAGTTGCTCATTCTCTGATGATAGTAATCTTTACTACTGCGTTGGCACTGCATATGTTTTGCCCGAGGAAAGTGAGCCGACTAAGGTACCAAAGTCGATTTTTGGGGATTTTTGCTTTTGTTTCCTCTCTTTAAATGTCTTTTTACTTTATTTTTAAAAAATTATTTTCATACCAATTTTATCCCTATTAGTATTTTTAGTTTTTTACTAATTTTTTTTCTTGAAATTGGCGTTTGTAATCCTTTAAAAACTTATTATTGACGCTCTCAACTTAATTTTGCGTTTAAAACTGTTTTTCTATTATTATTTTAGGGTCCATTATTTTATTATATTGTTTGCCTTTCATTTTGTTTTCTTTTTTATTTTTATTTCTAATTTTTTTGGATGACGATTTAACGACTTAAAGATATTGATTCATGTTAGCCGACCCCATATATTTTTGGGACCAAGGCTCTGATGTTGTTGTTGTATCATTGTTGTGTGGATGCCTAATTGATTTCATGCAAACATTTCAGGGAAGAATTCTTGTTTTCGTGGTGGAGGATGGAAAGTTGCAACTCATTGCGGAGAAGGAAACTAAAGGAGCCGTATACTCTCTTAATGTCTTCAATGGCAAGCTTCTTGCTGCCATTAATCAGAAAATTCAGCTTTATAAATGGATGCTTCGGGACGACGGTACTCGTGAGTTACAATCTGAATGTGGGCATCATGGCCACATTCTTGCTTTATATGTCCAGACTCGTGGCGATTTTATCGTTGTTGGTGACTTGATGAAATCCATATCACTTCTAATATATAAGGTATTGAAACTCTTCCTTTCCCCTCTCTTGCTGTTTGTCGTGCCCCCAGCCCGTACATCGTCTCTCAATCAAATTTACAGCTCTTGAGGTTTTCTTTTATAGTAAACTTTTCAATTAGCTTTACGTCAGACGGAGCCAAAGTTTCTCTTATTGTCATATGATCTTACACAAATCCTCCTATGAGACGTTATCGTGATAGACTGTCCTATACCATGCTATAGTTATTTCTTGATTTTACTGGTAGTTTTTAGCAGGATAATTGGTACTGTATTTCATATATGGGTGAGAATTTAAGTTGGACTATAAGAACTTGTGGAACGAGAATTAACTGAAAACGGGTCGGGTTCGTGTAAGGTCGGTTTGGGTCGAGTCATTTTCGGGTCTGTTTGAACCGGGTAAGTTTAGGTCAGGCGGGTCATTTCGGGTGGGGTCATTTTCGACTATTTTTTAGGAATATCGTGTCATACACGATATAGTAAACATAAACATTCGGTTCAGTCTGGGGGTTAGGCCGGATTAATTTAAGTTACGGGTCAAGCTAGGGTCTTGAGTCCGGGTGTCGGGTCAGGTTATTTTTTGGGAGGTCCATTCTCATATACTACACTCGTTTGCTCATGGCAGCATGAAGAAGGTGCAATTGAGGAACGAGCTCGCGACTACAATGCGAATTGGATGTCAGCCGTGGAGATCCTAAACGACGATATCTACCTCGGCGCAGAAAACAACTTCAACCTATTCACAGTAAGAAAAAACAGTGAAGGAGCAACAGACGAAGAACGGGCCCGCCTCGACGTAGTCGGGGAGTACCACGTGGGCGAATTCATCAACCGCTTCCGACACGGTTCTCTTGTCATGCGGTTGCCTGATTCCGATATCGGTCAAATACCGACTGTCATCTTCGGGACGGTCAACGGTGTGATCGGAGTCATCGCCTCCCTTCCTCACGACCAATACCTTTTCCTCGAAAAACTGCAGTCCACCTTGAGGAAGGTGATAAAGGGCGTCGGTGGTTTGAGTCATGAACACTGGCGGTCGTTTTACAATGAGAAAAAGACGGTTGATTCTAGAAACTTCCTCGATGGAGATCTTATTGAATCTTTTCTCGATCTTAATCGTGTTCGTATGGAGGAGATTTCCAAAACAATGAGTGTTTCGGTGGAGGATCTTTGCAAGAGAATCGAGGAGCTTACTCGACTGCATTAAGATGAGTTATATCCTCCTCTTTCACTGCCTTTCCTCTTTGCGAGTTAATTTAGTTTTTTTTTTTTCTTTCGGGGTGAGGATTCGATCTATGTTAAGTTGATTCTTACCCCATATTTGTCGAGTTTTACGTGTTATGTGTTTGATGTATCCATGGAATAGAATTGTCGAGTTTTATGTGTTATCATGGTTTTTCCACCCGAATTATCGATGATAAAAGTTTATGTTGGATCTCGATTCGTTCCACAGCTGATATCGTCTTTCTCCTCAGGCCAAGAACTGTAGCGAGCAGATTTTCCGGCCACTCGAGAAATTTTGAGTAAACTGAAAATCTCTCGGGTTTGTACCTTCGAATCTTCCAAAGTCAGTGGTGGAACTCGGTGGCCATCTCCATTTTTTTATGCCGTCTTTATTTATAATATCGTCACTTGAGTCTAGAGATGGAAGCTGGTCGTGTCCAGTGCACGCTAACCGTGTCAGAGGAGAAAATGGCATGGCTGACGGTCCTGTCATGGTTCATGGCATGTCATGCCGTGTTTGGACATGTCTAACTAGTTTGTCTACTTTGGTATCTGGGTTGTGTCCACGTGAGCCGTGTCGTGCTGTGCCTTGGCTAGACATGGTCCCATGGTCTTTTTTGCTTTTCAGAGGTTATGTGAGTATATAATTTGCATGCTTTTAGAACCAAATCATTAAATGTCCTAGACTTTGTCAAGTTGCCAAACGACTTAAGAAAGTGGTTCATAGGTGTGACGGATTAGTAAAAATAGTAATCCCTCCGAGTTCCTACGATTGTTCCGTTTCTTTTTTGGGTGGAAAATAAGGAAGAGAAAATGAGTGGTTAAAAAAGAAGGAGAAAGAGAGAGAAATAGGTGGTTGAATGTGAACCACACCTTTATGGTCCAAAGTGGAAAGTGGGTAAAAGATCAAACTCAGTCCAAAAAGGAATACGTGGCAATGTTAGAAACTCGGAGGGAGTACTTCAGTTTGGTAAAAAAATCGCACCCTAGTGACTAATTGGTTGAAAAAATATATTTGGTGTCAGTGTCAATTTGCTTGAAAAACGACCCAAATACTTTGTAAACTAAACTAGACCAAGCGCGACAAAAAAATGGAGCCCCAAGTTTGACAAGTGATCCAAACGTACCGAAATACTCCGTACTATTTATTACATTATCTCGGTAACAACAAATTTTTCACGACGTGATGAGACATGACAACTTGTAAATAACTTGAGCTTGACTCAGTCGAAACTCGACTTGTGTAAGCTTGACTCGAACTTGGGTTTCTTTCTTTTGAAAAGCATAGTAAAAAGAATCTCAAGTAGTAACAACTTTCAAGGAAGACATTTGAGTAGAAACCAAGTTACCCCCACACACTCCACACCACATGCACTCTACTGTAAAAAAAGTAAATAAAAGGTAAAAGTTTTCTGCCATTAATGCGCATGTTCAAGTTTCCTATGCAAACATTTATTTCTCCCAATATTCATTCATTCATTCATTACATAATCCTTTTCTTTACTTGAACCCGTTCTTTTGGACTGAAATTGATTGAACTTAATTTAACTGAAACTGACTGAAATATAGAGACAAAATATGTCTCATGGAGCTGAACTGAACTGAAATATAAGTCCAAAAGAACTTTGTCTTACTTCACCCATCTTAAATTTAACTGGGTTGGGTTCCAATCGGTTGAATTCGGTTTGATCCGGGTTATTTCGGGTTAAGAACATTTTCCTCTTTTTTTTTCCCAACTCTTTAGACTCGTTTTTTATAACAATATTCAGGTAAGTTCCAAGTTAGGACAGACCAATTCAGTTTACGTATCTTCACTTCGGATGTCGGATTGAGTTCGAGTGAGATTAATCGGGTCACTCATTATTCTCGTACTCGTATTGATTTAACTCGTTTCAAATTTTAAGTTTGCGACGAATACACGAGTCAAAAACCCGAACTTGAGTTGAGGCATGTTATTATTCATGATCATTATTTCTATTATTGTCCTTTTCTTTACATGGTGATGTCCCTTACATTTCCCACCATTATTATTATTACTATTATTATTAAAATTTTAAAAAAAAAAACGCCCTTTTTTCCAATTAAATTACTTTAAAAAATTGGGGGTTTTGGTATGATTGAATGTCCCCTATATGAATGAAGCTGAATTTTGGAATCTTCGGTCCAACTTTTTTTTACTGTTGTTGTGTTGCTGTTCTTCCCCCTTTCTACATTAAATTAAATTAAATTATAATTTAATTCATATATAAATACTCCTATAATTGATGCTTAGTTGTAATTTTTTTGTTTTTTTCCTTGGTTGAGTAAAGAACAATTATGTGTTCTTAATTTTTTAATAACTTCTAATTTGATTTGGTTGACCTACTTTTGAACTTGTAGAAATCAATTTGGTGTGTTTTTCTTAAACAATTTGGGTTTTTCTCACTTGTTTTTCAGCTGAATTAGGGTTTTTTTCTCCAGTAAATTTAGGGTTTTTCATGTGGAATTCAGTTTGGTGTTTTAGTTAATCTGGGTAGTTTCTGATTTCACTGGAGTGAATTGGGTTTTTATGATTTTTCTTTGATTTTGTAATAATTGGGGGATTTTTTCTCACTTGTTCTTCAGCTGATTTAGGGTTTTTTTCCCCAGAAAAATTAGGGTTTTTCATGTAGAGTTCAATTTGCTGTTTTTGTTAATCTGGGTAGCTTCTGATTTCACTGGAGTGATTTGGGTTTTTGTTATTTTAATTTGATTTTGTAATAATTTGGGGATTTTTTAAAACTTGTTCTGCAGCTGATTTAGGGTTTTTCATGTAGAATTCATTTAGCTGTTTCTCTCAATCTGGGTAGTTCCTGATTTAACAGGAGTGAACTGGGTTTTATCACATTTCTCTGATTTTGCAACATTTTGGGGATTTTCCACTTGTTCTTCAGCCAATTTGGGTATTTTTTCCAGCAAAATTAGGGTTCTTCATACCTGCATTTTCCCCAGATTTATCAGTTTTGGTGAATTGAATTGAAAGTGTGAAGGAGAAAGAGGAAGTTGATTTGGGTAATAATCATGGCTTGTATGAAACTTGGATCTAAGAGTGATGCATTTCAGAGGAAGGGACAAGCCTGGTAATCTTTTCATTATTACCTCTCTTTTCTGCAATAGATCTCCTCTGAGATGGTCTCACGATAATTTAACGATAATATTGGAGTAGTAATCACCTCTTCGTGTAATGTTCCTGTGAAACCGTCTCATATGAGATTTTTTTTAATGTATGTTGTTAGTGTTATGATCTTGATTCACATTGACTTTGTCCTGCTGTTTGAACTACATTTGATATGATCTCGAAATGTCGTCGATATGTTCTTTTTTCGACACTAATCACCATTAAGCTGTATTTTCAATATTCACGACAATCTATATGAGCAAATATATTCACGTGGAATCTTGTCTAACTCATATTCACAAAAATATATTGTAACTTTGTAAGCTATAAACGACTTAAAATGCGCCTTGCTAACGTGAAAAAGTAAACGGGAAGCTTAGATTTGAAGTTTTGAACAGAATGAGTATCATATCATATATTACTTCAATTCATTCAGTTTTGTGTTCTCGAAATGATGCAATTGCAGTTTCCTGTGAATTGACTGAACTTGCTGATATCGGATATGTATGTCTAACTAGTAGAGCCTGAATTGTCGAGAACCCAAAAACAGAATACATATGATGATATGAATATTGCTTGAGAAGTTGATAGCGTAATCTCTAATCTGCGCTCCATTTGATTTCTCGGTTTCTCAGCGGATTTTTGGTTTGTTCAATGTTTGCTTCTTAATGACAGGTTTTGTACTACTGGGCTCCCGAGTGATGTTACAGTCGAGGTGGGGGAGATGTCCTTCCATCTTCACAAGGTATATTTTTTCACACATTGACGTTCTTCTAATTTGGCCGTTGCATGCTTGTGTGGTGTCTCTAAGCGAAAGTGAACTACTATTAGCTAGTAAAATGTTTCGAGGCGCCTTTTGCTTCAAGGGCATGCATAGGGTGACAAGTTATCGTATCGTGCGAATTCCGTTTCCTCCCTTTATCGTTTATCTCATCATCCTTAGCTAGTAAATCTCCGAGACAGTCTCATGGTAATTTTTTTTTACTGCGAGATCTCTCACATAGAACGTGGTTAAATGTCAATGATCGGAGTTTCTGATATTTGGATTCAATTTTTTTTTTATTTATTTATTTAAATTTTTTTTTTTGGGGTTTTGCAGTTCCCGTTACTCTCACGAAGTGGGGTAATGGAAAGACTAATAGCGGAAGCAGAGGAGGGAGAGGACGGTACCGTTATAACCCTCGAAAACCTACCCGGCGGACCCAAAACATTCGAACTCGTCGCAAAATTCTGCTACGGTGTGAAACTCGAACTCACAGCATCAAACGTCGTGTTCCTGCGTTGCGCTGCCGAGCATCTCGAGATGACTGAAGATTACGGAGAAGGAAATCTAATCCATCAAACTGAAACATTCCTCAACCAAGTCGCCCTCAAAAGCTGGAAAGACTCCCTAAAGGCACTCCAATCCTGCGACGACATCGTTTCCTTTGCTGATCAACTCCAGATAACCAAGCGATGTGTGGAATCGTTGGCTGTTAAGGCGAGTACCGACCCTAACCTGTTCGGGTGGCCTGTCATAGAGCGAGGTGGACCGATGCAAAGTCCCGGGGGAAGCGTTTTGTGGAATGGGATTAGCACCGGTGCCATACCTAAAAACTCGAGTTCCGATTGGTGGTACGATGATGTGTCGACTTTGAGCTTCCACCTTTTCAAACGACTTATTTCTGCGATGGAGGCTCGTGGCATGAGGTCCGAGATTATTTCCGGGTCTATAGCCCACTACGCCAAAAGATACTTACCCGGGCTCAACCGACGTCAAGGTGGAAACGACACGAGCTCCCGGGTCGGCCCGTCTTGCTTGACTAGCCCACCATCCGAAGAAGATCAGAGACTATTAGTCGAAGAGGTTGAACATCTACTTCCCGTACAAAAAGGACACGTGTCAGCGAAGTTCCTGTTCGGCCTCCTTCGGACAGCCATGATTCTTCGTGCGGATCCTAACTGCGTATCACACTTGGAAAAGCGAGTCGGGATGCAACTCGATCAAGCGAATTTGGAGGATCTTCTGATACCCAACTTCACTCACTCGATGGAAACGCTGTATAACGTCGACTGTGTCGAGAGAATTCTCGAACATTTCTTGGTCATGGATCAAGCTGCCGCGGATGCCTCCCCGTGTTCTATTGATGATGGTCAGTTGATGGGGTCGCCGTCTATAACTCCGATAACAATGGTGGCGAAACTCATTGACGGGTACCTTGCCGAGGTTGCACCCGACATTAACTTGAAACTTCCGAAGTTTCAGGCGCTTGCTGCGGCTGTTCCTGAGTTTGCTCGGCCCTTGGATGACGGTCTTTATCGCGCCATCGACATTTATCTTAAGGTACTACTATCATTCTAATCCGATTTTCGAATTATTATTAGTTTATTTCATCTTGGTTCTTATATAGCAAGAATTTTGAACATGGTAAGGATAATTTGCCTAATGAAAAACACAATAAAATCAGCATGAAATCAAAGCATACAAATCTGAAATGGGATCAAATCTGAATTGTATTTCGTTCAAATTGATATCGTTTGTAGACTTTTTATCAATGAAATTGTTTTTTACTCAAAAAAAAGTTTCATTTACAAAATTGTTTTATTTTATTTTATTTTATCTATGTATTTTACTATATAATCAGCTAATTATCGAATGTTCTTCCTTAAATGTACTAGTAATTTAATTTGATAAGAAAACTTGCACTACTAAAATTTGTTCACTGTATTCTGCTAATTTTACTGCTATTATAAATCTTTTTCTAAAAAAAGTTCCATTTAGAAAATTGTTTTTATTTTATATTTTATATTTTACTATAATTTGCTAATTATCGAATGTTCTTTCTTCAATTATCGAAGTATTTTACTATATTTTATAATCTGCTATTATAAATCTTGTTCTACCCTTTTGTTTGCCATAAAAACCGTCTATCTCCACGTTTTTTTTTTCTTACTGCGTGTACTCGTACAATGCAGTCGCACCCAATGTTATCAGAAACAGACCGAGAACACCTATGCCGCCTAATGGACTGCCAAAAACTCTCCCTAGAAGCCTGCACACACGCAGCCCAAAACGAACGTCTCCCCCTCCGAATAATCGTCCAAGTCCTCTTCTTCGAACAACTCCAACTCCGAAACTCCATCGCGGGCTGCTTCCTCGTCTCAGAAAATCTCGACGGGTCAAGACAACTCCGAGGCAACATGGGCGGGTCGAACGAAGGCGGGTGGGCCACCGCAGTGAGGGAAAACCAAGTCTTGAAAGTCGGGATGGACAGCATGAGGATGCGGGTGTCCGAGCTCGAGAAGGAATGCTCGACCATGCGACAAGAGATCGAGAGCCTCGGCCGAGTTACTAAAGGATCCTCTAGTGGTTGGGGAAACGTGTCGAAGAAGTTCGGGTTGTTGGGTGGATTGAAGTTGAAGTCGCAGATGTGCAGCGCGCAGGAGGAGTCCGTCAGTAACCAAAGTAACAACAACGGGTTTGGTGCGAAATCAGAGAAAGTTAAGGAGAAACGCGGGAAACTGAAGAAAAACTCGTAAGTCACAAAATCGTCAACTCGTGAAATTTGTTGATTTGTTTTGATGGATGTAATGTAATGTAGCGGTTTTTTTCCGTTCGAGTTCATGGTTCGATTTGGTTTGATTTGTTTATCGGGTTTTTTTTCCCTGGAGCATGAACTCGAATCGAATTGAATAGCAGTAAATGTAATTGGGTTAGTGATTTGAACCCGGATTCGTTTGAATTATGTGACAAACAGTGACCACGGTTCTGTAATGATGAACAACATTCAGTCATTCATGCATGCATACAGGTTAATTTTTTTTACAGTAAATTATTTGTTCCAGATTAATTTTTTGTACAGTAAATTATTTGTTCCAGATTAATTTTTTGTACAGTAAATTATTTGTTCCAAATTAATTTTTTTACAGTAAATTATTTGTTCCAAATTAATTTTTTTACAGTAAATTATTTGTTCCAAATTACTTTTTTTACAGTAAATTATTTGTTCCAAATTAATTTTTTTACAGTAATTTTTTTTACAGTAAATTATTTGTTCCAAATTACTCCCTCCGTTTCTATGATTTCTTCCACCTTAAAAGAGAGAGTAAGGTAGGTGGGCCACCTAGGTAAAAGAGAAGTGTGATAGAAAAAAGGAAAGTGGAAGAAATCAAAGAAATGGTTGAAAATGGAAATGTGGAAGATATCAAAGAAACAGAGGGAGTAATTTTTTTACAGTAATTTTTTTTACTGTAAATTATTTGTTCCATATTATTTTCTTACAGTAATTTTTTTTTTTTTTTTTTTTTTAAATTCGGAGATGGGAATTATGCATTTGTGTCCGACCAGGATACAAGCGAGAAAATCAAATACTACAGAGTAGAAGTTGACGGGCGCAGGTGAGAAAATCTCAAACCTTTTTCGTCCCATTTTCATTTGTAAATGTCACATTTTTGTGTCGAGTCTCTCGACTAAAATCATCTTAAAACTGGGGGGTGTCAATGAGCCGAGCCACAGGCTCAGCTCGAGCAGGTTGTGAGTCGGCTTGAAAAGCTTGCGAACAGTTCGATATGATGTGATTTTAGTTAATATTAGTACCACGTCATCGACTTGACATATGACGTTTGACGTTATCTAATCTGGATCAGGGATCTCGAGTTTAAGATTCCAAATGAGTAGGACCCACATACAGTTGAATATTCTCTATTATTACATCAGCCACAATGACATGATCAAGGTATCTTCATCTCACAAGATTCCAAAGTATGCATCTCCTCTCATTACTCATATCTTTTCACACCAAAATCCTCTAATTTTTTTACGATATCTGTTGTATTATTATAACGAGTCGTATATTAAGATTAATATAAAAAGTTTAAAAAAATATAATACTGTATTTATCTAGCAAATTAATTAATATTTAATTTGTCTGAATGAAGAGAACATTTACCATCTTTTCTGTAAGACGATTGACTTTATATATAAAACCGTCTTATATTTTAAGAGAAATTCATTATATCTGACTAATAAATTGTAAACTCATATTGTTATAACGAACATAATGGACGTTTAAACTATTTTTTTGATGATTAATTCATAAATTATGGAGTATCATATTATATAAAAATTAAATTAAACAAGATATTAAAAAAAAAATACTACTCTATATTTTTGAGTTAATTCTTCTTATGAACCGATTTTCATATTTAATTAATTCATTTAATATTTCTGAAACGGGATTTTTTTTTTAAAGAATATTCTCATTTAAGACGACACCCACGAATCACGATCTATTTTTTTTTAAAATAAAAAATATAAAATCATGAAAAAATAGAGTTGTAGGAGGTTTTTTTTAACTTTTTAAAGCAAAACAAATTATTTCTCAAAGTAAGAAATAAAATAAAAATATGCCATATTTAATTGTAGTTGATCTGTCTATTTACAGTTCAAGTCAACCCACCCCATTTTCTACGCTATATTCCGGCCCATCACGCAATCACATTCATTATTGGTTTATTAGTCTTCCTTAAAACCATGAAAATATCGACATTTTTCTATCAGATCGTCCTATAATAATACATGACGTGTTTTGAAAAGAATAAATTCAAATTAAATATGTTACCAATTTTGTTTTTTTTTTAAAAACTGAATAATGTATTTAGTCGCATTATTGTACAAAAGGGATTTTTTTTTTGAACTTAAACGGTTTTAAACAACTAAAATAGGATGTATATATTTTTAAAAATGGTAAGTGAACTCGCCACTCAATGTATGATAACAATAGGTATTGTGATCGATTCTCTTTTCCTATATTAATTTAATGCGAGTAAATACGCATTTTGTTGAAGAAAAAATAAAATAAAATAGGTGTTATTTCATGACAATAATAATACCAACTATAAGTGAAATATTTATTTACGAGTATTTACAAGACAAAAACAAAATCATTGTTATTCTTTCATAACAATATTTCGAAGATGTCTTGGTTCAGTGGTTAAGTCTACTGCTCTGGGACAGTATGTCTCAGGTTCGAATCCCTTCCCTTATATTATAATGCGACTAATTGCGCTCTTCGTTGAACAAAAAAACAATACTGTATTTCATATTAATATTAGAAGGAAGTGAGAGAAATGCAAAGGTGATTCTAGACCACATTACCCCCATTATTATAATACTCTCTTGCAAAGGTGATTCTAGACCACAAGTTAATGACTCAAAATAGAAATAGGGAAGAAAGAGTGTAGTGTTTCAGCCTAATAAAGAAACATGGAAGATAGATAAAAATCGGAGGGAGTACTAGGTTTGATCGGAGACCGTCTTTCACAAAGCTACTGGCAAACATATACGGAGTATATATATATATATATATGTATATAGAAATTAAAAAAAACGAAAATTCTACGCGGTTTAGTTTATCGGTTTTTTTTTTTTTTTTTTTTCTTACTTTCAGTATATTACTAGAATTTAGAAATCACGTCTCACATTGTCTTAGTAACTATAATAATACGACAGATAACCCGTGTCAGATACTCCCACTCCTATAATAATTCTAATTCTAACTATAAATATACACAAAAAAAATATTTATATATTCCCTTCTATATATATATATATAATAAATAATACAATTATTAATTATACAAACAATTTTTTTTTTTCCTAGTTCTCTTCTAAAACTCTTCTTTCTTTCTCTCTCAAAAAATTTCACCAAATGGGAACCGAACCGGGTCAAACAACCGGAATCCGGAACCGAGGAGGCGGCCGGGGATGCGGTTGTACAAAATCCGATTTCCTACCCGAACAATCCTTCCAAACATGGTCAACCTACATGACCGCATTGAAATCGACTCCGACCCGGTTCATAGACCGGGTCACTTCCCGGTCATTAGACCAGACCGAACTCCACGACGTCAAATCCCGAAGCCAACACGACATGAAGAAGACTCTTACGTGGTGGGATCTCATGTGGTTCGGTATCGGAGCGGTTATCGGGGCGGGTATTTTCGTGTTAACGGGTCAAGAAGCGAACGAACATGCTGGACCGGCTGTGGTTTTATCTTACGTTATTTCGGGTGTTTCTGCTATGCTTTCGGTTTTTTGTTATACTGAGTTCGCTGTCGAGATTCCTGTTGCAGGTACGTGATTAATTCTGATTTACCTTTTTGTTACCGTAATTACTGTGTACAACCGTTTTAATAAAAAAAAAAAAAAACCTTGTAGGGTAAAACGTGACTAATTTAATTAAATATTCGTAGAATATAATATGTGAAGTCGTAATTACTGATGGTTTATTAGCGTAATTATTGCGTGCAATCGTTGTATAATAAAAAAAAAAAGTTTGACCTTTTACGGTAAAACGTGACTAATTTTAATTAAATTAAATATTTCGTAGGATAATATAATTATTACGGCAATTATTGTTTATGATCGTTGTATAGTGTAATTTTTTTTTTATCTTCTACGGTGAAACATGATTAATTTGAATTAAATTAGATAGTTCGTAGGATATAAATTATTACGGTAATTATTGTTTATGATTGTTGTATAGTGTAGTATATATTTTTTTTTTTTTTTTTTTTTTTATCTTTTACGGTGAAACGTGACTAATTTGAATTAAATAGTTCGTAATTACTGATCCTTTTTGTTAGGGTAATTATATAAAAAAAGAGTTTTTACGATGAAAAGTGATTATTTTGGATTTGGATTAAATAGGTATAACGGTAGTGGAATATAATATGTGAAGTCGTAATTTTTACGAGTCATGAGTGATTGGAGTTATTAGTTTTATTTTACAGTAAAAAAAAATGTGACTAATTTGAATTAAATAGTTCGTAGAATATATTCATAGAACTTTATTAAATAGTTTATAGAATATATTCATAGAATATATATATTTTTTTGATAAAACATTATATTCATATAATATAACTTTAAAACGTGACCTATTTGACGATTATAGAATATAATATGCGAGCTCGTAATTTTTACTAGTCATGAGTGATGGAGTTATTACTTATTAGTTTAATTTACGGTAAAACGTGATTATTTTGAATTAAATATGGATCTGTCCTACGGTTGTATAATATAATATGTGAACTCGTAATTTCACAAGTGATGAGTGATCCTATTATTAAGTTAATTTTGTTAGTAAGTTTTTATTTTTAAGTGATTCTTGTTAATTAGTTTCTATAATTTAGGGATTTTAATATTTTTTTATGACTTATTCGTAGGTATGATCAATTTCACGGTAATTGTATGAGTTCGGTTTTATAGCTAGTTTGTTAATCTAAAAACCGTTTTTCTAAACAACTTGTTAACGTGTTTTCTATGTTAATGTGAACACGTTAGAGAAAACGACTTAAAAAACTAAGTAAATAATCATTTGATTCGCTTTCCATCTACCATAATATTACGGTAATTATAATATATATACCGATATCAAAATAATAATATACAAAGTATTAAAATTAATCTATAGTAGTAATATAATATCTAAACTTACCATCTGTCTAATATCAAATATACTGATATATAGACTAAGATATTTACAGTTTGATAGATCGTAGTGGAACTGTGGAAGGGAGATCGATCCTGACACCTCTCATGACCAGTCTAGGCCGTCTTTTATGTACGATTGGATAAGATTAACGATTTTTAAACAATTAGCCGACTAATACATTTACGGTTTGACCGACTTATGGTAAGTCAACGATTATTAGAGTGATTAAGAGATGAGTGGGTCCAAGTCATTAAGTCCATATATAAGAAGTCTGCATGTATTGGCTGGAATAAAACTACTGAAATTAATTTTCTGAATTATTATTAGATAATAAATGGTACTCGGTAAACTGTTTGGTGGGGTTCAAAATGTTAAATCAGAAAAAGTAACCAATAGGAAGAGAGTATAATAGATTAATAAGGAAAGTTTTGAAATGGGAAAATCTTAGTGGAGTTTCCTTTTAAGGAAAGTGGGAAAATCTTAGTGGAGGAGAGGGAGTACAGTACAAGTGATGTGACGACAAGCGTATGTTACGCATAGTTACAACTATACAACATACAGTACAAGTCAAACTTCTGCTTCCATGCATCTACGTCTACGCTACCACAATAACCTTGTTTTGATTGATTGAAATTCTGAAATTATGAGACGGTTTTATACTATGATACGATCTCTTATAATGAAATATTATAATTAATATTATTCTCGTTTTTATGAATAATATATTTATATAAAGAAACTATCATATTCTATAATTTTTAAGATACAAAATTTATTTGATCAATGGAATCTTACAATACAAAAATATAAGAAATACTAAGTATAAGGATATTAACATAGAAATATCCCAATAATAATAATAATAATAATAATAATAATAATAATAATAATAATAAGATATTCCCCTATTGCTAAGGGAGTGGGGGCTTGTAATTTGTTCTGATCTTAATGCAAGATCCGTTTATAAAAAAAAAAATAAAAAAAAATAAAAAAAAATAAAAAAAAATAAAAAAAAAAAAATAATAAAATTCTCAGCTACCCACCAATTTTTTGTAAATTGTTTTTTGATTCATCAATAAAGTTCTCCAATAATAATAATAAAAATAAAAATAGTAATAATAATAATAATTATTATTAATTTAAAGAGGAATTTTATTGATGAACCAAAACAATTTTTACAAAAAAATTGTATTAAACGAAACTTGTAAACTAACTATTACTCCGTATATTATAAACAATTACGGAGTACATTATAAAGCCTTTATGTCGTAGAGTACAAGTATTTTTTATTTATTCAACGCAATTTTTATTGATCTTAAAATAAATTTATAAGAAATTATTAGAAGTATTATTATTATCATTATTAGTAGACAGTAGTAGATAAGATCTTCATGCTCCACTCATATATATAGTCAAAATGTCAATACATTCATTTAAGTAAACGAAGTTGATATATAGCGTTGAATGTTTGACCTTAATTAATTAGCCAATAATCATTTGATTAAGATATCTTCGACATTCTTTTCTATATTATTGTAAGACGGTTTCAGACGATTTTTTTTTAAAATCCAGGTGGCTCATTTGCATACCTAAGAGTGGAGTTAGGAGACTTCATGGCATTCCTAGCAGCAGGAAACATCCTCCTAGAATACGTCATCGGTGGGGCCGCAGTCGCCCGTGCATGGACCTCCTACCTAGCCACCCTCTTCAACCACCAACCGGCCGACTTCAGAATAACCGCCCGCCACCTCAACCCTGACTTCAACCAACTCGACCCAATCGCAGTCGTCGTCTGCATTGTCATCTGCATTATCGCAGTCTACAGCATCAAGGGCTCGTCTCGTCTCAACTACATCGCCTCTGTCGTCCACATTGTCGTCATCATCTTCATTGTCATCGCGGGGTTGACCCACGCCAACGCGAAGAACTTCTCCCCGTTTGTTATACCCGATGTGGGCCCCCGGGGGATCTTCCAGGCCTCGGCCGTGTTGTTTTTCGCTTATGTTGGGTTTGATGCTGTCTCGACTATGGCCGAGGAGACGAAGAACCCTGCTAGGGATATCCCCATTGGGTTGATTGGTTCGATGATTGTTACGACTATTGCTTATTGCGCCATGGCTGTCACTCTCTGCCTTATGCAGCCTTATACTGAGATCGACAAGGACGCTCCTTTCACTGTCGCTTTTGACAAGGTACTCCCTAAATTCTCGTCTTTGACTGGTCAAACCGTCATAAGTTTGTGACAGATATATACCTGCTGTTCTTACAAGCTTGTGACACCTGTCTGTCGTGTTTGCTGTTCTTACAAGCTTGTGACAGATAGACCTTCCTGCCGTGTTTGCTGTTCTTACAAGCTTGTGACAAACCTGCCTGTCGTGTTTGCTGTTTTTACAGTTTTTACAAGTTTGTGACAGATATACCTGCTTGTCTGTCGTGTTTGTTGTTCTTACAAGCTTGTGACAGATAGACCTTCCTGTCGTGTTTGCTGGTTTTACAAGTTTGTGACAGATATACCTGCTTGTCTGTCGTGTTGGTTGTTCTTATAGGTTTAGTACTAATCCGAGTTTGATGAATTGTGTTTAGGTTGGGATGAGATGGGCGAAGTTTCTCGTAGCAATCGGAGCATTGAAAGGGATGACAACGGTGTTACTAGTAGGAGCGGTAGGGCAAGCGCGTTACCTAACACACATATCACGAACACACATGATGCCGCCTATTCTATCAAAGGTGAACGAGAGGACCGGGACACCACTAAACGCGACAGTAGTCATGATGACAGCGACTGCAATAATCGCGTTTTTCACAGACCTAAACATCCTATCCAACCTCCTCTCGATCTCAACCCTAATCATATTCATGTTAGTAGCCTTAGCCCTTTTGGTCCGACGTTACTATGCCACGGGCGTAACCACCCCTGCTAATCGAAACAAGCTCCTTACATGCCTAGGACTCATCCTAGCCTCGGCCATTGCCACGTCAGCGTACTGGGGTAGGACTCAAACCGGTTGGATAATGTACGCAGTGACTGGACCGGTGTGGTTCTTGGCTACATTGTCGTTGAAGTTGTTCGTGCCACAGGCAAAGGATCCGAAGGTCTGGGGGGTGCCACTGGTCCCTTGGTTGCCATCCATATCGATTATGATCAATATTTTCCTTCTTGGGTCGATTGATTTGGACTCGTTTGTTAGGTTCGCAGTCTGGACCGGGTTGTTGTTGGTGTACTACTTTTTGTTCGGGTTACACGCTTCGTATGATACCGCGATGGAGATGAAAAAGGCTAGGGAAAAAGAGGGTGAAAGTGATTTGGTTAAGATTGAAGAAGGTCATCCTAGTAGTAATAAGGTAGAAGGTGGTGATGATGATCAAGTTGTGGGTGCAAAAGAGTAGTTATTTTTTAGTACTTTTGTTATAGCATTGTTGCTTTATATAAAGCTTTGGATCGAGCACGTCGAAAAACCTTGTGACAGATATATTCGTCATACATAAAATCTCTGACGGGTCAAGTAACAACCAGATGTGTGCTTCGGGAATGGTAAACGGTTTTTATTTGACCTGTGAAGATATTATGACGGATGTGCTTGTCACGAACCAGTATTTGTGTGGATATATAGACTACCACTCATGAATTTGTGCAAAGTCATGTGATTTGAATTCTAAATCTCAAGTTTGTTGAATGGTTTTTCAAAATTAACAAAATTGTTGTTTTCTTCTTAATTACTCCATTAGTCTCGTTCATTTGTTTAATCAAGTTGACATATTTTTTTGGAAAAATGTTTGCGTTTTAGAACAATTTCAAATTCTTTCGAAAAACGCGAAAAACGGCCGATTTTGAAGGTTATTATCAACGTTTTTTCGGCCCTTTGAGTCCCGAATAAAATGGGTCCATATTCGCGCTGAACAAACTTAACACTAAATAAAATGCATCGGTGTATAATAAGGGTCGTTTGCATTTCAATAGAAACTTTTAAAAGCCATAAAATTGTATTTTCGGATGTGTCGGAATTTGCAGAAACACGTTCGATATTATATTTTCTATCGTATCTGAGGGTTCTAATAGTCATTGTCATGCGTTTTATTCTTATCGACATGTTTTTTTCGAAAAATATTGGCGCTTTAAAACAATTTCAAATTCTTTCGAAAAATGCGAAAAACGGTCGATTTTGAAGGTTATTATCCACGCTTTTTCGGCCTTTTGAGTCCCGAAATAAAATGGGTCCATATTTGCGCTTAACAAACTTAACACCAAATATAATGCATCGGAGTATAATAAGGGTCGTTTGCATTTCAATACAGACTTTTAAAGACCATAAAATTGACTTTTTGGACGTGTCGGAATTTGCATAAACACGTTCGATATTACATTTTATATCGTATCTGAGGGTTCTAATATTCATTGTCATGCGTTTTATCCATATCGACATGTTTTTTTTGCAAATTATTCGCACTTTAGAACAATTTCAAATTCTTTCGATAAACGCGAAAAACGGCCGATTTTTAAGGTTATTATTCATGTTTTTTAGGCCTTTTGGGTCCCGAAATAAAATGGATCCATATTCGTGCAGAACAAACTTATCACCAAATATAATACATCGGTGTATAGCAATGGTCGTTTGCATTTCAATAGAGACTTTTAAAAGCCATAAAATTGTCTTCCCGGACGTGTCTGAAATTGCATAAACACGTTTGATATTACATTTTATATCGTATCTGAGGGTTATAATAATCGTTGTCATGCGTTTTATTCCTATCGAAAGGTTTTTTCGAAAAATATTCGCGCTTTAGAACAATTTCAAATTCTTTCGAAAAAGCGCAAAAAAGGACCGATTTTGAAGGTTATTATTCACGTTTTTTCGGCCGTTTGGGTCCCAAAATAGAATGGGTTCGTATTCGCACTGAACAAACTTAACACCAAATACAATGCATCGGTGTATAATAAGGATCGGTTGCATTTCAATAGAGACTTTTAAAAGGCATAAATTGTCTTTTCGGACGTGTCGAAATTTGTAGAAACACGTTCGATATTACATTTTATATCGTATCTGGGGGTTCTAATAATCATTGTCATGCGTTTTATCCTTATCGAAAGGTTTTTTTCGAAAAATATTCGCGTTTTAGAACAATTTCAAATTCTTTCGAAAAAGCGCGAAAAACGGCCGATTTTGAAGGTTATTATCCATTTTTGGCCTTTTGGGTCCCGAAATAGAATGGGTTCGTATTCGCGCTGAACAAACGTAACACCAAATACAAAGCATCAGTGTATAATAAAGGTCGTTTGCATTTCAATAGAGACTTTTAAAAGTCATAAAGCCGTTTTTTTCGGACGTGTCGGAATTTGTAGAAACACGTTCGATATTACATTTTATATAGTATCTGAGGGTTATAATAATCATTGTCATGCGTTTTATCCCTATTGAAAGGTTTTTTCTAAAAATATTCGCGCTTTAGAACAATTTCAAATGCTTTCGAAAAACGCAAAAAACGACCGATTTTGAAGGTTATTATTCACGTTTTTTTTGGCCTTTTGGTTCCCGAAATAGAATGGGTCCGTATTCGCGCTGAACAAATTTAACACCAAATACAAAGCATCGGTGTATAATAAGAGTCGTTTACATTTCAATAGAGACTTTTAAAAGCCATAAAACTGTTTTTTCGGACGTGTCGGAATTTGTAGAAACACGTTCGATATTACATTTTATATAGTATCTGAGGATAATAATAATCATTGTCATGCGTTTTATTCTTATCGAAAGGTTTATTTCGAAAAATATTCGCGCTTTAGAACAATTTCAAATTCTTTCGAAAAACACAAAAAACGGCCGATTTTGAAGGTTATTGATCACGTTTTTTTTGGCATTTTGGGTCCCGAAATAGAATGGGTCCGTATTCGCGCTGAACAAACTTAACACCAAATACAAAGTATCGGTGTATAATAAGGGTCGTTTGCATTTCAATAGAGACTTTTAAAAGTCATAAAATTGTTTTTTCGGACGTGTCGGAATTTGTAGAAACACGTTCGATATTACATTTTATATAGTATCTGAGGGTTATAATAATCATTGTCATGCGTTTTATCCCTATCAAAAGGTTTTTTTCGAAAAATATTCGCGTTTTAGAACAATTTCAAATTCTTTCGAAAAAGCGCAAAAAACGGCCGATTTTGAAGGTTATTATTCACGTTTTTTCGGCCGTTTGGGTCCCGAAATAGAATGGGTCCGTATTCGCGCTGAACAAACTTAACACCAAATACAATGCATCGGTGTATAATAAGGATCGGTTGCATTTCATTAGAGACTTTTAAAAGGCATAAAATTGTCTTTCCGGACGTATCGAAATTTGTAGAAACACGTTCGATATTACATTTTATATCGTATCTGAGGGTTCTAATAATCATTGTCATGCGTTTTATCCCGATCGAAAGGTTTTTTTCGAAAAATATTCGCGCTTTAGAACAATTTCAAATTCTTTCGAAAAACGCAAAAAACGGCCGATTTTGAAGGTTATTGATCACGTTTTTTTTGGCCTTTTGGGTCCCGAAATAGAATGGGTCCGTATTCGCGCTGAACAAACTAAACACCAAATACAAAGCATCGGTGTATAATAAGGGTCGTTTGCATTTCAATAGAGACTTTTAAAAGTCATAAAGCTGTTTATTCGGACGTGTCGAAATTTGTAGAAACACGTTCGATATTACATTTTATATAGTATCTGAGGGTTATAATAACAATTGTCATGCGCTTTATTCCTATCGAAAGGTTTATTTCGAAAAATATTCGCGCTTTAAAACAATTTTAAATTCTTTCGAAAAAGCGCGAAAAACGGCCGATTTTGAAGGTTATTATTCACGTTTTTTCGGCCGTTTGGGTCCCAAAATAGAATGGGTTCGTATTCGCGCTGAATAAACTTAACACCAAATACAATGCATCGGTGTATAATAAGGATCGGTTGCATTTCAATGGAGACTTTTAAAAGGCATAAAATTGTCTTTTCGGACGTGTCGAAATTTGTAGAAACACGTTCGATATTACATTTTATATCGTATCTTAGGGTTCTAATAATCATTGTCATGCGTTTTATTCTTATCGAAAGGGGTATTTCAAAAAATATTCGCGCTTTAGAACAATTTCAAATTCTTTCAAAAAACGCAAAAATCGGCCGATTTTGAAGGTTATTATTCACGTTTTTTTTGGCCTTTTGGGTCCCGAAATAGAATGGGTCCGTATTCGCGCTGAACAAGTTTAACCCCAAATACAATGCATCGGTGTATAGTAAGGGTCGTTTGCATTTCAATAGAGACTTTTAAAAGCCATAAAATTGTCTTCTCGGACGTGTCAAAATTTGCATAAACACGTTTGATATTACATTTTATATCGTATCTGAGGGTTCTAATAATCATTATCATGCGTTTTATTCCTATCGAAAGGTTTTTTCGAAAAATATTCGCGTTTTGGAACAATTTCAAATTATTTCGAAAAACGCGAAAAACAACCGATTTTGAAGGTTATTTTTCACGTTTTTTTTGGCCTTTTGGGTCCCGAAATAGAATGGGTCCGTATTCGCGCTGAACAAACTTAACACCAAATATAAAGCATCGGTGTATAATAAGGGTCGTTTGCATTTCAATAGAGACTTTTAAAAGCCATAAAATTGTTTTTTCGGACGTGTCGGAATTTGTAGAAACACGTTCGATATTACATTTTCTATAGTATCTGAGGATTATAATAATCATTGTCATGCGTTTTATTCTTATCGAAAGGGGTATTTCGAAAAATATTCGCGCTTTAGAACAATTTCAAATTCTTTCGGAAAACGCAAAAAACGGCCGATTTTGAAGGTTATTATTCACGTTTTTTTTGGCCTTTTGGGTCCCGAAATAGATTGGGTCCGTATTCGCGCTGAACAAACTTAACACCAAATATAAAGCATCGGTGTATAATAAGGGTCGTTTGCATTTCAATAGAGACTTTTAAAAGCCATAAAATTGTTTTTTCGGACGTGTCGGAATTTGTAGAAACACGTTCGATATTACATTTTCTATAGTATCTGAGGATTATAATAATCATTGTCATGCGTTTTATTCTTATCGAAAGGGGTATTTCGAAAAATATTCGCGCTTTAGAACAATTTCAAATTCTTTCGGAAAACGCAAAAAACGGCCGATTTTGAAGGTTTTTTTTTTTTTGGTAAAAGGTAAGTGTGTATATATATGTGCGAGTATCCAATATACAAAATTGACTACATCAAATTATGTAGCCATTGACTGTCTCGAGTGCTAATGGGGTATTTAATCTTAAACATAATCCGACTTCTAACATCCAATTTAATCAGATTAGCAACATAATCAGGTCGCCGAACAGCTCCCTCAATTCTGCAAAAATTTCTCTGTCTCCAAATATGATAAATCGTCGCGTTAATCATGGTGCTAAGAATATTGCACTGGAATTTATTACCTCTCTTCTTCGTAGCCCAAAGCAAACCTCCCAAAGCTGGAATTCGTTTCTTCACCCACCTGCTTAGAATATCAATAATTCTAGAACTCCACCAACACCCAAAGAATAGGTGTGTAAAAGTCTCAGCCTGTGAGTCACAAAAGTAGCATAGGTCAGAATCAGAAATCCCAATCCTCAAAAGTTTCACTCTAGTACTTAAAGCCCCTCTAAACACAAGCCATGAGATGAAGCTGTGTCTAGGGAAACTCCAAGTATTCCAGACGAGCCTGCCCCAATCAACCTTCGGGTGATGATCCCGTAAGGCCTCATAGGCATGTGCAATGGAGTACTGCGCCGAGGTACCATGCCAAAGCCCATCCACCAGTAAATGTTTAATCTTCTCTTTGGCCTGACAAATCTTCTTCCAAGACCACGTAACATCAGCATGAGGATGATAATCACGCCAAGCCGTTCCTCTCAAATAAATACTATTAACCCACCGAACCCATAAGCGATCCGGTTGGTCAAACACCCAAGAAGCCAATTTAGCAACATCAGTCTCATTCCACAGGTAAAGATCACGCAACCCCAACCCGCCTTCTTCTTTAGGCCGACAAATACAGTCCCAACTCACTAAGGCTCGTTTCGTGCCCTCCACACCACCATCCCAAAGAAAATTGCGACACAGAGACACAATCCGAGCCATAACAGATTTAGGAATAATAAACACCATGGCCCAATAATTATGCAGCTGGGAAAGCACAGCCTGTACCAGAGTCAGCCTGCCTGCATAAGAAAGCTTCCGCGCGCCAATGCTAGAAATTCTAAATATAATCCGGCCTAACAGTTTCTCACAATCAGACTTACCCAAATGAGTGCTCTGGATAGGCAGTCCTAGATATCTGAAAGGTAATGAACCTTCCACACGTCCAGAAAACTGCAAAATAGCCTCCTTCCTATCAACATCAACTCCAGCGAAAAAAGCTTGAGACTTGCCCACGCTGATACACAACCCCGAAGCTCTGCTAAAAGTAGCAAAAGCCCTCCAAAGAAGCTCCATGGATTCAGAATCCCCCTTACAGAACAGAAGCAGGTCATCCGCAAATAATAAGTGACTAAGCTTTAAATGCCCACATTTAGGATGAAATTTGAAATTTGTCTCCATCAAACCAAAGGTCATAATGCGAGAAAAATATTCCATGCATATCGTGAATAATAAAGGAGACATCGGGTCCCCCTGCCTCATACCCCGCTTGCCACGGAAAAAACCAAACCCATCCCCATTAGCACATAAAGAATAAGAGACCGATTGGACACACTCCATGATCAAAGCCCTGAAATGAACCGGGAAATCCAACGCATAAAGCATTTGATCCAAGAAATTCCATTCCACACTATCATAGGCTTTATGAATATCCACCTTAAACAAGCATCTAGGTGAAACACGTTTCCTCCCATACATTCTAACCAAGTCCTGGCAGATCAGCACATTCTCCACAATACTCCTCCCTTCGATAAAACCCCCTTGAACAGGGGAAATTATCTGTGACAATACCCGAGCTAATCTAGTACAAATGATTTTAGAAATACATTTGTATAAGACATTACAGCAGGCAATAGGCCTGAATTCTTTCACAGACTGGGGTCTATTCACCTTGGGTATCAGAACAACATTAGTACAGTTCAGCTGTTTAAGCAGCTTACCTGAGACAAAGAAGTCCTGAATGGCACAAATAATTTCACCTCCCACAATCTCCCATGAATCAATGAAGAACTGACTCGTGAAGCCATCCGGTCCAGGTGCCTTGTCTCGCGGGATAGAGAACAGCGCGCGTTTTATTTCCTCTTCAGTAATTCCAGCTGACAAGTAAGATTTTGAAGGTTATTATTCACGTTTTTTCGGCCGTTTGGGTCCCAAAATAGAATGGGTTCGTATTCGCGCTGAACAAACTTAACACCAAATACAATGCATCGGTGTATAATAAGAATCGGTTGCATTTCAATAGAGACTTTTAAAAGGCATAAAATTATCTTTTCGGACGTGTCGAAATTTGTAGAAACACGTTCGATATTACATTTTATATCGTATTTGAGGGTTCTAATAATCATTGTCATGCGTTTTATCCCTATCGAAAGGTTATTTTTGAAAAATATTCGCGCTTTAGAACAATTTCAAATGCTTTCGAAAAACGCAAAAAACGGCCGATTTTGAAGGTTATTATTCACGTTTTTTTCGGCCTTTTGGGTCCCGAAATAGAATGGGTCCGTGTTCGCGCTGAACAAACTTAACACCAAATACAATGCATCGGTGTATAGTAAGGGTCGTTTGCAATTCAATAGAGACTTTTAAAAGGCATAAAATTGTCTTCTCGGACGTGTCGGAATTTGCATAAACACGTTCGATATTACATTTTATATCGTATCTGAGGGTTCTAATAATCATTGTCATGCGTTTTATTCCTATCGAAAGGTTTTTTCGAAAAATATTCGCGCTTTAAAACAATTTCAAATCCTTGCGAAAAACGCGAAAAACGACCGATTTTGAAGGTTATTATTCACAGTTTTTTTGGCCTTTTGGGTCCCAAAATAGAATGGGTTCGTATTCGCGCTGAACAAACTTAACACCAAATACAATGCATCGGTGTATAATAAGGATCGGTTGCATTTCAATAGAGACTTTTAAAAGGCATAAAATTGTCTTTTCGGACGTGTCGAAATTTGTAGAAACACGTTCGATATTATATTTTATATCGTATCTGAGGGTTCTAATAACCATTGTCATGCGTTTTATCCCTATGGAAAGGTTTTTTTCGAAAAATATTCGCGTTTTAGAACAATTTCAAATTCTTTCGAAAAAGCGCGAAAACGGCCGATTTTGCAGGTTATTATTCACGTTTTTTCGGCCGTTTGGGTCCCAAAATAGAATGGGTTCGTATTCGCGCTATACAAACTTAACACCAAATACAATGCATCGGTGTATAATAAGGATCGGTTGCATTTCATTAGAGACTTTTAAAAGGCATAAAATTGTCTTTTCGGACGTATCGAAATTTGTAGAAACACGTTCGATATTACATTTTATATCGTATCTGAGGGTTCTAATAATCATTGTCATGCGTTTTATCCCTATCGAAAGGTTTTTTTCGAAAAATATTCGCGCTTTAGAACAATTTCAAATTCTTTCGAAAAACGCAAAAAACGTACGATTTTGAAGATTATTATTCACGTTTTTTTGGCCTTTTGGGTTCCGAAATAGAATGGGTCTGTGTTCGCGCTGAAAAAACTTAACACCAAATACAATGCGTCGGTGAATAGTAAGGGTCGTTTGCATTTCAATAGAGACTTTTAAAAGCCATAAATTTGTCTTCTCGGACGTGTCGGAATTTGCATAAACACGTTCGATATTACATTTTATATCGTATATGAGGGTTCTAATAATCATTGTCATGCATTTTATTCTTATCGAAAGGTTTATTTCGAAAAATATTCGCGCTTTAGAACAATTTCAAATTCTTTCGAAAAACGCGAAAAACGGCCGATTTTGAAGGTTATTACTCACGTTGTTTTTGGCCTTTTGGGTCCCGAAAAAGAATGGGTCCTTATTCGCGCTGAACAAACTTAACACCAAATACAAAGTATCGGTGTATCATAAGGGTCGTTTGCATTTCAATAGATACTTTTAAAAGTCATAAAATTGTTTTTTCGGACGTGTCGGAATTTGTAGAAACACGTTCGATATTACATTTTATATAGTATCTGAGGGTTATAATAATCATTGTCATGCGCTTTATTCCTATCGAAAGGTTTATTTCGAAAAATATTCGCGCTTTAAAACAATTTCAAATTCTTTCGAAAAAGCGCGAAAAATGGCCGATTTTGAAGGTTATTATTCACGTTTTTTCGGCCGTTTGGGTCCCAAAATAGAATGGGTTCGTATTCGCGCTGAACAAACTTAACACCAAATACAATACATCGGTGTATAATAAGGATCGGTTGCATTTCAATAGAGACTTTTAAAAGGCATAAAATTGTCTTTTCGGACGTGTCGAAATTTGTAGAAACACGTTCGATATTACATTTTATATCGTATCTGAGGGTTCTAATAATCATTGTCATGCGTTTTATCCCTATCGAAAGGTTTTTTTCGAAAAATATTCGCGCTTTAGAACAATTTCAAATGCTTTCGAAAAACGCAAAAAACGGCCGATTTTGAAGGTTATTATTCACGTTTTTTTTTGCCTTTTGGGTCCCTAAATAGAATGGGTCCGTGTTCGCGCTGAACAAACATAACACCAAATACAATGCATCGGTGTATAATAAGGGTCGTTTGCATTTCAATAGAGATTATTAAAAGCCATAAAATTGTCTTCTCGGACGTGTCGGAATTTGAATAAACACATTCGATATTACATTTTATATCGTATCTGAAGGTTCTAATAATCATTGTCATGCGTTTTATTCCTATCGAAAGGTTTTTTTCGAAAAATATTCGCGCTTTAGAACAATTTCAAATTCTTTCGAAAAACGCGAAAAACGACCGATTTTGAAGGTTATTATTCACGTTTTTTTTGGACTTTTGGGTCCCGAAATAGAATGGGTCCGTATTCGCGCTGAACAAACTTAACATCAAATACAAAGCATCGGTGTATAATAAGAGTCGTTTGCATTTCGATAGAGACTTCTAAAAGCCATAAAATTATCTTTTCGGACGTATCAGAATTTTCAGAAACACGTTCGATATTACATTTTATATCGTATCTGAGGGTTCTAATAATCATTGTCATGCGTTTTATTCCTATCGACATGTTTTTTTGAAAAATAATCGCGCTTTAGAACAATTTCAAATTCATTAAAAAAACGCCAAAGACGGCCGATTTTGAAGGTTATTATCAACGTTTTTTCGGCCTTTTCGGTCTCAAAATAGAATGGATCCGTATTCGCGCTGAACAAACTTAACACCAAATACTATGCATCGATGTATAATAAGGGTCGTTTGCATTTCAATAGAGACTTTTAAAAGCCATAAAATTGTCTTTTCGGACGTGTCGGAATTTGCAGAAACACGTTCGATATTACATTTTATATCGTATCTGAGGGCTCTAATAGTCATTTTCATGCGTTTTATTCCTATCGGCATGTTTTTTTCGAAAAATATTGGCGCTTTAAAACAATTTCAAATTCTTTTAGAAAAACGCGAAAAACGGTTGATTTTGTTGGTTATTATCCACGTTTTTTCGGCCTTTTGGGTCACGAAATAAAATGGGTCCATATTCGCGCAGAACTAACTTATCACCAAATACAATGCATCGGTGTATAGTAAGGATCGTTTGCATTTCAATAGACTTTTAAAAGCCATAAAATTGTCTTCTCGGACGCGTCGGAATTTGCATAAACACGTTCGATATTACATTTTATATCGTATCTGAGGGTTTCTAATAATCATTGTCATGCGTTTTATTCCTATTGACATGTTTTTTCGAAAAATATTCGCGCCTTAGAACAATTTCAAATTCTTTCAAAAAACGCGAAAAACGACCGATTTTGAAGGTTATTATCCACGTTTTTTCGACGTTTTTGGTCTCGAAATTAAATAGGTCCATATTCGCGCTGAACAAACTTAACACCAAGTACAATGCATCGGTGTATAATAAGGGTCGTTTGCATTTCAATGAGGTTCGTTTACAAGTTTTTTTCGAAAAATATTCGCACTTCAGAAAAATTTTCATTTCTTTCGAAAATAAAAAAAATCTTCTAATTTTGACGTTTATTATCCACTTTTTTTCGTCCTTTTGAGGGCACGAAATAAAATGCAATCATACTCGTTGAACAAACTTTACCCCAAACACAATGCATCCGTGTAATATGAGAGTCATTTGCATTTCAATGAAGACTTTTAAAAGCCATGAGATTTTTACTTATGAAACGATCGAAATTCGTCGAAATAGTTTCTATACTCTATTTTATATCGTATTTGAGGGTTCTAATAATCATTATTAGACATTTTATTTCTATCGATAAGCTCTCGTCAAAAAACTTTTGCGCCAACTTAGAACCTTCCAAACTGGTCAAATTGAAGTACGATAGTACGATACACGATTTTTCTAGATTTGGGGCTCCGAATAAAAATAGCCGAAAATCGCATAGTACGATACTGATGAAATGAGCACACAATTAGAGCAACGGAGACTATTTGAGGGTGTTTATGAAGATACGCCATATGGTAGTAGTGCTACAGCCACGATTCTACCTTCCTCGTTTAGAATGTTGTATGTCGAGGCTGCATTTCGCTGAAATTATAGACGGGAAAGAAATGTTTTCAGACAATCAATCGACCAACCACACAACAATCTAAAAGTAGTCGTAGTTTCGCAAGAAGTCGTCTCTACATATGAAAGATCGGCTTTTGAGTTCAATTAAGACGTCAATTTCAAAGAAAAGCTACTGTTAGTACAGGTACGAAAATCGGGTATCAGTAAACATGACCATAAAATTTAAAAAAATAAAGGTCGGGTTTGCAGGTCGAGTCGAGTTTTGACATGGGTCTATAATAAGACGTCAATTTCAGAGACGCTATTGTTATTACAGGTAAGAAATTAGGGTGTTTGGTTCGTGAAAGGGGAAAGTAATTGGATGCCCGTTCATTCTAGGGTTTTCTACGAGTCTAGGGTTAGGTCATGGTTTCCTCCTCTCTTTCGGGGCTTATCTCACGTGGTTTCCCGTGAGGTCAGGCTTTGTGCAGGGCTAGGGAAGAGGTTCAATCCGATGGCTGGACTGTCGGTAAAGGGTAAGAAAGCTGCTAGTCTTTATCGATAGAGGACAGGGGCGTAGGCGCGTAGCATGTTTTACTTGGTGCTAGATGATATCCTACATGTGGTGCATGCGCCAGCGCACGTCAAGCGACAGGAAAACCTGTGTGGACTAACGGGCTAGTTTCGGCAGTGAATTGTTTGTTTTCGTCATAGTATTATTTACCCAATTCGGTTTCAAAAAAAAGTACTGTAATTAAGTAGAGGTTACCGAATCAATTGCTTCCAATTTCATCCCTGTTGACCGAACATACTTCCGCAGTTCCGAAGGTACTGGTTGAATGTGCCTTCCACATCCAAGGATCAATATTTCTGTCGAAAGTCAGTCAAGTAAAATTGCAAACCTCAGCACGAGATTACTTCCTGGCATCGTCCGATAAAACAATTTGTTACCTAAAGGGTAAACACGGAAATTACGGCTACTTACCTGGTATAGGTCGCAAAATTTGAAAGATGGACAAGCTGCAACAGCGAAAGACGTGAATGTCAACATCGGAACATTATGCCATGATATTATATGCAACATGTATCGTAAAAATTTTGCACCAGTCACTAAATAAACTTCACATGGGAATAGCCTTTTCAGTTTTCACTAATGTTCCTTACTTTCCTGAATTTCCTTGATCGACAAATCATAGCCAACCATCGATACGAGCCAAATTCTAGTATCTTGACTACAAAGAAGCGTATTAACGTAAAATTCCAAAACTTCCTATCTCAGAGTGGCTCCTCTCACCAACAACATTGAAATCCCAAAGACCCTAACACAAAAACAACACGGAGCTGAAGCACCGTTTTACCAGCACGCTATGCAATACCAAATAACCAATAGAGCTTACGATAATTAATCGTCCGTCTGAAAATTAAGGATGTCTATGCTTAAGAGTTCCCCAAATCACATAACAATGATTAAAGCATCAAAGCACTTGCGTATGATTGAAACATCCAAGAACAACCTTTCGGGAGAATTACCTTTCGGGAGTAACTTCAGAAAACGTCTTAGGTTTCCACGACATAAGTAAATTGCCAACACAAAGCAAACTCCCCTCGTGATCGACCCCGTTCACTGTAAACCCTGAGTCATCAAACCTAACTCATCAAAATGAAAACCAGCATAGATTAAATGTTCGTCCAGATTAAAAACGGTGATCACAATCAGTAAAAGTAAAGGAAGAATAATGTAAAATTGTGCATACCCTTGGAAACGAAGTTGGTCTTCGGGAACATTGTCGATGAGATTGATTTGATCGTACAGAGAGAAAGTGCGTCGGAGGGAAGGCAGAGGTGGAGGAGTTTGAACAGGCTTTGGGATGTTATTTTGTCGGAGAAGTTTCATGAGGGATGGCAATGCCATCCCGCCTGCTTTCTGCCCTAGCGTCATTTACAGTCTGAAAATAAAGGAACATGTAAGACAAAGGAAACCGTCTCTCAACACTGAGTAGAACTCTAAACTACTTAGCCGCATGCCAAGGACAAGGGAGACGATCAAACGACAATTCGAATATAATGCTTAACCACCGACATTTTCAGTATCATTTATCTCAAATTTAAGACTCAATTTTTATGTCCCAGGCTCACGATTTCCATCAAATTGATGGATTTCAAGCAATTTAACTGTTAAAAAAACATACATTCCATTGATTTGGGGGAGGGGGGAAGCATCAATTCCCATCAAATTGACGGATTTCCAGCTATTTAACCATAAAAAAATCACACATTCCATTGATTTCAAGGGTAAAAAACATCAATTTCCAGCAATTTCTATCGATTTCAAGGGGCAAAAAACACATCAATTTCAAATTTTGTCGGAGAAGTTTCATGAGGGATGGCAATGTCATCCCTCCTGCTTTCTGCCCTAGCGTCATTTACAGACTAAAAATAAGCGAGTATAGATGGGTCATTACTCATTACGCGCACATACAAGGCCAAGAAAACCATCTCTCGACACTGAATAGAACTCCAAACTAGTACTTAGCTGCATGCCAAGGACAAGGGAGGCGACAATTCGAATACAATACTTGACCACCGACATTCTGAATATCGTTTATCCCAAACTTACGACTCAAAAGGCCAAAATCCAAAACTCGACTTCGCTTCTCACGGTAATAAAACCATACACTCATCTCATAATGCCTAAAATCAATTGCTACGCAAGTATGTTTAGTGATTAAACAACTCCGATTTCTTTACCAAACCCCCAACACAAGTATGTCCGGGGATCACGATTTCCATTGAATTGATGGATTTCCAGCAATTTAATCATTAAAAAACCATACATATGATACATTCCATTGATTTCAAGGGGGGAGACGTAAATTTCCGTCAAATTGATGGATTTTCAGCAATTTAACCGTTAAAAGAACATACATTCCATTGATTTCAAGGGAAGAAAAGTGGAGTATCGATTTCCATAAAATTGAGGGATTTCAGCCATTTAACCATGAAAAAAACCTACATCTCATTGATTCAAGCAAAAACCCCCATCGATTTCCATCAAATTGATAAATTTCCAGCAATTTATCCATCAAAAATAAACATGCATCCCATTGATTTCGGGAAAAACATCAATTTCAATCAAATCGATGGATTTCCAGCAATTCAACCATCATAAAAGCATACATTCCATTGATTTTAAGGGGAAAAAACATCAATTTCCATCAATTTAACGAATCAAAAAAAACCTAAATTCAATCGATTTCAAGGGGAGAACAAACATCAAATTGATGAATTAATCACTGGAAATCCATCACCTTGATTGAAATACAAAAGAATTGATACACAGATAACATTTATTTAACAACTTAATCAATCAATTAGTCAATTAATCGATCAAATACCTAAAATTTTTGACGATACCTAAAAACCCTAAAATTTTTGACGATACCTAATATCAATTTGATGGAAATTGATGGATTTCCAGCAATTTAAACAATAAAAAACATACATTCCATCGAATTCAAGGGACAACACATCGATTTCCATCAAATAGATGGGCTAATTACTCAAAATCCATCACCTTGATTGAAAATACGAACTTCAACAACTTAATCAATCAAAATCAAAATCAAAACACGACATTCATTCCAAATCAAAAGAAAAATTAGATTTAGGCGTAAATTGAAATCGTACTTCCCTAATTCCTTCGTCTGCGGCTGAATCGATGTAACCTTCGATTTTGATTCTGCGTTTTTGTGGTTTTTTCTGTTCGTCGGAGAAATGGAGATGACGAACCAGAGGTGTTCGCTTGGGGAAGTCGGGGACGATTGGGGGGAATCTTGAAAAAACCGATTCTCGTATGAGACGATTTTACAATAAATTTATTATTATTATTATTATTATTATTATTATTATTATTATTATAAATTGATGAATTTTATTTTTATTATTATATTATTATTATTTTATTTCTATTATTATGTTTTACGATAAGTTATCATATCACGGGTGCTACTAGAATTACACCACGTAAAACGGGTCGGGTCGGGTGAGCTTTGGGTCGGACCTTCGAATTATTAAACTCGGATTGAATTCGGGCCGGGCCGGGTCATTTTCGGATTTGTTATTTTCAATTTTTTTTAGGGATATCAACACGTTTTCTATAATAATGTCCGGATCAGTTTCGCAGGTCTTCTGTTCGGGTGTCTGGTCGGGTCAGGGTTGGCTTAGCTGAGTCGGGTCAGTTTTGCCAGGTCGATAAACGAGGTGTTGTAATGTTGTGGCCGAGATTATGTCTACTTCGAAAGGAAGCCGCTTTTTGGAAACAATGATTCCGAGCACTTTGGCTCGAAGCTATCGTAAATTCGTAATGCTAAATGACTTTACCGTAAGATGTTCCACCCTATGAAGAATACGAGACATAAAACAAGACACACTTCAATCGTGTCGAGGAGAATTTTTTCGAGTGGACACTATTTTGATATATATAATAAAATTTTGAAATAATACGGAGTAATTTATTTATTTATTTTGGAGCATTATTTTTTATTAGAAAAACTTTCTAATGGCGAGCTATACCATTCAGGTCCACACGACCTGACGTGACCTGACCCGACCCGACCCGATTGTCTCAACTTGAATATATTGAAATCTGAAGTCGATCCGACTTGTAACCCGACGACATGTCTTAGTAGGACCAGCGAAAGGTAAAAGAAAGGCCGCTTGGAAACGGGCTACATTGCTCCAGCAAAGTCGCCAAATTGTGTTTCACGTCCGGAATATCCAGTGAGCTCTCAATCTCGAAATCTTCTAACGCGTGCCTCCAACATGGAACATCGTCGTCTTCCGATTTCTTCATCAAGTTTTCAAATAAATACTGCAAAAAAAAAACAAAACAAAATAAGACAATATTGTACTCTTACCTTAGTTTCTGTTACGAAAAATGAATATACGAACCATACCTTCGTCATAGGTTGAAAGGCACGAGTAACAATGAAGGTGGTCGGACGAATGATCCATAGCAAAGCGTCCGTAAGAGCAGCTACATTTTGCCCGAATTTAGTAAAAACCGGGATGGTTAGGTGAACGTTGTATCTCGGGGAAGCCTGAATTGCTTCTACCTTTTCCGGTTCAAATGTAGTCTTGAAAAATCAAAATGAACCACATCAAGTACAGTTAGTAGTAGATCATACGAGTATACGACCAGTTGTATATAGCTCTATGTACAAAAAAAAAAAAAAAAAAAAAAAGCAGAACGATTGGCAAAGTACTCACCAGTGGCAAATCAAAGGTGAGGGAAAGATAGGTGGGAGATGCCATTAGAGGTACAAGGAATTCTCTCAAGTGAACGAACCACAAAGTATCGTAAGCATAATTCACATAAAATTCAACGCGGCAATCATAGAGGTCAGGCATTGGACCGAAGAAATATCGCTTGGGAATTGTATTCCCCCAATAACGGAAGAAGCCCACTTTTGGACAGTCGAAATACAGTTGCACCAGACCGCGATCAAAACAATCAAAGAAGGTTAACGAGGGACAATCGACATGAATCTCCCTGATAGGAGCCGAATGAGAAAATTTATATACCGTCAACTTCCTTAGAACATTACCGACTGCTCTAAATGTTTTGATATTAGGTATATAACGTATTTCAGCTTCTTCCAGTAACGGAAATGTATCGGTCAACTCTGTGAACAAGCGAGCAGCCTGTTTTTTAAAGGTGCAACCCTCTAAACTGAGCTCTCTTATGGCGGCGCAAGCAGCAGGGTTGATTTGAAATTTACGGTTATGATCAACACGAACAGTCAAGCATTCAAGCTTAGTGTCGACGATGTCAATATAATGGATGTAACCATTGGTAGCAGTTTGAACGACGGCCTTTCTTAGCTTAGGAAACCTCCAGAGCTCCATGGATCCCATATCGGCCGCAAAGTCATCGAGGACTACTATTTCAATACCCTTACAATAGATTGCGAGATCCTTAAACACGTGATCTTTCATGTAAATTTGTGACAGGTATAACCGCTGAAGAGAAGAAAAAAACGGGACAACAACAAGTCCGTTTTCTTCAATAAACCTGCACCCTCGTATGTAGGCAGAACGCAACTCTTTGATCGAGGCCAACACTGGAATAGGAAACTTGTATGTAAGATCGTAATCTTGGAATCCTTCCCAAATTTTCACAGGAGACTGTATACAAAAACAGAACTCCTCGACGACGACATTTCTACTACTACTTTGTTTCAGCAATTCCAACCATGCATCAACACGGGGGAAGCACGACTTTGGATCGTTAACAGCCATGTTCAGTGCCATCTTTCGAATAGGGAAATCTAGTTGTACGGCTCTAGCCAAGGAGCAATCGACCTCATCCATGAACGTATCCCTTATCCGATCAAGATTCACCTCTCCATTATTGACCAGGGAACGCACTGCAAATAAGTTAAAATCGAAAGAAAGAATGGGGTATAACCTACAGTAGTTGGTCCAGGTTTTCGACAAGACGGACGCACGAGCAGAATCTTCTAAAGGAAGACACGATAATATATGAAGGATGATAGGCTCCGGTAACTGTGAAATCCGATCCAAATTCTCAATTCCACGAATGATTTTGGTTTTCCTGTCCGAAGAAGAAGACACCATAGCTGTCGACATCCTGCGCAAATAAAAGGATCGATCACACATCCTTGATCTAGTGGTTAAGATTACGATAATAAATCATGAGTGCCCCCTTATGTATATACTTGCCGAATCTATACATTTATATTAACACATTACGTATATTTTTGTTAGGGGAGATGTTTTAACAAAAAATAATTAAGCTAATTAATCACAAATACCTGATAATTATTAGGGTTTATAGAAATTTGGAATATGAGGAGGTGATTTTTTTTTTTTGGTAATTTTAGATATTAAAATAAAATAATCGATCTATATATATATATATATATATATATATATATATATAAATCACCTCCTCATAATCCAGATTTCTAAACCCTAATAACTCTCAGGTATGTGTGATTAGCTTTAATTATTTTTTTTGTTCAATTCTCAATGTTTGTTCGATATTTGTTTGATACTCATTGCAACATTTACTTTTTGTACAAGGAATAAGTCTGTCTTTGAGCGTAGACATTGGGTCTCACTGATAAAATAAAACATCTCCATTAACATACATATGCACAAAATCCTGGAAGGGACGGTCTCTCAATAATTTATTTGTATACTCTTTTCTGTTAATCGTACTACTTCTATTAGTTTTTGTACCACTGTTACTTTCATTTGTACTTAGTCTCTTAGTCTCTCAGTAAAGTTAATGAGACCGTCTCTCAGGAGACTAATTTATGGATTCGGCAAGTATACATATATAAAGGGCACTAATGATCGATTTGTTGTTTGTGTTGAATATATAGATGTCGACGACTATGGTGTCTTCTTCTTCAGACAGGAAAACCAAAATCATTCGTGGAATTGAGAATTTGGATCGGATTTCACAGTTACCGGAGCCTATCATCCTTCGTATATTATCGTGTCTTCCTTTAGAAGATTCTGCACGTGCGTCCGTCTTGTCGAAAACCTGGACCAACTATTGTAGCTTATACCCCATTCTTTCTTTCGATTTTAACTTATTTGCATTGCGTTCCCTGCTCAATAATGGAGATAATCTGAATCTTAATCAGATACGAGATACGTTCATGAATGAGGTTGATTTTTTCTTGTCCAGAGCCGTACAACTGGATTTCCCTATTCGAAAGTTGGCACTGAACATGGCCGTTAACGATCCATATTACTGCTTCCCCCGTGTTGATGCATGGTTGGAATTGCTGAAACAAAGTAGTAATAATAATGTCGTCGTCGAGGAGTTCTGTTTCTGTATACAGTCTCCTGTGACAGATTGGGAAATATCCGTCGATCATGATCGTCTATACAACTTTCCTATTCCAGTATTGGCCTCGATCAAAGGGTTGCGTTCTGCCTACATACGAGGGTGCAACTTATTTGTCGACGACACAACATTTATTGATGAAGACCCCATCAACAAAAACGGACTAGTCACGTTTTTTTCTTCTCTTCAGCGGTTGTACTTGTCACATGTTTACATGGGAGCCGGCGTGTTTGAGTATCTCGCAACCTATTGTAAGGGTATTGAAGTACTAGTCCTGAATGACGGCGACATCCAGATGGAAGACATGGAGCTCGGGAGGTTTCCTAAGCTAAAAAAGGTCGTCATTGAACCTGTCCGACATGGTTGGATCGATTATATTGACATCGCAAACACTAAGCTTGAATGCTTGAAGTTTTGTATTGGTTTTAACCTTGAATTTCGAATCAGCCCTGCTGCTTGCGCCGCCATAAGAGAGCTCAGTTTACAGGGTCGTTGCACCTTTGTACAGCCTAGCTTGTTTGCAGACTTGACCGCGACATTTCCATTACTTGAAGTAGCGAAAATTCGTATACATGATACCGAAACATTTAAAGCAGCTGGTAATATTCTAACGAAGTTGACGCTCTATAAACTGAATAATTCGGTTCCTGTCAAGGATATTCATGTCGATTGTCCCTCGTTAACCTTCTTTGATTGTATTGATTACGGTCTGGTGCAACTATATTTCGACTGTCCAAAAGTGGGCTTCTTCCGTTATTACGGGACTACAATTCCCAAGCGATATTTCTTCGGTCCAATGCCTGACCTCTATGATTGCCGCGTTGAATTTTATGTGAATTATGCTTACGATACTTTGTGGTTTGTTCACTTGAGAGAATTCCTTGTACCTCTAATGGCATCTCCCACCTATCTTTACCTCACCTTTACTTTGCCAATGGTGAGTTCTCCGATCCCTCTACTCAATTGTATGTACAAGTTGTTTAGCGCTCAAAATCATAAAACCAGCTGTACATAGATTCTGACATCTTCGTTTGTTTTTTTTTGAAGACTAAGTTTGAACCGGAAAAAGTAGAAGCAATTAAGGCTTCCCCGAGATACAACGTTCACTTAAAAATCTCGATTATTCCTCAAGTCGAGCAAAATGTACCTATTATGGAGCTAGCTGCTCTTATGGAGCAAAATGCAGCTGCTTTTCTGGAGCAAAGTGCAGCTGCTCTTACGGATGCTTTGCTATGGATCATTCGTCCGACCACCTTCATTGTTGGTTGCGTCTTTCAACATATGATGAAGGTATGTACTCAAATGAGGAAACATATCGAAACTTATAAGGTAAGAGCGAGTAAAATATTGTCTGATTTTTGTGTCGGGTTTTGCAGTATTTATGTGAAAACTTGATGAAGAAATCGGGAGACGACAATGTTCCATGCTGGAGGCATGAGTTAGAAGATTTCGAGATTGAGAGTTCACTGGATATTCCGGACATGAAGGAGAATTTGGCGACTTTGCCGGAGCAATGTAGCCCGTTTCGAACCAGCGTCCTTTCTTTTACCTTTCGCTGGTCCAACTAACCGAAACAAGTACTCGGATAATCTATATATATATATATATATACACTCCCCTCGCTGTTTTAAGTATTCATTTGTTTTCCTTTTATATATTCATTATTATACGGAGTATCCGTATTTTAACGAGGGAGTAGAAAATTTAGTAGCGGAAATATTTGAGCTACTGTCCCGTGACAATTTGGGAAATACCCTACGATTATGATCGTCTATACAACTTTCCTATTCCAGTGTTGGCCTCGAAAGGGTTGAACGATAAAAAGTTATTTATTTTATTTATCTTAATTAAATATTATCCCAATATTTTAGACCGTCTAATACAAGAATTAGTGAATTTTTTAACATCACAAATGAAAGCAGTAATTACATTAAAAAAAATATAGTGCAAAAATTACGCCTAATGAGAAACACGAAGAATAAACGATAATACATTTAAATAAATACTCTCTCTGTTTTTTATAAGTCATTCTCAACCTTCGAGACTCTTCGGTATCTCTCAGAACATAATATTATGAAATGTATACTCATTTGAAAGTTTTTTTTATAAAGAATTTTATGGTATAATTTTCAAAAATTATGAAACTAATACGAGTATATTTTTGAACTAATATATTTACATAAAAATTAAAGTCAATCAAAGAGTCAACTTGAAAACCAAAATGTCATAAATACTGATACAGAGGAACCCAGGAATCAAACCGGGTCGAGAGCTTTGCGGAACCGCTCTACTATATTTTGTGGTCCTTAGTCGATTGGGCCTCGTTTCTTAGAACTGGGTGAACCCCTAATCGACGGGCCTACTCAAAACGATAATAATAGGTTTATTTTTAGCATTATATATTTTGACAAAAAAAAATTGAAAATACTCCTTGTCTAAAATTACTAAAAGAACTCATAATCCAAATTTCTAAACCCTAAGTCCCTAATCACTCTCAGGTGTGTGATTAATTAGCTTAATTATTTTTTGTTCAATTCTCAATGTTTTACGTGGATATGTTTATGATTAGCATAATTAATTGTGGGATTTTTCATCTGGTTGCCCGTGTTTTTAATTTTTCGATAGTATATCCATGCACGCACTTTTATAAAGTTAGCATCAATATTTGTTTTTTTGGTAAATCAAAGCGACTAATGTCAGAGCAAAGAACAAACTAGGAACTAAACAAACAAAACCAATTAGAGGGTTATACAACCAATTATACATGCTCTACGTACAACTGATTTTAAGATTTTGTGTAAACTTTCTGAGCTTTAGTGTAAAGTTGTCGATTTAAATCACATAAATGTTTAAGCTCAAAAACTTACAACTTAGCTCAGAAACTTTTATAAGCTAAATAAATATACACAAAAGCTCACAAACTATGCTACTGTACAATCAGGTGTATAATTCTATTTTCCAAACAAAACCAAACTAAGCAAAAATCGACCATGATAACTAAGGTGGGAACGGAACCCTCCTAGGCCATGACACACCTCCAACATCTCGTTGGACCAACTCGAATAGATCATCCGGCAATCCTCCTTCTTCCATAATGTCTAATCTCGGACCTTGTGTGACCCCTCTATTAGCTAGCCAATCTGCACACCCATTCGCCTCACGATAGGTTTTATCCGTACAATCTAGCCAATCTCACACTCAATTGACCCTTTAAAATCGACCTGAAGAAGTCGGGTTCCAGTACAATGTATCCGTTTTATCCTCATCTACAACTACTTCAAACGATGCAATCGTTTTCAGTATATCTTCATTGAAAAATTCCCAAAGAACATCCAAATTCCAACCCACATGTCATTTACCGTGGCCTGCAATAGGTGAGCAGGTACGTCGACTTCCGCCAGGTCCTTGAGAGGCGTACTAGTGGCCCAATTCTGCTTCCAAACAGGGTGGATTTTCCGTTCCCTATCGAGGCACTCGCACCATTTTTAACCATTGTGAAGCTCTCGCAAATGCCTTTCCAAGCATTGGAATTATTCCCTTTAGCTTCAAACATTCCCATGCCGCAGCTTCAATATTTGTTTGATACTCCCTATGTTTATTTGGTATTGTAACATTTACTTTTTGCACTATGGATAATGCTGTGAATGTAGACCGTGGGTCTTACTAACAAAGTTGTTAGGAAATAAGTGCCTAGCATTCTAGCAATTGTCTTTTCGGATCTCAAATTGATTTCTTACCTGAATCTGTTTAATTTGGATTGATGATAACCTTGAATTTCAAATCAACCCTGCTGCTTGCGCCGCCATAAGAGAGCTCAGTTTAGTCAATTGCACCTTTAAAAAACAGGCTAGCTTGTTTGCAGACTTGGCCGCTACATTTCCGTTACTGGAAGAAGCTGAAATACTTTATATACCTGATATCGAAACATTTAAAGCAGTCAGTAATATTCTAAGGAAGTTGACGGTACGTAAACTTTATTATTGGGTTCATCTCAGGGAGATTCATGTTGATTGTCCCGTATTAACCTTCTTTGATTGTACTGATCGCGGTCTGGTGCAACTGTATTTTGATTGTCCGAAATTGGGGGTCTTCCGTTATTATGGGACTACAATTCCCAAGCGATATTTCTTCGGTCCAATGCCTGACCTCTATGATTGCCGCGTTCAATTTTATGTGAATTATGCTTACGATACTTTGTGGTTCGTTCACTTGAGAGAATTCCTTGTACCTCTAATGGCATCTCCCACCTATCTTTCCCTCACCTTTGATTTGCCACTGGTGAGTACTTTGCCAATCGTTCTGTTTTTGTACATAGAGCTATATACAACTGGTCATATGATCTACTACGAGTATGAAACTGTACTTGATGTGGGTTATTTGTTTTTTCAAGACTACATTTGAACCGGAAAAAGTAGAAGCAATTCAGGCTTCCCCGAGATACAACCTTCACCTAACCATCACGGTTAGTCCTGAAGTCGAGCAAAATAATGTAGATGCTCTTATGGATGCTTTGCTATGGATCATTCGTCCGACCACCTTCATTGTTCTCTTTCAACATCTCCTAAAGGTATGGTCGTAAGGATAGCTTCGGAGCTCATTGAAAATTCATTTTTTCGTAACAGAAACTAAGGTAAGAGTACAATATTGTCTTATTATTTTGTGTCGGGTTTTGCAGTATTTATGTGAAAACTTGATGAAGAAATCGGAAGACGACGATGTTCCATGTTGGAGGCATGAGTTAGAAGATTTCGAGATTGAGAGCTCACTGGACATTCCGGACATGAAACAGAATTTGGCGACTTTGCCGGAGCAATGTAGCCGCTTTAGAGGCAGGAACCTTTCTTTTACCTTTCGCTGGTCCAACTAACCGAAACAAGTACTCGGATAATCTATATACACTCCCCTCGTTGTTTTAAGTATTCATTTTATATTCATTATTATACGGAGTATCCGTATTTTAATGAGGGAGTAGAAAATTTAGTAGCGGAAATATTTGAGCTAATGGATTTCTCTAGCTCATTGGTGATTGCATATATATTGTTTTCCGATCTATTTGAGACACCGTGAAATTGTTTATACATTCAATTGATTGATGATTTCTTTAGGCATCGTCTCATAATATAACTCGCTAAATGATAGAATATGACGATTTCTGTTGTAACTCGTCGCTTACCAAGGAAGAACATCGTCAATGATATGAGTAACAAACATTAAACTCGAAGCTAACAAATGTACCAATATTAGTTCATAAAAGCCACTACTACTGATCGAGTTCAGTCTCTAATCATAAAAAGCAAACGCAACGCTGCAACTGGCTGTAGTAATCTCACAAGATCGTAACTGAAATGACTACCCATGATGCAATGCTGCTGCTCTAACTACGAGTGAAACTACTTGGGCAGGCTTTACTAACCCGTCCCTTTGTCACACTACAAACTGTTTGACGAAAAATTCAGCAAAACTGCTACATACAGAAATATCAAAAAAAGAGTGAGACTACGAGTTATTGCATGCGCCACTTTTTAATCAGTAACCTCGTCTGTCATAAACTGGACTGTTTCTAGTCCTTTGCTGTCTGAGTTTGTATTCTGCCAAGTTGTCTAAGCTATATCTGCTCCTGTAATGAATTAACATTAACATAATTAGACGATTTCATATAATGATTCATGTTTAGCCGTTTGGTAACAAGGCTCTGATCGATGTTTCAGTGTCATGACTGATATTGGTATTTCGCGATTAAGAATTAATCAAAAAATGGCGAAAGATGATCTGGGTGATGAGGAATACGTACCTGAATCAGCGAGAGATGGAAGTGGGAAAGCTAAAGAGTTATTGATCTTGACATAAGAGAGCCGAAAAACTGTGTACTGTACTGGTAGCAGAGAAAAAAAAACATCACTTTAATTTGTGTCAATCAAAAAATAGCGAAAGATGAATTCATTGATCAGATTCACACAAGGAAAAAGAAAAACAACGATCTAGGTGATGAGGAATGCGTACCTGAATCAGCGAGAGATGGAAGTGGGAAAGCTAAAGAGTTGATCTTGATATAAAAGAGTCGGAAAACTGTACTGTACTGGTATCAGAGAAAAAAGGGGGAAATGGTTAGCCAAAAGAGTAACAAAATCACCACTTTGGTTCAGCGAGATAACATTGACAGCGTGAGTAAATGACTTAAGTATACTCAACGGGTTCAGTCTCGGTCTTCACCGACCATTCAGCAAATCAGAGATACATATATACACAAATGACCAGAATAGAGGGAATAATAAAGGAAAAGCTGGTGGGATACATTTCACAGTCGGATCCTATCAATCAAAAAATGGCGGAAAAAGAAAAACAATGATATCTGGGTGATGAGGAATACCTGAATCAACAAGAGATCAAAAGAATTGATGTGGGTTATTAGTAAAAGGGAAGTCGAGATTTAAGAGCGAGCCAAAAGACTGTACTGGTAGCATAGCAGAGAAAACACAAAAATCATCAGTGAGAGTAGACGGTCTATAACATTGACAGCGTGCGTGAATATGATTAAATATGCTCAACAGGTTTCAGTCTCGACCATTCAGGAAATTATTAACAGTACATGAGACGGTGTCACCTCGTTTACTTGTATGTCAGTCAGTCAGTAGTAGCATTAGTAGTATTTACCTACTGGTCGCGCACAATGAACGCGCCCTCCAAACTGAGCCTCTGTGATCTCCTGTAAGTATTGACGACAACAAACGAAAAAAACTATTTTCGTTAGTTTTGTATATATAAATACACTACTCCCTATTTTTTTTTTAATACCTCAAGTTGATAGTTCTACGGAGGTCTTATCGACTTGGATCCCCTACAATTTGGTAGTAGGATGATGGGGTCGTTTTGAGACGTAATCCATCTAACCTCCTCTAAACCCTAGACACAAGACCGTATTTATAACCTAGTAGCTTAGGGAGCAAGCTAAGAATATTCCAGCATCTAAGATATTATCACAATATTTATTGATAATTATCTCTAAATACTAAAGATATTATTCCTAAATAGATACCGAAATAATATAAAATTTTGGTGTCTACACGTAGATTCAAGACCGGGACGGAATCGTTTTCGAACTCAGCCCTCCGAAACACATGGTTCGGAAGGGCTTGTTCGATCGATACCGTTGCCCATTGATTGTTGTTGTTGCAACGAGGACACTGCAAAAATAACAAAAATACAACACGTTATTGGCCGAAATAATAAACTCGATATCTTTGATTAGTTTTGATTTCTAAGCAATCCCAATTCCTCATACTTCGAATGTATATAACTATATATATATATATATATATATATATACACACACATGCATACACACGCGTTAGTTGATATTGAGTTGTAATAAATTAAACCCGAATAAAGAGTCGACATATTAAATACATACATACAGTAAACATTCTAGTCACATTATATACTACTCCCTCCGGACATAATTTTTCGCCCCGTTAACTTTTGCACAGAAAATAAGGTTTGCATATTATATGGTAAAAGAAATTATGGTGGGCCTTGATATGTAGTAAAAAAATGAATATAAAATGATAAAGAAATGAATGATTGGACTTAAAGTGTAAAAATCAATGGCATATATTGTAAATAAAAGATAGAAATAAGGATAATTTGGTAATTTGAATATGATATAAAAGGAAAGTGGAGAAGTGGGGCAATAAAAAATAACCTACCAAATAAGGAAAGCGGGGCAATAAATAGTGTCCGGAGGGAGTATGTTGTAATACATGGAAAAATGAATTTGAACATAGATTAACAAAGGGTAAAAAAAGAGAAAAAAGTTACTCGATAGTGGGCGTGTGACAGATGGCCAATGCCGAGGGGATCAGAAGGCGCGACTGAGGCAGCTACTGTTACCCGATCTTCTTGTTCTTGAGGACGTCGATGCTCGAGACATCGAAACTGGCAAATAGTCAGAAAAAACACGTTAATTACATAATACTCAGTATATATATACTTGTATACGATATATAAATATAGATAAAGTAATTATTACAGTAAACTCGATCGAGAGTGAAAGCCACCCTCCGGGCAAGTCGACGGCTATTTCATCAAGATTTTCTAATGGACCCATTATGATGTGTATTGTTCCTCTGTAATCGTTAGCAGCCGCCATTGTTAAAAAAACTCAAACCCACTGAATTAAAAAAAACACCAGAAAAAAAAAAAAAAAAAAAAAAAAAAAAAAAAAAAACTACGAAACCCACAAAGTAAAATCAAAGAACTACGAAAGGAAGAAAAATCGAAATCAAAAACCAAAATTTGAAAGAAAAATCAAAAACCCAAAATTTGAAAGAAAATGAAAGAAAAATAACAACAAAAAAATCAAAACCCAAAATTTGAAAGAAAATGAAAGAAATTAAAAAAAAAAAAAAAAAATATCAGAAAGGCAACGAGTAAAACTCAAGAAAATTTGAAAGAAAAATAACGAAATCCAGAAAACAAAAGAAAGATTATCGTAAGTATGTGATCGTAAGTATGGAAAAAATTAAAGAAATTTTAAAGACAAAAACCCACGAAAATTTTTGAAGAAAAAAAACCCACACAAAAAAAATTAAAGGAATTACTAAAAAAACAGAATGAAGAACGAAAATGTAAAAAAAAAAAATCAAAAACCAGTAAAATCAAAGAACTCGAAATCAAAACAAAACAAAATTGAAAAAAAATTTGAAAGAAATTGGAAAGAAACCCACAAAAATGTCGAAAAAAAATGAGAAACCCGCAAAACCCACGCAACAAATCGAAAATGAGGAAGAGAGTGAGTATGTGTAAGTATGAGTGAATTCAGTAGTGCTCGAGTGTGAATGAATATTTTTTTTTTGTGTTGTTGGGTAAGGAAGAGCTGAAGAACTCTATATATAAGCATGGAAGTTAAGATTATAGTTAGAAGGGTAAAACAGTCCTTTTATACTTTCTTACTTACTCCCTCCGGACATTATTTTTCGCCCCATAGCCTTTTGCACGTAAAATAAGAAGACTAATATAAAATGTGAACAAATTAATGGTGGGCCTAAATTATTGACACATGTCCAAATATTATAGGTTAAGTATAGGATGTAAAGTTAATTGAAAGAATAATCTTGTAATAAATGATAGAAAAAAGGGTAATAAGGTAATTTGGGTATGATATAAAAGGAAAGTGGAGAAGTGGGGCAAAAAATAAAAACCTTCCAAATAAGGAAAGCGGGGCGATAAATTGTGTCCGGAGGGAGTATGTTTTAAACGCACTATCGGGTTGGGTTACTTTGTATCGTGATGTTTTATTTCAAGTTCCGACTTTTTTTTAAAATGATATCGACTTGTTTGCTACTTCCTCCGTTGTTGGTTCCATGTTTTCTTTTGTCTATTAGTTTCTCCATTCAAGTCGAATCTACTCTTTTCTTTTTTCGATGTTATTCACAATTAAGGAGAACTTTCGGTATTCACGACAATCTATTATAGAAAAATATATCCATGTGGGGGTCTTGTTTGATTCGTCGTCTTTAAAAGTACATTATTAATATCGAATTTTTATTAATATGTTACGTAATATATTAACGACACAAAATACAGGTTGACAAACGTGAAAAAGTAAAAAGAAAATGTTGTACTTGAACGGATGGGGTATATTTTTAATTACGTATTTCTAAAAATTATAAAAAAAAAATTACGGAGTAATATTTATAACGTACTCAATTATCAATTTAAACAAGATTAGATTCTTTATTTTTCTAATTTTCTTTGTGAGAAAAAAAAGGAAAGTTAAATCCCCATTTTACCCTTTACTCACTAGAAACAAGTTAGTAGGTTGTTAGAATAGGATGATGTCATAAGATTCTTTATGATGTAAGAGTGTGATGTGGAGGTTTAAGAAGAGAGGGTTTAGAGCATGTGGCAATTATATATTCAACCTTGGGTTAAAGTGCCTTAATCTATCTCATTAACCAAATATATTGAGTAAAATGGTCAATTTTTTCGGGTTATTTTGGTCGGGTCATTTTCAATTAATTTATGAATTGAAAAAAAACATTACGATATGGAAGGAGTAATTGATACGACAATACTATTAATTGGTACAATACTGTATTTCACCTATCCAGTTTTGACACGTCATAAGTTTAAGAGCTAATTTAGGTTTGAAATAGTCGACCAACAAAGTACATAAATCTTCACGTATTATGTACTCGTAATAAAATATTCTCGTATTTATATACCCGGTGAAAATTATCATTAAAACCATCTCGTATCAGAATTTGTGTTGAATCAAATTGTAAACATTAATCCTCAAGTAAAACATTTTACATAAAAAAGTTTTTACAAGTTTGTTGGTTGGTTTGTTTGATGAAAATGTAAAGCTCTCTGAACTATCTCTCACTCACTGTCACTGGTCTAAGCTATGCACATCTCCGTCGACGTCTCGACGTTTCTTCTTCCCCTCGCCATGCCTAGATCTCCTCGGAGCCTCGTCCTCGCTTTCACTCTCGTCGTTCCCAAGATGTTTCCGAGGCCCGTATTTATCATCGGCTTGGGTTTTGATTGCTTGATGTTGCGGGTCATCTTGGGCCTTCCCGGGCTCTGGACCCGACCCGTATGGTGGTTCGCCCCAGTCGTTGGCCGGGCCCCTTTGATCCCGCTTCATGGGTCTACTTCCACCTTGCTGTGGGCCGGGCGGGCCGGGCTGGGGAGGAAACATCGGAGGCATCCCCATCGGTCGTCCACCTCGACCGCCCATTCCCGGCATAAACGGACCACGACCGGGTCCGGGTCCAGGTCCGGGTCCCATCATCCCGAACCCACCACCGGGTCCCACGCCTCCGGGCTGAGGTCGGCCGTGAAACATCATACCGGGATTGGGACCCGGGAAATCGCCGGGGAATCGTGGACCGTATGGCATGAAAGGACGGGGAGCCATACCGAATGGATCAGGCATAGGAAAGGCGTCGGGTCCGGGTCCAAGTCCAGGCCCAGGCCCGTATCCAAAACCGTCAAGGCCCATCATACTGGACGGAAAGCCGCCCATCCTAGGCATGGGCCGCATACCTCGGCCCATAGGGAAATTCGGGGGCCACATCATTCCTCGACCTCTTCCTCGGCCTTGAACACCGAGTCCTGGTGCTTGACCGAAACTCTCGTCTTCTTCCTCGCTTTCTTCCTCCTCTTCCTCCTCTTCGTTGTCGTCGAAGGGCACTATATCCGGATTTTCAGCGCCGTTTTCCATGTTGACTCCTTTTGCTTTTTCTTCTTCGCGTTTGGTTTCGGCAGCAACTAATATTTCCTGATAAATTGAACAGATGAACACATTTTCAAATAAGCCGACGAAAACGAGTCCGATGAACTATTAGGCAGAACACTATACCCCCAATCCCGACGACACGATTGTCAGAAAACTCAAAAAGACAGTACAGCTAGTATGATGATGACGATTTTTTATAAAGAAGAAACATTGTCGACAAAGTTGTAGGCATACCATAAGTTCATTGTCGGGTTCAGTATAAAGCAAGGAAGCCAACTGTTCGCCAACAGAAGGTTCAAGCTCCTGGCAATCTCTACTTATCTGCAACATCAGACGGAAATGACAGGAAGACATGCATATCAGCTGATAATTGTAGAGTGTCGAGAACCATATCGAGCACAATTGTAGCACCTCTTTATTCTTCTTCCCCAAGATTACGCAAACAATGAAAAACAGTCATATGTTGAAAATCAGACACGGAAATGCTGGTAGTACTACCTTTACTGGCAAATTATCATTGTATGGATTCCTCAGATGCCGAGTTTTATTGAAAGACAGCTCGCATAACTGCACATGTCGGAACTTGAATAAGGATAAAAAGATTCCGAAACAGAACTTTCTAGCCATTTGTATTCAGAAAACGAATATAAACACCAGAAAAAAAAGCTGCCATTGAAGACATATTTCACTTCTCCGCCAGAAAGTTAATAGAAGGGTTTGATAAACTAGACGACTAAAATGCTGGGATCGAAAGCAAATAAAGAGTCAATGATGCTACGGTATGCATAACTGGAAGCGAAAAAAACCCACCCAAACAACCATATGAATGTCAAGTCTTATAAACAGAAATGATACGCTGAAGTACACATCAGTTCTCTAAACATCTTCCCGAAAAATTGATCACTTCGCCTTTTCTTGCATTCATAACATAGTGCTAGAACCAGAGCAATTAGATTATACTCTTGTTCAGATCATACAGCATCACCCAACGAAGAAAAAAAATAAAAATAATCGACGATGCATCGCAGCAATATCTCCACACTTAGCAGAAGTTAGCTCCATAACAGAGAAATTAAATCCACACTGTCACGTGTTTTCCATATTTATAACTGTACAAACTTATTTACCGACCTGATATTTTCCAACAAAGCATATGGCACTTCACATATATGATATACGGAGTATGTAATAAAGGTTTTTCTCAACATACCTTCAACCATTTGACAGAGAAATTCCTTCCATAATGAGCAGTCCCGTGTGCATGCTTCCAGTTACCACCACCGGCACTCTCGCCAATTTTAGATGACATCTTTGCACAGCCCTGATCATGAAAATAATTAATGTCGCAAGTCTGAGGTCCCTAGACTCGAATAATTTATCAACTAACTCAGCAAAACAAAGAAGTGTCCTTGTAACCCCACCTGAAAGTTTCGAGTACGGTTGACTGAGAATATCAGAATTACATGCTCGACTGAATCAAATGCTTCATTAAGTTTAGCTTCATTGCTCCTCTGAGTAGCCCATACACCTTGTTGAACAGATAATTCCAGGTTTTCGCGGTTGCAGCTCTTCACGATAAAATACCTGCGTTTACAAAGCACCAAATGAAACACGGAGTAAGCACATACAACTTCAAATATCCCAGCAGAAAGGTTCGTGCAAATCACAGGTTGACGGCACCATAGTCTGACATCAAGAAATAGAACTTCAGTCAGACTAAACATTTAATTCAATCATAGATACCATTCATTCTTCTCGAGGTTGCTGAAGGAAAACGGTCGAAAGAAAAATCACGATCATCCTGACAGAAGAGTTTTCCAAAAATAATCCTAGATGGCAACTATATCTTCCACATGCAGTAACTCTTAATATCAGTAATACATCCATAACTATGAAACTTCGGAATCATCCACGACTTCGTACAGGCAACCATGAGTTCACAAAGTTTTATATTTTACATATTATTGAATATGTAAAGTATAATGCCGAGCAAAAATCTCACAGATTATAATTGAAAAAACACACATACAGTAGCATTATCCCAATGCTTCCAATATGCTCCGGCAAAGGCAATTTGAGATGTAAATAGCTTTATTCCCCTTCAAAGGGAGATACTTTCTGTTAAGACTCACAAATTTAAGTAAATATTTCGGAAATATAAATTCATAAACTCCACGAACATACCAAGACTACAACGTACTTCACGCTTACAAAGCTAAGATCAATGTCCTAGCAAACTAAACTCAAAAAGTCAATATTCTTGTATATTTCGACTTCAGATCTACGGAGTAATATTTATCTCCTCACCACATGATTTATCATGAACACTATATGCCAATATTTTATTAGACCATTAAACCTGAAAGCGGAGCCTGTACATACACTTTGCTTATTGAGCTTCTCCACACAATCACTATGAAGGGTCAGCACCAAACAAAAAAAACAAAAAAACTAGTCTTGTAATTAGCAGAACATAGCATTCCGCCATTCCTCATTCACATCTCTGTGATTCTAAGATAAGGAGACAAGGATACTTCGAACGGTGGACAAGCAAGTACAGAGAGAAACATAAATAACAAAAATGTGATCCTATGTTACTAGATATCAGCGGGAGATGGGAGTTGTGGTTTCTGGATTGGCTGTTGTGGCCTAAACTCGGTATTTTCACTATAGTGCTCAAGACTTCCAACATTAGAAATGATGGTGCATCAGCACAAGCAATGTCAACAACAACAACATCAGAGCCTTAGTAACATGAATCATTATCTAAAATTGTCAAGTCGTCACCCAAAAAAATTTAAAAATAAATAAAATGGAAGGCGAACAAGACAATAAAATAATAATAAAAATACAGTTTGAAACGCAAAATTAAGTTGAAAGTGTTAATAATAAGTTTTTAAAGGGTTACAAACTCCAAGCACAAAGCGATGTTAATAATCATTATTAACAAAAAAAAAAAATCAAATCTCAAGTAATTTTACCAATGAGTAATTGTTCTTATTTCTATTTACTGCACCTCAAAAAAATGTACTTGTGAAAATCGTACACACAAAAGTCAAGTATAATTGTTGACTTCTATAAAGGCAAAGATATGCTCGTATACAATAAAAAAAATCCCTTTATATCAAATATAGAAGAGTAATCTATAATGTTATGCCTAATAAAAAACTTTAGGACTCTGGACACACCTAGTTATCCCTTGAGGCAATGGAGTAGCGGTCCTACTATTTAGATTTGACGGATCGCCAGCAGGTACTTGAGCCTGTCCAGCTACCTGTTTCTGATCTTGTGATTGTTGTTGTATGTTAGAGAGCTCGGTTGAAGACGGTTTAGGTACTACGGCTTGGTTTGCATTGTTGTCACCTTGCAGGAACTGAGGTCTTTCCTGTTGAGAATAATTTGAATTCCTTTGTTGGTAGAATCTATTTTGGTTACCATAGTTATACGATGTGAGCTGCTGAATCTTCTGAAGGATTTCTTCGACAGGTGGTGGCGGTCCAGGCAGTTTAGCATGTCTGTAACGACAGTCAGGCCCGTTTGGACAAAAACCCAATTTGTACCTACAATTACGAATCGTGATCAATAACTCAATAAGAGCAAAATAACATCCTTACGATAATAGGACAGCAGGTAACAGTAATCACGTGTTTCTTCTAACCAACAATAACTTCACAGTACAGCTTATGCATACAAGAATACTACATGATACATGGCTTACAATAATAGGATAACAGGAAACAGTAATCACGTGTTTCTTCTAACCGACAAGGCGACAATAACTTCACAGTACAGCTTAGGAATACATGATACATGGCTTGTACAGTTATACGGGAACAAGATAATTCAATCGATGCATGTCAGTGCTCAGTGTTTCAGAAATGTAAATGGACAGTCAACTATATCCTCGTTCTTATGTTCCGCAGTGTTTAGTGTCTTACTTGCAGAATATGGGATCCAATAGAAGGCAGGGACAATACAAAAGAAGAATAACCCCATGTTACTCCAACACTTCACCTAGGTACTGTGTCGCGTGTGGACACGACACTTCATTTTAGACCAAAAAACTGAAAGTTTCCCCCGACATAGCTGTATCCGACGCTCGACACATGTCGCAGAGTCTGAGTAACATTGGAAAAAATACAAGTGTGCCTCCAGCAGTAACAAGAAGAGCTCATTATGTGAAAATAAGTACGGAAACATGACGCGGCCCTAGAAAATTAAGTGATGAACATCTTGGACTACGCATTAACATGCTGCTTAAAGGGAAAACCACACTTATATTCTTGTAAGATCAGTGTCGACTTGTCAAATGATTCAGATACGTATCCTAATCGGTGAGATTTGAACATATCAAATTCCAGAACAACTCGAGCAATTCGACGAAAGAACATGATAATTATGAACTAGTTAGGGCAAATAAGCTGCTCAAAGCATGAAACTCAACTGAAATCAATCAAATTCAAAACCCTAATCATACAAAAATCGATCAATCGCACAAAAGAACGTGATATTATGAACCAGTTAGGGCAAATAAGCTGCTCAAAGCATGAAACTCGAGTGAAATTCAAAAACCTAATCACACAAAATCAATCAATCAATCAATCGAAGCATAGAACTCCAGCAATTCGACTAAGAAACATGATATTATGAACCAGTTAGGGCAAATACGCTGCTCAAAGCACGAAACTCGAATGAAATCAAACAAATTCAAAGCATAACAAACATACACACTGTACTCATAATCAAATTCCAGAAGAACGAGCAATTCGACAAACGAACGTGATATTATGAACTAATTAGGGCAAATAAGCAGCTCAAAGCACGAAACTCAAGTGAACTCAATCAAATTCAAAACGTAATCGCACAAATTCAATCAATTCACACTGAACTTGCAATCAAATTCCAGAAGAACTCAAACAATTCAACGAAAAAACTCAAACCGAAATAAATTCAAATTCAAAAACCTAATCACACAAAAATCAATCAATCAATCAATCAATCAAATCATAACAAAAACTCAATCGAAAAAACATGAAATCGACATACATATTACACTCTTTGATATCCTCATTAGTATGCTTATAAACACAATCTTGTTCACGACACTCGCCATACAATCGAAAGAACCGGCAAATAGGCATACGAGTTTTATCATACTGATGAAGAAACCCGCACGAATCGCCTTTCATACACAAACTCCGAAGCCAATGCCGGCACACCGTCTGCCGAAAACTCCGTCGGTTTCCGGCATCGTAAGCTGGCGGCGCGGCGGCGTTGGCGGTGGTAGTGGCGGCGTTAGCGGTGGTCGGGTCGGGTTGGATGACAGGGTTGGAAGCGGTAGGGATTGTCGGGGCGACGTCGAGGCCGCCTTCGAAATCGAAGTTCAGACCTCCGTCTGCGTCGTCCATGGCGGTTTTTGGTTTTTGATTAATTTGATTTTGGTTGAGTTAGAGATACTGAGACATAAAACCCTGACCGGTCCGGATAATCCGATCCTATATCCGAACCTAAAATCCGAGTTTTGATAACATGAATTAATAAGACTAACTAATCGACTAATCCGAATAATACAGACTTTTAGTGAAGGAAACGAGTCGATAACGAACCCAACACAAATTGACTCGACAAGATTGACTTGATTATTTTATTTTTTTTTGACTCGACACTAAAACTCGGCTTTAACTGACTCGACAAGATTGACTCTAAAATTAATGAGATTAATTTTTTTTGTTGGCGAAAAAAAAAAAAAAAAAAGCAGGGTGTTTCGTAAGTAGTTGACTCAATTCTTTTGACACGGAAATGACGGACCAAAAGCGTAGTGTTTCTTTAAGTACCATTTCCGAAATTAGATCCGTTATTTGTTATTTTTATTGAAGTTGTCTCGTCTTTTATTAAACGAGATTGTAATCGGGTCGCTCATTATATCATGACGCCGATTCGATTTGCCTGGTTCGAGCTCGAGCTTCAAGCCGAGCCCGAGCCCACCAGAGCTCTCGGATCGGCTCGTCTACATCCCTATACTAGCTTTACACCTTCTCTATAGTTGATTTTCAAAACTTATTATTACCGTTTGAACGTATATTTGAAATCTGTCTTTCACTTGTACTACGAGTATGAGTTACGGTCGGGATATGAACGTCTATGCTGCTTACGGTGCACACAACCACGCTACTATAACTCGTCGAATGTGTTCGCTGTTGATAAAACGAAAATATATGCTAAACCCGCATTCTGGTTTTACAAGATGATGTCCGTTCGACTTAATGTTGAATCGACTATTTTCTTCGCGATTGGGCTTTCGGACCTCAGTCCAAGCTTACTTTGGAGTAAAACTATTGCAGTAATTATCCCACGACAGAGTAAAAATTTGCAATTTATAGTAAAAAAAAAGTGAGCACTTTCGGTTAATTATCTACCCGGTCACCGCCATGCCGTCATGTGTGTCGACACCTTGTCGTATACTTGTACGTGTTTTGATTGTTACGGTGCTGACTGACGAGTTTCTATCGGAAAAATCAACGCACTCTACACCGGCGAAAACGGTTACATTGAGAAAGAATCATTAATCCCCTAATTAACTGCTAAATTACCAAAGTAATTCTTACTGGTAATTTGTTTTTTTTAATCTCGGTTTTAGCTCTCTTACATTTTGTAAAAATGTACATCAAATGTTGAACAAAAAATCGGAATTTTCGGAACTCACCAGCTTCTGCTTCAAAACCCGAGTTCACTTCATCAACGGAAAGCGATCCACCGACATTTTCTTCCATGGCACTGTCATCAATCGAGCAAGTTTCATTACCCGATGCTTGGCTAATTACAGTAACTTTTATCGGTAATTTTTTTTTTTAATCTTGGTTTAACTTGCAATTTTGTAAATGTAAAACAACATAAGAGTTTTAGTTCCAAAAAAAATTGGGGTCGGTTAACGTGAATGAATCGATATCTGAAGTCGTCATCCAAAAAAATAATAAAAATAAAAATGGAAGGCTAAAATAAAAAATAAAAAAAAAAAATCAGTTTCAAACGCAAAAATTAAGTTTAAAAGCGTTAATAATATACGAAGTTTTTAAAGAGTTACAACCTCCAAATTCAAGAAAATAAATTCGTAAAAATACTACTCCGTAGTTAAAAAAAAAAAGTGTCAAAATAATTTTTGAAAAATAAAAACAATACGAGTAATTATAGTGTAAAATAAAAATAATTTTTGAAAAATAATTTGTGTAAAAATAAAAAGGCAATTTTGTAAATGTCTAAATAAATTCAAGGTTGAACAAAAATCGGAATTTTCGAACTCACCAGCAAACTCCTAACTCTGTTGCGTTTCTAAACCCGAGTCTACTTCATCAGCCGTGGCAGTAGTACACGGAACAGAAACCGATCCACCAACGTTTTCTTCCACGCTACAGTCGACAATCGAGCAAGTTTCATCAGCCGATGGTTGCTGGCTAACTGATTCGTCGACACCATTTGGTAGTAGTAAATCACCGGAACTCGACGTTTCCCTCCATTCAACCCATTTTCTCTCCTCGCCTTCGGGTTCCGTTCCTTCGGATGGTTTGGATACGGTTTCTATGGGTTGTGACGTGGCAACGGAATAATCATCTTCACTAGTACTCACGCCGTCGTTAGTATCAACGGTATTAATATTACTGATGGAACCGGGTTCGTCGGCTGATAATTGGGAAGCGTGTGCGTCGGTTGAGGTCTCGTTGGTGGCATGGTTATCCTCGAATGCAAACCAATTTGTTGAGTTACTGAATACGGAATCACTGGACAACGACAACAGCAACAACTACTACGTCAGAGCGTTATTCACGAAAAGATTTGGGTCGGCTAACATGAATTTTTAATTTACTCAAAAAATAAAAAGAAAAATACAATGTTTCACGCTCCAAATAAAGTTAGAAAGCGTAAATAATGACATTTTTTTTGTAAAGGGTTACGATTTACAAGTTCCAAGTTAAAAGAAGAAAAAATTAGAAAGTAAAAAGAGAAGAGTTTTTTACGAACCTCTCACGGTCATCACCAAAACGCAAAGAGGATATAACCACCTCAGCCGATTCATCGTCCACATAACCGTCCTATCAAATAAACCAATTCCAAAGTTAACGACAACTTCAAGAGCATTAAAGTGTGCATTTATGTGTTCTTCTGGAAACTATGAAAGAGATACAAGCATTTAGCATTTGATATACCTCGTCATCTCGTTCATGTGATCCTTGAACCTGAAAATATCAAGGCAAAGAAGTCGCCCATCAAAAATCAAAAGATTAGAAGACGAGAGTAAATAAAATGACTAATGCGATAATAAATGATTTCCCTTACCCTTTCCCCAAAACATGAACGATTATTCGACCCGTCGTCGATATGGATGAAATGACTCATACCTTATCTTTTCTAACCAAATGGTATTATTTGACCCGTCGTCAATTTACTCAAAGAAGAAAGAGTCGAAGAGGGAAAAAAAGTACTGACCTCATCCATATCATTACTGTACATGTCAAAGGGAAAGGCTTGGCTAAAGCTGTTGGCCAGGGCTGCAATGTCGTAATCTCTATCCTGATAATCATCTTCATCGCTATTCCTACCCCGGTCATGTAGAAGAGTTGGCCTCCTGTCGAACAGAAAAAAAACGAAACACATCCCATGAAAAAATTGAAGTAGCAGTAATATCGGTTGAGTAAGGCCAGATTTTGATAATATCCACTAGCATGACAAAAGTATCGGCATTTTTCATCAAGGATATAACAGAGAATAATGCTATGTAACGAGATAAATCATATACCCGAAAATCCGAAATAAAAAACTGATCAGAGTTCGGACGGATATGACTTACCCGCACATCCACTGGTGAACATTTTCGATTGCGTTACGCTTAGACAAGACATTTCCGCACCAGTCAAGCCATTCAGCATTTTCCTACATATTTACGACATAATGATCAGAAAAAAGAGACTATATCCACGGACAACTTACAGCATGTGTCGCTGATATAGATAAAACTATAATTTGACATTTTGACGACAGGGCGGCAAAAAAAAACCTGCAAATATCCTTGAATGTCGGTGTTGTTATTAGCCAGATGAAGAATCTTGTTAGATATTCGAGTCAGATGACCAATATTCCCAATTCTAGCAGAATGTGTCCCATGAGTGCTTACTGTGGGCTGCAAAATGATCACAAAGTGACTGCTAAATAGTCCAAATATGAAGAAAAACGTGGATTGAAGTAAAGGTGTTTGAATCAGACCCCGACAAATTATTCGTATTAAAAAACAGAGGCGCCCAATTCAATCGTAACAGGTCAAAAATAGTAAAATACCTTGCTTGGGTCAGTTGACAACAAAGGATTATTTTCGGCTTCCAGCATCCTTCCAACAAGATTACAATCCCGGAGAAGATGCTCAACAAGGGTAGACTTTTTATTTTCCAGGCACGATACTATGATGACTTCAACATGATGATGCAAAAAATTATTGTAAGGATACCTGTAGCAAATGCAGCATCATGAGATTCTGATGATATATCAAAGTAGCATACAAAGTACGAGTACTCAAAATTTCGTCTTACTCAAAGAACAAATCCAGGATTTTTTGAACTGCTCTGAGACGTATGACTTCCTCTTCAGCAGCTACATTAGTGATTGAGAGTAAGACGGAGATGAATTCTACAATCTGCCAAATTTTAAAAGAAACACGGTTTAAGAAAGAAACAAAGAAAAATATAGACCTTGTCTTTCGTTGATTCCATATTGTCAATTTTGAAAGACTAAGTTGTTAGGAATTTTAATGATGCATTTGATAGTCAATAGGTGAGTCCGTATTACGTTTTGGGACGAAAGACCAATAAAAAGAAGGTGTGCCATACCAAACTGCCGAAATAAGAGTAAGAAAGTAAAATATTGGACATACCTTCAAACGCTGTTTTCCTAATGGAGGCTGCAATTTACCATACGTGGTTAATAATTCGTTTTCTTCAGAGGAAAAATCTAACAACTTGAGCAAATTACCTAAACAAACAAAAAAAAAACATATACGTATGAAACTAAGTGTAAGCCTTGTATCAATAAATCTTATCTGATACAGCCATGTGGATCTCAAAACAGATATCCTTACCAAGACTCCCCAGCATGCCTTCCACAGTCTCGGAATTGGCAGTTACCGAAGGTCCTTGGGCAAACTGGCGACTGTACGAATAATATGTTCCAACAGTGCTCCTCTTTGGGTCTAAAAGGGAAATACAAACAGAAAGCGAATTGACCAAAACTGATTTTGGCCGTGACTCCTCCAGTGCATTGCTGAATAGTCTTCCTATAAGACTGCGATGAACAAATATAAGAAATGCTATTAACAGAATTTTGAATTAAGCAAGATTTCAGAAAAAAAAAAAAACTCGTATTTAACGCAAAAGTTTGCTTCCTAAAATATACCAGTGAGGCAGTGACAATTTACTCATAACAGAATCAATGGATAATGCCTCAGATAACTGAGTTAACCATTATCCGTCACAACAACATACCCGGTTTTAAATTGATCGGGGCTTGGCTAACAGAAGTCGTCGAGTGCAACCAACCATTTATAAAAGTAGGAAAGCAAATAAAAGTAAGGAGAAGTGGATAGGCGAAAACAAAAATGTGAAGAGAAGAAATGAAGAGGCATACGGAATAAGAAGACTCAACTTCATTACATCCCACCCACCCCTTCCAAACGTAAGCCCAAATATTATCGAGAAAAGCATGAAAACTAAAGATTCCCCAAAGTGTTGGTACGATAAAAGTAAATCTACCTTGGACTAGAAATTTTAGCCGCAATGCCAGGGGGAGCATATCTGGTAATGCCACACAGTGTTTCTGCTACATTAGCATGGACTTCGGCGGAATCCTGGAAAAATTAGTGATTACTATTACATACTCCGTATAATGCAAATCATCCTCAATTCGACACCACAAAAGCAAAGACAGTAATTAATTTAGAGAGCCTGACTATTTAAAGAACCTTTTTTAGAATAATGCTTTATATAAAAATAACAATAGTACAAAGAAAGGTGGCAAGGCAAACCAATTTATCGAATTAGGGTCCACGTAGGGTGGGGTTTTTGGACTGGGAGAGAAAAAAAGGAGGGACAGATAAGGCAAGAAATGACCGATTGAGAAACGTAGATAAGTTGGAAACATCTGTCTTGTATCAGGTGTTTTGAAGTCTGAAATTCGAATCATGTCGGTGATTTTGTCTAAATTTAACCCAAAAGGTTTCAGCAACTTACGTAGCAGCTCAAGCATAATCTAAATAAGCCTTTTGCATCACATATCCCTCTATTTTACTGTTAAAAAATCTTATCTATTTCAAGATATAGTTATATTATTGTTTCGATGACAAATCTAGTTGCCCATAGTCGCAGCCCCCATCTTAAAGATGGAATCGCGTGTTATTACACTCGTGTCCAAGACCCATACCCAGCCCAAGTAACATAGGTTAAACGAGCAACCAGCAATACAGTTATACCAAATCCATCAAGAAGACAGTAGGTCAAATCTCTTTACCAAGCTTTACAGTTGCTTTGACTCGTACAGCTACCTTCCCAGACCATGTCAGAATTTCTCTTTTTACATTCTTTCAGGAAGCCACGTCTTTTCTCAAGTAATGTCAATTTCTCCTACTGATAAGTTAACATCCGAACTTCGCAGTCCCTAGCAAAAGAAAGAAAACTGCAATAACACAAGTACATAATAACAATTGACTTACAGAGGAGCTAAACTTATCCACAATCATCTCCAGGACATCTGTATCTTCTAACCACTGCATAGCCTCTGTATAGTTTTCATATATGTGCTCATCGGCAGCAATAAGGCGAATCAATACCTGCCAGCCATAGTAAAAATGACTGTTATCTAGGGCCCCATCAATCGGAATACAATGAGAAACAGAAAAGCAAAAACCTTCCCAAAAACACATAACTAGTCCCAAAAACACGACTACAAACATGGTGGTGAATTCATATAGAAAACCCCTATCGCGGAAAGCAAACAGGAACTTTCCTAACAGAACAGAAAGTGAGAAAACAGGCGTTATCATTAAAGGATTACGACAACTGAATTATATTAGATCAATATAGCTTTTAAGTTTTAATCCTCTGTTTACTATTTATTCTACATATTAAAACGATATGATTGAAGGACAGTAAATCAGGATAGGGAATCCGCTCAAATGACGATATTACAAATGGACTGGCAGCTTGGTAAATGAATAAGAGGAAATTCCCTTTAAACATAGGATTATAGGATGACGAAAAAATGCTACCAAAGTACAACAGAATACTGTCCATTAACTGTATGCTACCATTATAGGATGACGAAAAAATGCTAATAGACCTACAAGACAATGTGCCAAATGCACATATAGAGTAGATGATGGCACCAACCTCCATGATAGATGTAATGCCAATCAAATCAACCAACTGTCCGAGGATTTCTTTATGTGCCTGTGATCCATTAAGATCAAACATTAAAGCCCATTATCTTCTAAGGAACTTGAAGCTTGTTTAAACCTTTAATACTTACCTGGATATAATTCATGAGCGGAACTGTCTTGCGCATCAGAAGGCAAACTACAACCTGAAATAAGCCGAATAACCAGGAATTTATCACTTGAAAATGAAGGACGTGCCTAAAAGGTGATAGTTAGATGGTTAGATGTCCGTCGTGTATGTTAATACCTTGCTAAAGTACCCCGCAAGTAAAGTGCTATGTGAGCGGCCCGACTCCAAGAACGAGAACAACTTCTTCATCAACTGCCAAATGGGGATGGAGGGAGGCGGAAGAAAACAGAAGATCAGAACATAAAACCGAACAACTAAAATCTTTAAGTTTCATTGCAAAAACATATATACATTGCATACCTCATCATCCTCTAGCAAAGTATCAAGAATAGTATCAACTTCACACGTGAAAATCTCACAACATACGAAGGGAAACCTGGCGAGGAAATAAGCACAGACTCACATAAAGCAGAAAAGAGAAAAAACAACTTTCAAGCAGAAAAGATTAGGGGCGTCGAAAAACCCACTTGAAAATTCTTCGGTTCTCCGCATCCTCAGGAGCTTCTTCCACTATATAGTGAATGAGTTTCTCAACCTGTGTTCTTTCCCGCAAACTGCAATAGGCAAATCATTAACACTTTTCATTACACTGTATGCTGCAAGCATAGCAGAGAAAACTCCACTACAGGGAGATGAATATGTCGGTATGTTTTCCCAAATTAGCAGCTAAGAATACTTGTGTATCAACAACAAATTGAACATCGAGAAATGTTCTTAGAAGTGTGTAATGGGGGATTGGAAAGAACAATCAAAAAATACTCGCATAAACCATGCGAATACAAGCAAGTAAGAATGTTTACAAATTAATAAGACGGGTATTGACTGCTTTGCATTCTTGAATTATCTCATCCTCATCAAGAAGCTCTTCTAACGAAAATTCATCTTTGCCTAAGATAGTCTCCACCTGGAAACACAAAGAAGACAAAATACGGTGTCGCTCAGATGAAAATGCTCAATTAACATGCAAGGAGTACATGTGAAAAAACATCAGCACGGTCTTAAAGCAGTAGAAACTCACTGGAGAAGCAATGGACAATCCAGACATACGCCAAAACATCGTAAATCAAGTTCACTCACGAATAACTGCTTAATTGTAATTAGCGAAGAAACAGCATAATCCGCTTACTCTAACACAAGAATCGAGCAACAACTATCCACTCAAACCTCTATAATTTAGTTCGACAAGATCATTCAATGAATTCAACACGCTCTTTAGTCACTAACAAAAATTAGCTCTCAACGAAATCATAATCAAGAAACAACTGTACACTCAAACCTCTAAAATTTAGTTCGACAAGATCGCTCAACAAATTCAACACTCTTTAGTCACTAACAAAGCTTAGTTTGCGACGAATTCATAATCAAGCAATAATTACAGTAGAAATCAGTACAAATTCAACCGATTCTTTAGTCACTAACAAGAATCAAGCACACTAACTATAACTAGAACAACGGAGACACACTACTGATTAAAATCAAGAAATCAGCTAACAAAGATTAGCTCCCGACGAAATCATAATCAAGCAACAACTGTCCACTCAAACCACTAAAATTTAGTTTGACAAGTTCTTTCAACAAATTCAACACACTCTTTAGTCACTAACAAATATTAGTTCACGACGAACTCATAATCAAGCAATAATTACAGTAGAAATTCAACAAATTCTTTACTCCCTAACAAAGATTATTTTGCGACAAAATCACAATCAAGCAATAATTACAGTAAAAATCAGTACAAATTCAACAAATTCTTTACTCACTAACAAGAATCAAGCAACAAACGGAGAAATACTACTGATTATAATCAAGAAATCAGCTAAAAACGAACAAAAATCGGATCGAAAAGCAGCAGAAAACTCACTGGAGAAGCAGTGGACAATCCAGTCACACGCCAAAGCATCATGAATTTGCGAAAACAACTGCTTAATTGTTACTGTACTACTTACTAGTATTAACGAAGAAAACGCATAATCCGCATACTCTAACACCAGAATCAAGCAACAACTGTTCACTCAAACCTCTAAAGCTCGGTTCAATAAGATCATTCAGCGAATTCAACACACTCCTAAGTCACTAACAAAGATTATTTCACGACGAAATCATAATCAAGCAATAATTACAGTAAAAATCAGTAGAAATTCAACCGATTCTTTAGTCACTAACAAGAATCAAGCAACAACTATCCATTCAACGAATTCAACACACTCTTTAGTCACTAACAAAGCTTAGTTCGCGACGAAATCAAAATCAAGCAACAATTACAGTAGAAATTCAACAAATTCTTTACTCACTAACAAGAATCAAGCAATGAACTATAATCAAGAAATCAGCTAAAAACGAACAAAAATCGGATCGAAAAGCAGCAGAAAACTCACTGGAGAAGCAGTAGACAATCCAGTCATACGCCAAAACATCATGAATTTCACGAAAACAACTGCTTAATTGTTACTGTACTACTTACTAGTATTAACGAAGAAAACACATAATCCGCTTACTCTAACACCAGAATCAAGCAACAACTGTTCACTCAAACCTCTAAAGCTCGGTTCAATAAGATCATTCAGCGAATTCAACACACTCCTAAGTCACTAACAAAGATTATTTCGCGACGAAATCATAATCAAGCAATAATTACAGTAAAAATCAGTAGAAATTCAACCGATTCTTTAGTCACTAACAAGAATCAAGCAACAACTATCCATTCAACGAATTCAACACGCTCTTTAGTCACTAACAAAGCTTAGTTCGCGACGAATTCATAATCAAGCAATAATTACAGTAGAAATTCAACAAATTCTTTACTCACTGACAAGAATCAAGCAATGAACTATAATCAAGAAATCAGCTAAAAACGAACAAAAATCGGATCGAAAGGCAGCAGAAAACTCACTGGAGAAGCAGTAGACAATCCAGTCATACGCCAAAACATCATGAATTTGCGAAAACAACTGCTTAATTGTTACTACTTACGAGTATAATCCGCTTACTCAAACAACAGAATCAAGCAACAATTGTCCACTCAAACCACTAAAATTTAGTTCGACAAGATCGTTCAACGAATTCAACACTCTTTAGTCACTAACGAAGCTTAGTTCGCGACGAAATCATAATCAAGCAATAATTACAGTAGAAATCAGTAGAAATTCAACAAATTCTTTACTCACTAACAAGAATCAAGCAACAAAATACTGATTATAATCAAGAAATCAGCTAAAAAAAGAACAAAAATCGGATCGAAAATCAGCAGAAAACTCACTGGAGAAGCAGTAGACAATCCAGTCATACGCCAAAACATCGTGAATTCTGCGAAATTACGATCTGTACTTTACGTAAAAAACAAAAAAAAACACTGATTAAACAATTAACTTCGAAAACGAGCGAAAATGGCGAACAATCAATCAAATCGAATCAAATTAAACGAGGATGAGATGAAATCATACCTGAAAATTAATCCGAAGAAGAAGAAGAAAGATAGAGGGAGAGATTTGTGGTATGAAACTACGAATACTTTCAAAAAAAAATCAATTTGAAAATGGGAAGGCTCGGAGTACCAAATATATTTTCACTGAGGAATTGAGATTGGCCCCGGTTTTGATAGACCTCGGAAACGGGTAAATTGGATCGAGTTTGGGTCGAGATATTTTCGTGTTGTTTGGGCTATTTCAGATTGGGTCGGATCATTACGAGTTTGGGTCGAGATATTTTCGTGTTATTTGGACTATTTCAGATTGGGTCGGATTATTATGAGTTTGGGTCGAGATATTTTCGTGTCATTTAGACTATTTCAGGTTGGGTCGGATCATTACGGGTTTGGGTTCGTGTCATTTGAGCTATTTCTGATTGGGTCGGATCTTTACGAGTTTGGGTTGAGATAATTTCGTGTCATTTTGGCTATTTCAGGTTGGATCGGATCATTACGGGTTGGGATCACATTGTGTTATTATTATAATTATATTACGGAGTATTATTATTATTATTATTATTATTATTATTATTTATTATTATACCCCGTATGGAGTAGTTTTTATTTTGAAATCCACTTAAAAGTTCGGATCATACGGGTTAGGTCGGGTTAATTGGGGTTACAGATAAATTTGGGTCTTAAGTTTGGGTGATGGGTCGAGGTTGTCGGGTCTAGTGCTAATCAAGTAATTCAGTTCGGTTTTGGATTTTCGACCAAGTAATTGACTTGAGTGGAAATGCTTAATTGAAATGCGATGAAATGAATTGAGCTGAATTGGTCGAGATAGAATGAGAACTTAATAGAGCTAAACGGGTTATAAACTCGACTAAAAATGAACGTGAGCTTAAGTGAGCTGAAAAGAGCCTATGATCGACCGAGTCATTTGTTAGAGGACGGTTCAAGTTAAGGTTAGTCGAGTGACTCGAGTCATCACGGTGTCAATTCAAGGGAGCCCTAGTTGAAGTAGCGGTTCCATATCACGCATAAAAAAAATACACAAGCGATGATATGAACCCATTAACGAGAAAGCGATAACGTGAACCCATTGAGAGGAACGAGTTTCAAATAAACGCCAACGAGAGAAATAGTCATAGTAAAAAGTTACTAAAATCGAAAAAAAAATCCAATTTCCGAAAATCGGAGAGAGTACTAGACCAACAAGTCTCTAACATATTACTCCTTGTATACAATCATGCCGTCAAGCTTCAGTAACCGTCAAAGTAGTTTTTTTTTTTTTCAACGAAGAGCGCACTTAGTCGGAGTACAATACAAGAGAGGAGAGATTTGAACACGGAACCTATTGTCTAAGGTACTAGTCTAGTAGTCTATCAAACCAGGTTTACACGACACCGGGAGTTTGGAAACCTCCCGGCCATAATACATCAAGACTTATCCTCGTCGTCTTCGTCTACAGCGGAAGCCAAAAACTCAGCAAGACTCGGCGCATTGCCGGTTTTACCGGACACGTTTGATACACGAGCTTTTTTCGCAGTCGGATCAAACCTAAAAGGTCTATTACTACGGCGGTCGTGAGGTTCATTTTTTGCGGCATAGGAGGAGGACGTCATCTTAACGGAACCCCCCCAACTGTTGAAGAAACTCCCGTCATCGTCAGACTGCCAAACAACCGGCTCCAATAATTTCCAGGGATCTTCAATCATGGATCTGTCGAAGAACGACCGTCCTTGACCATTAAAAGAATTACCTCGTCCTCGTCCTCTTCCGCCCGATCCTTCCCATCGTCCCCTTCCTCGTCCTGCAGTAGGGCTCGGACTATTGTTACGCCATTGACCCATTCCAGGGCTCGGCCTATTGTTCGGATATTGACCCATTCCAGGGTTCGGACTATTGTTCCGCCATTGACCCATACCAGGGCTCGGACTATTGTTTGGCCATTGACCCGGTCCTTGAGCGTGAGGTCTCAAACTAGGGTTACCTTCACAATTAAACACAAAGCAAGTGAGTTACATCGTTTCAGCGCGGATTTTTGCATCAAACTCGTAAAATTTTGACATTTCTAGACCAAAGGTAACATTCGCTATTTAAAGTAAACTCGTAAAATTTTGATATCACTTATAGTTAATCAAATTGATACTGTAAAAATTATACCTATGACTTTAACAAAGACTATCGGAAGTACCTTGATGCTCGGGATAAAGTGGACCAGGGCTAGGGTTATTATGATACTGTTGACCATTGTAAGGTGCGGAACTAAAACTCGGGCTACCTGCACGATCAAGGTGGACGTAACTCGTAAGCCGTAAGCAAACTGAAAACTCCAAACCAACTGATACAAAATATTCAACATAAAAGTGGCGGAAAAATTCCGCATATCAGATGTCGGAGGCGCACCTTGATGCGCAGGAAAAGGATTCCTGTATCCCGGCACCGGACCAGTTGGGGGCCCAGGACATCGGTTTGTAAACGGGTGACCCTGATACGGACTCCCGGCTCCTAGTGGTCTTCCGGTAGAGCTGGGACTATAATACGGAACTCCACCTTGATGCTGCACATAACTGTTGTGGAACTGATGAGCACCAGAGTGGGACCCTAAAGTTGAAAATAATGAGGTACTAGCATTTTTCTTGCGCGAGTTCGCAACTTTAGTTTAGAAAAAAAACAAAGAAGAATAAGAGACCGCAACCCAAGCAATAAACAGCTTGATAACAAAGCAACCGTAAATCCGCAGCTCCAAAGTTAACAATGTGAAGTCCCGACCAACAACAATAGACAGACAACACGGATACTAACCCTCTTTCTTTGGATCGAGGGATTTGGAGGGAAAGGGAACGGGAACGGGGATCTAGAGGGAAAGGGAGCGGGGGAATTCGAAGTGAGGCATTTTTCCTTGTTTTATTGGCAAATTGGAGGTGGAGGGATTTGGATGGGACGGTAACTATATCCCTCCATTTTTTTTCCTTCCAACAAAGCAGATATTTGGACGGAAAACTCCCACGTTCCCTCCCGTCTTTTGCCATCTTTGGAGATGGAGGATATGGACTATTACATGACCCCAAAACCCTTTATTCATGCAATTATTATAGTCTATGCTACGTGTCGCGTGTCCAACACCGACACGAGACTTCAAATACTTTAATCTACCCGTGTCCGACACTCGCAACACCTCGTAGAAGTGTCTAAGTAACACAATATTATACTATAAAAAGGGTATTTATGTATTCATAGTACAGAATTGAATAATATGAAGCTCTTTATGATCATATCAACACCCCATAAAATAGATATGCTGTAATCATACATCGGGCAGAAGCTAATTCCAACAAAAGAATAAAACTCACACGGGGGATCGAAAGCAGGCACAAAGAGGGCAATAAATTAGATTAAAACAATAAGAAAGGAAAGGAAAAGGGAGAAAGTACCAGAAGAAGGAGGGGGTTTGTGGGAGGAGAAGGCGGCCAAAGGGTCGGTGTAGAAATCAAATCGAGGTGGTTGGGTAGCGGAAGGACTCGGATTAGCATCAACAAGGGGGTTCGCGAGGGGAGGAATGTTTAATAGGGTTTGCTGATGACGATCGTCATCGGCAGTAGTATCAGTAGTAGTCGCAGCAGCACGCATTGCCTTCAATCTCTCCCTCCTTTTCTCCGATTCTTCCATTCCTCTAAATATAAATCTGCCAAATAACAAATAAGTCGTCATATTAAAAAAAAAACAATGCTAAGATTAATATTCTTACAAATTCAAATAAAAAAGCATGCATCGATCTCTTATAAACTAAAAATCAAAGCATCGAGTCTTAGAAAATATTCAAATATAACTCGAACAAAACGAACTACGTTACCATTTCCATGTCTATGATCAGTAAATGCAAGAATCAGACATGGCGTTTTCGCAAGAATAAGACGTGATTTTCTGTAATTATCTACTACTCATAGTCAAGTACATTACACATTTACACGAATTACGCCCAATAAACACATAAATCTATCTTGTCCATAATATTCCCAACGTCTTTCTCAATAGTTAACGATGCTTGAAATCCCCTCACATAGAAGGGTAATCGAATTGCACCTAATAAACACATAAACTGTGTATCTTATTCCATAACACTCCCACCGTCTTTCTCAAAAGTCACCAATGTTTGAAATCCCCTCACATAAAAATGCAATCAAAGTGCACCTAATAAACACATAACCTGTGTATCTATCTTATTCCGTAATACTCCCTCCATCTTTCTCCATTGTTACCCCCTCACATAAAAGGGCAATCGAATAACCCCTAATAAACACATGAACTGTGTATCTTATTCCGTAATACTCCCTCCGTCTTTCTCCATTGTTACCCAAGTTTGAACTCCCCTCACATAAAAAGGCAATCGAATTACACCTAATAAACACATAACCTGTGTATCTATCTTATTCCATGATACTCCCTCCGTCTTTCTCCATTGTTACCGATGTTTGAAATCCCCTCACATAAAAGAGCAATCGAATAACCCCTAATAAACACATGAACTGTGTATCCATCTTTCTCAATAGTTACCGATGTTTGAAATCCCCTCACATGAAAAGGCAATCGAATTGCACCTAATACACCCATAAACTGCGTGTCTTATTCCACGATACTCCCTCCATCTTTCTCCATAGTTACCAGTGATTGAAATCACGAGACGTAAAAAGGCAATCAAATTGCAAAATTGCACCTAATAACCACATAAACTGTGCATCTTATTCCATAACAATCTCACCGTCTTTCTCAATAGTTACCGATGTTTGAAATCCCGACACATGAAAAGGCAATAGCTAACTATTCAGAAAGACGAAGAGAGTTCATGAACCAATTCCTCAACCATATACTAATTTATAATTTTATATATATAGTGAATTGGTATCATCAATCAATTAAGCAATAAAATCGAAAAAAATACAGGATATAAAACTCCATAAACAATCAATCGAAGCAAAACCCTAGAAATAAAACGAATTAATTCAACAAAGGGCGATTCATACTTCACAACACCAATTCCTCAACATATACTGATTTATATACATAGTGAATTGGTATCATGAAGCAATTAACCAATAAAATCGAAAAAAATTACAGGATATAAAACCTCAGAAACAATCAATTGAAGCAAAACCCTAGAAATAAAACGAATTAATTCAACAAAGAGCGATTCATACTTGTAATTGAATTGGTCGGTGGTGAAGAGTTCACGACTGCACGGCGGCTGACGGCGGTGGTGGCAGACGGCGGACGTAGGTGGTGGCAGACGGCGTGTCGGAGCACTGTTGCAGTGTTGAGGGATTTGGAATTTGGTGCCTTAGAGATTATTACGAGGTGATTTAAATAGGAGGACAAACAATGACACGATTCGAAAACTCGATAGAAATCCGACTCGAGGTCGACAAACAACGACACGATTTGAAAATTCGATACGAATCCGACTCGGGATCCAGTTTAGGTTGGTGGAAGAGATCATGATCCAATTACATACTCCCTCCGTTCCAGTGAATTGTTTGTCTTTCCTTTTGGCACCAAGGGCGAGAGATCCAATGAGAAAGTGACATGTGTAGCCAAAGGATTAAATTACATATAAAAAGCATTTCTAAAATAAAAAGACAAACAATTCATTGAGACGCCCCAATATGGAATAGGCAAACAATTCATTGAGACGGAGGGAGTATGACATGAATATGAACCCAACACGGCCCACTCGATTTGTCAAGTCTAAGCCCTAAACGATGATATTGAAACGGGTTTGACTAGTTAAGAGAGGCGTCCCCTGTCGGTGCTTCCTACCGTCACAACTCACAACACACAATCCTCCTGATCTGAAACGAGCTTAACTAGACTGAGCTCAACAAGCTAACACTAAGAAAAGTAATAAACCGTCGCCCGAAAGAACAAACCCAAGTAGGAAATATCTCGACATTAATATAAACCGGGCCGAACAAGCTAAGACCAATTAAACATTACAGGACTAATAAACCACCACCCGGAAAGAACAGAACCGGAGCAGCAAAATTCCGATCAGAAAAACGAGTAAATAGCCGGAACACAACAAATTTCCGATCAGAAAAAACGAGCACATCGTAAAAATTAGCTATGTATTTCCCATCATCAGACGGTTTTACAATAACAAGTCTTCTTCTTCTTCTTCGGTTTCTCTAAAGTTCAAAGAATCATTACTTCTACTACAACTAGGGAAAAAAAAAACTAGTAAAATCATCTACGATGTACAACCACAGTACTTCTTCAGTTCTTCGGATTCGTCACGGTACATAGTTACAGTATATACTCGTAACTACATACTGCTCATAATCCGATTCTTATTGTTAAATTCTTCTCTTTTTTTTTTTTTTTACTTTCGGTTAACTCGTTGATTTAAATTTTACTCGGTTGAATTTTGTAAAATGTACATCGAATTCTCACTTTCTCAGCACGATGACGGATGAATAATAAATCGATATTTTCAAACTCAACCTAAACCTTTTGCTCTTCCGGAGACGGGATTACGTCATCAACGACAGCAGCGGACTCGGGAGGAGTCGTACACGGAACGGGACGGGGTTCATCGTGTTCGCCCCCGCCAGTGTCGGCGATCGAGTTGGTCTCATTACCCGATGACTGGCTAACGGATTCCTCGACACCGTTGGGTAGTGCCAAGTCGGGTTGATCTTCGCCGTCGTTATGTGTAGTATCACCTGAACTCGATGTTTCCCTCCATTCGACCCATTCCCTCTCCTCGCCCCCACCCCCGCCCCCGGGTTCTGTTACTTCTGACGGTTTAGCTTCGGTTTCTGGCTCTGGTGACGTGTTGTTAACCGAGTCATCTTCTTCAGCGGCGTTCACATCATCATCATCATCGTTAGTAGTGGTAGTGGTGGTGGTGGTGGTGCTCATGGAGCCAGGTTCGTCGGCCGATGGTTGAGAAGTGGCGTGTGGGTCAGTTGATGACGGTTCATTGTTGGCTCGGTCGTCCTCGAACGCGAACCAGTTTGAATTGGTGAAGACGGAATCGCTGGAGAGGAGAGGTAGTGCATTAACACAGAAACACAGAAAAACAGACTAGTAAGTGCAAATAAGAATATAACCAATACGTTTATATATTGATGAAATGAAGGTAAACTAACACTCAACCGAAAAAGAGTAAGCTCAGGCGAGTCGGCGAGTCGGGTCCTAAACTAACACTCAACCGATATGTTTCCAAGTTGCGGGAAGTGTGTTGGCAGGTATAGATATTACTACCAACGGGTAAACAGTAGTAGATGGCTAGATTTTACGAACCTCTCATGGTCATCTCCAAGACGTAAGGACGATATAACGACTTCAGCGGATTCATCTTCAACGTAAACATCCTGTCAAATATCGCAATTAGATACACATTACAGAGCAAACACACCAATACACCATAACTGCACGGCTGTCCACTATCACATATTTTGAAGGTCATATAATCTCTTGGGGACAAAAACGGCATGCCAGCGGCAAGCTTTGTAGCAAACAAAGTTACGTGGGCTCACGTCTTTCATTCCTGACTCTAAAACAAATGCCTTCCTGTAAGTTGCAAACTTGCGTAACGCTTCGTGTTTTGCAGTCTATGACTGGTGATTAATAACTTCTCCATGAATGCCAAATGCCAAATGCCGAGAAAATATTAGAATTATTGTGTTGTGTTGCTCCGACTCTTCTAATTACCTCGCGTACCCGTGTCCGACACTTCACACTCGGACATGGGTACGACACTTGCACGTTCCACTTTAAACCAAAATATGCTGAATTTTCATTAAAAAAAAACCGGGTCCAATACTTGGATACGAACCCGTGTTAGAGTTCTAGCACCATAGTCTACAGTATTAAAAGGAAATCGTGTACTACCGTCTCCTCTGGTGGACCTAAGGGGGCAGAGAAAAAGAAATGCTACGTATAAAGTATAGCAGCTAAACATGCTAGGAGGCCTTCTGAGGAGCAGTGCACAAGTAAATAGTTGGGAACTCATGCTTCAGAAATCAGAAATATGCTACGGTGAAAAAGTTGAACAAAAACCAATTTCGATGAAGAGCTTCCAATGGATTCAAAAGAAGAAATTCAGGTAAATGTTCGAGTGCGCATTTATGTGTTCTTTCGAAATTATGAAAGAGATAAATCATTTGGCATACCTCTTCATCTCGTTCACGTGATCCTTGAGCCTGAAAATATCAACACAAATATGTAGACATCCACAAGGACAAGATTAGAAGACTAGAGGAACGAAATGACCAATGATGCAAAGAAGGTACTCCGTATTTGTTTATAGACACAAACACTGACGTCGACAAAAGAACTAGCTCTAAACTAAACTGTGCAGTTTTACAATATTGAAGCATATTCTTGCGTAAATGCGTAATCATTGAAATTTGAGTTTTAAGGGTATGTTTAAAGTATGAGATATTTCCATTTCCAATTGAGCAAAAACTCGCACTTCTTCGACTTTAGAATACGGAGTAAGATGCAATAGATCTAATTAAATGTTATTGAAGGCAACAATTGTACCTTTGATCCCCTCCTACCACACCATAGGGACTCATTGAGGCCCCGTGGTGTTTTTTTAGGATTACGTGACAAACAAGCATATTAATGCAAGCAGGCCTCTAATGTTTTCAACGTAGAGCCGGCAAAAAATGACACGACTTGATAACATGAAACGAACCCGACACGAAATCAACGGGTTTAAGTTGAGGGCTCATGACCCATTTATGTAAGTGGGTCGACAGGAACACGACACGAGATTTAATTGGGTCAGGTTTGGGTTGAGGTCCCAAAACACGAACCTGATACATAAGCTGTTTATTAAATTAGTCTACGTTTTTTTAAATCATTTTTAACAAAAATATGTTAATACTTTCCAAGTATGGACATGACACGAAAACACGACACAAAATTAATGGGTTTGGGTTGAGGCTCAATGACCCATTTATGTAAGTGGATCAACAGAAACACGACACAAAACTTTAATGGATTGGGTTTGGGTTGAGGGATTCATGACCCGTTTACATATGACACGAACACGAACACGACACGACCCCATCTGTGTTCCAATAACCCGATTTTACAATAATTGAGACTTACGGAAATTTGTTTGATACTGACATTTAACCTAATAAAGTACCAGCTCTTCAATCAGAAACAGAAATAAAGAACGGCAGATGAGATGACACTAACTAGCTAACAGACAGCTGGTTAAACCGTCATGTACTCAGATCATGTATCTAAAATCTACAAACAAGAACGATAAATGCAGGAAGACAAAGAAGGTAAAAACGAGAAACAAAAATTCTAAATATATAACATGTTTAACCTAATTAATTACCGGTTCTTCCTTCAGAAACAGAAATAAAGAACGGCAGATGAGATGCGACTAACTAGCTAACTGACAGCTGATTAAACCGTCATGTACGCAGATCATGTATTTAAAATCCACAAATATGAGCGATAAATGCGGGAACGACAAAAATTCTAAATATATAACATGTTTAAGCTCCTGACCTCATCCATATCAGTAGTAAAGATCTCAAAAGGGAAGGTTTGGCTAAAACTATTGGCCAGAGCTGCCATGTCATAATCTCTATCCTGATAATCATCATCGTCACTATTTCTACCACGATCTTGTAGAAGAGTTGGTCTCCTGTTGAACAAAAAAGCGAAACACACCCACTGGTGAACTGAACATTTTCAACTGAGAGTACGACATTGGTAGAGTCGCAGAGAGGGATATCGGTTATCAGCTTTTATAAGTATTTCAAAAAGAATAACCCAAAATAAAAAAGTTGAAGAGCAGTTCAAACTAAAGACTTACCCGCACACCCACTGGTGAACGTTTTCAACTGCATTACGTTTAGACAAGACATTTCCGCACCAATCAAGCCATTCAGCGTTTTCCTGCATATTTAGGACACAAATGATCACAAACATGTAACAACACTACCATAGTGCTTCAAGGGCTCTCACAAATTGGGAAGTTGGGGGGGGGGGGGGGCGGGGCGGATGTACGCTGCCTTACGCTTGTATTAGCAGTACAAAGAGAACAGACAAACTATATTCGTGAACAACTAACACGCGTAACTCAAATAGATACAATCATTTGACACAAGATCTTGAATGCATGTACAATATTATCATGTTATGGATCTCGACTCGAAGTGTTAGTTAATGGCCATCTTACTCTATGAATTAATGACAAAATTCAATCAACCAAGTACCGTACTCCTCCCGAACGACCAAAGACAATAGTGGCTAAATAAAAATACCTTCAAAACTCCTTGAATGACGGCATTGTTATTAGCCAGCTGAAGAAGTTTGTTAGATATCCGCGTCAAATGACCAATATTCCCGATTCTCGCAGAATGCGTCTCCTGAGTTGATACTGTGGCCTGCAAAGTGATTACATGCTGACAACTAAATAACCCAAATATGAAAGATAAACACACAAATTTAAGTGAAGGCTGATAAAATTTTGAATTAGCTTCCGACAAATTATTCATATAAAAAACGACCAAACCAAACATCATGGGTCAAGAATACCTTGCTTGGGTCAGTGGACAACAAAGGACTTTTTTCAGCTTCCAGAATCCTTACAATAAGATTACAGTCCCGAAGAAGATGCTCAACAAGGGTAGACTTATTGTTTTCCAGGCATGCTAATATGATGACTTCAACGTGGTGATGCAAAAAATTGTTGTAGGGATACCTATAGGAAATGCAACATCATGACATTCTGATGGCATATCAAAATACAATATAAGACACTCGAAATTTAGGCTTACTCAAAGAACAAATCCAAGATTTTTTGAACTGCTCCGAGACGTATGACTTCCTTTTCAGCAGCTTCATTAGAGATTGAGAGTAAGACAGAAATAAATTCTACAATCTGCCAAATTTGAAATGAAACATGTTAAAATAGGCGATGTTTGACTTTTAATCAAAATATTTAGAATCAAAAAAATTACTCGTACTAGTCTAAATCACAAACACATGGATAAAAGGTTCTGAGACCTTTAAATCTTTAATCACTGGCATTTAATTTTATCTACTGGCGAGGGTAAATATCGCCTTAATATCGGACTATAAAATGTACTCCGTAATTAGTATTTTATACTGTATAGGCTAGAAAAGAACAAACGGCCTAGCCCTCCCAACCCAACCCTGCTCATCCCAACTTTTCCCTGGCATGTGCTATTTGCTCAAAGAACCCTATCTCCTCAAACAAATCAATGTATAGTCAGACTGGAAATGGGCGAGCTTTTGCCCTGGCTTTTGAATACATAGAGAAGCTTACAAATTACACCCTAACTTGTCCTGAAAAACTACATAGTTCCGGTGGGAATGCACTCACTAATTTGTCCAGCTAAATTCGTTTGAAAGATGGTTCTAAAGAGATCTAGATGGGCAGTGGAGAATTTGATCACGCAGTAAGTTAATGTCTGGATTGAAAGACGGTTCTAAAGAGATTTTGGTTGCCAGTCGAGAATTAGATTACGCATATCTGGAGCTACTAATTGTATTATTTTGCTAAGATGAAGTTGTTAAGGAGTATAGAGTGTGGAAGATATCAAGGACCCAACCTATTGTCATTCAATCATGCTAACTGGATTTTCCACATTCAAGTGGCATATATCACAGTTAGGTGAGATGAGTTATAACAGCCACTATAACTGCAATCATTGTAAAACGCCCCTCTATACGCAGAAGCAATGACGCCTCTTGATAGTCAATAGTCCTTTTCATATTACATTTTGGAACCAAGGTCATGCAAAAAAGTCTACTGTACAAAACTGTCAAATTAGAATAGCAAAGAGTAGAATACGGAAGTACCTTCAAACGCTGTTTTCCTAACGGGGGCTGCAATTTACCATATGTGGTTAACAGTACATTTTCTTCAGAGGAAACATCTAGCAACAAGAGCAGATTACCTGTACAAGAGAGTGAAAAGATATATACTAGGTATAAAACTAAAAGCGACACCATGGATAAAATCTTATACTCGTGTCATCCCAAAAAAAACCATACTCGTAACAGGCCAAAAAGGCAGAGTAGCACACATAGTCCTTAATTTACTGAAGATTGAAAGACAGTAATATATACATAAGCAGAGTACTTTAAAAACAGATCTCCTTACCAAGACTTCCTAGCATGCCTTCAACAGTCTCGGGATTAGCAGTTACCGAAGGTCCTTGAGCAAACTGGCGACTGTACGAATAGTAAGTGCCAACACTGCTCCTCTTTGGATCCAAAAGGGAAATGCATACAGAAAGTGAATTGACCAAAACTGATTTTGGCCGAGACTCCTCCAGCGCATTACTAAATATTCTTCCTATAAGACTGCATGAATGAACAAATATAAGAATTCAGAGAAGAGGCCTCTAAATTTAACAAAATATTTGCTTCCCCAGTGTCAATTTATTAGAAAACAGAATCAATCGAGCATGCCAGACATTTTCCGACATAACAACAAAACTGTCAGTTGTCAGTGGATTTGGGGTTGGTTAACAGAAGTGATTGTGTAAAACCAACCATTTAAGATGAGAGAACAAAGAAAAAGTCAAGAGAAGTATATTCACGATGCTGAAATGGAGGATACACAGAAAAAAAAAATGTGATGAGAGGGAATGAAAACGCATACAGATTAGAATCCTTTTCAACGGAAGCAATGGGAGAACTAAGTGGGAAGAAATATAAAGAGATTAATTCAACAAAAACACTATTCAATTCCATTACCTCTCAACAGCCGAATCTGAATAACTAGAGCCCGAAAATTTGGAAAGAAGCGGAAAAAATTACTGAAGATTATCAATAATCAACAAAACGTAACTCTACCTTGGGCTACAAATTTTAGTCGCAATGCCAGGAGGAGCATATCTGGTAATGGCACACAGTGCCTCTGCTGCATTAGCATGGACTTCAGGAGAATCCTGGAATAAACAGAGATTATTACATAGAATGCGAATCATCCTGAATTCAACACTTGCAAAGCAGATGTAATAAATAATTTCAAAAGTTAAGAAAGTATGACTGTTTTAGCCAAAAGATTTCAGCAACTGAGATAGCAGCTAAAGCACGATCTAAATGAGCCACGTGCCTCAAACATCTCTCCATTTTACTGTTAAAATTGCTAAAAAAATTAAGATTGAACTAATGTTTTGAAGACGAATCGAGTTGCCCTTATCTCAGTCCAAACTAAAATCCTTGTGTCTTAAAATCAGAGCCATGAGTTAGTACAAGTCCAACCTTCTCACTTGTGTCAACACCCATAGCCAGTCCAAGTAACATAGATTAAACCACTTTATTTTCCAAGTAATGTCACTTTCTCATAGTGACAAGTTAACCTCTAAACTTCGCAGCCCATAGAAAAAGAAAGAAAACTGCAACAATACTACTCGATAACAAATGACTTACAGAAGAGCTGAACTTATCCACAATCATCTCCAACACATCTGTATCTTCTAACCACCGCATAGCTTCTGTATAGTTTTCATATATGTGTTCATCAGCAGCAATAAGACGAATCAATACCTGCCAGCCACCAACCATTGATATTTAGGGTTGCATTAATCATGAGTAGAATACGCAATGGAAAGACAGAAACTTATCTATTAAGCTATTTCTTAGTTGAAACAACATAATTAGTCCCAAAGCGCAAAGCCAAACATCGTGATGAGTTCATGAGTCATGACAATGGAAAACCCCTATTGCCAATAGCAAACTCGAATTTCCCTAAGAGACTGCAGTTATCATTACAGTAGAATAACAATTAAATTAGACGAGATCAAGATAGGATGTAATTTTCTTTGTTGATTTTTTTATTTCACAGTATAAGTGAAACCAGTCAATCGAGACAGGGAGTCCGCTCAAATACAGATATTACGAAAAGACCAATTACATTTAAATGTGTGAGAGGAACTCCCTTAAGAGCACTCATAGGGTATGCCCAAAGAGCTGCCAAAGGAAACCAGCACACAGAATATACTTCCAAGGTCATATATCCCTTGATTTTTTTTATCAGCCCAACTACAATAGAACAATGTCAATCTCTCACACTTTCCTTGACTTAAACTTTAGCCTCATACACCTAATATGAAGAAATTCCATTTCAGGACCAATAACAGGTACTAATTCCAAATATCAGTCGACCCAAATTATTTTTTTCCGGTAATAGCCTAGTTCCTGGATTTTAATATGCTCAAAAATCGTGAAGATGAGATGATCCCATATTGCACTTAGTCAAAAGAGCGGAATACAAGATTCAGTATTGAAAGATAGATAAAAAAATTTGTGTAGATGGGAACTTCAAAGACAACCTTGTGAGATCTAACTAGATGTGATCGGTTTCTTTAGGAATAAAGAATAAGAAGATTATGAAGAATATTTATGAAAACACTTGACAAAATGAAGAAGAAAAAAGGTCGTAACATGAATTTATCTACTGCTAACGATTTAAAACATGATAAAGAGTAGACAAAGAGACAAAAGCTACTAACACAAAAGGCCGATAAAAATAATTCTAAAGTAAAATGCAGCGTTGAGGGAATGGATATAGACTTGAACATAAGAAATGCGATATAATGTCTATTAATTGTCCCCGGAAAGTGGAGTTTGATGAAACAACGGTGATGGGCTTACAAGGCAACGAACCGAATGCACATATAGAGAAAATGATGGCACCAACCTCCATGATAGATGTAATGCCAATCAGATCAACCAGCTGCCCAAGGATTTCTTTGTGTGTCTGTGATTCATTAAGATCAAACATTAAAGTTCTTCATCTTTTAAACAAATTGAAGCTTGTTTAGGCTTATAATACTTACTTGGATATAATTCATGAGTGCGACCGTCTTTCGCATCAGAAGGCAAACTACAACCTGAAAAAAGCCATATTATCAGGAACGTATCAATAAAAAATTAAAAATAGAGTAGGTCTTCTAATAGACGGTCTCTCATTAAACCTATTGGGAGACCAATTACAAATTGATAAATCAATGATACAAAAAAGTAACAAAATAGGTATATACTATAAAAGAGCATACTAATCAAAATGGGTCACAATTTACGATAAACGGGTACACCGTTACTTATTATAAAAAGCAGGAACGAAATAAAAGTCATTTTGAAGGTCATACAATAATAAAAGGGTTATGGATAACACATAAAGGGGTATGAAAAAAGTGGTATCTCAATAATTTAATGAGGGACCGTTTCTCTAAAGTTTGTGTGTTCAAAATGAACTACATGTCCAAAAGGTGATGATTAACAACCTTGCTAAAGTATCCTGCCAGTAAGGTGCTATGTGAGTGCTCCGTCTCCAAGAATGAAAATAAATTCTTCATCAACTGCAAAATGGGGATGGAGGGCGGCCAAAGAAAACCGAAGATCAGGATATAAAACAAAACAAGTAAAACCTTTAAATTTCATAGTATAGCAATATGCGTATTCAATACCTCATCATCATCTACCAAAGTATCGAGAATAATATCAACTTCACATGTGAAGATCTCGCAAGATACAAAGGGAAACCTGGCATGGAAAAAGGCACAAAACTCACACAAAACGGAAAAGAGACAAAAACAACTCTCCAGCAGAATGTACAATAATGTAGTAGAATAGTTCAAAAACCCACTTAAAAGTTCTCCACTTCTCAGCATCCTCAGGAGCTTCCTCCACTATATAGTGAATAAGTTTCTCAACCTGTGGTCTTTCCCGCAAACTGCAACAAGCAAATCATTAACAGTTAAACTCTACAACAGATTGACAAGTATGTCCAACACATTTTGTCAAATTAGCTCGTGTATCAGCAACAAACTCGACACCAAAAAAGTTTTAAGTAATAAATGCATTAACACTCGTAACAAAGTAACAGAAATACGGCGTATAAGAACTGATATGGGTAAGTCCAACTAAATGTTTTAAAGTGGACAATGGGGATTAAACATGTGAATCAAATCAAATTCATATAAAAGCAATGTGAATACAATCAAACTTAGAAAACCCAAAGACGAGTAAGAATGTATACAAATTGATAAGACGAGCGTTGAGTGCTTTGCATTCTTGAATTAATTCATCCTCGTCAAGAAGCTCTTCTAACGAAAATTTGTCCTTGCTTAAGATAGTCTCCACCTGAAATGACACAGAAAAGACGAAACAAGGTGTCATTCAGATAATAAAGGCCAATCAAACATGCAATTGCTGCAAGTGAAAAAACATCAGCACAAACTTAAAGTAGAAGTCATGATCCAAAAATCGGTGTTTTACCAAGCAAGATCGACATGAAATTCTTTCATCACTCCAACGATTAGCAACGAAATCATAATCTACTTTATCAGAAGAATCAGACAATATATTTTCACTCAGACAACTAAAAGCCTAAAATATAGTTTGACTAGATTGTCTCTCGCAAAAGACTAGAGACGAAGTCATGCACCACTTACTCTAACACAAGAATCAGACGATATATTTCCACTCAAACAGCTAAAATTTTGTTCGACAAGATCATTTAAAACAAGATCACCGATAAATCAACAAGAGTTCAAACGATTAGCCACGAAATCATACTCCAACACAAGAATCAAAAGATATATATCTACTTAAACCGCTAAAATTTGGTTCGACAGGATCCGTTATAACAAGCTCCCCGATAAAACAACAAAAGTTCGGACGAGTATTGACGAAATCATACTCCACTTACTCCAACACAAGAATCAGACGACATATTTCTACTCAAACGGCTAAAATTTGGTTGAACAAAATCATTTATAACAAGCTCACCGATAAAACAACAAGGGTTCAGACGATTAGCGACGAAATCATACTACACTTACTCTAACACATAAAACACACAAAATCCGAATAATAAGTAGAACAGAGATTCACTGATTATATTACGACAACGAGAATAAATTTACACAGATTATCATTATACAAACAAACACAAACAATAAAATCAACTAAAACATGAAGCTCAACGATTAGCGACGAAATTATACTCCACTACACACAATATCCATATAATAAGAACAACGGAGATTCACTAATATATCACGACAACAAGAATCAATTTACAGCAACAAACACACAAAAAAATCAAGTAAAACAACATGAAGTTCAGACGATTAGCAACGAAATCATACTCCACTACACGCGATATCCGTATAATAAGTAGAACAACGGAGATTCACTGATTATATCACAACGAGAATCAATATGCAGCAGATTATCATCATACAAACAAAAATCAGCTAAAACAACAACAACAAATCACACTGCACTTACTCTAACACGAGAACAATGGAGATTCGCTGATATACTACGACAACGAGGATCAATTTACAGCAGATTAGCATCATACAAACAAAAAAATCAACTACAACAACAATAAATCATACTCCACTTACTCTTAACACACAAAAAATCACGGAATATCCGAATAATAAGTAGAACGGAGATTCACTGATTATATCACGACAACGATAATCAATTTGCAGCAAATTATCATCATACAAACAAAAAAATCAACTAAAACAACAAGAAATCATACTCCACTTACTCTAACACAAGAACAACGGAGATTCACTGATTATATTACGACGACGACAATCAATTTACAGCAAATTATCGCCATACAAACAAACAAACACAAAAATCAACTAAAATACATAAAAATTGGATCGAAATATAAGTTGAAACTCACTGGAGATGCAGTGGACAATCCCGCCATACGCCAAAACATCATGAATTTGCGAAGAACAAGATCTGCAATCACGTCAAAAAAAATCAGTGATTAACAAACTCAAACCAACGAAAATGGCGAAGGAAGAGAATAATCGAGAAACGACGAAGAGGAAGATGATGAAATCAAACCTGACGAAAAATCGAATCAAATCGAATCGAAGCAGAGGAAGAAGAAGGAGGAAGAGAAGGAGGAAGAGAGAAGAAGATCAGGAGATTTGTGGAGAAGGAGAAGCGTAGGAAAACTCAATCAATTGAGAAAAATGGAGGGTGAGGGGGTTCGGACTCGGAGAACTGAGTCACAGTAACTCGAGGTGGGAGGTGGAGGAGGCTCTGTAGGGCTGAACCGGATCGGATCACACTCGTTGTGGTCCTATTGGTGCTAATCGGGTCATTTTGGTCGGTTTACGGGTTATGGTTGAATCTCGAGTTTGTTTACTTTGATTACATTATATCGATTTTGGTCGTGGTAAATTGGTAATCGGGTCATTTTACCCGATACGGTTGAATCTCGAGTTTGTTTACTTTTGATTAAATTATATGGGGTATTGATTTCGGATAGAAAATATCGTATAAAATGTTTTCAAGGTAACCAGGTGAGATAGACCATTTTGGTCATTTGGTGGTAATTGGGTCATTACCGGTTACGGTTGAGTCTCGAGTTTATTTACTTTGATTACATTATATCGATTTCGGTCGTGGTAAATTGGTAATCGGGTCATTTCGGTCGGGTTACGGTTTGCTGTTGAATCTCGAGTCGGTTTATTATGACTATATGTGGGATGTTTAAGATACAATTCTCGCGTAAACTGGCTTCATGGTAATCAAGTGAGATGGTCTAGTTTGGCCATGGTGGTGTTAATCGGATGATTTCGTTGGTTTACGGGTTAGGGTTGAATCTCAAGTCTGTTTACTTTGATTGTATTACGAGGTATTTCTGACGCAAAATCTCGCATCACGAATAAGTATACTTTGATCATATTACGAGGAATCTCAATTAGAAAAATATCTCATGGTTTCACGGTGATATTACGGCGAGAGCTCTCGTAGTGATATTATCATCTCATAGGGGATCTATTGTGTTTTAGACGATGGTTGAATGTAGTGATGTCGTGCAATTAGGGGGTGTTCATCAGTCCAATCCCAGATCGAATAGGTTTTCAAACCAGTTACTAACAAAAACCCAAACCCGGAGGGCTGACCAGTTGAAAGGGGATTCGAACCAACCCCCTTAAGACCGAGTTTTGATCGAATCAAACCGAAGAAACAGACTAGATCTGAAATTATTTTAACCGCGTACCCGATCATAGACCAGTCACCAATTTTCCGAAGACCCAAAAACCATATCGATATGTATTCGTTCCAAACTGAATAATCCGAATAAAAGCCGTCCATACCACTCATTGAACCCCTAATTTCAATTAAGGGTGTTTAAAAAGTGACTCAGACCGACAAACCTGATCGAACTAGACCGTACGATACTGTCTGATCTATGGGTTTGAATTTGTTGGATTGCCGGTCTGCGAGTCAATCCGATTCCTAATTGCAATTACTCAACCTATAATCAATCCCCAAATCCAACTCCCAACCCAAATTCCCCATTTCACAATTCACACATCATGACCACTCCACTCCCTCCCTCCTCCACCACCACCACCCAACCCCAACTCCAAACCCAACTCCCCATCCCCGAACCTCCATCCAACCCTAACCTCCCTTCAACCTCCACCTCCACATCCGACCCTAACCTCCACCTAACCAAACTCCCATCCCGACCCCGCAAACTCCGCAAACTCTCCCCTTCCCCAACCCAACCTCCAACCCAACCCCAACCCCAACCCCGAACCAGACCCCTATCCTACCCAGACGAAATCCCCCGCGCATTAGCTCACCTCCGAACCACCGACCCAAACCTAATCCCACTCCTAACCCAACACCAACCACCAACCCTATCACCATACCAACCCCCATTCCTAGCCCTAACCAAATCAATCCTCTACCAACAACTCGCATACAAAGCCGCCACCTCAATCTACTCCCGCTTCCTCGCCCTATGCGGAGGTCCGGATAACGTCAACCCACATACCCTACTCTCCCTCTCCCCGACCCATCTTCGACAAATCGGGGTATCGGGTCGGAAATCGTCGTACCTCCATGACCTCTCAAGGAAGTTCATCAATGGCGTTTTATCCGATTCCATTATATTATCGCTTGATGATAAGAGCTTGTTTACTATGTTAACAATGGTGAACGGAATCGGGTCGTGGTCGGTTCATATGTTTATGATATTTTCTTTGCATAGGCCGGATGTTCTGCCTGTTAATGATCTGCAGGTTCGGACTTATGTTATATTACTCGCTTCGTCTCAATAGCTTGTTTACGTTTGCTTTATGTACGTAGACGATTCCATTATATTATCGCTTGATGATAAGAGCTTGTTTACTATGTTAACAATGGTGAATGGAATCGGGCCGTGGTCGGTTCATATGTTAATGATTTGCAGGTTCGGAATTATATTACTCGCTTTGTCTCAATAGCTTGTTTACGTTTGCTTTATATACGTAGAGTAAGGGAGTATAGGTAGTGAGGGAAGAATTATTGTACGAGTTCTAATGATTTGCAGGTTCGGGATTATAGTACTCGCTTCGTCTCAATAGCTTGTTTACGTTTGCTTTATATACATTGATTAAGGTAGTAATGATTTGCAGGTTCGGAAGGGGGTACAGTTGTTGTATGGGTTGGATGAGTTGCCGAGGCCGTCGAAGATGGAACAGTTGTGTGATAAATGGCGGCCGTATCGGTCTGTTGGGGCGTGGTATATGTGGCGGCTTGTTGAGGCGAAGGCTGGTGGTGGCGGTGGTGGAGGTGGGGGAGGGGGTGGGAGCGGGTTGAGGGCGGTGCATCCGTTGCCTGGGGCGGTGCAGGAGGAGGAGGAGCGGGAACGAGAGCGGGAACAGGTGCTGCAGCAGCAACAGCATCAACAACAGCAGCAACAGCAACGACAACATCACCCGCAGCAGCAACAACAGCATCAACAGCAACAGCAGCAGCAGCAACAGCATCATCAACAGCAGCAGCAGCAGCAACAGTTTATTGATCCTATTAATCGGATTATGAATATTGGGTATGATTCTGGTTTTTGCTTAGTGTTTGATTCCGTGTCTTGCTTAGCGTGCTTGCCTGTGATTAGTGTGTCTGCCCGCGCTTAGTGTTTGATTGGTTAGCGTTTGATTCTGTTCCTTACGTAGTGTGTCTGCCTGTGCTTAGTGTTTGATTCTGTTTCTTGCTTAGCGTGTCCTCCAGCGCTTAGTGTGTCTGTCCCAGCTTAGTGATTGATTCTGTTTATTGGTTAGTGTGTGCTTAGTGTTTGATTCTGTTCCTGCTGAGTGTGTGTTTATGACGTGTATGAAGTGGTAGAAACATTAATCGGGGATCATGAATGTTGGGTATGATTTCGTTTCTTGCTTAGCGTGTCTGTCCGCGCCTAGTGTTTGATTCTGTTTCCTGGTTAGGGTTTTCTTAGCGCGTGCTTAGTGTTTGATTCTGCCCGTGCTTAATGTTTGATTCTGTTTCGCGGTTAGTGTGTCTGCCCGTGCTTAGTGTTTGATCCTGTTTCTTGCTTAGTGTGTCTGCCTGTGCTTAGGGTTTGGTTATGTTTCTTGCTTAGTGTGTCTGCCAGTGCTTAGTGATTGATTCCGTTTTTTTTTTTTTTTTTTTTTTTTTTTTTTTTTTGAACTCCCAATCGGGATTTACGTATTATTAAGCTTATCAGCCTCAATAAGAGACGCACAGTGTGTTGGAATAGTCCGATCCCACACCATACGGATACAACCCGTAGCATAATGAGCAAGCTCGTGGGCTACTCGATTATTGATTCCGTTTCTTGGTTAGTGTTTGATTCTGTGTCTTGCTTAGTGTGTGTATTTGTGTGCGTGTTTATCACGTGTATGCACTAGTAGAAACATTAGTCGGATCATGAATATTGGGTATGATTCCGTTTCTTTCTTAGTGTACGCGCGCGTGTGCTTGGCCTTTTATTCCGTTTCTTTCTTAGCTTGTGTATGTGCGCGTGCGCATGCTTATGACTTGTATGAAGACATGAAGTTGTAGTATTGTCACTCCGATACTTCACTTAGCTTATCTTAGCTGTCGTATCGCGTATCCGATATGTAGAACTCAGGTCTTCATTTGGGAGTGCCCGGTTGGGTTTGGGTGAGGTTATACGGGCCGGGTCAGTTTTGCCAGGTCGGATTAGCGTCCTATCAAAGCAGTAAAAGATCATCCAACATAACCCGCGAATTACACATCATATATTGAACTTTGTTTTAGTGATATGATAAAGCGCTAGCCGTGTGCTATGCTTTATCTCGACTCTCGGAATCTGTCTAATACGTTTCCATGCATTGCAGCCCGAATTACGCTCAGTTGAATTGAATCTCTTCTCCAATACGAAGACCCTGTAATTAAGCATTCGACTCCGTTGAAGGCTTCTTCCCTCAGATAGGTATTTATCATTATTATTTCTATATTGTCGTCAACATTTTAGTTAGATCAAAACTAGCAGTCTATATATATTGTTTAGACGGTTTTGTTTGGATACAAAAACGGAGGGAAAGGAAACGAAAATCCAGGGATCCTTCGACTTCCGTTTTGCTACCCAAATAAAGGAAATTGTCTTATCGGATACCGTTTTCTTGGTTGTTTAAGCTCGGAATGTACGAAAGAATGAACATTCGGTAGGTTGATTTAGATACTACTCCATGATCCATCCAACTTTTTTTTTTCGAGTTTTGTTGGACGGGATAGGGGTAATATACCGATATGTGCGAGAGATAAATTCCTTTCGTGCTCGTGTAAAAATTATCTTACCCTATTGTTTGTAATCCTTTCGAACTTCTATTATATCTTCCTTTAGCCTATTTTGAACGAACATGGTAGTAGCCGATGATTTTATGTGTACATGGTGACATTTTACCGTACACGAGTTTAGTGATATTTTGATGAGTTTAGAGAAACCGTCTTTTGGGTGACGCCGTGATTTTAAGAGACAAATCTCGAGTGCTGTAAAAGACCTACTATAATTCAAGGGAGCGACAAATAGAAAAGATTTTGGGTCGTTTTGTCTAGTAACCTACATTGATATATAGTCCTATGATCTTCCTAAATCGGTCCATGTGGGAGATTTCGGGTTCCGGTCCGTTCCTAACCCGGTTTTTTCCGGTCTAGATCGGAAAAATCGGAATAATATTTATTTGATAAAAATTCAAAATCGCAATTATATTTATTTGATAAAAATTCCTGTCTAACCGGTCCAAAAGATTGGAATTTTGGACCCTTTTTTTTTTTGTTTTTTTTTTGTTTTTTGCAAATTCTGGTCCAACCGGTGCGAAACCCTAACTGGACCGAAAAAATCGTGATTGTTATTTATTTTTTCTTTCCCTTAAAATATTATTTAAAATACGGTCAAGTCACTCTAATCCAGTCCAACATACCGAAATTCTGGACCGGAATTTGTGATCACATTTTTTTTAAACCAATAGCGCGTTTAGTCACATTACAAGGAGTGAGAAATTGGATTCTTTGAAGCCGACCATAAATTCGTCGAATTTAAATTTCGAAAATAATTGAGATCAAGTGATTTTTTTTGATGTCTTTACCAATTTGGAAGTAGGTGGTTGTGACTACACTACCCTAGACCCAGTTGAGATCATCTGTTCCATTTTTATGTCTCATCTTCTGTCCCATAATCTTTATCATGGGACACCTCACCTTTTAATTGATCAAAATAGTGATTAATTATGTGATAGTGATTACGTGTCAATAAGAGAAATGATGGGACATGAGATGGGACACATAATGGGACAGAGGATCTGCACTGCACTACCCCAAACCCCCTTGGACCAGAGCGGATCCCCCGTTCCATTTTTGTGTCCCACTCCGTGTACCACACCATATACAAGATGACACCTTGCTTACTCAACAAATAAAATAAGTAACAAATATTATACACTTGTTGATGTGTCATTCAATGTATGGTGTGACACACAGAGTGGGACATAAAATGGGACGGGAGATCCGCATTGCCCTTGGACCAAAGGAAGATGTTAAAGGACATAAATATGAGTAGGCCCAAAAGTTAAGGGGACCCCTTCAAATCTAGGACAAACCTTTGGGCCTAAATCATGTCGGTCACAGTTTCTGACTTTCTTCAATCATTCCTACATAATGTCATCAATGCTACTACCTCATTTTTACGACACGTGTCCTTGTATATATTCCTCGTGAAATCTCCCGTGAAACCGTCTCACGGAAATTGAAGACCCTGTCCCTATATTGTAATGTGATTAGGTGTCTAGTGGACACGTGTTAAAAAAACCGTGTTTATGATCGACTGATCGTCGACTATGTAAGAAGTTTGACGACCACATCACCGTGAGACCGTCTCACAAGGATCTATTGTATTCTTTTTTTTTTATAATAACGACAAATATGGGTGTTCACTGGTCCAAACCCGGACCAGATCGGACCGTATTGACCCGTGGACTGGCAACCCAAAATATCTGAACCCGCGGACTGGACCGGTTGACAAAGAAATCCGGACCGGATCCTCTTAAGACCGAACCGGACCAGAAAATTACACTAAATTTGATTTTTTTTTTTTTAACGTGCGGATCGGACCGTGGACCGACAACCGAGTTTTTGGAGACCTACGGACCGGACCGGACGGTTCTGGTCGGTCGGGTTTGCCGGTCCGGGTCACTTTTTGAACATCCCTACCGATAAATATAGAGTCGAGTTTCGAGTTGCTCGTAAGCTGTTTTATCTCATTATCACCTCGAAGAAGAACACTCTGACTCGGAGGGAGTACAAATTTTTAATTTTTAATTTTAATTTTTTTTTTTTGCATACAAAGTCTAAAAATTAGGTGAAGGGGACATGGAAAAACTGCCGACAACTTATTTTTCACAAAGGACAATTAAATCACCATCTCACAATTACAACCTTTAGTTACTCAATTACGTTATTGTGATTAGGTTCGAGTCAGACTAGACCTTAACCAATCGGGCCCTTAGATGGTGGGGTCGTCGGGTCAGTTGGTTGGTGGCTGGTCCCGGTCTCATGTTTTTTTGTTTTCTTTAGAGTTCGGCAGGTTTGGACGTGTCAAAGTGACTCTCTTGAAACCGAGATAGAGGGTGGGCTAGGGACTCAGGGACGGGCCGGTGCAAATCTGATTCGGTTGGATCGACCTGTTCTAATTAGAACGAAGATAATTATGATGTTGATAGAGTTCGAATTCAAAGTCATGTGTATCAGACTACTATACTACCGCCTAGGGGGTGTTCACCTGTCCAAAACTCCAAACCCGCGGACCGGACCGGATCGGGCCATAAAAGTACACTAAATTTGATTTATTTTTTAAAGTGTGGGTCGGATCAGACCAGTCACAAAGTTTTTGGCGACCCGGAGATCGGACCGGTACTGGACCTTACGGTCTGTTTGTCGATCCGGGTCACTTTTTGAACAACCCTACTACCACCACCAATCACGACTAACGACTTTACACACACGGTTAGTTGACGTCTACGAATATCGGGATGAATATTCCACCCGTCAGAAGATTATAACGGATATTTCGATCGGACCCAATAATTTTGGGAGTATTGTATTGGTGTTAGATGAGAAGCATAAAGAATGTCTCCTTTTATGGCCTTTAGAATTTTATGCACATTACAGTTTTACAGCCCATGCTACCCTCACCTGCTTTTTTTGGATGTTCTTAAGCTACCATGTGGGCTTGGTGTAAAGTACTCCTAATTCCGATATTTAACGTGTATTCACTGAACCTACATTAAAAATATCGTTAATTCTGATATCTAACATGGGTTTACTGAACCTACGTTAGAAATATCGTAATTATTAATTATTTTCCCGCTTTATAGTTTTTCTTTTATGAAAAGGGGGATCAATTGGGACGTCGGTGGAGTTAGGGTTGAGCAAAACTCACGTTCTTTTGGACTGAATTAGGCTGAAATATTGAGACAAAATTGATCTTTCGGAGTTGAAATAAACCGAATGGTCAAGAAAGAACATTGTCCAATACCGATAATGATACTCCCTCCCATCCATTCAATTCTTTACACTTATTATAAATGGACAATCAAATCAATTCTTTACATTCCCCTTTTGGCAAAAGACTTTACCTTATAATCCTCCTATTTTTTCTCTATTTACACAAAATGCCACTACTTTTTTCTTACTTTAATCTTGGTGGACCCATAACACCATTTGATTTACCAATAATACCCTTACTTTTTACCACTTTTCTTAATATTGATGAAAAATCCTACTATGTAAATGATTGTTTGGATGAGAGAGAGTATGTAATTATTTTTTAAATTGTTAGCACCAATTTACATCGAGTTATAATTATAGCCAGTAATCAGTATTACGATAATTGTTACCTCATCGATAAAAGTTTATAATTATTCATAATAAAGATATTTTAATCAATAAATAAATGCAAAAAGGAATGCAATTATGAACCTAACTACCTTTAATTTGTAGGGCTTTTTCTTGGTTTGGTATCAAGGCACCTTTTAGGCCAAAAAAATCAAGAGATTCAATCAAACACCATGTGGCATTTTTCCAATAATGTGGTTGATGTTGATGTATGTGCTTGAATTACTCAAACCTCTACTATATGCTCAAAGCTATAGTTTCAACAACAGTCTCCTTTGTAACGGGTATATTCATTGTAAGTATATTCGTACTATCTGTTAAACAAGTCATAATCAGGATGACTTCAGACCTTTTAGAATAGGGTTATTATCGGTTGTCGGGTCATGTTACTCGATCTGATCACTAATTTGTAACAGATCAAATGTGAATGTTTATCGTTGACTCGATTGGAGGGACAACAAATGTTTATCGTTGTCTGTCAATATGAATGAACTATCCATCATAATTTTTTGACAGATATATTCGTTACAGATTACTTTGTATGGTTTGAATTGGAGGTGGCATCCTAACATGTTACTCCCTATTGAGAAAGTAGCTTTCCCTATTAGCAAGTGTTCATGGTTGACTTTTGACCTATGTTTACATGGTCACACAAATTGACCAAGTCTAGTTTTATTGATTATGATATTTCATAAATTGATAATTATTTTCTTAATTTTATATATATAGTTGTAAATTAATTAAAACTATCTAATTTTAATTAATATATATATATATATATATATATATATATATATATCTTAATAATTAAATTATTAACGTGTGTCCAGTAGATACATGTTAGAAAAACGGTACAATATTTCTTAATATAAAGTTTAATATTTGTATTATTAATATATTAATCAATTTTAGAGACTTATTCTAGCAAATGACTTAAAAAGGGATAACATCATCAAGTTGTTTATAATCATTTTTTTAATATAATCATATGTAATAAATCATTGCTATAATTTTCTATGAAAATGACAAATAATTATATGCTTAAAATATTTTTAAATTAAATAAGATCAAAATATTAACTAATCACATTAGCTCGAGGGACATACAAATTGTTCGAGTCGAGTTAATAGCTATTGAGTCAAGCTCCGACACAAATCGAGCTCACAGAACCAAGCTTAAACTAAACCAGACTCTAGTGATTAAGAGTTTATCGAACCGCTAAAGAGGTTTTTCAAGCCTAATCAATACTTTACTCGTTCAACTTGATGAGCTATCGAATCGAACCTAAACACAAATCGAGTCAAGCTCACAGAAACCAAACTTTAACCGAACCAAACACGAGTTTCTCGTAACCGAACCAAACTCAAGCCTCTCCTCGCCGAACCAAACTCGAGCCTCTCCTAACCGAACTAAACTCGAGTCTCTCTTAACCGAACCAAACTCGAGTTTCCTATTACCGAACCAAACTCAAATTTCTATTAACTGAACCAAACTCAAGTTTCTCGTAACCGAACCAGACTCAAGTGTCTCCTAACCCAACCAAACTCGAGTTTCTCCTAACCCAACCAAACTCGAGTTTCCTATCACCGAACCCAACTCAAATTTCTAGTAACTGAACCAAACTCAAGTTTCTCGTAACCGAACCATACTCAAGTGTCTCCTAACCGAACCAAACTCAAGCTTCTCCTAACCCAACCAAACTCGAGTCTCCCATTACCGAACCAAACTCAAATTTCTAGTAACTGAATCAAACTCGAGTTTCTCGTAACCGAACCAGACTCAAGTGTCTCCTAACCGAACCAAACTCAAGTTTCTCGTAACCGAATCAGACTCAAGTGTCTCCTAACCGAACCAAACTCAAGTTTCTCCTAACCCAACCAAACTCAAGTTTCTCCTAACCCAACCAAACTCGAGTCTCCCATTACCGAACCAAACTCAAATTTCTAGTAACTGAACCAAACTCGAGTTACTCGTGAACCGTTTCGTCTTCCAATAGTTCATGTTTTTTTTTGCCAAATAGGGAAAGGTCCATAAGAGTAGAGCCACCTTAGTGCAATCAAACAAAAAAATCACAACTTTTTCCAAAATTCAATTTAATTGGTTGATCATCACATTTGATTCATTCACATTACAAATTTTTCCCCATTTCAATTCAATTCAAATTCTTCACAATTAATTCAATTTCCAGAATTCAAGGTAACCCCTTTCTTCTCTTCCTACGTTTTCTTCTCTTCTCTAGCTACCCTTCTCAATCAATCAATCAAATCAATTAATTAATTTATTCAATCAATCAAATTGATTGATTAATTTAATTTATTTAATTTGATTAAATTAATTGAGGTAGTTTTATGTTCATTGCACTCAATTTCTTTGATTTTTTCTGGGTTTATAGACTTTATATACTATACAAGTATATTACGCATTTGTTTCGCTTTCTGTGATTATTACGTTTGATTTTCTGTATATTAATTTGTGCTTCACCCCTCTTCCTAATTCAATGCAAAAAAATAAAAAAACCCAATTTAGGTAATTTTTTTAGGCAAATTAATGGTGGGATTTTAATTTGGTGTAATTTTATGATTGTTTTTCAAGTTTATTGGGTTAATTTGTGAAATCACGATTGAGAAATATTGTTCATTGTTCATTCTTCTGATTTGATCTCATGATATTTTGGGTGCAAATCCTCTCAATTAATTAATTAAATTAATTAATTGAGATAATTTTATGTTAATTGCAAAAAAAAATCCATTTTCAGGTACTAAAAAATGATCAAAATCCCTGTTTTTTTTTCTTTTTTTTTCTTTTTCTAAATTATTCATGGAAATTAATGTTGGGATTTTAATTTGGTGCAATTTTATGATATTTTGGGTGCAAATCCAATATTCTCAATTAATTATTTAATTGAGGTAATTTTATGTTAATTGCAAAAAAATCCATTTTCAGGTACTAAAAAATGATCAAAATCCCTGTTTTTTTTTCTTTTTTTTTCTTTTTCTAAATTATTCATGGAAATTAATGTTGGGATTTTAATTTGGTGCAATTTTATGATATTTTGGGTGCAAATCCAATATTCTCAATTAATTATTTAATTGAGGTAATTTTATGTTAATTGCAAAAAAATTCCATTTTCAGGTACTAAAAAATGATCAAATTCCCTGTTTTATTTATTTATTTTTAATTTTAATTTCTAAATTATTCATGGAAATTAATGGTGGGATTTTAATTTGGTGCAATTTTTATGATATTCTGGGTGCAAATCCAATATTTAATTTTCTTAAGATCTACCCTGTATTTTTTAGCTGAATTTCTGAGCTGGGTAAATATTAAATTTCCTGTTTGATGTGATTTTGATTGCTTGCTATGAATATACTTGGTGCTTTAATTCCAAATTTATCGGATAATGATTCATGTTAACCGATCCTGAACCTTTTTTTGGAACCAAGGCTCTAATGATTTTGTAGTAAAAAAAAGTTGTGAAACTTGTGATCATTAGTGGTGCTATGAATCTCGTGATTCAATGGTGTTGTGAGGGATTCATAAGGGCAAATATAACGTGACCGAATTCCACCCCATGCCATTAGTACCACACGATTTTCCCGGCTAAGTTAGCTGATATATTCGTGTTTTTTTTTTCTTTCCATAAATGATTGTCGGTTAGCTTCAGGTCTTCAGTTTAGGTGTCAGATCGTATATTTTGCTTCATCCACATGTCTTCCGACCCCACACGATTTATATTAGCTTAATCGATTTTCGATTGTAAGAGGGAAAAATGCAAAACTTTTTTTTTTTTTTAAATAAATTTGATTGTGATATGATCTCGAGTTTCACCATAATTTGGTTTTGGTTTTGATATTGGTTGTTGTTTTGGTGATTAAAGGGTTTGATTAATTGATGATCGTTGGTTGAAGGCTGGTCCCTCAATGCTAAATTTTGCCAGGACGAGAACTCAACCCAGAAACGGTAGATCTTTGCCTCTAGTAGGTGTGTATATGACATCCTCTATTTTTTTTTTAATTTTTTTTTACCGTATTTAATTTCATCATGCTGTCATTTTTTGTTGTGGAGTACGATTCAGTATGAAAGAAATATCATTTTTGATGTCTCGGTCTGACGTGTTTCTCTTTTATCTTCGGTTAGGAGGCATGGATTTTACTGATTCAAAGCGAAAGAGCAACGTTTTAGGGAAGATACTCGTAGCTGCTGGATTGATTGCCGTTTGCCTTGTTATGGTTAAACAGTCTCCAAATTTTAATACCCCAACCCACGTAAGTTATTCATCGTTTTCTATATCTTGCTGTAACACGCATTTACCTGCCTAAACTTTCCCAAGAATGATCACACGTTTTCTTGAAGGATAATAGCCGATGTTTACTTCTTTTAAGGCCGCGTTGGATTCTGTAATGCTGAAATGATTCGTTGACGTCATTTTTGTTTACATCTGTTTCATTTTTTTCCCTCCAGTTTTCCCGTCATGAAGCTGGTGTAACTCATGTCCTTGTAACTGGAGGTGCGGGCTTTATCGGTTCCCATGCAGCATTACGACTCTTAAAAGACTCATATCGAGTGACCATCGTGGTATCTTTCTCCTCCGTCTTTTTTTTTTTTTTTATCTTCGCCTATTCAATTAACCCCGGAGTGTTACATAATACGCTGTGTTTGTCAGGATAATCTTTCTCGTGGAAATCTAGCCGCTGTTAAGATCCTGCAACAACTGTTTCCCGAACCTGGAAGACTTCAGTTTGTATATGCTGATCTCGGAGATGCCAGTGCTGTATCCTTTTTATGTCTAGATTTCCTCCATAATTCTATGATGATATCTATGGATCGGAAAACTATATATAGGATTTGATCGTCTATTACACTTCCTTAATGTAAAATGCCAGGTGAATAAACTCTTCTCAGAGAATGCCTTTGATGCCGTGATGCATTTTGCTGCAGTAGCTTATGTTGGGGAGAGCACAATGGACCCTCTTAGGTACGTTACTCCGACACTTCACTATGATGTTGGGTCGCGTGTCCTACCCCGACAAGACACTTCGATACTTCAATTTAGACCAAAAAAATGAAAAAAAAATTCCCGAAATAGTGTGTCGGACACAACACCTTGTACATTTAACATATCAAGATGAGTAGTCTACCTCCAAAAAAGTGATTTGATGCTTCGGATATGGATCAGTAGGTTTCGCTTTCACGTTCTTAAAGTTTATATTTGGCGATCTGAAGAAGCCTCGTCGTATATTTGGTCGTTGTCTTGTTAATCAGATTTGATTATCTAAATGTTCGCTATTTTTTTTTGTCCAGATATTATCACAATATCACATCGAACACATTGGGAGTTTTGAAGGCGATGGTAAAGCATGGAGTAAAAACATTGATATATTCTAGTACATGTGCAACATATGGCGAACCCGAGAAGATGCCCATCATTGAGGTTACTCCACAGGTAATAAATTACGACACTGTAACCAAAATATATACACTCTCCGACTCTTCTAATTACATCGCGTACACTTGACACCCCGGCATGGCTATGACACTTGGGATTCTTCATTTTAATCCAAAATATGCGGAATTTTCACAAAATTAGCCGTGTTGTGTCGGGCACTTCCGATTCTTGATTGCCTACTTTTGTTAGTAGTTTGCAACTCATTATGTCTAACTCTATCACGCGCATATTCTGACGCTGGTCCAGGTTCCGATTAACCCGTATGGAAAAGCGAAGAAAATGGCTGAAGATATGATTTTGGATCTCACCAACGAAAACAAAGATTTGGCTGTCATGATCCTTAGGTATTTTTTTTTATTTTTTTTTTATTTTCAATTAGCCGAGTATTTTTCTCACAGAACATCCGTCTTTGAGTCGCACCCTTTTTCCTGCTGTATTTATTTGACCTGGTTTCGCAGTTTCTGAATTCCCCGCTGTTATGTCTGATACAGTACGTCTATTCTTTGCATTGACTGATTGACTCTGAATAATGTTTTTTTTGCAGATATTTTAATGTTATTGGGTCGGATCCAGAGGGAAGACTGGGAGAAGCTCCAAGACCTGAATTACGAGAACATGGTCGAATTTCAGGTGCCTGTTTTGATGCAGCTCGTGGTATTACCCAAGGACTAAAGGTACGCTTCTTTTCTGTTGCGAAATAAGTATAACCACGTGTTGTCGGTTGAAGTGGCCGTTGGCTGTAACATCAAAGGATGAACTAATACGAGTATGTAGGTAAGAGGAACGGACTACAAAACACCTGACGGGACATGTGTACGAGATTACATTGATGTGACTGACCTCGTTGATGCTCACGTTAAAGCTCTTGAGAAGGCAATGCCTGGCAAGGTCGGAATCTACAATGTCGGCACTGGAAAAGGTACTGTCAAACGTCTCTCAGTTAATTCCATACCTTTTCGTGTATGAAAGTTATTTGTAGGCGATCATACATGAGCGAAAACTCGACTTGTCAACTTTCGACCCAACCCCCACCCTTTTTCTAAGGTTTTTTATGCGATGTTTCTTATGTTATAGGTAGTTCCGTGTATTTTTTAGACAGAAATGCAACAGTTTTGTTTGACTTGAAGTATCAGAGTGTCGTGTCAGTGTTGGGACACGTGAAGTAACGTAGCTAATGATATTTCTCTGTTACTGGTATTTCTGAGCATCTAAACATCGGTCAATGGGTGGGGACGATAAAATTAGGATGAAAGGAGTATTACATGGGAAAAAAAAGGTTTTTATGCGACGGTTCTGATGTTAATCCTTATTTCGAGCCTTTGTGGTCGGCTAACATGAATCATTATCCAAAATCGTCAAATCATTTCTGATGTTATATTACATTAGGAAAAAAGGGTGTTTGTGCGACTGTTTCTAACGTTAATCCTTATTTCGAGTCTTCTGAAAAATCGTCAAGTCGTTTCTGATGTACATAGTACATTACATTAGGAGAAAAACGGTTTTTTATGCGACTGTTTCTGATGTTACAGGTAGCTCAGTGAAAGAGTTTGTGGAAGCATGTAAAAAGGCAACAGGAGTAAACATCAAAGTCGAATATCTCCCACGTCGACCAGGCGATTATGCCGAAGTTTACAGCGACCCTTCAAAGATCAAAGACGAGCTCAATTGGACCGCCAAGTATAACCTCGAAGAAAGTTTACAGATCGCTTGGAGATGGCAGAAAACACATCACGATGGTTATGCATCCGCTGTCTAACACCCCCAACCCCCAACCAACAGTTCACGCAGCAGAACCAACCACTTCCTGCAGTCGCATTGCATTGCATTCCGCTGTGGGATGGATGGGTATCGATATTCAGGTCACGTCAGATTCATGTCGATTTATCCCGACTATTAGAGATCGCTTGTGAGCGGACTGTGAAATGAGACGGGATTTAGGGTTTATTATTAAGTTGGAAATTACTAATAGTTTGTCGATTAGAGGATGAATAAGTAGAGAAAAAGAGAGGAGATGAAGATTTATTTTAGGTCATTTTGTATGAACAGTAATGTGATGGCCTTGATTAGAGATGGATTATTGGGTTTGGATTATTAATTAATCAAGATTATTATTGTATTAATGATTTGTACTTCATTATATTATTATTATTAGTGCTAATTTAGATCGAGTTTTGATTGATACTCGTAGTAAATAAATTGGGGTAATATTTAAGATAAATAGAATAAATAACTTTTTATCGTTCAACCCTTTCGAGGCCAACACCGGAATAGGAAAGTTGTATAGACGATCATAATCGTAGGGTATTTCCCAAATTGTCACGGGACAGTAGCTCAAATATTTCCGCTACTAAATTTTCTACTCCCTCGTTAAAATACGGATACTCCGTATAATAATGAATATATAAAAGGAAAACAAATGAATACTTAAAACAGCGAGGGGAGTGTATATATATATATATATATAGATTATCCGAGTACTTGTTTCGGTTAGTTGGACCAGCGAAAGGTAAAAGAAAGGACGCTGGTTCGAAACGGGCTACATTGCTCCGGCAAAGTCGCCAAATTCTCCTTCATGTCCGGAATATCCAGTGAACTCTCAATCTCGAAATCTTCTAACTCATGCCTCCAGCATGGAACATTGTCGTCTCCCGATTTCTTCATCAAGTTTTCACATAAATACTGCAAAACCCGACACAAAAATCAGACAATATTTTACTCGCTCTTACCTTATAAGTTTCGATATGTTTCCTCATTTGAGTACATACCTTCATCATATGTTGAAAGACGCAACCAACAATGAAGGTGGTCGGACGAATGATCCATAGCAAAGCATCCGTAAGAGCAGCTGCACTTTGCTCCAGAAAAGCAGCTGCATTTTGCTCCATAAGAGCAGCTAGCTCCATAATAGGTACATTTTGCTCGACTTGAGGAATAATCGAGATTTTTAAGTGAACGTTGTATCTCGGGGAAGCCTTAATTGCTTCTACTTTTTCCGGTTCAAACTTAGTCTTCAAAAAAAAACAAACGAAGATGTCAGAATCTATGTACAGCTGGTTTTATGATTTTGAGCGCTAAACAACTTGTACATACAATTGAGTAGAGGGATCGGAGAACTCACCATTGGCAAAGTAAAGGTGAGGTAAAGATAGGTGGGAGATGCCATTAGAGGTACAAGGAATTCTCTCAAGTGAACAAACCACAAAGTATCGTAAGCATAATTCACATAAAATTCAACGCGGCAATCATAGAGGTCAGGCATTGGACCGAAGAAATATCGCTTGGGAATTGTAGTCCCGTAATAACGGAAGAAGCCCACTTTTGGACAGTCGAAATATAGTTGCACCAGACCGTAATCAATACAATCAAAGAAGGTTAACGAGGGACAATCGACATGAATATCCTTGACAGGAACCGAATTATTCAGTTTATAGAGCGTCAACTTCGTTAGAATATTACCAGCTGCTTTAAATGTTTCGGTATCATGTATACGAATTTTCGCTACTTCAAGTAATGGAAATGTCGCGGTCAAGTCTGCAAACAAGCTAGGCTGTACAAAGGTGCAACGACCCTGTAAACTGAGCTCTCTTATGGCGGCGCAAGCAGCAGGGCTGATTCGAAATTCAAGGTTAAAACCAATACAAAACTTCAAGCATTCAAGCTTAGTGTTTGCGATGTCAATATAATCGATCCAACCATGTCGGACAGGTTCAATGACGACCTTTTTTAGCTTAGGAAACCTCCCGAGCTCCATGTCTTCCATCTGGATGTCGCCGTCATTCAGGACTAGTACTTCAATACCCTTACAATAGGTTGCGAGATACTCAAACACGCCGGCTCCCATGTAAACATGTGACAAGTACAACCGCTGAAGAGAAGAAAAAAACGTGACTAGTCCGTTTTTGTTGATGGGGTCTTCATCAATAAATGTTGTGTCGTCGACAAATAAGTTGCACCCTCGTATGTAGGCAGAACGCAACCCTTTGATCGAGGCCAATACTGGAATAGGAAAGTTGTATAGACGATCATGATCGACGGATATTTCCCAATCTGTCACAGGAGACTGTATACAGAAACAGAACTCCTCGACGACGACATTATTATTACTACTTTGTTTCAGCAATTCCAACCATGCATCAACACGGGGGAAGCAGTAATATGGATCGTTAACGGCCATGTTCAGTGCCAACTTTCGAATAGGGAAATCCAGTTGTACGGCTCTGGACAAGAAAAAATCAACCTCATTCATGAACGTATCTCGTATCTGATTAAGATTCAGATTATCTCCATTATTGAGCAGGGAACGCAATGCAAATAAGTTAAAATCGAAAGAAAGAATGGGGTATAAGCTACAATAGTTGGTCCAGGTTTTCGACAAGACGGACGCACGTGCAGAATCTTCTAAAGGAAGACACGATAATATACGAAGGATGATAGGCTCCGGTAACTGTGAAATCCGATCCAAATTCTCAATTCCACGAATGATTTTGGTTTTCCTGTCTGAAGAAGACACCATAGTCGTCGACATCCTGCGCAAATAAAAGGATCGATCACACATCCTTGATCCAGTGGTTAAGATTACGATAATAAATCATGAGTGCCCCTTACGATAATAAGAAGAAGACACCATAGTCGTCGACATCTATTCAACACAAACAACAAATCGATCATTAGTGCCCTTTATGTATATACTTGCCGAATCCATAAATTAGTCTCCTGACAGACGGTTTCTCATTAACTTTACTAAGTACAAATGAAAGTAACCGTGGTACAAAACCTAATAGAAGTAGGTACGATTAACGGAAAAAAGTATACAAATAAATTATTGAGAGATCGTCTCTCCCAAGATTTTGTGCATATCTTATATGTATGTTAATGGAGATGTTTTATTTTATTAGTGAGACCCACCGTCTACGCTCAAAGACAGACTTATTCGTTGTACAAAAAGTAAACGTTGCAATTTCAAATAAGCGGGGTGAGTATCAAACAAATATCGAACAAACATTGAGAATTGAACCAAAAAAAAATAATTAAAGCTAATCACACATACCTGAGAGTTATTAGGGTTTAGAAATCTGCTGGATTATGAGGAGGTGATTTTTTTTTTTTTTTGGTAATTTTTTTATATTAATGTAAGTATGTATATATATATTGATCGATCGATTATTTTAATATCTAAAATTACCAAAAAAAAAAAAAAAAATTGCCAAAAAAAAAAAAAAAAAATCACCTCCTCATATTCCAAATTTCTATAAACCCTAATAATTATCAGATACTTGTGATTAATTAGCTTAATTATTTTTTGTTCAATTCTCAATGTTTTACACGGATATGTAAAACATCTGCCCTAACAAAAATATACGTAATTTGTTAATATAAATGTATCATAAGTAAGAAAAACCTTCGATATATTCACTTATGTAGTAGTGTAAGATAAAATATAGTTACATAACATCTTGTCTAAATTGTCAAATAGAGCGCATCATGAATATCAAATTTTTATGCTTTCTCGTAAAAATATTACCCAAATTTTTGTTTAAGACGAATGCATTATTATTTGTCGTAGGATAAATTGATGGGTCAACGACTCGATGGTTGTCATAGCAAAAGCATTTGACCAATTACAACTTTATCCCACGCATTTCGATGATTGACGATTTAGGATATACAGAGTATTTTTTCTATCCTAAATGGAAGATGTCATACAGTGTATGATACTTGTATTCGTACCCTAACCGTATTTTGACATTATAGAAGAAACGAGGTCAAATAGATAAACGAGGTCAAATACAAGGTTCATAATCGGGTCTTAAATACAATTATGAGAACACCATAACATCCTCACGAGACCTACCTTACTCAGTCTACCTGCAAAGACACTCGAATTGAACAATTGATTGAAGTCATTGGTAAGTTCTTCAATGTCGTTTCAAGCGAGAGCATACGATCATGAATCGGAACATTGGATCTTCCTTGTAATAAGAATACAACCATTTCCTGCAAATTTGATACCTTTTTCAGAAAACTTTTGATTATAACAAGCTCCTGTGCTGTCCCGGTGTAATAGTGTATCACAATTCGTTTGAGGTTAGACACGAAGCATTGAGGGGTTGTTTCAGTAAACAAGTCCATGTCTTCCACATCGTCTCTATCAGACCAGTCGAAAAATCCCTGAAAAAATAAAAAATAAAAAAATAAAAAAATCAATTGATTCCACGATTGCTGCATCTAATCTTTTCTGGCCGGATAAGCACAAGTTTAACTAAAGGACGTAGTTTCTTTGATGATTAAACAGCATACTCATCCGACATAGGTAAAAAGAAAAGCAAAACAAAACAAAATGTGAAACCCAATACTACGATAACATGCAGCACTAACCCCGGTGAAAGAAAGTGCCTCCAAGTTAGGCGTACATAAGAGAATTTCCGATACGACTCCACCCCATCTCTCAAATAAACCATTATTAGCCAACTCTAAGGTTGTTAAATTATGAAACACGGGCAGCTGATCTCTGAGCTCGCCTACATCTGCATGATCGATATTCTGCAGTCAGAGAAATGAGTAGTCAATTACGGAGTATATATAACAAATGTACATAACAAGGAGAAGACTGCTACTTCCTACTGATGGCCCTTCTCCATAGTATTGTGCCGCACTTCATTCATAAGAAAAGACGGTCTTACAGCTCAAGACCACCTACATGACGGTCTTACAGGAGACGGGTTTCTGTTAAAATATTAAGAAATAGACTGTCTTGAAAGAAAATGCAAGAGGACAATAAAAAAAACCTTTAAAAAATTGCTAAGCAGAGATAAATGCTTAGTGTTCGACAGCATTGGGAGAAGGCTAAGCTGTGCACGAACATAATTAGCTGTTGGTAAAGTCCAATCAGGCATGAAGAAAGCTTCAACGAGGGCATCCATAGTTGTGACGGAGTAGCGATAGGCGACATTGTCCAGATAGGAAAAAGACTTTAAATTAGGGGTATGAATATGCACAAGGGCACTGCATTTCATTTCATCACATCTCCTGATACTTATATCCAATGTCTGAAGAGAAAGAGAAGAAATGGAGAGACAGTCTGATTGGCCCCACCAGCACGAAGTAACATTGAGGTGTTCAAGGGATGGACAACTCGAAACCAATCTAGTAATGAAGGTGTCCTCGGGAATGAAAAAGGAATAGAGGTGGAGTAATTTTAAGTTAGGGAGAGAAATGAGGGGGATTTGAGCACCATCGAGCTTCAGATTGGAATTAAGCTTCAACGTCTGCAATGATCCACAAACAAAAAGGGCGGGAGGAAGCTGATGAGTAGAAGGGTTTTTTACAATAAAGCGTAGGTCAAGCTCCGTAAGGTTGAGCTGGGCTAGCGGATAAGAGATCCATGTATTAAGACGGGACAGATCGAGATGAGGGAATTTATTATGATATTTATAAGGGTTACTATCGTGGGTGTAGGCGGTGTCCACACCCGTACCCACGTGAAGTCTAAACCGGGAGATTGGTTGGCCAAATTGAGATAATTTATTGAGTGCATTATCCACAAATAAGACGAAATGAGGGAAGCGGTGAAGGAGGCGGGGGCAATCAGGGTTATGAGAAATCGGGGAATCATCCAAGTCTACACTTGTTATCCAAGAGAAAACTTTGGTATTGATCGTCTTGGATAATACTTGAAGGGCAAGGATGTCCTTGGTTGGGAGGGCGGACATTATTCGGCTCACCAGTTCATCTGGCAAGCTACTTAACCTATCATCCGCCACAATTTTTCTACGTGTATGGCAACCTTTCAGCTTCCAATTCATAGCTTTCATACTAGTACTTCCTGAAACGACAACCAATTAAGTGCTTCTTCATATACCATAGAAACAACAACGAACAATTAACTCGTAAAAGGGAAGAAGCAAAACCTAGAACAACAACCAATCAAGTGCTTCATACACCGTAGAAACGAACAATCAATGCACAACCACAACCACTCAAAGAGGAAGGGAGCAAAACTTAGAACAACAACCAATTAAGTATTCCCTCCGAACCACTGTGATTTTCTCGCACATTATTTTAATCCCTCGCATTTGAATAAAAGTAGATAAATCATAGCGGTTTGGAGGGAGTAATTCCTATATCATCAACAACAACAACAACAACAACAACAACAACAACAACAACAAACAAGCAATTAAGTGGTAAAAGGGGAAGGAGCAAAACCTAGAACAACAACCAATTAAGTACTTCCATAGAAACAACAACAACAACAACAACATCAGCATCAACATCAACATCAACATCAACATCAACAACATCAACAACATCAACAAAGTGGTAAAAGGGGAAGGAGCAAAACCTAGAACTACAACCAATTCCTATGTCATAGAAACAACAACAACAACAAGCAATTAAGTGATAAAAGGGGAAGAGCAAACCCTAAAATCGAGGAAGGAAGGGCAAAAAAATCCCAATTGAATCGATTTTATGATCTTAATGCTTCTTCAAGTTTGGATCTTCTTCATCACTTGTGCTTGATTTTCGAGGTGTTGGCCTTTTGGTGATGAAATTTATTTGATTTTTTTTTCTTTTTTTTTTCTTGTTTTTTTTGTTACAGAGTTACAGTACTTGGTGGAGTATCTGATAGATACTCATCAATCGGGTCTGATCACGGGTTCACGGGTCGAGGCATAATGTGGATTTAATATGAAGTAATTTAGACGATGCATTATCGATCCTTATTCTGATCCTACTCGATCAATATGAGTCTAGGGCGGTGCACCGGTCTAGGTAATGACCGGACCGGATCAGAATCGGTTTGGACTGGATCGAAATATTTGAAAAACTCCGGACCGGAATCTAGAAAATATGGACCGTTTGGACCGGAGTTTGCATTTTTTTTTTAATTCCGGTTTTTACCAAAAAAATTATCACGAAACAATGATTCGAATATCCGAGTTGCGTACGTATCAAGTGAATGCAGTAATTACAAATGTGTTTTGTTTTATTTGGTCTATAGAAGAGTGCAATTCGTCCCAGGTGAGAATCGAACTCCAATCTCTCGGTCAGAGTAAGAGAGTTTTTCACTTTTTACCACGTGAGCTTACCCCCTTCTTCTCTTATGTTTTGTGAGTAAAACAAGTTTTTCATATTCAAGTTTAATACTTTCTCCCCACCACTAAGATTTTCCCACTTTCCTTAAAAGAAAACTTCACTAATTTTCCCGCTTCAAAACTTTCTTTATTCATCCATTATACTCTCTTTCTATTGACTACTTTTTGTGATTTGACATCTTAAACCCCACCTAACAATTTACCACATTTTATTACCCATTTTTTAATCCATGTGTCATTTATAAATGGGAACATCATTATGGTGGGGAGGGAGTAGATGAATGCATAACATTAATACAAGGTTTTTCTTGGTCAAGCTTCGAGTCAATTCCTTTTGATGGATTGAAAGCCGCTTGTAAGGTTTAAACTTTAGTCTCTTTTCACCTTCGACTAAATCACAAAAAACGTATATGAGACGGTTTTATATGACATTTTAGTAGAAAATTGGATTTGAGTTTGGTTGTGCTTCTTTCTCCTGTGAAGTAGTGGTCATTAAAATGATGTTCTCGACACAATTTTCATCTTAGGAAATTCGGAAATAGCCTCTTTCCCTTGCTAACAGAAGGGTAACACATCCGACCCTTAGGGTAATGTTGTTGTATAGAGCTCATTAACGGGTCAATTGGGTTGAGTTTGGGTCTATGTTACTTTGACTCGTGTGCAAGTATTGAACATGACTATGTTTTCTACATCAACGTTCAAGCATCAATGATTGGTTAGTTTCTTTCTCCATAGGATTTCTGTCTTTCGATGAAAGAGAACTTTCGATATTCACGACAATTTATCAGGAAAAATATATCCACGTGGGATCTTGTTTGATTCATCTTGAAAATTACAATATTTCAGAAAAAGCAGAGATAATAAGTAGGAGCTCATTTGCTTATGTTTGATCAAATATTTAGTTTCTATAATAGAGTCTTATATACAATCATGAGAACACCATAACATCCTCACAAGACCTACTCAGGTAAAGACACTCGAATTGAACAATTGATTGAAGCCATGGGTAAGTTCTTCAATGTCCTTTCAAGCGAGAGCATACGATCATGAATCGGAACATCGGATCTTTCTTGAGATAAGATTACAACCATTTCCTGCAAATTTGATACCTTTTTCAGAAAACTTTTAATTATAACAAGCTCCCGTGCTGTTCCGCAGTATAGTATCACAATTCGTTTGAGGTTAGACACGAAGCATTGAGGGGTTGTTTCAGTAAACAAGTCCACGTCTTCCACATCATTTCTATCAGCCCAGTCGAAAAATCCCTGAAAAAAAAAAATCAATTGATTCCACGATTGCTGCATCTAATCTTTTCTGGCCGGATAAGCCCAAGTTTAACTAAAGGACATGGTTTCTTTGACGATTAAACAGCATACTCATTAAAAGAAAAGCAAAATGTGAAACCAAATAATGCGATAACATAACATGCAGCACTAACCCCGGGGAAAGAAAGTGCCTCCAAGTTAGGCGTACATAAGAGAATCTCCGATACAACTCCGCCCCATCTCTCAAATAAAACATTATTAGCCAACTCTAAGGTTGTTACATTATGAAACACGGGCAGCTGATCTCTGAGCTCGCCTACATCTACATCTTCCATGTACTGCAGTCAGAGAAACGAGTAGTCAATTACCGAGTATATATATAACAAATGTACATAATAAGGAAAAGACGGCTACTTCCTACTGATGGCCCCCTTCTCCATAAGAAAAGACGGTCTTACAGGAGAGGGGTTTCTGTTAAAATATTAAGAAATAGACTGTCTTGAAAGAAAATGCAAGAGGGCAATAAAAAAAACCTTTAAAAAATTACTAAGCAGAGATAAATGCTTAGTGTTCGACAGCATTGGGAGAAGGCTAAGCTGTGCACGAACATAATCAGCTGCTGGTAAAGGCCAATCAGGCATGAAGAAAGCTTCAACGAGAGCATCCATAGTTGTGACAGAGTAGCGATAGGCGATATTGTCGAAATAGGAAAAAGACTTCAAATTCGGGGTATGAATATGCACAAGGGTACTGCATTTCATTTCATCACATTTCCTGATACTTATATCCAATGTCTGAAGAGAAAGAGAAGAAATGGAGAGACAGTCTGATTGGCCCCACCAGCACGAAGTAACATCGAGGTGTTCAAGGGACGGACAACTCGAAACCAATCTAGTAATGAAGGTGTCCTCGGGAATGAAAAGGGAATAGAGGTGGAGTACTTTTAAGTTAGGGAGAGAAACGAGGGGGATTTGAGCACCATCGAGCTTCAGATTGGAGTCGAGCTTCAACGTCTGCAATGATGCACAGACGAAGAGGGCAGGAGGAAGCTGATGAGTAGAAGGGTTGTTTACAATAAAGCGTAGGTCAAGCTCCGTAAGGTTGAGCTGGGCTAGCGGATAAGAGATCCAGGTATTAAGACGGGACGGATCGAGATGAGGGAAATTATTATGATATTCATAAGGGTTATTCTCGTGGGTGTAGGTGGTATCCACACCCGAACCCACGTGAAGTCTAAACCGGGAGATCGGTTGGCCAAAGAGAGATAATTTCTTGATTGCATTATCCACAAATAAGACGAAATGAGGGAAGCGGTGAAGGAGGCAGGGGCAATCAGGGTTATGAGAAATCGGAGAATCATCCAAGTCTACACTTGTTATCCAAGAGAAAACTTTTGTATTGATCGTCTTGGACAATACTTGAAGGGCGAGGATGTCCTTGGTTGGGAGGGCAGACAGTATTCGGCTCACCAATTCATCCGGTAAGTTACTTAACCTATCATCCGCCACAATTTTTCTACGTGTATGGCAACCTTTCAGCTTCCAATTCATAGCTTTCGTACTAGTTACTTCCTGTACCATACAAACAACAAACAACAAACAACAACCAATTACGTGCTTCTTCATATGCCGTAGATAGAAACAACAACGAACAATTAACTCGTAAAAGGGAAGAAGCAAAACCTAGAACAACAACCAATCAAGTGCTTCATACACCATAGAAACAATCACAACCACAACCACACAAAGAGGAAGGAGCGAAACTTAGAACAATCAATTAAGTATTCCCTCCAAACCACTACGATTTTCCCACTTATTATTTTAATCCCTACATTTGAATAAAAGTGAGTAAATCATAGCGGTTTGGAGGGAGTACTTCCTATATCAACAACAACACCAACAACAACAACAACAACAAGCAAGTAAGCAATTTTATTATTTTAATCCTTGAACATTTGAATAAAAGTGGGTAAATCATGGCGGTTTGGAGGGAGCACTTCCTAGTTCCTACATCATCATCATCATCAACAACAACAACAACAACAACAACAAACAAGCAATTAAGTGGTAAAAGGGGAAGGAGCAAAACCTAGAACAACAACCAATTCATATGTCATAGAAACAACAACAACAACAACAACAACAATTAATTGGTAAAAGGGAAGGAGCAAAACCTAGAATCAAGGAAGGAAGGGCAAAAAAAACCCCAATTGAATCGATTTTATGATCTTAATTCTTCTTCAAGTTTGGATCTTCTGCATTCACTTGTGCTTGTGCTGTACTTGATTTTCGAGGTGTTGGCTTTTGTGATGAAATTTATTTGATTTCTCTTTTTTTTTTTTTTTTTTTTTTCCGGTATAGTACTTCGAATTTGATAGATACAGTACATGATTTTACTCTTTCCTTTTTTTTTACTCATCAATCGGGTCTGATCACGGGTCGAGGCGTAATGCGGATTTAATACGAAATAGTTTAGAATTTAGATGATGCATTATTGAACCATATTCTGATCCTATCCGACCAATATGAGTAGTGCCCACCGATCTAGGTTAGGGCCGGCCCGGACCGGACCAGAACTGGTCAGGATCGGATTGAAATTTTCAAAAAAAATTGGACTGGGACCGGACCAGACCGATTGGACCGGAATTTGCAACTTTTTTTTATTAAATTCCGGTTCAAAATTCTGATCTTTTAGACCAGTTAGACCAAAATTTTTACTCCGTATCAAATAAATATAATTTTGATTTTTCCGATCCAAACTAGTCCGGACTGGAATTTTTAACGGGTTAGGACCGGAACCGGTAATCTTCCAAATTGATAGACCAGAGACCGGGTCAGAATTTTTTATTCCAGTCCGGACCGGATTTTGTACACTTGTAAATACGGAGTACTGTATGAGATATCCAATGACCGATAAGATTAAATCCTCATTATGTCTCGACACGAGATCAGATCCGATTGACAAGTCTATGAGACTATGACCCGTTTTTATGACCCGTATAATTCGACCAATGACCCGATCATTTAAAATCCCCTTTTCTTCGTCATCAGTTCATCATCACTCAAACAGTCAAGTCAAACCCTAGAAATAATAATTCAATTAAATTGGGATTATCGTCGTAATCATCAATTAAATCTGCAGGTTAGTCAATTTCGGAAGCGACTGTAACAACAATGGCGTCTTCGGCCGCCATGAGAGACCTTCAGCGCGATCTCGAGAACAAAGCCGATGATCTTCGTAAACTCCAAAAAGGCAATTAATCATACACTTATACACTGAATTTAATCGTTTTTTTGTTGTTTTGGAAAGTTAATTTGTCGATTTTTGTAGCAGATATTGGAAAGAATCATGAAATTAGGAAGAAATACACTGTTCAACTTGGCGAAAATGAGCTTGTTCTCAAGGTAAACGATACTCATACTGCTTCAGTCATGGTTCATTCTGTTAGAAATGTCGTGTTTTTTGCAGTTAATTAGCGATGAATTTGGTGTCGGACTTAGGGTTTATTGAAAGTTGACGTTTTCGTGTATCTACTGCTTCAATCATGGTTAATTCTGCTAGAAATGTCGTGTTTTAATTCTGCTAGGAATGTCGTGTTTTTTGCAGTTAATTAGCGATGAATTTGGTGTCGGACTTAGTGTTTATTGAAGGTTGACGCTTTCGTGTATCTACTGCTTCAATCATGGTTAATTCTGTTAGAAATGTCGTGTTTTTTTGCAGTTAATTAGAGATGAATTTGGTGTAGGACTTAGGGTTTACTGAAGGTTGACGCTTTCGTGTATCTACTGCTTCAATCATGGTTAATTCTGTTAGAAATGTCGTGTTTTTTTGCAGTTAATTAGAGATGAATTTGGTGTAGGACTTAGGGTTTACTGAAGGTTGACGCTTTCGTGTATCTACTGCTTCAATCATGGTTAATTCTGTTAGAAATGTCGTGTTTTTTTGCAGTTAATTAGAGATGAATTTGGTGTAGGACTTAGGGTTTACTGAAGGTTGATGCTTTCGTGTATCTACTGCTTCAATCATGGTTAATTCTGTTAGAAATGTCTTTTTTTGGCAGTTAGTTAGCGATGAATTTGGTGTAGGGCTTAGGGTTTACTGAAGGTTGATGCTTTCGTGTATCTACTGCTTCAATCATGGTTAATTCTGTTAGAAATGTCTTTTTTTTGGCAGTTAGTTAGCGATGAATTTGGTGTAGGGCTTAGGGTTTATTGAAGGTTGACGCTTTCGTGTATCAATTTGATTGTCAATTAGGTTATAATTCGATGCGAATGTCATTGTTCATTCCGTTAAAATTAGTGTTTTTGCTGTAATTGATTGTGATGGATTCGGTGTAGAAGTTGGATTTATTGAAGGATGACGTTTTCGTGTATCAATTTGATTGTCAATTAGGTTATAATTCGATGCAAATGTCATTGCTCATTCTGTTAACATTAGTGTTTTTGCTGTGATTGATTGCGGTGAATTCGGTGTAGGAGTTGGATTTATTGAAGGATGATGCAAATGTGTACAAATTGATTGGTCCGGTTCTAGTGAAGCAAGATCTAATGGAAGCGAATGCAAATGTTCGTAAGAGGATCGAGTATATCTCTGCTGAATTGTATGTCTCGTCATCTTCGATCACTTTGATTTGATTTCATATTTTCAGTATCTTACTCTACGTTACTCCGAAACTTCATATAGGACACGACACTAACCCTTCGACGCTTCACTTTAAACCAAAAAAGTAAAAAAATCGCCCAAAGTAGCCGTATCTGACACTGCAACACTTCTCAAACACGCTCAAACACGACACTATGTCAAAGAGTCGGAGTAACGCATGCCTTAGCAACTATGATTTGACGATACTCCTTCTGACCTCGGTTTGAGACTTGGTCTCATAAAACATTGTTGGGGCATGGCTTGATACTGGTTCCTCAGCCATAATGCCACCGCCTCAGGATGCTACCGCAATAAATTTTAAGCTTTTAAATTTGAGAAGTTGATGGTTTTTCGGAGAAACCATTACAGTTTTAATTGTGTTGGTGGTACAATACGTTTTTTCAACACATTTCTCGTAGCCTTATGTTTGGACTTTGGGCGGGTTTTTTTTTTGCAGAAAACGTCTTGATGCAACACTCCAAGATATGGAAGGGAAGCAAAACAGCAAAAAAGAGGGGGTACGTAACCTAATCATTCAATCAATTCATTTGGTTTCTTCTCTCGTATTTTTTGGTGCTTATTCGTAACCTTAAATTTTCCACTGCATATGCTACGGTTTAATATTTTTCCTTTTGGTGTAACGGTTTAATATTTTTCCTTTTGGCTAACTTTTGCGTGGTACACACAGAATGGGCTTAATAAAAATTTAGATTTTGGTATTCTACTCGTATAGTAGCATAACATAATGCAATTGTCTTTGGTAGATATTGAAGATTCAGCAGAGAATTCTATCTCTCCAAGCTGGGACGAGCAAAGCATAATCCGAGTATCCGACCTCATCTAGTTCAATCACCTTGTCTCGAGACCGGAAGTAGAGTATGTTCTCTTTCGTGTATTTTTTTTAATATGGATTTTGTGCCATGAATATGCTAATCGTCAAACCATTTGAAAATTGAAACCAAAGATCCCTTTACATGATTGTTTGGTGTTTACGTCTCCGTTTGGTTGATTATGTATATTCAGCATTTGGTCGTGTTCAGCTCTGTGAAATCAGATTCGAAGATGACGGTGTATAGTTGTATTTAGGCCTTAACGATTTTGTATTTTTGGAGCAAAAAAACCCCCCCTTTTTTTTGGGTTATTAGATTATGATAAATAGTACCGAGTATTACTCCCTCTGTTCACCGGATTCTTTAAGGTCTATCTATATATTGGTATACTGGGAATAGTCTCATTTTCTTTGATGGTTATCGGTGAAAACTCGTTTGAGGTGATTTGTTACACTAATAGCCGAGTGCTAAACGTAGAAATTATACCTATGCTAGCGTTGTCGACATGGTAGAGGCGACCTCACACAGTTAGTCCGTTACACTAGACGAGATGGGTTAGCCCGTACGCATTTCACTTTTTCCTAACCTTTCAATTTAGTATACCGACACCGTACTAAATTAGTAGACCTGACAAATGGGTCAGTTGGGTCGGGTTAGTTTGAGTTGGGTCATTTACGGATCACTGAGAAATGGGGGTGTTTGGATCTGGTCGGATTATTTTGGGTTCGGTTATCAACTTTTGTAGGGATATTGATTTATATGCAATAAAACATTAATATCGAGTCAGATTACGAGGCCAAAACATATCCTCATTCATCTACACTATTATGATAAGCTCGTATTTATGTATGGCTTGAGTTAGGCTTGAATTCTGTTCGTACTTGCATTTATCTCACGAGTTTGTTGTGAGCTTCAATTTTTTTGAACTCGGATATACTCGAGATTGACTCGAGTTTGAATTTTGCTTAATGAACACAGCCTCGTGCTCGGCTCGACAGGTTATCACCACTGATCTACACTGACAAAACCGCTGAATTCACACTCTTATGAGATATAATGATAAAGTTCAGATGTCAGAAATATTAAAAGTTTGCTGAAATATAAATAATAATAATAATAATAATTAAAAAAAAAAAAAAAAAAACTGTAATATATTGCCAACATAAATATTGTCACTTTTCCATCATTTTCCTCAGTTATAACTTCAACTTGATCACACTTTCTTTTTCCACCAAAACTCAATATTTCACATAAAAACCTCTAAAACTCTAAAATTTCAATTATTATGGATGTGAAATTAGATATATGGCCAATTCTAAGGTGTTTATCTCCATATATTTTTACTATAATTTCATTTCTTTTGTTATTAGAGCAAATTTCATACCTAAAAAAGAAATCTATATTGCCAGGACCAAATTTTGTGATCCCTTTCTTTGGCAATGTTATGTCTCTAATGCGAAACCCGGAGAAATTCTGGGACGATCAGGCTGAGTATGCCCGGTCGTCCCCTCTCGGGGTTTCAGCCAATTATGTAATTGGCCAGTTTATCGTATTTCTTAGGGACTCGGAGATGAGTCACTTGGTTTTCGCCAATCTTCGGCCTGACGGGTTTCAGATGATAGGTCACCCGTTTGGTAAAAGGCTGTTTGGGAAACATAATATGATATATTTGTTCGGCCAGGAACACAAGGATCTTCGGCGCCAAATGGCACCGAATTTCACCCCGAAAGCCCTCGCCACGTATATTGACATTCAGCAAATGGTGGTACTGAAACATTTGAACCGTTGGGTTAGGTTGTCGTCGGGTGGTACTGAGAAGAAGCCGATAGCCCTTAGGCTGTTGGCTCGAGATATGAACTTGGAGACGTCTCAGAACGTGTTTGTGGGACCGTACTTGAGTGAACAAGCACGTGACATGTTTAGGAAGGATTACAACGATTTCAATGTTGGCGTGATTGCTCTCCCCATTGATCTGCCGGGCTTTGCATTTTACAAAGCCCGGCATGCAGTCGACCGGCTAGTGGGAACGCTAGCCGGGTGGGTTGGGGAGAGCAAGAGTAAGATGAGATTCGAGGGAGAGGAACCTAAGTGCATGATCGACTTTTGGATGCACGAGATGGTCGTCAACGAGGAGTCAAAGTCGCCAAACTGCGGCGACAGGGAGATAGGGGCCCACATGTTTGACTTCCTGTTCGCAGCGCAGGACGCGTCCACGTCATCTCTGCTATGGGCGGTCGCCTTGCTGGACTCCCACCCTGACGTCCTACAGAACGTCAGGGAGGAAGTCAATGCCACGTGGCGACCAGAGTCAAACAAACTGATCACAGCTGAACAGCTGTCATCAATGAGGTACGTGCAGGCTGTGGCACGTGAGGTACTCAGGTACCGTCCCCCAGCCACGCTCGTACCTCACGTGACCCAAAAGGAATTCCCGCTTACCAAGGAGTACACTATCCCAAAGGGTAGTCTAGTATTTCCCTCGGTATACGAGTCGGGTTTCCAAGGGTTCACCGAACCACACAGGTTCGACCCAGACCGGTTTTATTCCGAGGAGAGAAGAGAGGACCAAGTGCACAAGCGAAATTACTTGGTTTTCGGTGCAGGAGGACACCAATGCATCGGACAACGCTACGCGATGAACCTCCTCGTGTTGTTCATCGCGATGTTTGCGACGTTGATCGACTTTAAACGGGTTCGATCGGACGGTTGCGATCGACTCGCGTTTGTTCCAACCATTTGTCCCAAGGATGACTGCATGCTTTATCTCTCAAAGAGGTGCAAATTCCCTTTATTTCCACGATAAAGCGGCGGATTCAGAATTTTTTTTTTACGGGATCTCGAAGATGAAAATATTAACATCTATTTTATTTTCGCTTAAAAATTAACAAAAAAAATATATACAAAATAATAAATAAAAATCGCCTTTCGGGGTCCCGGGGCTCCTGACAACGGCGATCCGCCACTGTACATGTGTCGTGTGTGAATTTGTACGAGTTAGAACCGTCTGTACGACATGCAATCGAATAAATTACCTTATGTTTTTACTTTATCGGTCTAATTTATTTATTTTTCCTTTTACAAAGTACAGAATATATAAAATATTATTTTATATATACAAGTAGAATTTTATCGATATTTCCTAGGATTATAATTTTTATTATACAATCGTTTTCGATAGAATTTTTATAAGAAAAAACTGGTGGTTAATGTGTTATTCATCTTATTTATTTATTTATTTATTTACGAGTATTTATTTAGGTAGCAATATTAATTACTCTATGACTCACCACCCAGATAAACCGAGTCGGTCTCTCTTCAAACTGGTTGTTCGGGGCAAGATTGAGTCGATCTCTCTTCAAACGGTCATATAAGATTATAAGTCAGTCTTATTAAACCGAGTCAAATGACTCACCACCCCGATAAACCGGGCTATCCAACTTCCGCCCTTTTCGGGCTCGTGTTGGGTCGTTTCTCGAGTTGGGCTACAAATAAACACCAACCTTTTTTGGGTCAGTCTTATACTATAAGACAGTCTTGTTGGAAAGTTCATCGACTTTCTGGTCGAGTTTTTTTTTTTTTGGGTCTGTCTTGTATTATAGGACAGTCCTACACGAGAATTCTTCACCTTTTTTTTTTGGGGGGTGGAGTACAAGAATCTGCTTTGATGTTGTTGAATACCCTACAATCCAAAGGCAAGTGCCCTTAATTATCTCTTAAGCCACCCATATAACATATCATTGCCTCACTTCACAGAAACTCTAACCCTTCATCTCCTACCAATACTTAACAATGCTAATCACTCATCGATCTCATACTCGCCTCCTCCATCTCGACCCCAACACCATATATCTCGACATCTCGTGCTTCAATACCGACAGATAGACCGACCGACAGACAGGCAGGCGGGCGGGCGACATGGGAGGAAGAGAAGGCCATGTTGTGCTCGGAATGGTTTTCGTGTTAGTAGGCCTATGGCATTTCTACAACCAAATCAAAACCCACACGACGACTAGTCGTACTAAAACGTTGTTCAAATCTCTTACATGGTACCCTACCAAATTCTGTAGGCACTTGGAGCTCTACCTAATCTTACTCGGAACCACCGTTTTCTCCATAAAGGAACTCAGTCTCGCTCCATTTGACACAGACGGAACCTTCAAAGCGAACCACTTACACCACATTGAGCACGCGTCCATTGCCACCGCGTTCTCCCTACACGCCCTCTTCGCCATCCTACTCGACAAATTCAAATTCAAGCCCAAACCACACGACTACTCAAACAACAACAACAACAACAACAACAACAACATCGACAACAACAACAACGACGTTGGACATTGGTTAGTGGCCATGGCATTCGCGCAAGAGCTACTCCTATTCCACTTCCACACGACCGATCATGTCGGGTTAGAAGGCCAATACCATTATCTACTACAACAACTAATCTTCATTTGCCTTGTTTTCACACTCTTAAGCCTATGGTTACCTAAGAGTTTCATGGTATGTTACATTAGGTCACTTAGTGTGATTTTTCAAGGGTTATGGCTAATTGTCATGGGTTATATGTTGTGGACACCGGGATTCGCTCCTAAAGGGTGTTCATACACGAAAGATAAGGACTCCGGTCGAGATTTGATCAAGTGCGACGGTCATGACTCGTTGCACCGGGCTAAGGCTTTGGTTAACATCTTGTTTAGTTGGGTGGTTATAGGGATGATGGGGTTTGGGGTGAGTTTTTATTGGGGTGTTAGTAAGGTTTTTGAGGTTAATGATGATGAGTTCATTGAGGTTTGTACTAGTGATGATTTAGAAACATGAAATTTATATTATAGGGTGTAAATTACTGTAATTAATACCAATATATAAATAATACCGATATATAAATTAGTGTTAAAATATAAAAAATAACGGAAAAAAAAAAGTTTTGTTTATGTGCGACACTACAAATAATACTCGTAAAATAGAAATGAATAATATTATATTAAAGGATGAAGGAATGAATATCGATATATAAATTAGAAACATGAAATTATAGGAATGACATAGGAATGAATAATACTCGTAAATTAGAAACATAAAATTAGAAGTAAATTAATTAATATCGATATATAAATTACTCGTAAAATAAAAAGAAATGAAAAAAAAAAGTTTTTGTATGTGCAACCCTTGGTAGAAGAGTCTGAGTAACATAGGAATGAATAATACTCGTAAATTAGAAACATGAAATTATATTAAAGGATGTAAATTAATTAATATCGATATATAAATTACTCGTAAAATAAAAAGAAACGGAAAATAAAAATGGAATCTCTACGTTGTTGATACTTCATTTGAGTGTCGTGTATGACACGAGACTTTGATACTTTAATTCATACCAAAAAATCGAAAATTTTGCCAAAAGACTGTAATTCTTTTTGATTATATACAAAAGTATCAAATTTATCGATGTTTGCAGGCTCAATCCCGTCTAAAACAAACATCGAAATCAGTCCAATCCCGCGATGAATTTCTTTCATTAGATAACAGAAAATCAGAAATCAAACCAATGTGACAACACTGTAATGCAATGCTACTGGTAAAACTGTGGAATGCTGCAGCTGTACTGTTTTTCCTGCAATAATCTGTATATATATTTACCTTTTTCCGATTTGATTTTCGATTTGAGGGTTGTTAAGTTATTGATCGAGAGGAAGCCACTCGAGTTCTAGTTCTAGCTCACCGGATTCAACGTTTTGCAGCTGCAATTGCATCAGTTGTATTATTGTTCCATCAACGATGCTAACAATGCTGTCTTCTGTCAGCGCGTTATCGTTTGATTTCAGCCATTTCCCGATCTGCATATTCCCAAACATTCCTGGGTCTCCGAATGCCATCGCTGAGGTTATCAGCGACTGAATGTCTATCTCGGCTTCTCCCATTATGTCGTCCGCTGAGAACGTGTCGTAGTCAAACACTTTCTGCACCAGCAGCAACAACAACAACAACAATGTCAGAACATGAATCAATATCCGAGGTCGAACAATAAAATCAAATAATAAAAAAAACAGTTTCGAACGCAAAATTAAGCTGAAAGCGTTAGTAATAAGTCGTCAGGCGCGTGATTTCAGGAACGCTTACCAATTTTACAGGGCCGTAATCCTGAGGTACTGAGAGCATGAGTTGTTCGTTCCAAATGGGATTAAGGTTGCTCTTTATGATCGACGTTTGCACCGTCTGAAAACGGGTGAAATCAAGATTCAAATGACGTTAATGACGTTGACCGGACTCGTTTAGAAGTAACTGAAGTGTCGAGGTGTCGTATTACCTGTTGGCCGAGATTCAAGACGACGTAAGGATCGCTTGACAACATGTCTCGGATTGCTAGATTCGTCCCTTTGATCACTTTCACTTTCAGTATGCCGATGAACTCTACCATTCCTTCCTGTCGCAAAATTTACAAAACCGATAAATATTTTTATTAAAATCACATTGAAAAAAAATGACGAGAGTCGGATAATAATAAAGGAAGGCAAATTACAGAAATTTCGATTTTCTTTGATAAACTTGGGATTCGGAAACTATTCATAAGTTTCTTGGAGAAACTTGGTTGAAGTGAGCTCTTTTCCGAAGGCATTGATAATATCCTCAAACTCGGTTTCAGAAACTCCTGCAGCTCGTACTTCGATCTAACATGAATCAATATCTGAATTCGTCAAGTCGTCATCAAAAAAAATAGAGAACGAACTCTGACGATGATGATATGAATATATAAACCTGATGAATCTCTGACGATGATCATGACCGGCATCAGGACCGGGCTTTGAGTTTCCTTCGGGAATAAAAGCCTCGTATATTGCATTGGCCGAGGCGTTTCCTCCCACCTCGACCATTGCATCAATGTCTTCGTTCGACCACTCGTCTAATGTGACCGACAAAACCTGCAATGAAGCCAAAATATGCGGAATTTTCATAAAATCAGACGTGCCAGACACCACCAGGACACGCATGCACCTGTGTTGTAAACAGCGTTTTACAGAATTTCGAGGGTACCTTTGAGATATGTGTTCCGAGACTTCGATGAACGCCACAGCATTTTAAGCATATAAATACTCCGATATTTGCAGATCTAGACGAGAAAAAACGATGATTTTTGGTCAGATACTTCTAGACGAGTCTGAGCAACGTCCAAGAAAAAAATACGTTTCTTAAGACTCTCGAGAGTCTTGAGTTGAGGAACTTACGCCCATTTAGGATCGGGAGCAGTACAATCAGCACAAAACCGGTTGTCCTTTTGAAGCAATAGATCCTTGAGTCGTCTTTTACTTGAAGTCGGTCGACCAAGGTCCATACGTCTATTATTCATTGCTCGATTATTCATCGTCTCCACTTTGTGCAAAATGGAGTGACCTTTTCGATGAAGAACCTTACTACATTCCGCAACCAAAAAAACAGTTAAAATACGTACAAAAACTCGTCTATACGAAGAAAATTCATATTCTCCTGAAGAACGTCTCACGTGACTAGTTCTGCAATATCAGCAAAAGAACCCTACTACATTCCGCAACAACAGTTCAAAGACGTACAAGAAGTCATCTAGACGATCAGTGAAATCAGTAACATGCAATCCCAATCCGAAGATATTCTCCTGAAGAACGGCTCACGTGACTAATTCTGCAATATCAGCAAAAGAACCCTACTACATTCCGCAACCAAAAAAAACAGTTCAAAGACGAAAATTGCAGTAAAATCAGTAGCATGCAGCCCCAATCCGGAGATATTCTCCTGAAAACCGTCTCACGTGACTAATTCTGCAACATCAGCAGAAGTTTTACATTCCCTTCAATCAAAAACTGTGAAAATTGGTGTCAATTGTCATAAATTTGTAAACTTTTTTCATCATTCCGAATTCAAAGCCCTAACCCTACAATTCTGAAATTCAAAAACCCGTCTCTAGGCGAAGAAATTTGCAGTAAAATCAGTAACATGCAACCCCAATACGAAAATATTCTCCTGAAAAACCGTCTCACGTGACTAATTCTGCAATAACAGCAGAAGTTTTACATGCCCTTCAATCAAAAACTGTGGAAATTGGTGTCTCAATTGTCATAAATTTCTCAACTTTTTTCATCAGGGAAGATATTAATCTCGAGTTCCGAATTCAAAGCCCTAACCCTACAATACAGAAATTCAAAAACTCGTCTCTAGGCGAAGAAATTTGCAGTAAAATCAGTAGCATGCAACCCCAATCCGGAGATATTCTCCTGAAAAACCGTCTCACATAAATAATTCTGCATGCCCTTCAATCAAAAACTGTGGAATTTGGTGTCAATTATCATAAAGTTGTAAACTTTTTTAGTTTTTTCATCAGGGAAAATATTAATCTCGAGTTTCGAATTCCGATTCCTGAATAATTTTCCATATTGCAGGCTAAAAACCCTAATCCCCAAAATTCAGAAATTGTAAGCATACCTCAAAATAATCAACATTATTAACCTAATCAAATCACAAATTTTGGTTGTCGGGCTAACATGAATCATTATCGAAATTACCAATAAATTACAACAATAAAGCAAATTGGACGTCAGCTAACACGAATCATTATCGAAATTGTCAAATCCCCAAAAAAACAACAACAATAAAATCAGAGTCTTTGGTCTCGAAAAAATTTGGGGTTGGCTACCATGAATCATTATCCGAAATCATCAAGTCGTCCCCGAAAAACATTGATTAATTACAAAAAAAAAAAACAAAGCAAAATAAAAAACAGAGCAATTGACATGAAAGAGGGAGAAACCAACCTTGAGCAATGAATGAAGAAGGTGAGAGAGAGAGAAAAAATGGAGGAAGAAACAAAAAAGAAGAAGAAAAAAGTCAGAGCTTTTTTTTAATTGATTAATTAATTAATTAATTAATTTAATTTAATTAATTAATTGGAGAAAATTGAAGAAGATGAAGATGTCAACGCTGAATATACAGGTGGAAAATTATGATGAAAAAACAGGTATGCATTCATACATACAGTAGTGTCGGATTCTGAAAATTTTCTTTACGTGATCTTTGTAAAATTTAATTTAAAAGATATTTATATGTATAAAAATTACTCGTATAAAATTTTATTTTTTTTTCTTTTTGTCGTAGGAATTCGATAAAAATACATCAAAGAAATTAGTGTTACTGGATCTCGGGAGACGGATTCTGGAAATTTTTCTTTATATAATTCTCGTAAAATTTAATTTAAAAGATATTTATATGTATAAAAATTACTCGTATAAAATTTTGTTTTTTTTCTTTTTGTCGTAGGAATTCGATAAAAATACATCAAAGAAATTAGTGTTACTGGGTCTCGGGAGACGGATTTTGGAAATTTTTCTTTATATAATTCTCGTAAAATTTAATTTAAAAGATATTTATATGTATAAATATGACGTGTATAAATTTTTTTATTTATTTTTTTGTCATAGAAATTCGACAAAATACATTCAAAGAAATTTATTTTACGTGATCTCGAGATTTCGTAACGTAAACGAATAGATTAGCTTCTGTATGTGACACGGTGGATTCAGAATTTTTTTTATACGAAATCGAAGATATTTATTTATACATATAAAAAGTACTCGTATAAATTTTATTTTTCTATCGTGGAAATTAAACGAAATACGTAAAAAAAAAAAAAAAAAAAATTATTTTACGAGATCTTGTAACGCAATGCATAGATCCGTCTCTGTTATTTGGATACAGACAAATTTCTATGTTTCATATCCACTTGTATTTCTAAAGCAACCTAGCCACAAATTTAGTCAAACATTAAAGTATGTGATGGATATATCTGTTGTAAATAAATTTATTAAACCGATTTGATATTAAGTACTGTAGATATGATCATGGATCGTATACTGTTCGATTGCTTCATCCGGTCCGAAATTTTAGTGGATTTGGACACAATATTTTCAAAAATATACAATGGACCGGCCCGCTAACCTGCTTGTCTGTGGATCAAAATTTAACAATTAGTCCGGTCCATGTTTGGGTCGAACCCTCATATGACCACCTCTGACATTAATTGAAGATCTGAGTTCGACGTATAACCTGAATTGACTCGGTCTAACCTGAAACAGGCCTAAATGTTATTCCAATATTGCTGTAAGCAAGTCGATATCCCTAAAGAAAAAAAAAAACTAAAAAACGTCAATATGAATTCTGAAATGTTCTGAACTCAAAATGACTCGACCGTAACTGAAGTCAACTCGATTTTAATAAGCGGTGGTTCGACTCAAATCAATCCGATTAACCCTTTTACCAAATCTTATACGGAGTACGATATAAATTTTTTTATGGAGTATACAATAAGACGGTTCTATGAAAACGTTATCGGATTCGTAACCGGCCAAGGCCCAACTGCCCAAGGGAAGGTTTGGACCTTTCTTTAGAGGGCTTTCCTCACATTGGATACCATCACAAAAAAAAACAAAAAAATAAAATAATATTCTATCACCGACTACGAGACGATTACGACACTAGAAACAAATTACGAGAAAACGTGAACACTTAAATCAACTGATAAAACTTTTATATCTTAACCGGAACACGAAAAAACCTACGAGACTGGAAATCTCGAGTTTGAGTCTCGAGAACACAAAAAAAGAGAGAGAGTAGGGTTTTCAACGGTATAGACTCGGAGATCAGACCGGATAGTACGAGACTCGGACCAGACTGGACCGAAGACGGTCGACAATTTTCTTGGGAACTCGAAGGCCAGACTGGTCTGATCCGATCCGATCCAGTCTGAATCAATTTAGACCGATTTCGAATTGAGCTTTGATTTGACTGATTCCGAACGCTCTTTCAGACAACTCAGATATATCTCGAGCTCGAGCCTTGAGAACACGATAATGTTGAATCATGATATAGTTTTACCCGTTCTCGAGATATTACTCGACTCGAACCCGTATTAAACCGAATACTTCCCCGTATCTATATGTTCGTCCACCTTGTTTGAAATATACGAGTGAAGTATTATATTAAAAGTGAACGAACTAAAAAACAAATAATGACAAAATTAAACACCAAAAATTCACGTCTCATTTACTCACCGATTTTCACGGCATTTCTCCCGCTCATTTAATAATCTCGACCATTTTTTTTACCAAAATTAAATTAAAAATTCGTCAGTTCATCCCTCTTTCAACTCCAAACCCTAATTCACACTCCAACTCTTGCGAAATTGCAGTCTTCCGCGCCAATTTCAGTCTTAAACACTGGTAATATCATTAATTATACTCTTAATTTAGTGAATTAATTAATTTGATTTAGTTGGGTAATTGTTATTTTGAATTTTTTGAATTGGGTTGGTTAAAATTATTACTGGGTTTCTCACCAATTTCAGTCATAAACACTGGTAATTTTATTAATTGTACTCTTCTATTAGTGAATTAATTGATTTAATTTAGTTGGGTAGTTATTATTTTGTGTTTTTTGAATTGGGTAGGTTAAAATTATTACTGGGGTTTTCACCAATTTCAGTAATAAACACTGGTAATTTCATTAATCGTACTCTTAAATTAGTGAATTAATTGATTTAATTTAGTCGGGTAATTGCTATTTTGGGTTTTTTGAATTGGGTAGGTTAAAGTTAAGCTTGAATTGGTAAAATTATTACTGGATTTCCCACCAATTTCAGTAATAAACATTGGTAATTCCATTAATTATACTCTTAAATTAGTGAATTAATTAATTTGAATTTAGTTGGGTAATTATTATTTTGTGTTTTTTGAATTGTTAATCTTTTCGTATTTAAGTTCTTAACGTGTGCCCATGTTAGAAAAGCCGTAATTATTATTGGGTTAATGGTTATATTTGCCATTTTTGTCGTTTAATTAATTAATTGTACTCTTAAATAGTGAATTAATTAATTTAATTTACTTGGGTAATTATGATTTTGAGTTTTCTGAAATGGGTAGGTCAAAGTTAAGTCTGACTTGTTTAAATAATTACTGGGTTAATGTTTTTATGATGATATTTGTATTGGGTTGTTGTTCAATTTGCTGTTTTTAGTTATTATGATGAGATGTTTCTGGTTTTTGCTTGTGAAATATTGTGAGACGAACTTATAGAAACTCGAAAGTAAAAAAATGTAACCGTCACCGTCTCATAGAAGAATTTGTGTTGGTTTTATTATGCGATTTAGTCAAAAGAAGTGCCTTTTCCCCCCATTAATTGCATACAAATGAATGCCACTTTTTTTGCTAAATTTTGAATTTCTTTGTCATGTTTGGTACTCGGTATATCTGGTGCATTGGTAGATTTACGCCTTATAGTAGATTGACCAATCAATTTGCTAATTTAACGTGTTTGTTAAATGATATATTGTGATAGCATATTGGTCGGAGTGTACGGTTTCTCATATGGTAGCATATTCAATTTGTACACGAATATAATCTACTGAAATATCCTAGCCGTATTCTGCTAACGTTGTCACTTACTATAAACCTGCATCTGTTTTAGGGGTTACATATGGGATGCGGTTGTTGAGGAGTAAAATCGTAGTAAAAAATATAAGTAGGTTTTCGTACATTGGGAATGTGATTTGAAGAATGAGTGTGCATTATTGTACAGGTTGAAGCAGTGAAAATTGGTATCAAATTCGGAACTATTGTGCGTATTGATGACAAGTATTGAGGCGTTGGAGTGTAACGGGGTTTCGACAAATGGTACGGTCCATTGCAATGGCGGACCTGCTCCAGTCGGAAAATTTGATTTCGAAGGGAGTGGGAAGTCTGGGAACGATGCTGGGGACGAGATTCTTCATGAGATGGATATGTTTCTAGAGGATATAGATGACCGTCTTACCATCTCAAGGATGGTAAGCGATTCCGTCATCAAAGGCATAGTGACCGCCATATCGCAAGAGGCGGCTGAGGTTGTGGCCGCTAAAGAACGAGAAGTATCAGGGTTTATTAAGGTTTTACGTAGCCGACAATGTAGTTGTGGTGTATTTAATGAGTCGGAGATAGATTTTCGTGGAGAAGTAAAAGGGTCGGTTTGGAATGTTGATACCGTTCTCGCTTTCATCAATAGATGCAAGGAGATGTCGAGTCTTCGTGATGAATTAAAGTGCGTTCAGAAGGCGTTGGATAATCTCGAAGGTGTGCATCTTAGTCCACAAGGGTCTTCAGATGCTGATATTTTCCATCGCACAGCCCTTAGCAGTCCAACTCTTCATTCCGGTGACCTTTGGGGTGTAAATGGTGTAAGCGAGGAGTCTAAAGCGAGTCTGCCGGCTAAGCTGAGCCACATGTCAAAAATAGACCTTTTCCAGTACTTTAAGAACGACGTAAATCAGATGAAGCGCGATCATGAGTCTACAGTTCAGCAAATTACTGAGGAATATTATAAGCTTAAGCGTGAATATCTGAAACAGAAAGAACGGGGACATTTTGTTGCTAGAAAGGAAAAGGATTTCGAATCGTTGACAAATAGGATGTCGGATGTCATTTCGAGATTGGATGGTATCCTTATTGAGAACGAAAAGTTGTCCGAATTTTGTAATCATTCTAGGGATACATTGAATAGCCTGTTGTCCGAGAATTGCCAACTTAGGGAATTGCTCAGCAGCAAGAAGTCCGAAGCGTCTAGCTTGGCTTTGCAAGTTTCCGATAGTGAAGAGAAACTGGCGAAACATGTGATCGATGAGGAGAACTTGCGGACAATGGTCAGTCGTCTCACTGATTCCTTAGAGGATGCGCGTCTAGAAGCATCTCTTAATGAAGACGCCTACAAATGCATTCTAAGCGGGTTGGTTATGGTTGATGACGAGACATTAGATAATGGAGATTCGGATCTGAAGTCTGTAATCATGGAAGACATAATCGGAGCTATTTATGAAGAAGCTTTTCACGAGTTTATTACTGCCAATGAATCGAACTATGAAGAAACTTTTGATGTAATGTCGAATCTTATGCAACAAGTTCACGATATCGTATTCCAAGAATTGGCTCATGATATGTCGTTGGAACTCGATGATTTGAAGAACAAGCGTCTTAAGGATGCTGAAAGTTTGGCTGACCTCGAAGCAAAGGTTTCCAAACTCAAGAAAGATTTGCACGTGGAAGTTGAAGAAAACGGAAAGCTGAAGCACCAGGTGACGGTGCTTGAAAATATAATCGAAGACAAGGATAATGCCATGGTTAAAGCCACAGAAGAACTTTATAAATTGACGGAGTTGAGAAAACGACAGGAGGGTCTAATTGCTGACCGAGATCAAGAACTGTTTTTGCTAACGAAGAAGCTCGAGGAATCTCGGAATAGTGTTGATCATTACATGACCGAAGTGGGAAAATTAAACGACACGGTTTTAGTCTTTGAAAGTAGTTTAAGGAAATCCGATGAAGAGAAGACGAGGATGATTTCAGCTTTTCAACAGCAGCAAATCGATATGGACTTTGTCAAAGCAAAGACTAGGGAGCACGAGAAGCAGTTGGAAACTTTTCTCTATATCGTTGATGGTTTGTCAAAGTCGATTGGCGATCTTGAAAGGAGAACTAATGAAAGTATCGGTTGGCAGAGTTCAAGGTATATTTTTTTCTGCTATATTGAGAATCTACAATCTTCTTTAGCAATCTCATTATTCACAGCTAGTATGGTTTATTATGATAAAGAACAAGTGATATCTCTTCTGACCATTCTTGATTGTTGAGATTTCGGTGATAACTCGTGGATTAAACACGTGGGTATAGCAGAACGACGTATTTAACCCTTTTTAAAAAATTATTATTAACGCTTTCAACTTTATTTTGAGCTTGGAACGACGTATTTTTTTTATTATCCCCCTTCTTACTATTACAACTATTATGCCTTTTTATATGATTGTTTTTTTGGAGACGACTTGAGAATTTCGGATAATGACTCATGTTAGCCGTCCAAGGCGCTGTTGTTGTTGTTGTTGCTGTGTTACCTTTTTTTGATGTTTGTAAATGTCTCTGTGCAACGAGTAAAAATGCAGTTTTGTGTGCAGGCTAGAAAATTCTGCATCTCAATTACAATCTCTTGCTCCAAAGGTTAATACGCTACGAAGAACTAGCTTATTGTACAAGGAACTGATGGAGACGCGATGGTCTGACCTTCAAAAGGCCGAAGTTGAGGTACATCAAAGTACTGACTTTCTAAATTTTGCTGTAACTAACATGGCATACAGTTAGTCGCAGACTCGTGGTATTATGGTATGTGTTGCATATTGGTCAACCTGGGAATGTGACACGACCAGACCCGTAAATCGTAAATTGATAGATAAGGAATAAAAGGTTCCGTCTTTATTTTGTCGACTTCTCGTAAAATCTGAGCCTGATATTGGGAAAGCCTGTGCTGGGAAACTGGTTGGAATATTACTTGACTAGTAATGTTAGACGCGTACTTGAATGTCGTGTTCATGCCACATACGTGACACGGCACCCAAGTGAAGTGTCAGAGTAACATAGTAATTTCACAGTTATTCTTTATTTTTTTGCATCTCCCTTGCTGTTTTGCAATTTCTTATTCTTTACGGCACGTGAATTTACAGCAACTTGAAACAGTTACTAATGCTCTTTTTTTACTGCTGGTTTACTTTCGTAAAGTGTGTTGATGTAGTTCAGGACCTTCAGGTCGAGTAATATTATTTCCAATGATTTACAGTCGTTCGTTCTGTACTCGATATCTGTCTCGAATTTTTCTTATTCTTGTCTCTCATTGTATTACAGGTTGATGCTTTAGCAGACGAGGTGGAAACTCTCTTAAGCCTTCTGGAAAAAATATATGTAGCACTTGATCATTATAATCCGATATTACAACATTACCCTGGAGTAAGCTCTCCCCTCACATCCTCATAATCCATGATATCTCCGTCTTAAAACACTAGACTAGAGTACTAACCCGACCTGACCCGACCCGACACATGAATTGAAGACCTAACCCGAATTGACCCGGCTTAACCTGGATGTTATCATAGAAAACGAGTCGATATTTCAAACACGGCAACCCAATATTTCAAACCAGAAAGTGGTCTGTCCTGAAGTCAACCCGATATTTAAGACCCGAAAGTGTCTGACGTGACCTGAAATTGACCCAACCCCGAACCGGCCCGGTTGACCCGTTTGCCAGGTCTACTACATTAGACAAAGACATTTACGGTATTTTACTAAATCTTAGTTGTAAAATTGTGACTGTATCTATTGAGTTGTGAGATAGTAATAGCTTTGAATTGTGATTTGCTTCCATATAAGCGATATTTCCGTATGGCGGTTTGCTTGTTTGTGATCGGTTCTTGTACCTTCGTTAAAGTTGATTTATTTTTTCTGGATCAGTCTCGTACTCTCGTCCAACTTACTGAATATGTTGCAGCATTTATTCCTTCGTTTGCTGATAAAGTCGTAAAATCTATGGCTAAAGCAGTCACATCAGTCGTACCGTTGTCTGATTATTTTCCACTTGTTGCAGATAACCGAAATTCTGAAGCTCGTCAAAAGAGAATTGAGTGGGAATACAGTGAAGGTTTCACGCTCACATCCGCTTAAATCAAGCGTCGACTGACCATCAGCTTGTTAGTTACTCAACTTTTTTGTCGATTACTTGTTTATAAACTATAAAACCCATGTTTAGAGCATTCCAATGATTATCGACTTTTGCTGCCTGAAGTCGTAGCAGCAAAGTCGAGTCAAAATACTTATTGGGTCAATGTCCGATGCTCGTTTTGCTACTGAAGGCGCTGAATTTCTTCATAGTTTTGCTGTCGGTGTCCATATTAGGTTTGCATCTAGCGTTTTGTGCAGGTCGAAACAATAAAATGTTAGTTTTTACGGTTTTGGGTTAGGACTTAGGACTGTAGGACATCAAGTTAGAGGGCTTTTGTATATGGAATGCATATAATGGTTTGAATTAGGAGAAACGGGCGCATCGCTTTCCACTGCAGTTTGACGGTTTTATCGTACTGTTTACCTGTTTTTTTTTTTTTTTTACCGTCACTCTATCAGAGTTTCTTGCACGCAGGAGTTCCAGGGGAAGACCGTCTTGCAGTTTCTTGAATGCGTATATTTGTCGTAAAGATTGTCATTTGCTTCTGATTTTTGCTCATGTGAATGATATTTGATCTGTCACGACCTGTCATAACGGATTACGACATTTTAACTACCAAATCTATAAACAAATCATCTCTAGCAAGAAATAAAGAAGCACAAATCATACCATTGGAGGACTGAACTTTGGCTTTGGTAAGAGGTGAGTCATCTTGCAAAAGCACTTCCTACTACAAGACACTTTCTTTTAGCCCATCACATCTCGAAACGCGACAGTGTTAAAACTAAAACTCAAAAATCTGTTGATAAAAATTATTGTCCCTACCATCTTAACTACTAGTAGTAACTTGAATCCTCGGTATAAAAATACTTTGACCGTCGATAACTCATGATCACGAGCTCAGAATGTGTCGAAAGTTATTCAACAGTCATTATATTCACGAGTCATGACAAGTTTGACTTGAAAAAAGACGTAACTTTCGTATGGTTGGTCAAATGTTTTCTACCGAATCAATTCAGACCGTATATATAACTCTTTATAACGAGTTCTGAAAGTAATTATTCTTTTCAAGTTGATCGATTTTACGAGATCTTGGTTTTTGAAAACAAAATCGACGCCTTTCAAGCTATCAAGGGGTCAAAGTTATTCTGACAAAAAAAGACAGTATACCGTAGAAAATAGAAAAATATGAGGGTATACCGTAGAAAATAGAAAAAAATAAATAAATAAATACGAGGATATACCGTAGAAAATAGAAAAATACGAGGGTATACCGTAGAATACCCGTATTTTAAATAGAAAACCGCGTCAAATCATCGTCTTGAAAACCGTGAAAAATCTGAACCGGAATCTAAACCCGAACCCGGTTTAGATCGAATGATATACGACAAAAAAAAAGTCACCAGCTTTCTCTCTCACTAATCATTTCCGTCTTCAACTCTCACTGCAGCAGCAAGCACACAGAAATATCTCAACAACTGCAAGGTCTGCAACCATGGCGGCTGCTGCTGCTACTGCTACAAACGTCGTCGTTTCACCTACGCTTTCACTTCGTCGTTCGTCATCTCTCTTTTCTGATTTCGCTACTTCGTTTTCTCCTATCAACAACGATTCTGCAGCTGATTCCTTGATTTTGCATGGAACGACCTCGTTTTATGGAGTTTCTGCGAAACTGTGAGTTTCATTCGATTTTTATGATTTCGTGAAATGATGATGATGATGATTCGTTGATTCGATTGTTTTTTTAGCTGAATTGTTATTGATGAATTTCTGCTTCCTTGATTTCCCATGGAACGACATCGTTTTATGGAGTTTTTGCGAAACTGTGAGTTTCATTCGATTTGTTGATTTCGTTCGTGAAAAATGATGATGATTCGTTGATTCGATTGTTATTTTTTAGTTGAATTGTTATTGCTGAGTTTCTGCTTCCTTGATTTTGCATGGAACGACATCGTTTTACGGAGTTTTTGCGAAACTGTGAGTTTCATTCGATTTGTTGATTTCGTTCGTGAAAAATGATGATGATTCGTTGATTCGATTGTTTTTTAGCTGAATTTCTGCTTCCTTGATTCCGCATGGAACTTCGCTAGTTCGTTTCATGGAGTTTCTGCGGAACTACGAGTTTCATTCGATTTTCATGATTTCGTTCGTGAAAAATGATGATGATTCGTTGATTCGATTGTTTTTTTAGCTGAATTTCTGCTTCTTTGATTTCGCATGGAACTTCGTTAGTTCGTTTTACGGAGTTTCTGCGGAACTCGAGTTTCATTTGATTCGATGATTTGGTTCGTCAAATGATGATGATTCGTTGATTTGATTGTTGTTTTAGCTTTGTGTTATTGCTGAATTGTTGATTCGAGTGCGTTTCGTTTTCGATTTACTATGCTCAATCGCATTCTGTACGTGAGTTTATACTGAAATTTGTACTCAATTGTGCAGTTTCAATCAGTTTTTTGTGCGAAAATGATGTTGACTTGATGTTTTTTTTTGTAGCTTTGTGTATATTGTTGACTTGTTGATCATGCCGTATTTCGCTTTCATTTCATTTTGCTCATGTTCTGCACTTCTGCTGATGATTGGAGTATGTATATTCATTGTAGTTACTCTGTTTGGCAAAACGAGTTGAAAAGTCGAGAAAACCTAAATGATAGCAGTAAAAAATATCAGTAACTGTGGTTTTTACTTTTTAATTTTTTACATTCACCGCAGTGACGGACATATATGTTCGATTATTCTTCCTTATGCAACACATTTCGCTTAATCACAGTACCCTCGTATGTAATAGGAACCGGAATTTGAGCTGTAGTGTTAGAAACATCGATACTTGTAGTATTCGATTACTCATTTTACAATAATGGAAGTATTGATGTTTCTAATTCAACTATGAAATTCTTGTATAAATAGATTAGATACGTAGTACAAATATAGAAGATGTTTATGAATCCGAGGGAGTAATATTTCTCACATGTTTGTTGCGATCTATGCTCATCATTTCTTTTTCTTTTGTGTGATTTTAGGGGTGTACTGCGAGCGTATCCAGATAGACCGAATTCAGTGAGTTCTTTGGTGAGTTTTTCATTTGATGCAAGTTCTCGACGCAATTTTCATCCTGTTTCATTCGAAAACAGCTTCTTTGTGACCCTAACACTAGGCCACTAGAGTAAGGCTGTGTACGTGTGAAACGCCTATCTGCAGGTCCCCTCGAGACACTAGGCTACGTGGGTAATGCTGTTGTCGATGACATTGTTCGTATCCTGTGGTTGCTTGACTGTCTGACACAGCGTTATCATTAAAATATTTCGATCTTATAGTAATTTTTTTGTACTTCCTCTCAATCTAAGCGCTCAAGTTTATTTAAAGTGACCAATAATTTGCTGCAGATGTCAGATATGGATTCAGATCCCGTGCCAATGCCCATAGTTCTGATTGATCAGGATTCAGACCCAGAATCAACCATTGTGCAGCTTAGCTTTGGGGATCGTCTGGGAGCTCTCGTTGACACGGTGAAATTACATGCTTTAGCGCTTTACTAAACATTGAGTGCATTGAATCATTGCCTTGTGAATACTAGGTGGTTTGTGATTACTAATTCTACTTGTAAGTGAATGTCATATTTTTTTTCCTGTAGTACTCCGTATTTTAGATTGTAACTAGTTACATACATACAAGTTCTAATAAACTTATGATGATAAGCCAGTAAGGCTGTCCATGGTTAACTTATTTTTCATTATAGGTCATTCAAGAAAACCCGTTTTTATATTTTGAAGTGAGTCAAGCTGCTTACTTTAGACCGCCCTTACCATGTCATAGGTCGGAACGCTGAGGCATTGAGTCAATGCGCGTGCTTAACCTTTCGGAAGACTGTGTGAATTGCCTGCATGATAGTTCTTTTGTATAATCTATGTGCTTAGCCTTATGGAAGTCCGACAATAACATATCTTCTTTCTAACACTTGTTGCAGATGAGGGCACTGAAAGATCTGGGTTTAGATGTTTCAAAAGGAACTGTTACTACTGAAGGGCCTGTCAAGCAAACAAAGTTATTCATAACGCATTTGTATGCTTTCGATTTTTAAACTCTGCACACTGCAATTATCGATAATAGTGATTCTCTAATGTTTGTTGAGATCGTGTCTGGGCTGTATGCTAAAATGTCTGACTCAATTAACTGTGTGTTTTTTTACGTGATTCTGAAGAGGTTCCGGAAGAAAAGTTGAGGATCCTGATATGCTGGAGAGAATCCGGCTAACTGTTATCCACAATCTATTGAAGTATCATCCTGTAAGTTTACACAGTTCTTCGACAAACCTTCTACAATTTTTACGTAATCTCATATCTATCTCACCTGGTTGAGTTTTGTACATGATTCTGATTTCATGTTGATTTTTCTCTATATAGGAATCTAGTGAAAGGCTAGCAATGGGAGAGGCTTTTGGTATAAAAGCACCCGAAAATAGGGTAATTCTCTTTAACGATTTTTTACCCAGTTTCAGTTCTATTTCCGCCAATGCTTATTGTGGATCTTGTTAGTGGAACATCGTGTTCCTTCTTAGACGATTAATAAGAGGGATAGCCGGATAGTACAATTTTGGCGATAAGAGTTGTAGTTGGCGTTTGAAATGGGATTAGAATCGGGTGCAGTTGAGCTATTTTTAGTCTATGATACTACTTATAGTCGGAAATTGGTATTTTAAGGGGACGTCAATTTCGTTCCTTCTTTTATAAGATGTATTATTTTGAACATCGTTTCTTGCTCTTTCAACGAACAAAGATTCAGATATGTACGGGGTATATCAGAAGCCTTTTTTGAGGAAGATTTGTTCGTGGTTACTAATGGTTTTCTTTACTAAATCGTATTGCAGCCGGATGTTGATGTTGCTACTCATATCCATGTCGAAAAGGACGGACCTAAGCGAAGGTTTGAATATCTAAACTACGCCTTTGTACTCACAATTTTATTATTTTTTTTTTTTTGTGACGATTTTGATTTAGGTTAGCCGACCCCAAATCGTTTTGGGACTAAGGTTCTGATGTTGTTACGTTGTTTTGGCTCGTGGTTTATGATTGCTGCTAATGTTTGTTAACACGCTGACATTCCGTGCATGGTTCAAAATCTCGGTATCAGTCATAGTTATGGTATCCATATAATCGGTCCTTGGCCATCACGATTAGGTCGCAGTGATATTCTAAAACGATACAACTCGACCGAGATTTTGAACCATGATTCCGTGCCTAATCGTAAAAAATTAAATATATATTAACGATTACACGTTCGTCTTTTTTTTTTTTTTTTTTTAGTTTGCTTTGCATAGAGACAGCAGATCGGCCCGGGCTTCTGATGGAAGTCATCAAAATTATGGCTGATATTAATATCACCGTTGAATCAGCAGAGATTGACACAGAGGTATTTACGCCTTTTTTTTCCGTCTCTGAAATATTTCATTGCGGGTATTTCCGTCTTTTTTTTCTGTTCGAGTTTTTTCTAACCCGGGTCAATGTTTCCGTTTCTTGATTAGGGATTGGTAGCCAAAGATAAGTTTCATGTGAGCTATGGAGGAGCTGCTCTTAACAGCTCTCAATCTCAGGTAATCAAACTTGTCATGTCATCCGGGTCGGGTCATACGGGTCAGGTTATGCGGGTTACGACTTACGAGTCAGATTAAGGTCAGAGTATGAGTACGGGTTGATGATGTGTCGTCAAAATTATTACTGGAGTAATATTTATACATTATATTTACAATAATAATAATAATTAAAAATTGTAAAAAAAACTTGCATTATATTTACGAAAATGCCCCTTTCTTTTTATTCCCTCTGACCAAGGGCATTTTCGTCCAAAAAATATATTGGAACAATTTTTTGAACTTTGAATATATTTTGGGCGTAATTTTTTAACAAAAATTTCAAAATGGAATATTTTTAAAAAATGTCTATTATTATAAAAAGGGAGTAATTGTGTTAATTTACTCTTACTATTATGCGTTTTTTTATACGACTGTTTTTTTGGAGACGATTTCAGATAAATGATTAATATTAGCTGACCCCGTTATTGTCTTCCTTTTCTGAATCCGACTGTTTCACACTCTCGATTCTTTGTTCCACGACACGGTTCTCACTTCGAATTACTCGTGCAGGTTCTGATAAACTGTCTTCGATATTATCTAAGAAGGCCGATAACAGACGACGACAGTTACTGACACGACAGGTTCTTGTACTTATACCACGATTAATGGCGACAACTCCGATCCATTGTGGATTTACTTAAAACACTAAGTTCGTTCGTTTTATGTGTATGTATTGCCTCGCCTCCACGCTCCCACCATTGTAATCCTTCCACTGAAAAAACAACGGAAAAAAAACCGCACCCTAAAACTAATTCCGTCACTAGCTCTCGCCTCTCGTCTGTCGAGTTGGTTGATCAATGCTATGACCCGGAATAATAACGCGGCTTGTGTGCGTCCACAGTATGTAGTGAGTGACGCTGACGCCTCGAGTATTTGATGTATGAATGTATGGTATGGCTTCGTGAATGTCTTTGCGACAGAACTTTGGTATAACACGACTGAGGCGAAATCGTAAACCTTGACTAACTACGAGATTTAGCTCCACAACCGTAAACCTTTGTTGAAAAAGCTATAGATTTCAACCTTAGACTAATCAACTTACACGTTCTTTTTTCGTTCTCGTAAAGTTGAACAAATGATCGAGACATCCAAATACTCGTCGATCATCTTCATTAACTATGAGTCTTAACAACCGAAGAATATCATGGAGCTGTCCGAACTAAACCGGGACCTTTTGCAATGTTTGACCAACGGTCCAGCCCAAAATCTCTTATGAGTCGAAAAAAACCATGAAATGCCTACAAGTACTAATAACCCGAAAAAACCATGGACCCGGTCTAAACTAAACCGGGACCTTTTACAAAAGATTGACCAACGGTCCAACCCAATATATCCTATGAGTCCGATCATCGTATTAATACCCCAAAAAATCATGGAGCCGGTCCAAACTAAACCGATACCAACGGTCCAACCCAAAAGCTTCGAATATTAATAACCCAAAAGGAATGTTGAGCCGGTCGAAACTAAACCTGAACCTTTTACACAAGTCTACGAGTACAAAGACAGTCTCGGGTCCAACCCAAAATCTCCTATGAGTTCGATCATCGTATTATACCCAAAAAAACCATGGAGCCGGTCCAAACTAAACCGATACCAACGGTCCAACCCGAATGCTTGGAATATTAATAACCCAAAAGAAATACTGAACCGGTCGAAACTAAACTAGAACCCTTTACTCGAGTCTACGAGTACAAGATGGTCTCAGGATAATCGTATCGAGACAGTCTAAGGTCCAAAGCCCAAAACCCTAGAAATTACATTTCCCCCAAAATCTCCGATTCTCATTTCTCAGTAGACTACTCTCACTGCAGCTCTCTCATCTAATACAGAGAATAAATCCATCAATCAATCTTCCATTAACGAAACTCCATTAAAGATGCCTCCAAAAGCTTCAAAATCGAAGGACGCCCCTGTTGAACGACCCATTCTTGGTCGATTTTCATCTCATCTTAAGATTGGAATCGTATGACCCTTTTAATATACTTAATACTTACGATTTTCATTCTTTGGTTGATTAAATAGTTTGAATTGTTCATTTTTGTTGTTTATTTTTCTGGGTTTTGCTGTATGATGATGATTGTTGCTTCTTGTTGATTACTGGTTATTGCGGAATTTGTTGCTGTTTTTTTGGAGATGACTTAGACGATTTCGGATAATGATTCATGTTAACCGACCCCAAGTCGCTTGCTGTTGTTGTAATATGTGATGCACTTTTGTTTCTGGGTTTGTGAATTGGATCATTGGGGGTATTACAAAAATTGAGCAGTTTGATGAATTGGGAAAGTTTTGCGAATCGGGAGGCTCGATTTTTGTTGTTATGAACTTATGATCAGGATTGTGGAAGAAAGATGCTTTTTTGATGATTAATTGCATTATTGTTGCTGCCTAGGGTTTGCTAATTCACTTTAATTATTTCGTGCATTTTGGTTTTTTTTGTGAGTTTGTGAATTGGAATATTGGGGGGATTTCAAGAATGAGCAGTTTGATGAATTGGGGAAATTTGGCGAATTGGACAGCTCGATTTTATTGTTGTTATGATAAGGGTTTTGGAAGAAAAATGGGGTTTTGATGCGCACTTCTTGATATATGTGTGTTAATTGCAATCTGTGTTAATTATTGTGTATTTTGGTTTGTTTCCGAGTTTGTGAATTGGATTATTGAGGGTATTACAGAAATGAGCAGTTTGATGAACTGGGATAGTTTTGCGAATCGGGAAGTTCGGTTTTATTGTTGTTATGGTTAGGGTTCTGGAAGAAAGACAATTCTTTGACGTGCATTTCTTGATGTATGTGTGTTAATTCCGTTACTTTCGCTGCCTAGAGTTTGCTAAATGGGTTTAATTATTGCGTGCATCTTGGTTTATTTTTTGAGTTTTTGAATCGGATTATTGGGGGTATTCAGAAAACGAGCAGTTTGATGAATTCAGAAATTTTTACGAATCGGGAGCTCCAAGAATAATCTGAGTTTTCTTTATTATCGTTTTTGTATACAGTTGATATTACTGGCTCTTTTATACTCCCTACAATCGAGTGTTATTGATGTATTATGATGTTAACCGAATTAGGGTTGTTCTTCCGCACGCGCGTGCAGCTTTAGCAATTATGGTAGCTGACAATTTTGATGTCTTTTTTATTTCTAGGTTGGACTGCCAAATGTCGGAAAATCTACCCTTTTTAACACCCTCACGAAGATGTCAATTCCAGCAGAAAATTTTCCGTTCTGTACGATTGAGCCAAATGAGGCGCGAGTTAACGTTCCTGATGAAAGATTTGAGTGGCTTTGTCAGTTGTTCAAACCTAAGAGCGAGGTTTGTGACCATTATTTCTGTTGCTTTTAGTTTTTATTCTTAATTCTTTTATTGTATTTTTCAAAAATTATTTTCATACCCGTTTTTTTTCCTACAAGTATTTTTACTTACTATTTTTTTTTCTGGAACTTGGAGTTTGTAACCCTTTAAAAACTTATTATTAACGCTCTCAACTTAATTTTTGCGTTGGAAACTGTATTTTTGCCTATTAATTTGTGTAAACACCGTCTGTTCTCTTTGGACAGGTGTCTGCTTTCCTGGAAATCCACGACATTGCTGGACTTGTCCGTGGTGCCCATCAAGGAGAAGGGTTGGGAAACAATTTCTTATCACATATCCGAGCAGTGGATGGAATTTTTCACGTTCTTCGTAAGTTTTATGATTTTAAGCCTAATCTTTTGAAAACTTTGCATTGAAGTGATGTTCTGCATGTAAAGTTGTAAATTAGAGAAACTAAAGTTTGCCTTCATATCGTTGGCAGGTGCATTTGAGGATGTCGATATTACCCATGTTGACGATACTGTGGATCCTGTCAGAGATTTGGAGACTATTAGTCAAGAACTGAGGCTCAAGGTATATGTTACTAATCATTTGATATTGCATTTCATTCTTTAAATGGTTTGTTTCTTGAATTGTTTCATTAATCTGGCCGCTTTCCGTTCATTACTTTGTCGTTACTCATTACCTATGTTGCTCGGACGTGTCCCTGTCAAGTGCCCGACATAGCTAATTTTATGAACGCTTTCAACTTAATTTGGCATTTGAAACTGTATTTTTTTGTTGTTCGCCATTCTTTTTATTTTTCTTTTCTTTTCTTTTGTTATTTTTATTTTTATGAATGACGACGTGACTACCTCAGATATTGATTGATTCATGTTAGCCAACCCCAAATCTTATTGGGACTAAGGCTCTGTTGTTGGTGGTGGTGGTGGTGTTTGAATATTTGGCTTAAAATGAAGAGTCCAAGTGTCATACCCATGTCTGAGTGTCAAGTGTCAGACATAGGTACGCGAGGTAATTAGAAGAGTCGAGTCTGAGTAACATAGGTCATTACTTCCTCTTGCATGTAAGTATAAATAGTTGAAATTATCACGGTTTAGGATAAATCATAGGCAAATCATCTTCTTGCATGAGCTAGTATACACACGATTCGCTTGGTTGTGATTACGAAACTGTCATTGCCTTTCTTATATCAGGATATTGAATTCATGGAAAGGAAGATAGAGGACCTTGAGAAAAGTATGAAGCGGAGCAACGACAAACAACTGAAACTGGAGCATGAGATCTGTCTCAAGGTGTGGCTCTCTTCCGTGAAATGAATTTCGCATTTTAAATTTTCCCGCTTTTCATTTTTCAAATATAATTTTTTTTTGAAACCCAGTTGGGTAAATATATTAATTTGCCAAAATCAGACGGTTCTCTATACTTGGAGCATCTCCATACCAACGTTGAAAAATTCTCTTTTGTGAATTACTAATTTTATTTATTTATTTATTTACTTATATATACTTGGTTTCTTTTCCTGCTTTTCATTTTCAAATATAGATTTTATTTATTTATTTTTTGAAACCCAGTTGGGTAAATATATATATTTACCAAAATCAGACGGTTCTCTATACTTCGAGCATCTCCATACCAACGTTGAAATCGTCTTTTATGAATTACTAATTTTATTTATTTATTTATTTACTTATATACTCCGTACTTGTTTATTTATTTTTTATGCCAAAATCAATTTCTTTTGGGGGTAAAACAATGTTTTTAGATTGCTGATATTCTAATTAGTCTTTACAGTTTATCTTTTATAATATTTGACGGAAATATGAAAAGTGTTGGAGTTGTTCATAAAGTAATTTATTTTTGCTTGTAGGTGAAGACATGGGTCGAGGGAGGAAAAGACATCCGATTGGGAGAATGGAAAGCTTCCGAAGTGGAAGTCCTGAATACATTCCAATTGCTGACAGCAAAGCCTGTTGTATATTTGGTACGACACTCTACTCTCAAAACAACATCAACTTCTGTCCTGTCGAGTGTTCACTCCTTCAACGTGTCAACAAATAAATCATCCCTTCTCTTCTCTTAAGTTATCGTTTACTGGTTATCTTTCGAGCTTGTAGTGGTGAGTGGTGACCATATTTCTCCGATATGGCAGGTAAACATGACCGAGAAAGATTACCAACGAAAGAAGAACAAGTTTCTCCCCAAGATTCATGCTTGGTATGTTTTTTGTTGCATTCGTGGCACTGTCACTTCACTTGGGTGCCTTGTCACGACAGCGAAACTTCATTTTAGACCAAATGATAGAAAATTTGGCCCAAAATAGCCATGTCCGACACGACACCACGTAGGAGAGTCTTAATAACATAGTGCGTAAGTATTGGGTTGTTTTTATCGGTGTGAGACCATCTCACACGAGACTCATTGTTCATTTATGTACACACGTACCAGGGTCCAGGAGCACGGAGGTGATCAAATCATCCCGTTCAGTGGCGCTTTCGAGAGAAACCTTACTGATATGCCAGAGGATGAAGCTGCTCGATATTGTGAGGAGAACAAGGTTCAAAGGTTTGTTGTTCAAGTGCCTTTTCTCGACTGTGTTGCCTGATAATTTGTGCTCTATCGTGGTTAACGTTTTGTTTCTGTTTCGTTCAGTGCCATAACAAAAATTATTAAGACGGGATTTGCGGCTATTAATTTGATATACTTTTTCACAGCAGGCCCCGATGAGGTAATCCAGCCTACCGTCTATCTTAATTCTCGATACATCCTCCCCTGCCTTGTAGCTTAGCTGATGTTTATTCTGTACGATGTAATAATTGTCATTATTTTTGTCATTTCAGGTTAAATGCTGGCAAATCAGACGACAAACTAAGGCTCCTCAAGCTGCTGGAACGATTCACACTGATTTCGAGAGAGGCTTCATTTGTGCTGAGGTGACCTTCACGCAAATCTCTCTACTATTCCTTGTCTTTTTCCTCGCTTTTCGTTCATAAGTCATAACGAGCTTCCTTTGCTTTATAGATTTAGTCATTCTTAAATAAAATACGATGTTCACTTTCGTTATGAATTTCGAGCAAACGGGTTTTGAGTTACAATTGGTTTGTTTGGTGTTTCAGGTCATGAAGTTCGACGATCTTAAGGAACTTGGTACTGAGTCGGCCGTGAAGGTATGATGATTAATGTCGTCAAAAATATCATTGTGACAGCTGACACTTCATAATTACAGAAAAAAACGGCTCGTACAGCCCCTTTAGTAGACCTGTCAAAACATGACTCGACCCGTTTGTACTAAGTGGGCAGGGCTAAACGGGTTGACCCATACCTGATCAACTCGAACTTGTACGTGTCTTCTATGTTCATGTGCTAAATGCTCTCGTATATAATCTGTACTTTGACAGGCGGCAGGAAAGTACAGACAGGAGGGTAAGACGTACGTGGTACAAGACGCCGACATTATCTTCTTCAAGTTCAACGTCTCCGGAGGCGGCAAGAAGTGAAACCAAACCAACCTTTGATCGTGTCTTGTAAACTTCTCGTGTTTTTCGTGCTTATACAGCATTTACCTACCTACTTATGCCGGGTATATTCCGATGCATGGTACAAACTGTGGCTGCAGACCTGCAGTGCTGTTTTTGATTGTTGTGTTCATGTATTTTGAAGTTTGAGTTATGAAATTACATGTTTCGATTCAACCCTAACGTAAAAATTACGTCTTGGAACTATATTTAGCGTCCGAGATATTGTCTGTAAAATGACCTAGATTCTTGAATATCGTGCTTGAAGAACTTGCTGATGTTATACGACACGAAATGAATCAAATAGACACTAGTCTTAACGAAAACCAATTTTTTTTTTTTTTTCAAATCGGCAGATATACTCGTCTTAAACACGAATTTTGTGCCTTGATTTCGGAATCAAGTAGATAACCTTTAAAATTTAGTCTTAATCATTTGTGATTTGTCATCTAATCATAAACCTAAGTGTATCCACGCAAGCATGACTAATGATATAGATAAGGTACAAAACAATCGTGTATAAGACCGTCTTACAATGATATACTCCCTCCGTTTCATTGAAAGCTTCCACTTTTCCTTTTTCGTAAATTTCTTTGATAGCTTCCACTTTCTTTTTTGGTATAACTTTTTCCCTCTTACCTAGGTGCCCCACCTACTTTACACCCTCTCTACTTTTGAATATTTTATTATTATCCTTAAAAAATGTACCCTTTTTTAGGTGGAATCTTTCAATGAAACGGAGGGAGTAATTAATTAACACTTTCGACTATGTAGAACTAACTGGTAAACGGTTCATTCAGTTTGATTTCAGATCGTTAATTTAGTTTGGTTATAATCGGGTTTAACCTTAATTTTGATTTCGTTTCTACTTCGATATTGTTACATTTTTTAATTAACCATTTTTATCGATTTGTGTTATTTCAGGTGGATTACGACTCGTATCTGGTTAATATGAGCTCAAATATTCCGTATTTTGGCCCGACCCGTTTCACAGATATACTCGTATTTTAATCAAAGACAAACAAATGAATGAAAGAAGGAAGTAAGGAGTACAAATCACTCTTCCTCTCCTAAAGTTGCCACCTTTTTTAGATGATCTTCTTCCTCGTACTCACAAATTTTTGATCAAAACTATAAAAAATAAAATAAAATAAATGGGAATTCATAGAATAATCAAGACTCTGTTCACTCGAAGTATATCTCAATTCCGTAATTTCTCTTCTTCTTCTTCTTCTTCGGATTTACATCCGCCATTGAAGGCAAGCTTCTTTAATTACGTTATCCCTTTTTTTTTTCTTTTTTATTATTTAAATAAATAAATCAGCGTAAAATGTCGCCGGTGAAAATCGAACCCGACCCTCTATCAGAAAGCTTAACTTTTATTCTTATAAAAGGTATTTTTTTTTTTTTTTTAAAAAAAATTATTTTTTTTATTATTGTTTAGATGACCGTTATATGACGTGGGTAAGAATCGAACCCGATCCTCTAACAAGAAAGGTTAACTTTTATTCTTATACTTCCTCCAATTTCTTTTTATCTTCCCATTTACGTGTTGTAAATAGTAAGAGTAGTATGGTAAAAATTATGGACAAAAAAGGAAAGAAATGAAATGGGAAGATAAAAAAAAAAGTGGACCGAAAAAGAAATTGGGAAGATAAAAAGAAAATGGAGGAAGTAACGTTTTTTAATTTTTTTTTTTTTTTTTTTTAATTTTTTAATTTTTAAATTGTTTAAATGACTATAACGTGGATAAGAATCGAACTTTTGTTCTTGAAACGGGTCAAATACTCAGTAGTAAAGTTTGACCCGGTCAACGTGATTAAAGGTCACGTGTTCGACCCGTCTCCAAAAATCCCACAATTGAAATTTCAGCGCATCTGAGGAGTACGATACTTGTTTCAAGGTTTTAGTCGAGATGGTTCATCATCGTAACAGTTATCATCGTGTTTGTTGTTTCGTCTTCTATATATATATATATACAGAATGTAGGTTTCATTGGATTAGGAAACATGGGATCTCACATGGCAATGAACCTCATCAAATCAGGCTACGACATTTCGGTCTGTGACATGTATGTTTTTCCTCCTTCTTCTTCCTGTCTGTAGTCGCGTAATCTTTGAATGTCGACTGTATTCACGGTTATAATGCTAATGCTTGCAGAAACGTCGCTGCAGTAAAACCGTTCTTGGATAAAGGAGCCGCTGCAAAGCGAAACCCTGCTGAAATCGCTGAAGCGTGTGATGTCGTTATTACAATGCTACCTTCACCTTCTCATGTACGAGTAGTAACTAACTGCCTACTGTTTTTCACGTGTGTTACTCAGACTCTTCTATGACCTATTTTGGGTGAAAAATTCGATCTTTTGGTTTAATTTGAAGTATCAAAGTGTTTTGTTGCTGTCGGACACGTGACACAGACACCCAAGTGAAGAGTCTTACAGCTTTGAACGATGTTTGTCATTTTATTATGTCTCGAGTTAAGTTATACTCTACTCCATACATCTTCAGTCTTTTTTTTTTACGACAGTGTATGCTACTTTGGGCAAAATTTTTGATTTTTTTGGTTTAGTTTGAAGTATCAAAGTGTTTTGTTGCTGTCGGACACGTGACATGACACCCAAGTGAAGTGTTTGTCATTTTATTATGTGGCTCGAGTTAAGTAATGTAATGCTGTGTGTTAATGCAGGTTGTAAATGTGTATACGGGGGAGAACGGTCTACTGCAGGATACCAGTTCTCTTCGGCCGTGGTTATTCATCGACTGCTCTACTATCGATCCACTGACTTCACGAAAAGTCGCTTCGTCTGTTTCCAATTGTGCATTCAAAGAAAAACCAGATTTCCCCGAGAGCCGGCCTATGATGTTGGATGCTCCTGTTTCCGGTGGTATTTTAGCTGCAGAAGCCGCATCACTGTCTTTTATGGTCAGTTTTTTTTTTCCCTTTCATCACGCCACGGCTGTTTTAGTCTAAATTGAAGTATGGAAGTGTTCTGTCGCCTGTCGGGTGGTGCAGGTAGGGGGTCCAGAGGAAGCATACAAGGCAGCAGAACCGTTATTTCTATCCATGGGTCGAGCGCCTATTTATTGTGGGGGAGCAGGGAATGGCTCGGTATGTTACCCGGCCTTAAAGTCTTGAAAATTAAGTTCTGAGATGTTAATCTTCGAGTTAAATCCGTCTTTGATCGTGTTATTACAGGTGGCTAAAATATGTAATAATCTTGCATTGGCAATAAGCATGATCGGAGTGTCTGAAGCCTTAGCCATCGGCCAGTCTTCGGGCGTTCCTGCCAGTATTCTCACCAAGATATTCAACTCTTCCAGCGCTCGCTGCTGGTCAAGGTACACCAAATGAGTCTGAACTGAACTGCACTAAACTGAAATCGCTTCATTCATGTGACGGGAAATTGGTGAATCTTGACAGTGACAGTTATAATCCAGTGCCGGGGGTGATGGAAGGAGTTCCGTCATCAAAGAACTATCAAGGCGGCTTTGCATCAAAGCTTATGGTATGAGACGGTTTAGTTTGATAAAGTATGAGACGGGTTCATGATAACTTATTGAAGTGTGATCGTATAACGCAGGCAAAGGACTTGGATTTAGCCGCAGCATCAGCGAAAGAAGCTGATATCAAACACCCGTTGACGTGCCGAGCACAAGAAATGTAAGACCTTCAATCCTACACCATTTGTTAGTATTCTGGCCGACATATGGTCATGCTTGGGTCGCGCCTATGTTATATTACACGATCTGACCGTTGTGAATGTGGCAGCGGCATATATTCTTCCAGTACCGATAACTGTCAGCTGGTACCATAAAATCTGTTCAGAATATTTAGAGAACATTTGCCTTTACTTTCTGTTTAACAATAGATGCCTCTTTTTGTTTTTTTCAGATTCCGTGATGTATGTAAAGAAGGCAACGAATCAAAAGATTTTTCCTGCGTCTTTCGGGAATATTATGGTGGAAAAGACGAGTTTTCTCACTGAATACACTCCGTATAAGTATAACACAGGTAAAAAAAAAGCCGGTCTACGAGGTTATATACAGTATAAGTTAGAAACTGTGCTGTGCTGTGCTGTCTGATCAGCTAACCTAACCTAACCTATTTGATGAAGGTGTGATTTCCGAGGCACGTAAGGGTACGAGCTCCCAACGTAAGGTGCTGATTGGTGATATAGTTCAACTTCATCGACACTGGTCGAGCTCGTATGAGGAAAACAGAAATAACTGTTGTAAATGTAATAATGTATCAGCAAAACAGAAGTACAGTAGCATTATTCTGATGTACAGTAAGTAATGTAATGTAATGTAATGGAATGCCTGATCGAAATATCGTCTGCAATTAAGAAGAAGACGATGGGTAAGAAGAACTACTCCGAGATGACACGATACTTTGACTCGTAGTAGTAAATAAGTATCGTGTCATCACGTATCACACACGATATATATTCAATACACGATACAATAGTTTAAGTGAAGTACTACTCCTATTACTTTGAGCTAAACCCGACAAACAAGTCAAAAACAAACGGGTCAAGTTCGGGTTGAGTCACTTTCGGGTGGTCAAACAGGTCAGGTTCGGGTTGAGCCATTTTCAGATGGTGGTCAAACGGGTCAGGTTCGGGTAGAGCCATTTTTGGATGGTGGTCAGATTCGGGTTGAGTCACTTTCGCATGATCAATCACGTCATGTTCGGGTTGAGTCATTTTCAGATGGTGGTCAAACGAGTCAGGTTCGGGTTGAGCCATTTTTGGATGGTGGTCAAACGGGGCCAGGTTCGGGTCAAGTCATTTTCAACTAACTCATTGGCTACAATCAACATTCAGGTCATTCAGGTTACGAATCACACTTGGGTCAGATAATTCAGATCACGTCTAATTTCAAGTCCAAAATAAATCCATGAAAACCCGACTCGAAAAAGACAATATCATACTAAAAAAATATCACAAACAAAAACCGCAACCAGTTAACCACTTGACTCAACGGTCAACAGACTCGACTAAACACGAGATATCCACGCTTCGACACCTAACGGCTCTTTCCCCCAAAACCGGCTCTATTCCCAAAACACACTCTTTTTCTTCACTTTCACTTGATTCTCTCATTCTTCTTTGTTCTTTCCCCCAAATTCCTGCAAAAAAGAAGAAGAATGGAGACTGAAAATCAAGCAGTAATTGCAGCAAAGAAACCAACTTTAACAGCAAAATCAATCATACACCAGAAATTCGGAACAAAAGCATGCTATAAAATCGAAGAAATCGAAGAAATTGATGAAGAAACAAGAACAAGAAACCCTTTGATTTTTTCGCAAAAGGGTCCTTCATTTTTTCGATGTATTCTTCAACTTCCTGATTTTTCTGTTGTTTCTCAACCTTGTAAGAAGAAGAAAGAAGCCCAACAATCTGCTGCTCAATTAGCTTTACTAAAGGTTTAATCTTTTTTTTTTCTGTTTTTTTTTGGCAGTGATTTTGATGTAGGAATTGTTTAATTTGGGTAATGTATGCTGTTTCGGGTAATTCTCGTGTGAGACGGTCTCATAACATGATTCTGTATGATGGGTAGTAGTTCTTTTTGCAGTGATTTTGATAGAGAAATTGTTTAATTTGGTAATGTATGATGTTTCAAGTAATTCTCGTATGAGACGGTCTCATAACAATGATGGGTAGTTTTTACTTTTTCTGGGTTTTCCTGTAGGATTTCTTTTTTTGGATTTATTGCTGTGTTTTTTATTTAGAAATTGTTTGATTTTGGTAATAAATGGTGTTTTCGAGTAATTCTAGTATGAGACGGTCTCATAACATGATTCTGTATAATGGGTAGTTTTTACTTTTTCTGGGTTTTCCTGCAGGAATTTTTTGGGGGTTATTGCTGTGTTTTTGATGTAGGAATTATTTAATTTGGTAATATTATGATGTTTCGGGTAATTCTCGTATGAGACGGTCTCATTAAGATGATTCTGCATAGTGGGTTGTTATAATTAGTAGGTAAAAAGGGTGAATTTTACTTATTTGCAGTGATTTTGATGTAGGAATTGTTTGATTTTGGTAATGCATGATGTTTCAAATAATTCTGGTATGAGACAGTCTCGTAACATGATTATGTAAAGGGGTGAACTTTATTTATCATCATGTATTTTTGGGTATTTGCAGTGATTTTGCTGCAGGAAATTTGTTTGATTTGGCAACATATGATTATCTCGGATAATTCTCGTTTGAGACGGTCTCATTAAGATGATTCTGTATAATGGGTAGTTTTTACCTTTTCTGGGTTTTCCTGCAGGAATTTTTTTGGTTTATTGCAGTGATTTTGCTGCAGGAAATTTGTTTGATTTGGCAATGTATGGCATCTTGAATAATTCTCGTATGAGACGGCCTCATTGCTTGATTCTGTGTAATGGGTAGTTTTAAAACGAGTTAGTATGTAAACGGGTCGACCCTATTTTCTCGTGGATTCTAATTTCGGGCACAAGAATGCGACATTTCACGAAAATGCTACGTCTGACAAAATCCCGCTCTTGCAGCTTGGCATTGATTCTGAATCAAACAGTCCCACAGATGCTGTCGATGAGTTGCAGTCTCGTCTTTCATATATGTTTTCAAACGAGGTTTGTCCGTCTTTGTCTCTTCAGCTTTAAAATTCAATTAATTCGTTAATCACGAGATTAATGACCAATAATTAACCTTCTTATAATTTTTAGTTTCTCTCATCACTTCACCCACTGAGTGGTCACTTGAAAGCAGTGTTACGGAGAGACGACAAACACTTCGGCTCGCTTCCTTTACACGCCGTAATCTCTTGTGATTCAAAGATCGTAAACTTGTGCAAGTCGATCGATGCAACGGTTGAATCAAACCCGTTATTGTGTATTCCTGTCGTGAAAAGAACCGTTGCCAAATTATCAAACCTCGTGATTTCCGAGGAAGGGCTTTGGATCAAGAAGACAGAACCTTACCCTTCCGACGTTGTTATATCGTCTCTAGCCAATCAAGAGTCGGATATAACCAATGGAGATGTTACTACGGTTACCAAAGCCGTGTATATTCCGCCTTCGCTTGATACAGACGTGGTCTCGTTGAGTATGGAGATGGGGTCGGAAGTCTATTACTTGGATGTTATTGCGCAAGAGCTAGGTGTCGTCGATGCATCAAACGTCCTCATCTCTAGGTAACCAAAATATGCTGAATTTTCATAAAAACGGTCGAGTCTGGCGCTTGGACACGCACCCGTGTCAGATGCTTCTAAATCGCCTAGTGAACCGTTTTTGCTTTGTTCCATAATAATCCAAAACCTTTTTTTTTTTTTTTTTTTTTTTTTTTTTTTTTTTTACAGGACAATTGGCAAAGCGTCGTCTGAAATGAGATTGTATTATTCCGCATTGGAAGCAAATAACTTGATTTCAGATCATCCAGAGTTCCGTGACACAAAAGATGCATCTTCCGGTAGTTGCTTTAATGTACGCGCTAGTTACTTGCTGGGCCAACATGTGTATGGCAATGTGGTTTTAGCATCTGTGGGATACACATGGAGAGGTGCCGAGTTGTTCCGTGAAGACGTATCTGTACGTTCCTATTTCAGGTCGATTTCTTGCTTCGTGTTGGCCATTATTCATTTTGGAAGCGGAAAATGTCTTGAGATTTGCTTTGCGTATTCGCTTCTCATAATGTAATGTAATCGTCTGCAGGATGCTCGTTGGCAAAACCCCTGACGGGCTTTTCAAGCTGTCAAGAGACGCGATACTTGCTGCAGACTTGCCTCAGCAATTTACCACGAAAACAAACTGGAGAGGCTCTTTACCTCGAGACCTCCTCTGCGCATTCTGCCGTCAACACAGACTCTCAGAACCCGTCTTCACTCTCGTCACCAACACCTCAAAATCAGACAACAAAGAGTCACGTGAACCCGACAGCGACACGACCAAGACCGTACCTGCACTAGAAACTTTCAGATGCAACATCAAACTATTCTCGAAAAACCAGGAATTGATTCTCGAGTGTTTTCCGGAAGAATCATTCAAGAAACAAGGCGATTCAATGCAGAATGCTTCTTTGAAAGCTCTTTCGTGGTTTAACATGTACTTCAAGCAACCAAATTCGGATTTGGAGAAGTTATCTTCATCGGGTGTTAATATCGAACTCAAAAGCAGTTTGACGTCGTTCTTGAAAGAATTCCAATTCTTTCAACTGATGCATGAAGCCCAACGGCCTCGTGATGTGATAGGAGGTCGAAAAAGGAACCGTGACCCACAAAGTGACCTTATAAACAAACATTCAAACATGGAAGGCGCAGTGTCAGGATCTTCACCGTCTATAGGATCTCTCGTTCTTATAAGCTATACAGTATACCTGGTGTCAGAAGGAACGGAAATCCGAGAGTTGCTCGAAAAGAACGACGAGTATGAATTTGAGATTGGGACAGGATCCGTGATCTCGTCTATTGAATCAGTTATTTCGCAGATGACAGTCGGACAGTCCACGAGCTTTTATCTCCCCTCGCCCTCGAAGGAGTTTATCTTAGCTTCAGCCGTTGAATATGAGAGAGCCCTTTCTCTTATATCGTCAAGTGAGTTACGGACCTTTACGCTGTCTCTCCCAATATTTCACGTTATTAACTGTCGTTTTAGAAAAACGGGTTTGATGTACAGGCCCATGCTACTTGGAATACGCCACGAGTCTGCTGCAGGTAACCGAACCCTTGGAAGACAGGATGGAGCAAGCATTGTTTAGTCCTCCGCTGTCAAAGCAGCGATTAGAATACGCAACACAGTGCATTCGAGAATCTTCCGCTGTGAGCTTGGTACATCGTTCCTCCTCCTTTTTATCTCCATTCGAAATTTACTGACCCGTCTGACATCGATGATCCACCATTGCTTTGACCTTAATTTCTCCATGTAACCTATGTTGCTCGGACTCGTTTAGAAGTATCTGATACGGGTGGACTGATTTTTTTATTTTTTTTTAATGAAAATTTTGCATATTTTGGTTTAAAAGGATACGGGTACGTGAGGTAATTAGAAGAGTCGGAGTAAAGTAGTATATATGAAGAGAAAATCCCGGTTTTGTTGGATCATAAAAGTCAATGTGGACAATGTAGGCGATTAACTATCGATTTTTCATTCCTTTTGGTTGTAGATTGATTTCGGGTGTGGATCCGGAAGTTTATTAGATTGCTTAATCGATACTCCAACCTCCTTGGAAAAGATTATCGGTGTTGATCTTTCGCACAAGGGTCTCGTTCGTGCTGCCAAAGTAATACTATGAGTTTCGATGTTACTCAGACATTTCTTTGAATTTCGATGATACACCCTTCATTGATTTTTTGAATGATGCAGGTCATCAACTCAAAACTCGAGAAGCTGAAAACTGTAATGCCCACGTCGAAGATAGAATCTGTTGTTCTGTATGACGGGAGCATTACTGTATTCGACTCTCGCTTGTATGGATTTGATGTCGGCGCTTGCTTAGAGGTTCGTCTTCTAACATTCGGGTCAGTTCCGGGTTAGGGCGGGTCAAACCCGGGTTTTCAATTCGGGTTGGGTTGGTTTTGTCAGGTTTACATTTGAGCAAATCCGCGATTTACTTTCAGGTAATAGAGCACATGGAGGAAGACGAAGCACACATATTCGGTGATGTGGCACTCGGACAATTCCGACCCAAGTTACTAATCGTTTCAACCCCGAACTACGAGTACAACATCATAATGCAAAAGTCGAATATATCGACACAAGAGGAGGACCCGGACGAGAAAAGTGGGGCCCAACCGTGTAAATTCAGGAACCATGATCACAAATTCGAGTGGACTAGACAACAGTTTAATCAATGGGCGACTGCGTTGGGTTCGAGACATGGTTATAGTGTCGAGTTTGGTGGTGTAGGTGGAGACGGGTCAGAACCCGGGTATGCTTCTCAAGTAGCTGTTTTCAGGGATCGGAATGGTGATGACCCGTCTGTTGAGGTTTCTGGACCGACTGTCGAGGTGGAATGTCGGTACAGGACTGTCTGGGAATGGAATGCTGCTGCTGCTGCTGCTGCTGCTGCTGCTGCAGCTGCTGCTGCTGCTGCTGCAGCTGCTGCTGCTGCTGCAGATGCAGCTGAGTGAAGTTTTCTGCTGTGAAATCTGTAGATTAATTTTAGACCTTAAGAATTTTTAATGATGGACTTGATTTATTCGTATATTACGTCTAGAGTTGGCAAACGGGTAAATCGGGTTGGGTCGGGTTGGGCCACTTTCGGAAGTGAAAAATCGGTTGGCATTGGGTCGTGCCGGGTCATTTTAAAGTTTGTTATTTTCAATTTTTTTAAGATATCAACTTGTTTTCTATAATAAAAATTCGGGGCAGTTCTAGGTTAGGCAGAGTCAATTTAAGTTACGGGTCAAACTCGGATATTCAGTGTCGAGTTTTTCCATCGCGAATATGAAACCAAAAAGGTCGAAAAAACGTGGGTAATAACCTTCAAAATCGACCATTTTTTGCTATTTTTGGAAGCGATGAAATATGTTCGAAAGTGAGATTTTTTTTTGACGAGAGAACTTGTCAATAGGAATAAAATGATAACGATAATTATTAGAACCTTCAGATACGATATAGAATGGAGTATCGAAATAATTTCGACGGATTTCTATACATTTCAAAAGATAATTTTATGACTTTTTAATGTCTAAATTAAAATCCAAATTGCCCTCATATTACACCGATACAATGTATTTGGTGTGAGGATTGTTCATTGCAAATATGGATCAATTTTATTTCGGGACCCAAAATGACGAAAAAGCGTGGATAATAACCTTCAAAAACAGTCATTTTTTGCAATTTTTCGAAAGCAATGAAAGGTGTTCTAAAGCGCGAATATTTTCCAACAAGAACTTGTCGATGAGATTAGAATGCCTAACAATTATTATTAGGACCCTTAGATACGATATAAAATCGAATATCAAAGTAATTTCGACGATATCGACATGTCTCAAAACATAATTTTATGGCTTTTTAAAGTATCGATTGAAATGCGAATGACCCTCATATTAGATCGATGCATTGTATTTAGTATGAAGATTGTTCAGCGAGAATATGGATCCATTTTATTCCGGGAACCAAAATGCCGAAAAAACGTGGATAATTATAACCTTCAAAAACTGTCATTTTTTGCAATTTTTCGAAAGAAATGAAAGTTGTTCTAAAGCGCGAATATTTTACGGGATATTACACCGTAAAATATTTTAGAATAATAATGCCTCGATTAAAATGCAAATAACCCTCATATTACACCGATGCATGGTGTTTGGTGTTAGGATTGTTCAGCGCGAATATGGATCCATTTTATTTCGGGACCCAAAATATCGAAAAAACGTTGATTATTATTCACGTTTTTTTTGCAAAATTGGAGTCCAAAAAATATATGGCCGAAAATTTTACGGGATGTTACCTAGGAGGTATATTACTCCCACACAAAATTTTAGCTCCAACAGAGAACATATGATGGTGCAACTACGCGATAAATTAATGTCGCTCGAAAACGCATCAAATTGACGTGTATTATTCACGTTTTTTTGCAAATTTGGAGTCCAAATAAAATATACCGAAAATGATACGGGGTGTTAACTAGACCGTATATTACGCTCACACAAAATTTTAGCTCCAACAGAGAACATTTGAGGTTGTAATTACACGATAAACTAATGTCGATCAAAAACGCCTCAAATTGAAGTGTATTATCCATGTTTTTTTTGCAAACTAGGAGTCCAAATAAAAAATGGCCGAAAATGTTACGGGGTGTTACGTAGGCCATATATTACGCTCATACAAAACTATAGCTCGAACAGAAAACAATTGATGGAGTAATTTCGCAATAAACTAATATCGGTTGAAAACGCAACAAATTGAAATGTATTATCCACGTTTTTGCGAATTATGAGTCCAAATAAAATATTGTCAAAAATTTTACGGGTTGTTATCTAGGCCGTATATTACGCCCACACGAAATTTTAGCTCCAACAGAGAACGTTTGATGGTGTAATTACGCAATAAAGTAATATCGGTCGAAAACGCCTCAAATTGAAGTGTATTATTCACGTTTTTTTGCAAATTTGGAGTCCAAATAAAATATGGCCGAAAATGATACGGGGTGTTACTTAGGCCAAATATTATGCTCACACAAAATTCTATGTCGAACAGAAAACGTTTGATGGTGTAATTACGCGATAAAGTAATATCGGTCGAAAACGCCTCAAGTTGAAGTATATTATTCACGTTTTTTTGCAAATTTGGAGTCCAAATAAAATATGGCCGAAAATGATACGGGGTGTTACTTAGGCCAAATATTACGCTCACACAAAATTATATGTCGAACAGAAAACGTTTAATGGTGTAATTACGCGATAAAGTAATATGTCGAAAACGCCTCAAATTGAAGTGTATTATTCACATTTTTTTGCAAATTTGGAGTCCAAATAAAATATGGCCGAAAATGATACGGGGTGTTACTTAGGCCAAATATTACGCTCGAACAAAATTATATGTCGAACAGAAAACCTTTGATGGTGTAATTACGCGATAAAGTAATATCGGTCGAAAACGCCTCAAATTGAAGTGTATTATTAACATTTTTTTGCAAATTTGGAGTTCAAATAAAATATGGCCGAAAATGATACGGGGTGTTACTTAGGCCAAATATTATGCTCACACAAAATTCTATGTCGAACAGAAAACGTTTGATGGTGTAATTACGCGATAAAATAATATCGGTCGAAAACGCCTCAAATTGAAGTGTATTATTCACGTTTTTTTGCAAATTTTGAGTCCAAATAAAATATGGACGAAAATGATACGGGGTGTTACTTAGGCCAAATATTACGCTCACAAAAAATTATATGTCGAACAGAAAACGTTTAATGGTGTAATTACGCGATAAAGTAATATGTCGAAAACGCCTCAAATTGAAGTGTATTATTCACATTTTTTTGCAAATTTGGAGTCCAAATAAAATATGGCCGAAAATGATACGGGGTGTTACTTAGGCCAAATATTACGCTCGAACAAAATTATATGTCGAACAGAAAACCTTTGATGGTGTAATTACGCGATAAAGTAATATCGGTCGAAAACGCCTCAAATTGAAGTGTATTATTAACATTTTTTTGCAAATTTGGAGTTCAAATAAAATATGGCCGAAAATGATACGGGGTGTTACTAAGGCCAAATATTACGCTCACACAAAATTATATGTCGAAAAGAAAACGTTTGATGGTGTAATTACGCGATAAAGTAATATCGGTCGAAAACGCCTCAAATGGAAGTGTATTATTCACGTTTTTTTTGCAAATTTCGAGTCCAAATAAAATATTGCCGAAAATGATACGGGGTGTTACTTAGGCCAAATATTACGCTCACACAAAATTATATGTCGAACAGAAAACGTTTGATGGTGTAATTATGCGATAAAGTAATATCGGTCGAAAACGCCTCAAATTGAAGTGTATTATTCACGTTTTTTTGCAAATTTCGATTCCAAATAAAATATTGCCGAAAATGATACGGGGTGTTACTTAGGCCAAATATTACGCTCACACAAAATTATATGTCGAACAGAAAACGTTTGATGGTGTAATTACGCGATAAAGTAATATCGGTCGAAAACGCCTCAAATTGAAGTGTATTATTCACGTTTTTTTGCAAATTTTGAGTCCAAATAAAATATGGACGAAAATAATACGGGGTGTTACTCAGGCCAAATATTACGCTCGAACAAAATTATATGTCGAACAGAAAACCTTTGATGGTGTAATTACGCGATAAAGTAATATCGGTCGAAAACGCCTCAAATTGAAGTGTATTATTCACGTTTTTTTGCAAATTTTGAGTCCAAATAAAATATGGACGAAAATGATACGGGGTGTTACTTAGGCCAAATATTAAGCTCAAACAAAATTATATGTCGAACAGAAAACGTTTGATGGTGTAATTACGCGATAAAGTAATATCGGTCGAAAACGCCTCAAATTGAAGTGTATTATTCACGTTTTTTTGCAAATTTTGAGTCCAAATAAAATATGGACGAAAATGATACGGGGTGTTACTTAGGCCAAATATTACGCTCACACAAAATTCTATGTCGAACAGAAAACGTTTGATGGTGTAATTACGCGATAAAGTAATATCGGTCGAAAACGCCTCAAATTGAAGTGTATTATTCACGTTTTTTTGCAAATTTGCAGTCCAAATAAAATATGGCCGAAAATGATACGGGGTGTTACTTAGGCCAAATATTATGCTCACACAAAATTCTATGTCGAACAGAAAACGTTTGATGGTGTAATTACGCGATAAAGTAATATCGGTCGAAAACGCCTCAAATTGAAGTGTATTATTCACGTTTTTTTGCAAATTTTGAGTCCAAATAAAATATGGACGAAAATAATACGGGGTGTTACTCAGGCCAAATATTACGCTCGAACAAAATTATATGTCGAACAGAAAACCTTTGATGGTGTAATTACGCGATAAAGTAATATCGGTCGAAAACGCCTCAAATTGAAGTGTATTATTCACGTTTTTTTGCAAATTTTGAGTCCAAATAAAATATGGACGAAAATGATACGGGGTGTTACTTAGGCCAAATATTAAGCTCAAACAAAATTATATGTCGAACAGAAAACGTTTGATGGTGTAATTACGCGATAAAGTAATATCGGTCGAAAACGCCTCAAATTGAAGTGTATTATTCACGTTTTTTTGCAAATTTTGAGTCCAAATAAAATATGGACGAAAATGATACGGGGTGTTACTTAGGCCAAATATTACGCTCACACAAAATTCTATGTCGAACAGAAAACGTTTGATGGTGTAATTACGCGATAAAGTAATATCGGTCGAAAACGCCTCAAATTGAAGTGTATTATTCACGTTTTTTTGCAAATTTGCAGTCCAAATAAAATATGGCCGAAAATGATACGGGGTGTTACTTAGGCCAAATATTATGCTCACACAAAATTCTATGTCGAACAGAAAACGTTTGATGGTGTAATTACGCGATAAAGTAATATCGGTCGAAAACGCCTCAAATTGAAGTGTATTATTCACGTTTTTTTGCAAATTTTGAGTCCAAATAAAATATGGACGAAAATGATACGGGGTGTTACTTAGGCCAAATATTACGCTCACACAAAATTCTATGTCGAACAGAAAACGTTTGATGGTGTAATTACGCGATAAAGTAATATCGGTCGAAAACGCCTCAAATTGAAGTGTATTATTCACGTTTTTTTGCAAATTTTGAGTCCAAATAAAATATGGACGAAAATGATACGGGGTGTTACTTAGGCCAAATATTACGCTCACAAAAAATTATATGTCGAACAGAAAACGTTTAATGGTGTAATTACGCGATAAAGTAATATGTCGAAAACGCCTCAAATTGAAGTGTATTATTCACATTTTTTTGCAAATTTGGAGTCCAAATAAAATATGGCCGAAAATGATACGGGGTGTTACTTAGGCCAAATATTACGCTCGAACAAAATTATATGTCGAACAGAAAACCTTTGATGGTGTAATTACGCGATAATGTAATATCGGTCGAAAACGCCTCAAATTGAAGTGTATTATTAACATTTTTTTGCAAATTTGGAGTTCAAATAAAATATGGCCGAAAATGATACGGGGTGTTACTAAGGCCAAATATTACGCTCACACAAAATTATATGTCGAAAAGAAAACGTTTGATGGTGTAATTACGCGATAAAGTAATATCGGTCGAAAACGCCTCAAATTGAAGTGTATTATTCACGTTTTTTTGCAAATTTGGAGTCCAAATAAAATATGGACGAAAATGATACGGGGTGTTACTTAGGCCAAATATTACGCTCACACAAAATTCTATGTCGAACAGAAAACGTTTGATGGTGTAATTACGCGATAAAGTAATATCGGTCGAAAACGCCTCAAATTGAAGTGTATTATTCACGTTTTTTTGCAAATTTTGAGTCCAAATAAAATATGGACGAAAATAATACGGGGTGTTACTCAGGCCAAATATTACGCTCGAACAAAATTATATGTCGAACAGAAAACCTTTGATGGTGTAATTACGCGATAAAGTAATATCGGTCGAAAACGCCTCAAATTGAAGTGTATTATTCACGTTTTTTTGCAAATTTTGAGTCCAAATAAAATATGGCCGAAAATGATACGGGGTGTTACTCAGGCCAAATATTATGCTCACACAAAATTCTATGTCGAACAGAAAACGTTTGATGGTGTAATTACGCGATAAAGTAATATCGGTCGAAAACGCCTCAAATTGAAGTGTATTATTCACGTTTTTTTGCAAATTTTGAGTCCAAATAAAATATGGACGAAAATGATACGGGGTGTTACTTAGGCCAAATATTACGCTCACACAAAATTATATGTCGAACAGAAAACGTTTGATTGTGTAATTACGCGATAAAGTAATATCGGTCGAAAACGCCTCAAATTGAAGTGTATTATTCACGTTTTTTTGCAAATTTTGAGTCCAAATAAAATATGGACGAAAATGATACGGGGTGTTACTCAGGCCAAATATTACACTCGAACAAAATTATATGTCGAACAGAAAACCTTTGATGGTGTAATTACGCGATAAAGTAATATCGGTCGAAAACGCCTCAAATTGAAGTGTATTATTCACGTTTTTTTGCAAATTTTGAGTCCAAATAAAATATGGACGAAAATGATACGGGGTGTTACTTAGGCCAAATATTACGCTCACAAAAAATTATATGTCGAACAGAAAACGTTTAATGGTGTAATTACGCGATAAAGTAATATGTCGAAAACGCCTCAAATTGAAGTGTATTATTCACATTTTTTTGCAAATTTGGAGTCCAAATAAAATATGGCCGAAAATGATACGGGGTGTTACTTAGGCCAAATATTACGCTCGAACAAAATTATATGTCGAACAGAAAACCTTTGATGGTGTAATTACGCGATAATGTAATATCGGTCGAAAACGCCTCAAATTGAAGTGTATTATTAACATTTTTTTGCAAATTTGGAGTTCAAATAAAATATGGCCGAAAATGATACGGGGTGTTACTAAGGCCAAATATTACGCTCACACAAAATTATATGTCGAAAAGAAAACGTTTGATGGTGTAATTACGCGATAAAGTAATATCGGTCGAAAACGCCTCAAATTGAAGTGTATTATTCACGTTTTTTTGCAAATTTGGAGTCCAAATAAAATATGGACGAAAATGATACGGGGTGTTACTTAGGCCAAATATTACGCTCACACAAAATTCTATGTCGAACAGAAAACGTTTGATGGTGTAATTACGCGATAAAGTAATATCGGTCGAAAACGCCTCAAATTGAAGTGTATTATTCACGTTTTTTTGCAAATTTTGAGTCCAAATAAAATATGGACGAAAATAATACGGGGTGTTACTCAGGCCAAATATTACGCTCGAACAAAATTATATGTCGAACAGAAAACCTTTGATGGTGTAATTACGCGATAAAGTAATATCGGTCGAAAACGCCTCAAATTGAAGTGTATTATTCACGTTTTTTTGCAAATTTCGAGTCCAAATAAAATATTGCCGAAAATGATACGGGGTGTTACTTAGGCCAAATATTACGCTCACACAAAATTATATGTCGAACAGAAAACGTTTGATGGTGTAATTACGCGATAAAGTAATATCGGTCGAAAACGCCTCAAATTGAAGTGTATTATTCACGTTTTTTTGCAAATTTCGAGTCCAAATAAAATATTGCCGAAAATGATACGGGGTGTTACTTAGGCCAAATATTACGCTCACACAAAATTATATGTCGAACAGAAAACGTTTGATGGTGTAATTATGCGATAAAGTAATATCGGTCGAAAACGCCTCAAATTGAAGTGTATTATTCACGTTTTTTTGCAAATTTGGAGTCCAAATAAAATATGGCCGAAAATGATACGGGGTGTTACTTAGGCCAAATATTACGCTCGAACAAAATTATATGTCGAACAGAAAACCTTTGATGGTGTAATTACGCGATAAAGTAATATCGGTCGAAAACGTCTCAAATTGAAGTGTATTATTAACATTTTTTTGTAAATTTGGAGTTCAAATAAAATATGGCCGAAAATGATACGGGGTGTTACTAAGGCCAAATATTACGCTCACACAAAATTATATGTCGAAAAGAAAACGTTTGATGGTGTAATTACGCGATAAAGTAATATCGGTCGAAAACGCCTCAAATTGAAGTGTATTTATTCACGTTTTTTTGCAAATTTCGAGTCCAAATAAAATATTGCCGAAAATGATACGGGGTGTTACTTAGGCCAAATATTACGCTCACACAAAATTATATGTCGAACAGAAAACGTTTGATGGTGTAATTATGCGATAAAGTAATATCGGTCGAAAACGCCTCAAATTGAAGTGTATTATTCACGTTTTTTTGCAAATTTCGAGTCCAAATAAAATATTGCCGAAAATGATACGGGGTGTTACTTAGGCCAAATATTACGCTCACACAAAATTATATGTCGAACAGAAAACGTTTGATGGTGTAATTACGCGATAAAGTAATATCGGTCGAAAACGCCTCAAATTGAAGTGTATTATTCACGTTTTTTTGCAAATTTTGAGTCCAAATAAAATATGGACGAAAATGATACGGGGTGTTACTCAGGCCAAATATTACGCTCGAACAAAATTATATGTCGAACAGAAAACCTTTGATGGTGTAATTACGCGATAAAGTAATATCGGTCGAAAACGCCTCAAATTGAAGTGTATTATTCACGTTTTTTGCAAATTTCGAGTCCAAATAAAATATTGCCGAAAATGATACGGGGTGTTACTTAGGCCAAATATTACGCTCACACAAAATTATATGTCGAACAGAAAACGTTTGATGGTGTAATTATGCGATAAAGTAATATCGGTCGAAAACGCCTCAAATTGAAGTGTATTATTCACGTTTTTTTGCAAATTTGGAGTCCAAATAAAATATGGCCGAAAATGATACGGGGTGTTACTTTGGCCAAATATTACGCTCGAACAAAATTATATGTCGAACAGAAAACCTTTGATGGTGTAATTACGCGATAAAGTAATATCGGTCGAAAACGCCTCAAATTGAAGTGTATTATTAACATTTTTTTGCAAATTTAGAGTTCAAATAAAATATGGCCGAAAATGATACGGGGTGTTACTAAGGCCAAATATTACGCTCACACAAAATTATATGTCGAAAAGAAAACGTTTGATGGTGTAATTACGCGATAAAGTAATATCGGTCGAAAACGCCTCAAATTGAAGTGTATTATTCACGTTTTTTTGCAAATTTCGAGTCCAAATAAAATATTGCCGAAAATGATACGGGGTGTTAATTAGGCCAAATATTACGCTCACACAAAATTATATGTCGAACAGAAAACGTTTGATGGTGTAATTATGCGATAAAGTAATATCGGTCGAAAACGTCTCAAATTGAAGTGTATTATTCACGTTTTTTTGCAAATTTCGAGTCCAAATAAAATATTGCCGAAAATGATACGGGGTGTTAATTAGGCCAAATATTACGCTCACACAAAATTATATGTCGAACAGAAAACGTTTGATGGTGTAATTACGCGATAAAGTAATATCGGTCGAAAACGCCTCAAATTGAAGTGTATTATTCACGTTTTTTTGCAAATTTTGAGTCCAAATAAAATATGGACGAAAATAATACGGGGTGTTACTCAGGCCAAATATTACGCTCGAACAAAATTATATGTCGAACAGAAAACCTTTGATGGTGTAATTACGCGATAAAGTAATATCGGTCGAAAACGCCTCAAATTGAAGTGTATTATTCACGTTTTTTTGCAAATTTTGAGTCCAAATAAAATATGGACGAAAATAATACGGGGTGTTACTCAGGCCAAATATTACGCTCGAACAAAATTATATGTCGAACAGAAAACCTTTGATGGTGTAATTACGCGATAAAGTAATATCGGTCGAAAACGCCTCAAATTGAAGTGTATTATTCACGTTTTTTTGCAAATTTTGAGTCCAAATAAAATATGGACGAAAATGATACGGGGTGTTACTTAGGCCAAATATTAAGCTCAAACAAAATTATATGTCGAACAGAAAACGTTTGATGGTGTAATTACGCGATAAAGTAATATCGGTCGAAAACGCCTCAAATTGAAGTGTATTATTCACATTTTTTTGCAAATTTGGAGTCCAAATAAAATATGGCCGAAAATGATACGGGGTGTTACTTAGGCCAAATATTATGCTCACACAAAATTCTATGTCGAACAGAAAACGTTTGATGGTGTAATTACGCGATAAAGTAATATCGGTCGAAAACGCCTCAAATTGAAGTATATTATTCACGTTTTTTTGCAAATTTGGAGTCCAAATAAAATATGGACGAAAATGATACGGGGTGTTACTTAGGCCAAATATTACGCTCGAACAAAATTATATGTCGAACAGAAAACCTTTGATGGTGTAATTACGCGATAAAGTAATATCGGTCGAAAACGCCTCAAATTGAAGTGTATTATTCACGTTTTTTGCAAATTTCGAGTCCAAATAAAATATTGCCGAAAATAATACGGGGTGTTACTCAGGCCAAATATTACGCTCGAACAAAATTATATGTCGAACAGAAAACCTTTGATGGTGTAATTACGCGATAAAGTAATATCGGTCGAAAACGCCTCAAATTGAAGTGTATTATTCACGTTTTTTTGCAAATTTTGAGTCCAAATAAAATATGGACGAAAATGATACGGGGTGTTACTTAGGCCAAATATTAAGCTCAAACAAAATTATATGTCGAACAGAAAACGTTTGATGGTGTAATTACGCGATAAAGTAATATCGGTCGAAAACGCCTCAAATTGAAGTGTATTATTCACATTTTTTTGCAAATTTGGAGTCCAAATAAAATATGGCCGAAAATGATACGGGGTGTTACTTAGGCCAAATATTATGCTCACACAAAATTCTATGTCGAACAGAAAACGTTTGATGGTGTAATTACGCGATAAAGTAATATCGGTCGAAAACGCCTCAAATTGAAGTATATTATTCACGTTTTTTTGCAAATTTGGAGTCCAAATAAAATATGGACGAAAATGATACGGGGTGTTACTTAGGCCAAATATTACGCTCACACAAAATTCTATGTCGAACAGAAAACGTTTGATGGTGTAATTACGCGATAAAGTAATATCGGTCGAAAACGCCTCAAATTGAAGTGTATTATTCACGTTTTTTTGCAAATTTGGAGTCCAAATAAAATATGGACGAAAATGATACGGGGTGTTACTTAGGCCAAATATTACGCTCACACAAAATTATATGTCGAACAGAAAACGTTTGATGGTGTAATTATGCGATAAAGTAATATCGGTCGAAAACGCCTCAAATTGAAGTGTATTATTCACGTTTTTTTGCAAATTTGGAGTCCAAATAAAATATGGCCGAAAATGATACGGGGTGTTACTTAGGCCAAATATTACGCTCGAACAAAATTATATGTCGAACAGAAAACCTTTGATGGTGTAATTACGCGATAAAGTAATATCGGTCGAAAACGCCTCAAATTGAAGTGTATTATTAACATTTTTTTGCAAATTTAGAGTTCAAATAAAATATGGCCGAAAATGATACGGGGTGTTACTAAGGCCAAATATTACGCTCACACAAAATTATATGTCGAAAAGAAAACGTTTGATGGTGTAATTACGCGATAAAGTAATATCGGTCGAAAACGCCTCAAATTGAAGTGTATTATTCACGTTTTTTTGCAAATTTCGAGTCCAAATAAAATATTGCCGAAAATGATACGGGGTGTTAATTAGGCCAAATATTACGCTCACACAAAATTATATGTCGAACAGAAAACGTTTGATGGTGTAATTATGCGATAAAGTAATATCGGTCGAAAACGCCTCAAATTGAAGTGTATTATTCACGTTTTTTTGCAAATTTCGAGTCCAAATAAAATATTGCCGAAAATGATACGGGGTGTTACTTAGGCCAAATATTACGCTCACACAAAATTATATGTCGAACAGAAAACGTTTGATGGTGTAATTACGCGATAAAGTAATATCGGTCGAAAACGCCTCAAATTGAAGTGTATTATTCACGTTTTTTTGCAAATTTTGAGTCCAAATAAAATATGGACGAAAATAATACGGGGTGTTACTCAGGCCAAATATTACGCTCGAACAAAATTATATGTCGAACAGAAAACCTTTGATGGTGTAATTACGCGATAAAGTAATATCGGTCGAAAACGCCTCAAATTGAAGTGTATTATTCACGTTTTTTTGCAAATTTTGAGTCCAAATAAAATATGGACGAAAATGATACGGGGTGTTACTTAGGCCAAATATTACGCTCGAACAAAATTATATGTCGAACAGAAAACCTTTGATGGTGTAATTACGCGATAAAGTAATATCGGTCGAAAACGCCTCAAATTGAAGTGTATTATTCACATTTTTTTGCAAATTTGGAGTCCAAATAAAATATGGCCGAAAATGATACGGGGTGTTACTTAGGCCAAATATTATGCTCACACAAAATTCTATGTCGAACAGAAAACGTTTGATGGTGTAATTACGCGATAAAGTAATATCGGTCGAAAACGCCTCAAATTGAAGTATATTATTCACGTTTTTTTGCAAATTTGGAGTCCAAATAAAATATGGACGAAAATGATACGGGGTGTTACTTAGGCCAAATATTACGCTCGAACAAAATTATATGTCGAACAGAAAACCTTTGATGGTGTAATTACGCGATAAAGTAATATCGGTCGAAAACGCCTCAAATTGAAGTGTATTATTCACGTTTTTTGCAAATTTCGAGTCCAAATAAAATATTGCCGAAAATAATACGGGGTGTTACTCAGGCCAAATATTACGCTCGAACAAAATTATATGTCGAACAGAAAACCTTTGATGGTGTAATTACGCGATAAAGTAATATCGGTCGAAAACGCCTCAAATTGAAGTGTATTATTCACGTTTTTTTGCAAATTTTGAGTCCAAATAAAATATGGACGAAAATGATACGGGGTGTTACTTAGGCCAAATATTAAGCTCAAACAAAATTATATGTCGAACAGAAAACGTTTGATGGTGTAATTACGCGATAAAGTAATATCGGTCGAAAACGCCTCAAATTGAAGTGTATTATTCACATTTTTTTGCAAATTTGGAGTCCAAATAAAATATGGCCGAAAATGATACGGGGTGTTACTTAGGCCAAATATTATGCTCACACAAAATTCTATGTCGAACAGAAAACGTTTGATGGTGTAATTACGCGATAAAGTAATATCGGTCGAAAACGCCTCAAATTGAAGTATATTATTCACGTTTTTTTGCAAATTTGGAGTCCAAATAAAATATGGACGAAAATGATACGGGGTGTTACTTAGGCCAAATATTACGCTCACACAAAATTCTATGTCGAACAGAAAACGTTTGATGGTGTAATTACGCGATAAAGTAATATCGGTCGAAAACGCCTCAAATTGAAGTGTATTATTCACGTTTTTTTGCAAATTTGGAGTCCAAATAAAATATGGACGAAAATGATACGGGGTGTTACTTAGGCCAAATATTACGCTCACACAAAATTATATGTCGAACAGAAAACGTTTGATGGTGTAATTATGCGATAAAGTAATATCGGTCGAAAACGCCTCAAATTGAAGTGTATTATTCACGTTTTTTTGCAAATTTGGAGTCCAAATAAAATATGGCCGAAAATGATACGGGGTGTTACTTAGGCCAAATATTACGCTCGAACAAAATTATATGTCGAACAGAAAACCTTTGATGGTGTAATTACGCGATAAAGTAATATCGGTCGAAAACGCCTCAAATTGAAGTGTATTATTAACATTTTTTTGCAAATTTAGAGTTCAAATAAAATATGGCCGAAAATGATACGGGGTGTTACTAAGGCCAAATATTACGCTCACACAAAATTATATGTCGAAAAGAAAACGTTTGATGGTGTAATTACGCGATAAAGTAATATCGGTCGAAAACGCCTCAAATTGAAGTGTATTATTCACGTTTTTTTGCAAATTTCGAGTCCAAATAAAATATTGCCGAAAATGATACGGGGTGTTAATTAGGCCAAATATTACGCTCACACAAAATTATATGTCGAACAGAAAACGTTTGATGGTGTAATTATGCGATAAAGTAATATCGGTCGAAAACGCCTCAAATTGAAGTGTATTATTCACGTTTTTTTGCAAATTTCGAGTCCAAATAAAATATTGCCGAAAATGATACGGGGTGTTACTTAGGCCAAATATTACGCTCACACAAAATTATATGTCGAACAGAAAACGTTTGATGGTGTAATTACGCGATAAAGTAATATCGGTCGAAAACGCCTCAAATTGAAGTGTATTATTCACGTTTTTTTGCAAATTTTGAGTCCAAATAAAATATGGACGAAAATAATACGGGGTGTTACTCAGGCCAAATATTACGCTCGAACAAAATTATATGTCGAACAGAAAACCTTTGATGGTGTAATTACGCGATAAAGTAATATCGGTCGAAAACGCCTCAAATTGAAGTGTATTATTCACGTTTTTTTGCAAATTTTGAGTCCAAATAAAATATGGACGAAAATGATACGGGGTGTTACTTAGGCCAAATATTACGCTCGAACAAAATTATATGTCGAACAGAAAACCTTTGATGGTGTAATTACGCGATAAAGTAATATCGGTCGAAAACGCCTCAAATTGAAGTGTATTATTCACGTTTTTTTGCAAATTTTGAGTCCAAATAAAATATGGACGAAAATGATACGGGGTGTTACTTAGGCCAAATATTAAGCTCAAACAAAATTATATGTCGAACAGAAAACGTTTGATGGTGTAATTACGCGATAAAGTAATATCGGTCGAAAACGCCTCAAATTGAAGTGTATTATTCACATTTTTTTGCAAATTTGGAGTCCAAATAAAATATGGCCGAAAATGATACGGGGTGTTACTTAGGCCAAATATTATGCTCACACAAAATTCTATGTCGAACAGAAAACGTTTGATGGTGTAATTACGCGATAAAGTAATATCGGTCGAAAACGCCTCAAATTGAAGTATATTATTCACGTTTTTTTGCAAATTTTGAGTCCAAATAAAATATGGCCGAAAATGATACGGGGTGTTACTTAGGCCAAATATTACGCTCACAAAAAATTATATGTCGAACAGAAAACGTTTAATGGTGTAATTACGCGATAAAGTAATATGTCGAAAACGCCTCAAATTGAAGTGTATTATTCACATTTTTTTGCAAATTTGGAGTCCAAATAAAATATGGCCGAAAATGATACGGGGTGTTACTTAGGCCAAATATTACGCTCGAACAAAATTATATGTCGAACAGAAAACCTTTGATGGTGTAATTACGCGATAAAGTAATATCGGTCGAAAACGCCTCAAATTGAAGTGTATTATTAACATTTTTTTGCAAATTTGGAGTTCAAATAAAATATGGCCGAAAATGATACGGGGTGTTACTTAGGCCAAATATTATGCTCACACAAAATTCTATGTCGAACAGAAAACGTTTGATGGTGTAATTACGCGATAAAATAATATCGGTCGAAAACGCCTCAAATTGAAGTGTATTATTCACGTTTTTTTGCAAATTTTGAGTCCAAATAAAATATGGACGAAAATGATACGGGGTGTTACTTAGGCCAAATATTACGCTCACAAAAAATTATATGTCGAACAGAAAACGTTTAATGGTGTAATTACGCGATAAAGTAATATGTCGAAAACGCCTCAAATTGAAGTGTATTATTCACATTTTTTTGCAAATTTGGAGTCCAAATAAAATATGGCCGAAAATGATACGGGGTGTTACTTAGGCCAAATATTACGCTCGAACAAAATTATATGTCGAACAGAAAACCTTTGATGGTGTAATTACGCGATAAAGTAATATCGGTCGAAAACGCCTCAAATTGAAGTGTATTATTAACATTTTTTTGCAAATTTGGAGTTCAAATAAAATATGGCCGAAAATGATACGGGGTGTTACTAAGGCCAAATATTACGCTCACACAAAATTATATGTCGAAAAGAAAACGTTTGATGGTGTAATTACGCGATAAAGTAATATCGGTCGAAAACGCCTCAAATGGAAGTGTATTATTCACGTTTTTTTTGCAAATTTCGAGTCCAAATAAAATATTGCCGAAAATGATACGGGGTGTTACTTAGGCCAAATATTACGCTCACACAAAATTATATGTCGAACAGAAAACGTTTGATGGTGTAATTATGCGATAAAGTAATATCGGTCGAAAACGCCTCAAATTGAAGTGTATTATTCACGTTTTTTTGCAAATTTCGATTCCAAATAAAATATTGCCGAAAATGATACGGGGTGTTACTTAGGCCAAATATTACGCTCACACAAAATTATATGTCGAACAGAAAACGTTTGATGGTGTAATTACGCGATAAAGTAATATCGGTCGAAAACGCCTCAAATTGAAGTGTATTATTCACGTTTTTTTGCAAATTTTGAGTCCAAATAAAATATGGACGAAAATAATACGGGGTGTTACTCAGGCCAAATATTACGCTCGAACAAAATTATATGTCGAACAGAAAACCTTTGATGGTGTAATTACGCGATAAAGTAATATCGGTCGAAAACGCCTCAAATTGAAGTGTATTATTCACGTTTTTTTGCAAATTTTGAGTCCAAATAAAATATGGACGAAAATGATACGGGGTGTTACTTAGGCCAAATATTAGGCTCAAACAAAATTATATGTCGAACAGAAAACGTTTGATGGTGTAATTACGCGATAAAGTAATATCGGTCGAAAACGCCTCAAATTGAAGTGTATTATTCACGTTTTTTTGCAAATTTTGAGTCCAAATAAAATATGGACGAAAATGATACGGGGTGTTACTTAGGCCAAATATTACGCTCACACAAAATTCTATGTCGAACAGAAAACGTTTGATGGTGTAATTACGCGATAAAGTAATATCGGTCGAAAACGCCTCAAATTGAAGTGTATTATTCACGTTTTTTTGCAAATTTGCAGTCCAAATAAAATATGGCCGAAAATGATACGGGGTGTTACTTAGGCCAAATATTATGCTCACACAAAATTCTATGTCGAACAGAAAACGTTTGATGGTGTAATTACGCGATAAAGTAATATCGGTCGAAAACGCCTCAAATTGAAGTGTATTATTCACGTTTTTTTGCAAATTTTGAGTCCAAATAAAATATGGACGAAAATGATACGGGGTGTTACTTAGGCCAAATATTACGCTCACACAAAATTCTATGTCGAACAGAAAACGTTTGATGGTGTAATTACGCGATAAAGTAATATCGGTCGAAAACGCCTCAAATTGAAGTGTATTATTCACATTTTTTTGCAAATTTGGAGTCCAAATAAAATATGGCCGAAAATGATACGGGGTGTTACTTAGGCCAAATATTACGCTCGAACAAAATTATATGTCGAACAGAAAACCTTTGATGGTGTAATTACGCGATAATGTAATATCGGTCGAAAACGCCTCAAATTGAAGTGTATTATTAACATTTTTTTGCAAATTTGGAGTTCAAATAAAATATGGCCGAAAATGATACGGGGTGTTACTAAGGCCAAATATTACGCTCACACAAAATTATATGTCGAAAAGAAAACGTTTGATGGTGTAATTACGCGATAAAGTAATATCGGTCGAAAACGCCTCAAATTGAAGTGTATTATTCACGTTTTTTTGCAAATTTGGAGTCCAAATAAAATATGGACGAAAATGATACGGGGTGTTACTTAGGCCAAATATTACGCTCACACAAAATTCTATGTCGAACAGAAAACGTTTGATGGTGTAATTACGCGATAAAGTAATATCGGTCGAAAACGCCTCAAATTGAAGTGTATTATTCACGTTTTTTTGCAAATTTTGAGTCCAAATAAAATATGGACGAAAATAATACGGGGTGTTACTCAGGCCAAATATTACGCTCGAACAAAATTATATGTCGAACAGAAAACCTTTGATGGTGTAATTACGCGATAAAGTAATATCGGTCGAAAACGCCTCAAATTGAAGTGTATTATTCACGTTTTTTTGCAAATTTTGAGTCCAAATAAAATATGGCCGAAAATGATACGGGGTGTTACTCAGGCCAAATATTATGCTCACACAAAATTCTATGTCGAACAGAAAACGTTTGATGGTGTAATTACGCGATAAAGTAATATCGGTCGAAAACGCCTCAAATTGAAGTGTATTATTCACGTTTTTTTGCAAATTTTGAGTCCAAATAAAATATGGACGAAAATGATACGGGGTGTTACTTAGGCCAAATATTACGCTCACACAAAATTATATGTCGAACAGAAAACGTTTGATAGTGTAATTACGCGATAAAGTAATATCGGTCGAAAACGCCTCAAATTGAAGTGTATTATTCACGTTTTTTTGCAAATTTTGAGTCCAAATAAAATATGGACGAAAATGATACGGGGTGTTACTCAGGCCAAATATTACACTCGAACAAAATTATATGTCGAACAGAAAACCTTTGATGGTGTAATTACGCGATAAAGTAATATCGGTCGAAAACGCCTCAAATTGAAGTGTATTATTCACGTTTTTTTGCAAATTTTGAGTCCAAATAAAATATGGACGAAAATGATACGGGGTGTTACTCAGGCCAAATATTACACTCGAACAAAATTATATGTCGAACAGAAAACCTTTGATAGTGTAATTACGCGATAAAGTAATATCGGTCGAAAACGCCTCAAATTGAAGTGTATTATTCACGTTTTTTTGCAAATTTTGAGTCCAAATAAAATATGGACGAAAATGATACGGGGTGTTACTCAGGCCAAATATTACACTCGAACAAAATTATATGTCGAACAGAAAACCTTTGATGGTGTAATTACGCGATAAAGTAATATCGGTCGAAAACGCCTCAAATTGAAGTGTATTATTCACGTTTTTTTGCAAATTTTGAGTCCAAATAAAATATGGACGAAAATGATACGGGGTGTTACTCAGGCCAAATATTACACTCGAACAAAATTATATGTCGAACAGAAAACCTTTGATAGTGTAATTACGCGATAAAGTAATATCGGTCGAAAACGCCTCAAATTGAAGTGTATTATTCACGTTTTTTTGCAAATTTTGAGTCCAAATAAAATATGGACGAAAATGATACGGGGTGTTACTTAGGCCAAATATTACGCTCACACAAAATTCTATGTCGAACAGAAAACGTTTGATGGTGTAATTACGCGATAAAGTAATATCGGTCGAAAACGCCTCAAATTGAAGTGTATTATTCACGTTTTTTTGCAAATTTGCAGTCCAAATAAAATATGGCCGAAAATGATACGGGGTGTTACTTAGGCCAAATATTATGCTCACACAAAATTCTATGTCGAACAGAAAACGTTTGATGGTGTAATTACGCGATAAAGTAATATCGGTCGAAAACGCCTCAAATTGAAGTGTATTATTCACGTTTTTTTGCAAATTTGGAGTCCAAATAAAATATGGACGAAAATGATACGGGGTGTTACTTAGGCCAAATATTACGCTCACACAAAATTCTATGTCGAACAGAAAACGTTTGATGGTGTAATTACGCGATAAAGTAATATCGGTCGAAAACGCCTCAAATTGAAGTGTATTATTCACGTTTTTTTGCAAATTTTGAGTCCAAATAAAATATGGACGAAAATAATACGGGGTGTTACTCAGGCCAAATATTACGCTCGAACAAAATTATATGTCGAACAGAAAACCTTTGATGGTGTAATTACGCGATAAAGTAATATCGGTCGAAAACGCCTCAAATTGAAGTGTATTATTCACGTTTTTTTGCAAATTTTGAGTCCAAATAAAATATGGCCGAAAATGATACGGGGTGTTACTCAGGCCAAATATTATGCTCACACAAAATTCTATGTCGAACAGAAAACGTTTGATGGTGTAATTACGCGATAAAGTAATATCGGTCGAAAACGCCTCAAATTGAAGTGTATTATTCACGTTTTTTTGCAAATTTTGAGTCCAAATAAAATATGGACGAAAATGATACGGGGTGTTACTTAGGCCAAATATTACGCTCACACAAAATTATATGTCGAACAGAAAACGTTTGATAGTGTAATTACGCGATAAAGTAATATCGGTCGAAAACGCCTCAAATTGAAGTGTATTATTCACGTTTTTTTGCAAATTTTGAGTCCAAATAAAATATGGACGAAAATGATACGGGGTGTTACTCAGGCCAAATATTACACTCGAACAAAATTATATGTCGAACAGAAAACCTTTGATGGTGTAATTACGCGATAAAGTAATATCGGTCGAAAACGCCTCAAATTGAAGTGTATTATTAACATTTTTTTGCAAATTTGGAGTTCAAATAAAATATGGCCGAAAATGATACGGGGTGTTACTAAGGCCAAATATTACGCTCACACAAAATTATATGTCGAAAAGAAAACGTTTGATGGTGTAATTATGCGATAAAGTAATATCGGTCGAAAACGCCTCAAATTGAAGTGTATTATTCACGTTTTTTTGCAAATTTCGAGTCCAAATAAAATATTGCCGAAAATGATACGGGGTGTTACTTAGGCCAAATATTACGCTCACACAAAATTATATGTCGAACAGAAAACGTTTGATGGTGTAATTATGCGATAAAGTAATATCGGTCGAAAACGCCTCAAATTGAAGTGTATTATTCACGTTTTTTTGCAAATTTTGAGTCCAAATAAAATATGGACGAAAATGATACGGGGTGTTACTCAGGCCAAATATTACGCTCACACAAAATTATATGTCGAAAAGAAAACGTTTGATGGTGTAATTACGCGATAAAGTAATATCGGTCGAAAACGCCTCAAATTGAAGTGTATTTATTCACGTTTTTTTGCAAATTTCGAGTCCAAATAAAATATTGCCGAAAATGATACGGGGTGTTACTTAGGCCAAATATTACGCTCACACAAAATTATATGTCGAACAGAAAACGTTTGATGGTGTAATTATGCGATAAAGTAATATCGGTCGAAAACGCCTCAAATTGAAGTGTATTATTCACGTTTTTTTGCAAATTTTGAGTCCAAATAAAATATGGACGAAAATGATACGGGGTGTTACTCAGGCCAAATATTACGCTCGAACAAAATTATATGTCGAACAGAAAACCTTTGATGGTGTAATTACGCGATAAAGTAATATCGGTCGAAAACGCCTCAAATTGAAGTGTATTATTCACGTTTTTTGCAAATTTCGAGTCCAAATAAAATATTGCCGAAAATGATACGGGGTGTTACTTAGGCCAAATATTACGCTCACACAAAATTATATGTCGAACAGAAAACGTTTGATGGTGTAATTATGCGATAAAGTAATATCGGTCGAAAACGCCTCAAATTGAAGTGTATTATTCACGTTTTTTTGCAAATTTGGAGTCCAAATAAAATATGGCCGAAAATGATACGGGGTGTTACTTAGGCCAAATATTACGCTCGAACAAAATTATATGTCGAACAGAAAACCTTTGATGGTGTAATTACGCGATAAAGTAATATCGGTCGAAAACGCCTCAAATTGAAGTGTATTATTAACATTTTTTTGCAAATTTAGAGTTCAAATAAAATATGGCCGAAAATGATACGGGGTGTTACTAAGGCCAAATATTACGCTCACACAAAATTATATGTCGAAAAGAAAACGTTTGATGGTGTAATTACGCGATAAAGTAATATCGGTCGAAAACGCCTCAAATTGAAGTGTATTATTCACGTTTTTTTGCAAATTTCGAGTCCAAATAAAATATTGCCGAAAATGATACGGGGTGTTAATTAGGCCAAATATTACGCTCACACAAAATTATATGTCGAACAGAAAACGTTTGATGGTGTAATTATGCGATAAAGTAATATCGGTCGAAAACGCCTCAAATTGAAGTGTATTATTCACGTTTTTTTGCAAATTTCGAGTCCAAATAAAATATTGCCGAAAATGATACGGGGTGTTACTTAGGCCAAATATTACGCTCACACAAAATTATATGTCGAAAAGAAAACGTTTGATGGTGTAATTACGCGATAAAGTAATATCGGTCGAAAACGCCTCAAATTGAAGTGTATTATTCACGTTTTTTTGCAAATTTTGAGTCCAAATAAAATATGGACGAAAATAATACGGGGTGTTACTCAGGCCAAATATTACGCTCGAACAAAATTATATGTCGAACAGAAAACCTTTGATGGTGTAATTACGCGATAAAGTAATATCGGTCGAAAACGCCTCAAATTGAAGTGTATTATTCACGTTTTTTTGCAAATTTTGAGTCCAAATAAAATATGGACGAAAATGATACGGGGTGTTACTTAGGCCAAATATTAAGCTCAAACAAAATTATATGTCGAACAGAAAACGTTTGATGGTGTAATTACGCGATAAAGTAATATCGGTCGAAAACGCCTCAAATTGAAGTGTATTATTCACATTTTTTTGCAAATTTGGAGTCCAAATAAAATATGGCCGAAAATGATACGGGGTGTTACTTAGGCCAAATATTATGCTCACACAAAATTCTATGTCGAACAGAAAACGTTTGATGGTGTAATTACGCGATAAAGTAATATCGGTCGAAAACGCCTCAAATTGAAGTATATTATTCACGTTTTTTTGCAAATTTGGAGTCCAAATAAAATATGGACGAAAATGATACGGGGTGTTACTTAGGCCAAATATTACGCTCACACAAAATTCTATGTCGAACAGAAAACGTTTGATGGTGTAATTACGCGATAAAGTAATATCGGTCGAAAACGCCTCAAATTGAAGTGTATTATTCACGTTTTTTTGCAAATTTGGAGTCCAAATAAAATATGGACGAAAATGATACGGGGTGTTACTTAGGCCAAATATTACGCTCACACAAAATTATATGTCGAACAGAAAACGTTTGATGGTGTAATTACGCGATAAAGTAATATCGGTCGAAAACGCCTCAAATTGAAGTGTATTATTCACGTTTTTTTGCAAATTTGGAGTCCAAATAAAATATGGCCGAAAATGATACGGGGTGTTACTTAGGCCAAATATTACGCTCGAACAAAATTATATGTCGAACAGAAAACCTTTGATGGTGTAATTACGCGATAAAGTAATATCGGTCGAAAACGCCTCAAATTGAAGTGTATTATTAACATTTTTTTGCAAATTTAGAGTTCAAATAAAATATGGCCGAAAATGATACGGGGTGTTACTAAGGCCAAATATTACGCTCACACAAAATTATATGTCGAAAAGAAAACGTTTGATGGTGTAATTACGCGATAAAGTAATATCGGTCGAAAACGCCTCAAATTGAAGTGTATTATTCACGTTTTTTTGCAAATTTCGAGTCCAAATAAAATATTGCCGAAAATGATACGGGGTGTTAATTAGGCCAAATATTACGCTCACACAAAATTATATGTCGAACAGAAAACGTTTGATGGTGTAATTATGCGATAAAGTAATATCGGTCGAAAACGCCTCAAATTGAAGTGTATTATTCACGTTTTTTTGCAAATTTCGAGTCCAAATAAAATATTGCCGAAAATGATACGGGGTGTTACTTAGGCCAAATATTACGCTCACACAAAATTATATGTCGAACAGAAAACGTTTGATGGTGTAATTACGCGATAAAGTAATATCGGTCGAAAACGCCTCAAATTGAAGTGTATTATTCACGTTTTTTTGCAAATTTTGAGTCCAAATAAAATATGGACGAAAATAATACGGGGTGTTACTCAGGCCAAATATTACGCTCGAACAAAATTATATGTCGAACAGAAAACCTTTGATGGTGTAATTACGCGATAAAGTAATATCGGTCGAAAACGCCTCAAATTGAAGTGTATTATTCACGTTTTTTTGCAAATTTTGAGTCCAAATAAAATATGGACGAAAATGATACGGGGTGTTACTTAGGCCAAATATTACGCTCAAACAAAATTATATGTCGAACAGAAAACCTTTGATGGTGTAATTACGCGATAAAGTAATATCGGTCGAAAACGCCTCAAATTGAAGTGTATTATTCACGTTTTTTTGCAAATTTTGAGTCCAAATAAAATATGGACGAAAATGATACGGGGTGTTACTTAGGCCAAATATTAAGCTCAAACAAAATTATATGTCGAACAGAAAACGTTTGATGGTGTAATTACGCGATAAAGTAATATCGGTCGAAAACGCCTCAAATTGAAGTGTATTATTCACATTTTTTTGCAAATTTGGAGTCCAAATAAAATATGGCCGAAAATGATACGGGGTGTTACTTAGGCCAAATATTATGCTCACACAAAATTCTATGTCGAACAGAAAACGTTTGATGGTGTAATTACGCGATAAAGTAATATCGGTCGAAAACGCCTCAAATTGAAGTATATTATTCACGTTTTTTTGCAAATTTTGAGTCCAAATAAAATATGGCCGAAAATGATATGGGGTGTTACTTAGGCCAAATATTACGCTCACACAAAATTATATGTCGAACAGTAAACGTTTGATGGTGTAATTACGCGATAAAGTAATATCGGTCGAAAACGCCTCAAATTGAAGTGTATTCTTCACTTTTTTTTTGCAAATTTAGAGTCCGAATAAAATATGGCCGAAAATTTTACGGGGTGTTACCTAGGCCATATATTATGCTCACACAAAATTATAGGTCGAACAGAAAACATTTGATAGTGTAATTACGCGATAAACTAATATCGGTCGAAAACTCCTCAAATTGAAGTGTATTATCTACATTTTTTTGCAAATTTTGAGTCCAAATAAAATATTGTCGAAAATTTTACGGGTTGTTACGTAGGATGTATAATACGCCCACACAAAATTTTAGGTCCAACTGAAAACATTTGATGGTGTAATTACGCGATAGACTAATATCGATCGAAAACGCCTCGAATTGATGAAGTGTATTATCCACGTTTTTTTGAGAATTTGGAGTCCAAATAAAATATTGTCGAGAATTTTACGGGATGTTACCTAGGCCGTATATTATGCACACACAAAATTTTAGCTCCAACAGAGAACATTTGATAGTGTAATTACGCGATAAACTAATGTCGGTAAAAAATGGTTCATATTGAAGTGTATTATCCACGTTTTTTTGCAAATTTGGAGTCCAAATAAAATATGGCTGAAAATGCTACGGGGTGTTACTTAGGCCATATATTACGCTCACACAAAATTATAGCTCGAACAGAAAACATTTGATGGTGTTATTACGCGATAAACTAATATCGGTCGAAAACGCCTTAATATGAAGTGTATTATCCACATTTTTTTGCAAATTTTGAGGCCAAATAAAATATTGTCAAAAAAATTACGGGTTGTTACCAAGGCCGTATATTACGCCCACACAAAATTTTAGCTCAAACAGATAACATTTGATGGTGTCTTTACGCGATAAACTAATGTCCGTCGAAAACGCCTCAAATTGAAGTGTATTATCCACGTTTTTTTGCAAATTCAGAGTCCAAAACAAATATGGTCAAATTTTTTACGGGATGTTACCTAGGCCGTATATTAAAGCGTGAATATTTTTCGATAAGAACTTATCGCTAGGAATGAATTGCCTAGCTAACAATGATTATTAGAACCCTTAGATGCGATATAATATGAAATGTCGAAGTAATTTCGACGAATTTCGACACGTCTCAAAACACAATTTTATGGCTTAAAAAAGTCTCGATTGAATTGCAAATGACCCTCATATTACATCGATGCATTGTACTTGGTGTGAGGATTGTTCAGCGCGAATATGAATCCATTTTATTTCAGGACCCAAAATGTCGAAAAACGTGGATAATAACCTTCAAAATCGGTCGTTTTTTGCAATTTTTCGAAAGAAATGAAAGATGTTCTAAAGCGCGAATATTTTTCGACAAGAACTTGTCGATGGAAATAAAATGACTAACAATGATTATTAGAATCCTTGGATACGATATAAAATGGAATATCGAAGTAATTTCGACGGATTTCGACATGTCACCAAACACAATTTTATTACTTTAAAAAGTCTCGATTGAAATGCAAATGACCCTTATTTTACACCGATGCATTGTGTTATGTGTGAGGATTGCTCAGCACGAATATAAATCCATTTTATTCCGGAACCCAAAATATCGAAAAAAACGTGGATAATAACCTTCAAAATCAACCGTTTTTTTACTATTTTTGAAAGTGATTCGAAAGCGCAAGTTTTTTTTTTTTGACGTGAACTTGTCGATAGGAATAAAATGACTAACGATGATTATTAGAACTCTCAGATACAACATAAAATGGAGTATCGAAATAATTTCGACGGATTCCGACACATCTCAAAAGACAATCGTATGGCGCTTTTAAATGTCTCCATTGAAATCCAAATGACCCTCCTATTACCCCGGGTATATATTGTCTTTGGTGTGGGGTTTGTTCAGCGCGAATATGGATCCATTTTATTTCAGGACCCAAAAAACCGAAAAAATGTGGATAATAACCTCCAAAATCACCCCTTTTTTTTCGCTATTTTCGAAAGCGATGAAAATTATTTTAAAGCGCAAATATTTTTCGACGAAAACTTGTCAATACGGAATGAGTATATCATTACTTTGCATGCATGCAATTAATCCTCGATATAATATAAAATCTAAGCAAAATGATTAGTATTATTCGTTGCATGGCATTGTTACTTAAATTATGTAATCTAGTCTTTCCACGATGTAAACGATTCTCGATCAGTTATTTATCTTTTATATTTTAATCAAGGTAAAGAAATACGAGTAACTGATAGTGCGAAGCAATGATTCGTTACACTAGATCATTTTTAAAAAAATTATTTTATTTAAAGATGATTAAGATTAGACCGAATTATTAATGATTTTTTTTTATAATATTTTAAATATAAATCAACATTCCAAATATATATTTTTTGAGGATTTCGAAATCATATATATACTCGATTCGTCTCAAAATCTTAAAAATCAAACATTTCGAAAACATATACTTTGTATATCTCCTAGAATTTTCTTACCATTTTGATTTATTATTTCTACATATATATATATATATATATATATATATATATATATATATATATACTTTCCATATTTTTTTACGGAGTAATAATTATTCACCTTTTTATTTACGTTTATTTATTTACATTTTTATATTATTTACGAGCTGAATTTTAATTAAAGATAAACAAATAATCGAAATATTAACATTGCAAATATATATTTTTTGGAGATTTCGAAATCATATATATGTATACTCAATTCGTCTCAAAATCGATGAAATTTCGATTTATTATTTCTATATATATATACCCCATATTTTTATTAATTGCTTTTCAATAATATAAAGTAAGTTAGTATGTCATATCAACAAATCTAAGTAGTATTCTACGTTACTCTTTTGGTTACGATCATTTATTATTTATCTTTTTATATCATTTACGAGCTGAATTATAATTAAAGATAAACAAATAATCGAAACAGAATCGAATAATTTGAAAATCCAAGATGACCTCTTCCTAGATTCCCAACATATACAAGTCAAAGTGACAGAAATCACACACAAAAGTAGTGTGATGACTACTCTTAGACCAACCTTTCTTACTACACACAATTCCTTTACATAATGTGTATATATGTATATATATATATATATAAAGTCACCTTTTTATCTTAAGATTATATAATCGAATCTCGAACACATATTTGAATATGTAAAACGGGTCAAATATCGTCTCATCAAAACAATCTTTCTAATATATATACCTGTCATGGTAAAAATCAACTCGTTTACTACAGTAATTAAACATTCGTCGGTTCAGTTTATTTGGGTTAGGGCAGATCGATTTAGGTTACGAATCAAACTTAGGTCTGGGGTCTGGACGTCTGGTTAGTTTTGGTAGGTCTAGATACGGTACTTGAACTTAAGATCCGATTTTGACCCGGTCAAATTAGAATGATTCCGAACTTTTATTGTACAAAACGAGTCGATATCCCAAAAAAATTGAAAATAACGAACACGAAAGTAATTCGAACCCTAAATGATCCGAACGATCGAACCTGAATGATCCGAACGCTAAAAAAGTTAGTAGAAAATAACAAATTCGAAAATGATTTTAACCCGAAATGATCTGCTCTGATTCTTCTGACCCAAAAACGATTTGACCTAAACTGAACTCCACCCAAGTATCTTTTCATTTGATTCGTTAGTTTGACTAACGATTTAAGAGTGATATCATAAGACCGATATCATATTCATATACTCGTTTTAAACGAGAATCTTTTGAGTAATATTTTATTTATTTATTTATTTATTAATTTATTTTATTTAAGATTGATGAGGTAGATATACTTCCCCTCCGTTTCTTTGATATCTTCCACATTTCCTTTTTCAACCATTTCTTTGATTTCTTCCACTTTCCTTTTTTTCTATCACATTTCTCTCTTACCTAGGTGGCCCACTTCCTTTACTCCTTCTCTACCTTTACTTATTTTATTATTTTTCTTAAGAAATGTGTCACTTTTAAGGTGGAAGAAATCATAGAAACGGAGGGATCCCTCCGTTTCTTTGATATCTTCCACATTTTCTTTTTCAACCATTTCTTTGATTTCTTCCACTTTCCTTTTTTTCTATCACACTTCTCTCTTACCTAGGTGGCCCACTTCCTTTACTCCCTCTCTACTTTTACTTATTTTATTATTTTTCTTAAGAAATGTGTCACTTTTAAAGTGGAAGAAATCATAAAAACGGAGGAAGTAATAATAATAGAGGCATTCAGTGTTGGAGTATCCCTAGTGTTGTAGGGGAGGGGGGGGGGGGTCCTTAGTTTTAAGGGAGCAGTGACTTAAATCAGTAGAATTAGATATCAACTTTTAGCTTTTCAAGATTCTTGATGATTTTAAGGAGAAAGACTTGTCCATCATTCATTATTATTATTATTATTATTATTATTATTATTACAACTATTTACCAAATATTATTATTACTCCTAGTATCGCAAAGTACATATAAATATATCCGTCACAAATTTATAACGAGTCAAAAATATTTATTTATATGGGTATTTGAAATTTGACCAGACCGGTCACGTGTTTGTGACAAATATATATATATATATATACTCGTCATAAGAAACTCACAAACTAATAATTTGACCCGAAACTGACACTACTACCCGAACTTAAGACCTATTATTACACAATTTCTCGTTCATCGTGAGTATATATATATAATATATTCGTCACAAACTCGTAATGAGTCAAGTGTCTATTTATATGGATATTCGAATTTGTCTTTAAAACAGTTCATACAAGTTGTATTTTGACCCATCACGTGTTTAGGTGTTTATGACAGATTACTCGTCACAAAGAAGACGTAATGTACGGTCATTATTATTATTAGACCTTGCAAAACTAACTCGATCTGAATATCTCTGCTTAAACTCAGAGTTGATATCCAAACTTACGACCTAAATTTAACTCGTAACCCGAATCAATCCGGCCTAATCTGAATGCCTCGAACCTTTACGGTAGGAAACGAATGCTTGAACCCGAAATGATCCAGCCAAATCCGAAGTTATCCCACTTCCTGTAACCCGACCTAAAATTAACTCGACCTAAACCCGACCCAGTTCACCCGTTTACCATGATGTAAGTAATTATTACTACTACTCTACTTGTTGTTTTAATTGTTGTACTATCATTAATTACACTTACACCCCTCACTCATTTACTTTTACTATTCCAAAAGTTACACAAAAATGACCCTACTTGACTCACAGACTTTTACTCAACGGACCAATAGACTATCCTCGTGAATTTTACTGCCACTTTCACGTACACTATCCTCCAATTACTCCCTCCGATTCTTATCGATCATACCGTATTCATAAAATACGAGTATTTAATCGAAGATGTTTTAACTTAATGGTTAAAACTAGTTGTGACAATAGGTCACAATTCTCCTATATTGTAATGCGACTAAGTGCACGCTTTGTTGAACAAAAAAAAATACGAGTATTTACAATATTTAGATAATATCGTTCCCGTATTTGGTGTGGAGTTTGTTCAGCGCGAATATGGATCCATTTTATTCTGAGACCAAAAATGCCGAAAAAACGTGGATAATAACCTTCAAAATTGACAGTTTTTTTGTTATTTTTCAAAGCGATGAAATATGTTCGAAAGCGCGAGTATTTAAATATTTAGATAATATCGTTGTGAATATTTAGGTATCTTGTGAAAATAGGTCACAGGTTCGAATCCCGCTCCCCTATATTATAATGCGACTAAGTGCGCGCTTCGTTGAACCAAAAAAAAAAAAGTACGAGTATATTTACAATATTTAGATAATATCGTTGTGAATGAATAGTCTTGTTTTTTTCGTGTAATAGAAGATGGGTTCATGATCAATTATAAGTCGAGACTAGAACGCATAAAACGGAACCAAACGAGGCACAGAAACACCTTCAATAATGTCTCGTTGAATCAGATCAAATAACTCTGGCGACCTGTCGGAGTCTCTCATTCTTTCATCGATCATCCGACCATTAGCTAGATAATTAAGGTACGCGTTAGCTTCCCCATAAACATGTTAGATTTACACCCGCCTGTTAATTATTTTATTTTATTTAATAATACTCTATATATTAACGTGCGATCAGTGGATGCACGTTATAAAAAAACCGTTTTTATTTAAATAATAATAGTGGGGGGCCAAGTCATAAGATATAATTTTGTCACAAGAATAATGAAAATGAAATGAGATGTAAGAAATGCAGCAAGTGGTGTGAAAAAGCTGCTACACTATAAAATAATACTCTTCCTCGTTCAAATCCAAATGATACGTTTCTTTTTTTATATTTGTTGGGACACGTTGCACAGCGTTAATATCTTTCGTTTTATATCAACATAAATTACTCTGTATAAAAATTTGATACCGTATTCTTAATCTACTCGTAAAGACGAATTAAACAAGATCTCACGTGACTATATTTTGTATCGTATTCATTCATTCAATTTATTTTTATGGAGCAATGAAATAACCTTTGCTTTGACTCAGATTTCATTATTCAACTTTGAACTCACATACTCACACACATTATTTATTTGTCCCTACATTCTATCCACATCAATCTCTATAGTCACCCATGAAAAACCCGTCTACTGACAAGTTGAAAAGGTTTTCAGAATCGTAACCATGATCAGATTTTCGATAATAGTACGAGTAATAGATTAGAGTTCCAAATCAAGAATTAAAATTGTGCCTCTTAAATTCATTTGACGATTTCGTACTTCTGTAATATGAAAGATTCTTAGAATCGAAACCGAAACCGAAACCTTGACTCGATAATACAATCTATATCCTCTCCTCCCGAAACTCGTCTACTAATTAACAAGTTCAAAAGGTCTTCAGAATCGTAAATCAAAAACCCTAACACAATAATATGATCTGGATCGCTTAAGTTAGTCACTCATCGAGTAACGGTAACAGTTTAGTGCAACTAGTGCTCTCTTTCCAACTTACAAAAGAAAATATATTACTCCATGCATCGATATTCTTAATCTCATACAGACGAATCAAACAAGATCTTACATAACTATATTTTCTCTTATAGATTATCGGGGATATTAACGATTCTCTTAGGTTCTAAATAGTGTCCAAAAGAGAAGCGTATATACCCTCTGGATTTAAACAGAGAGAGTACTTACGAAGAGTATTTTCATCAAAGATAAACAAACTACGGATATTGATTCACTAAAAGAAGTGAGAGGTCTAGACTCTAGAGACTTATACCCATAAGGCCATAACACTTTGCTCATATTTCTCCCCCACTCCCTACATCTCCCCCCATTCCTCTCCAAATCTCACTCTTTCACTCTTTCACTCTTTCTCCCTTTCTCTCTAATCATCCCACACCAAGTCAAATTACCAAACTACCCTTTTCCCTAATCACATGCATGGCACACCAACAACACCCACAACAACAACAACAACAACACCCACAACAACAACAACAACAACAACAACACCCACAACAACAACAACAACAACAAGAGCAACAACAAGGGTTAGTGATGGGAATGAGAGAATATAGAAAAGGTAATTGGACACTTCAAGAAACAATGATCTTAATTGAAGCCAAAAAAATGGATGATGAAAGAAGAAAACTCACCAAAAAACACTCTACTAATTACCCTAATAATCCCTTAAGTACCCCCCCTAACCCTAACCCTAATCCCTTAAGCCCTAATCCCTTAATTAGGCCAATAATAGAACTAAGGTGGAAATGGGTAGAAGAATATTGTTGGAGAAAAGGTTGTTTAAGAAGTCAAAACCAATGTAATGACAAATGGGATAATCTCATGAGAGATTACAAGAAAATTAGAGATTATTCTAGAACTCTCTCCTCCTTAATTATCCCTAATCCCCCCACTAATCCTCCTCCTAACCCTAATCATCCTACTAATCCTACAATTAAGAGTTATTGGGAAATGGATAAGGTAGAAAGAAAGGATAAAGGGTTACCTACAAATATGTTACCTCAAATATATCAAGCTTTGTTTGAAATAGTTGAACCCAACTCGGGTTCAACTACAGGTTGCACTGCCACGGACACAGGAACGGGAACGGGAACTAGTACTAGTGTTCCTATGCAGTTTCTACAAATGCCACCACCATCACCGTCACCGTCACCATTGTTTTATTCACCGTCACTACCACAACCACAACCACGACCGCTACTACCTACATTAGGTACGTAGTTTTTTTTTTTTTTTTTTTTTTACGGTCAAAGTTGTAAAAACGTATTTACAACTTTGACCGTTGAATATAATTACTCGGGTAAGAATTAATTTAGGTTTGATTCTTACCCGAGTAATTATATCTAAAGTACATCTAACGTACGAGAACTCTTATTTATTACTAGGATTATTTTATGATTAGTTATTTTCATGATTTTTTATTTACTTTTTTTATGGTTATTATAACTCTATATATTGGAGTATAGTTTTAAGGGTGGTCTAATAATAAGTTCAAAAGGGTTTCAAAATCGTAAATTCTTGTATGAAACGGTGATTGCCTTTTTTTATTTAATTTTAAATTTTTGTCAATATGATCATTAATGTGTTTTATTAGACGTTTCACAATAATTTTATTGTGTGACCGACTAAATCAATAGTTTTTACTTTGTTCCGATTATCTCGGACGAAAATTTGACTTTCCGACCCAAGTTTCTGAAATTCATTCGACGACCCTACATTCTATCGATCATTGCATTATTGTGTGTTGTTGTAAAGAGTAAATAATTTGAAAATATATTAATTTCACAAATATTATCATTATCAATTAATCTTAGTACATTGCACTCTTATAAGTTCACTAGTTATACTAAAATCATTAATATATATTATTATATTTATTTCACAAATATTATTATTATTATTATTATTATTATTATTAACAATTAATCTTAGTACATTGTACTCTAATTATCATATGATCATTTATTTATATGTGGCTTAATTTTATTTTGTTTTGGTACAATATATGGCTTAATTATTTACTTTCTCCATTTTCTTTTTATCTTCCCAATTTTCTTTTCGGTCCACTTTTTTTTTATCTTCCCATTTCATTTCTTTCCTTTTTGGTCCATAATTTTTACCATACTACCCTTACTATTTATAACACTTTCCATCTTTATTATTTCCTATTTTACCCTCACTATTTTTTTAATTTATTATTTTATATTCATTATAAAAAAAAGTGGGCCAAAAGTAAATGGGAAGATAAAAAAAAATAGAGGAAGTATTATATTCAAAAGGTTTTCAAAATCGAAATCATTAATATATTATTATTATTATTAATCTTATTTTATTATTATTATTATTATTATTATTATTATTATTAACAATTAATCTTAGTACATTGCATTGTACTATAATTATCATATAATCATTTAATTCAATTCAATTTAATTTATACTTGCCTTAATTATAATGTAAAACGATCTTATACTAATGTAATTTTGATTGGATTAGAGTTAGAAGTAAGCGAACAATCGCAACCAGAGTCATCAGCAAAGAAAAGACGAAAGGAAGAACGGGTTAATATTATTGAAGCACCGGTCCAACAACAACAACAACAACAACCACCGAGCACAGACGCTCCAACAACAACAACAACTACTACGACTACTAATACTACGTCGTTACAAGAAATAAGTTTGGGTATTAGTCGGACCGCTTCAATTATTTCAGTAGCGGTCCAAAGAAATGAACGAAACGAAGAGAGGAGACATAAGGAAATTATGGAAATTAATGAGAGTAGGTTAAGATTTGAAGAATCTAGATTAGAGGTTATTAAACAAGGGTTTAGTAACTTAAATGATTCTATTAATCATCTTGCTAATTCCATTCTTACTTGGGCTAATAATAATAATAATAATAATAATAATAATAATAATAATAATAATAATAATAATTAATAATAATAATAATAATTAATAATAATAATAATAATAATAATAATAATAATTAATAATATTGCTAATTATTCCATTTGATCCCGGTCTGGTTTATTGATGCTGACGGGTTTTGAACCTCGTATTGCTAATATTTCTAATATAATATGGGCAAATAATAGTACAACTTTCCATGATCCCGGTTTAATTTATTGATGTTGACGGGTTTTGAGCCTCATATTGGTAATTATTCATTTTTTTACATGGGTTTATTAATATAATAGTATTTCTTAGAATCCAGATCCTGATCCCGGTTTATTGATGCTGACGGGTTTTGAGCCTGATATTGGTAATTACATTCTTAATTACATGGGTTAATTAATATTAGTACGTATTTCCTAGGATCCCGGTTTACTGATGCTGACGGGTTTTGAGCCTCATCATAGATCTCATCAAGGTCGTTCATTAATTAGGATCCCGACTCATTGATGCTGACAGGTTTTGAGTCTGAAGTGATATATGATATATATATAGACCGGTTTTAATTAAATTAATCTTCGATATATATTAGAACAATTATATTAATTTGTGATTGAGTTGATTAATTAATTACCTAGGATTTACTTATTATTAATTCCTAAGTATATTATTATCCATGATTAATTGTAAGATGATTGATATTATTTTTTTTAATATAATGTACATAATTTTCTTTATATTAACCTAAACCGAGTTCATTTTCTCAACGATTAGGTTAATATCAACAGATCAGATTTTGTGTGCGATCGTTATATGATAAAACAAAGAAAACGGTCATTTTATCGTGCAAAATGGTGATTTTTTTTTCCCTCGATTCCATGATCATATATATACAACGATTGTACAGTATAATTATTTCTCGATTTTTTATTTATTTGGGATTTGGGAAAAATAAGATGGACGTGAAATATGGTCAATGCATGTCGATTTGGTGGGATGGCAACAACAACAAAAGGCTGCCATTTCTATTTAAGACAATTTAATGACATTTCATCTTACCTAAATCTACTAAGATACCGTCTTTTTATTCTAATTAATTTTTTCGAGATATTATCTTTTATTAAATTATTGGGAAATATAACGTTAAAAAATAATAATTAAATAAATAAATAAATAATGTAGATCTACTGAGAAACCGTCTTTTTATTCTAAATAAAGTTTTTGAGATATCGTCTTTTATTAAATTATTGAGAAACATAACGTTAACAAAATAATAATTAAATAAATAAATAACTCGTCTCTCGTCAAGGAATTTCATCTACACCATCTTCAATTTTTCAACTTGTTTGTTATAATAAACCGATGGAAAATTCAAATTATGACGAGTCAATTTGAGTTACCGATCAAACACAGATTATTCAGAGTCAGACCATATCATTTTGATGATCGCGGGTCATTTGTACCACGTTTATTAATTACTCCGTATACTATGTAGCTCCCTTTCAGTTTCAGTCGTTCAACTTTTACGTAATACAGAGGATATTATCTTGAGAATAATTTTAATTAAAGATAAATAAATGATCGAGACGGATGAAGTAATTAATACAGTAACAAAACAATGATGAAGAATCATTTTTGTTCATGGGAAAAAGATTAGATTTTTACATAATTACATGCATTTTAATTACACTTTGTAATTAGTACTAGTAATCAACAACAACACCATGCATGCAACAATGCTAATCATTTGTTTTAACTTGGTTTTAACCCATGCATGCAAATATATGCAATCATCATGCAAATCACAAAATATTCTTCGATTAGTAATATTATTTGACCCGTCATTCAAAGATTTGTGAACGAATATATATACGTCGTTTTTTCACGATTAAACAGTTTTTTATTGATGCTGTTGGTTTTTCACGTATCGGCATGATAAAATGTGCTTTGTTCTTGCGCAAACTTTGTGTGGCCATTTCATATGACCCCATAAACAATCCGTGCGATTTACTGTCATTTTTGTTTCGGACCCCTAAAATATCGAAAATTTGTGTATTATACACTTCAATTTGAGCCATTTGGAGGGTCCTAACGTGGTAGATTTCATTTTGTCCTGATTTTTTTTACCATGAAACTAGGGACGCGTCAGAAGGTTCAATTTCAAGCCAAAACAAAAACTATACGTCGCATTAGTTTTCGTCAAATGTTGGTTTTTCACGTATCGACACGATCAAATGATCTTTGTTCTTGCTCAAATTTCGTGTAGCCATTTCATATGATCCTATAAACACTTCGTGCGATTTTCGGTTATTTTTGTTCTGGACCCCCAAATCTCCGAAAATCGTGTATTATACACTTCAATCTTAGCCGTTCGAAAGATCCTATCGGATTAGGTTTCATTTTGTCATCATTTTTCTGCCATGAGTCTGGGGGCGCATCAAAAGATACCCGGGGCGATATCAAGCCAAAACAAAAACAATACGTCGCCTTTTCACAATTAACTTATTTTCGTCAAATGCTGGTTTTGACGTATTGGCACGATCAAATGATCTTTAATTTATTCATGCTCAAATTTTGTGTAGCCATTTCATACTACCCTATAAGCACTTTGTAAAATTTCCGGCCACTTTTGTTCCGGACCCCCAAATCTCCAAAAATCGTGCATTATACACTTCAATCTTAGCCGTTCGAAAGGTCCTACACTCCTACCGGATCAGTTTTCATTTTGTCATGTTTTTTACGCCACGTTTCTGGGGACGCATGAGAAGATACCATGTCCAATTTCAAGCCTAAACAAAAACTATACCTCACATTTTCACGATCAAACAATCTTCTACCAACGCTAATTTTTCACATACCGACACCGCACCCACAAATATTCTCTATTCTTGTTCAATTAATATCGATGTTTTTGAAGTAATTTATGCCACGTGTCCGGGGACGCATGCATCAGAAGGTACTATGTCCGATTTCAAACCCCAAACAAAACTATACTTCCCCTTTTCACGATCAAACAATCTTCTACCGACGTTGATTTTTCACACATCGACACCCACAAACGTTCTCCACTTTTAGTCATTAATATACTAATATCGACGTTTCTAAAGTAATTTGTGCCACGTGTCCGGGGATGCATCAAAAGGTACCATGTCTGATTTCAAACCCCAAACAAAACTATACTTCCCCTTTTCACGATCAAACAATCTCTACCGACATTGGTTTTTCACATACCGACACCACACCCACAAAATGTTCTACTCCCTCTGTTTCATTGATATCTTCCACATTTCATTTTTCAATCATTTCTTTGATTTCTTCTACTTTTCTTTTTTCTATCACACTTCTCTCTTATCTAGTGACCCACTTACTTTACTCCCTCTCTACTTTAACTTATTTTATTGTTTTTCTTAAAAAATGTGCCACTTTTAAGGTGGAAGAAATCAATGAAACGGAGGGAGTATGTTCTTGTTCAATTAATATCGACATTTCTGAAGTAATTTGTTGACGGTAAAGTGTAATTGGGTTAGGTTTGAGTGGGATGGTAATAGTAGGTAAAAGTAAAAGAGTATAGAGTGGTTGTCATGTAGTGAAGAGAAATTGGGCCAGCTAAGAAAGAGAGAGGGATGGTACAAAGGAGGGTGCAGGAGTAGCAGCTATTATGCAGCTATGCTGCTGCATCAGCATCAGTAATTCAGTAGCAGCAGCAGCAGCAGCACAGAAGTCAGTTTGACCAGAGCTATTAGTGTTGACTCTTGGTCCCACCCACCTTTCACCCTTTGAGGTATTATTCGTAGTATTGTAATATACGAGTAACTGGTCAAATATTACTCATATTTTGTACTATTCATATAATATGAGTAGGTCTCGTGAAAATTCGATAGGACACACTATTATGTGAAAATTCGATAGGACACACTATTATGTGAAAATTCGATAGGACACAATAATACGACCCTTGAGTGGGTCGAAAAACCCACACGACCCAACCCATTTCCGGATTTTTTTTTCTTTTAATTTGGATCGATTTGTATAATAAATCTTGATTTTCGTAGATTAATTAGGATTTAATTTGCGTATTACTCGTATTTGTTAATTACGTTTATTAAATTGTATTAAGTCGTTAATTAATCTAATTAACTTTTTAAAATCACAGGCGTAACAATAATCGAAAAAACGGTTTTATTATCGAGTTCTAATAAACCGATACTTTATAAAATGTAAATGTGATAATATTTCGAGAATTAATTGCAAATGAGAACTTGTCATTTTGCGTAATTCCATGTAGTATTAATTATATAGGAAGTCGGTTTTGGTTTATTACGATAATCGAAAAAGACGGTTTTATTATCGAGTTTTAATAAATCGATAATCTATAAAATGTTAAAGTAATATTATTTCGAGAATAAATATCAAGGGCAAAGCCGTCATTTTACGTAATTAACGCCGACGGTAAGAAGTAAAGCGCCGACGGTAAAAAGTAGTCCCCTGTGAGAGGTTTTTTTGTTAACGGTAATGAGAAACTGTCTTTCAAAAGTTTTTGGGTTCAACCATCTCGGTACAAAAAATAAATAAAAAAATTAGTCGTATTGTAATATAACTGGTCAAATACTACTCCGTATTCAGATCATATAGTAATATGAGTAGGTCTCGTAAAAAAACAAAAAGGGAATTCGATAGGACACGTTGTTATGTGAGAGTGGTCTTATAACGGTGATGAGAAATTGTCTCTCAAAAGTTCAGGTTCTTAGGTTCATGTAGGTTGAATGATAAACCAACTCGGCGAAACAAAAAAAAAATTAAAAAAAAAAAAAAAATAGTAGGACCCACCAGTAAGTATGTGAGTGGTGTCTCGTTAAACGTTATTGAGATACCGTCTTCTAAGTTCTTGTATTCTGGTGAACCCAAACCGGTTATTGAACTCAATATTTTTGTTGGTTGGGCTAATTGCTGAAATGGGCCGGTAATTTACTATTGTTATCCGTTTGGCCCAACCTGGAAACCGATGTCAATGGAGCTTTTTCTACTTGTCGAGTGGTGTGATACGTCCATGGCACGTCCCCAGCCTGCCTGACTCGTTTTTTTCCTCGATTGCAGTTTCTGATACTCACAGCAAAGAATCAAAAACATGGGATTTATGAAGAGAAAACTCGGAATCTATCTACGAATTTCACACATGTACAGGGTACACAGAATGCAACATTCAGGTAATGCTGATGTGCAGTAAGTATTACTTACAGCAAAGAATCGAAAACATAGGATTTATGAACAAAAAACTCGGAATGATATCAACAAATTCACACATGTATAGGGTACACAGACTGCAACATTCGGGAAAGGCTGATGTACATCGAAAACATAGAATCTATGAACAAAAAATATGGAATCTATCGACAAATTCACACATGTACAGGGTACACAGAATGCAACATTCAGGTAATGCTGATGTGCAGTGAAGTATACTTGCAGCAAAGAATTGGAAACATAGGATTTATGAACACAAAACTCGGAATCTATAGACAAATTCACACATGTACAGGCTACACAGAAAGAATGCAACATTCAGGTAATGCTGATGTATAGGACGGATCGAGGAATGTTTACTCAGACTTTCCATGGAGCAAACTCCCTGAAAACATTCAATCTCTTCTTCTCCTGCGGCTGTAGTTGCCGTTCTTCTTCCTCCTCTTCTTCTTCGACGATATCAGCCCAACTCTTCTTACCTTTGCAGGATGCAAAATTGGTTTCAGTTTCAGTTTCAGGTACGTTTTCTTTCGAGTCACCAAACTGCAGTCTCCTTGGAAAACGGTTTACTGCATCGTTCCTGCAAGACCCTTTTCGCCAGTCACCACTGTCTGTCATTCTCGAACCTGTTCTAGGCTGAGTGAACGGGCTAACAGGAGGTTTTCCTGATGGAACCGGAGGGGTGTGCAGCGGATCTCTCCTAGGTTGAGTCAGTGGACTTTTCAGACATTTACGGTCTGTGAAAGGGTCGTGTTTGTAAGGTGAGAACGCAAAGACGCTGGTATTCGTAGGGTTGTTCTCTTTTTCCGATAACAGCTTTACTGCACGCTCATAGGATCTGGCGTATGACTCGTCCATCTTTCCTCCAAGGGCTGAGGATTCGATACTTTGCAGCAGGAATTTCGCTTCTGTAATGCTGTTCATGCACATTAAACAGACTGCTAGATTGCATTGCTTGTTCCTGTCTGGCTCAATCGACAGCGCTTTCCTGCATTGAAAATGAAAATGTCGTAAACTGATTTCAAAATGTCGGAGGAAGGAAAACTGATTTGATGGGACTGAAGCGCGTAAATTTACCTGTAGTATTCTTCAGCTGTTCTGTATTCATTCAACTGCAAGTAAGCCCACGCCAAGTTCCCTAACAACCTGCAAAATTCACGACACTTGACACTCAGACATGGGTATGACACCAAGACACTTCATTTTACGCAAAATTTTCATAAAAATAGTCGAGTCTGAAAAAAAGGTTAATAAACCTTGCATATTCTTGTCGAGGGCATACAGGAACACGCCTTCCATGAGATCGTCCCATTCTTAAACTCTTCCCACCAAAACGATTCATTTCTTCAACACGCTGTAACTTGAGACGAAGAATCTCGATCTCCTCCTCTAGCCTACCAGACCTCTGATGAACAAAGTCGAAAATTTTATCAAAAATGTATGAAATATTGTAATATCGTTTTTTTTGGGATTAAAGTCGATACCTTGTACAGTTCAACTAGGATATTATCAATGGATTCTTGAGAATCGGAAGGGCAGAGATGACGAAAAGATCTGATAGCCTCGATGGCTTCGTCTGGTCGATTCAACTGTTTCATTACTGCAGCCATGTCCTTTAGAGCACTGTCAACCCTGTCGCCGGAGTTTATAGCATTCCAGAATAATGATACGGCTTTTCCGGGATCCTTCTCTACCATCTAGACAACAAATACAGTATAAACACGAATTGCAAATGACAGACGAAAACAGTATAAACACGAATTGCAGATTGAATCAAGAAAATTCCATCAAAACCCTAAAAAAATTACTCAAATTACATTCAAACATACACATAATAATCAAAGAAAAGGAGCTAAATGCCTCAAGATAACACGAAACTTGATCACAAGAACATCCGAAATTGTCAAGTCGTCTCCAAAAACAATCATGTAGAAGGTGTAATAATGGACAAGCATATTGAATCAAGAAAAATTCGATAGAAACCCGAAGATTGAACTCAGATTTCTGGACAATGGAAATTCATGCAAGCTCTCAAGGGAATGAACTAAAATGCTCAAGAAATCGAGAAATTCGATCACGAGAACTCGAGTTTTGATCAAAAAGTTCCCACAAACAAGCAAATTGAATCAAGAAAAATCGATAGAAACCCGAAAATTGAAGTTGGATTTCTGGACAATGGAAACCCTAGAATTCTCCAGAAATCAATCGATTCAATCACAAGAACTCAACTTTATCCAAACCCTAAAATTTCCAGAACCCAATAAATTCGATCACAAGAACAACTAAAACCCCAAATCAATTGAACCCATGAACGATCAAAACTAAAGAATTACTCAAAATGTAATAGACCTGCACATGCTTGGCTTTGACATAAGGAGAATCACCAAGTGGGATTTTATGAATAACATGATAAAATTCTTCAGATTTTGATGGCTTCTTCTCTGACATCCATGTCTTTGATTGGATTGAAGCTCTCGACTTCAACAATGGCGGCGGAGTGTAAAACCCTGTTCTTGGTAAGTAGTACTCGCCTCCGTTTTGATCCTTGCTCCACATTTTTCTTGCTCGAAATTCGACTGTTCGGAATTTCAATTACGATTACAATCACAATTACGATTACGATTCCGATTACAGAGAATTGGGATTCAAGGTTGAAGAAGAAGATGATGAGTAATTAGCCGTTAATAATATTTGAATGTTGTTTATGTTTTGGGGGGGAAGCCTGAATTTATATGTAACGGTTATATAATTTTTTATTATTTTATTTTAATTTTATTTTTAATACAAATTATTTTTCGTGACGGGAATATTTTTCGTTGAATTTCGAACAGATCGAGTATCGTAGAAAAGTAGACCTGTCAAACCGATCGAGTCGTGTCGTGTTCGTGTTCGTGTTCGTGTTCGTGTTCGTGTTCGTGTCATTGGTAAACGGGTCACGAATCCCTTAACCCAAACCCGACCCATTTAAGTTTCGTGTTGGGTTCGTGTTGACCCACTTACATAAATGGGTCATCAACCCTCAACCCAAACCCATTTATTTCGTGTCGGGTTCGTGACGTGTTTTCGTGTCATGTCCATATTTGGAAAGTATTAATATATTGATGTTAAAAATGATTAAAAATATTTACACTAATTTAATAAACAGGTTATTCGTGTCAGTTTCGTGTTTTGGGACCTCAACCCAAACCCGACCCAATTAAATCTCGTGTCGTGTTCGTGTCGACCCACTTACATAAATGGGTCATCAACTCTCAACCCAAACCCGTTTATTTCATGTCGTGTCATTTTTTTGCCGACTCTATAGAAAAGACAAATGTGAATTGTATACTAAGATGGTAAGATCCGGTTCTTTTGGACCGAAATAAACTGAACCGAACTGAAACTGACTGTGAGACAAAATGAATCTTCTGACGCTGGACTTAACTGAACTGAACTGAACCGTGACGGTGGTCTACTAAATAATTTAGGGTTTGAGGAAGACACGAGTGTCGACTAACGCTCCTTCCCGAGAATGAAGAGTGTTATTTATACTAGGTCGTAAGAATTGTGACGAGTTCAGATCGACTTTTCAGTGGGTCGGGTCGAATACATGTCAAATTCAACTTTTTCAATATCGGGTCGAATCAATCGGGTCGGGTTGGGCAAAATGAATAGTAGAAGTAGTAGACATTTCAGTCGGTCCATCCACATCATATTGGACACGTAAGTTAAACACAAAACCCAACAAATGATTCACCACCACATATCAACCCACACCCTCTCTTCCATTACATCACACTTTATACTTACAAAAAAAATTCATTCCGTAACGAATATACCCGTCACAAATTCTTGACACGTAAGTTATCTGTTCACATTTCGATTTTATCTCATCAATCCATACTCGTGATATTTGACCTGTATGACGAACATATCTGTTATAAATTGATGACTGTTACTGTACTTCCTAGACCCTAGACATCCCGATTTTTATCTCATCGGTTCATATTTGACCCGTGTAATGAATAGATCTGTTATAAATTGATGACGAGTCAGTATCTCACCCATCTGGCTAGATAAAAACAAGCATTTGTTACTTCCTACGGTTCCTAGACCCCAGGCATCACGGTTTTATCTCATTTTACTATACACGTAATATTTGACCCGTGTCATGAACATATCCATCCCAAATATATAACAAATTGATATCTCACATTCCCACCCATTTTTGGCAAATAAAGACAAACTTTTGTTACTCACCAAACATTCCGATTTTATCTCTTCTATCCACATACTTGGTACGTGATATTTAACCCCTGATATGGTCTGATAAAGACAAGCATCTGATACTTCATCGACATCCCGATTCCATCTCATCTTTTCATACACACAGATATTTAACCCATCACAAATCCCCGACAATCTGCTCTATACACTCACTCTCATTGCTCCAATAAATCGAGAATCTCGAGGCCATTTACAATGAGATATCGTCTCTTAGTACACATATTCCATACATTACATACACTCACTCTCATTACTTCAACAAATCGAGAATCTCGATATCATGTCTGATGAGATACCGTCACACACCTACTCTCACTACCAAAACAAATCAAGAATCTCGACACCATATCTACTAAGATACCGTCTCTCAGTACATCTGTTCAATACACTATACACACTTTACTCTCACTACTTCAACAAATTGAGAATCTCGATATCATGTCTAACGAGATACCGTCACACACTTACTCTCATTACTACAACAAATCGAGAATCTCAACACTGTATTTACTAAAATCTCGTCTCTCAGTACACCTGTTCCATTCCATACCTTACACAGACTCACTCACTTTCATTACTTCAACAAATCGAGAATCTAAATTTAATAAGATACCGTCTCTCAATACGCTTGCATCACACACTCACTTACTCTCATTATTCCATTCCATTTTTCTTCATTTTTGTTGAGTTTCCTTTTATATATTCATTCATCTTCTTTCCCTCATATATACTACTCCCTCCCCACCATAATGTTCTTCCCACTTTGACTTTGACTTGGTACATGGATTAAGAAATGGATAATGAAAGGTGGTAAATTATTTGGTGGGATTCAAGATGTCAAATCATAAAAAGTAACCAATAGGAAGAGAGTATAATGGATAAATAAGGAAAGTTTTGAAGTGGGAAAATCTTAGTGGAGTTTTCTTTTAAGGAAAGTGGGAAGATCTTAGTGGGGGGAGGGAGTATACAGTAACTCTCCCGTGAAACCGTCTCACGATAATTTTATCGTGAGACCTCTCACATAGGGGCCACAGGGGTGGTTACAAATTTAGTAACCACCTCTTATATGAAACGTCTCACGATAAAAACGGTCTCATACAAGTTTTTGTGTATACTATATGATGTGATGTGATGAGGTGTCTTGTCTTTTCTTTCATGCTTTCATCACCTTCTTCTTCCTATAAAATCACTTTCTATTAATATGAAGGATCTTCCTTTTTCTCTCATATATTCTTACTCCTTGCTCCTTTACTTAACTACATACTCATCACTTTTTTTCTATTTTTTTTTTAAAAAAAAAATTAAGGGAATTACACTTGCAAATTCAAGGTTGGTTTTTTAATTTTGATTGAAAATTGAAAAAAAAAAAAAACTTTTAATTCTCTTAATTTATATTTCCTTCGTTTCATTAAGATTGTCTCGTTTCATTAGAATATTACTCGTATTATTCAGTGAATTATTAATTTTAATTTTTTTGATTGCAGGTTGAATTCAATTAGGGAAGCATGAGCTCTTCTGCTAATGATTGTTCTGGTAATTACTCCTATATTCTTGTTAATTCCAGTTTTGAATTGGGTTTTTGTTGAATTTTAGATTCTTATTATATTTATATGTAATTTTTTTTGCTTAATTTTGGAAAATTATAATCTTAGGTTATTTTTTTGCTTAATATTTTTGCTGTAATTTGGAAAATTTTAATCTTTGGTTATTTTTTTTTTTAGCTTAATTCCAGTTTTGAATTGGGTTTGTGTTGGAATTTAGATTCTTACTAAATCCGTTCATTATTTTTCGCCCAATTTCATGAATATTTTCGAAGAATAATATCTTTGTGTGTGTATTTTTTTTTTTTTTGCAGTAATTTGGAAAAATAAATAAATTCCAGTTTTGAATTGGGTTTGTGTTGGATTTTATTATACTTTTGCTGTAATTTGGGAAAAAAATAAATAAATAAATAAAATTAATCTTTGGTTATTTTTTTGATTAATTTTGGAAAAAAGGGTTGTTGTTCTTGTTGTTTCAAACTTTCAATTCACCTGAGAAACAAACTTAGGTTTAATGAATTGTTGAATTTAGGTTTTACGAGTTCGGTTTCCGAATTTGCTATGAATTCTACTCTTATAGAAATATGTGTATTTCTAGTAAAGAATATGCTCGAATTCGCTCTTAACGATTCACAATTCGCTCTTGATATGTTGGTATTGTTTTTGGTATTATACTCAATTTGGAAAGTTTTAACCTTTGTGTTTGTTCCCCTTAATTTCGGAAAAAAAAACCGTCTTTTTTTTGGGAAACTACTCGATGATTTCACTCATGATGATTCATGTCAGCCGACCCCAATTCGTTTCCAAACCCCATTAGGCTAAGATTCGAAGTTAACCTGGTTTTAACCATTAGGCTAAGATTCGAAGTTAACCTGGTTTTAACCATTAGGCTAAGTCATCTTCGGTAAACTTCAGAACTATAGTTTAGGACAAAAAAGGAACGATATTTACCTCGTCCCGTGTAATCATCTGTATCGTCGTTCTAAATGGAAGTCGGGTTTTTTTTATGTTTGATGATGTAGATAGTGGTGAAGCTGATGAACAGCAAAGCCATAGCCACTCTGAATCCGTGAGCTACTCGACATCTACAATGGGAGGTTCCGAAGCATTTCATTCAACTTCAACTGTTCCATTTCCGATTCTTCCTCCCGTTGCAGGAACCATGGTAGTGCTAACTCAACCTCAACTTTTACTCAGACTCTTCTATGAGGTGTCGGGGGGTAAATTTTTTGATATTTACTGTTACTGTATTATTTTACTGCAGGGCCAAGCGGCGTACCCATATCCGGATCCGTATGGTAGAAGTATGTTTGCTCCGTATGATCCCCAAGCGTATCCCGCACCACATTATCCACCACAACCAATGGTAAGATTGACCCGACCCATAGTCCAAATTGACCTGACCCGGTTGACCCGTTTGGCATTCAAAGTTATCGACCATATTTATCAAAACCGACTATTTTTTTTTGAATTGGGTACACAGCTGCAGTTGATGGGAATTCAGCCACCCGGACTTCCGTTGATGTCGGATGCAGTCGAAGAGCCGATATTCGTCAATGCAAAACAATATCATGGCATTTTGCGACGGAGGCAGTCTCGTGCAAAAGCTGAATCCGAGAACAAGGCCAGGAAATCTCGTAAGGTTGGCTTTAAATACAATTCCGGTGATTGAATCCATGCTTTTTACCCTAGAAAGTCGACCCGACCCAAAGTGGGTCTGACCCGATTGACCCGTTTGCCATGTTTAAATTCTGACTAACTTCCTTGCGGTGAACTGTAATGGGGTGCAGCCATACTTGCATGAATCGCGACATTTGCACGCCCTGAAAAGAGCCCGAGGATGTGGTGGTCGTTTTCTTAATGCAAAGAAAGACGAGAACCAAGGAAACGCAACCTCGTCAAATTCCAAGGAAGCCGGTAAAAACGCTTCACACAACAGCAATTCACAAGTAGAAGACTCGATTAATAACCGATAGTTCATCCTTGTGACGATCTCCATCACTTCCAAAATAATCCAACCAACCAACCTTGTCGTTCTCGGGTTCAGTACTATCGGTTAGAGCATTCTTTTCCGTCTGTCGCTCGTTCCCCTCGTTTTGCATTTGTATCGGTCGAACATAATTTTGTGAATTATTCTAGTCTGTAGAATCTTAGTAGATTGTTTTTATTAGATCATTGTTTTCACGGTATGTATATTATGTCTCGTAAAGTCGGATTTCTTAGTCTGTAATGCGACCAAGTACGCTCTTCGTTGGATCGATGTTGAATACCCTTTCGTGAGATTTTGTCGTTCTTGGTGTATGTTGTTTGATGGCATCGCTTGGTGCAAGAATAACTTTAAATCGTTTTAGCAAAACCGTGTATTTTTACACAATTCGGAACTGATCACTAGCCTGGTAGCTAATCTGAGTCGGAATCAGGAGCAGCATCATCAGAAGACGAAGAAGAAAAAGAAGAAGAAGAATCTGTATCGCTGCTATCAAACATAACTGATGCTACTGGCTCGGGATGGCAGACGACTTCAACCTTCTGTGATGCTCGACGAAAACGAATCAACTGAATCATCATCCCTGGTCGAAACACTCGCTTGCTGTCACCAGCGGACGTGACAGTAAACTTCTTCAGGAAAGGCGAGCATGCCAGCAAATATTCAATCAGTTTAAGCTCCATACTTGACCCTCTGCAAATTTTGACATCAGCGTAACACAGACGGAGCAGTTCGTTATCAGGATCGGGGACTGTCACTGTCACATGTTTGCTCGTGCTTACCTAAGAATAAAAGACATTAATTGCAATTCAATGTTTTTCAAACAATAAACTCGTGATCATCAAAATCGTACTCGTACAGTCGTACTTACAGAGATGTACAGCCTTTCGATGGCAGGACAGCAGCGGATAGCGGTTATAATGGAGGAGAAATCGTCTGCTTCGTTCAAAGCAATCGAAGTCAGTTCTAGAGTTGCCAGTTTCTCGAATGCTGTAGGCAGCAGGGATGTCGTATATAATGCCTGCAGCTTTCAAGAGCGATTTTAACTCGTGACAAGAAAAGAACAGTACAGTAACGTCAACGACAATGACAAGAGTTAGGTCTCACGGGTCAAATATCAAGTCGTCATCCATAAAAAAAATTGTGGAATGACAAAGCGGGTTGTGTATCACCTTGCAAAAGTGGCCCCTGAAGGAAAGCTTTCGAAGGTTGCAAGAAGTAGCCAAAGCCTGGACGAGTGCACGTAAACTAGCCTTATGACAGACCTGCACCCATTTCTGCAAACCGAAAAGCGCAGACACCAGATTCTGAGCATTCCTAGCATCAAGGGATATAAACGCCCCATCGACAATCAAATGGCTCAAGCGAGGACAGTCGATAATAATATGATCCAACCCAATAAAGTTGGTCAATCTTAACTTCTCGAGAAGCGGGCAAGCATGAAGTAAGCATCTGAACGTCTTTTCAGTGAGCGTGACTTTATCGAGCTCAAGACAAGTCATCTTTCTAAACCCCCCAAAATGACGAGGAAGCGGGTTGATCACGAATTGGTGGAGCTTCAGTTTTCGGAGGTTAACACAGCGGAAGATGCGGAAACTCAGCTTCAGCGGAAGCTTATAATGATTATGAATGGCAATGTCGGAAACATCAGGGGTTTTGGAGAGGTATGATATCCATTGAGTGACGTCAGGGTACGAGTTCAATGGAGGTACATAGAGGTTGAATCCGAGGAGGTGACGACCCTCATGATGAAACAGTATTTTGCTGACAATGCTGCTGAATTCGTGGGTGTCGTGTAGTTTATCTTTCAGGACAGTCGAGAAAAAATGAGCATCGAATGTCAGTTTCTGTATTGACAGCCAAATGTCGTGCCATTTACGTGACAGGATCGACATTTTTGCGACATCAGCAAGGAGTAGCCGTTCTATGATCCCGTCTATTACTCCTCTTGGCAAATTGCTGATTAGATCTTCACGACCCTCGACCGATTTTCCTCTCTTCAGCGTACCTTCTTCGTACGACATTCTACTCCCCAAAAAATACAAAAAATCGTCAGAAATCGAAAACTTGGAAAATAGATGAACAAGCTGAATTACTAGAATCCCAGAAAACACGGATTCTCAAACGAGACGGTCTCTCACACAATAATCACATTAATTGATGGATATCATTTTGGGTTTTAGTGAATTATAGAGACGGTTTACTCCCCAGAAAATATACTAAAGATTGAAGAAGATATATCAACTAACAAATCGCGATTGAAGTCGAAATTGAATTAATCGGACGAAATTATAAGTCGAAAACCCTAAATCAATTACTCGGATCCCAGAAAATATACTAAATTCAAGTCGAAATTGAATTGCAAATGATTAATTGGGTCCGATTATAAGTCGAAATTAAACAGCCTAGAGTCCGATTTCCAAAACCCTAAATCAATTAAGTAAAATGGGCAACTTGAATTACTCGGATCCCAGAAAATATACTAAATTCAAATCCAAATTGAATTGCAAATGATTAATTGGGTGATAATAAGTCGAAATCAAACAGCCTAGAGTCATTTTTTCGAAACCCTAGATCAATTAAGTAAAATGGGCAGATTGAATTACTAGGATCCCAGAAAATATAGTAAAAATGGAAGATGATAATCAACTAACAAGTCGGAATTGGATTAATTGGACGATTATAAGACGAAATTAAACAACCTAGAGTCCTTTTTCGAAACCCTAAATCTCAATTGATTAACATGGGCAGCTCGAAGATCGAAATATACCTGGAATTGGGGAAAAAATGGTTGTGTGATCGTTGTTCTTCAAGAATTCGTTGGCTCGTCAATGGCGCGCAAAGTGGTGTTGGTGATTGTTTCTCCCTCTTTTTTAGATCAACCGGGTCGGCTCTATTTTGAATCGGGTCACTTTTGGGTCATTGGATTTGGGTCATTTCGGATTTCATTATTTCCGACTTTTTTTTGTAGTGATATCGACTTGCTTTTCTCAATAATAACATTCGGGTTAGTCCCAGAATAGGTCAGGTCAACTCGGCTTATAGATCAAACTCGAGTCTTCAATTCAGATATCGGATCAGGTCAATTCTGCCATGTCTAGTACTTATACAGTTATACGCGCCAATACAACCGACGTTAATTCCTGTTAGTACGGATTTGGCGTCAAAATTGTTCGTATGAACACTACTATACCGTAAATTCACAAATACAGAGTAATTATCTAAACGAAAATGGACCAATAGGACGATAATTACAATTAAATTACGGTTTTTTTTTAATCAGAAGACGCCTAACATTTAGTCCGTCTTCTTGATATCCCAAAATCAATATGAACCAGCCAATGAGTGAGAATCAATACAAACTCAAATCACCTTCATTTTTCTTACAAAAAAAAAAACCTCAACTTTGAGTCAAAAAAATGTCAATTTCCCTAATTTCTGGTGTCTTAACTCTCACAATACCCAATCAAATCCCACATTTCAGCTCAAAGTTTGCATCTTTCTGCCATTTTCAGGTGAACCCACTTCATAATTTCCCAAATTTCTCAAATTTCACAAATTCATCTAAATTTAGCAGGATTAGGTTGTTTACTCCAGTTCATGCATGTAGTAGTAATAACAGTACAGTAACTGTAGAAAAAAGCATCAAAGAACAAAGCTTTAGGACAAAAAAACCACAGGAAATCAATGTTTTGGTAGTTGGATCAACTGGGTACATTGGTAAATTTGTGGTAAAAGAGTTGATTAACAGAGGGTTCAATGTGATTGCTGTTGCTAGAGAGAAAAGTGGGATCAAGGGTAAATTTGGTAAAAATGAGACTTTGTTACAGTTAACTGGTGCAACTGTCTGTTTTTCTGATGTTTCTGATTTGGGGATTTTGGAAAAGGATTTGCAGGAATTAGGGTTAGGGATTGATGTTGTGGTTTCCTGTCTAGCGAGTCGTAGTGGCGGTATTAAGGATTCATGGTTGATTGATTACGAGTCGACTAAGAACAGTCTTGTTGCAGGAAGGAAATTAGGTGCACAGCATTTTGTACTGTTGTCTGCAATCTGTGTGCAGAAGCCTTTACTAGAGTTTCAGCGCGCTAAGTTGAAACTCGAGGCAGAATTGGTTCAGGAAGCGGGAAATGACAGCGGGTTTAGTTATAGCATTGTTAGGCCGACAGCGTTTTTCAAGAGTTTAGGTGGTCAGGTTGAACTAGTAAAAGATGGGAAACCTTATGTGATGTTTGGGGATGGGAAGATGTGTGCTTGTAAACCGATAAGCGAGGCTGATTTAGCATCGTTTATTGTGGATTCGGTCTTGGATGAGGATAAGATGAATCGGGTTTTACCCGTTGGTGGGCCCGGGAAAGCGGTGACACCCTTAGAGCAAGGGGAGATGTTGTTTAGTATGTTAGGAAAAAAACCTAAGTTCATCAAAGTACCTATTGAAGTCATGGATTTTGCGATTGGGGCGCTTGAGTTTGTTTCGAAGGTGTTCCCTTCGCTTGAGGACGCAGTCGAGTTTGGGAAGATAGGACGGTATTATGCTGCGGAAAGTATGTTGGTTTTGGATCCTGAGACTGGCGAATATGACGCCAAGAATACTCCTAGCTATGGGAAGGACACTTTGGAGGATTTCTTTCGAAAGGTCCTTAGAGAAGGTATGGCTGGTCAAGAGTTGGGTGAGCAGAACCCATTCTAAGCAGTCCGGTTGCGATTTGGATGTATGCTTGATAAATATTCGTGATACTCAGACTCGAATTTGAGAATTTTTTTCGACTTTTTAGTCTAAACTTAAGCATTTGAAGTGTCGTGTTGGTGTCAGACTGTCAGCATCCTGAATTTCCGCTGAGATGCTATTCCTGGAAGACCCTCAGTCTTGACTGGCAAATCTGTGTTACTTTGATAGCATTACAGTACTCTTCCTATGTGAAAACCGTTTTTTGTGACTGAAATGAACCTAACTTAACCCAAACGGGGGATGAGACGAACTGAAGTAAAGTCAGTAAAAAATAAATCAGAAAGAACCGAGTCGCTCGTAAAAATACTGTCAAAAAAATAACTGTTTCCCTTGTAGAATAGATACACAAAGTATACAGCAAGTATAATTTCACGGTATCAGACAATATTACAGACTACACAGTACGAAATATACGAAATACTTGGTTTTCTAACTTGGGAGGAATCGTCATCCGTGGTTCAGTCTCGCTAAGTGCAACACCAAGACGTGATTATCAGGTGCTAAAACTGTAGATTGTCGAGCCAACCGAGTAAAAGAGACTTGTGGAGTTGTGGGGGGATCGAATTGTCGTCTCAATAACCACCGACGGTTGAAAATGTCGGGATATTTACACGTATTTCCACACAAATATAAAGTTCACTGTTTCTTCGTCAGAGTCTTCATCAATCCCTTGAGGATCTTCCCGAACCACATCAGGTTCATCGCGGCGAGTACAGAAGGCACCACAAACACCAGAAAGTAACCGAAAGCGTGCATTTGGATAACCTGCTCGATTTCATTATCGACAAACCAGACATCAGGGTAAAAGCATGCATTTGGATAACCACTGTAAAAGCACCGTGATTCATGGCAGAATATATCATGACAGGAAAGACGGTAAAGCCGGGTGCAGAAGTTACCTGATCATAGTGCAGGTAAACATGGAAAAACATGTATACAAAGAGCAAAATTCTCGCCACCTGCCATACAATAACAATAACAACAACAACAACATCAGAGCCCTAGTCGTCATCCAAAAAACAAAATACAAAAAAAATACAATGAAGATACAGTCTCAACGGGTCGTGGGTCAAAAAACGGGTTCATGGTTGGGCAGGTCAAGTTTTGACAGGTGTATATATATATATATACTGATTATACTCACCAGCCATGCTAAGAATATCACGATTCCGTTAATGATATACGCATGAGATCTTTTCAAGCCAACTGTATCAAGAAACCTGCATTAGAAGGAAGTAAATTAAAAAAAGTGAGATTCATGCAGCGAAAATCTAGAAACAAGTCAACAACTAAGAAATTCCGAAGAACAAACCAGCGCATATTGATTTCTGGTGTTGTTACTTCCGAGATGAGGACCATGTATGTATAAAGTTGCCCTTCACCGGAAAACATAGCATAGGCAACGGCAATTCCCGAGAGAGAATGATGTACCACCTAATATATGAGGATAATTCGTTAGCAAAGTAAGGCACACAAAAAAATTTATAAAAAAAAAAAAAAAATCGGAGGTTATTCACAAGGCGTTGTTTGTGCCCTATGTTGCTCAGATTCGTTTAGAAGTGTCCGACATGGCTAATTTTATGGAAATTCTGCATATTTTGGATTAAAACAAAGAGAGATTAGACGATAAAAAAAATACTTACATACTCGATCCCACCTAAAGAAGGATAAAGCCATAAAATCATCGCTAAGTCTGCAATGAAGTACCCCACGGATACCTGTCATAGTTATTATTTACGTTACTACCACAAAAATATTAACAATAACAACAACATCAGAGCCTTAGTCCCAAAAAGTTTTGGGGTCGGCTAACATGAATCATCATCCGAAATACTTACTCCTAGTGTAAAAGTTGAAAGTGTTGAGTTACGGAAAGTGATAGCGCCAGTTGTCTGATAATCAGCGTACAGATCAGACCAGTAAACGAAGTACAATGACATCGCTGCAATGAATAAGGCGTGCACTGTTGACATGCCGCTGCATAACCATTCAAAACACGATCAAAATATATCAAGATTAATAATAACAATATTAATAAATCAAAACCACCAAAAAAATCAATATCAACCAAGATGTAGCAGTAACCAACCGATTGTTCCATTCAATCCTTTGTATTTTGTTAAGGCCAGAATAACACTTGAAGTACGAGGTGCTTAACGAATGCGTAAGATCATAAATCTACATTATCAAACAATTCATGTTACAAAAGAATAAACGGAGATCGTATAAGTTATAAAGTTGAATTTTTTTTGGACATACCAGTTTGCAAATTACGATGCCAGAAATGATAGCGGTGTAAGGAACAACGGGATCTGCTAACAATTGGTTCCTCAGTAGATTTTCAGCCTGATTTTGGTAAGACTTAAGAGCCATGGCAGTTTGCTGTGAGACTGGCATTTCATTTGACTTAATTCCCCAAATTTTGCTGGATACGACAAAAACACATTGCAATCAACAAAACAAACAACGTGGTTTCGGAAAATCTTGAAAAAAACTCTACCCTTCTCGTATTACAGCATAGCTAGTATGAAATCAAGCTACAATCGAAAAAAAGGAGGGATTTTTACCCTCGAACACAACGCAACCAACAAAACAAACAACGTGGTTTAACAAAATCTTGAAACAAACTCAACCCTTTTCATTTCAAAGCATATCTAGTACTCAAGAAACATGGTTTTCGCTATGAATACGCTTTTTAGTGATTCGTGATCCGCTGCTATAGAGTATGTGTCATGTGTAATTTTGTTAAGCGATATGATAGAATTCGCTTTTAACGATTCACAATTCACTAGGTACCCGACGGAATCGACAATGCCAATTACAATGTCAAACACATAGCAATCAACATAACAAACAAAGGGATTTCACAAAATCTTGAATCAAACTCAACCATAATCAAATTAAAGCATATCTAGTATGAATACTATGAAATCAAGCTCCAATTGAAAAAAAGGAAGCATTTTAACGATTCACCATTCGCTAGGTACCCGATGGAATCGACAATGCTAATTACAATTACAATGTGAAGCACATAGCAATCAACAAAACAACCAAAGGGATTTCACAAAATCTTGAATCAAACTGAACCCTAATCGACAATGCTAATTACAATTACAATGTCAAACACATAGCAATCAACAAAACAACCAAAGGGATTTCACAAAATCTTGAATCAAACTGAACCCTAATCGACAATGCTAATTACAATTACAATGTCAAACACATAGCAATCAACAAAACAACCAAAGGGATTTCACAAAATCTTGAATCAAACTGAACCCTAATCATATTAAACCATATCTAGTATGAAATCAAGCTCCAATTACAATGTCAATCAACAAAACAGTAAAAGGGATTTCACAAGATCATGAATCAAACTCAACCCTAATCAAATTAAACCATATCAAGTAAAAATTCAAGCTACAATTGAGAAAAAGTAAGCATTTTTACCAGGTGGGTAGATCTGAAACTTGATTATTTTTGCTGCATAAGATTATTAAATCAAAAAACATGAGAAATTCAGCATTATTTCATCAAGATCAGTAGATTCAAATTATATAAATAAATAAATAAATCAGAATTAATTGAAGAACTCACCAAAATGATCAGTAAAGAACAGTTGAATCAATGAATGAGGGGTTAAATCAATCAATTGTGAAATTAATTGATGAAATGATTGAAAATTAGGGGTAATTAATTGAGAATTGTACGAAATTGGTAGTTAAAATTTGGGAGCAATAGTCAACTGACAAGATTGTTTTTCCTCACTACAGTATACTTTGGTAATTAAGCAAAGTTCTTGCTGTTTTTTTCTTTTTCTTTTTCTTTTCGGAATTGTTAAATCATACACGGGAATTACCGTCTTTTTATAAAGTACTTTTTCTCGTTAGTTTTTCCCTTTTCTTTGTGCGACTAAATTATACACGAAAATTACCGCGCGTTGTATTCTTTTTTTTTTTTTTTTTTTTTTGATGAACGAGGGAACCCGCGCATAGCCTGCAAACCACGCACACCAAGGTAAACCGCCCGTGGGCGACATGCTCGAACGCACACCAAGGTAAACCGCCTGTGGGCGACATGCTCGAAGTCTAGAGGCATAGTCTCAAGTCATACAACTCCCACAAGTTCGCGCTTGCAGGGACTTTGAACCTGAGACCCTTGGGTCGATGACCACAAGTTTTAACCACTAGGCAACACTCTTATGGGCTTGTATTCTTTCTTTCGTCGCTAGTTTTTTTTCCATTTTTCGGAATTGTTAAATCATTCACGAAAAACGTGTTTGTATATTGTGATTCTTTTGTCGTTAGTTTTTCCCTTTTTGGTAATTGTTAAATCATACACGAAATATCAGTTTTACCTTGAACGACTCAGTTTCCAAGTCGACTCGTGTTTAGGACTGTTCAAAAAGTGGCACAGACCGGCAAACTGGATCAGGGCACATACCGGTCCGTTCTACGGGTCGCCCGGTCCGCGGTCTGTCCGGTCCACACTCTTAAAATAAAATAAAATTTAGTGTATTTTTACGGTTCGGTCCGGTCCGGTTTGGACCGGTGAACACCCCTACAGTCGTGTTACCAGTCACGTCAATATCGAGTCATCCTAAATCGGGCCGTAACGGGTTTACGACCATCATCGGGTTCAGTTCAGGTCACTATACTTTCAAAACGAACCGAGTTTAATGGGTTTCGGGTTACAGATCGGATGGGTATCGTGAAATTATCGGTTTCATGTTGAATTCCGAAATATTGAACTGACTCATTTTTCGGGTTCGACCCGTGTTACCAATCACGTCAATATCGAGTTACTTACGACCATCATCGGGTTCAGTTCGACTCATTTCCGGGACGGGTCGGGTCGGGTTACGAGTCGGATTCAAATTCGGGTCGATCCTGAATCATGAGGTCCACCACATCCACACATGCTGAAAAATCCTAAATTAAGTAAAAGACAGCCATTATTAAACCTCCGATTTCCTCCATTTTCAATCAACCTTTTTCTCGCTGTATTCCTCTCTCTCTCTCCTCTTTTCGTCCTCCATTGAAGCAATTGCTCTGTAATTGAGGAGAGAGAAGGCACGTAATCAATCTAATCAATCCAATTAATTGATTAATTGATCAATTACATCGTGATTTCTAGGTTTTATTCATCTTTTTAGATATTTCCTCGAAAATTCAAAGGAAAAGCTTCATCAATCAAATCGTCGACATTATCGTCAGGTAAAAGTTATAATCATGTTCTTATTCTTATTCTTAATTGCGGATTTTCTACGATTCTTTTACATTATTGTTAATTCGAATTCCGATTGAATCATCATTATTATTATTATTATTATACTGATTGTCCTGCATCGTGATTATCGTAAATGTCTTAGTCCAGTGGTTAAAAGATACGGAGTAGGATTTTTGATTGAAGCATCTCATCATCATTATATTGATCGTCCTGTGTCGTGATTATCGGAAATGTCTTAATCCAGTGGTTAAGACGAGGTTTCTTGAATTTCGAATCCAGTGGTTATATTGATCTTATATCGAAATCTGGAGTTTTAGTTCAATTTCCATGGATGTTATTGTTTTTCGATTGAATTGTTATTATCATTATCATTATCATTATATTGATCGTACTGTGTCGTGATTATCGTAAATGTCTTAATCTAGTGGTTAAGATGTTTGCTATTCCCGTCGCATTCTGGTTTGTCATTGAATTGCTCGGAGTTTCAGCTGTTTTTATCAATGTAGGTGATATGGTCATGATTTTTACAAGACTTTTTGATCAAATTATCGAAAAAATGTGAGGGAAACCGACAGAATTGTTGAAAAATCTCGACTCATATGCCGATTAAGACACAGTCCTTTACAATCAAGAATAAACTGCCAACTGCCAAGCATATGAATAGTAGTTATGAATCACGGTTACGAAATCAGATTTTGTCTTATGTTATGAGAATTCATGTTTCGTTTATAAATGTTGTGTGAGATGCATGGTGAATGCTACTGTATCTATTTTCGTGATTCTTTTTGCGTGATTCTAACGGTTATTTTATGCGTATATCAGATAAAAAAAACATGGTGGCCAAGTTTACTGTCGACCTGAATAAGCCACTGGTTAGCCAGGTAACACCCGAATCTGAGTCTGCGCATTCCATTACGATACACGTGACATGGTTGCAGGGGGATTCATCGATATTAATGTTTTTTGACATACATCCAATGATGCATCCGCATTTAAGAATTTAGACGCAGTTCTATTTCTTCCTGTTCTGAAAGCTCGTATGAATATATTATCTTAGCGTTTGCGCTTAGGAAATGAACTTCCTAGGCTTTGTTCATATCTGTATCCATGTCCTTTGTTTTGGTGGTGGTTCTCTGTAAACTGTAGTTTTAACCGTAAAACTCTTCATAGGTTGGGCATCTTGGAGAAGCCTACGACGAATGGGTTCATCAGCCTATTGTCAGTAAGGAAGGTCCTCGATTTTTCGCCAATGATTATATGGAGGCAAGTCTTGTACTATTCATCTACTCCGTATATACTTTACATCGTCATTCTTTGTCTCAAGTGCGTCAAAGTTCAAATTCAACCTAGAAAGATCCTCAAGTTTCGTTGCGTCGCGTCATTCTATGTTGCTTAGACTCGTTCTGACACGGGTGCGTATCCAAGTGTACTGTTGGACTCGGCCATTTTTATGAAACTTCTGCATATTTTGGTTTAAAATGTTCCGAGTGTCAAGTGTCCAACTATCATTCATTAGTCTCCTCCGTTCATCGATTATGAAAACTTCCCACCTTCATTATTCATTACTTACCGTTTTTTTTTTTAATATGGAGCAGATGTTTACGCGAACTAGGTGGTGGGTAATTCCGCTGGTTTGGTTACCAGTCGTTTCCTGTCTAGTCCGGTTGTCTATCCAAAGAAACCTTACACCAGCTGAAACCGCAACAGCTGTGGGTTCCGGTATCTTCATCTGGACACTAATGGAGTACACTTTACACCGATTTCTCTTTCATATGAAGACGGAAAGTTACTGGTTAGATTCCGATTCCTCACTCTCCCTTTCTCCCCCCTCCACGTTCCCGGAACCAGGGTTACCTGATTCGGTCTATCACCTTATGTGAATCGCGAATCCATTTGATTGAATTATGATGTTTGGTTACAATTATACTGAATTCATACTCTATTTTTAGCGAATTTTTCATGTCGGTAACCATGCCCGGAACGACATCTTTCATGTCGAGTATCGTTTGTGAATTATACTGGTTTGGTTTTGCTGTAGGTCGAACACGCTTCACTATCTTCTTCATGGTTGCCATCACAAACACCCTATGGATTCATTGCGACTCGTCTTCCCTCCGGCCGCAACTGCAATCCTTTGCGTACCCGTATGTAATCTGCCTTTGCGACTCTCGTTTTTTTTTACCGTTCATGTCGTTTCTTCTTAGTCGTTTCTGCACATTTTGGTGGTTGAACTGAACTCAACTGAACTGAAACAAACATAAGTGAATGTGTACATTCACGATCTGATTTTTCGTTTTTTTTTTCTGGACAGTTTTGGAGTTTTTTCCGACTTTTATCAACTCCGAGTGTCACCCCAGCTTTATTTGGCGGTGTGTTGACGGGATACATAATGTACGATCTTACACACTACTATCTACACCACGGTCAGCCATCCAACGGAGTCTCGAAAAACCTAAAGGTAAAAAAAAAAAAAACACTTTCTGAACAATTTCATCAATTAGAGGATTATACAATCAGTTGTACATAACTCTACGTACAATTGATTTTAAAATTTTGAGCTTTATCATAAAGATTTCGAGTTTTGCTGTAAAATTTTTGAGCTTTTAGTGTAAAGTTGTCGATAGAAACTTTTTATAAGCTCAATAAATATATACACAAAAGCTCAAAAACTTTGCCTTGGTTGTACGATACTCCTATTCATCGTGATTTTGAAACTACTTGAAACTTTGCTCGTGTTTCTAATGTCAGAGTTACCACCTGAACCACCATTTCCGGCTTCAAACTAAAGGATTCGGGATTACCTCATCGTTCTGGGACATAGTATTCGGAACAAAACCTCCACCCAAAGCTACAGAGAAACGTGGTTGATTTATCGTGTGCACAAAAATGGTGACCGATTTCTTGTTTAGGTGCTGCTGAACCTCTTAGTCGCAACGACCCTGGCAGTGTACGTGCTTTACGGATAATTTCTTCATCTTTTATCGTTGTACCGGTGTGTCTGTCTGTCTAATTGCTTTCTCGGCCGTCTGTCTCGATTTTGTAAGGAGTAAAGTAAAGCCACTGTGATTTTACTTATAGTTTGAGTTGAGTACATATTGTTGATTGTTGTCATTCTAGCATTCTTGAAATATAGTACTAGACTCTTTGGTGTAATTATAATTCGTCGGTTGATAAAGCCATCACGAAGCTATAGCAGGTCAAATATCACTCACATGAAAAACCGTCTTTATTTACTATGTAGATAATATTTGATCTATGTCACAAATTTTGACACAAATTTTTTACGACAGATATACTTGTCACGAACAAAAATTTGTGATGATTTATCGGTACTTGTACTACTTTTCGAACAAATTAAATCCGCCAATTCAACGATTGATGTCAAACTCTCAATTTTTTTTCGATTATGCTGCTTAATCACTAATTAATCAAGTAGTACTTCGTATTTGTCTCCGCTTTATCGGATAATTCATATAAAGACCATGTTAATTAACCTGAAGCGAATTGAACTCGGTAAAAAAACCAACCCGTAATCAATTACACATTATATTTCCGTAGGCACGAAATTTTAACCGCCCACCTCTTACATGAGCCATCTCACGATAAATTACCGTGAGACGGTCTCATACAAGTTTTTGTGTTAATCAAACGATAACTTTCCGTAGGCATTTTATTAAAAAGTTTGCGGAGTAATTGAAAAACTAAATAACTTTCGCTCACTTCGAAAATGTTTTAACCGGGGTTAAGCAAATTTCCGAGCCAAATCAGGTACGAGAAAATTGGGGTGTAGACATGGTGAACACGAGAAAAATCACGACCAGAACAGCATGATTTTAACACAACAATTTAGCAGTTTACGATACTCAAAAAAATACTAGTACTAACAGTAGAAAAATAAATACTACTAATTCCCCAATGTATGATATCAGTATTCAGAAAAAAGCTCGAAAATTACGGAATTCTCAACCCAGCATCATCATCATCATCCATGGCAGCTAAACGATAATTAATACTCGTAATCATCAATCATCTCATCAGCTCCAGTAATTAAGTAAAAATAAATACGATAGATAAGAGAGATAGAAACAAAATTTTGTAGAAAAAGAATTAAGTTTTTTCCGCACCTGCAGTGAAGCGAGAATAAGTTTTTTCTTCAAAAAGACGGTCTGGTCTGGTCTGGTTTGGTCTGGTCTACCTTTCTTTTTCGTCAATATCGGAAATATTATTAGCTCGAGGCTTTCTTGCTCCTAAACGTCTCCTTGAGCGAAGCGAATTTCTTCTTGCATTGGTTCATGGTTTTCCCGGGGACAGCAGTCGCGACTCGCTCCCAACGCTGAGGTGTTTCCTTTGGGAACGTCTTGAGAGCTTGGACGAGGGCTTTCTCTTGTACCGCCGACCATGTATCTTGATCTGATCCCGAAGAAGTTGAACTCGAACTCGAACTTCCGGCTGCTGGTGGAACGTCTTCAGCGACTGTGGGTCCAGGTCTGGGTCCGTTACTGGTCGAGGACGATGATGATGACCCGTCTTGCACGGTTGGGGTTGGGGTTGGAGTTGGAGTTGGGGTCGGAATTTCGTCGCGGGTGGAAAGAGGGGACGCGATGGATACAGTCGGTTTTCTTTTCTCGAGGAACGAATCGAAAGCTTTGGAATTATCGGGTTTTTGAAGGACGGTTTTCGTGGCTTTCAGAATTTCCTCGACTGATCTTCCTGTGCCGATATACTCAGACACGACTTCCCACCTTCGAGACGTGCCTTTCGGGTATTTCGTTATAGCTTTCCTGAGTAAATCGATTTCTTCCTTAGCCCAAGGTTTCTCTTTCTTTTCCTGCGACAATATACTGCCGTTACCCAAAGAACCCACAGAACCGTTTTCTTTGGGAACCGCCTTCTGAGGAATAGTCGCAGTCGGTTCGACTATCTTCACGGGGTCCGAGTTGTTATCTTGTCGGCCAAGTGCGTCTCGAAGATGTTTAGCTTGGTCCGATACGACCGCCCCGTCTAACTTGTCGCACAAACCCTTGAGCCGCTCCATGTCGAGCGACATGCAAAGGGATTCAATGTCGTCGGAGGATATGTCGGACACGTGTTGGGATACAAGTTCGGTGGTAAGAGTTCTGAGACGGGTACGTTCTTTACGAAGAAGCTTTTTCTCCTTTTCCTTGATTTTCTTGAGATTTTGGGCAAGTTCGGCAGCTCGTTTATCTTCCTCGATTTTCTTGAGTCTCTCCTCTTCAGCAACACGAGCGGCTTCTTCTTCCTGTAATCTCTTCGCCAAGAATTTCGCCTGCTTTTTGCGTTGTTTCTCGGCTTTCTCGAATTCTTTCCTCTTGATAATCCTGGGATCCTTTTTATACGCGTTGTCGACGAGGGAACGTACACGTGCGTATTCTTCCTTTCTGGCTTTTTCGGTCAGTTTAGCATTCTGTCGTTCCATCCATCTTTTATGATCACGGGATTCCGCTTGTTCAATGTCGAATTCATCAGCATGCGGGAACTCTCTCCAGCTCTTGTACGCGTACCAGAAATCATAGAATTTATCGACCTCATCGAACGAAGAATCTTCGTCACCCAACGGAGGAGCGGGTTGGTTGACAGACCAACGAGCGTTCCTCATGAAAGCCGGACCGAATACTTTGAAGAAATCCTGAGGAGCACAATCAGTCGGGATCTCATCATCAAACTCGTCAGTCGAATCATAAATCCTTCTCTTTTGAGGATCCATCAACGCCTCATACGCTTCCTGAATCGACTTAAAATGGTTTTCGATCTCATCCTTCTTTATCTGTCTTGCTTCCTCGGTTTTCTCAGTCAGAAGAAGAGCAGCCTGTTTGTCGGGGTGAAATTTCAGAGCAACTTCACGGTAACTCTTTCGAATCTGTTCTTCAGTAGCGAGGTACCTTAAATTCGCCAACCCAAGCAAAGCGTAGTGATCTTGCTGTTGTTTCCCATCGGCCCCGGTTTTTTTCTTGCTTTTACCGCTATATGAATCAAAAGACGGAATATGGCTTCGTTCTTTATCATTCGAAACACTCTGAGTATCACTGTCGGAATCATCTTGATAATACCCAGCTAGTTTTAGAGCAGCCTCGTGAAAAGAATGACCAGCAGGTTCCTTAGATATCTTGAAGGGAAGGCCGTTTGATGAAACGTAAAGTGGTTTGCCGCCTACGAGCTCAGGAGCGTAAGATATCAGTCGGCACTTGCTCAACTTTCGGGCCATTATTGTCTTAACAATGGCCCAGGTCGACAAGGATCTGACAACTTACGAAGTGAAGAGAGTCCGAGGTTTGTTCTCACAGGAAATCACCAAATCTGCAAGCAGTCAGCGTAGGTAAGCGGAGTTCAAGAATCACAATTATGTCTTAAATGTACGTAAATCGAACAACACAAACTCAATATACCAATATACTCCGTATATCCCTATAATTTGTAGTATAAACCCTAACTACTCAGTTGTATGAACAATAATCGATGAGGAATCACCACCACCAAGACCACAAAGCTAGGTCTCACACAAATTTAGTATATGGTAAGAAGTTACGTCTCACAATAACCAAATCCACAAACAAGAATATCACAAGAAAAAACGCTTGAAGCATTCGCAACAATCAGCATACACTAGGATTTTCAAAAACAATTGTTCCACATCAAAGACGGCAAAGTTCACTTTCTCTTCTCTACTATGGAGTATCAATTTGTGATATGATCAAACAACAATGGCAACCACAGTTGTCTAAAATCCCAAATCCAGATTTAAGTCGTGACTTCGTAATCAAACAAAATATCATCAAAAGATCGACTAGTAGAAGTGACTACCTTCTTGACAACTTAATTAGAAAGAGAAAAATCGGTGGTATCTTAAGCAGTAACGAACAACCATGACATCAAAACAATAATGACTCGACAAATCATAATACACGAACAAAAGGGACCAAATTGATTTAATCCAATAACAGAAATCAGCACGAACATTCAAAATAAAAACAAAAGAACTTTAAACTGGAAGAAGTGAAAATCAATAATGACTCGGAAAATCACAGTACGCGAACAAAAGAGACCAAAGTGATTTCTTTTCTTCAAGGTGATAACAGAAATCGCTACAGACAATCAAAATCAAAATCAAAATCAAAAGATGAAAACTTTAAACTACAAAAAAGTGAACTTCAGCGATGAAACCTTGAAATCAAAATCAATAACGACTCGACAAATTGCAATACATCAACAAAGAGAATAAATTGATTTCTTCAATCTAATAAACGAAATCAGTACAAACAATCAAAATCAAACACACTGAAATCAAAACAAAAGAAGAACACTTCAAGCTCCAAAAAAAGTGAAAATCAAAACAAAAACCAAACGAAAAAGAAGAAGAACCATAAGCAAAATCAACATCAAATTCGATGAACATGAACATCAAATTCACGAGCAAATAGAATAAATTGATTCCTTCAATCTAATAACAGAAATCAGTAGAAACAATCAAAATCAAACCCACTGAAATCAAAAACAAAACAAAACAAAAAAACACTAAGCTCGAAAAAAGTGAAAATCAAATCAAAACAAAACGAATGAACAATCGTAAGCAAAATCAACATCAAATTCAACGAACACGAAGTTGTAGTAAATTGATTTCTTTTCTTCAAGGTAATAACAGAAACCAAAACAAAACAAGTAAACTTCAACTCGACAAATTGCAATACCCGAACAAAGAAACTAAATGATTCCTTCAATCGCAATCAAAATAAAAATCAAAATCAAACACACAGCCAAACAAACAAAACAATAAAACATTAAGCTTGAAAACAGTGAAAATCAAATCAAAACAAAAAGGCGGAACAATTGTAAACAAAATCAACATCAAATTCAACGAACATGAAGAAACAGTAGATGAACAAACTCGAAGTGAAAATCAATGACGACTCAACAAATTGCAAAACACGAACAAAAGACAGTAAATTTATTTCTTTCCTTGAAGCTAATAACAGAATCAAACACATTGAAATCGAAGAAAACATTAAACTCGAAGAAATAGCCATAACAGAAATCAGTACGAACAATCAAAATCAACATCAAATCCAACAAACACGATGCAATAGAAGATGAACTACACAGACTATTCGCAATACACAAACAAATTGATTCCTTCCATTGCCATAACAGAAATCAATACGAAACATCAAACACGCTGAAATCAAATCAAAAGACGAAAACATTAAACTCAGAGAACTTGATACTAATTTGATTCCTTCAATCGCCATAACAGAAATCAGTACGAACACTCAAAAATCAAAATCAAAATCAAAACAAACACGCAGCAAAACAATCAAAACGAAACAAAACAATAAAACATCAAATTCAATGAACACGAACCAATACTAGATGAACTACACAGACAAATCACAACAATCAAAATCAAAAACAAAACTTTAAGCTCGAAAAAAAAGTGAAAATCAAATAAAAAAAACAAACAAATTCAACATCAAATTCAACGAACACAAAGCAATAGAAGATGAACTACACAGACAAAATCGCAACAATCAAAATCAAATACACTGGAATCAACATCAAATTCAACGAACACGAAGCAATAGAAGATGAACTATACAGACAAATCGCAATATACGAACAAAGATACTAAATTGACATTCCTTCAATCGCCATAACAGAAATCAGTACGAACACTCAAAATCAACATCAAATTCAACGAACACGAAGCAATAGAAGATGAACTACACGAAGGTACAAAAACGAGAAAACTATAAACTCAAACGAGTGAAAATCTATAACAACTCGACAAATCGCAATACACGAACAATCAAAAATCAAACACACTGAAATCAAAACAAACGAAGGTAATACTAAATTGATTCCTTCAATCGCCATAACAGAAATCAGTACGAAAAAACAAACACACTGAAATCAAATCAAAAGACGGAAACTATAAACTCGAAGAACTTGATACTAATTTCTGATTCCTTCAATCGCCATAACAGAAATCAGTACGAACACTCAAAATCAAAATCAACATCAAATTCAGCGAACACGAAGCAATAGAAGATGAACAAACTCGAAGAAGCGAAAATCAATGACGAACAATCAAAAATCAAAACACACTGAAATCAAAACAAAACAAAACAAGAAAACTCGAAGAACTTGATACTAATTTCTGATTCCTTCAATCGCCATAACAGAAATCAGTACGAACACTCAAAATCGCAACAATCAAAATCAAATTCAACGAACACGAATCAATAGAAGATGAACTACACACACAAAATCGCAACAATCAAAATCAAATTCAACGAACACGAAGCAATAGAAGAAGAACAACACGAATCCAGAGAAACGAGAGAAGAGATAGGTGAGAGAGAAAGGAGAGAGAAGAAGTACCTGAAGGAGGAGAGAGAAAGAGATCGGCGAATTGGTTGGAGAAGAAAGGGTTTTACGAGTAGTTGTAGTATGAGGAGGAGAAGGAAGAAGAGGAAGGATGGCAGCTGCAGCAAACCAAACCAAGTCTCCTCAAACCCTAGAAATTGGAGTAGTAGTATTATACTCTTATTATTATCATGTGATGTGAAGAATCGGAGGATGTGTTATGTTGTGGTGTCATGAGATGACTAGTCATCATATATACTCGACTAGACCTGTCAAAACTTATCCGACCCAGATGACCCGATTCGAATAAGTCAACCTGAATCCGACTTAACACCCGAATATAAGACCCAAGTTTGACCCGGCGTGACCCGAAATCGACCCGGATAATATACACTCGTAGAAAACGAGTCGATATCTTTAAAAAAATTGAAAATAGTCAACCCGGAAATGGCTCGGCTCGACCAGGTTTTAGTAACCTGAAAGTGGCCCGACCCGACTCGTTGACCCGTTTTGCCGGGTCTATACTCGACTAATCGAATTTCGACCTACCTTGGTTTATTACGTAATCGACATTTTCTTATTCCCACTTTTCTAATAAGGAAACATTATCATGATTTTCCCACTTCAAAAGTTTCCTTATTCATCCAATTTAGACTCTTTCTATTGGTTACTTTTTGTGATTTCACTTCTTGAAACCACCAAACAATTTACCACCATTCATTAAGTTAACTGATTCAAACCTACTATTTTGTGACAAAATAAATATTTTGCGGAGAAAGGATTTGAACCCGTGACCTCAAGGTTATGAGCCTTGCGAGCTACCAAGCTGCTCTACCCCGCGCTGAAGAAAAGACCTGGGAACGAATGGACGAAAAATTTATGTTTGTACCCCTTTACCATATCTGTACAAATAGAATAACCCATTTATACAGAATGGTAAAGGGGTTCTCTATGATCGATCGATTTCTTAATCAATGTGCCATATTGAAGTGGGAGCATCAATGTGGGGAGGGAGTATATGTTTTCCGTCGTTGCTTTAAATTTGTGTAGTCATTTTACTTGACACGTGGCAAAAAAAAGTCAAGACAAATTGATAGATGGTCCAATAGTACCCCTCCGAACTGCTAAATTTGAAGTGTATAAGACACGTTTTTTCCGAGATTGAGGTGTTATTAAGGTCATTTAAAATGGCTACACAAAAATGGAGCATCAACGAAAAACATACGAGGGCCCTGATATGTGAAAAAAACAACAGTGTTGGTAGAAAATCAGTGAATTGTGAAAAGGCGACGTATTATTTTAGTTTCGACTTGAAATCAGATAAGGTACCTTCTGTAGCGACCGCAAACATGGGACAAAAAAAAAAATAAGATAAAATGAAACCTGGTCTGAGAGGACCCTTCGAACGGTCAAATTTGAAGTGTATTATACACGTTTTTCCGAGATTTTGGGGTCTGAATCAAAAAGTGCCTAAAATCGCATGAGATGATAATAAGGTCATGTTAAATAGCCAAACAAAATTCCGGAATCAACGGAGAATATATGAGGGTCCCGACGTGTGAAAAAACCAACGTTGATAGAAAATCTATAAATCGTGAAAAGACGACACGTTGTTTTCGTTTCGACCTGAAATCGGACAGGCTACACTTCATATGAGGGTCATTGCTTTCTGTTGATCACTATGCATTGTTAGGCAAAATCAAATGTAGATGCTAAAAGAGCCGATCCACAATCGACAAACACAAATTATATTGTACAACCGTTGAAACAACACAACACGGAAAAACAACATTAAAGTTTACGAGAGAGAAACAGTCCGTCTATAAAGCACTTCATCGTCACTTTCATCTTCTTCTTCTACGTCTTCATCCCCTAAATTACTACTACGATTTCGAGGTAGTTCTAACTTGCCACCCATGTAGAACATCGGACCGTCGCTCTCGCTCTGAGGAGTTTGGTCGTAACCGCGCTGCACCCGTTCTTCAAACATACGGTCGCTACAGTTAAGAAACCACGACAACGAGCATCGAATCCCTTTACTCTTTAGTTTCATGTACCGAGGTTTGATCCGTGATTCCAAGCTATACGTAAAGTACTCCGGAAACTCGACAAGCTCCTTGATGGGCCGACCCATTTCCGTCTTGTAGAAGTAAAAACTGTTCTTCATGATCACGACGTGGGCAGCAACAATCTGCGGACATCTCACGACCATTCTCGAGATATCTTCCGTTGGTATCCCTCGTCCTAACAGAAAATCAATCGGTTTCATAATCACGTTTTGAGTAAGGCTAACAATTTGCGGCATTCGTTCCACGATCCGTGCGAATCCTTCGGGATCGATCTTCATCTTCAAATTGAAGAAGTATTGTTGGCTCGATAGTTTCGCCTTAAGAGGTAACCCGAGAATCGGTGGGTATTGTGCTATAACCGAAGGAAGCGATTCTCGTGTTATACCGAAACTGAGCAAACATTCGACGTTAGGTTTCACGGTTTCTTCCAAATCGTACCCAATTATATACGGCCGCTTCTCTAACATCCTAGCCAATATCTTCTTCGGTAATCCCAACGACGTAAGGTAATCGACGAGCGGTTTGATTATCGTCCCGACTCTCATCCCGAGAAGATACGGATATTGTGTAACCATCGGCCCGATATCTCTCGGATTCACACCAATGCTAACGAGATAAGCCACCGACGTACTCATCGTCCCTTCTAGCTTATACCCCAACAACTCGGGATATTTTTGTAGGACGTACCCGATATCGTCTCTTTCGACATCAAGCCCGCGAAGGTGCTTGACAACCGGGACAAGCTCAACCACGACACTAGCATGTAAAACTTGAGGGTAATTCTTCACAAACTCGCCCATCTTAGACCGAGGAATACCGATCTTTTCCAAGTACCCCAAGACAGGAATCACGTTTTTACGAACGCTGCAACCCAACATTAACGGGTACGAGTTAATGTCGTCGATAGTAAGCCCCAACTTCTGCAAAAACTCGACTCTCTCCCTCATTACTTCAACGGTACAAGGCAACTCGATCCCCTCTAATTCATCCGTGATTATTCCCATACTCTTTAGATAATCACAAATGATCACTTTGGAAACGAGCCGCTCCTTGCGACCTTGGACAACTCCCCAAGTCACGGTCGGCATTTCATATTCCGAAAACTTAGTCGAAAATGAACGTACCCCAGAAACGGTACTACAATCCGGAACGAAATAACTTCGGGGTTTACTCAGCTGGGGATGTCGAGTTGAGAACGAATGTGACGAACCAAACCCATCAACCCTACATCCGAAATTTTCGGGATTACTAGTAGAAATGCCTCTATGTTTGAATATAAACGAGAAATTTTTGCACCCGTGCCTGAAAAATGGATTCATAGAAAAGTAGGGAAGGAGATGGATCTCGATCTCAGTTAGTCAAATCGGGAGAAGTCAGCAGATAGACAGCTGCTGTGACGAAACACAGAGCATTGACGGAACACTGCACTTAGGTCACGACTCACGAGATCAGGATGGCAAATGACTTACTGTTCATGGTGCAAAAATCAGATGACGGTGTTGAAGAAATCACGTGACGCTGGTAGCAAACTAGGAACAAAAAACGGAATGAATCAGAAAAACTAAAACGATTCAAACACCACAAGGAGTATAAAATTATCGTTCATGCTTTTCACGATCATGCAAATCAATTCAAACAACAACAACATCAGAGCCTTACTTCCAAATCGATGACTGCCATAATCCAACAACAATGGCAATCATCAATGTTTGCCTTACATCTCAAAACCTGATTTCAGCCGCGAATTCATAATCAAACGAAATATCATCAAAACATCAGCAGCAGAAGCCAAATTCATTAATTAACGCAACAATATCAAATCAATAACGACCTTACAACAATGGCAATCAATTAAGTCGCGAATCCATAATCAAGTGAAATATCATCAAAACATCAGCAGCAATAGTATCAGATCTGATAATTTCTCGAGTAAGTCAAAAAAATTCATTGATTAAAGCAACAATATCGAATGAAAATGACATTACATAAACATGATAGAAGTTTAGAGCTTATCAAATCACAATACACAAACAAAGCTACTAACTTGATTCCAGAAAAATCGATAATGAGCTTACAACAATGGCAATCATTAGGCCGCGAATTCATAATAATTTCTCCAATAATATCAATCAAATCCGATAATTTCTCGAGTACATCGAAAATTTTCATTAATTAAAGCAACAATATCGAATCGATAACGACATTACATGAACAAGGTTACTACTAAATTGATTCCAGAAATTTCTTCATGTTAAGAATTTCTCAACTAACAATCAAAACCTCACACACACCAAAAAAATCAAATCAAAACTACTAAATTGATTCCAGGAATTTCTTTACCCTAACAAATTCACAAACAACAATCATAATCACACACACACGCACAAAAAAAAAAATCAAAAAAAACACCGAAAACGAGAAAATCGCCATTGAAATGAAAAAATTAGGGGTAAATGTAAGAAAAACAACATCAAATTCGATGAACACGAAGCAATAGTAGATGAATAAACAGCGTAGAGCGAAGAGAGACGAAGTACCTGAAAGTAGAGAGAGAAATCGAAGGAGAAGAGAGAGATAGAGAGAGAGGCGAAAATGGTGGGAAGAGGAGGGTTTACGAGTAGAACTGGTGCGAGTTTCACTCGACTCCATGTTCGGCTCGATAACATAACGAGTTGCAACCGGGTCAATTGAGTCGGATTCGGGTTGGGTCATTTCGGTTTGTCGAATTCGGGTTGAGTTCGAGTCATATCGGATCGAATCATGTCATTTCGGGTTCGAGTGCTTTTCGGGTTTGCTATTTTCAACTTTTTAAGGGAGATCGACTCGTTTTCCATGAAAACGGGTCAACTGATTCGGGTTGGGTCACTTTCGGTTTGTAGAATTCAGGTCGAGTTCGAGCCAGGTCGAGCCATTTCAGATTCGAGTGCTTTTCGGGTTTGATATTTTCAAATTTTTAAGGGATATCGACTCATTTTCCATGCAAACGAGTCAAGTGAGTCAGGTTCGGGTTGACTCACTTTCGGTTTGTAGAATTTGGGTTGAGTTTGAGTCGGATCGGATCGGGTCGGGTCATGTCATTTCAGGGTCGAGTACTTTTCGGGTTTACTTTTCTCAACTTCTTAAGGGATATCGACCCGTTTTCCATAGTTTTAGACCGTGTTCTTTCGGCTTCTTTAAGTTCGTTTTCCGTCAACCAATTCAGCCCACTTCAGTTTACTTACGATTCATTCAAACCCGCTTCCACCGAAAAGAACAAGGCCTTAGATTCATGTAACGATTTTCTTACATGAACCGAAAACATTATTAACGTCAACATTTCAACCCATATCGTTTCCTCGTTTGCAGTACTGAATGTATCAAACAATAAATCGAACGCCTGAATACAGAATCGCCGGGCATCTACAAAGTTCAACAATCGGCACATGAAAATTTCGGAGACAAAACACGAAGAAATACTAATAACCAAAGACACGAATTAAAGCCCGTCTCATATCGTTATAGGTTTTTCCTGTATTTATATCGTTGGCCTCCATTTTTCACAAAGAGAAGAAGAGAAGCATTACGTCTGAATTCTGATAGCTATTGGTCGAAAATCAACGAGGCGTTTACGCAACTGATTGAACTGCTCTTTCGAAGTTTTCTTCGGCCGATGATAAACGCTTCACGAAAATGTGGTCCGGGTGCGTCACTTTCAGCTGACTGCAAAGCGAAAAAACATGTACACGTATATGAGTTGCTCAGGCTCTTCTACGAGGTGTCGTGTTGGTCGGACACAGTGTCGGCTATTTTGGGCAATTTCGTTGATTTTTTTTGTCAAAATTTAAGTATCAAATCAGTGTCGGTGTAACCTAGTGGGTCACTTTTTACCATAAATTGCAAATTTTAACACGTGTTGCACAACGGTTGTACACTATCGAGCAAAGTCAAAGGGTCGAGTAGAGGGCGGTCGGGACACGTTACCTTAGGTATCGAGTTGACGGTTTGTTAAGGTGAAGACAACAAACAACCAGATTTGACAAAGTTTCGGCATCCTTTGCATCCTGTATCAGATACGAACATTACAGTATCAATTAGCAATAGTTTATGTTTACGTCTTATTCAAGCTACGCAAAACAGATGCCTACAGAGCACCAAAGTATATCATCGCCTATGTCGCTCGGACTCGTTTAGAAATGCGTGTCCAAGTGTCCGACACGGCTAATTTTTGAAAATTCTGCATATTTTGGCTTAAATGAGTCGGAGTGTCACGTGTCCGAATGAAAGCAGCACACTATGCAGCAAACATATCAACTGTTAAAAGACGAGTACATGACTTCATACTGAAATTAAGAGGTCGAAAAATGTGGACACCTTCCACGATCGATATTTCCACGTGAAGGGATTGTTACGATTAAGAAATTTTGGCCAACACTGATACTAAGTCATTAACTCATTATGTATAATCCACAACCACAGTCTACACTTTGTCTGGCTTTGAAGTAGGGAAACAAATGAAAACTCGAAATTCTGATATACCACTAAAAAAGTAGCTGAAACAGAAACCGACTTTCCTACATGCTATTACTACTATTATGCCTTTTTATATGATTGTTTTTTGGAGACGACTTTAACGATTTAATGCGATATATTGAGAAATGAAATAAAAAATGTACCTTGTTTAAAGCTTCAAGTAACAAGGATTCGGCTTCATCGAAGTTACCCATGTGCATGCAACAAACAGCCTTGCCATTCAAGATCAATCCAGTCATAGGATACTTCTCGGAAAAATCCTGAAATATCAGGTACGCTTCCTGTATCTTGGAACCACCCTATCACAAGGCAACGACATAACGTGTCACAAGGATTCAGCTAGTATATTAGAGTTACGGAGTATCACTCAAATTTAAACAAAAAAAAAACATACCACTGCAAGATTTAACCAAGCATTGGCAAGTTGAGTCAAAGTGTGATCTTCATCGATCTGTTGCATGATTTTCAACTGTTTCTCTGCATGATCTGATCGGCACATCTTCAGATATATCTGGACATTCAATGCATGCCTAAAAGAGCAGCACAAAGGGGTATTAAACGGTTTTCCACAGAAACATAAACTACTTTTATGAAGAAATTGTATGTAGATAGTTAGAACCATTATGTAACGAACAAGTTATGCAAGAAAGCATGACATCGGAAAGAGAATTCCATAGGCCGAAGGTTAAGAGTGTCTACTGCATAAGCATGCGAAAATGATTAATTACGACTCCATGTACTAATCCTTTAAATGACATTTAGAAGAATTAGAGGTGACAGGCTCGAAATAGATTCATTCATCGAGATTCGAGGCGAATTAGTCTTAGAACTGGCAGACGTGCAACAAATCAGCAAGAGATAATCACAGTTCATAAAGCATGTCTATTTATTGAAAAAGTTGATAAGATATGTATAACCACGTGCCGTTTTAAGCATGGTTACCGGATTCCCTCGAGTGTCAATCGAATAGTGAATTGTTAAGACCGAATTCCATCATGTCGCTTACTAAAAATACACATAACACATACTCTATGAGAGTGAATCGTGAATCGGTAAGGGCGTATTCATAGCAAATCCGGTAACCATGGTTTAAGCAACACGAAACAAGAAAAGACTTCATAAATCATGAATCATTTCATGTATAATTCCAGCAGAAAGATGATGGTGATCAGAATGCTGCAACATTGACGACACTATGACAGGTGGGTCCATCAGGTTAAGTCTAAGACACGATATGAAGCTCGGTACTGAAACTACTGGGCAGACTGAAGACTGTAAACACACACATTTAAACAAACGTAGAGACTGACAGAGAAACATTCGAGGTATAAGCTGTCAAACATAGCATTCAATTTATACACGAAGCGAATAAACTCACAGTTCCATTGTTCCTCCAGCATGAGTGTGCTTTAGAGCTTCGGGATAGTCCTGCTCGTGCAAGAATATGATCCCAGCAACAAGTCGCAAAGTCGGGATGTTCCCCATGGCAGGGTCTGCCAACCATTCCTTTAAGCTTGCAATTGATGACTCCTAGAATCGTAAAAAAATCATTAACATCATCTGCATGCAGCAGATCAACTACTCGACAGGAAAAACGTATGCGACATGCATGTGAAAGACAACGATTTCAAAAGATCCGCTATATTGAGAAGAAGTTTATTGATGAAAGTCGACAAGAAAACTAATTGATCATGAAATCAGTACAAATCAAGTTGAACATAAATTTAACAGCTTAATGAACTCCGATCTAAACTAATAGAGCGTATAATCGAACAAAAAGTTGCCCTGATCGCTCTTCATTTTACCAAAATTACGTGCAATTTCATACATCCGCAATTCGAAATAAAAGTACGAGTAATAGATCATGAAATCGTTACAAATCAAGATGAACATGAAACAAAACAGCTTAATGAGCTCCGATCTAAATCAACAAAAGCGTATAATCATACAAAATTTTGGCTTGGTCGCTCTTCATTTTACCAAAACTAAGCGCAAAATGCGCAATTATACATCCACCCGCAATTCAAATTCAAAATAAAACTAATTCATCATGAAATCAGTACAAATCATGAAGCACATAGATCAATCGACATGAAATCAGAAATGAACCTCGTGCAATTTTAACCAAAACTAAGCGCAATTTCATACATCTGCAGTTCGAGATTGAAATAAAACTAATTCATCATGAATCAGTATAAATCATGAAGAACATAAAATCAATCAACATGAAATCAGAAATGAACCTTGTGCAATTTTACCAGCAATTTCATACATCCGCGATTCGAAATCGACTTAAAACTAATAGACCATGAAATCATCGACATGAAATCAGAAATGAACCTCGTGCAATTTTACCAGCAATTTCATACATCCGCAATTCGAAATCAAACTAAACCTAATAGATCATAAAATCACTACTAATCATGACGAACATAAAGTAAATCGACATGAAATCGTGCAATTTTACCAGAATCAAGTGCAATTTCACCAAAACTAAGCGCAATTTCATACATCCGCAATTCGAAATCGACCTAAACCTAATAGATCATAAAATCAGTACTAATCATGAAGAACATAAAATACATCGACATGAAATCGTGCAATTTTACCAGGATTAGGTGCAATTCCATACATCCGCAATTCAAAATCGAAATAAAACTAATAGATCATGGATCAGTACGAATCATGAAGAACATAAATCAATCGACATGAAATCAGAAATGAACCTTGTGCAATTTCACCAAAACTAAACGCAATTTCACCAAAACCTAAGCGCAATTTCACCAAAACTAAGCGCAATTTCATATATCCACAATTCGAAATCGACCTAAAACTAATAGATGAAGAAATCAGTACAAATCATGAGGAACATAAATCAATCGACATGAAATCGTGCAATTATACCAAAACTAAGTGCAATTCCATACATCCACTATTCGAAATAAAACTAACTGATCATGAAAATCACGAAGAACATGAAATCAATCGACATGAAATCACGCAATTTTACCAGAATTAAGTGAAACTCCACACATCCGCAATTCGAAATCGGAACAAAACTAATAGATCACGAAACCAGTACAAATCATGAAGAATACAAATCAATCGACATGAAATCAGAAATGAACCTCGTGCAATTTCATCACCTAATTCCATTATCCGCATTCCGCAATTCGAAATCGAAATAAAACTAATAGATCATGAAATCAGTACAAATCACGAAGAACACGAAATCAATCGCCATGAAATCAGAAATGAACCTTGTGATTAGGAGAAGACAGATAAAGAGCGAGCAATTTGACAGCTTGAAGCGGAGTAGCAGCATCAGCATCGACTTCATTGACGACAAGCTGGTGAGATCCCAGAGCAATGTAAGACCGAAAAACGATGGAATCGCGTTCAACGACGTCGTCTGGAGATAGATTAGGGATGTCGCTGTTGTTAATGGCGGACTGGTACGCTCCCAAATAGAAGTTGTTTCGTAGGTTGAAGAGTAGATCTGGTGCCGCCATTGTTGGTGATGAGAGAGAAAGTAGAGAGAGAAAGCGTGGGATCGCGATGTGAAGGAAGGTGAAGGATGATGTTGGGGATTCAGATGTAGTTGGGAGATGTAACCCGACCCGTATTCTGATCCGACCCGTATTCTAACCCAACCCGTATACAACTCGACCCGACCCGTATTTTGAGGTCCTGATCTATTTGACAAGTCTAATATCTATACGCGACTATACAAAACCAAATGATATTATAACTTAGAAAAGTCGAAAACTAGATTCGACCCGTATTCTAACTCGACCCGTATACAACTTGACCCGACCCGTATTCTAACTCGACCCGTATACAACTTGACCCGACCCGTATTTTGAGATTCCGATCTGTTTGACAAGTCTAATATTTTATACGCGACTATACGAAGCCAAATGATGTTACTCCGTACAACTTAGAAAAGTGGAAAACTAGCCGTGGGAAACGGGGTAGGGTAAACCGCCAAACCGGGGTCGGGTAAGTCCGAGTGGGGTTATTTTCGATCGGTATGAATCGGATCGGGATCGGATCGTGTTTGGGTTCGATCGGGTCATTTCGATTCAGTTATTATCGACTTCTTTTGGGATATCGGTTTGTATGGATCAATAAACATTCGATGGGTTAGGTTAGATCGGATCGATCCGGATTATGAAGCTTGGGATTAAGTTCGAATATCGGGCGGTGTACGGATTGAGTTGTTCGGGTCGAGGCGTGTAGATTGAGACGGTTTTGTCAAGTCTGTCGAAACCCGAGGGTCCGAGCCTCAAAAGCCAAAAGGGTATCGGATAAAAGAGACGGGCTACTCGAGTCGTGCTCAAGCACGGTTTCGAAATGAAGAACACGAGTAAAAGAAAAAGCGTATTGAACCCATCCATTAGACGGAGGCCAAATGAATGCATACCGGTCTTCTACCGGTCGTCCACGAGATGCGGCTTGAACCCGTGAGCCACGAACCCAACAACTTCAGTCCGTGAGTCTTATTCACGACTCACGAGACGTTCTTCTCGACTCACCATCGAAAATTTACGAGAGAAGAATTCTGAAGGTAGAATCGTCTAAAAATAAGTACAATCAATAAATAAGGATTGCATTCACTAATCAGTTGAAATCTCTACAAAATCGGAGTAGCCGAAAAATCCGAAATGATCTGAATCCTACGTCGGACGACCTAAAACGAAATCCAAAAAAAAAACGGGTTTAGTTTAGACAGACGCATAACCATCTCGATGTGATTTCTGCCATCTCCATGCAATCTGTAAACTTTCTTCGAGATCCGTGTGCTTAGCAGTCCAGTTCAGTTCGTCTCGGATCTTTGACGGGTCGCTGTAAACTTCAGCGTAATCACCCGGTCGACGAGGAAGATAATCGACCTTGATGTTTGCTCCTGTCGCCTTTTTACACGCTTCCACAAACTCTTTCACTGATCTACCTGGTTTATCGAACATCAAAAAAAAAAACGTAAATACATACTGTCGTGTCAGGTTTCAACCCAAAATTTAGAATTAACGGGTCATTTTGGGTAACGGGTCAAAATTTTCAGGGTCCTGACCCTTAGAAATCGGGTCGGGTCGGGTCGGGTCAATACCTTTTCCAGTGCCAACATTGTAGATTCCGACTTTGCCAGGCATTGCCTTCTCGAGAGCTTTAACATGAGCATCAACGAGATCAGTCACGTCAATGTAATCTCTTATACATGTCCCATCAGGTGTCTTGTAGTCCGTTCCTCTTACCTACAGCACCACCAACTAGCATTATTGGATAATACCTCGCAAACCGGTCAAATGGGTTCGGGTCGGGTCAAACGGGTCGGGTTGGGTCGGGCATGTGGGCCGGGCATACCTTCAGACCGGGAGTAATGCCACGAGCTGCATCGAAACAGGCACCTGATATTCGACCATGCTCCCGTAATTCAGGTCTTGGAGCCTCGCCTAATCTTCCCTCCGGATCAGACCCGATTACATTAAAATATCTGAACAGAAAGAAAACGGGTTCACGTTCATCGTGAAAAAATCAAAAAATATCTGTGATAAAATATCGCGTAAAAAGCAACCTTAGGATCATAACAGCCAAGTCTTTGTTTTGCTTAGTGAGATCCAAAATCATATCCTCAGCCATTTTCTTCGCTTTTCCATACGGGTTGATCGGAACCTGAACCAACGCACGCAAGAATAAGCAAATCACTGGGGTCGACTCTCGAGTCATTTGTTTACCTTTGATGGCGGAAAGAGCAGTAGTTTTTTTTTTACCTGTGGAGTAACCTCGACAATGGGCATAGTTTCAGGTTCGCCATACGTTGCACACGTGCTAGAATATATTAATGTTTTGACGTCGTGCTTCACCATTGCCTTCAATACGACTAAGGTGTTCGACGTGATATTGTGATAATATCTAACCAAAACGACGACATATACAACATCAACGACATTGTAGATTCCGGATAATCAATGATGAACGGCAATGCAAGTACCTAAGAGGGTCCATAGTGCTCTCTCCGACATAGGCGACAGCAGCAAAATGCATCACAGCATCGAAGGCGTTCTCTGAGAAAAGTTTGTTCACCTGGCATTTTACATTAAGGAGGTACAAGCAAATCCCATATATTAGATCCGTCAAATTTAGACCTGACCCGACCCGACCCATTTTTTTCTGGGGACCCGTGACCCGAAATGATCTGCTGCCCTACAAAAAAAGGATACAGCACTGGCATCACCCAGATCAGCATATACGAACTGAAGTCGTCCAGGTTCCGGGAACAGTTGCTGCAGAATCTTAACTGCGGCTAGATTCCCTCGTGAAAGATTGTCCTAAAAACCATGAAATATTTTCAGGTAAACGTCAGCAGAAAAGTGGATGAGTAGACAGATTAGAAAGGAACGGTACTGTACCACAATGGTGACTCGATATGAGTCTTTTAAGAGTCGTAATGCTGCATGGGAACCGATATAGCCAGCACCTCCAGTTACGAGGACGTGAGTTACACCATCTTCATGAAGGGAAAACTGAACGGAAATTGGAAATAATCACGGTATTATTAATACTTAAAAAAAGAAGATGAATAAATAAAGGGATTTTCTCACTTGTAGGCTTATAGCCCTCTTTTTCTTGAAAAAAAAAACACTTTTTGCTCCGTCTTCGAAAATGGTAAAAAAAATTACTGTTTTTTGCAGTCGGAGATTTAGATACCGCTCAGAATTATCGGTTACAGGTTCCAAAAGTGGTGATTTTTTTTACTTCAATGTGTTTGTCTTTACCACAGGTTTGGTTTGGGATCAAATTACTGTTTTTTGCAGTCGGAGCTAAGAATTTTGCCTGTTAAATGTTGAGCGACAGTCGACAGGTGAGAAAATCCCATAAATAAATACAGTAAAAAAAACAAAAAATTATCTCGACATTTCAACATTACAGAATCCTCTTCGAAACTACAGACTGGCAGAATTCATTGAGAACTCAATCAACTTATACTAGAATACAATTACAGCAAAGTTGATAACCAGAAGAAGAGACGATCTCTATAAATTGAAAATTGCATGGATAGAATGCAACTGTGTACTGCGGCAAGAACGTGAGAAACTTACTTTGCTCGGGCTGCTAAAAGCGGGAGACTGTTTGAGCATAAGAAGGCAGAATGCAATTAAACCAGTACCTACAAGTATCTTTCCTACAACATTGCCCTTTCGCTTCGGATCAGCAAATTCCATGCCTAATCGTTCCATAATCGTAAAAGATTATCAGAAGAAGCATTTCATATCAATAATGGCATCAAACATTCAAACACGATAATTTCTACGAACGGAATTGTTGCATGAATAACTCGAACAAGACATTAGGTCATATATTGACGCTGTCGACTTTATTTTGAGCATGAAAATGCAAGATTGAACAGTACATGCTCTACTGTACTGTACATACCTACAAGAGGCATAGATCTGCTGTTTCTGGACGCAGTTCTCGTCCTGCTGAAACTGAACATCGAAAAAACTCTACTTCAATCAACAATTTATCTGCAGTAAAACCAGCAGCGTGTGTGACCGTCTCACCTGAACTTATTGCTATAAAATACACTAACATTAAACGATAACTAGATTAACTACCTATGATGCGAGAGATCTTACACCAAATTTGTTGTAAAACCGTCTCATTGATAAAATAGGCGAAGATTAAAGGATAACTACCCGGGATAATGTGAGAGATCGCATATCAAATTCATTGTGAAACCGTTTCATTGGAGAATTAGGGTTAAATAATTTCATAATCATAAATTAATCATCAGGGAATAATTGCCAAAAACATTCTTCTACCAGTAACACAAATACTACTATAAATTAATTAAATTAATTCAATTAAAGCATCCAGATTTTGTATTTCTATAATATTAATTCATGCATTTAAATTCAAAAAAAAAAAAAAAAAATATCACCCAGCTCAAAGCTTACCTCAAACATCATTAAAAAAAAAACGCAAATTCTAGTTTGTGACGAGCATATTTGTCGAGTAAAATTTACCCAAATCAAAACAAAAACCAAAAAAAATCAAATCTTTGGAATTCATAAGATCCCTAATCAATCAAACCACCAAAAAAAACATTAAATTTCATACAATTTCACCAAAAAATTTTAAAAAAATTAAAAATACCAACATTAATTATCGAAAATAAAGAATTAAAATACCTGAAATGGGGTTAATCTAAATTGCATTACAATTTGAAAAAATGGGTAGTTGATTACATAAAAGCAATAGCAGTGGCAGCAACCCAGAAAAAATTAATCAATCAATCAAATCAAATCAAATAAATAAATAAATAAATGAAATTGGATTATGTAATAATTAATTGTAATTCTGATAAATGAATTAAAACAAAAAAACAAGAATTTGGAGCAGAAACGTAGAAGGAAAGGACACATACATTCCTGGATTTATGCTCTGCGCGTTTTACGAGGTACTATAACAAATTGGGACCAGAATCCGCTAATTTTTGTATGAGACGGTTTTTGTGAGTAGTTTATATGAGACGATTTTACGATAAATTTAATCGTTAAAAATTGTTGTTCTTGTTTGTTGTGTTGTGCAGCAAATCACTGACTAATCACACTTCACTGTGATTAATTTTTTTTTTTTTTTAATTAATTAGTGGAGTGAGTTTTTCGAGTAGGCGATGGGGTGTTCAAAAAGTGGTCTGGATCGATAAACCACTGGACTGGAACGGGACACATACCGGTCTGATCTTCGAGTCGTCAAAAACTTGGTGATCGGTCCGGTCTACACTTAAAGAAATAAATCAAATTTAGTGTATTTTTACGGTACTGTCCGGTCCGGGTTTTTTTGTTAATCAGTCCGATCCGCAAGTTTGATTTTTTGGGGTTGCGGTCCGCGGGTCAATCTGGTCCGGTGCGGTCAGGGTTTGGACAGGTGAACACCATGGTATGTAGGTGGCATGTGTATGTTGGTCTACGGGGAAACGGTTTCACGTAAAAATATCGTAGGTTTTTAGTCTGATGGTTTAAGAGATTGGGTATCTGAACAATAGGTGTCCGAGTCTCAGATTCGAATCATCGTTCATGTATTATAATGTGAATAAGTGCGCTCTTCGTAACTTCGTATTGCATGTTACTTGGGAGTATCAAAACGTAACGACTATGGACGGTATCACGTAAAAATATCGTACGTTTTTAGTCTGACGGTTAAAGAGATTGAGTATCTGAACAATAGGTATCAGACTCTCAGATTCGAATCACCGTCCATGTATTATAACGTGAATATTATTGCATGTTACTCCACTTGGGAGTATCAAAACGTAACGCGTATTATATATCACAACAAAATTATCATGAAAAACGTCTCACAAGAGAATTTTGCATGTGCGTAAAAAAGCCATGATTTTTTAATTCATATGGAAGATTTATGGAAACTACGTTAATTCATGTGCGTGAAAAAACAAAATAATTTGGAAACTACGTTAATTATGTACTAATATTAAAAAATTCAAACTCGTCAATAAGAAACTTAAATATACATATTTATTAAAAAAAAGAAATAAATAAAACGGATTCGTAATGCGACCTAATTAACGAAATACATTCAAAAAATTTCAAAAAAAGAAGAAGGAATACGCATATAATATCGGAAAATGACGTTATACTGGCCATTAAAACGTCAAATTCCAACGTTATACGCGTGTATTCCCTTTTTTGAAAAAAAAAATCGAACGTGATTCGTTAATTAGGCGCATTAATCTAGTAGAAATCGAACCGTAATAACGAAATAATAATAATAATAAGTTCGAGAAGTAGTGCTTAGATACCTGTAAGATAAAAGAGACGGAAGCAGTACCAAAATCTCCAAGAACGATAATTATTAGGTTAATTAGAATTAGAACATTTAATTACATAAAACCGGACCCAATAACAAGTAAAAGTCGAGGTGAATCGATACTATGCAAATATGCAATCACATTATCACCGAAAGTATGGTAAAGTCTTTTAGGTTCGATGTGAGAATTTGAGTATAGTACTCGTAACATTCTAAAACACAAGAAAGAAAGACGATAAAAACTATGGAGAAAGAAACTAACCAACAACCATTGATGCTTCAAAGTCGATGTAAAAAACATTAGTCGAAATTTTGTTCCAAAAGAATGCTACTAGCCTACTATCATCCACCTTACGACATAGGATTAGTACTCGAAGTATAAAAATCAATAGTTTTAACATTTCATGTTTACTTCGATAATCCAGATTCCAAACCCAAGATTGTCATTCATAGACGATATTGAAAATTTGGCACAAAATTGCGGGGTAAGGGGGTCGGATGTCCGAAGTATTACCCGTGTGTTAGCAAGTGAAAGATGTTGTTTCTGAATGAAACAAGATGAAAACTGTGTCGAGAATATCATCTAATGACCGCTAATTTCACAAGAGAAAGAAGCGCAGCCAAACTCAAATCCCATCTTCTACTAAAATGTTGTACATTTTTTGTGATTCAGTAGAAGGTGAAAAGGGACTCAAGTTCAAACCTTAAAAGCGGTATTCAATCTATCAAAAGAATTGACTCGAAGTTTGACCCTAAAAAACTTGAATACTAAGCTTGTTTTCCTCACAAAACAAAACACAAGAGAAGAAGGGGTAAGTTCACGTGGTAAAAACTCTGTTACTCTGACCGAGAGTCTGGGGTTTGATTCTCACCTACGACGCAGTGTATTCTTCTCTAGACCAAATAAAACAAAACAAAACAAAACAAAACACATTTGTAATTATTGCGCGTTCACCTGATATGCAACTCGGATATTCGAAGAACCATTGTTTCGTGATGAAAGGCAATCAAACGTTCTGCGGTACAACAACAACATTAGCGCCTTAATTAGTCTCAAGAGAAGAAGGGACAAGCTCATGTGGTAAGAACTCCTTATCCCGACCTCTCAAGAGGATGGGAGTTTCGATTCTCACCTGCGACGCAGTGCACTCTTCCCTCGATCAAATTGAAACAAAACAAAACACATTTGTAATCATCGCATTCATCTGATACGCAACTCAGATATTCAAACCATTGTTTCGTGATGTAAAACAATCAAACGTTCTGCGGTACAACAACAACATTAGAGCCTTAGTCTCAAGAGAAGAAGGGATAACCTCACGTGGTAAGAATTCTCCTATTCCGAGTGAGAGATTAGGGATTCAATTCTCACCTGCGACGCAGTGCACTCTTCTCCAGACCAAATTGAAAAATAACAAAACAAATTTGTAATTATGACGTTGACGTAATACGTATCTCGGATATTCGAATCATTGTTTCATGATGAAAAGCAATCAAACGTTCTGCGGTACAACAACAACAACAATAATAACAACAACATCAGAGCCTTAGTCTCAAAAAGATTTGGGGTCGGCAAACATAACCAATATCTGAAGTCGTCATCCATAAAAATAAATAATAAATAAAAACTTTCGGGGAAATAATTACTCCTCTCTACCCTAATAAGTAATGTATTAAGTAATTGTTCCTCCTTCACCTCTTTACACCATAAAAACACTACGAGTACCACTTTACACCATAAAAACACTACCACTGAGGCACTGACCAATACTATCACACTAGACCTGGTCAAATGCGGACTCGGGCCGGATACGGGCCGGGCTAAAAGATAAAAAGTTGCCCTTTAACACCAAAGAGGGCGGGTCGGGCCTAACTAACGGGCCCAGATTACTTGCCCTTACCCGCCCGTTTTGTATAAAACCGGGCGGCCCGCGGACTATCGGGCCAATTATTGAGTGAATGGAAAAACTATCAAACAAATAAAGATAGACAGTAATTACGTAAATATTTAAAAAGAGTACAACATAGTTGACTTTTTTCTTACAACAAAAAAAATGTGATAAATGAACAAAAATTGTACTATTAGATTATGAGAAATTGAGAATATCGAGAGTTGTCTAATTTTTCCTGAGAGTTAAAAATGTATTTTTGCTATATCATACTATTATCTAGTGTATGTGTTTTGATTAGAGCATGGGGTAATTATTTTCCTTTGTATAATAAATATACATTTTTCATTTCATATATAATTAATTAATTTTTAAGCTATAGAATGTATATAATATTTTTAGCGGGCCGGGCGGGTTGGCCCGTTTGAAAATATTAGTGTCCATGCCCGGCCCGTTTATTAGATCGGGTCGGGCTTGTCCGGCCCATTTATTAATTCGGGCCAAGCTTCACTGTCCAGACCCGCTAAAATATTGGACCGGACGGGTCGGGCTATTCGGACGGTACGGCCCATGATCAGCTCTATATCACACTAACCAATAGCCTCCCTTACTACCATTTTCTTTTCATTTTGAGCTCCATCACCCCCCCTAACAATTTAAGTTCGTCTCAAGCATGCCCTAAAGGGTTAAGAATCTCCCAAAGTCCTAATAATACATTATCGACTCTAAAATGAGCGAACGATATTCAATATTTTACGGGTCGTAAGTAACGTCAAGGCACATAAAAGAGAATATCGGTAATATACGCTCATGCACCACAAAGCTTAAGTTACAGAATAAGCATTCACTTGCAAGCCAACTGAAAACCCTAACTAAAACAGAAGACTGAACAAAGAGAATATGAACAAATCAACAATTAGACTAAATTGTAAATAAATTAAGAAAGAACCGAGGAAAGAACATAAAAGCAGTTGCGAATTAGAGAATAAGGTCAACAAAGCTGAGTTCCATTAATCTCAAAACATCGAGTCTTATTGTTACTTTTAAGTCGAGAGAGACGAACTCATCACTAGCCCTCTTATGTGAACCAAGACCGTAAACAAATCAAAGCCTTCATATCCCAATCCCAGGAATGCTTAAAACACAAACAAATCAAATCAGACAGCTTTTGCCTTTTTCAAAACCAGATTCGACAACAAACTGGACCATTGCCCATGATCAACGAACTTACATACGATTAGGGTTTTACGCCTCAATCACCAACCCCATAACATCCTTCAGTCTTGCAAGATAAAAGCTACAACTGAAAACCCTAACTAAAACATCAGACTGAACAAATCATCAAACCACACAAGCTACAACTGAAAACCCTAACTAAAACATCAGACTGAACAAATCATCAAACCACACAAGCTACAACTGAAAACCTTAACTAAAACATCAGACTGAACAAATCATCAAACCACACAAAACCCTAAATTTAACCAAGAAAACACACACAAATCAAATCAGACAGCTTTTGCCTTTTCAAAACCAGATTCGACAACAAATCGAACCATTGCCCGTAATCAACGAACTTACATACGATTAGTTTTACGCCTGAAACACCAACCCCATAACATCCACAACCGAAAACTCTAACTAAAACACCAGACTGAAGAAATCATCAAACCACACAAAACCCCAAATTTAACCAAGAAAACACAAACAAATCAAATCAGACAGCTTTTGCCTTTTCCAAAACCAGATTCGACAACAAATCGGACCACTGCCTGTAATCAACGAACTTGCATAGGTTTTACGCCTCAATCACCAACCCCAACATCCACAACCGAAATGCCTCTTCTTGGGAGGCAAGAAAATCTCCTCAGCCCCGACCCCAACTTCCTTCCGCTTCCTCAACCTCTTCCCCCGCCTCCGCTAACCGTAGATCCGGATTCATATTCACGGTTACCTCCACCACCAAATCCTCCTCCTCGGCCGCGGGAGCCCCTTAGACCATGGTTATCAATGGATACAATTTCTCTCCATAGAGAACCCTATCTCTTCCACCTCACTTTTTCTACCACATTTTCTCTCTCTTATAAAATACACGTACATCAATGTATTCACTTTTTATCTCCATAGAGGGTCCACTCATCTCACCACATTTATCATACCTAATACATTTAATTTTTATTTAATTTTATAAATTTATTTAAGGCAACGTAAGCAAATTAACCCACCACATTGCACCTTAATTACTCTCTCTTTCCCCTTTTTCTCAATCCTTCAAAGTGGATATTTTTACTCAATCCTCCTGCAAGGATTGAAGATCCATTGATGTATCATCATTTTCACTCCATCCACACTATGGATTAAGTCCAAATCCATTGCTAACCTTGCTTTTAGATTATGATTATCAATGAATGCAATTTCTCTCCATAGAGGACCCCACTTCTTCCACGTCACTTTTTCTACCTCATTTTCTCTCTCTAGTAAAATACTCTTACATCAATAGATTCATTTTTCTCTCCATAGGGGTCCACTCATCTCACAATATTTATCATACCTTATTACACATTTATCATACCTTATCATACATTATTACACATCTTTCCTCTTTTCTTCAATCCGTCGAAGTGGATATTTTTTCTCAATCCTTCTCCAAGGATTGAGGATCCATTAAGAGCAAGGTTAACAATGGATTTGTACTTAATCCATAAGGTGGATTGAGTGAAAATGATGATACATCAATGGATTCTCAATCCTTGGAGGAGGATTGAGCGAAAATTTCCACTAGTATTCTTGGCTGTTTAAATTCTAATAACCACCAATATTTCTTTGCGATTCATAGAGGTCCAAGCAGCAGGTAGTTCGTATGGAAATTACTTTCGCGTGAACATATGGAGAATCACATGGCGACGGTGTTGGTTGCGTGGTTGATGGCTGTCCACCTCGACTTCCCCTCAGTGAGGAAGACCTGCAAACTGATCCTGATCGAAGGTAATATACATTGACCTCTTAAATCTTCTGCTATACCTTTTATCCTTATCCATCAGACCCGCATCCTCAAGATTAATATGCGACATTTATTGTGATGTTTTACCAGGAGGCCTGGCCAAAGTCGAATCACCACTCCTCGGAAAGAGACCGACACTTGCAAGATAATATCGGGCATTGCTGACGGTGGGTTGAGTTTTCTTTCTAAAACGTCCTGGTTCAGCAAATGCATTTAAGCTATTAATTCCAGTGACCTTAGAATGTCCTAACTGGTGTAATATTTGTAGGAGTGACTACGGGATCACCCATTGCTGTGAATGTACCTAATACGGATCAGAGAGGAAATGTAAGTATCTGTGGTTCTGCGTGTATGTGGAATGTAAATCTAAGTTGCATCTTGCATCAGTTACTTGTTGTAATTATCTAAAAATATCAGATCTGTCACTTATCTTATTGGGATATTGCTTATTTATCAGGATTACAATGAGATGTCTATAGCTTATGGGTCGTCTCATGCTGATGCAACCTATGATTTCAAGTACGGTGTTAGATCCATTCAGGTAACCGAATGAATATCTTAGATCTATTTGATCATGGAAAGGCTCATAGTACTCCATATTATATTATGGGTTTATCAATCATTATTTGAACTAAAATGCAGGGTGGTGGAAGGAAGATCGTCTGCTAGAGAAACTATCGGAAGAGTCGCTGCTGGAGCTATAGCTAAAAAAATCCTGAAGAAGTTTGTTGGCACTGAGGTCAGTTTTTTCCCACTGTAGTTTTGATCTTTACTTGTGGTTTAGTTTAGAGCTAAAAATGCCAACATTATGTGACTCATTTTGTATGCTACATATCATTGTACATGGGCCAGAAGTATTTCAATTTTTTAGTTAAGTTTTGGGCTACTATAGATATGTATCTCTCTCTTCTTTCTTTCTTCGTCTTCCACTTTCTTATTCAAGAAAAATGGCGTTGTTTGTGAAGCAACGCACCGAACGCGATGTAAGCCGTACGTGCATGAGATTGCCCAAACCTTTCCTAAATGGGTTCCGCGAGCGCATTACTCCAGATGAATTCAGAAGTCTGCTAGAACCAGGTGGGGTTATTGCGGTTACGGTGATCGATGGCGACTCCGCCGACCATCGTCAATATGATTAAATTTTAAATATTTGTCACAATTAAATTTAAAAAACAAATTGTGACAATTCTTTTGAATATCAGTAATTTAACGTTTAAATGAAGTCCTGTTTGATATTCACGATTATAGAAATAAATCATTCGAATAAATAGTTTATATTTCTAAATTATGTCAAATAAACAACATAATAACGATATATTTCGTGAAATATAGAGTGCCGTCGCCACCGGCGGATTCTTGGCGGCGGATACGACAGCTCCGTCCACCGTAAACCGCAGAATATCGCCTTTCTCGAGTCCCTTGTCTATAGCTTATGGGTCGTCTCATGCTGATGCAACCTATGATTTCAAGTACGGTGTTAGATCCATTCAGGTAACCGAATGAATATCTTAGATCTATTTGATCATGGAAAGGCTCATAGTACTCCATATTATATTATGGGTTTATCAATCATTATTTGAACTAAAATGCAGGGTGGTGGAAGGAAGATCGTCTGCTAGAGAAACTATCGGAAGAGTCGCTGCTGGAGCTATAGCTAAAAAAATCCTGAAGAAGTTTGTTGGCACTGAGGTCAGTTTTTTCCCACTGTAGTTTTGATCTTTACTTGTGGTTTAGTTTAGAGCTAAAAATGCCAACATTATGTGACTCATTTTGTATGCTACATATCATTGTACATGGGCCAAAAGTATTTCAATTTTTTAGTTAAGTTTTGGGCTACTATAGATATGTATGTACCGACTACATTAACTTTTTTTAACATAGATCTAATATAAGGTTGTTGATTAGCATGTTCAAAAGTTTTTTAGAATCAAATATAGGATTTCTTAATTACCTCCGTGTTTTGATGGCCTTCTCGAGGCAGATGTAATTACTAAATAGTACGAGTAACTCGTAATTCCCCGTTTGGGATTTCAATTTAAAAAAAAAGAGAGAGAGAATCGAAGCTCAAAACTTGATAGTATTAAAAATAGGTCTACATAAGTAATAAACTAATAACAAAACTTTCAAAATAAAAATCAACTTTGTCAATTTTGATTTTTCTTATAATTCTGGGTCTCAAATTGATAAAACCCGATCGCTTAAATTCATTTGACAATTCATTTAGTTTTAATCAATTCCGAGAAAAATAAAAGCCCGTTGACCCCCACCCACCCACCCACTCTCTCTCTCATCATTTGACTTTTTAACCTCTCTCTCTAATTTTTTACCATTCTCTCTCTTCTTTCTTTCTTCGTCTTCCACTTTCTTATTCAAGAAAAATGGCGTTGTTTGTGAAGCAACGCACCGAACGCGATGTAAGCCGTACGTGCATGAGATTGCCCAAACCTTTCCTAAATGGGTTCCGCGAGCGCATTACTCCAGATGAATTCAGAAGTCTGCTAGAACCAGGTGGGGTTATTGCGGTTACGGTGATCGATGGCGACTCCGCCGACCATCGTCAATATCCTTGTACTGTGGAATCCAAGAAGGACAAATCAAATGTCCAGTATCAACTTAGCACCTCCTGGAGACAAGTGGTGGTAGACAAAGGGTTGAGGACGACTTTGTCAGCGGAAATTGGAACAGTTCGAATCGGGACGACACCAACCTGCGGATAGTAAGGGTGCCGGTTCCTCCGGTGCCTCCGGTGCCTCCGGTTCCCCCGGTTCCCCCGGTTCTCCCGGTGCCTCCGGTTCCCCCGGTCCCCCAAAAGTCAACTCGCCGGAGCCAAGAAAGTCAAGGAAGTGGGGTCGCATGGAGATTGGCGAATCAAGTCAAAGAGTCTCGCCGGAGGCGCCAACAACTGCGCTGGTGCCATGATATTGAGGATGTGGATTCGATTTCTATCTTGATCATCGTGTTAACTTACGTTTAAATAAAATCTTTTTCGATATTCACGATTATAGAAATAAATCATTCAAGTTTATAGTTTATATTTTTAAATTATGTCAAATAAAAAACAAAATAAACAACGTAATAACAACAATATACTCCGTAAAATATTTGTCACAATTAAATTTTAAATATTTGTCACAATTAAATTTAAAAAACAAATTGTGACAATTCTTTTGAATATCAGTAATTTAACGTTTAAATGAAGTCCTGTTTGATATTCACGATTATAGAAATAAATCATTCGAATAAATAGTTTATATTTCTAAATTATGTCAAATAAACAACATAATAACGATATATTTCGTGAAATATAGAGTGCCGTCGCCACCGGCGGATTCTTGGCGGCGGATACGACAGCTCCGTCCACCGTAAACCGCAGAATATCGCCTTTCTCGAGTCCCTTGTCTTGGCCTGGGTTAACGACCGTACGGTGAAAGCATAGACGTTGCCGGTTTCAGAGTCGGCATCCACGACGTTGAAGGGCAGTGATCCAACTTGTTGGGTAAGAGCGAGATATTGTTCATCGGTGATTCTTCAAGTTTGCATCTTCTGCATTCACTTGTGCGTTGTTGGATTTTGGTGATAGAAATTTTATTTGATTTTTTTTAATCTCTTATAGTATTTGATTGATAAATAGATAATGTGATTCTCTCCTTTTTTTACTGAGTAGAATTATCAATCGGGTTTGATCACGAGTCGAGGCAGAATATAGATCAAATTTTATTATGGGTCTTTGTGTCATATGGGTCGAGTATCCGGGTAGGATCAGAAGCTGAACTATAATGCATCGTATAAATTACTACTCCCTAGTCCCTCCCGTCACTATTTTTTTTGTTCCATATCGTAAATATCTGTGAAAAATATTTTAATGAAATGAGACAAAAAATAGTACTCCCGTGAGGAATATTCATTTGAAATATGAAGAAATATATATAAAAGACAGAGGAGTAACTAGAGAGAGTAATTGATCAACCCTGAAAATTAAATTACTACGAGTAAATAGTTTCCCTAAGGGTCGGATGTATTACCCTTCTTGTGTTAGCAAGGGAAAGATGTTGTTTCCAAATGACCGAGACAGAGGGTGTATTATTATTATATGATTGATATTGATACTCCCTCCGTCCCAATGAATTCTTTACCTTTACTTTTTCACACTTGTCGAGATACATTTCATTTTGTTCATATCTTTATTTACGTGTTATTAAAAATTCTAAAAATTTGATAATTTTAATGTACTTATTAACACCATTAAAAAAATCTCACATGACTATTTACGTTATATATTAGAAATTATATTCGAGATCATTCCACCTCATGAATAGTGCCAAAAAGCGAACGTAAAGAATTCACTGGAACGAAAGGAGTATTGTTTTATTATTATTAATACTAGATTAAAGCACGTGCGCTGCATGGGTTAGTTGGCTTAATTACATTGGAAAAATTGTTCCATTAACTTTAGCTCACAAATTAAGGAACTTGAGTATACAGGCAATGATGACACTCTTTATAGTCTCAAAAGTTTTGAAGATTCAAAAGAGAGAGTATAATTTTTCGATGTGCGATACTTTATTTTAGTATATAGTCTAACAAATAATTAGTCTTATTTATAATATAGAAATTCATCATCTTATTATAATTTGCCGATGTGGGATAATTTAACTAAAATTTATAGTCTTATTTATAATATAGAATCATAACCGTACCTTATTTTAATTTTTCGATGTGGGATAATTTTATCTAAGCTTATAGTCTTAATTTTTTTTTTAAAGAATCAAAAGAGTCGATGTGGGATAATTTACCTAAGCTTATAGTCTTAAAAGTTTTTTTCTAAAATTCAAAAGAGTATTGGTTGATATCTAATGATAAATGATTACTCTTATTTATAATACAATTTTTTTTAATAATTTTTCGATGTGGGATTATTTACTGTTTTAAGAGTTCTTTTTATGAGCCAAAAAAACACATGATTACTCTTATTTATAATATAGAATCATCATCTTATTTAATTTTTTCGATGTGGGATGTGATAGACTAATAAGAAAAGTTGAGAAATGGAACAATCTTTAAGAATATATCCGAAAAGGAATACATGACGATCTTAGTGGGACGAACGGGGTAGTAACTTTCACAGTAACATTATTCTTTCAATGTGGGACAAACCATCTACTAAAAAACACAACATTATTCTTTCAGTGTAAGACAAATCTTCTACTAAAAAACACATCTTTGAATGACATTATTCTCTCAATGTAAAAATAATTTTTAAGTGTCAAAAATTGTTGGTTAATATCTAAGAACGAAAGATTACTTAAAATTCTGTCACCTTATTATAATTTTTAGATATGTGATAATTTTAATTTAACTTTATTTGTAGTCTTATTAAGAACTTCTTTTAAGACTAAAAGTTTTTTATTGACATCTAAGGATGATGAATGATTAATCTTATTTATAATATAAAATTTAATCACCTCATCATAATTTGGAGAATTTAACTTAATTTCAACTAAGTTTTTAGTCCTAAGAGCTCATTTTAAAACTCAAAAGAACGAAGAATTAGCCTTATTATAATATAAGATTCTATCGTCTCATCATAAATTTTTGATGTTGGATAATTTATTCAAGGTTTATAGTCTTAAGATCTGATTTTAAGACTTTAGAAAAACGCATGATTACTCTTATTTACTCCGTATAATATAGAATCATCACCATGTTTTAATTTTTTCGATGTGGGATAATCTTAGGTTTCTAATCCTTTTAAAAGCTTTTTGAGACTCAAAATTTGTTGGTTGATATTTAAAACCATACTTACTTATAATATAGAATTTCATCACTTCATCATATCTTTTCGATGTGGGATAATTTAATTAAAATATAGAAATATGTCGATGTGGGATAATTTAACTAAAATTTGTATTCCTATTTATAATATAGAATCATCACCATACATTTATTTTAATTGTTTTGATGTGGGATAATTTTAAGTTTGTAGTCTTATTAAGATCTTTTTTAAACTCAAAATGTTATTGACTGATATTTAAAAATAATGATTACTCTTATTTAGTAGAACTTCATAACCTCATCATAATTTTTCGATGTGAGTGAATTACTTAAATTGGTGATGTCTAAGGAAGAATTATTGGTGATGTGTAAGGAAGAATTATTATGTCTTATTTATAATATAGAACTTCATCACCTTATTATAATTTTTACTTAAGTTAGTTGATGCCCAAGAAAAAATTCTTAATAGTTTTACTTAAGTTTATAGTCTTTATATATTTTTAAGACTCAAAAGATTTTTGGTTAATATCTAATAGCACATCATTACTCTTATTTATAATATAAAGTTTTATCACTTTATTATAATTTTTCGATGTGAGATTATTTTTACTTAAGTTTGTAGTCTTATTAAAAGACTTTTAAAAACTTAAAAGTTTTTTGATTGATATTTAAGAACGAATTATTAGTCTTATTAATAATATAGAATTCATCAACTTATCATAATTTTTCGATGTTGGATAATTATTTAAGTTTATAGTCTTCCATCTGATGAACTCATTTTGTATATATATTTAACCCCAACTTTTCCTTTATTTTGGTTCATTTTATGTATCCTAGGAGTTGTTTTTCTAGCTTTTCATCCTTCTTTGTTATGCCGGGTATTTTGTTTACGTTTTGTAGGAAACAAAACAAATGAAGGCGATTGTGCTATATTTTAGGCAATGACGAGAGTCCAACAATGAAATCTACAAGAAAAAAGTGATAAAAGTTAGATGATACTAAGTGAATACTTGGAGAAGGACGTGAGTGAAGAAACAATAAGAAAAGACAAAGAAATAAGTTGGAAAGCTCAAACAAATGCAAATCGAGATGAAAGAACGATCGCCAAAACAAGGGTCAACTTCAAACGTGAATATCTTGAGTTCTACAACTCCAATTGATCTGATTCAGGTGGCGTTGGAAATATATTTCTCCTAGCTTTCCAACGGTATATCACACGTCCAATTCCAATAAGTAACGAAGAAACAGCAAGCATTTCAAATTCATCGCGCAGTGCAGAGGAACCCGAACCGCTCGGGACGGACCCAAACCGGTCGGGACAGACCTGAACCGACCGGTTTGAGGCTTTTTCTCGGGATTTCTATTCTTGGACTCCTTCACTTGCCATAACTCCTATTTTACGGGATATTCTTTCCGAATTAGTTTTAGGAAAGTATGAGTAATTAAACCCCTTTTTATTATTAGTATATATACCCTCCTTGGGGTTAGAATTAGGGACACTTTTCTCATTCATTAGTTTAGTTTTACTTTTACACTTCTTTTCCTCATTCAAAAACTTTAGTTTAGTTTTATTAGCATCGGAATTTTGCAAGTTTGTAGTGGTACTTTTTAGATATTAATTATTATTCAATCCTTCAGTTCTTCGTAATCGGTATTTTTCCATTTTCCCTTATTTTGATATTGATTTTGATTATGCTTAATTCTTTTGTTGTTCCATCTTTCGTCATGAGTAGCTAATTTACTTATCTAGGGTTGAAGGGGATCTATGTTAATTGAATTGGGGATGTTAGTTTAATTAATTGTTTGATTGATCATTCATATGTTATTGCCTTACTATTTGTTTTGTATTGTCGTTCGATTAGTGTGAGACGTTGAACTAGTTGAATGTCTAGGAACCCGAATCTAAGATCGAAAGCCTGGTAAGGGTAAACTTACAAGTAAGTGGGTAGGATAATCTGGTAAGTTGCGAGAGCCCGTCAGAATCTATCCTAAGGTTGACATAAGATCCGAAAGGCCGTGTCTTTGCCCTAAATAAATGTGATTGATTAATTAACTTTACCCAATTTAATTACATAGTGAACCGTAAGACCCTAGATCCTTTCAATATTGATAGAACCTCTTACTTTACATTACTGCAATAGTTTAGAAAATCAAACACAAAACACCGGAATTAGAATAGTTTAGAGTCGATTATAAATAATTTGCAATATTCATTCATCTCTCTGTGGTTTGACCCTTACTTGCCACTAGCTATTTGTTAGTCGTTAGTTAGGTTTATTTTGATTAAGGTGATACGACTTTAGCCTTGTCACCATCACCTCATCATAATTTTTCGTACTTAAGCTTACGGTTTTAAAAACTCTTTTTAAAACTAAAAAAAATACATCATTACTCTTGATTATATATAAAATTTCATCAACTCATCATAATTTTTCAATGTGAAATGATTTTAAGTTTGTACTCTTATATATATTAATAGTTTTTTTAAGGCTTAAAAGTTTTTTTTATCGATATTTAAAATTGAATGATTACTATTATTTATAATATAGAATTACATCACCCATCATAATTTTTCGATGTGGGGTAATTTAAATGTTTTTCTTGGTCGATATCTATTTAAAACCGAATGATAACTCTTCTTTATAATATAAAAATTTCAGATGTATAATTATTAGTCAAAGTTTATAGGCTTAGGAATTCTTTTTGAGATTCAAAAGACTTTTGGTAGATATCGAAAAACTTATTATTACTCTTTATTTACTCTATGATATAGAATTTCATATCATATTATAATTTGTCGATGTGGGATGATTTTAAAACTGTTATACGTAATAAATTCATTTCATAATGTGAAACAAATAATATAATATTTATACTCTAATGAAAGCATTTTTTTACCACAAATCTAATTATGTTTTTAAAAAAAATGAAATATAATAGATTAAATATATATTGTAATAATCAAAAGATTTTCTAATTGATTTATTTATTTATTTATTATACTTTCCTAATTTGAGATTGATGAAACGGAACAATCAGATCGCTCGAAAAAACCCTAATATATATATATATATATATATATATATATATATATATATATATATATATATATATATATATTGATTGATTATCAATAATTAATACTCGTATTCCGTATTTTTTATTTTATTTTTTTTGTTATTATTATTATTATTATTATTATTATTTCAATCATATCAAGTTAACTTGAGTTCAATTCAGACTAGGGCAGAGCACGGATCGGATATCCGATCCGAATCAGGTTTTCGGATCGGATATCCGATCCGAAAATCCGAAAATTTTAATATCCGATATCCGATCCGAATCACTTCGGATATCCGATTTTTGATATCCGAAAATTTCGGACCGGATATCCGAACTATCCGATATCCGATTTGGTTGAGATTTTTGGCCAAATAAAATTCTAAATGAAGTTCAATTCAACTAGAAAAAAATCCTAATTTTAATTAATCTATTATTATACGGAGTATACTATTCTATATTTTAAGGCAATAAAAAAATGTCACCAAGACTTAATGTAAAATGAATTAAATTATAACCTATCTACATTATAATACATTAATCCAAAATAAAAATTACAAAAATAACCATTGTTCGGATCGGATCGGATATCCGAAAAAATTATTTTGGATATCCGAATCCGATCCGATATCCGAAATATTCGGATCGGATATCCGATCCGAAATCATTTTTCGGATCGAATATCCGATTTTTCGGATCGAATACGAATCGGATAGCGGATCGGATTCGGATAGTCGGATAATTTGCTCAGCCCTAATTCAGACAATTTTAATCCAAAAAACTGTCGATTAAAATTATTAGGCTTAAACCCGTAAGGTCCTAATTGATAAGTCTATCTTCTACTCCGCATCAAATACAAAGTACGAGTAAAAAAAAAATAAAAAAAATAAAAAAAAGATCGGGTTATCAATCAAATAAAATTTCATCACCAAAATCCAACAATGAAAAAAATCAAAAATTCACCAGAAATCCACGCAGAAGATCCAAACTTGAAGAAGCATTAAGATCATAAAATCGATTCAATTGGGTTTTTTTTTTTCTGCTCTTCCTTCCTTGCTTCTAGGGTTTGCTCCTTCCCCCTTTTACCACTTAATTGTTGTTGTTGTTTCTACGGTACATGAACACTTAATTGGTTGTTGTTCTAGGTTTTGCTCCTTCCCCTTTTACGACTTAATTGTTTGTTGTTGCTACTGTTGTTGTTTTGTTGTCGTTGTCGTTTCTACGGTATATGAACACTTAATTGGTTGTTTTTGTTGCTGGTGTTGTTGATGTTGTCGTCCTCGTCCTCGTTGTTTCCATGATATAGGAAGTACTTAATTGGGTTTTGCTCATTCCTTTTACGACTTAACTGTTACTGTTGCTGTTGCTGTTGCTGTTGGCGTTGTTGCTACGGTATATGAAGCACTTGACTGGTTGTCGTTTTAGGGTTTGCATGACTCAATTGTTTGATTGTTTGTTTGTTGCTGTTTCTACGGTATATGAAGTACTTTGCTCACTCCATTTACGACTTGTAGTTGTTGTTGTTTCTACGGTATATGAAGCACTTGATTGATTGTCGTTCTAAGTTTTGCAGGAATCAATTGTTTGTTGTTTGTATGGTACAGGAAGCACTCGTATGAAGGCTATGAATTGGAAGGTGAAACGTTGCCGTACAAGTAGAAAAGTATTTGCGCAGTCTTGTGTGGCGGATGATAGGTTAAGTAGCTTGCCAGATGAGTTGATGACCCGAATACTGTCTACCCTCCCAACCAAGGACGTCCTTGCCCTTCAAGTATTATCCAAGACGATCAATACCAAAGTTTTCTCTTGGATAACAAGTGTAGACTTGGATGATTCCCCGATTAATTATAACCATTATTGCCCCCGCCTCCTTCGCCGCTTCCCTCATTTCGTCTTATTTGTGGATAATGCACTCCATAAATTATCTCTCTTTGGCCAACCAATCTCCCGGTTTAGACTTCACGTGGGTGCGGGTGTCGACAACACCCACACCCGACAGAGAAACCCTTATGAACGTTATCATAGTTTCCCTCATCTTGATCCGTCCCGTCTTAATACCTGGATCTCTTATCCGCTAGCCCTGCTCAACCTTAGGGAGCTTGACCTATGCTTTATTGTATACAACCCTTCTACTCATCAGCTTCCTCCCGCCCTTTTTGTTTGTGCATCATTGCAGACGTTGAAGCTTAATTCCAATCTGAAGCTCGATGGTGCTCAAATCCCCCTCGTTTCTCTCCCTAACTTAAAATTACTCCACCTCTATTCCCTTTTCATTCCCGAGGACACCTTCATTACTAGATTGGTTTCGAGTTGTCCGTCCCTTGAAGACCTCGATCTTACTTCGTGCTGGTGGGGCCAATCAGATTGTCTCTCCATTTCTTCTCTTTCTCTTCAGACATTGAAATTATATATCAGTAAATGTGATAAAATGAAATGCAGTGATCTTGTGCATATTCATACCCCGAATTTAAAGTCTTTTTCCTATACGGACAATTTAGCACACCGCTACTGTGTCACTACTATGGATGCTCTCGTTCAAGCTGAGTTCGTACCTGGTTGGCCAACAAATAATCATGTTCGTGCACAGCTTAGCCTTCTCCCAATGCTGTCGAACGCTAAGCATTTATCTCTGCGTGGTCATTTTCTTAAGGTTTTTTTATTGCCCTCTTGCATTTTCTTTTGAGACAGTCTATTTCTTACTGTAATATTTTAACAGAAACCCCTCTCCTGTAAGACCGTCTTTTCTAATGGAGAAGGGGGCCATCAGTAGGAAGTAGCCGTCTTTTCCTTATTATGTACATTTGTTATATATACTCGGTAATTGACTACTCGTTTCTCTGACTGCAGTACATGAATGATGTAGACAAGTTTAAAGGTCGGCTGCCCGTGTTTCATAATTTAACAACCTTAGAGTTGGGTAATAATCATGATTCATTTGAGAGATGGGGTGGATTCGTATCGGAGATTCTATTATGTTCACCTAACTTGGAGTCACTTTCGTTCCCCTATGTTAGTACTCCTCCATGTTATGTTATCGCATTATTTGGTTTCGCATTTTGCTGTTTTTCCTTTACTCAAATTTTTGCGACGATAAATGCGGCTTACATTTAACACAAAGTTTGTAATACGATGTAGAATTGTTGAATCAATTGATTTTTTTTTGATTTTTTTCAGGGATTACTTGGCTCCATTGATAGAAATGATACGGAATGTGTGGACTTGTTCACTGAACCACCCCCTCGATGCTTCGTGTCTACCCTCAAACGAATTGTGATAATGGATTACCGCGGGACACAACAGGAGCTTACTATAATCACAATTTTACTGAAAAAGGTATCAAATTTGCAAGAAATGGTCCTATTCTTATCAAAAGTAGGATCTGATATTCCGCTTCGTGATCGTAAGCTCTCGCTTGAAAGGACATTGAAGAACTTACCGATGGCTTCAACCAATTGTTCAATTCTTTTTCCTGCTCGCAAAAAAAATAAAAAAATCAAGTGTCTTTGCATGAGTTGATCTTGTGAGGATCTCATGGTGTTCTCATTATTTTTACTCTATTATTTTGTCACTTAAGTTATGAAAACAATTTTGTAATATTAAATCTTATTCGATAATGATAATTGTATTTGATACGAAGTTCTATCAATTTGAGCTTTGAAATAAATCTTTTTCTAAAATTTGTCTCGTTTGATTGTTCTTCATTAGACCCCAAATTCATTGTCTTTAATTTACGAGATCTTTGATTCGGAAAATTTTGACATTCTTTTCGTGCTTTAATGACTAATCCATGAGCGCGTTTGATGAAGATTTTAGGGATAAACTTAATAGAAATGCAATGAAAATAAGCTTATAGCCCTCTTTTTCTTGAAAAAAAAAAATACTTTTTGCTCTTTCTTGGAAAATGGAAAAAAAAAAATCCTAGAGCTTTGGTGTGAAAAAAAACACGGTTTTTGGAATTCATGGTAAAGAATTCTAGTCGGTCAAACACTTTTACGTATGAAACTTTGAGCGCTCAGAATTATCGTTTACAGGTTCCAAAAGCGGTTATTTTTTTACTTCAATGTGTTTGTCTTTACCACAGGTTTGGTTTGGTATCAAATGACTGCCTTTTGAAGTCGGAACTAAGAGTTTTGCCCGTTAAATGTTGAGCGACAGTCGACAGGTGATAAATAAATAAATACAGTAAAAAAAATAAAAAATTAAACCAGTACCTACAAGTATCTTTCCTACAACATTGCCCTTTCGCTTCGGATCAGCAAATTCCATGCCTAATCGTTCCATAATCGTAAAAAATTATCAGAGAAGCATATCATGCATCAGATAATGACTCGAACAAGACATTAGATCATATATGTTGGGGTTGCGGTCCGTGGGTCAGTCTGGTCCGGTGCGAACCGGGTTTTGACCGGTGAACACCCCTGGTATGTGGCATGTGTATGTTGGTCCACGGGGAAACGATTACACATAAAAATATCGTAGGTTTTTAGTCTGATGGTTAAAGAGATTAAGGTATCCGAACAATAGGTATCAGACTCTCAGATTCGAATCATCATCCATGTATTATAATGTGAAATAAGTGCGCTCCTCGTAAGTTCGTATCATATTACAATACTTGAGAGTATCAAAACGTAACGACTATTACATGGGAGGTATCACGTAAAAATATCGTACATTTTTAGTTTGACGGTTAAATATCGTATCAAGCTTTACATAATACTCGTACTCCACAATTTGATAAAAGAGATGTATAATGCCGAGTAATACACGAGAGAAATAATACTCGCTCCGGACACTATTTTTTGTCCCATTTCATTAAAATAGGGGCAAAAAATAGTGTCCGGATTGAGTATTCCGTAGTGCATATTCTGATCCAATCCTCTTCTCCTGCCCATAACCGGTCCGATCAAAAAAAGTAGACCCCTCGACTTGATGCTTGCTCAACTCGGTTCTCACACGTTAGGTACCTGTAAGACAAAAAACACGGAAGCAATACCAAAATCTCGAAGAACAAGAACATAAAACCGGACCCAATAACAAGTAAAAGTTGAGGTGAATCGATACTATGCAAATATGCAATCACATTATCACCGAAAGTATGGCAAGTCTTTTAGGTTCAATGTGAGAATTTGAGGATAGTACTCGTAACATTCTGAAACACAAGAAAGAAAGACGATAAAAACTATGGAGAAAGAAACTAACCAACAACCATTGATGCTTGAAAGTCGATGTAGAAAACATAGTCAAAATTTTGTTCCAAAAGAATGCTACTATCATCCACCTTACGACATAGGATTAGTACTTGAAGTATAAAAACCAATAGTTTTAACATTTCATGTTTGCTCCGATAATCCAGATTCCAAACCCAAGAATTTCCTTCATAGACGATATTAAAAATTTGGCACAAGATTGCGGGGTAAGGGGGTCGGATGTACGCAGTCTTACCCGTGTGTTAGCAAGGGAAAGAGATTGTTTCTGAATGAAACAGGATGAAAACTGCGTCGAGAACCTCATCTAATGACCACTAACTTCACAAGAGAAAAAAGCGCGGCCAAACTCAAATCCAATCTTCTACTAAAATGTCATGTAAAATCGTCTCATATATGTTTTTTGCAATTTAGTAGTAGTAGATGAAAAGGGACTAAAGTTCAAACCTTGCAACCATCAAAAGGAATTGACTCGAAGTTTGACCCCGAAAAACCTTGTAGTATTAATGTTATGCATTCATCTATTAAACTTGAATATGAAGCTTGTTTTCCTCACAAAATAAAAAATGTGAGAAGGGTAAACTCACGGTGGTAAAAACTACTTTACTCTGACCGAGAGGCTGAGGTTTGATTCTCACCTAGAGGTTGGGGTTTAATTCTCACCTACGACACAGTGCATTCTTCTCTACACCAAATAAAACAAAACAAAACAAAACACATTTGTAGTTATTGCGCGTTCACCTGATATGCAACTTGGATATTCGAAGAACCATTGTTTCGTGATGAAAACCAATCAAATGTTCTGCGGTACAACAACAACAACAACAACATCAGAGCCTTAGTCTCAAGAGAAGAAGACATAACCTCACGTGGTAAGAACTCTCTTATTCCGACCGAGAGATTTGGGATTCAATTCTCACCTGCGATGCAGTGCACCCTTCTCCGGGCCAAATTGAAAAAAAAAAACAAAACAAGTTTGTGATTACGGCGTTGAGGTAATACGCAACTTGGTTCTGCGGTACAACAACAACAATATCAAAGCCTTAGTCTCAAAAAGATTTGGGATCGGCAAACATGATAAATAAAACTTTCGGAGGAATAATAAATATCTGAAGTCGTCATCCATAAAAAAAAAATAAAAAAATAAAACTTTCGGGCGAATGATTAAGTAATGTATTACTCCCATATGAGAGTAATTGTCCCCCCTCACCTCTTTACACCATAAAAACACTACCACTGACCAATACTATTACACTAACCAATAGTCTCTCTTACTACCCTAAGAATCAAGTTTTATTCAAACTCAATTAAACAAACTCGATCAAACCAAAGTCAATTCAACACTACCACTGACCAATACTATTACACTAACCAATAGTCTCCCTTACTACCCTAAGAATCAGGTTTTATTCAAACTCAAACTCAAACTCAATTAAACAAACTCGATCAAACCAAAGTCAATTCAACACTACCACTGACCAATACTATTACACTAACCAATAGTCTCCCTTACTACCCTAAGAATCAGGTTTTATTCAAACTCAAACTCAGACTCAATTAAACAAACTCGATCAAACCAAAGTCAATTCAACTCATCGATCAAGCTTAGCTCGACTAAAATTAAACAATCTACAATCTAATTAGCTTAAACAAAAATATAATTAGAAGGATGATTAAGAAGAATTAATTGGATTTTTTTTTTTAACCTTAGGTAAAGATTGAAGAGAATTAAGAAGGCCTAATTAAGCTTGCATAAACTAGCTTGAAACATTTCAGCAGTATTCATCTTACTACCTCCCGGCACCAACTTCCCTAACTCTTGCGTCTTCTCCGTTATCCTCCTCCTCCTCCTCTCCCTCTCCACCTTCCCCCCACCCTAACTCGATCATTATATGGTTGGCTCAAAAAAGCTAGTTCACAACAACAACAACAAACTGCATACAGTAGAACCATTCCACCGTAAAACAAGGTACTTCATTCCATCAAACTCCCATTTATGATTAAAAAGAAGAGAGTGCAGAAAAAGAGGTCCATTGCTTCATTTCAACTACTACTTGGATCATATATGTGCAATAGTAAACTAGTGCCATAGCGAATAAAAGACGATGAACTAATATTACGATTAAGTCCAACCAGCACCTCTAACAGTGGAATACATCAGGAGTTATAATGGTCTGGATGATCAACTGCGCAATACGATCTCCCACTTTCACCTCGAAATCAACATCAGAGTGATTGAATAAAATCACTCCAACTGGCCCTCAAACTCAACCCTAATCTCAAAAAAGCTAACACGGAGATTGTAGCTCAAGTAGAGTAGTAGGCTATGTATATATGGTATGATGAGAAGATCATACCATTCATTCAGTTTTACATGATCAACCAGCAACTATCGAGTGAGTTTACATGCAGCCACAAAAAAACTATCTACATGAAGTTTGAAGTTTGTATCAAGTAGCAAAAACAAAACAAAAAAGAGATTGAGATACTACTCTGTACTCTGGTCAGCCATTTGTTACCATCATCTCCAAAAACCTGAAAATTAAGGAAATATGTCGATATAAGTACAGAATCAAACAACACCAAGACTCAAATATACTTCCTGAATCAACCCTAGAGCGAATTAGCAACAGAAATTTGAACAATTCTTCTTACTCGCAATACAATACATAACACGATATATACAAAAGTCGCAATACAGAAATTAACACGAGTTTTAGAACTCAAGCACCAAAGAAAGAGCCTATACATACATACATAGATATACAGTAGTGTAGTAGGTTTCATGTAATCTGAGCAATCACGATTCACAGAGCTCAACAAACTAAAAAGAGAGCAACTTTCATACAACTTGAGCAATCACAAAGGTAAATACACAACAAAAGTTTCAATTTTCGAGCGAAATACAGATTCTACATAACATTAGAGTGATGATCAGCAGAAATCATCCCCCCAAACAAAAAAAGCTGCATATTCGTCATCTTAACCTTATAATCCACACAAAATTTCATTGATATATGACTCTACTCGATATAAGTACAGAATCAAACAACACCAAGACTCAAATATACTTACTGAATCAACCCTAGAGCGAATTAGCAACAGAAATTTAAAAAAACCTACAACCCCCATCGATTTCCATCAAATTGATAAATTTCCAGCAATTTATTCATACAAAAACATGCACCCCATTGATTTCGGAAAAAACATCAGTTTCAATCAAATTGATGGATTTCCAGCAATTCAACCATCATAAAAGCATACAGTCCATTGATTTTAAGTGGAAAAACCATCAATTTCCATCAATTTAACGAATTAAAAAAAAACTAAATTCAATCGATTTCAAGGGGGAAAAAACATCGAATTGATTAATTAATTACTGGAAATTCATCACCTTGATTGAAATACAAAAGAATTGATACACAGATAACATTTACTATTTAACAACTTAATCAATCAATTAATCAATTAATCGATCAAATACCTAAAATTTTTGACGATACCTAAAATATTCAAATGTATTCATCATGTTGTTTCTGTGTGATGTATATATGAAAGGCGTGCACAGTATTATCATTAACGCTGATGAACATTCATGATTCGAACAGGCAGTACTGTGGAATAGAGAGGAAGATGAGTATATATAGGACAGTAACATGCTATGAATAAACCAACTATTATGAGATTAATGAATGAAAAGAACACAAGTGAGGAATCTAAACCACCTCCTAATTAAAACTTAACAGAAGAATGAATGAAATAGACGATTGGCAATCAAATAAAGAATCATCAATTAACATGTGTTACCGGTTAAAATCTGCTGCACGACAATTGGTACAATCTGTCCGGCATATGAATCGCCAGAAATGTATAAAGGAGTTGCTCTGAAGTTTGGATGATTCAGAAGCCACTGCATACAAAGAAACAAATCTCATGGTACGTTTGATTTTCATTTAAAATGACTAGATTGAACAAGCGTGTATATTTATTTTCTAGCGTGGGCGATACCACACACACACACACACACACACACATATATATATATATATACAGCAAGAAAGCACTGTACTGTGGTCGCCATTTACAAAGATGGAATAGAGGCGCCAAAGTGAATGCATACAATACAGGGTATTTAATTAGTTGATGATAAATTAGAAGAGAAGAGAAGAGAAGGGCGGGATTGAGGAAGAGCAGTGAGGTGAGTGTGAGTGACCTTTGTGAGAAATTGGTAGATATGTGCGGACTGCAGAGTGTCATTGCTGTAGTATCCCCGATGAGTTGTGGAATAGGAGAAGCCGGTTCCGACAGGCGAGTCCAGAAATATAATGCTAGCAACCTGATTCGATCAGTCCAGATTAAACGAATGAATGAATCAATCAATCTACAAATACGATTAAAATAGGAGTAGTGGTATTAAGTGTATAATAAAGAGTGAGCGAGAACCTTGGTCCATGAGTAGGGGTTTGGCTTAAGCATGGGTAAGGATTGAGAACTGACACCAGTGAGCCAAAGGATAAGAGGGTGAACTGACACATCTGATCTCTCCGATTCTACAAAGTAGTAGAATAATTGAATCTCCTCTGACTCTCCCACTCCTACATACCTGCATCATCATCATCATCATCATCATCATCATCATCATCACTTCATTCATTTTTATCATTACTACTACTACTACTATACTCTAAGTCTAATGAACAAGTAGGGAGCAGACCCGGTATGAAGGGTGAAGGGAAGAGGGCCTTGATAACCAAACCCACGCGCCACCGCTCCTCCCCCCACCGCACCAGCCGCTCCTCCCCCGACCGCGGCAGGCCCTCCGCCCCCGACCGCGGCAGGCCCTCCGCCCCCGACCGCGGCAGGCCCTCCTCCTCCGCCCGCGGCAGGCCCTCCGCCCCCGCCCGCGGCAGGCCCTCCGCCTCCGCCTCCGCCGGCAGCCGGGATGTGTGTAATAGTCACGTATGGGCCAATTGCCATATGTTTACTCATGCGAAATTGCAGTGTGTCACCGGCGACGTAGTTTCTAATCCGACCCAGGTTCCTCCACTCCTTCCACTCGCGCTCGATTACACCCTTCTTCAGCCGAGTTTCGACGATCATTTTTGAGGCTCCGTCTTCAAGCCATTGAGCATTGGAAATTGGAAGGATGAGGATCTCACGCTCTCCCGCCATCCTGGCCAATTCGTCGGCAGTTAAGTTTCTTCTCATAAGTTCGTAGAATGACTTCTTCGGGAGACGAAGCCGATTTTCGTTGAAATCCGCCACCGTTAGTGTTTTTACGGCGAAATAATCCACCGCCATTGACGACAATGAAGGAAGGAAGGAAAGTGTTTGCTTATCTTTACTCGAGATGAAGAAGAAAGAAAGAAAGTGAATTTGATTGATTTGACGTTAAAAGAAAGAAAGAGAGAGTTTTGGATTTAAAAAAAATATAGTCGTTAAAAATCGCCGCTTACTGTGATTAGTTGTTTATGTAAGTGTTTGAATTTGGGATTATTTTTTTTTTTAAGGAATATTTGAGAGAGAGAAGAAGAAAGAAAACGTTAAAAATTACTTCCTCCGTTTCTATGATTTCTTCCACCTTAAAAGTGGCACATTTCTTAAGAAAAACAATAAAATAAGTAGAAGTAGAGAGGGAGTAAAGTGAGTGGAAGAGAGAAGTGTGATAGAAAAAAAGAAAGTGGAAGAAATCAAAGAAATGGTTGAAAAATGAAATGTGGAAGATATCAAAGAAACAGAGGGAGTAAAATTCAAACGATTAAAACGTTGGTGTATTTCGTTATCGTCTATACAATGATAAAATGTCCCTAAATACTCCGAAAATAACAAACTTGACGATGCTCAAGATCAACCTAAACATAGACTCGAAAATAGGGGTGTTCTCCGATCCAAATCCGGATTGGATTGACCCGTTGACCGGTTACCCAAAAAGTCGTCTATGTTATGATAAAATGTCCCTAAAAAAATACTCCATAATAACAAACTCGACAATGCTCAAGATCAACTTAAACATAGACTCGAAAATAAGGGTGTTCACCGGTCCAAACCCGAATCGGATTGACCCGTGGACCGCCACCCAAAAAATCCAAACTCGGAGACCGAACCAGACCCCTTTAGGACCGGACTAGACCGATAAAATAAACTAAATTAGATTATTTTTTTAAGCGTGGACCGGATCGGAGACCGGTAACCAAGTTTTAGGACCGAAAATGACCTATCCAAATATATCCGACTCAAAACCGATCCGACCCGAACAAGCATTACAATTGGGAGGAATAGAGTTAGAGATGAAAATGGTTACTAAATACAGTATTTAGTTACTAAATACACCAAAACGAAAAAAACGAAAAAATACTACTCATCCCACATACAATTGGGAGGAACACCGAATACCTATAAAGATCGACACAATGGTTGGAATTTTACGAAGTTTTTAAAAAAGAAACTGTGAGGAGAATGTATGGGATCTTTGAAGACGGGTTTTTTAGCTTATCGAATTATATGAAAGGTAAACAAATGACGGAGACTGAAAGAGTAATTAATTTATTTTAGCTTATCGAATTATCTCCTCCTATTTGGCTACGATAAAACAGTATGTCAGCAAAGACCTCACCAATATGATGCTAATTTTTGTACAGTATACCAGTAAAAATACCAATCATGACTTATTTTAGCATGAAGAAGCTGAAACACACACCTCGTGGAACAACGCAGGGATCATGTCGCCCTCGGGCAATTAGCTCCGTCTCCTGTTTACCCCTTGTAACAGTATTCTGCTTCTTCTGCAATGGCAAGAGATGAAATGTCAGAATGACTTGCTTTTTAATCGTTCTCAAGTAAACTCAATAGCCCAAATGTTGGTTTGAAATTTTGAATCCCACGACATTGTACAAAATAGACAGACGAAATAACTTTAGTGGTCAAGGCTAGAACATGATAGTGATTTCCCCATTATAGTAACAGTAGAAGTTGGCTTGAATCCGATTCTCATGTTGATGATTTCCCCATTGGATATGCCGCCCTATTAATAGAGAAAAGAGCTCATCAAAATCACATGCACTTAGTTAAGCAATCGTTAGTACGTAATTAGCAGGCAACAATGACCGTGTTTCTAGTGGAGAATGGCCTTCCCTGTATGCCACCAGAGCGATTTGTTTTTGTTCTAATCTTCCCTTGTTCAGTCATGTAAAACTCGCCATTGTGTTCGCTACCAGTCATGTAGAGGAACAGTAGCCCCAACCTCTCACTTTTTAATATGTAGAGGAAACAGAAAACGGAAACAGCAAGAACAATGAAAATGGTCGTTTAAAGAGTGTACCTTTGGGCAGGATGTTTCTGCTTTAAAATAGGGGAATCCAACGATGGCAAAGAAGTTTGAGTTTTCAAAGACAAAGCCTACGGCACCACACCTCTATGAGTTGACAAAGATGGAAACACTAATTATCTGAAATCTGACAGAGTCTACGATTTCGTGCCTCAGAGAACACTGAAATCATGTCGTGAGGACTGCATTTTGTCGTAAACACATCAATAGTACTTTCAACAAGCTCTGAACAGCTCTCGGACACCCCTGCAAACTTGCATTTGACTTTGAGGAGCTCAAATGAGAGGGCATCAATGACAGCCTATAAAGAAAACAAAGTCACCATTTAAGCATCAGCTATAATAAACCATTCACTCACTCAATCTTTACTCAAGTAATTGATTTCGGCTGTCATTATTTGTTCAACGGGTTTGGAGTAACGCGGTCATGAATTATTTTCAATTTTTAACTAAAACCATCAGAAGATTGATCAAATCATCAATCCCTTGCTTATTTCAGCATTAATCGTTACTCACCACACGATTAACTATAACTATTTCGATCAAGTTCTTCAACTGATAACATCAAAAGATCACCTAAACATATCCCTCACTTGTTTCTAAGCTCTATCAGGTACTGTAGTATTGTATAAGCCGGTCTCAACAAACTACTTAATGTGACGATCTCCTCCAAAGAGACTCCTCCTTACTCAAACAAAGCCATCAAGTAATGTTTATATCTTACTCCTACTTAGTAGCATAATTCAGTTTAGTAGCATAATCTCCAAATATTATACAGTAAACACATTGGTCAATAACTCAATATATATCACAAGTTTTTCAACTAATAACATCAAAAGATCACCTACACAAATCCCTCACTTGTTTCTAAGTTCTAACTTAATTGTTTTTTCGACAAACTATTTACGGGTGAAAACCCAAAAAATCACATTTCTCCAAGTTTTTCCTCGTTAACATCCACAATTTTATGATGAAATCAAGCAATGCATCAAGATCACAAAGCTCCACAGCACGCAACACCGACAATTAAGGCGAACAGAGAGAGAGGGGGTACTAACAGCAGGAAAAGGAGATCTAGTAGTGCTAACTCCAGACTTAAGGCTAGCATTGGGCTTGCTAATGACGTGCTTAGACAATGCCGGTCGCCGGAAACCCAGCTCCACGGCACTAGCTTCGCTGCCGCCGTCTTCATCGTCGTCGGTGGTCTGAGAATACATGAACCTTTGCTACAAAATATAAGTTGTCATACCTTTTATGAGTAAATGCAATGCAATTAGGAGGGAAAGATAAATTTTACAGTATGATAATACCTTCGTCATAAGAAACTCAAGATCAGGGTTTTCTTCTCATGATAAACCTATTAAGCCTTGCTACCTACCATTACAACACAAACAATGCTTGGATAAAATCCACAATAAGGGATTTTTCTACTACAACCTACAACAATTCACTACAAAAATTGAGCAAATAAACTCCATCAAACACTAATTCATCCATCTATAATGCAAATTTAGACCTAAAACAAACCTCTTTAATATCAAGGTCGTAAACCCATCACACATTTCACCAAGAGCATGAACAAACTCCACAAAAAAACGCAAATAAACACTTATTCATCAATCTACAACCTAAATTTAGACATAAAAAAACCATCTTGAACATCAATTTCACAAACCCAACACACGTCTCACCCCAAACTTTAACAAAAACCTCAAAAATGACTTACATGTTGAAGCACTCTTGGCATTTGACATCCTGCACACACCAAGAAAAAGAGGGAAATTCGGCATAAACCCACTTAAAAACACTCATCAACTGTGATATAATCCAAGTCGAGTACTACATAGTAAAACGATCAGCTGTGACACTAGGTGATCAGTTCCTAATTTCGTCAATCAAAGGAAAGCGGACTGCATTCAAGACCCTACTATGAACATCATTCTCGATCTTAATAAGAAACTTGCAACAACTCCGCCAGGAGCATCATCATTACAAACCAGGCATACCAAATAAAACCGATGCCCATTCGCAACAGTCAATCCCTGTCTACAAGCCTTGATACACTACACGGACATACCACACATCTCATATACTAAGCTCCATTGAACTTTACTAAGTTCGGAATCAGCTTGAACTTGGTCGAGTTCAACTCAAAATTGGCTCAGAATCAATTTCTGATCTTAATAATAAACCTGCAACAACTCCTCCCAGTACTAACCAGTGCAACATCGTTAAAAATCAGGCATACCAAATGAAACAGATGCATGTTCGCAACAGTCAATCCATGTCTACAAGAGCCGATACACTACCGTCTACCCTGATATACTGCACATCGCATATTCGCATACCTCCATTACCAATTGAAATGGCTTTTTCACAAGACATCCGCCGCTACCTGAACTTAAGCACCATGATAAATAAATAATCAACAGCTAACTGTTCATAATCCGGTGGCTACCCACTGAGGATACGAACATTAAAATAAAAATAAAAGAATAGAACCATAAAAACAAGTGAAAGTAATGTCAAAATAGAAGAAACGAGGACAAATAGATAAACAAGGTCAAATACAAGGTTCATAATCGGGTCTTAAATACAAATATGAGAACACCATAACATTGTCACGAGACCAACCTACTCAGTCTACCTGCAAAGACACTCGAAATGAACAATTGATAGAAGCCATCGGTAAGTTCTTCAATGTCGTTTCAAGCGAGAGGATACGATCTTGAATCGGAACATTGGATTTTCCTTGTGATAAGAATACAACCATTTCTTGCAAATTCGATGCCTTTTTCAGAAAACTTTGAAATATCTTAATCTCTCGTGCTGTCCCGTGGCAATGGCCTATCACAATTCGTTTGAGGTTAGACAGGAAGCATCGAGGGGTTGGTTCAGTAAACATGTCCACATCTTCCATTTCTTCCAAATCGATGAGGTCAAATATTCCCTGAAACCAAATTACGGAGTATGAGTGTATGAACAGCATACTCATCCGACATAGGTAAAAGGAAAATGCAAAAACAAAATGTGAAACCAAATAATGCGATAACGTAACATGCAGCACTAACATCGGGGAAAGAAAATGCCTCCAAGTTAGGTGAACATAAGAGAATCTCCGATACGATTTCACCCCATTTCTCAACTGGATAACTATTGTCCAACTCTAAGGTTGTTAAATTATGAAACACGGGCAGCTGACCTCTGAACTCGCCATGACCCATGTACTGCAGTCACAGAAACGAGTAGTCAATTACAAAGTATATATAACATTCGTAAGAAAAGACGGTCTTATAGGTCAAGACTGGCCATGATAGAACTAAGCCCAAATCATTGTTTTGTAATATGTACTTTTAAGTTGACATTTGTGTGCTTTTCTACTTACGGGTCCGTCTTATAGGTTATACCACCTACATGAGGGTCTTACAGGAGACAAGTTTCTGTTAAAATATTACGGAGTAAGAAATAGACTGTCTTGAGAGAAAATGCAAGAGGACAATTAAAAAAAACCTCAAGAAAATGACCAATCAGAGATAAATGCTTAGCGTTCGACAGCATTGAGAGAAGGCTAAGTTGTACTCTAACAGAATCATCTGTTGGTAAAGGCCAATCAGCTACGAACGTAGCTTGAACGAGAGCATCCATAGTTGTGACACAGTAGCGGTATGCTAAATTGTCCATATAGGAAAAAGACTTTAAATTCGGGGTATGAATATGCACAAGGTCACTGCATTTCTCTCCCTCACATTTCCTGATAAATAATTTCAATGTCTGAAGAGAAAGAGAAGAAATGGAGAGACAGTCTGATTGGCCCCACCAGCACGAAGTAAGATCGAGGTCTTCAAGGGACGGACAACTCGAAACCAATCTAGTAATGAAGGTGTCCTCAGGGATGAAAAGGGAATAGAGGTGGAGTAATTTTAAGTTAGGGAGAGAAACGAGGGGGATTTGAGCACCATCGAGCTTCAGATTGGATTTAAGCTTCAACGTCTGCAATGATGCACAAACGAAGAGGGCGGGAGGAAGCTGATGAGCAGAAGGGTTGCCTACAATAAAGCGTAGGTCAAGCTCCCTAAGGTTGAGCTGGGCTAGCGGATAAGAGATCCAGGTATTAAGACGGGACGGATCAAGATGAGGCCAATTTTCATGAAGTACATTAGGATAATGATAAGGGCTCATCTGGCGGGTGCGGGAGTAGTGCACACACGCACCCACATGAAGTCTAAACCGGGAAATCGGTTGGCCAGAGAGAGATAATTTATTGAGTGCATTATCCACAAATAAGACGAAATGAGGGAAGCGGTGAAGGAGGGGACAATTAGGTTTATGAGAAATCGGGGAATCATCCAAGTCTACACTTGTTATCCAAGAGAAAACTTTGGTATTGATCGTCTTGGATAATACTTGAAGGGCAAGGACGTCCTTGGTTGGGAGGGTAGACAGTATTCGGGTCATCAACTCATCTGGCAAGCTACTTAACCTATCATCCGCCACACAAGACTCCACAAATACTTTTCTACTTGTACGGCAACGTTTCAGCTTCCAATTCAAAGCCTTCATACTCGTGCTTCCTGTACCATACAAACAACAACAATCAACAAACAATTGAGTCCTGCAAAACCTAGAACGACAACCAATTAACTGCTTCATATACAGCAGCAGCACTAACAACAACAATTAAGTCATAAAAGGTAATGAGCAAAACCTACAACAACAACAACCACCAGTCAAGTACTTCCAACCAATTAACTTCTTCATATACCGTAACAGCAACAACAACAAAGTCATAAAAGGGAATGAGCAAAACCTAGAACAACAACAACAACAACAACAACAACCAGTTAAGTACTTCCTATATCATAGAAACAGCCGAAGACGAGGACGGACGACGACGACAACAACAACAACAACAACAAAATTACGGGCTTCTTATACCGTAGCAGCAGCAGCAGCAGCAACAACACCAAACAATTAAATCGTAAAAAGGAAGGAGCAAAACCTAGAACAACAACCAATTAAGTGTTCATATAACGTAGAAACAGCAGCAGCAGCAAACAAAAAGGATCAAATCATCAAACCTAGAACAGCAAACAATCAAGTGGTACAGTAAAAGGGAAATGAGCAAACCTAGAACCAAGGCGAAAAAGGCGAAGAAAACCCCCCAATTCAATCGATTTTAGGTGTGGATTTCTGGTGAATTTTCGTTGTTGGATTTTGATGGTGCAATTTATTTGATTTTCGTTCCTTTTTATAGTGTCGGTTTTTCTAACATTCATATCCTAAGTAAGGTAAGATGAAAATAGATATTTTTATAAATATAGTAAATAAAACTTAATATAACAACCTCTCATGATATTTATCATGGTAATCCTGCCTTAATTAGGTTATTAACATGTGTTCAGTGGACACAGGTTAAAAACTGTTATAGTATATATATGTCGTATTTAAGAGGTCAATTACAGCCGCACCTGCTTTGTATCCACCCGAGTTAAATGAATAGACGAAAACCCGAAATTAATGGAGGATGAATGAATGATGGATGATGCTAAATTCACCTGTTAGGCCGTTATCCATTCGTCACCCGATATTCTTTGTATTTTTCTAAAAAATACTACACTTTTATATAATATATATCTACTGCATCAAAAATGGACTCCCAGCTGGCCGGTTGGGTATCAAAAAATTTTGAAGTCCGAGACGTTTTTCGTGTATATTTTTTAAAAATTTCGTACGGAAATCAATGGTATAGGCGCATAAAATCGAATACACCAAACCGTAACTAAAGACCTATAGCTTGACAATCACGAGTTCAAGACAAGACCTATTGACACGAAATTCAAATAAACAACACAAGAAACTCGTCAAGTGCTGAATAAGAGAAGTACTCCCTCCCCACCACTAAAGTTTTCCACTTTCCTTAAAAGGAAACTCCACTATGATTTTCCCATTTCAAAACTTTCCTTATTCATCCAATATACTCTCTTCCTATTGGTTACTTTTGTGATTTGACATCTTAAATCCCACCCAACAATTTATCACCTTTCTTTATACCTCTCTATATTTTTCTTCTTAATCACCGTGTCAAGTCAAAGTGGGAACATCAATGTGGTGGGGAGGGAGTATTATTATTACTATTTCAATTAAATTAAGTTAACTTAAGTTCAATTCAGACAATTTCGGTCAAAAAATGATAAGTTAAAGTTATTGATCAGCCGACATATTCTGATCCTACCCGACCATTATCTGATGAGTTACTCGGTAGTAATATTGATCCCGAATTATGGCTCGACCCGTGATCAAAGCCGATTGATAAATCCATCTTCTACTCCGTATCAAATCCGGAAAAGGAAATAACAAAAAAAAGGAAGGAATAAATCACAACATCGTATTTATCAATCAAATACTATAAAAGTGGAAAAATCAAATAAAATTTCATCACCAAAATCCTAAAAAAATCGAATATTCACCAGAAATCCACAAGTGAATGCAGAAGATCCAGAAGAAGCATTAAGATCCTAAAATCGATTCAATTGGGTTTTTTTTGCTCTTCCTTCATTGCTTCTAGGGTTTGCTACTTCCCCTTTTACCACTTAATTGTTTGCTGCTGATTGTTGTTTCTATCCTTAATTGGTTGTTGTTGGTGTTGTTGTTCTAGGTTTTGCTCCTCCCCTTTTACGACTTAATTGTTTGTTGTTGCTGCTGTTGTTGTTTTGTTGTCGTTGTCGTTTCTATGGTACATGAACACTTAATTGGTTGTTGTTGTTGTTCTAGGTTTTGCTCATTCACTTTTACGACTTTGTTGTTGTTGTTGTTGTTGTTGTTGTTGTTGTTGCTGATGATGTTGTTTCTACAGTATATGAACACTTAATTGGGTTGTTGTTTCTAGGTTTTGCTCCTTCTTCCTTTTTTACGACTTAAATGTTTGTTGTTGTTGTTGTTGTTGTTGTTGATTCTTCTATGGAATAAGAAGCCTTAGTTTTCTGTTGTCGTCGTCGTCATCCGTCCTTGTTGTTCCTATGATATATGAAGTACTTAATTGGTGGCTGTTGTTCTAGGTTTTGCTCATTGCCTTTTACGACTTTGTTGTTGTTGCTACGGTTCATTGTTATTGTCGTTATCTAGGTTTTGCAGGAATCAGTCTTCAGTTGTTTGTTGTTTGTATGGTACAGGAAGTAGGCACTAGTACGAAAGCTATGAATTGGAAGCTGAAAGGTTGCCATACACGTAGAAAAATTGTGGCGGATGATAGGTTAAGTAACTTACCGGATGAATTGGTGAGCCGAATACTGTCTGCCCTCCCAACCAAGGACATCCTCGCCCTGCAAGTATTGTCCAAGACGATCAATACAAAAGTTTTCTCTTGGATAACAAGTGTAGACTTGGATGATTCCCCGATTTCTCATAAACCTGATTGTCCCCTCCTTCACCGCTTCCCTCATTTCGTCTTATTTGTGGATAATGCACTCAATAAGCTATCTCTCTCTGGCCAACCGATCTCCCGGTTTAGACTTCACGTGGGTGCGGGTGTGGACACCACCCACCAGTATAACCCTTACAAATATCATGATGATTTCCCTCATATCGATCCGTCCCGTCTTAATACCTGGATCTCTTATCCGCTAGCCCAGCTCAACCTTACGGAGCTTGACCTACGCTTTATTGTAAGCAACCCCTCTGCTCATCAGCTTCCTCCCGCCCTCTTCGTCTGTGCATCATTGCAGGCGTTGAAGCTCGACTCCAATCTGAAGCTCGATGGTGCTCAAATCCCCCTCGTTTCTCTCCCTAACTTAAAATTGCTCCACCTCTATTCCCTTTTCATTCCGGAGGACACCTTCATTACTAGATTGGTTTCGAGTTGTCCGTCCCTTGAAGACCTCGATCTTACTTCGTGCTGGTGGGGCCAATCTGACTGTCTTTCCATTTCTTCTCTTTCTCTTCAGACATTGAAATTATATATCAGTAAATGTGATGAAGAGAAATGCAGTGACCTTGTGCATATTCATACCCCGAATTTAAAGTCTTTTTCCTATATGGACAATTTAGCATACCGCTACTGTGTCACTACTATGGATGCTCTCGTTCAAGCTGAGTTTGCACCTGATTGGCCTTTACCAACAGATGATTCTGTTAGAGTACAGCTTAGCCTTCTCCCAATGCTGTCGAACGCTAAGCATTTATCTCTGCTTGGTCATTTTCTTGAGGTTTTTTTTATTCTCCTCTTGCATTTTCTCCGTAATATTTTAACAGAAACCTGTCTCCTGTAAGACCGTCATGTAGGTGGTATAACCTATAAGACGGACCCGTAAGTAGAAAAGCACACAAATGTCAACTTAAAAGTACATATTACAAAACAATGATTTGGGCTTAGTTCTATATATACTTTGTAATTGACTACTCGTTTCTGTGACTGCAGTACATGAATCGAGGCGAGTTCAGAGGTCAGCTGCCCGTGTTTCATAATTTAACAACCTTAGAGTTGGACAATAGTTATCCAGTTGAGAAATGGGGTGAAATCGTATCGGAGATTCTCTTATGTTCACCTAACTTGGAGGCACTTACTTTCCCCGTGGTTAGTGCTGCATGTTATGTAATCGCATTATTTGGTTTCGCATTTTGTTTTTGAATTTTCCTTTTACCTATGTCGGATGAGTATGCTGTTCATACACTCATACTCCGTAATTTGGTTTCAGGGATTATTTGGCTTCTTTGATTTGGAAGAAATGGAAGACGTGGACTTGTTTACTGAACCAACCCCTCGATACTTCCTGTCTAACCTCAAACGAATTGAGATAGGGCATTGCTACGGAACAGCACGAGAGCTTAACATATTTCAAAGTTTTCTGAAAAAGGCATCGAATTTGCAAGAAATGGTTGTATTCTTATCAGAAGGAAAATCCAATGTTCCAATTCATGATCATATCCTCTCGTTTGAAACGACATTGAAGAACTTACCGATGGCTTCAATCAATTGTTCATTTCGAGTGTCTTTGCAGGTAGACTGAGTACTTGAGTAGGTAGGCGGTCTCGTGACAATGTTATGGTGTTCTCATTATTGTAATTATAATTATAAAGAGCGAGTTTTGTGAAGCTGTACGAGAATTCTTTAGCAATGGGAAAATACTTACTCCCTCCCCTCCACTAAGATTTTCCCACTTTCCTTAAAAGTAAACTCCACTAAGATTTTCCCATTTCAAAACTTTCCTTATTAATCCATTATACTCTCTTCCTATTGGCTACTTTTTCTGATTTGACATCTTGAACCCCACCAAACAATTTACCACCTTTGATTACTCATTCCTTATTCCGTGTGCCATTTACAAATGGGAACATCATTGTGGAGGGGAGGGAGTAGTAGGATAAAGAGAGGTTATTCATGACTTGATATAGCATTATCACATATTTGTTCTTAGTATATGGAGATTCTAGCACAAGTTCAAACTTGGTTGGACTGGAGTAAGTTGAACCGAAGTGAGCTCAACTGAACTGAGCTGAAAAAAAGTTGAAATGAACGGTGCGTAACGAATTATATTTTAATCAAATGAAAACAACACTTTGGTTTAAAGCTAGTATAAGATTTTTTTTTTTTTTTTTTTTTTTACAATTTCTAATTATTATTATGTCAAATATAATCAATGAATATTATGGAGTAGTATATATTACTTCCTCCATTTTTATTTTATCTACCCAATTTTTTTTTGTAATGAATATAAAATAATAAATTTAGGAAATATTGAGGGTAGAATAGGAAACCTATGTAAATAGGAAAAGAATAAAAGGGTAAAGTGTTCTAAATAGTAAGGGGAGTATAATAAAAATTACTCGCTCCGGTCATTAATTATTGCCCCATAAGGTAATACACAAAAAATAAGAAACTCCCTTAATAATATTAAAATAAGAAGTGGTGGGCCATAAATTAAATGTTTTGCAAGGTGGCACAATTTGGTTGGTTAAGACAATGACACAATTTGTAATAAAGAGTATTCGTAATGATAGATGGGTAATTACAAATTAGTATGTGACAAATAAGGAAAGTAAAGAAATGGGGCAAAAAATGATAAACTGCCATAAAAGGAAAGCGGGACAATAATTTGTGATCGGAGGGAGTATGAACCAAAATGGAAAGAAATAAGATAGGAAGGAAAAAAAAAAAAAAAAGTGGACCAAAAAGGAAATTGGAAAGATATAAAAAAAATGGAGGAAGTAATATTTTAATAATTTAGACGATGCATTATGGTTCGTATTCTGATCCTACCCGGATAATCGAACAATATGACACAATGACCCATAAAACTTGATCCGTATTCTGCCTCGACCCGTGATCAAAGCCCATCTTCTACTCCGTATCAAATACGGACTAAAAAGGAAATAATCAAATAATCTACTTTTTTTTTTTTTTTTGAAGTGAAGATCAATTTCATTAATAATTAGCCATCCAGCATCTACAAACGATGTTAAATTGAACTGAATACAAATTTGTAAAAAATAAATAAAGAACATATTTGAGACAAAGATCGTTATTAGAGTAATGCGCTTCTGCATAGCCTTCTATATATCGCTGTTTATTGACACAGCCTCTCGCGAAGGAATCTATAGATCTGATTAAAAAGTCTTCAAAGGGATGAACTTTCTCTATTTCGACAAATAGTAGACCGAGATCTGACCTCAACTGTATCACCGAACGTAGAAATTTCATTGCTCTGATCATGATCTTGCACATAAATCTTGTACCTCTCCCAAAGAGGGAGCAAACCCACCGAAAACATAGGAGCAGACCCATCAATTGATGGGGGCAAAACCTCCCAAGGAGGAGGCAAGAATTATTCATAATTATCAAAAAACTAAATAAGATTAATAATAATATTGTAATAGAGATTAAAATTTGGGGCTTACCACTACCGAAATTGGTAGATGGCAGCCCCGAACGAAGAATTTTTTCTTTTTCTTTTTTAGGGTTTTTGGGAGGAAGAGTTTTGGGAGGCATAATCTACTCCTTCTTAGTTGATTTTACTCTCCTTCTTTTTTTGGCACAAAAATTAAGAAGAGAATAAAGAATTAATTAAAGTAAGAAAATGTGGGGTATAAAGTAGAAATATGGTAGGGTCGATGAGTAAAAAAAAGAATAAAAAATTGAAGGAATAATAAAAAATTGATTAAAGTACCACGCATAAATGAAAAGAGGGAAAATTGTTGAACTCGAGGCAAAAAGGAAAGACGGAAGATAAAAAAAATTAGGAGGGAGTATCTACCTATCAAATACTATAAAAGGGGAAAAAATCAAATAAATTTCATCACCAAAATCCAACAACGTAAAACATTCGAAAATCCAGTAATCAAACTTGAAGAAGCATTAAGATCATAAAATCGATTCAATTGGGGTTTTTTTTGCTCTTCTTTCCTTTGCTTCTAGGGTTTGCTCCTCCCCCTTTTACCAATTAGTTGTTGTTGTTGTTGTTGTTTCTATGATATAGGAAGCCCTTAATTTTTTTGTCGTCCGTCCTCGTCTTCGGTTGTTTCTATGATATAGGAAGTACTTAATTGTTTGTTGTTGCTGCTGTTGTTGTTTGTTGTCGTTGTCGTTTCTACGGTATATGAACACTTAATTGGTTATTGTTGTTGTTGTTGTTCTAGGTTTTGCTCCTTCCCCTTTTACTGCTTAATTGGTTGCTGCTGCTGCTGCTGTTGTTGTTTTGTTGTCGTTGTAGTTTCTACGGTATATGAACACTTAATTGGTTGTTGTTGTTGTTGTTCTAGGTTTTGCTCATTCCTTTTATGACTTAAATTGTTTGTTGTGGTTTTGTTTCTTCCACTGTATACGAAGCAGTTGTTGTTTTAGGTTTTGCTCATTCCCTTTTACGACTTTGTTGTTGTTGTTGTTGTTGTTGTTGTTGTTGTTATCGTTGTTGTTGTTACTGCTGCTGTTGCTATTACGGTATATGAAGCAGTTAATTAGTTATCGTTCTAGGTTTTGCAGGACTCAATTGTTTGTATGGTACAGGAAGCACTCGAAGCACGAGTATGAAGGCTATGAATTGGAAGCTGAAACGTTGCCATATACGTAAAAAAGTACTTGTAAAGTGTTGTGTGGCGGATGATAGGTTAAGTAGCTTGCCAGATGAATTGGTGAGCCGAATACTGTCTACCCTCCCAACCAAGGACGTCTTTGCCCTTCAAGTATTATCCAAGACGATCAATACAAAAGTTCTCTCTTGGATAACAAGTGTAGACTTGGATGATTCCCCGATTTCTTATAACCCTTATCGCCCCCACCTCCTTCACCGCTTCCCTCATTTCGTCTTATTTGTGGATAATGCACTCAATAAATTATCTCTCTTTGGCCAACCGATTTCCCGGTTTAGACTTCATGTGGGTGCGTGTCTGAAAACCACCCACCAGAGAAACCCTTATAAATATCATAATGATTTCCCTCATCTCGATCCGTCCCGGCTTAATACTTGGATCTCTTATCCGCTAGCCCAGCTCAACCTTACGGAGCTTGACCTACGCTTTATTGTGAACAACCCTTCTACTCATCAGCTTCCTCCCGCCCTTTTCGTTTGTGCATCATTGCTGACATTGAAGCTTAATTCTAATCTGAAGCTCGATGGTGCTCAAATCCCCCTTGTTTCGCTCCCTAACTTAAAACTACTCCACCTCTATTCCCTTTTCATTCCCGAGGACACCTTCATTACTAGATTGGTTTCGAGTTGTCCGTCCCTTGAACACCTCGATCTTAATTCGTGTTGGTGGGGCCAATCAGATTGTCTCTCCATTTCTTCTCTTTCTCTTCGGACATTGGAAATATTTATCAAGAAATTTGATGGACGGAAATGCAGTGACCTTGTGCATATTCATACCCCTAATTTGAAGTCTTTTTCATATACCGACAATTTAGCATATCACTACTCTGTCACAACTATGGATGCTCTCGTTCAAGCTACCTTCGTACCTATCTTGACTTTACGAAAGGGCACAGAAGAGAATAATATTCGTGTACAGCTTAGCCTTCTCCCAATGCTGTCGAACGCTAAGCATTTATCTCTATGTGGTTCTTTTCTTGAGGTATTTTCATTGCCCTCTTGCAATTTCTTTCGAGACAGTCTATTTCTTAATAGTCTTTTCTTACAAATGAAGAGCGGCAACATTTGTTATATATATACTATGTAATTGACTACTCGTTTCTCTGACTGCAGAACATGCATTATGTAGATGTAGGCGAGTTCAAAGGTCAGCTGCCCGTGTTTCATAATTTAACAACCTTAGAGTTGGGTTCCGGTTTATCATTTGCGAGATGGGGTGGAGTCGTATCGGAGATTCTATTATGTTCACCTAACTTGGAGGCACTTCTTTTCTCCGATGTTAGTGCTGCATATTATTGCATTATTTGGTTTCGTATTTTGTGTTGCATTTTCCTTTTACCTATGTCGGATGAGTATATCGTCAAAGAAACCATGTCCTTTAGTTAAACTTGTGCCTACATACGACAAATGCGGCTCAGACTTGGATTTAAAACAAAGTTAGTTAGGTCATACTCCATAATTTGGTTCGACTTTTATCTTTAAGTCAATGTTTTATTAGATGCAGTAATTGTAGAATCAATTGATTTTTTTTTGGTTTTTTGTTTCTTTTCTCAGGGATTACTTGACTCCATTGATAGAAATGATACACAAGATGGGGACTTGTTCACTGAAACAACCCCTCGATGCTTTGTGTCTACCCTCAAACGGATTGTGATAGAGCATTACCGCGGGTGGGCAGAGGAGCTTATTATAATTAAAAAAATTCTGGAAAAGGTATCAAATTTGCAAGAATTGGTTGTAGTCTTATCACCAATAAGATCTGATGTTCCGCTTCATGATCGTATCCTCTCGCTTGAAAGGACATTAAAGAACTTACCAATGGCTTCAATCAATTGTTCAATTCAAGTGTCATTGTAGGTAGAGTGAGTAGGTCTTGTGAGTATGCTATGGTGTTCTCATTTACGAGCTTCTATTTTTCTCAAATGATGGTACGGTGTTCTCATTATTTTATTTAAGACCCCGCTGCGAATGTTATTATTGTATTTGACCTCGTTTATCTATTTGACCTCGTTTCTTCTATTTTGATATTTACTTTCCTATGTTTTATATCATCAACGGGTAGCTGTTGGACAGTTTGCTGTTGATAACTAAATGTGCATTTCATGTGGAGGGAGAGAGCGACAGTAAGGGTGACGAGGAAGATGCTTCAGAGGAGTTAGAGGACGAGAAACCAGCCAAGGTAATATCGCATTCGAATAAACCTTTTTCCCCCTCTTTTGTGCTTATAATCATCATATACTCGTATATGTTTTGGATTTCGGAGACGGCCTAAAAAATTCAATCAAAATGTGGCTTAAAATTTGTCATATGGTACTATATTTAAGAAAAAGCATCATGTACACAGAGGAGGGAACATATATAACAGAGAAGCCGAAATCTATTCAGTTCATTTGACAACTCGTATGATATGATCATATGAACAACAAAGCAGAAAAATGGGCTACTAACATTGTCGACTTCTATGGTCCCTTTTCGTCGACTATGGTCAAATTGGTTCAGGTTGGTGTTAAGAATGCTCAGAATAGAAGTATACGTAATTTGATGTGATGCTTTTAATTGAGCATGGAGAATGCACATGGTTCTCGACAACTTTGATAATAAGAGTCGTAATTTTGTAACCTAATATTATCGATAGGTTATATACATGTCATTTTTTCATGACTCATGCTGAATGTAATTTCACTTTTGATTCCTATACGTTCAAAACTACTGAAACTAATACTGAGTATACGACTGTCTTAAAACAAAACACGGTAATTGAGGAATAGTAGAAATTTGCTGTAGGATAAGTTTCAGTCGTAATTGAAACTAATGCTGAATGTGGTGGTTTTCATTGCTGCAGGGTAAGTTTCAGTGTAAATTACTGTCTTAAAACAAAACACGGTAATTGAGGAATAGTAGAAATTTTCTGTAGGGTAAGTTGCAGTCGTAATTGAAACTAATGCTGAATGTGGTGGTTTTCATTGCTGCAGGGTAAGTTTCAGTGTAAATTACTGTCTTAAAACAAAACACGGTAATTGAGGAATAGTAGAAATTTTCTGTAGGGTAAGTTGCAGTCGTAATTGAAACTAATGCTGAATGTGGTGGTTTTCATTGCTGTAGGGTAAGTTTCAGTGTAAATTACTGTCTTAAAACAAAACACGGTAATTGAGGAATAGTAGAAATTTTCTGTAGGGTAAGTTGCAGTCGTAATTGAAACTAATGCTGAATGTGGTGGTTTTCATTGCTGTAGGGTAAGTTTCAGTGTAAATTACTGTCTTAAAACAAAACACGGTAATTGAGGAATAGTAGAAATTTTCTGTAGGGTAAGTTGCAGTCGTAATTGAAACTAATGCTGAATGTGGTGGTTTTCATTGCTGTAGGGTAAGTTTCAGTGTAAATTACTGTCTTAAAACAAAACACGGTAATTGAGGAATAGTAGAAATTTTCTGTAGGGTAAGTTGCAGTCGTAATTGAAACTAATGCTGAATGTGGTGGTTTTCATTGCTGTAGGGTAAGTTTCAGTGTAAATTACTGTCTTAAAACAAAACACGGTAATTGAGGAATAGTAGAAATTTGCTGTAGGGTAAGTTTCAGTCGTAATTGAAACTAATGCTGAATGTGGTGGTTTGCATTGCCGTAGAGTAATTTTCAGTGTAAATTTGCACTTATTATTGTGAGTTAGAGTTTGCTTATTGTTGGTGGTACGAGTTTGTTTAGATTTGTGCAAGCTTCTATCGAACCCAAGCAAGCTGACAAGAGGACTAGGCAAGTGATTGGAAGTAGCAATGCAACAGAGGACATATCGGAACTTTGCAGGAACTTTTTTCGTGTTTTGGTAAATCTTTATGTTGACGAAGGTGTGTTTTGTGCAGAATTTATTCAATCCGCTTCTTGGAAAGGCGGTACAAGGTCTGTATATCTGAGCTTCTATTTATTACTCCCTCCGAGTTCCTATCATTTTCCCATTTTACTCTTGTAGTGAAAAATAAGGAAGGGAAAATGAGTTTTTAAAAAAAAAGGAAGAGAGAGAAATGGGTGGATAAATGTGAACCATATATTTATGGCCTAAAGTAGAAAATGGGTAAAAGACCAAACCCAGCCCAAAAAGGAAAATGGGACAATGTTAGAAACTCGTAAGGAGTATTAGGTTTGTAAAAAAAATATGTTTATTAAAATATTAGATATACATCAAATAAGATTGTTTGATTACCTTATTTTTATTGATTTTTTTTTTCTCAAATCAAAATTAAAATCAGATTAAAAATGTTAAAAAAAATCTAGGGAGTAATAAGTTACCAAGCATATAGATAACCACTAAATATAAAATGTTAAATGTACCGTGCATTATTGCACAGAATCTATACTAGTGTGTCATTAAATTAGTTACAGTAATTATAGTGTACAACCGTTGTACCGTGCGACAATAATAAGAATCTGTAATTTATGATAAAAAGTAATCATTTTAAGTTAAGTAGTTACCACTTTCATATAAATAGTTATCACTTTTTCGTATCAAAAGGTGGTCACTATTTAACCTAAAATAGTCACTAAATAACTAAAGTGGTAACTTTTTACCATAAATTCAGTCTGTCGTACGTTACAAGTTACAACGGTTGTATAGTATAATTTGTGAATTAGTTATACCTGCACATGTGTAATAGTTTTACGTCTCTGACTCTGAAAATGGGCAAAGAAAGAACACATGAGAACACCATAATGGGATTATTTTCGATATTTGTTTCGAAATTAATATAAAGGGGACGATTTATGAAATCCGACTAGATTTTCAAACAATATATGGGTATATTTTTTTACAATTTTGAGTCTTAATGTTACCTCTATAAATTCCTCAATAATAATAATACTAAACGAAAATAAGTACAGAATATATTTTTACAATTTTAAAAATGTCCATTTTTTCTTTTGTGGTACTCTTGTTTTTTGTCACGTCCGAAACATGTCACGCAAATAATAATAATAATAATAACGGTTTAAGTTTTAGGTTGGTTTACCGTAACTCTCTTAATTCACCTTTATTTTCATCTAATTCGACTATTGAAAACGAGATCGAAACTAATAATCTGATCATTAGGCCGTCGCTCCACCTCCGATCGCCCCAAAATATTTTTCTCGTCGAGTTAGGGATAGGAACCCTTCCGGGTCCGGTCTCGACACACAAGACATACCTAATGTTAGACACCGGCGGGAGTTATACATGGACACAGTGCGAAGGTTGTAATCCTTGTTTTCATCAAAGAGACGCGAAATTTCCTAGAAACGTGTCACTAACTTACCGTCCGATCTCATGTAACCATTGCCCTTCGGGCACGGTATGTGATCAACGCGGTCATTGCACCCTTGAACATACCTACGAGGATGGCGCCGAAGTACAAGGGATTTCCGCCACTGAAACATTCGTGTTCGGATCAAATACGGGTGGGTCACACATCCGGTTGCCAAATTTGCTTTTTACTTGCGTGATTCGTGCTCGAAATGTCAAATTTGGTAAGCATTTCGAACCTCTTAAAAAGAGTAAAAAAGTAGAATAGGTACCCTGGACAACAGGTCTTAAAAAAAAAGGTAAAAAAGGTACTTTGTACGAGTACTTATCATCGATTGATACTTGTAACAGGTAAAAGCCGAAGCAATATAGCAAGCGGAATATTTGGTATGAACCGTCATCCGGCTAGCTTCATAAGCCAAGTCGGAGCACGTTTTGGAGGTCGATTTTCATACTGCTTAATACCAAGTTACTACCGAGACCAACAACAACCAAATATGTACCTACGATTTGGCGATGACATTCCATCCTCGAGTGTAACGCTTCAACATCGTACACCAATGATCCAAGGCCGAAAACCTTACTATTACTTAGACCTCCGAGCCATTAGCGTAGGTTCGGAGACATTGAGTATCAACCCTTCGGTATTTCAACTAAAGACAAACGACGATGGTGGGTGTGTTATCGACATAGGGTTTGGGGCTAGCCGCCTTATAACTGAGGCTTATAGAGAGTTCGAAAGAGTATTGACACATACAATCATATCGAAGAATCAAGGAATGGCTTTTTTCCATCATCACGCGAGTATATGCTATTAGCCACCACCGGCTCTAGGGCAAAGAAGAAGTGAGTTTCCTCGAGTGACGTTCCATTTCGCAAACGAGGTTGAACTCGTAGTCGAACCGAGCTCGTATTTGTCTGGTTTTGAACGTCCGAATCCTCCGTATTATTGCTTGATGATTACCCCGTCTAATTCGCTTAATGTCATCGGAACGAATCTACAAGCGAATCATCAGATTACATATGATACCGTGAATTCCGTCTTCTACCTTGCTCCGACTAATTGTTTGACTGCTACGTGATTAGCAACCGAAACATAAATGTCGATTATATATTCAACAATAAACATCCGTCACGTTTGTAACCGGCTTTTATACAGATTCACATTCGCATGCCATAAACGAGCTCTCTCATGAAAAATCCTTACGATTTAGACAAACGGAAACCGTATTTAGAAAACAAGATTTCAAGTACACGAACGGTTTAGAAGGATAGAAGACGACATGTAATTTCGAACACAACCATGCTGATAAAACCAATAGATCCTTACAAAACCATCAATAATCTTGGTTTTCGACGAAACTTAAGACCTAATAACGACAAACATAGACAGAATTCAAGTCCTGAAAAACGAAACAAAAAAATTCGAGCATAAGCGTAAGGGGGTTCGTTCAACGAAGTCTCCTGGCCTCCCTCTCGGATTCAAGGAGGGTGAGAATGTCGCCTTCTCTGACGGGTCCCTTGACGTTCCTCATGATGAAACGGTTTTGGTCGTCCAAGAACTTAACCCTGACTTGGGTCACTTGACCTCTCGATCCTGTTCGACCCATGATTTTGATAACCACTGCGTGCTTGATCGCGGTATCCATTCTGTCATTTCAACCAAACGGGCAAACGGGTTTTCATCAGCAATTATTTTGCAACGAGATTACCATTATTTTTGCATCGGATGAAGATTACAAATGGGTAGAAATGCATCTTTTTGTGCCGATTCACAACGTTTGTTATTCAAATTATGAATAATTCGGCAACACTGCCCAAAATGAAGTCATGTGATTTGAGCGAGAGTAAAACCAGCGATTGAAAACTATATGGGTCCACATGATCATGGTAATTGGGTTCGATTTTGGATTGAAGAATGATGAACGAATGAGATTTACTAATTAAACAATGCAGAACTAATTAAAGTAAAACCGTATAATTTGAGAATTTGTGTATACGATATTATGAATATGAATATGATGATGATATCAAATTACAATCGAAAACAACATGAAACCAAAATACCAAATACAGAGTACAAATTCTCAAATCGAGTGAACAAATGAGTGAGACGGAATGAGCGGATTACTGAACTCAAAACAGCAATTCATCGTTGAATTTAATATGTTAATTAACACTAGAATTTGAATCAAGCTCAATTTACAGCTTCAAGTAATCACAAAACTCGATTAAATACAGTTCAATCAGCGTTCATTCATCACAAAACGAAGAACCCTAAATCAAAAAACAACACAAAATTGTATACGAGATGCCTAATTAAGCAATTACTACGAAGTAATTAGCGTAAAACCGTCTCATTTCAGTTCAATCAACGTTCATTCATCCAAAAACCAAGAACCCTAAATCAAAAAACAACACCAGATTGTATATGAGATAGCTAATTAAACTCATTTCAGTTCAATCAAGGTCCATTTATCACAAAACGAAGTACCCCAAATAAAAAAACAACACCAAATTGTATGAATTAGCTAATTAATTAAACAATTGGGGATTAATTAACGTGAGACCGTCTCATTTGATAATTGATTTTTACGATGTCATGAATATATGATATCAAATTACCAACTACAAAACCTCAAATCAAACCTATTATAACCCGAATCAAAGGGGAAAAAAGAGGAGATTGATTGAATCAGAGATGAATTACCTGAACTTGGTATTTAGAGGGAAGAGCAGGGAGAGAGATGGAAGAGAGCGGCGGCTCTAGTTTTATCAATGGTGGATGAAGAAGAAGAGTAGGGTTTTGGCTTCTTATTTATAATACGGAGTACTACTCGTAGTAGTCTCATTATTATACGGATATGGATACGGATACGGATACGGGTACGGAGCAATCGTATTTTGATTCAATGGCCCGGTCCAATTTTTCGGCCTGAACTAAACTCGGTGTAAACTGAGGGTTGACTTGGAAAACGGTAGTCTAGCTTGAACTAAACTCGGTGCAAATCAAGGTTGTCGTAGGAGACGGTATTCCTGCTTAAGCTAAGTTTGATGTGAATCAATGGTTGAGTATGGTGTGAAAAGAACGCGAATAATCGGTTTAGTGGGAAATTGGAATGTAACGATTAAATCAATTGTAGGTGTTGCCGGTTATTCATCTTACGAATTTTTTGTGATAATACACTTCTCATCAATTCGTCACACGATTTGTTGTGATGTTATTCCGTATGATGGATGATACTTATCATTGGGACGTCGTACAGTTCCTTATTGAGATTCACCTACTGATGAGCAAGATCGTGTTAAACAGTGAGCCAGTGTATCCCTCGTGCCGGATTGTCGGGCATGTAAAGCCCAGAGGGGCCTATCCACTTACTTGTGGAACGGATAACAATGACTATGCGACGAGAGTCACTTCCAAATACCACATCCTCGAAACCCCGTTGCACGTGTCTCACGTAAATTGAGATATGTTGGCTTAGCAAGAGGCCATCGGGAGAGCGTGTGTACCCGTCTCGTCTAGCTACACCTCGGGTCTTCAATGCAACGCATCCGAAAGAATCTTCGATTAAACGGTAAGGTGTTCAAACTTTAAACCGACCCTCTAAACCAAACATGCTAGCTTTGGAGAGAGCTCGAGTTGTTAATTGATCTTTGATCTTCGATCTTCTCAAACCCTAGTCGATTAGTCGGATATTACGATCCATTGATCCGATCCTAACCGACCCGATTGGATCCCGACCCTAACGACTGACGACACACCTATATAAACTCCTCAATTCATTCCTTCCCAAACCCTCGAGAGAGCAAAGGTCCAATCCAATAGGCGGGAGTTGAAAACCCGAAGAAAAATCAAATTCAATTTCTCGACCTTTCGCCATGGACGGCGGCGTAGAACACCGGGAAATCTCCACCGTTGATTCCACCGCCGTCGACTATATTTCGCCTCATCCCGCCACATCCTCCGCCGCGGCGGCGGCGTCTTCTCCTGCTGACGTTCGTGCCGCAATAGTCGACTTCTCTTCGCCGTCCGATGACTCCGCTTCTCCGTCTCATCCTGCCGCCGACGCCGCCGTGTCTTCCGCTGCTGAAGTAGTTAAGCAGGTTGACGATGTTGTGGTGGTCGACTTCTCTCCGCCGTCCGATAGCGGCGATTCTCCGTCTCATTCTGCCGCCGCCGCCGACGTGTCTTCTGCTGCCGACGCTCTTGGTGTAATAGTCAAGGAGGTTTCCGACTTCTCTCCGCCGTCCGATAGCGGCGATTCTCCGTCTCATCCTGCCGCCGATACCGCCGCCGTGTCGTCTGATGCCGACGCCCTTGGTGTAATAGTCAAGGAGGTTTCCGACTTCTCTCCGCCGTCCGATGGTTCCACTTCTCCACCACAGTCCACTGCGGCGGCGGGGATGGCGGCGGAGGAGGCGTCTTCTCCTGCTGATGTTCACGCTAAAATCATTAAGCAGGTCGATTGATTTTTCAGTTTTATTTGTCTCATTTTATTTGATTTCTTCTCATTTGATTTTAAGCTGTTTTCGTGACGATATTTAAGTTGATTTTAGGTCTAATTGTCTGAGTATATGTTGAATGTGGTGTTGTTAATGTGTTACTCCTGCCTACGATGGCGATACGCTGATACTGCGTGATGAAATTTAGTCGTCTTAAAGCTTAAAACGGTCTCAGATGAGGTTCTTATCAATGGCACAAAGTATATAATGGCATAGTGTTAGTCTTACTTTAGACTGTCTTTTAAGATTAGAACATAGTTACGTTGTCGATTATTAAACGAGATTGGATTGTCAGAAATGATTTTACGTGGGTTTCAAGACCATATTTAAGTTGATTTTAGGTCTAATTGTATGTTGACGTGCTGTTGTTAGCCCTGCATACTTTCGTAAAGTTTTAGTATAGAGTAAGTTGCTAATAGATACGGAGTGATGAGAATTAGTCGTCTCCATTGAGATTTCTATCAATGGCACGATGTATACAATGGCATAGTGTTAGTCTTACTTTAGACCGTCTTTTAAGATTAGAACATAGTGTAGTAGTCGATTATTAAACGAGATTGGATGGTCAGAAACAATTTTACGCGGGTTTCAAGACAATATTTAAGTTGATTTTAGGTCTAATTGTATGTCGATGTGCTGTTGTTACTCCTGCCTAAGATCCTAAAGTTTCTGTGTAGAGTAAGTCACCAAGAGATGCAGAGTGATGAAATTAGTCGTCTCAAATGAGGTTCTTATCAATGGCACAGAGTATATAATGACATAGTGTTAGTCTTACTTTAGACCGTCTTTTAAGATTATAACATAGTGTCGGTGTCGATTATTAAACTACTCTGGATGGTCAGAAATGAGATTTGGTTCAATGGCGTGAAGTATTGCTCCTATTGCTTTATACTTGATGTCATAATTGTTGTTTTCATAGTATGAAAATATGTCGTCTTGATGGTTTCAAATGAGATTTTCAATAATGGCATGAAGCATAGTTGGACTTGCTTTAGACTGTATTTTAAGATGGTAACATAGTGTTGTTGTTGACTTGTTGGTCATTAAACGAGTTCCGATTGTCAGAAATGAGATTTGGATAAATGGCGTGTAGTAGAGCTCCTATTGCTTTATACCGTCTTTAAGATGATCGCATAGTCGTTGTGACGTTGTCTTTCTAGTTTCTTAGACGGTCTCAAATGAGACTCTTATCAAGTTTGTTTTTGCATACAAGAAACTGTTAGTTTGTTAATTTTGGATGTCGTGCTGTATGTCCTGATTTTTTGGTGTGCTAATGCAGGTAGAATATTACTTCAGCGATGAAAACTTGCCAACGGACAAGTTCTTGTTAAAATACTTGAAGAAGGATAAGGAGGGGTTTGGTAAGTGCTTACGCATGGAAGATAACTATCTCTCCTCTTACCACATTTTACGTGTGCTAGGGTGGTGCATACTTCATACATCGCATATTCGTTTCTACTTGATTTTGGTAGTACATCATCACGAGATTTGCTGGCTGATTATGTTGAATTTATTACATTTTGGTGATTCCAATATCTTTTTTTTAGAGTTTTGAATTGGATAAGTTTCTTAAAAGAAAATATCTGATGAGCTAGATGGTCTTTTGTTTTACTTAATTGTATATTTCTAAAAATAGAGATGACAAGATGATGAAATTACGCAGGTACTTGTGACAGGCTGCCACCTAGATGTTTCTCCTGGTGCGCTACATTATTGTGGCGGCGCCGGCATCTAAGGCTGGTCTTTGAGTCTGACTGAACTTCAAAAAACTGCTATCTGATGTCATCACTATTATCTATGTTGTGTCTGTGGTGATACGGTTTCAAAATAGCAGACTATACGATTCATTTCTTTTTGGTTATTGAGTTTCAGCTATTTACAATGAAGAAGGGTAAAACATACTCCGTAGTACGGAGTATAAGACTTAAGGATTGTTGGATGTAGGGATTTGGAGAGAAAGGAAGGGGAGGTAGTGTAAGGGATTCAAAATTTCTTGTTTGTATGACGAACTTTGACAGAAAGCTGGTGTTTAGAACTCTTTTGAATGATTGATAGCCTTAATCATCAATGTAGTGTGGTGGGAAAAAAGGGGTGGATAATATCATCATTCTTTTAAGGGTTGCATTTTGTTTTTTCAAGGACCATATAATTATAATTTTTATATGAAGCATAGTTACTCAGAATTTTATGTTATTTGCAGTGCCTATCTCAGTGATAGCTACTTTTAGGAAAGTGAAACGGCTTACCAAAGACGTCTCAGTGATTGTGGATGCTCTTAGAGAGTCTTCCCAGCTTGTAAGTAACTGTCATTTTCCTCGGAACTTTTTCCCCTGATGTCTCCCCCTGCCGTTAGTTCTTTTTGTGTGTACGAAATTATTGTTTATTTGGCATGCTGTTCAGTTGACCTGAAGAAATTTGTTTTGTTTAAAGGTTGTTAGCTCTGATGGCAAAAAGGTGAAAAAGCTTCACCCTCTTTCATTAAATCCGACTAATTCATCAAGTGAGACCAATCATCCCAAGGTATTTGTCTAAACGGAGTTTCATTTTTAACGGTTTTAGTGCAAGTTCACAGCGCCTATTTGCCGTCTAATTGTTGGGTCCTAGTGTTGTACTGTGGTTGTAGAGAATCTGCCCGAGGACAATTCAGCGGAGAACATTCGGAGGATTTTTAGTCAAGTAGGAAGGTAACTCTACTTCTGTTCTGTTTCAGTGATCTGGATTCAATTGTTTGCTCTTTTCGAAATGGTTATTTTATTCGTTTTGCAACTTTGTTTATCTTTAATAGTGTAAAGAGTGTATCCATACATGATCCTCAAGTTATTGGAGATGCAAACCGAACAAAGGCGGAGAAACAAATCAGTAGCAAGGTATCATCATTTAAATTTTGGTTTTCTTTGTGTTTCAGTTAATGCTTGATTTAGGTGTAATGTCCTGGCTAGATTTAATACCCCCCACGGGCAAATGTAAGAATCGTTATGTGAAGCTCGATTTCTTGCTGTCTGCCACTTTGATAGCTGACTCGGAGTCACTCCCAATATGTCATTCTACATGTCGAAATTGTAGCTACCTTGTTTGGTTATCATTTAATATGCATATTCCGTGACATCTCTTTGCAGTTACATGCTCTGGTCGAGTACGAAACAGAAGAGGATGCTGAGAAAGCGGTGAGTGGCAACATCTGTCTTTTGGAATCGTATTTTATTCTCATATACTCGTATGGTAAAGATGTCATTTAAGTTAAATTATATTATTTGGCAGGCTGCTACTTTAAATGACGAAACCGACTGGCGCAATGGCTTACGTGTTCGACTTCATCGAAAGAAAATGGTACAGTATGATTCTTTCACTTTGTACTTACTTCTCTCTAAGCTAAGAATATTACTTCGTTTTTAACGTCATTGTCTTTCTTCAGGCACATGGGTCTGGACGAAAGTTCTGGATGGGATCGGACCAAGTTCCGTCTTTCATTACAGAGGGCGAAAAAACTCATTCAAGTGACAAGCATAATGACGAGCCTGTTGACGAGGTTGGCTTTTTTTTTTCTTTGTATTTTGTGGCTGGTGACTTTTGGCTAGAATTTTATTCTTTATGGTTGTTTCATTTGCATGGTGCTTTGATAACTTGTTTCTCGAGGTGTCGTACATGCTTTGTCGTGTTTGTGTTTGTGGTTGGGACTTTGGTACAAGTTAGACCTGAGGAAACTGGTTTTCCGAAATTTTTGTCGTTATCTCTATTAGTCTGTGTGACTGTCAATAATATGGTACTTTTACGATGATCATGCTTTCCGAGTTTCTGCCTATTAGCATCTTTCTGATGTGATGTAAATGTGATATGGAAAAGCACACAAATTATGGTTATAGTGACCACTTTATTGTACTACTAAAAAGTCGTCATTATTTATTTGAAAGTGATCGTTAACTAACCTAACATGGTAATTTTACAATTTGTACACTATAATTAGTTACTTAATTATTAGGAAAAGTAAACTTTTGGACTCGAAGCCATTTCATCTCATTTCTCGACGTGAGTGACGTGAGTACCGTACATAGCTCTCTGTATTTGTGCTGCTTCTTGTAACCTTGATTATTCCCCCCCTCAGGAAGGAGGAGACCATGTATCTAAAGTAAAAAATGGACAAAAGGGACGGAATCGATCAAAGGGACGAAAATATCGCGGCAACAATGGAATAGGTATGTATACTTTACCCCCTCACAATGATCGTCTCCACGTAAAATCTCTTTGTTTCTTCGCAAAAGCTCGAATGAGACGATTCTACATCTGAGATCAACCCATTAAATATGTTATTCCAACACTTCACTTGGGTGTCGTGTCACGTGTGTTGGCACTGATACGACATCCTATGACTAAAGTTTAAACTAGAAAATTGAAAATTTTCTCAAAATAGTCGTGTATGACACTCCAATACCTTGTTAGATACGACACCTCGTAGAAGAGTCTGAATAACATAGTTTGGAAATACATGAGATTTATGAATTGATCTCAAATGTAAGTTTGCGTCATTTGAGACTCGTCTTAGAACTTGTATGGTCCGATAACTAAAGCCTTTTAATCTCTTTACGCAAGGCCATGGCACAACTAGTGCAGTCGTCGAGCCCTCTAAACCACCTCCCGGTCCCAGAATGCCGGATGGGACTAGAGGATTTGTTATGGGACGTGGGCGGCCCATCATTTCTGGTAACGTTTAACCACTGCATTGAATCGCCTAATATCACATTCGTTGTCTTATTTTTCTTTGCGATTTGTGTGTCGAGGATGAAATTAATCACCCTTGAGAAAGATTCGAGTCCGGGCTTTTTTTTTGGTACTATAGGCACTAAAATTTAGACCCGATACAACTGACTAGACTCGAACAACCTGACCTGACCAACACCCAGACCGAAAAGACTTGAGTTTGACTAGTAACCCGAATTGATCCGGCTTAACAAACTATACACCAAGTACTTGTCAATAGTAATAAAACGCCTAATGATGAAAATTGGAACCCTTTGACATGATATAGAATGGAGTATATTACTTGTATCAACTGATTCCGACACTTCTCAAAAGACAATTTTTTGGCTTTAAAACTATCCATTCAAATCCAAATGATCCTCATATTACATCGGGACATTGTATTTGGTCAGTTCAGAGCGAATATGGGTCCATTTAATTGAGGGATCCAAAAAGTCGAAAAAGCGTGGATAATAATCTTCAAAATTGGTCGTTTTTAACTATTTTTGAAATATTGAATTTTTTTCTAAAGCACGAATGTTTTCCGTGGAAACATTTTGATAAGAATAGAATCTAAGGATTCTTATTTGCGCTGCACAATCTCGACACAATAAAATGTCTCGGTGTAATATGAGGATCATTTCGATTTGAATGGATCGTTTTAAAGCTAGAAAGTTGTCTTTTGAGAAGTATCAAAATCAGTGGAAACATGTACTAAACATCATTTTATAATCATTGTTAGTCAATTTATTCTTATCGACAAGTCCTTGTCGACAAATATTCGCGCTTTAAAACAACTTTCATTTCTTTCGAAAAATTGCAAAAAACGACCGCTTTTGAAGGTAATAATCCACGTTTTTTTGCTTTTTGGGTCCCGGAGTAAAATGGATTCATATTCGCGCTGAACAATCGTCATACCAAATACAATGCATCGGTGTAATATGAGGATCATTGTCATTTCAATCGAGACTTTTAGAAGCCATAAAATGGTGTTTTAACACGTGTCGAAATCCGTCGAAATTACTTCGATATTCTGTTTTATATCGTATCTACGGATTCTAATAATCATTGTTTGTCATTTTATTTCTATCGACGAGTCCTTGTCGACAAATATTCGCGCTTTAAAACAACTTTCTTTTCTTTCGAAAAATTGCAAAAAACGACCGTTTTTGAAGGTAATGATCCACGTTTTTTTGGCTTTTTGGTCCCGGAATAAAATGGATCCATATTCGCGTTGAACAACCCTCATACCAAATACAATGCATCGGTGTAATATGACGATCATTCTCATTTCAATCGAGACTTTTAGAAGCCATAAAATAGTGTTTTAACACGTGTCGAAATCCGTCGAAATTACTTCGATATTCTATTTTATATCATATCTAAGGATTCTAATAATCATTGTTTGTCATTTTATTCCTATCGACAAGTCCTTGTCGACAAATATTCGCGCTTTAAAACAACTTTCATTTCTTTCGAAAAATTGCAAAAAACGACCGTTTTTTAAGGTAATAATCCACGTTTTTTTGGCTTTTTGGGTCCCGGAATAAAATGAATCCATATTCGCGCTGAACAATCCTCATACCAAATACAATGCGTTTGTGGAATATGAGGATCATTTGTATTTCAATCGAGACTTTTAGAAGCCATAAAATAGTGTTTTAACACGTGTCGAAATCCGTCGAAATTACTTCGATATTCTGTTTTACATCATATCTAAGGATTCTAATAATCATTGTTTGTCATTTTATTCCTATCGACAAGTCCTTGTCGACAAATATTCGCGCTTTAAAACAACTTTCATTTCTTTCGAAAAAATGCAAAAAATGACCGTTTTTGAAGGTAATAATCCACGTTTTTTTGGCTTTTGGGTCCCGGAATAAAATGGATCCATATTCGCGAAGAACAACCCTCATACCAAATACAATGCATCGGTGTAATATGAGGATCATTTTCATTTCAATCGAGACTTTTAGAAGCCATAAAATAGTGTTTTAACACGTGTCGAAATCCGTCGAAATTACTTCGATATTCAGTTTTATATCGTATCTAAGGATTCTAATAATCATTGTTTGTCATTTTATTCCTATCGACAAGTCCTTGTCGACAAATATTCGCGCTTTAAAACAACTTTCATTTCTTTCGAAAAATTGCAAAAAACGACCGTTTTTGAAGGTAATAATCCACGCTTTTTTGGCTTTTGGGTCCCGGAATAAAATGGATCCATATTCGCGCTGAACAATCGTCATACCAAATACAATGCATCGGTGTAATATGAGGATCATTTGCATTTCAATCGAGACTTTTAGAAGCCATAAAATAGTGTTTTAACACGTGTCGAAATCCGTCGAAATTACTTCGATATTCGGTTTTACATCATTTCTAAGGATTCTAATAATCATTGTTTGTCATTTTATTCCTATCGACAAGTCCTTGTCGACAAATATTCGCGCTTTAAAACAACTTTAATTTCTTTCAAAAAATTGCAAAAAACGACCGTTTTTGAAGGTAATAAATCCACGATTTTTTTGTTTTTGGGTCCCGGAATAAAATGGATCCATATTCGCGCTGAACAACTCTCATACCAAATACAATGCATCGGTGTAATATGAGGATCATTCTCATTTCAAACGAGACTTTTAGAAGCCATAAATTAGTGTTTTAACACGTGTCGAAATCCGTCGAAATTACTTCGATTTTCTGTTTTATATCATATCTAAGGATTATAATAATCCTTGTTAGTCATTTTATTTCTATCGACTAGTCCTTGTCGGCAAATATTCGCGCTTTAAAACAACTTTCATTTCTTTCGAAAAAAATGCAAAAAACGATCGTTTTTTAAGGTAATAATCCACGTTTTTTTGGCTTTTGGGTCCCGGAATAAAATGGATCCATATTCGCGATGAACAACCCTCATACCAAATACAATGCATCGGTGTAATATGAGGATCATTTGCATTTCAATCGAGACTTTTAGAAGCCATAAAATAGTGTTTTAACACGTGTCGAAATCCGTCGAAATTACTTCGATATTCAGTTTTATATCGTATCTAAGGATTCTAATAATCATTGTTTGTCATTTTATTCCTATCGACAAGTCCTTGTCGACAAATATTCGCGCTTTAAAACAACTTTCATTTCTTTCGAAAAAATGCAAAAAATGGCCGTTTTTGAAGGTAATAATCCACGTTTTTTTGGCTTTTGGGTCCCGGAATAAAATGGATCCATATTCGCGATGAACAACCCTCATACCAAATACAATGCATCGGTGTAATATGAGGATCATTTGCATTTCAATCGAGACTTTTAGAAGCCATAAAATAGTGTTTTAACACGTGTCGAAATCCGTCGAAATTACTTCGATATTCTGTTTTATATCGTATCTAAGGATTCTAATAATCCTTGTTAGTCATTTTATTCCTATCGACTAGTCCTTGTCGACAAATATTCGCGCTTTAAAACAACTTTCATTTCTTTCGAAAAATTGCAAAAAACGACCGTTTTTGAAGGTAATAATCCACGTTTTTTTTTTCTTTTTGGGTCCCGGAGTAAAATGGATTCATATTCGCGCTGAACAATCGTCATACCAAATACAATGCATCGGTGTAATATGAGGACCATTTTCATTTCAATCGAGACTTTTAGAAGCCATAAAATGGTGTTTTAACACGTGTCGAAATCCGTCGAAATTACTTCGATATTCTGTTTTATATCGTATCTAAGGATTCTAATAATCATTGTTTGTCATTTTATTCCTATTGACAAGTCCTTGTCGACAAATATTCGCGCTTTAAAACAACTTTCATTTCTTTCGAAAAAATGCAAAAACGACCGTTTTTGAAGGTAATAATCCAAGTTTTTTTGGCTTTTGGGCCCCGGAGTAAAATGAATCCATATTCGCGCTGAACAATCCTCATACCAAATACAATGCATCGGTCATTTGCCGCGCGAATTTGGAGACATTTATTTTTTGACTTAATTTGGCCGAAAAACGTGGATAAATAACCTTCAAAATTGGTCTTTTGAGGTGATTTTTTTAAAAACTGTGAGATATTGTTTTTGGCCATTTGAATAGGTCATTTATAATGTAAAATGAACTATGTTATTAAAAACTTTCAAAGAATATAGATTCGAACATATATTAATGTTTTCGCCATATTGAAACATGACAAGAAATATAGTCGAATGACTTCTAAATATATTTATTTCGAACCATATTCACCTTTTGATACCCTCCGACATTTCTACATTGTATGGAGTAGTTTCCGCGCAAATTTGTAGACATTTAATTTTCGACCAATTTTGGCCGAAAAACGTGGATAAATAACCTTCAAAATCGATCATTTGAGGTGATTTTTTAAAAACTGTGAGATTTTGGTTTTGGCCATTTGAATAGGTTATTTATGATGTAAAATGAATGTCGGTTGTTAAAATTTTGTTGAAAAATATATAGATTCGAGTATATATTAATGTTTTCGTCATACTGAAACATACGGAGTACATGACAAGAAATATAGTCGAATACTTCTAAATATATTTATTTCGAACCGTATGTACCATTCAATACTCTCCGACATTTCTACAATGTAAGGACTAGTGTCCGCACGAATTTGGAGAATATTTATTTTTCGTCCAAATCAGACCTAAAACCGTGGATAATAACCTTCAAAATCGTCCATTATTTGAGATGTTTTTTTAAAAACCTTTCATTAATTTTATTCCCAGAGTTTTTATAGATTATAAACGTTATTTTATTAATTTTAAAATTTTAAAAAGTTATTTAAATGTTTTAGGTACTTTAAAAATATTTGGATTATTACATTACACACAAAAATCGTACAAAAACTTGTATGAAACGGTCTCACACTAACGTTATTACGAGACCTCTCACACAAATCACAAATATAGTTACTTTCTACTCCGTATTTTTTTTTTTTGTGATTATTCGAGGACTCCTCGATTAGTGTATTACACCCTACTATATTTACAAATTCCCACCGTATTTCATTTCCAATCCTAATTTAAATTCATTCCCGACTTATTTAGTGAATAAATTTTATAATGACGAAGATACCCTTCCCGATTTCCACTCCCAAACAACATCATATCATCACAAATCATAATCATCATAGAAGCCCCAAATTCATCAACCATCAATCAATTAGGCGGCACCAGCACTACTCACTCATCCATTCTTCTTCATTCATCCTCATCCATTAAACACCAACTCTCGACCCCTGCAACAACTGCCATAACGATGCGTTTCGATTGCAGGAGATCACGCGAAGGAGGGAGTGTTGTCGGAGGGAGTTTGTAAATATAGAGTGAGATTGATTGATTGATTGATTAAACAGAAATTGAGCGCGGATGAAGTTAACAAGATGCAATAGAGTGTCGGAGGGAGTTTTCTTCAGAATCGTCCTCACCCTCGATTTCGATTTCGCTTTCGCTTTCATGGGGGCGGTGTGGTGTATTAACCGTGAATTAGTGATGAAACTGATGAATTAGGGAGGGTATTCTTGTCATTATACTCCCTCCGTTTCTATGATTTCTTCCACCTTAAAAGTGGCACATTTAAAATAAAAGTAGAGAGGGGGTAAAGTAAGTGGGCCACCTAGGTAAGAGAGAAGTGTGATAGAAAAAAAGAAAGTAGAAGAAATCAAGGAAATGGTTGAAAAATTAAATGTGGAAGATATCAAAGAAACAGAGGGAGTAAAATTTATTCACTAAGTAAGTCGGACATGAATTTAAATTATGATCCGAAATGAAATACTGTGCAAGTTTGTAAATATATACGTGCATATATACTTATATATACGTACATATATATGTACATTAATACATAGATATATACGTACAAAAATGTACATATATACGTAAAAATACATATAATTTGTACATATATACGTACATTAATACGTAAAACACGTACATATATACATAAATATACGTATATAATACATGAATATATACGTATAAATGCATATAATTCGTACATATATACGCAGAAATACGTACATATATACGTATAAATTCATACATAAGTACGTACATTAATACATAAAAATACGTACATATACAAGTATAAATACATATAATTCGTACATATATACGTAAAAATACGTACATTGATACGTAAAAATACGTACCTATATACGTATAAATACATATAATTCGTACTTATATACGTATATAGTACGTACATATATACGTATAAATACATATAAGCCGTACATATATACGTATAAGCCGTACATATATACGTATAAATACGTACAATAATACGTACTAATATATATAATTCGTACATATATACGTATATAGTCCGTACATATATACGTATAAACACATATAATCCGTACATATATATGTATAAATACGTTCATTAATACGTATAAATACGTACATATATACGTATAAATACGTACATATATACGTATAAATACGTACATTAATATGTACAAATACATATAATTTGTACATATATACGTATATAGTCCGTACATTAATACGTACAAATACACATATATCGTACATATATACGTATATAGTCCGTACATATATACATATAAGTACATATAACCCGTACATATATACGTATAAATACGTACTTTAATACGTAAAAATACGTACATATATACTTATAAATACATATAATTCGTACTTATATACGTATATAGTACGTACATATTTACGTATAAATACATATACATCGTACATATGTACGTATAAATACGTGCACATATACGTATAAATACGTGCAATTATACGTACATATATATACGTATAAACACATATAATTAGTACATATATACATATAAATACGTACATACATACACACAATACATACTACGGAGTACAAAACAGCATACAACTCTATGTTCATCCTTCCTGAGCCTGACGACGCCGACGAACTCACCAGGAACAGAGTCAGACTGGTGACGGACCACCGGCGACAGCGACAAACGCAGACCGACGGTGCTGACCGCCGACACAGAGAGACTGCCGGCGAACAGACGACGGCGGCGGACAGAGACAATGGAGGTCGGAGATGAGCGAGGGAAAGGAGTAGATTAGGTATTTCAATTTGAATTTGAATTTCAATTTCAATTTGGGGATACTCAATTTAGGGAAAGGGGAATTATTAGGGAAGGAGATATGAAGGGAGAGAGGATGTCGAGTAAGTTATTTCGTTTTTTTGATTTTTTTTCTAAGATCGAGTGACCCATGTATCCAGCTTTCAACCTTCCAATGGACGTAATATGTGGCCTTGGTAACCTCCCGTAAAATTTCCGGCCATATTTTATTTTGGACTCCGAATTTGTAAAAAACGTGGATAATACACTTGAATTTAAGGCATTTTCGATCGATATTAGTTTATCGCGTTATTATACCATCAAATGTTCTCTGTTGGAGCTAAAATTTTGTGTGGACGTAATATATGGCCTTAGTAACATCCCGTAAAATTTCCGGCCATATTTTTTTTGGACTCCAAATTTACAAAAAACGTGGATAATACACCTCAATTTGAAACGTTTTCGACTAATATTATAAGTTCTACATTTGAGTACACCTTGCATTCAAACTCTTAACTACACTGGTACACTTTTTAAGATTTATGAGAAATATTTTAATCAAATGTAACAATTACAAAGAATTAGACCGACTACTAAAAATACAAAAACAATCCAAATTCTTGTCCGTAACGAAATATCAGTCATATTATTACAAACAGATCAATTTTTTTTAACACATCTAAGTATACATCGCTTTTTAAACGATTAACCAATTTTGGTTTGTCTAAGTTGTAATACTGACCGGCACCCTCTAATGTATTCCGATGCTACTCATATCCCACAAGAAACATTCCGTAAAGTTTTTACCCATTTTTGTTCCTGGAAAAAAACGTGTATTATACGCTTGAATCCGTGGTGTTTGGGAGGTCGTAGGGAATCGTGTTTCAATTGAACCTGAATTTCATACCACGTGTATGGAGACACTTCAAGATATCCCTTGCCCTAAATCCGCAGCGGTAGCCTTTAGATTTTCCAAGCGTTTTCGAAGGTAAGCCTGCTTTAGTCTTTCTCGACGAGCAGCTGCATGTTCTTGCCTACGCTGTTTGACTTCCGACACCTTTTCTCTGGCTTCATTCGCCTCTTCGTGAACTTCCCTAAAAAAAACATTAAAACCCCAATTAAGCACAATAAAGATACGATTGTTTTATCCTCTCAAATAGACAACGTGTACCGAGTTAAGCGATTTTGAAAAACATTAGCTCAAGTACATTTACCGGTTTACCCTCGTAAATCACCTAAATCTTGAATTCTAACTAAACTCAAGCGTTTTAGCCAACGTAATAATAAATTGGGGAACTGGATGACATAATGGAAGTCACGATCTACGCTACCCCGACTCTTCTACGGTTCTACCTACCTCGTGTACCCGTGTACAACACTTGACACTCGGACATGGCTATGACACCTGGACTCTTCGTTATATAAGCTTATATAAGCCAAAATACACCGAATCCTAATACAATGGTAAGTATCCCACAGTATACGAGAATCCTTGGGGCATTTGGGTATGGTCACCGTATTGGTTACATTCCTAAGCGTCTAATATTTTGCCCGTTTTCACAAAGAAAATGATAATATGAAAATTACGGGTGAGCGAAGTGACTTACCTAATAAATCGACGGTGTTCATCCATGTCAACAGTTCCAGCTGCGCGGCCCAGACCCGTAGACTTTGAATTGAACGGAATAAAATCATCATCTTCATTAGTTTCCCTAAGAGGTAACTCAGCAGCGGGAAAACGGTTGTTCTGTTTCTTCAGTTCATCGTCTGCGAAACCCTTCTGGGAAAAATCGACACAATACTTCTCTTTGTCTTCTTCATCAGACAACTCTCCCTTGGCAAGTTTTTCATACAACTCGGCCTTCTTCTCCAATGCTGCATAACTAGCAGAACCGTCACTCACGGCCTTGAGTGCAAGCTTATCCCTACAATGACAAGAATGAAATAGGTCAACTAGTGAATAGAATGGAAGATCCAAATTGGGAAATGACAAAAAGGGTAGTCGCTCGAAAGATGTGACAAGTCTCGGATGATGAGTGGAGTATATGTCAACTAGAGAACGAAATCAATAAAATAAAGCGAAACCACATAAAATGTTCACATTCCACAGCAAATACATACAATCAACAAATTTTCACCTTAATTAAAACATCAAAACACAACATGGTCACATCAATTAAATCACTTCTCTAAGATTTCCCAACATACAAACCAATCACCAAAATCCCACCTTTTAAACATCAAAATACAACATGGGCACCGATCAAAATCACTCATTTCACACAATAAAACCCATAATTCAAACAAAAAAACCATAAGACAACGGGAAGAAATCAATGAGCCCAAGAATCGGCACCACAATTTTTACAAGCAAAAGGGTCAATCCAAAACCCATAACTCAAACAAAAAACAACAATAGACAACAGCAATAAATCATACAAATGAGCCCGATAATCGACACTGGAATTTTTATGAACAAAAGGGTCAATCGAAAACCTATAATTCCAACAAAAAATTCATCATACAAATGAGCCCTAAATTCAACACCGGGACCTAAAATCCATCATAATTCAAACAAAAAATCCCTCAGAGAACAGCAAAAAGTCGTACAAATAAGCCTGGCACCGGAATTTTTAGGAGCAAAAGAGTAAATCGAAAACCCTAAATTCAAACCAAGAAACAATCAGACAACTGCAAGAAATCATACAAATGGGCAAGCAAAAGGGTCAATCGAAAACCCCCAATTCGAACAAAAAACCAACAGATAACAGGAAGAAATAGTACAAATGAACCCTAGAATCGACACCGGCATTTTTACGAGCATCTAAAACCCATAATTCAAACAAAAATCATACAACCGGAATTTTTACAAGCAAAAGGGTAAATCGAAAACCTGTAATTCAAACCAAGAAACAATCAGAGAACAGGAAGAAATCATACAAATGATCCCATTCATCGACACCAGAATTTTTACCAGCATCTAAAACCCATAATTCAAACAAAAATCATACAAATGATCCCAGCACCGGAATTTTTACGAGCAAAAGGGTAAATCAAAAACCGATAATTCAAACGAAAAAACATCAGGAAGAAATCATACGAATGAACCCTAGAATCGACACCGGAATTTTTACGAGCATCTAAAACCCATAATTCAAACAAAAATCATACAAATGATCTCAGCACCGGAATTTTTACGAGCAAAAGGCTAAATCAAAAACCGATAATTCAAACGAGGAAGAAATCATACAAATGAGCCCGAGAATCGACACCGGAATTTTTACGAGCAAAAGGATCAATCGGTGTGATCTTCTTAGCACGATGATAATCAGCATCACCAGCAGAAACATCCTTAGATTTCTTCGACTCTTCTTGAGATTTATATAACTCAGCTTTGAGTTCCATGATTGACGAAGCACCAACACCTTGAATTGCCTTGTGTTTTTTCGGCATAATTGTTGATTCCGTTAGCCATCCTAATGATTCTGTTCCACCTGCTATTACCCTTTTGCTTCTTTTATCTTCGTCTCCTATTGAACCCATCATTTTCGTTTCAATTTGAATTGGAATTGGAATTGGAATTGGAGTGGAATTTTTTGTGATTTCAGACGGGGGAATGATTAGGGTTTGATGTTTTTGGGGGATTTCCGATTGATTTTCCTTTCGTTCGAATTTGAATTGGAACTGGAATTAGGGTTAAATGTTTTGTGATTTGAGTCGAGGGGAATGATTAGGGTTTGATTTTTTTGGGGAAACTGATTTGGGAATTTCCGATTGATTTTCCTTTTGTTCGAATTTGAATAGGAACTGTAATTAGGGTTGAATGTTTTGTGATTTGAGTCGAAGGGAATGATTAAGTTTCGATGTGTTTTGGGAGAAATTGATTTGGGGATTTCCGATTGATTTTCCTTTTGTTTGAATTCCAATTTGAATTGGAATTGGGGTTGAATGTTTTGTGATTTGAGTCGGGGTCTCGGGGGGAATGGTTAGGGTTTGATATTTTGGGGGAAATTGATTTGGGGATTTTCGATTTGGTAACCACGGCACGGACGCTAAGCGGTGGTTGTCCACTTGTCCTAATATGATCATCCATATAAATTTTCCGTCACGAACATATAACAAATCGAATACTAACCAAACTAAAAACCAATAAGTATTCAATTTCATTCAAATCCAAACTACTCATTTATTTTCACACGTTTGTCAAACCCATTTTATATCGTTTAGACGTTTACTGTATATCTCTCGTATATAAACAATCATTACGCAGGTTAACGGGTCAACCTGGTCGCGTCTGACCACTTTCAAGTTATGATAATCGCGTTCATTCGAGTCAAACCTGATTATTTCGGGTTTGTTATTTTCGACTTTATTAAGGAATATCAACTAGTTTGCTATAATAACATTCGAGTCAATTTTCGGGATAAACCGTTAATTCAGGTTAACCCAGATCAAACTCAGGTCGGGGTCGAGTTCATTCTAATGAAACGGGTCAATCGTTAAGAGACGGTTAGAGAGAGTATAAAGGGTGAGACTAGTTATCCAGAAATCAAGGAAGAACCGAGAATCTGAATCTGAATCTGAAACCAACACACACTTGAGTTCCTGATTTCATGGATCCCCAGAATCTTCAACCTGATACTCCTCATCTTCATCATCATCACCATACCCATGATCATGATCATGATCATGATCATGATCATCATGACCATGAGCTCCATGACCATACCCATGAGTAATTTCTCTTCAACTTTGACTTTTAACTTTTGCTTTTATCTTCCATGTCGATAGTTTACGTTTACTTTATTTTCCGATTATTACTGTGTTAGATTTCAAATGCGGTTAATTGTTCATATATACATTGAAACTGAGATCTGATTTATTATTTTATTTTATTATTACTACTCCGTATTACACAATTTTATTAGAGTGTTGATGTATTTATTATACTAGTCTAAAACCCGTGTATATAGTTTTTGTAGATCACAAATTATAGTATACAACCGTTGTACCGTACGACGGACCTAATTTATGGGTAAAAAGTTACCACTTTACTTTATTTAGTGACCAGTGATCACGTTTTAATATGAAAAAGTGATAACTAACTATCATAAAATGGTCACTTTTTATCATCTGATTGTAGATAGTGTAGTATAGCAAAAAGCTGAAAATATCAATGAGGATAATTAATGGAGTATCTAACTCGACTTTGAATTTAGTTGTCAAAATCAACGATTTAGGGGTGCAGGATTCGAACCTGTGTCTAGGGCACAACATCTTCAGTCAAATGATCTAAATATAGTTGCTTTGACGAATTGACTGTGTACACGAAACAATATGTTTTTAGCATTGAAACCGAGATCTGATCATTATGACGATGTCGATGTTGATGTGTGCATTATTGGTAGCAGGAAAGGCGCAAATACATGGGTCGGGGAAGACGGGAAAGTGTACCATAGCCATGACGGGTTAGCACCACATACACACGAACCCATTTACTCACCGGGTTATTTCAGCAGACGTGCTCCTCCGTTGTCCTCAAGAGATTTCTCCGAAAGGGCTTTTACTGTCGGTATTGGCGGCCCTGTTGGCACTGGGTACATTACATTACATTACTACATGTTACAGGAAAACGGCTACTTTTACTGTCGAAATTGCTCATTTTCACTCAATATGATGTTGACGTGCAGGAAAACGGCTTTGATGTTGGCTTTGTGCAAGTTACTGAGGGATAAGTACAGTCTAGCTGCTGTAAGTACTCCGTATATTTTACTGCCAGTTACGGAGTTAGTTTTGTTGGTTTTAGAGTATTTTTACCAGTCTGATGTCGTGACTGTTGTGTTTAGGTGACGAACGACATCTTCACAAAAGAAGACGGAGAGTTTTTGATCAAACACGGAGCGCTCTCAGAGGACAGAATACGTGCTGTGGAAACTGGTGGATGTCCTCACGCTGCAATTCGTGAAGATATCAGCATAAATCTCGGTCCTCTTGAAGAGCTTTCCAACTTGCATAAAGCCGATTTACTTCTGTGCGAGTCTGGCGGAGGTAACACGTTAACCCTCGACCAGATTCAGGATACTGTTGTGTTGTGCACTTATGCTACAGTTTTTTTGACTGTGATGTCGTTTTTTTTGTTGCAGATAATTTGGCTGCGAACTTCAGCAGGGAACTTGCGGATTACATCATTTACATCATAGACGTGTCTGGCGGAGATAAGATTCCTCGGAAAGGAGGGCCTGGGATTACACAAGCGGACCTCCTCGTACGTAAACTGAACTCAGCTTGTCAATTCTATTATTCGATGATGTTCCGAGTGTGATTTTTAGACGATATTAAGTCTTAACCATGGTTAAACGAACTGCTGCAGGTTATAAACAAGACCGACATTGCTGATGCAGTTGGAGCCGATTTGTCTGTCATGGAGAGGGATTCACTTCGTATGCGTGATGGAGGACCCTTTGTGTTTGCTCAGGTTCGTAGACATGGCAAAACTGGCTCGACCAAAATGACCGGTCCCGAACTGTAGACACTAGTTTGACCCGTAACCTAGAACTGACCCGGCCAAACATGGAACTGACCCGAATGTTTATTATTGAAACAGGTAAAGCATGGGTTGGGAGTAGAAGAAATCGTAAACCACGTTTTGCAGGCTTGGGAGGCGACTACAGGCCAGAAGCAGCGACACTAATGCTAGACATTTGACATGTTCGTCATCATCCTAGGCTCGTAGAGACGAGATCTCTTTTAGGCGGGCGATCTACGCTGCTTTGTAATTTCGATAATAAAGTGGCACTCTCCGAGTGCTCAATCGCTTTTACTTACCGTTCTTTACATACGTCTTCTTCGCTCAAACGAATTGGGTGTACTGTGTAACATCTTTCGAAAATTCTAATGCTACATTCAAGGGGTAGTTTTTTTTATCTAACGAAAAGCGCACTTTAATCGCATTACAATTGAGAGGGAATCCATAATACCTTCCTCTTATTCACGAGCATTTACGGTATTTTTTAGTAGGATTTTCCTCTTTTTACGGGTGACCCATAAAGAATTTACGGATCAAGAGTCCTATAATATTTTCAAAACAAAACCGGCTCAGCAGTCATCGTTTATAGACGAGTTCTTAAGTCTAATAAGCAAGCGGAGGCAGTAAATTCTATTTCAGATCACGGTTATATGATCAATCATAAGATCAATCCTTCGTTCAACTATCGAACAAATTCTTGTAGATCAGCCAACTCTTACAAAACTTTCATGTTATCGGAAAAACATTCCATGTCAACTCAGAGTCGACACAAATGTAGAACAAAGATCGACGACAGAACATAGGACAGGAATTGCCCTACGAAGTATAAAGCCGAGTTTGAGTTGAGCCAATACTAAACCCTCAGCAAACAAATACAAAGCCAACAAGCAACCAAAATAAGAATCCAACGTAAAAGAATCCTTTCAAGATGTCAACAAAACAACAAGTCGAGTTCAAATCGCTCATATCCAAACTAACAACGTCGATTAAACTACCAAAACACATGGCAAAACTCAAAAATTTAGATACTTCCTTCGACTAAAACCCCAACTTACGGTCTTTTGCTTGCTCGGCTTACATGAACAAGTTAGGCTTGGAGGCCTTGTAAGTGGTCTTGAGCTTACGGGTGGGAGGTCTCATCTTCCTGAACACCATCGGGAACTTGATCTTGTCACCTTGGAATTGCTTGGTGTTTTCCCTCTTGCAGAGCTCGTCAGGGACGGTGGCAGTCTTAATGATCTGAATGCATGGGGCACGGACTCTATGACGTGAGGCCATCTCAGTGTACATTTGTTCGACGCCTCCGTTCAGGGTGGTGTCACGGTACTCCTTGTACATGTTGTGGTATCCAGTTCGACTCTGGTATCGTAGCCAGATACCGTAGTTCTTGATGATGGTTGGGTTCTTCTCATAGATCTGTCCATCAATATAAGCAGATATGAGAATAAGATGGGATGCAAATTTCGATTTCAAAAAATTGATATTCAAAAGAAACAACAAAATTAGTTACAGTTCATACAAGAACTCCTGAAATGTGCTTGGGTTAGGATTTTGATTTCATATGAAAGAAAAAAATGATAAAAAGAAGGTAATTGTGAGACGGAGTAATGAATAACCAATACATCCTTTTAGCATTCAATCACATTAGAAATAATCACCATTCGATTAACAGAGAAACAAAGACTGCCCATCAAATTAATCATGAATCACGACAGAATGAGAACATGAATGCTTATTACAGGGTAAATCAGCCTTTCATCGAAATTTGAGTTTCTATTATAATAGATACTTCCGAGAATTGGTAAAAAGATCAGCAATGAATTAAAAGTTTGATAATACTAGACTCATGTCAACACATATTGCTTGATTTTACCGACTCCATTTCAGCAAAAACTACTTGTTGCTTTTGTAACAGTCAGCGGTGTACTATGATAGTTTAATCACTATATGAGAAAAACACCTCGTACAAGTATTGGTGAACAATCTCAAGAAAATACTCCGTATAACACAAGCAAACATATACTCCATATAACACAAGCAAAACAAATACAGACGCAAAAGACAGGGTAATTTAAGTCACTAAGGGATTCAAAGTTAGTCCATAACTAAGGAATTTTCACACAATCTGTGTATAAACACATCACAAGAGTATCTGAGACAATCTCAAGTCCACCACTACGACAATTACCCATAAATAACAAAAATAAACATACAGACATGAAAGACAGGTACTATTAATGTCAATAACTAAACAATTTACACTCGCAGACAACCTCTAGTCTATACAATTACTACAATGGCCCATATTTCGGAACCTAACATAATGAAGCAAAAGACGGGTATTTGGTTTCAAAACTAGGAGATTTACAATCAATGATTGTTAAAATGCCTCGTACGAGTATTAGTGGACACTCTCAAATCTATACCATAACTACAACTTAGTACACGATAAAAGGGAGATAAACCAGATTTCAGTACCTCATTGGTAGCAAGGATCTGACCATTGCTCCTCTTAACCTTCTTCTGCTTCCTCAAAAAATACCTAACAAAAAACAACAAAACATTTCACATTTTTACACTTTCACAATGTCAATGGTGAACCTGAAAATTTAAAACAGCAAATCAAAATTAATGCAATAAAAACTTAGCATACCAGAACTTGGATCGGCCACGAACTTCGTTGGTAGCCCAAAGCTTCATACGGTAAATCTTGGGGTGCTCATCTTTTTCAGTTGGAAGAGCTCTCCCCACGATTTGGTATTGGTGAAACTGTAAATTTGATGCAATAAAAACGTAAATTAAACAAAACCCAGATAAATTAACACAAAACTAACAACACCCAGACGAATAACTACCAAAGATCATACAAAATAGAGAAGAATCAGATGCTGATTGAAATGACAACAGTAAAAACATTTTGAAAAGAGGGTAAAATAAATTGATAGAAATAAAAATTAAACCAAACCCAGATAAATTAACACGAAATTAACACTACCCAGAAAAACAATCAGCCAAAGATCGCACATAATACAGATGAATTAGATGCTGTTTGAAGTGACATTAACAGTAGATGTGTTTTGAAAATAGGGAAGAACAAATTGATAGAAATATAAATCAAACAAAACCCAGATAAATTAACCCTAAATCAACACTACCCAGAAGAACAATCAACCAAAAATCACACAAAACAGGGATGAATTACACGCTGCTTGAAATGGCGATAACAGAAGATATCGTGAAAAGAAGGAAGAATAAATTGATAGAAATATAAATTAAACCAAACCCAGATAAATTAACACAAAATTAACACCACCCAGAAGAACAATCAACCAAAAATCAAACAAAATACAGAAGAATTAAATTCCGATTGAAATGGCGATATCAGTAACTACCGTGAAAAGAAGGTAGAACAAAGTGTTAGAAACATAAATTAAACCAAACCCAGATAAATTAAGCCTAAATCAACACTACCCAGAAACAATCAACAAAGATTCAGAGAAAAATTAGGGTGAAATTAGATGCCGATAGAAACACGATACGATGAGGGTAAGGGGATAAATCGATGGGGAAATGTGGAAAAATTTACCCTGAATTGTCCCATTTCCGATGAGAGGAGAAATGCTTGATCTTCTTCTGGTAATAGCTGCGGGAAGAGGGAGAAGTAGGAGTGAGCTAGGGTTTTATGAGATATATAAGGGCTTTGATTTCAAGAATAGAACCCTAATTATGTTTGTGTTCTTATGGCCTTCTTGATTTTGATTTGGGCCTTATTGCTAGTGGGTTAGATTGACATGACAAATTTGAGAATCCGACCCGTACTCGGTCTGACACTTTAATCGGAACCTTGAGTTTGATCCGACTTAATACAATCGGAACCAAATGTTTATTGTCGATTGTCAACTATACACCTAAAAAATTTGATGATAACTAATCGGGAAATGATCTGAAACCGAAATGATATGGGCTGATGTTATTCGGATTCGACCAGAGTTTTACAAACCCGAAAATGATCGGTTCTCATTAGTAGGTACGAGCATCGTGAACCTCACCCTTATTCACTTAGTTTCGATGTCTCATAAGTTGTTTTCGTCGTCATGCATTCTTAGTTTTAGTATAGTAACCGATTTCATTAATAATAATCAAAGACATTCAATCATCTTACATGCGAATCCAACTTATAGAAAAGATTCGATGAAAAACCTCAAAGAAATGAATAAACGAATGTTCAAACTAAATTCAGGGACTTAAGTCAACTTAAAATCATGATAACAAATTCTTGTTTGTAACGACGCTATCCGTTATAAATCATAATTTGAATTCATAACGAATACTTCAGCTTGATCAAGACGAGCTGGATCATGATTTAGAAAGGTGGACAGAGAAGTTGTAAGTAGAAATTAGGGCGGCTCCTTCAAGAGCGAAGAAAGCCAAAAATGCCATGGCAACCGATGCTGTCATTTTATCTATAGTCGGACCGTAGTACTCTTGTCTGAATGCAGTCGCTCCTTCTGCGCTTGCTGAAGCCGATGATAGCAACATTAACGCTAGAATCTGCATTAGAAACGTCTCATTGAGCCCATTTCACAATTAACTTGTTTATTTACGTGACCATATAAGAAAAGACAGGTCACCTGGTCTCCCAAAAAGTTGATCCAAAGAGCAACCTTGGAAGGAATAACAACTTCTCCCGTGCGAACCTCGTGTCCATGTATTCCAACAAACACCGCTGTGTAGATCAACACCAACAACGATATGGCAAACACATAACTGCAACAAATTCAAATAGTATTAGCAGTTATTGTGCGAGACAATTATTCATTTATTCTCAATAATCATTGTATAATACGTTAATTAAAAGAAATCAAGCATAATTAAAGTTATTTACCTAAAAACAGGGTAATAACTGAAATTACTAATCGTGACAATGAGCATGAAAGTGATGAAAGAAAAGAGCAAGGCCAATGCCCTCAAAACCAAAGTCACCGCCTTTTTCTTCTCCCAACCCTCCTTTGTCGCCGCCACTGCCACTGGCCGCTCTGGCCTCGCCTCCTCGACATCCATCGGAGGAGGTGGCGGTAGGGTTGTGGCTAACTGGGGCATTTCGGTCTGATTGGCGGTAAATTACAAATAAAATAGAAGATTGATATTGTACAATATTTTGTGTGCTCTTATTGTTGTACTTTTATACAAGTATGCCATTTGCATTATATTATGGCCATATATTACCACTATGTATTAAGGCAAATTTCTGTTTGTAATGGGAATATCCGTCTTCAACGTGTGACTGGTCAAGCTTGTTATTTCTAATCAAGTGATGATATTATTTGACTCGTTATCAATTTGTAACAGATATATCCACAAGGGGGACTTGCTCGTGTATTAAACCTAGGAGTGTACTACCACTATCACTATTGGAACAAGTCGTTGACTTTCACCAAGTCTTGTGCAAGTTGATTTATGTTGAAGTATTAGCCTAAGTTGAGCAAGTCGTCCACAAATTTCATGTCACAAGAACTTGCTCGAACGTTGTTTCATCCAGCTATTGAATATCGATATTATATACAGTACGATTTTTAACGCATAAAAACCCAGACAGACGAATTTCATCGAGATATTGAGAGACCATTTCTGTATATCTTAGCACCCTAGTGGCAGACTGACAGATATTATAGCCTTATAGGAGTATTATGATGAGCAACCGGTTTCTGGCTCCAGACAATTTTTCACGCTCGCATAGAAACTTAAGAGAGATGGTTTCTCGTCAAGATTTTTACACCAAACGATGTTTAAAAACTTAAGAAAGATGGTTTTTAGTTAAGGCATCTAGCGATCAGTTTTCATGCACCTTGTATTATAGGAAATCCTCGTTATATTGAGCAACAAGTTTTTGCCTCAAAACGGTGTTTCATCGAGTTAATGATCAATTTTTACGTACAAAAACTTACAAGATGATTTCTCATTGAGGTACCGAGAGGGCGAGAGATCAATTTTCATGTATTTCGTACCTTATAGAGAAATTGTCAGCTCCATTTTATTTTTATTTTTAATTAATTATTACTCCTCCTGACTCGATAATTTGTTGTTTTTTATATTATTTGTGAGAAATATTTTAATCAAATGATGATAACATATGGCCGAGACATGTAATATTTCAATAGTTCCTTGTGAGCTAGCAATAGACGATTAGAAGGGTTCATCTCGAGAGTCGAGAGCCACAAAAACAATGGTACTAGTACAATTTGGTAAACCGTTTTCTCAATGTATAATCGATTCTTACTTGTAACAATATTTTCGTTTCTCTTTGTCTAATAAATTACATAACGGTTGTTAATTCCGTCTTGTTACATTCATTTTTTCGTTCAAAGTCCTAAAACACTCGACCAAAACCTCTTAAAAGACGGTCTTATTTACATAATCATGAGTCACGACCCACGAGTCCGGCCTCAAGATGTAGTAGTTCCTCTGATTAGCCAGCACAAAATTCCAGTGACCACAAGAATCGACTGCACATGAAATGAAAAGACGTCAAGACGAGTATGATCAAAGTAAACAATAACATGAACCTATTTACTCGCTTACGCGATCAATTCAAAGACTTACCCCGACTAAGCACGCGATGAACCCGGACTTGGCTCTCTCGTCGACTCCACAAAAAAGTAGGATGATGGCTCCGACATACCAAGGGACACCCGCTAGGAAAATACCGGCAATAAACCTTCAAATTACCCAAAAAAAACAATTTTATTATTGATTTTCTTTTGAGAGTCGAGGACATTAGAAAAAACTCTGAATTCGTCACTGGCTGAAATAAGAGACATACAATATCCAACCGAGTTCAAGCCCGACAGCAGAGCAACAACGCCTTAACGACTCCAACCAAGATCTTCGTCCGGAATTTGTATGGCCTTCTCATGAAAAGACATAAACGTCACGGTTTAAGCAATCTTAAAAAAATGCAGCAATTCCAAAGAATCGAAGGAAGTAACAATCTCACATATAGGAAGCGACTGGTAACTGCGAGACCGGGAATTATTAGAAGAAGACGGCCACGAGTAAATAGGCGGTGGCACTCGTCTACCGCCTTGAAACGTCCCATAGTCGGGGGACGTGGGAGGCGATGAAACAGAAGAGGTGGTACTCGTGACCGGAGATATAGTCAACTCATTAGTTTCTACTACCATTTTGAATTCAGATTTCAGAAATGTTATGACTGAGTTCTTTGTTATATATATAGTGATTCATTCAATCATGCTATATGAATATTTCCTCCTGCCCATAAGGGTGTTGCCTAGTGGTTAAAACTTGTGATCATCGGTCCAAGGGTCTCAGATTTAAGCCCCTGCAAGCGCGAACTTGTGGGAGTTGTATGGCTTGAGACTATGCCTCTAGACTTCGAGCCTGTCGCCCACGGGCGGTTTACCTTGAAAGGTAGCGGCTACGGTTCCCTCGTTCAATTAAAAAAAAAAAAAAAAAATTATTTCCTCCTTCATCCTTCGTGCAGCGGACTTCCTTTCGGAGTAATTGTTAAATAATCGGACTTTTTCTTTGGACTCGTTCACCCAACACGGTATCAAGTCGACATGTTTGGGTTAGAAAGTTACGATCAAGGAATAAAGCGACGATGATTAACGAGGAGACGGGATTGTTCTTTGTTGTATAAACAACGAATAGAAAACCGTTATTGCACTGTCATTCGACATCTCAGGACATTCGAATGTTAGTGTTGGGAGTCGGGTGTCGATTTTAAGCGTTTGCAAAGTCGACAAAAAAAAAATGAAAATCGTCCCGATTTCAAGCTTAATATTCAAATTCACAAATACGTGGTTGCTCGGAAAATGGTAAAAATACAGTTACATATGATCGAAAAATTTGATAAGCAGGCGATGTCTTATAAAAGAAAGAAATTTACGAAGACAGGATATACATCTCCATTTGCTTTGTACATAATATATCACAATTCATAACTTGTAACTCGTAACTCGTGAATCACCAATTGTCGATTGCTCCTCCGGTTGCTCCAAACACGATTGCAATCACGCCGAGAATAGACTGCATACGAAAGCAAAACAGACAAATTAGGGCTAAATACGTTACCCAATCAAGAGTTTTAGGCCAACATAGAGACGGAATAGTATTAATTAAGAAGCAGATTTAAAAGCAGTCGAGGAAGAAGGATCGTCTTTTGTCAAACATTTAAAGTTCAAATAATGTTGAATTACCGGTATTGGAATACCGTAAAAAAAACATCCAAGATTTAGTTTAGGCCCATACAACGATGAAGGAAGAAGGATCGTCATTTGCCAGAAATTTTCAAGTGGTATGATATTGAATTAACGGTATTGCAATACCGTCAAAAACATCAAAGCTTTATTAGACAAAGCATATACAACGATGAAGGAAGGAAGGAAGAAGGAGCGTCATTTGCCAAACATTTCAAGTGCTATAATGTAATGTTGAATTTAACGGTATTGCAATACCGTAAAAAAACATCAAAGCTTTATTAGACGACCCATATACAACGATGAAGGAAGAAAGATCATCATTTGCCAAACATTTAATGTCCAGAACAAATGTTGAATTAGCGGTATTAGGAATACCGTTCAAAGCACCCAAACTTTCGACAAACTTTCGACCTATTGGGTCAATCCTATGCTATAGGACTGCCGTACAGGCTACAGGAGAGTTGCTCGTAAAATACGGAGTATTATAGGTAGGAATATGACGGATATGATCGTGCGAGTTCAAGACAAGTGAAATAAGTGAAGACTTACAGCTATCATGCATGCAACAAGTCCAGGCTTCTCTCTATGATCGACAGAGCCACAAACTAGAATCAAAGCTCCGACGTACCAAGGGATGCAAGCAAAGAAGAAACCGGCAATAAACCTACACATAAAATAAACCGAGAGGTTATTTATATAGTTCGTGATACATTCATACAAGCAAACAACGTGACCTAAATTTTGCTACATTATCTCCCATCACAACCCCAATAAAACTTGCTTCATTTTGAATTTGAAACTGTATTTTTAATACTCCCTCCGTTCACTATTCTTCATCCAATTTCATTAAAAATTCATCGCAAATTTTCATGAAATGGGGAGAAAAAATAATGAGCGGATGCAATTGTATTTTTTTTATTTCATTTTTTAGTCTTCCATTATTTTTTGGGTCACGACTTGACGACTTCAAATAATGATCCAGGTTAGCCGACCCCAAATCTTTTTGGGACTAAGGCATCACGACATCAAGGAAATTAGTCAGCCAAAAGGTCGGTGGGCATACACGTTAATCTATCGCCTTAATAAAAACAAGGAGCTCAAAGAAATCGTAAAATGACCAAACGGATGGAAAGGGAAAAAGATAGCGGACTTACAAGAGCCATCCAAGTCCAAGACCACAGCAAGCAAGTTTTGGCTCCCTCACAGTTCGTACGTCTGCAATAAAATACCCTTAACATGAAAAGATTCGCTTAGTATCCTATATATTAGATCGAATCACGTCTAAGGCAAAAAAATGGATTGGAAAAATAACGCTTAGAACCAAATTCGACATGAGTATTCTTGAGCTAAGTTAATGACTGGTTAGACATAGTTGCCCAAAAGTTGACAAATTCTTGACTTAAATCAAAAGACACATAATTTGAACAATCGTCGGGAATTTGAATGAATAAATCAAATAACAAGCACTTCAATCACCGATTCCTAACATAATTTGTGCAAAAGAACGACGTCATTTGAACAGACGATGATATTGAACGAATATAATAAATCGAATAATGAAGATGAGAGACATAATCAAAACAAGCTAACAAATCATTCGATCACCGACTCCTAGCATAAATTGAACAAAATGAACGAAAATCGAATGAAAAAGACTGACATAATTAGCACAATCGTCAGAAAATTCAACGAAAATCGAATGAAAATACTCATATAATTTGTTAGGTTATAATCAATCAAAAACAACCTAATAAATCCTTGATCACCAATTCCTACCATAATTTGAGCAAACGAGCGGAAATCGAATGAAAATACTCATATAATTTGAACAATCATCCGGAAATTGAACGAATACAAAGCATAATCATCATAACAAGCTAACAAATCCTTAAATCACCGATTCCTAGCATTAATTTGAACGGAAATCGAATTCAAAGACTCGCATAATTTGAACAATCATCCAGAAATTGAACGAATAAGATCAAACAACATAATCAATCAAAAAAACAACCTAACAAATTCTTCGATCACCAATTCCAAGCACAATTTGAGCAACCGAACAAAAATCGAGTTCAAAGACTCACATAATTTGCACAATCGTCCGGAAATTCAACAAATACGAATCAAATAACATAATCAATCAAAAAAACTCCTTCGAACACCGATTCCTATCATAATTCAAACAAAACGAACGCTAATCGAATGATAATACCAACATAATTTGCACAATCGTCCGGAAATTCAACATATACAAATCAAACAACATAATCAATGAAAACAACCTAATAATTCCTTCTATCACCGATTCCAAGCACAATTTGAACAAATGAACGATAATCGAATGATAATACCAACATAATTTGCACAATCGTCCGGAAATTCAACGAATACAAAATCAAACATCATAATCAATCAAAACAACCTAACAAATCCTTCGATTGACTATTCTTATCCTAAATTGAACAAAAACGATCGAAAATCGAATGATAAAAATCACATAATTCAAACAATCATCCGGAAATTCAACAAATACAAATCAAATTACATAATCAATCTAAAAAATTCCTTCGATCACCGATTCCTATCATAATTCAAACAAAAGAAATGAAAATCGAATGAAAAAACTCACACAATGTGCACAATCGTCCGGAAATTCAACGAATACAAATCAAACAACATAATCAATCAAAAAACAACCTAACAAATCCTTCGATCACCGATTCTTATCCTAAATTAAACAAAACGAACAAAAATCGAATGAAAACTCACATAATTTGCACAATCGTCCGGAAATTCAACGAATACAAAATCAAACAACATAATCAATCAAAAAACAACCTAACAAATCCTTCGATTACCGATTCTTATCATAAATTGAACAAAACGAACGAAAATCGAATGAAAAGACTCACATAATCGTCTAATCGAATTGAATGAACATAATCAATCAAAAAACAAGCTAAAAACTCCTTCGATCACCAATTCCTATCATAACTCGATCAAAAACAAACGAAAATCGAATGAAAAGAACCTCACCAGGAACAGCTTGATAACCTTGAGGAAAATAATAAGGAGAAGGAGCAGGACCGGGACCGGAGAGAGGCGGAGCAGGCGGCGGAATTCCGACAACAGTACGAGGCTGCGACGGTTGCGAAGAGTAAGCAACGCCTTGAAAAGTACCGTAGTGATGTTGCGGCGACGGCGACGGCGGAAAACCGGTGGAGTTGGCGGCGGCGGAAGTCGCGGTGGCGAGTTTGTTGTTGTGGTTGTTTTCTTCCGCGCCCATTGTAGATTGCGATTTACGAAGCGATGTGGATTTGGGCGTTGGTTAGAGAAATGTGGACTTGTACTTATGTTTGACCTTGGTGTATTGTATTTCAACTAGGTGTAACGCGTTTGGATTTTGGGCTACTTGGCTTTTTATAACTACAATATCTTAGCGGTTAAGACTAGGTATCTGAGGAGGTCTCCTGATAGACGGTATCTCATCAAATTTACTAAGAGACTAAGTACAAATAGAAGTAATAGTGGTACCAAACCTAATAGAAGTAGGTACGATTAACATAGAGTATACAAATATAAAGAGGGTACGCTCGTTATAAAAACAGGTACAAAATAAAGTTGTCATTTAAGGGTACGAATATAACATAACGTGGTACAGAAGAGTGGTACCGTCTCTCTCAAGATTTTGTGTTAAAAATTTAAGGAACAAATATAATAATACTCGTAGTTTATTATATTAAATCAAACTCCGCCAACACAATCACAGTTTCCTCAAAACTGAATATAATAATAATACGCTTTTTCCTCAAAAGTAATACGAGTAATATAATAATACGCTTTTTCCTCAAAAAAATAAAATAATAATAATAATAATACTCGTAATAATAATGAGTGAGATTCAAATAATATCTCGGTTATACCATGCAAAACTGACACGATCCGAATAAGGCAACCCAACACCCGAACTTAAGATCCGAGGTTGACCCGTAACACGAACTGACTCGAGCTAACCCGAAAGTGGCTCGGGCAAACCTGAAAGTGACTCGACTATCATTATAGAAAACGAATCGATATTTCTAAAAAAAGTTGATAACAACCCGAAAAGGCGAAAATGACCCGAAACCCGAAGTTAACCTGAAAGTGACCTGACCCAAAGTTGACCGACCTAAACCCGACCCAGTTGACCCGTTTGCTAGGTTAAGTGGGTCACATTCAGGTCTCTAATTCTCTCATATGCAACGAAATCTCTCAGAAACTTCGTTTTTGTTTTTTCATTAGATGTACACTCCAATTATTCTCTCAGATACCGTCTTTCTCGAGTTCACATAAATAAAAGTAAATTACTTCGTAAAATTTTAATCAAATGGTAGAAATCACGTGATCAAAAGGGAGTATCAAATTGGCATCAAAAAACATAAATAATCGACAGTCGAAAAATGAACATAAATGACTAATGAGTCGAATGAATTCGATTGCTCTAAGTATAAAATGATTCAAATTCTACATAAACAAAATCACAAGAAATATAATCAAAACAATATAAATAAATTGTTCTCTGCCGTCTGCTCGATCGAACCCCATTCATTCTTCTGCAAATCGAGGCCTCGGACTAAACCAGAAAATACAACTTCGAAGAAATATGGCCTCGGACAAAATCACAACAAGAAACACGACGATGATGAAGAACGAGGGCATCACATCACATCTACTTCTCTATGCTACAAATTTAACTCATACTATTATTCTGTTTTGTTTCGTCTCGTCTTGCCTCATTTTGCCGATATAAAGAACATTGGTAAGATTACAGTTTCGTCGTAAGCACTACAAACACGGTACATTTATAATCTTGGAAATGTACCTCGGATGAATCGGGGATGTGATCATGGCTTGAATGCTGAGAAGACCACGACTGAGTTGTGACCGCCAAACCCGAATGAATTTGATATGGCTGGAAACCAAGATCGTAACAAATTATTAGTCATTCGACTTCATAACAACAGATAGATAGTTAGTTACAGCCGTAAAAAAACCTATTATCACCCACGTGGGTAGATTATGACTCGTCTTTTTATCTACCCATGTGGGTAATTTCTGAGCCGACTTTATAACAACAGATAAGTCTCCCTTGTGACAGATACAGCCGTAAAAAACCTATATCGCCCACATGGGTAGATAATGATTCGTCTTTTTTTTTACCCATGTGGGTAATATCCGAGCTGTCTGAAGTTGGGGATAGATATGCTCGTCATAAATTAGAATTTGTGATATACTTACCGACATTCACTTCATGCTGCTGCTTCTTATTGGGAACTGTATTGAACTCAACTGATGGCTCGGGGTTCTACAGTTGCAGGAAAACAAAGAAGAAAAAAAAACAGTGAAACTCTATACGCAACAGAATTTTCAACGTGCGCAAACAAAAAAGTACTCGTACCCTACAACGATTTATAGTGGATGGTAACCCCGCTAAGTAAAGACTGCGTGTTCCAGATATCTTATTCATGAGGATTTCATAGCAAGCTTATGGTATCACGATAATTCAAAGGGTACCCTACAAGGCTACAACAATCATAAACGATGGTAGCCCGCCTAAGGTAAGACTCCGTTTTCCAAGTGCCTTGTTCGCAAGGGTTTCCTACCAAACTTATACAACAACATCAACATCAACATCAACATCAAAGCCCTAGTCCCAAAACGATTTAGGGTCAGCTAATATGAATCATTGTCACATATCGTAAAGTCGTTTTCCTACCAAACTTATAGTAGCAAGATAATTAAACAGGGCCCTAGGATGGTGACTGTAAAGGCTTTTACGACTCACTTCAGTTAAGTTGAGTTAACTTCAGCCCCAATCTTCAGTTTTGTACTTCTGTTCAGTTAAGCCCATTCGGTTAAGTTCACTTAAGCCTATTTCATTTCAGTTCGGTTAAGCCCATTTCGGCCAAAAGGGCCGAAGACTTCACATCCAGACAGAAATGTTATTTTTCTACAAGAAAATCATACTCAGTAGCCAATCACGGGGAAACACATGGTAAAGGCCCCAATCCTAAGTAAAATCTCGATTTGAGACTTGATATCGGGGTCAGTAGTTACTGATGATACCCAAGCCATGATACCTTTGTGACTCAGTCATGAAACGGGTCTCACCGCCCAAATTCAATCATCGTGACAAGAAGTATAGAACTTACGAATTGATTTATTGATGGATGTAACCACCCAGTCGTACACGCTTTCACTGTGGCGATTGCTTCCATTCCTCCAGCGGCACCAAGGCAATGTCCAATCATAGACTGCAAAGCATATAAACGTAAGGAAGACTCGACAATTAAGTTTGACTACTAATACATAGGAAGCATAGGCAGTGAGAGATTGAGTAAAACCTTGGTTGCATTAATTTTGATTTCGGATGTGTCTTTGAAGACTTTCTTGATGGCATTCACCTCCGCCAAGTCCCCGACAATTGTAGAGGTGGCATGAGCATTTATGTAATTGACCTAAACATAAATCGATAACAAATAATATGAAGCTTTGTGACAAAGGGGAAAAGCGTGGATACGAATCCAAACAGCAGAACAAATTTTCCCGTTATGTGCGCGTACCTCTTCAGGTGATACACCGGCGTCTAGTAAACTCCTCTCAATGCACGTAGAAACACCAAGCCCATCAGCTCTTGGATCGGTCATGTGATGAGCATCACAATTTACTGCACCTCCCAAGTACTCCGCTATTATAGGCGCACCTCTTTTCATGGCATGCTCCAAACTTTCCATTACCTACACAAATCACGTGTGCTATAATGATCGTATACAAACAGCCGTTACTCCAACAGTTCACTTAAGTGTCGTGTTGCATTCAACTAGAAAAAGAACGAATCTTACCAAAACACCAGATCCTTCTCCCATCACAAAGCCATCCCTATCCTTGTCCCATGGCCGCGAAGCTGTCTGTGGATCGTCATTTCTTTGTGACAATGCTCTGCAAGCAACGAAACCTCCCAACCCAATTGGGAGTATTGCGGCTTCAGTTCCACCAGCGATCATCAGATCAGCTTCTCCACGACGAATGTGGTTGGCAGCAGCGTAAAAGCAATAATTCGAGGTGGCGCAGGCAGTTGAGATCGAGTAATTTGGACCCATTAAACCTAAATCAATGGCAAGTAAAGCAGAAGCCATGTTGGTAATGGCATAAGGAATGAAAAATGGGGTAATTCTCTTGTGCCCTTTCTCGATCAAAGCTTGAACACCATCAGAGAACACGGTAAGCCCACCCATTCCAGTTCCGACAAGCACACCTGCTCGTATTTTATCAATCTGCAAGTAGACAGACATCATCATATTAGAAACAACAAGTAAAACCCCGTTCACGTCCTAGCAATAAAATAAAAACGTTCGCCACACCAAACTACAAACTTCAGTCGTGCCACTGCTAATGCTTATACCATACTGATGATTTTGTAATGATCCCGTCGCAGCTAATTTGACTAAATACACAGTTTAAAACGTAATGTAACGAAAACATTACCCTACAGCCTCAAGACTCCCTCAGATGAAAATTACTGCGATAAAAATTGATGCGACAGTAACATCACATGACGCTACCATTCAATATAAGAACCATAACTAAATTAGCTACCCATTTTGCTCGATTCAAATGACTTTATACTAACCAGCTAAAAAAAAGTAACGCGGCCAGAACTACTGAGCCAACATTACAGCGACAACAACATCACGTGACTGTACCATCCAATATGAATTTCAATCGGTTTAGCTACTCATTTCATTCAATTCCAATCACTTTACACCAACTATTAAAAAAATGCAACCCAATTCACTCCCCCTCAATTCCAGTTAGGGGTGTTCAAAAATTAACCCGGACCGGAAAACCGGACCGGACCGGACCGTAAGATCCGGGTCGGTCCAGACCGGGGCACGTACCGGTCCGGTCTCCGGGTCGCAAAAAAGTTGGTGACCGGTCTCCGGTCCGGTCCGGTCCGGTCCACACTTTAAAAAAATGTCAAATTTAGTGTATTTTTACGGTCCGGTCCGGTCCGGTCCGGTCCGGTCTTAAGAGAGTTCGGTCCGGTCCGGTCCGGGTTTCTTTGTAACCGGTCCGGTCCGCGGGTTTGAGTTTTTGGGGTTTCCGGTCCGCGGGTCAAACCGGTCCGGTCCGGTCCGGGTTTGGACCGGTGAACACCCCTAATTCCAGTATAATCTTAACTTCCATATAGTTCTACCCATGTCGCCATCAATTGTTATCTATTTCCATTTTGGCCATATATATCCGTCAGAAACCTGTGACAGATCAAAACTACAATAATATGCATAGGGAGTAACAAATGCTACACACAAGTCCCGACAGATATTCTCGTCACAGTTATTATGTCCATTTCCAATTTCAGTTCTGACATAATATTCAAAAATCAAATAACAAACAAAAAAGACGAACTCCATCTACCCATGAAGGAACGAGTGCTTCACAATTGGGAGGAATGGATATAGATTTTCTATTCAGAAACACGAACCACCCAAGATATCCGTCACAACTCACAAACATGTGATGGGGAAGACAAAATCAGAGTAACCATGACACATGCTCGTCACAAATAAGAATCCATCATAATTCAATAGTTACCCATTTCCAATTCCGATCCAACATAATATTCAAAAAACAAACAAGTATCCATGACGGATATGTTCATCACAAATTTGAATCCGTCATGACTCATGATCCAGTAGTTCTCCATTTCCAATTCCGATTCCAACATAATATTCAAAATATCAAACAACAAACCAAAAAAACAAAAGAATCAATAATTACCACTATAATTACGACCTTAATATCCACTATAATTACTACTCATGAATCATGATACTATCCTTACGAATCTTGCTCTAATTACCATGTTAACCTAAATCATAATTCAATAGCTACCATTTACGATTCCAATTCCAATTCCGACAAAACATTCAAAAATCAAACAAGTACCATCACTCATATGCTCATCACAAATCAGAGTCCGTCATAATTCAATAGTTACCCATTTCCATTTCCGATTCCAACAAAAAATTCAAAAATCAAACAAGTACATGCATATGCTCGTCACAAATAAGAATCCGACATAATATTCAAATATCAAACAAGTACCCATCAAGCATATGTTCATCACAAATCAGAATCCGTCATAATTCAATAGTTATCCATTTCCAATTCCGATTGAATCAATAACTACCACTATCCTTGATGAATCATTTTCAATTTCTCTATACCTATGAATCTTGCTCTAATTACCATGTTAACCTAAATCACAATTCAATAGCTACCATTTTCAATTCCAATTCCGACATAATATTCATAAATCAAACAAGTACCCATGCTGCATATGCTCATCACAAATCAGAATCCGTCATAATTCAACAGTTATCCATTTCCGATTCCGACATAATATTCAAAAATCAAGCAAGTAAACATCAGGCATATGCTCATCACAACATAATATTCAAAAATCAAACAAGTACCCATCACGTATATGCTCATCACAAATCAAAATCCGTCATAATTCAATAGTTATCCATTTCCGATTCCGATTCCAACAAAACAATCAAAAATCAAAAGACAGAGAGAAGAAATCAAAATCAACCTTATTGAGATTATCACCACCAAGACCAGCATCCTCAAGAGCTTTCTTCCCAGCAACAAGACAATACCTCAAACAATCATCAAGTCTCCTATCATTCTTCCCATCAATATACCCTTCAGCACTAAACCCGCGAATCTGCCCCGCGAATCGTGTCGGAAACTTCGACGCGTCAAATCGATCAATCTCCGTAATCCCAGAAACCCCAGCCAACAACTTCTCGTAAAACAAATCCGGGTCGGTTCCGAATACGGATACCAACCCCATTCCCGTTATCACCACCCGTTTCTTCGGGTCGGTCTCCCGTTTCGGAGCGGTCGATGCTGAGGCTCGGATGGGGAGGAGGCGGGGTCGGGCATTGGGGAGTCGGGTCGGGGTTGTGGGTCGGGTTGGGAGGGTGATGGGGCGGAGGGTCGGGGTGGGGGAGAGGAGAGCTTGCATTGTGGCGGAGATAACGAGGGGTGAGAGATGGAGAAGAAGAGAGTGGGGTTAAAATGAAGGACTGAGTGTGTTGGGTGATCTGTATTTGTATTTGTATTTGGTTGGTTTAAATTGGTGGGAAATTGGGGATTTTGACTATTTTGACTTAATAATATTTGGGAATTTGATTATGGTTTTTAGCTTGCGATCGATATATCTGTTTTAAAAATTACATAAAATTTTGGAGGTTCGGTCTCTCAATAACTTATTGAGAGACAACTCTTCAATACCACTCTATGTCTTATTCGTATCCTTAAATGACAACTTTGTTTTGTACCTGTTTTTGTAACAACCGTATCCTCTTTATATTTGTATACTCTTTTACGTTAATCGTACCTACTTTTATTAGGTTTGGTATCACTGTTACTTCCATTTGTATTTAGTCTCACAGTAAAATTAATGAGAGACCGTCTCTCAGGAGACCTACTCTTAAGAATTATACGAGTAATACTTCCTCCATCTTTTTTTATATGACATTTTGCTTTTTCGAGATGAAGGTTTGACTTAATTTTTATGTAAATATATTATTCCAAAAATTTTAAAAATTACGCAATAAAATTCCTTACGAAAAGAGCTTTCAAATGAGTATACATCTCATAGTATTTTTTATTGAAGGGAGAAGAGGTTGTCTCGAAAAATGAGAATGACTTATATTAAAAAATAGATGGAGTATTTTGTACTACTGTGTACGGAGTAGTTACTAAAATTGCGTAATAGTTTAGGATCGAATTGAATGTGACAGATAAATTCGTGTTAAAAGTTGAAATAAGTAGGGCTGCGTATCGGTGCAGAAATGAGTAGAACCTGGCCATACCATAATCAAAACCAAAACAAACGAAAATTATGAATATTTTCATTGTAAACTTATTACGAGTCGGATATTATTGAAAATAAAATAGGTAGATTACTCGAAAATTATTAGACCTGTTGTCAAACTGTGACATATAATGCTGACCAGGTTCGAACCCCAAACTCCTAAGTAGACCTGGGAAATATATCAACAACTTGTTTAGCTTCGAGTCAGACATTTTGTGTTCGGATAGTTTCCGGGTTTGTTATTTTTATATTTTAGGTTAGAGGTCAAACTCAGATGTTCGGTTTGGGTGTCAGGACGAATTCATGTTAGGGCTCGTTTGGTTCACCATGGGAAGATGAAGTTACCGGGAACTTTAAATTCACGCGAATTTGTATTTCATGGGAATTACAAAATATATTGTTTGGTTGCCATGTGGGAAATTGACTTCATGCGGGGAGTTCTACCCACCGAGGGGGCTTGGTGAGTAACTCCCCCCATTATGGAAAAAGTGACAATTCCCGGGGAGTGACAATTCCCACGAAATGGGCAACCAAACAATTATCTGAAAATGCACTTCCCGGGATCTTGCACTTCCCAGTAATTAGATGAGTAACCAAACGAGCCCTTAGTTTATGCAAGTCAAATCATTCAGATTGAGTATGTTTTGTGGAATATACCGAGTACTCTAGACTATGACTATCATATTTCATGACTCTATGAACTAGGAATAAGTTAGTAGTTGGGAATCTGTGAAGGAATTTATGATTATGGGAGCTTTTATCGTAAAAATCAGCGAAATTTAAGTGGGATTGTGAACTTGCTAGGTTAGTGATTATTGTGATAAATTGATATTTTTGGTTCGCACTAGACAACATCTATACCAGTGCGGATCACCCGTCCCATTTTGTGTCCCACTCTGTTTGTCACACCATACACTGGATGACACATCAACTAGTGTATGATATTTGTTGCTTCTAGTGTATGATATTTGTTGCTTATTTTATTTATTCAGTAGGCGAAGTGTCATCCGGTATATATAGTGTGGCACATGGAGTGGGACACAAAAATGGGACGGGAGATCTGCTCTGCCCAAAACTAGGGTGAACATCATTGACGAAGAAAACGTTCCTATGCTCATTTCGGAACTCATAAAACCTCAATCTCTTCTCTACTCCGTACTCCGTACTGGGCTAAATGCATCCAAGAACTTTATATCCTTTATATCAACAAACATGATAAGCTTCAGTGGTATGGTTCTCATGACGGTAACTACACTGTCAAAACAGGGTACAGGCCGACCCTTAATGATCACAGGGATGACAGGACTTAAGGCTATTCTGTAAAAAGACATTGTGGACTTTACGCTCACGGACTAGCCATTAAAGAGCGAAAAGAATGTCAAAACTTAGGGTCTAATTAAGAACAATCAAACGGGTTAAATTTTAGAAAAGATTATTTCAAAGCACAAATTGATACTACTTCGTATCAAATACAATTATCATTAATGTTACAAAATTGTTTTCATAACTTTGACAAATGAGGTGTTCAAAAAAAAATGAGAACACCATAAGATCCTCACAAGATCAACGCAGGCAAAGACACTTGAATTGAACAATTGATTGAAGCCATCGGTAAGTTCTTCAATGTCCTTTCAAGCGAGAGCTTACGATCATGAAGCGGAGGAATATCAGATCTTTCTTGTGTTAAGAATACAACCATTTCTTGCAAATTTGATACCTTTTTCAGAAAAATTGTAATTATAGTAAGCTCCTGTGCTGTCCCGTGGTAATCCATTATCACAATTCGTTTGAGGGTAGACACGAAGCATCGAGGGGTTGGTTCAGCGAACAAGTCCACACCTTCCGTATCATATCTATCAATGTAGTCAAGTAATCCCTGAAAAAAAAAAATCAATTGATTCTACAATTCTACATCAAATTACGAACTTTGTTAAATGTGAGCCGCATTTATCATCTCTAGGCACAAGTTTGAGTAAAGGAAAAACAGCAAAATGCGAAACCAAATAATGCGATAACATAACATGGAGCACTAACATAGGGGAACGAAAGTGCCTCCAAGTTAGGTGAACATAAGAGAATCTCCGATACGATTCCACCCCATCTCTCAAATGAATCACGATTATTACCCAACTCTAAGGTTGTTAAATTATGAAACACGGGCAGTTGACCTTTAAACTTGTCTACATCATCCATGTACTGCAGTCATAGAAACGAGTAGTCAATTACCGAGTATATATAACAAATGTACATAATAAGGAGAAGACGGCTGACATTTGTGTGCTTTTCTACTTACGGGTCCGTCTTATAGGTTATACCACCTACATGACGGTCTTACAGGGGAGGGATTTCTGTTAAAATATTAAGAAATAAACTGTCTTGAGAGAAAATGCAAGAGGAGAATAGAACAAACCACAAGAAATTCACCAAGCAGAGATAAATGCTTAGCGTTCGACAGCATTGGGAGAAGGCTAAGCTGTGCACGAACATAATTATTTCCTGGCAAAGGCCAATGAGATACGAACGTAGCTTGAACGAGAGCATCCATAGTTGTGACACAGTAGCGGTATGCTAAATTGTCCATATAGGAAAAAGACTTTAAATTCGGGGTATGAATATGCACAAGGTCACTGATCAAGGGACGGACAACTTGAAACCAATCTAGTAATGAAGGTGTCCTCCGGAATGAAAAGGGAATAGAGGTGGAGTAATTTTAAGTTAGGGAGCGAAACAAGGGGGATTTGAGCACCATCGAGCTTCAGATTGGATTTAAGCTTCAACGTCTGCAATGATGTACAAACGAAAAGGGCGGGAGGAAGCTGATGAGCAGAAGGGTTGCCAACAATAAAGCGTAGGTCAAGCTCCGTAAGGTTGAGCTGGGCTAGCGGATAAGAGATCCAGGTATTAAGACAGGATGGATCGAGATGAGGCCAATTTTCATAACGTCTATTAGAATAATGATAAGGGCTAATATGGCGGGTGCGGGAGTAGTGCACACACGCACCCACGTGAAGTCTAAACCGGGAAATCGGTTGGCCAAAGAGAGATAATTTCTTGATTGCATTATCCACAAATAAGACGAAATGAGGGAAGCGGTGAAGGAGGGGACAATCAGGTTTATGAGAAATCGGGGAATCATCCAAGTCTACACTTGTTAGACAAGAGAAAACTTTGGTATTGATCGTCTTGGATAATACTTAAAGGGCAAGGACGTCCTTGGTTGGGAGGGTAGACAGTATTCGGCTCATCAACTCATCTGGCAAGCTACTTAACCTATCATCCGCCACACAAGACTGCACAAATACTTTTCTACTTGTACGGCAACATTTCAGCTTCCAATTCAAAGCCTTCATACCCGTGCTTCAAGTGCTTCCTGTACCATACAAACAACAACAATCAACAAACAATTGAGTCCTGCAAAACCTAGAACGACAACCAATTAAGTGCTTCATATACAGCAGCAGCACTAACAACAACAATTAAGTGAGTAAAAGGGAATGAACAAAACCTACAACAACAACAACAACAACCAGTCAAGTACTTCCTAGAACCTAGAACGACAACCAATTAACTGCTTCATATACCGTAGCAGCAGCAGCAACAACAACAACAACAACAACAACAACAACAACAAAGTCATAAAAGGGAATGAGCAAAACCTAGAACAACAACAACAACCAGTTAAGTACTTCATGTATCATAGAAACAGCCGAAGACGAGGACGGATGACGACGACAACAGCAACAGCAACAGCAACAGCAAAATTAAGGGCTTCTTATACCGTAGCAGCAGCAGCAACAACAACAACAACAACAACACCAGACAATTAAATCGTAAAAAGGAAGGAGCAAAACCTACAACACCATCCAATATACTCTCTTCCTATTAAAGGAAGGAACAACAACAACAACAACCAATTAAGTGTTCATATAACTTAGAAACAGCAGCAGCAGCAAACAAAACGGATCAAATCATCAAACCTAGAACAGCAAACAATTAAGTGGTAAAAGGGGAAAGAGCAAACCTATAACCAGGGCGAAAAAGGCGAAGAACCCCCAATTCAATCGATTTTAGGTGTGGATTTCTGGTGAATTTTCGACTGTTTTTCGTTGTTGGATTTTGATGATGCAATTTATTTGATTTTCTTTCCTTTTTATGGAGGAGTATATATACGTCGTATTTAGGATGTCAATGACACCCGCCCCCGCTTCACAAATTCTTGGGGAGACGGTCTCTCAATAACTTATTGAGAGACCACTATTCAGTACCACTTTATGTTCTAAGAAGTGTGCCTTCTTTATATTTATATACTCTTTTATGTTAATCGTACCTACTTCTATTAGGTTTGGTACCACCTTTGTATCCACCCGAGTTAAATGAATAGACGAAAATCCGAAATTAATGGAGGATGAATAAATGATGGATGATGCATTGATGCTAAATCCATCCGTTATCCATTCGTCACCCCATATTCTTTGTATTTTGCTAAAAAATACTGTACTACACTTTTATATATCTACTGTATCAAAATGGACTCCCAACTGGCCGGTTGGGTATCAAAAAAATTTGACACGTGAGACGTTTTTCGTGTATATTTTTAAAAATTTTTGTACGGAAATCAATGGTAGGGACGCATAAAATTGAATACGCCAAACCGTAACCAAAGACCTATAGCTTGACAATCACGAGGTCAAGACAAGACCTATTGACAAACCACAAAAAAGGTAGAAGCTCAGATATATAGACCTTGTACCGCCTTTCCAAGAAGCAGATTGGAGTCGTCTCCGAAATCCAAAACATATGATGATTATAAGCACAAAAGAGAGGGAAAAAAGGTTTATTCGAATGCGATATTACCCTGGCTGGTTTCTCGTCCTCTAACTCCTCTGAAGCATCTTCCTCATCACCCTCACTGTCGCTCTCTCCCTCCACATGAAATGCACATTTAGTCATCAAAAGTAGAGCCCAATACTCTCGATCATAGACTGATGATGATTGAATATAAGTGTTGCCAAAAAAAACAAAAAATTACGAAGAGAATTGATGATCTAAGTCAAAATAATTGAAAGAGAAGAAAAGAGAGTGATCACAGAAATAAAATCATACCTTCAAATGAGGGTTGAGTAATGGAGTCACAAATTGGGGATAAAAAAGTGACCAGAATCTGCATTTTATGTTTAGCTAACATTTGCATTTTTACCAGAATCTATAAACCTGGCTTAATTAAATACCGTATTGAGCAACTAATTGACATTAAGAAGCCCGTAAAAGGAAGGCGACAATATTCCATACTCCGTATAATTTTGTGTGGAAAAACAAAGTACCCCAAATACTGAACATCTGGATAAAAACTACTTCTTCACAAGACCTCTCTCGCAACAATCAACAGCTAACTGTTCATAATCCAACAGCTACCCGTTGATGATACAAACATTAAAGTAAAAATAAAATAATAGAACCATAAAAACATAGGAAAGTAATATCAAAATAGAAGAGACGAGGTCATATAGATAAACGAGGTCAAATACAATAATAACGTTCGCAGTGGGGTCTTAAATAAAATAAGGAGAACACCGTACCATCATTTGAGAAAAACAGAAGCTCGTAAATGAGAACACCGTAGCATACTCACAAGACCTACTCACTCTATCTACAATGACACTTGAATTGAACAATTGATTGAAGCCATTGGTAAGTTGTTTAATGTCCTTTCAAGCGAGAGGATACGATCATGAAGCGGAACATCAGATCTTATTGGTGATAAGACTACAACCAATTCTTGCAAATTTGATACCTTTTCCAGAATTTTTTTAATTATAATAAGCTCCTCTGCCCACCCGCGGTAATGCTCTATCACAATCCGTTTGAGGGTAGACACGAAGCATCGAGGGGTTGTTTCAGTGAACAAGTCCCCATCTTGTGTATCATTTCTATCAATGGAGTCAAGTAATCCCTGAGAAAAGAAACAAAAAACCAAAAAAAAATCAATTGATTCTACAATTACTGCATCTAATAAAACATTGACTTAAAGATAAAAGTCGAACCAAATTATGGAGTATGACCTAACTAACTTTGTTTTAAATCCAAGTCTGAGCCGCATTTGTCGTATGTAGGCACAAGTTTAACTAAAGGACATGGTTTCTTTGACGATATACTCATCCGACATAGGTAAAAGGAAAATGCAACACAAAATACGAAACCAAATAATGCAATAATATGCAGCACTAACATCGGAGAAAAGAAGTGCCTCCAAGTTAGGTGAACATAATAGAATCTCCGATACGACTCCACCCCATCTTGCAAATGATAAACCGGAACCCAACTCTAAGGTTGTTAAATTATGAAACACGGGCAGCTGACCTTTGAACTCGCTTACATCTACATAATGCATGTTCTGCAGTCAGAGAAACGAGTAGTCAATTACATAGTATATATATAACAAATGTTGCCGCTCTTCATTCGTAAGAAAAGACTATTAAGAAATAGACTGTCTCGAAAGAAAATGCAAGAGGGCAATGAAAATACCTCAAGAAAAGAACCACACAGAGATAAATGCTTAGCGTTCGACAGCATTGGGAGAAGGCTAAGCTGTACACGAATATTATTCTCTTCTGTGCCCTTTCGTAAAGCCAAGATAGGTACGAACTCAGCTTGAACGAGAGCATCCATAGTTGTGACAGAGTAGTGATATGCTAAATTGTCGGTATATGAAAAAGACTTTAAATTAGGGGTATGAATATGCACAAGGTCACTGCATTTCAGTCCATCAAATTTCTTGATAAATATTTCCAATGTCCGAAGAGAAAGAGAAGAAATGGAGAGACAATCTGATTGGCCCCACCAACACGAATTAAGATCCAGGTGTTCAAGGGACGGACAACTCGAAACCAATCTAGTAATGAAGGTGTCCTCGGGAATGAAAAGGGAATAGAGGTGTAGTAATTTTAAGTTAGGGAGAGAAACAAGGGGGATTTGAGCACCATCGAGCTTCAGATTAGAATTAAGCTTCAATGTCTGCAATGATGCACAAACGAAAAGGGCGGGAGGAAGCTGATGAGTAGAAGGGTTGTTCACAATAAAGCGTAGGTCAAGCTCCGTAAGGTTGAGCTGGGCTAGCGGATAAGAGATCCAAGTATTAAGCCGGGACGGATCGAGATGAGGGAAATCATCATGATATTTATAAGGGTTTCTCTGGTGGGTGGTGTTCATACACGCACCCACATGAAGTCTAAACCGGGAGATCGGTTGGCCCGAGAGAGATAATTTATTGAGTGCATTATCCACAAATAAGACGAAATGAGGGAAGCGGTGAAGGAGGCGGGGGCGATAAGGGTCATAAGAAATCGGGGAATCATCCAAGTCTACACTTGTTATCCAAGAGAGAACTTTTTTATTGATTGTCTTGGATAATACTTGAAGGGCAAGGACGTCCTTGGTTGGGAGGGCGGACATTATTCGGCTCACCAATTCATCTGGCAAGCTACTTAACCTATCGTCCGCCACACAACACTTTACAAATACTTTTTTACGTATATGGCAACGTTTCAGCTTCCAATTCATAGCCTTCATACTCGTGCTTCGAGTGCTTCCTGTACCATACAAACAACGACAACCAACAACAAACAATTGAGTCCTGCAAAACCTAGAACAATAACAAATTAACTGCTTCATATACCGTTACAGCAACAGCAACAGCAACAACGATAACAACAACAAAGTTGTAAAAGGGAATGAGCAAAACAACAACAACTACAACAACCAATTAAGTGTTCATATACCATAGAAACGACAACGACAACAAAACAACAACAGTAATAGATATTGTAAATATCGTAAATATATCGTAAACAGCATCAACAACAAACAATTAAGCAGTAAAAGGGGAAAGAGCAAAACCTAGAACAACAACAACCAATTAAGTGTTCATATACCGTAGAAACGACAACGACAACAAACAATTAAGTACTTCCTATATCATAGAAACAGCCGAAGACGAGGACGGACGACGATGACAACAAAAAATTAAGGGCTTCCTATATCATAGAAACAACAACAACAACAACAACTAATTGGTAAAAGGGGGAGGAGCAAACCCTAGCAGCAAAGGAAAGAAGAGCAAAAAAAACCCCAATTGAATCGATTTTTTGATCTTAATGCTTCTTCAAGTTTGATTACTGGATTTTCGACTTCTTTTCGTTGTGGAATTTTGGTGAAGAAATTTATTTGGTTTTTTTCCTTTTTATAGTATTTGATTTGATTTATAAATAGATAGATTATTTGATTATTTCCTTTTTAGTCCGTATTTGATACGGAGTAGAAAATATTCTTATCAAATACTCCCTCTCCTTTTATATGATGTTCCACATTTAATTGTGGAAAGAAATTAAGAAAATGAATACTTCCTCCGTCCCAATGAATTGTTTGCCTATTCCATATTGGGGCGTCTCAATGAATTGTTTGTCTTTCTATTTTAGGAATGCTTTTTACATGTAATTTCACCTTTGGCTCCACGTGTCACTCCTCCATTGGTTCTCTTTCCCTGGTGCCAAAAACAAAAGCAAACAATTCATTGGAACGGAGGGAGTATATGTGGAGGTAAATGAAAATAGAGAAAAGAAAGCGGGTCACAAGTAATAAGAACCACAAAACATTTACTAAGGAAAGTGGAACATCTTACTGAAGTTTCCTAAAAAGGAAACGTGGGAGATCTTAGTGAAGGGGAGGAAGTATATCAATCGGGTTTGATCACAGGTCGAGGCGGAATACGGATCAAATTGTATAGGTCATTGTGTCATATTGGTCGAATATCCGGGTAGGATCAGCATTGTCTAAATTATTAACATATTATTATAATATTTATTGATTATATTTGACATAATAATATTTAAAAAAAAAAAAAAAAAAAAAAAAAAAAAAAAAAACTATACTAACTCCTATGAGACGGTCTCACAATAAGGATTGTTGATAAAATATACTCGTAACTCGTTAGGCACGGTTCATTTCAACTTTTTTTCAGCTCAGTTCAGTTGATTTCACTTTGGTTGAACTTACTTCAGTTCGACCAGGTTCAATTCAATTAAGCATAATTCACTGTCTCCATACCCTTTCTCCGTAGGGTAGATCCCCTGAGAGACGGTCTCTCATTAATTTTACTGAGAGACCAAGTACAAATGGAAGTAGCAATGGTACCAAACCTAATAGAAGTATGTACGATTAACATAAAAGAGTATACAAACATAAAGAGGGTACGCTTCTTATAAAAACAGGTACAAAACAAAGTTGTCATTTAAGGGTAAGAATAGAACATAAAGTGGTACTGAAGAGTGGTCTCTCAATAAGTTATTGAGAAACCGTCTCTCCCAAGAATTTGTGTTTGCTTAATACGCCGTATTAAATGTAAGATAGATAAGGACATCTATGTAAATGGGTAGATAAGACTTGAACGTCCAAAAAGTGAATAAGGGAAGGTTCGATTTGAACGGAGTGAGTACGAGGTTAGGTTCTCTTGGACTGAAACTGTCTAAACTGTCATGAATATGTCCGAACTAAATTAACTTAATGAATAACTAAATATTAGAGCAAATTAAAAATTACTCGTACTCCTTGTTAAGATATCAATTTTAAAATGTGCCTACTTTAAAAATTTTTGTCAAGTTTAAAAATTATTCCAAAATATATTTTTTTGACCAAAATGCCCCTAACTTTTTATGTCATATTACTTCCCCTCACACTCTAACTGAGGACATTTTCATCCTAAAAATAAATTTAGGAGCAATTTTTGAACTTTTGATAAATTTTGGAAGTTATTTTTAACAAAAAAAAATCGTAAATTTTAAAATTGATATTTTAAAAGGGAGTAATTTCAATTTACTCTAAATATTACTCCCTCCCCTTCTTTATGATCTTTCATATTGAATTTTGGGAAGTTCTTGAGAAGGAGAGAATATGTGGAGGAAAATGAATGGGAAGAAAAGAAAGTGAGATCACAAATAATAAGAACCACAAAATATATACTAAAAAGAGAGTGGAACAATTTAGTGATTTTTCCCAAAAAGAAAATGTGGAACATCTGAGTGAAGGGGATGAAGTAATATTAATAATTAATAATATTTTTGTTATGGTGTGGGGACGCTGGGAGAGTTTACCTTTATTTTGTTATGTGTGTGGACGCTTGGGGCACGGGGAAAAGGATTGTTATGCGGAGCTGTTTGCGACCAATGAGCCTGTTAACATAGAAGATGCCCTTGATAGCGTCCAAGTTGCTGTCACGACGGAGATGAATCTGTTTCTCGATAAACCCGTCACCGAGGAGGAGGTTCGAGATGCCTTATTCCAAATACACCCAAATAAAGCTCCAGGATCGGACGGGATGAACGCTCTGTTTTTTCAGAAATTCTGCGAAATTGTGGGCCATGATGTATTTCGGTACGTCAAGGAGTGGTGAGAGGGAAGGAGAAACATCAGGTCGGTCAATAAAACGGCGGTAGTCCTCGTGCCGAAGAGCAATTCGCCTCGGAAAGTGTCGGATTTTCGCCTGATCAGTCTCTGTAATGTTCTTTATAAAATTATTTCGAAGACCATAGGCAATCGGTTAAAACCTTTCCTTGACGGGATCATTTTGGAGAATCAAAGTGCTTTTATTCCAGGGAGGCTCATTACAGACAATGCTTTGATTGCCTTCGAGACTTTCCATACTATGAAACGAGGTGGCGAGGGCAAGTTGGGTTCGATTGCGTTAAAATTAGATATGAGTAAGGCGTACGACCAGATTGAATGGCGCTTTCTCGAGGAGGTTATGAGAAGATTGGGCTTTTCGGACAACTGGTCCCGGCGCATCATGGCATGTGTGTCATCTGTGAGCCATACTTTCAGGGTTAATGGGAAGGAAGGATATAGGAGGGGTTAACCCTTGTCGGGGACTTAGACAAGGTGACCCAATATCCCCCTTATCTTTTTCTTCTATGTGTTGATGTGTTCTCACATATGATCAGGAGAGCTGCTAGCTTGAGGTTGGTGCACGGGGTCCGGGTTTGTAGAGAGGCGCCTCGGATTTCTCATCTTTTCTTCACGGATGATTGTATTCTTTTTGCTAGGGCGAATATACAGGAATGCTCTTCTTTAGCTAATATTATTAGCCAGTTTGAGAGAGCTTCGGGTCAGAAAATTAACTACTCCAAATCGAAGATTGTCTTTAGCAAAAGAGTTTCGGTACAGAGTCGCGAGACGATTAGACTCTTATTCGAGATGCGCGAGGTTGAGAAATACGAGAAATACCTGGGTCTGCCCACAATCATCGGGAAGTCAAAAAAAGCGATTTTTAGGGGATTGAAAGATCGTATTTGGAAGAAACTTCAGGGGTGGAAAGAAAAATTATTGTCAAGGCCGGGTAAAGAAATCGTAATCAAAGCCATTGCTCAAGCCATTCCGTCGTATATGATGAGCCTCTTTGCCATCCCGGAAGGTTTGATTGATGAATTGCACGGGATTATCGCGCGTTTCTGGTGGGGTTCGACAGATGTGAAGCGAAAATTGCATTGGAGGTCGTGGAATAAAATGTGTCTACCTAAGAGTCTTGGTGGTATGGGTTTCCGTGATTTACGAGTCTTTAATCAAGCTCTATTGGCGAAGCAAATATGGCAGTTTCTCACCAACCCGGACTCGTTGGTGGCTCGCGTTTTCAGGGCTCTCTATTTTAAACATGGTACAGTCTTGGAGGCGAGGCGTGGACATGACCCTAACTATGTTTGGAGGAGTCTTTGGAACGCGAAACCATTACTCATAGACGGCCTACGATGGAGAATTGGGAATGGTAGGAGTATCGGGGTGTGGGACGAAGATTGGGTGGTCTTAGATGGCAGAAACAGAGTCCCGTGTCCTAACCTGGAAGTTGATCCGTCGCTGAGAGTCTCGGACCTTATTGAACCCACTACAGCGCGCTGGAATTCTGATTTGGTTAATGCCTTGTTTGTGCCTGCCGAGGATACTGCTTTTCTCAGTATCCCTCTCAGTTGCAGATTGCCTGAAGATCAAAAGTTTTGGTGGCCAAGTCGTTGTGGGGAATATACGGTTAAGTCAGGCTACTGGCTAGGCATAAAAAACCCGACGTCGGAGGACAGGGGAGAGGAGGATGCGGAAATGGCGACGTTGTGGAAGAAAATTTGGCATTTAGATACAATCCCGAAGGTTTCCCACTTCCTATAGAGGGCCTGTACTGATACCATTGGAGTACGCGCTGATTTAGCGGTCCGTCATTGTGTCCCTGACTCGGTGTGCGGCTTATGCGGATTGGGACCAGAGACGGTTTTTCATGCTCTAATTGGGTGTGTGTAACAACCCGGATTTTTGATGACTTAATATAATAGATAATGCGGAAAGTTATCTAAGTCATTTAATTAAAATTATATCAGAGTTTAAATAAATCCGGATCGCTACGGATCCTTACAACAAACGACTATTAATTACATAGTCTTGATTCACTTAGTACAGAATATAAATTTCATTTTTAAGCTAAACCTATTATTAAAATCTCTCGCTCGATTCCCCAACGTCTTAGACCTGCAAAAATAATAATACAGTGGACGCTGAGCGGGACAGCAACCAAGCCGTTCATCTAACATCACCTCGAACACATAAGACAACCATGTGAATAACAAATAATATGCTTATAAAAATATTAAAGGATATCACGTAACATATAGTTTCCTTTATTCCAATTAACCAACATGTGAGGTGATGAAAACGATAAAGTTTAAAAGATGGGACATTGGCAGCCATTTGATTTTTAAATCATTTTTCACGTAAACAGACAAAACACACGAGTCGTGGCTCCTAGTATCACCGCTACTCCATATTGGCTTGCATCTCACCAATAGAAGTAACCGTGTTACCAACTCGTAGACCGAACCAATCTTATGAGGTTTACATCTCACCCATAAGGCTCAATTGGGCCCGAACTTCTATTATATTATACGTTTATTCAAACGGGGCTCTGGGCTGAAATGAAAGCTGATGATTACATTCTCTGCATCACCAAGAGGGAACCCGCAGTTTTCAGAATCTTGTTCTGCCCCCGCTACCTAGGTGGTAATACTGATCAAGTACTTGTCTATACGTGCGCCACATACCCTACGCAGACTCTTGAACCGCAGAACTCACTGCCGTAGGACGACTACCTTAAACCATAGGTCGACTCTCGGACCGCAGCCTCCGAGTCTGCTTTTCATTACAAGTGCAGTCGAAACACCACGCATGGTAGGATCCAACACAAGCTATTCTTCCCAGACTCGCATCGTAAACTTTATATAATAGTCGCCCATGAACAAGTAATACTTTATTTGGTGACCTTCAATAATTGGTCGGACTCATTTGAAACAGTCAAATCCTCAATTACTTACTTTCAGTGTGACAACGTTATACTTTAATCCTCAAGTGTCACCCGAAACATTATATCCCAAATATCGTATAATATTTTTAAAATAGTAAAATTCTTTAAAATCAATTTTTATATAAAAATAAAGTTTAAGGTATAATAATAATAATAATAATAATAATAATAAAATATTATTTTAAAAATTTATAGTTTATGAAAAATATAAAAGTTTATGAAAAATATAAATCAAGTCGTACTTAGTCGATTTACAAAATTTGACGAAAAATCATTTTTAAAAATATTTATATATGTCGTGTAGAAATTTCGGAATAAAACAAATCCATTTATTTTAGAAAAATGAATTTTATAAATTTTTAACTAAATTAAACATAATAAATAAAATTTTATTAAAATAAAACATTTTACAAGTTACTAATCTACTCCATTTTTATAATATATAAACAATGTGAAAGTACTAAAGAAAATTAAATACGACCAAAATTACAATTATATAACACACATACAAAATATATAGAAAATAGAATAAACATACATAACAAATAGAATTAAACATACATATAAAATACAATGAAAATGATATAAGTAAATTTTATCATTTTAAGTTCTTTTATTCATTTTATCATTTTTCATATAGATAGAAATGTACAAGTGATAAATAAATTAAGCAAGTGATAATTTAGTCGAGTTGAATTTAGTCGTAAGTAAATATATAACACAAATAAAATATCACGTAACATTTTTATATATACATAAGTAATTTAGTCGTACAAACAAGCCTAAATATTTAAATAAGCAATTTATTAAGTTAGTAACACAATATACTTATATATAAGAAATGTTGTTAGAAGAAAAGTTTGGTTACACTGATATCCACGATCTTCAATATGCACGTCCTTGTCAGGAGCACGAAATCCTACGAAACAGAAACATACGGTATAAAATACCATATAGCACGAGCAGAACGGAAGAGGAGAAATGAGTAATCGAATAACTCATTAAATTAAGAGAGGACTGAAACAAGATGTGAGCTGAGGATAGATGATAAGTGATAACCACGGAAGATGGAGTAAGAATAGAACAAAAGACATTGGTTGAAAACGTGGACAGTAACGATGAGAACGAAAATAGCAACAAGACTGATGACATTGGATGGAAATTGAGTAAAAATAGAGACGACTTATACTACAGAACCTATAACGATAATAGTAATAATAATAATAATAATAAGTAGATAACACAAGAACATAGACAACAACACAAGAACAACACATAATGATAATAATAATAATAATAATAATAATAATAATAATAATAAAATTACTACTCCGTAGCTAACAACACAGCAGCATAGCAATAATAATAATAATAATAATAATAATTTAATAATGATGATAATAATACACAGAGACTTCAATATCACGAACCACAACACCAACAATAACAACGCACGAGCTACGGCACGAGAATCGAGATGGAACCGGAAAACGAGAAGACTACCTTATGAGGTTGGACGGCAATGACGGAAAGAATTGGGGCCGGTGTCCGCGATACACAAACCGATACTAGAGCAATAGAGGAAAATTGCTCCGAACGAATTGAAATCCATATCGATGAGGGACGAGACGACAAACAAACAAAAACACGGAATCGATTAAAATCGATTATACAAATGATACGAAAACTAAGGGGGAAAGAGGAGTAACGGGACTACCTTCGACAGTTTCTAATAAGCAACATGACCATGGAAAATAACGTGAACAGTCAACCACAGAGACGACGAACCAGAGCAAAACAGAGGACAAGGAGTCGGTGTCGTCGTCCGAGCAGAGTAAAAAGCAGGGGAGCTTCGTCGGTGATTGCGCCGTGGTTGGCCGGGGCAGTAGTAGCAGCAGCAACAACAATTAGTGGTGGTGTTCGCAACTCGTCGACGGTGATGAAGGTGGCCGGAGTTGCGAGTCAGAACAGAGGAGGACGAAGATGATGGAGGTTGACTTGGCTAAGTTTGCTCGTCAAAGGATAACGTCGAGGCTAATGTCGGTGCTCGGTGCTGGGGCTGACCGGAGTCGGCGACCGGAAATGGAGGCGTAGGACGGCGTTTGAGGTAGCATGAACGGTGATGTAATAATAAAAAAAAAATGGAGGAGCGGGGATAATGAAGGAGGTGGAGTGAGGGGAAGGGATGAGTGAGGGAGTATAGGGTGTAGGGAGGGTAGGATAGGTTAGGTTAGTGTAAAGTAGGGTAGTACGTGGGTGATAAAAATAGGAGGTGACCCAAGTTTCCGAGTTTCGGTCCGATTTTCGTACAAATGTTTTTCTTTCTTTCTTAAAAATTTGAAATATAAGATTACGAAAATAAATTAATGAAAACCGGAAAATTTATTTGTAAAACGGAATTTGTAAGACGGTAAGTAAAATAGACGGTAAATAGTTTTATGAGACAATAGTTATAAATAATTACTCACTCCGTCCCAGTGAATTGTTTGCCTATTTCATATTGGGGCGTCTCAATGAATTGTTTGTCTTTCTATTTTAGGAATGTTTTTTACATGTAATTTGACCATTGGCTCCACATGTCACTTCCCCATTAGATCTCTTTCCCTTGGTGCCAAAAGCAAAGGCAAACAATTCATTGGAACGGAGGGAGTATTATTTAAAAAAAAATCGATAAATTATTTTTAAATTTTTACGAGACGATAAAATGTCAAAACGACGATTCATTATAAAAATATATTTTCGAGTTAATAAACTTTATTTAACGAAAAATAAAATTTTTAATAATTCGATAAATAAATTTTCAACTTTTTAAATACGGAATAATTTTTAATTTAACGAAAATAAAATATTTTATTTACGAAAATAATTTTTCAAACGTTAAACTTTGTTTAAATAAATGTTTAAAATTTTAACTCTATTTGAAAAATATGGGGTATTACAGACATGACCTGTGGATGTCGAGCGAGTTTGCGACCCTCGTGGATGAAGCTCCGGTTTCTAGTTTTTCGAGGTGGCTGATGTGGTTCCTAGCGCGAATTAAAAATGACGAGCGGGTTCGTTTTCTGGCGATCCTCTCGGGAATTTGGTTTTCTCGAAACCTGAAAACTTTTGAGACCAACCCTCATCCGTCGAGTATTATCATCTCAGGTATGATGAAGATGTTGGAAGAGCACATGAGATACCGGACTGACCTGAGTTCTATGGCTAGTGGGGGACGTAGAAGTGATGAACGTGTCTCGTGGAGTGCGCCAGAGGTAGGATGGGTCAAAATAAATATCGATGCTGCGATTTTTGCGAATGGAGATGTGGGTCTAGGGGCAGTGGCGCGTGATGATACAGGGACCGTTCTGATGGTTTGCAGCCGACGAAACAGATTGTGTGTGGACCCGAGTATTGCTGAGGCGAGAGCTATGGAATTTGGCTTGGATATGGCGAAGAGGTGTGGGTATGCAAAAATGGTCGTTGATGCTGTCGAAAAAGGGAAGGGAGCTCGTGATCAACTGGGATTGCATGTGGAAGACATTTTAGCCTATCGTAGATATTTCATCCAGTGCAGTTGGTCTCACGTTAAAAGAAATGGTAACTGTGTGACATACTCCCTCCGTCCCTAAATGATTGTCTCATTTCCCTATTATTTGTGAGGAGTATTTTAATGAAATGTGACATGGGACGGAGGTAGTATCATGTAGCTCGATTGTGCCCGAGAAGCGGGTTTGAACTTGTGTTTGATTCTTCTTTTCCGGAAGCGGCTTTAGCTTTGGCGGAAATTGATACTTCCTCCGGTTTTATATGTTTGCCCCATATTGATTTGCACATAAATTAAGAAATTGGAAAATTGTGTATGGAAAGTACAATGATGAAGAAATAAAGGTGGACTAATAGGTACGGAGTATAAAGTAATGATTAAAGTGTAAATATAGTGGCAAAATAGGTAAATAATAGAAATTCATAGGGACAATATGATAATATATATAAGACCAATATGGAAAGTGAAGAAATGTGGCAAACAATTAAAATTTGTCAAATAAGGAATACGGGGCAAACATAAAAACCGGAGGGAGTATAATATAAATCCCGCTTTTCTCTCAAAAAATAAATAAAATAATATTAATAAAAATAGCAATGAAAATAATAATAATAATAATAATAATACGGCCCTCTCCCGCTGGGTTGAGTTTTGCTACTCCAGCCCAGCTAGGCTCTACTACGGGGAGCACTGCCTCCGCTCTTGCCAGGGGGTCCAGCAGGGGGACCCCTTAGGCCCCCTCCTTTTCTCCCTTGTTCTGCACCCCCTGGTTTGTAGGATCAGGGACTCCTTTGATCTTTGCTTCCAGGCTTGGTACCTCGATGACGGTACCATCGTCGGGGATATGCTTGTCGTGGGGAAGGTTCTCCAGATGATTATGGATGAGGGCCCCCGTTCTGGCCTCCATCTCAACGTGACTAAAACGGAGGTTTTCTGGCCTGTCGAAGATCCGAGAAGCAGGTGTGCTGGTGTTTTCCCCACCTCTATTGCCAGGCCCTTGAACGGTGTTAAGGTCCTTGGGGGACCGGTCAGCGTGTGCCCAGCTTTCAGTGGCGCTCTTGTCTCGAAGAGGGTCACTCGTACTATAGAGCTCATGGACTTGGTTGCTACGATCGAGGATCTCCAGTGTGAGTTACTTCTTCTCCGGGCGTGCACAGGTATTTCTAAGTTATACTTTGCTTTGCGCACTTGCCCTCCCCGTGCTTTTGGGTCGGCTCACCTTTCTTTCGACACTGCGCTTCGCTCTAGTCTTGAGCGTATTGTCACGGCGTCCGGACCCGGTTTCGGGGAGTGGTAGTGGCGGCTGGCCACCCTCCCCTTTTCCCTGGGGGGGCTCGGTGTCTTTGCCGCCGCTGATGCCCTGCACTTTGCCTTCCTTGCTTCTCGCCTCCAGTCTGCCGATTTGCAAGCTAAGCTGCTTCGTCCCTCCGAGATCGTCTCCCCTGGACCTGCCTTCGAGTCTGCCTTGAGTGGGTTTGTTGAAGCTACCGGTTCTGACTTCTTGAGTAACCTCTCTGAGATCGCTGCCCCAAAACTCATGAAGAAATTGGCAGACATATATTTCACGAGGGTTGCTTCAGCGGCGGAATCTGTTTTCTCCTTGACTCCTCGACAGGTTGCCCTGTGGAAGTCTCAGCAGGGGGATCATTCTTCTGACTGGTTGAGGGCTATCCCTATTTCTGGGCTCGGGCAAACCATGAACGGTCGGACCTATCGCAGTGTGCTTAGTTACCGCCTTGGAGTCCCTTTGTTTCCGCTTTCCGGGACCTGTTCTTCTTGCTCCAGGGGCCTCAGAGAGGATATTTTTGGTGATCACGCGGTTTCGTGTGCTGGTACGGTGGGGATTAAACATCGCCATAACCTTGTCCGTGACACATTGTTGGATATTTGTTTCCGGACAGGGATCTCTGCAGGCAAGGAGGTGGAGATTGGCCTCTGCGATGATAACGACAAGCCCTTGCGACCTGCCGACCTTCTGCTCTACTCGTGGGACAAGGGGCGGGATGTTTGTGTTGATCTGACTGGATCCTCTCCTTTGACCCAGTCCGGCTTGACTTCTTTTGAGCCCGGACGGGTTGTTTCGGATGCTGCTCGTCGTAAGTGTGCCAAGTATCAGGCACGCTGCACGGCCATCTTCTCCTCTCTCGGTGAGCTCGACACAGAGGCTGTTTCTCTGCTCCAGCGGATTCGTAAATTCGCTATGTCACAGGATGCTGGAGCGCGTGCCGCAGTTCATATTTTCACTAGAATTAGTTTTGTAATTGCTAAGGGAGTGGGGGCCCAGATAGTATCTCGGCTTCCCTCTAACTTCTTGTAATTTGTTCTGGTGTTTAATACAAGTTCCGTTTTATAATAATAATAATAATAATAATAATAATATATTAGTAGTAAAATAAATTGTTTTGATAATAATAATAACACAAAATAATGTGTCAATTTGAATATTAAACGAAGTAATAATAAGTAGGGGTAATATTCACCCAAAACTAATTACAGTACCACTAACCCACAATTAATCAGTAAAATCACACACCCATTTCCCAACCTTTCCTGGATCTTCATCCCTACCAAAACCCGAATCAAAGATAAACAAAATCAATCACAAAATTATTCCCGAAAATCAAGATAATCATGATTGACATAACTCTGTGTAATGTCAACTTCCATCGTAGTTATCTCAGCGTACTGAACGATTTTTTCGCAGCTGATTTCTTGAGATTAACCGAAGAAAATCAACAAAATGGATCCCTTCCATTAGATGTGCAAGATTTAGATTCTGAAGAAGGGAAGATCTATCGTTTCAATGTCGAATTACATCGACGACGAGGAGGCGATCTTCAATATCGACTACTTGATGGGTGGGTTTCGCTTCGGGCTGAAAAGGGTTTAGTTGAGGGAGACGTCCTTCGATTTTCTTGGGGGGAGCAGAACCACGGGGTGCCTCTCGTCACCGTCGTTAAGCTTCTTGCGGCGGCGGCGGCGGCGGCGGCGGTGGATGTACCAATCAAGGTGGATTCGACGAATGAAGGGCGGTGTGAGGGCTCAGTTAAAGTGGATGTGATTGACGACGTCGCGGACGAGGCGGAGAAGGTCGCCGATGCCGTGAAGGCCAACTACCCGGTCGACGATGTGAGGGCCGTCGACATTCTGCTTGATATGTCCCGTTCAGGTTAGATGAATTTTAATTTCCTTTGCTATTTCTTGATGACGATTATGATTAATTAATTGAGGTTTTGATGACGATTATGTTAGGGTTTTGAGTCAAAATCTGTGAAATTGGGGGTTTGATGATAATTATATTTGGGGTTTGAGTCAAAATCTGTGAAATTAGGGTTGATGACGATTATTTTAAGGTTTTGAGCCAAAATCCGTGAAAGCATCGTTTGATAACGATTATATTAGGGTTTTGAGTCGAAATCTGTGAAATTGGGGGATTGATGATAATTATATTTGGGGTTTGAGTCAAAATCTGTGAAATTAGGGTTGATGACGATTATCTAAGGTTTTGAGCCAAAATCCGTGAAAGTATGGTTTGATAACGATTATATTAGGGTTTTGAGTGAAATTGGGGGTTTGATGATAATTATATTAGTTTGAGTCGAAATCTGTGAAATTGTGGGTTTGATGATGATTATATTAGGGGTTTGAGTCAAAATCTGTGAAATTAGGGTTGATGACGATTATTTTAAGGTTTTGATTCAAAATCTGTGAAAGTGTGGTTCGATAACGATTATATTAGGGTTTTGAGTCAAAATCTGTGAAATTGAGGGTTTGATGATAATTATATTAGTTTGAGTCAAAATCTGTGAAATTGGGGGGTTTGATGATAATTATATTAGGGTTTTGAGTCAAAATCTGTGAAATTGGGGGTTTGATGATAATTATATTAGGGGTTTGAGTCAAAATCTGTGAAATTAGGGTTGATGACGATTATTTTAAGGTTTTGATTCAAAATCTGTGAAAGTGTGGTTCGATAACGATTATATTAGGGTTTTGAGTCAAAATCTGTGAAATTGGGGGTTTGATAACGATTATATTAGGGTTTTGAGTCCAAATCCATGAAATTAGGGTTTGATAACGATTATATTAATCGGTAAAGGTGATGAAATTTGTGATTTGATTTGAGTCAAAATCCGTGAAATTAGGCTCAGTTAAAGTGGATGTGATTGACGACGACCCGGACGAGGGAGAGGCTTTCCTGGGTCTCCTCGCCTTCTTCGAGGCGGCGGAGAAGGATGCAGATGCCGTGAAGGCCAAGTACCCGGTCGATGATGTGACGGCCGCCGAAATTCTGCTGGATATGTCCGGTTCAGGTTAGATGAATTTTAATTTCCTTTTGCTTTTTCTTGATTGATGATTTCCTGCGTATTTTGTTGTCGAGTACGATTATGATTAATTAATTGAGGTTTTGATGACGATTATGTTAGGGTTTTGAGTCGAAATCTGTGAAATTGGAGGTTTGATGACGATTATATTAGGGGTTTGAGTCAAAATCTGTGAAATTAGGGTTGATGACGATTATTTTAAGGTTTTGATTCAAAATCTGTGAAAGTATGGTTTGATAACGATTATATTAGGGTTTTGAGTCAAAATCTGTGAAATTGGGGGTTTGATGATAATTATATTAGGATTTTGAATCAAAATCTGTGAAATTAGGGTTGATGTCGATTATTTTAAGGTTTTGAGTCAAAATCTGTGAAATTAGGGTTGATGACGATTATATTAGGGTTTTGAGTCAAAATCTGTGAAATTGGGGGTTTGATGATAATTATATTAGGGGTTTGAATCAAAATCTGTGAAATTAGGGTTGGTGACGATTATTTTAAGGTTTTGAGTCAAAATCTGTGAAAGTGTGATTTGATAACGATGAAATTAGGGTTTTGAGTCCAAATCCATGAAATTAGGGTTTGATGACGATTATATTAATCGGTAAAGACGATGAAATTTGGGATTTAATTTGAGTCAAAATCTTTGAAATTAGGGTTTGATGACGATTATATTAATCGGTAAAGATGATGAAATTTTTGATTTAATTTGAGTCAAAATCTGTGATATTTCTGACTTCGAACACAAGATTTCAATGGGATGGGTTTTGAAGGTGTCGTCTTTGCTGGTAAAAATCTCTCATTTTCTTCATCTTTTTCGAACTAAAACAAACACTTTTTCTGAGCTCTACTCACTTTACTAATTGTTGACACTTTTCATGCTTTTAATTACTCTTAACACATTCATTCATTCATTCTTGTTTAGTCCAAGCTAACCTAAGCTAGGTTTCGACTCTTGGAAATAGTCGTGCCTGAAATAATAAAAATAATACTCCGTAATAATGAATAGTTTATGAAAATCTGAAGTCGGAGGGAGTAATTAGCAAATGCATGAACGTGGATTGCTGAGATGTGAAGATTGAAAAATCGGACTTAATACCCCTCCTATGGACAGGGATAGGATACACAGATGAAGTGGGTTGATCATGAACTTACTGAATCTTTCGGCTAAGTTGGTAAATCCCAGTTCCGAACATTGCTACGTTCACACTGAAAAGGTTCCAGTTTTTCTGCAGTTCATAATACAACACATGTTTTAGCAAAACCGGTGACTAAAGAAACTCAAAGATGAAACAGTTTATGTTGCAGGGAGGATCTGTTTTCTGTATGATGTGCAACACAATGGAAAAAGATGACGTAAGATTCACAGGAAACGCATTGAGTAACTCAAACAAATTTAATGAACAAATTATCGAGTAAAATGGTCTGATGGACAAACTAATTGTTGACACTTTTCATGCTTTTAATTACTCTAACAAATTCATTCATTCTTGTTTAGTTTCACCTTGTCATTCACGGCTTAATAAGTTAACGTTCATGCACTAGTTAGTAAATTTTAATAAGCTTAAACGTGTTGGATTTGTTATGCAAATAAAGTCTTGAATTGGTTCCGCAATTATCCATGGAGTAAGTGTGTGCATGAGGCATTGATTCATTCGTGAGGCATTGCATGATTGATGTGTATTCCAATATCATATCAATGTCACAATGTGTGCGCTTCAAATGTACATTGTCAAATACAGTACATTATTGGTTTCAATGAATTTAAATATTACAAATTCTTGTTTGTGACGGAATAATCCGTCATAAACGTGTGACGGGTCAAATAATATTCATTTGGGTCGACGGGCTCAATTAATTAATCATTCATGTTCTTCTCGTGTATTCCTTATTTGCAATCTATGAAACGGTCTAGATTCGTGGATTTCCAGGGAATATGGTTTAAGGATCGGAAAAAAGCCGTAACTGTCGTCTTCGTCTTAAATTCTGATTACTAAAAACATTTGTGCAGATCTGAGAATTCGCAAGCCCGCGCCATGGCAACACACTGAACCCATTGCTCAAGAAGAACTCAACAGGATGCGCGAGGAATTCTGGGACACTCGATCTCAGCATGGTGGCAGAAGAGGTAATCAATCATCTCTTTCTTTTAAACATATCTCTCTAATATGTAGACTGTAGAGGTTAAACCCTGTGAAATTTAATGACGTGTAAATCCAAAGCTATGTTGCTCATACTCATTTAGAAGAGTCGGAGTAACAAAAGACAATGTCTTTAGTAACCCATTTTCATACTAACTTAAAGAATAATCACCCCAATTAGTAGTCTTAATCATTAAACCGTCTCATATGTGAAACCATTAAGATTGTTAACCTGACATTAATCTGTTGAGCAGAAAACGATGAATTTTTACTGTCAGAAATCTATTGTATTATGTGTCAATCCAAAGTTATGTTGCTTAGACTCGTTTAGAATTGTTGGACTCGGGTATTGTTACAAAAATCCGACATATTATTTTGGTTAAAAATGACCCATGACACGAGTTAATCTCATTAATAATCACCCCCCAATTAATATGAGAAACCGTTAAGACCGTTAACCTGTTTAGGAACAGAAAATGATGAAATTGTGATTATGGCAGAAATTTGGGATGCACTCAAAGCGGCCGCTGAAGCTAACAGCATGCAATCCGCTCAAGCAGTTCTTAACAGTTCTGGTATAACTGCAAACGCTGATATGACAATCTGCAATGATGAGAAAGGTATGAGCTCTGACTGTAACCCTATTTACTCTCCTTAGTCACCACCTCAAACTCGCCTTACTTCACCACACTTCTTCATGTTCATCCCCTCACACCGACCTACACACTATACTCAAAACTTATTAGCTTCCCTTGCACCCTTACATATATATACACCTTAGCATTCTCACATTCTAAGAAAAAATATACTACTGTACTAAGTTTTTACAACAAAAAACACACACAAAATCCAAGTAAAAACCTTAGGTTGCGTTTGGGTATTCGGAATTGATTTGAATATCAAGAATTCAATTCCTGTATTTGAATTTCTAGAATCCAAATCCAAATCCAAAATAGTGTTTGGGTACCCTTGGATTTGGATTTCGGGCGGGTGGAGTCGGGTCAAGGTCACCCATTTTTATTTTTTAAATTTTTTCATTAGAAAAATGTAAATGTTCAAATACGAAAAAAAAATAAAGAAAAACAAATTCTACGACAAGATTATGCGAAAAAACAAAAAAAAACGACAAGTGACGGAATTGAAATGACTACCATATACTAGGAATTTGAAAAAACCAAATTTGAACTACGTTGAATTTGGTCAAAATTTAAAATCCAAATCCTAAGGTTTCCAAACACTCAAAATATTTCAAACCCGGAATTCAAATCCAAATCCAAGTTCCCAAACATGCCATAAGGAAAAAAAATCTATGTTTTAAGTGAAAACCCTCGAGTTTTTTAGTGTTTTAAGTGAAAATAATCCTAAATTTTTGAGTTTTTTTTTTTTTTTAGTGTTTTAAGTCAAACTAATCCGTTGTGTTTTCTGTTTGTAGGTCGGGAGTATATACTACCCGTGTACGTTCTGATTGATCCAGAAAATTTGATCATTGATTTGAGCGACTGAGAGCCCTGCCGACATACATACCTTTTGTACATACTTTTTGTTGCAGTAGTAGGAAGTAACCAATTAAGTGTTCATATACTGTAGAAACAACAACAGCAACAACAACCAATTAGGTGTTCATATACAGTAGAAACAACAACAACAACAATTAAGTGGTAAAAGGGGGAAGGAGCAAACCCTAGAAGCAAGGAAAGAAGAGCAGAAAAAAAAACCCCAATTGAATCGATTTTAGGATGTTAATGCTTCTTCAATTTTGGATCTTCTGCATTCACTTTGCTTGATTACTGGATTTTCGACTTTTTTACGATGTTGGATTTTGGTGATGAAATTTAATTGATTTTTCCCCCTTTTATAGTATTTGATTGATAAATAACTTTAACTTGACGTTCACGAATCGGAAACGACCAACCACCCGATCCGAAACTAACTTGACCCAAACAAACCAAAACCAATTGACCCGTTTATAAGTTAATACTATGTTGAAGCACGTTAATGACCCGAACCCAAAACCCGACCCAACTTGTACCGATTTGACGTTTACGAATCAGAAACGACCAACGACCCGATCCAAAAAATAACCTGATTACCTGACCCAAACAAACCAAACCCGATTGACCCGTTTATCGGCTAATACTATGCCGAAGCACATTAATGACCCGAACCCAAAACCCAACCCGGCCCGATTGCAACGATTTGATGTTTTTGAATCGGAAAATACCAACGACCCGATCCAAAACTAACCCGAACCAACCAGACCCAACCCGATTGATCTGTTTATCAAATATACTATGTCGAAGCATGTTAATGACCCGAACCCAAAACCCAACCCAACTTGTACCGATTTGACGTTTACTAATTGGAAACGATCAACGACCCAATCCGAAACTAACCTGAACCAAACAAACCCAACCCGATTGATCTGTTTATCAAATATACTATGCCGAAGCACGTTCATGACCCGAACCCAAAACCCGACCCAACTTGTACCGATTTGACGTTTACTAATTGGAAACGACCAACGATCCGATCCAAAACTAACCCGAACCAAACAAATCCAACCCGATTGATGTGTTTATCAGATATACTATGTCGAAGCATGTTAATGACACGAACCCAAAACGCGACCAAAATACCAACGACCCGATCCAAAACTAACCTGAACCAAACAAATCCAATCCGATTGACTCATTTATTCAGTTAATACTATGTCGAGGCACATTAATGACCCTAACCCAAAACCCAACCCAACTTGTACCGATTTGACGTTTACTAATTGGAAACGATCAACGACCCGATCCGAAACTAACCTGAACCAAACAAACCCAACCCGATTAATCTGTTTATCAAATATACTATGCCGAGGCACGTTCATGACCCGAATCCAAAACCCGACCCAATCCGAAACTAACATGAACCAAACAAACTCAACCTGATTGACCCGTTTATCAGCTAATACTATGCCGAAGCACATTAATCACCCGAACCCAAAACCCAATCCAACCCGATTGCAACGATTTGACGTTTATGAATCGGAAAACCCGATCCAAAACTAACCTGAACCAAACAAACCCAACTCGATTGACCCGTTTATCAGCACTAAGCAGGGCTCGATAGTGGTGAAGACTGCAACTGAAGTTCAACAATGGTGAAGAGAAGCTCAACCTCAAGCAACTCTGCAACTCCATCATCTCCCACACCCAACAAGTAAACATTCAATTTTACTCCAATTTATAGCAGAATTACAGAGGAAAAATGGTGTTTTTTTTAATTAATTAATTAATTTTTTACAGTAGGAAAATGGTGTTGAGGATTAAACCAGCAAGAAATTACAGAGATGACGAGTTGTATGATGAAGGATCAAAACCCAGTTCAGCAAAACGTTCAAAGTTTCAATCTTTGAAGAAAAAGGGGAAATTAATTGATTCTAATAAACCTAAAAAACCTGCTACTGCTTTCTTCTTTTTCCTGTAATTCTCTATCCCCTTCATCCTATTTTACATTGCATTAGCGGGTTTATTATAGCCGATAACATTAGCAGAATACGGTTTAGGTTTGAGAGTATCGAATTAAATTAGCAGAATTAAGAAATCGAGTTTGATTATTAGTAATTCTATTTTACCCTGATGCTGGTTTCGCAAATGGTATTAGCAAAATACGGTTTAGGTTTGAGTATCAAATTAAATTAGCAGAATTAAGAAATACCCTTTGATAAGAAATTGGTATTAGGAAAGTACGGTTTAGGTTTGAGTATCGAATTAAATTAGCAGAATTAAGAAATATCGTTTGATAATTAGGAGTAATTCTATTTTACCATGATGCTGGTTTCGAAATTGGTATTAGCAAAATAAGGTTTAGGTTTGAGAGTATCGATTTAAATTAGCAGAATTTAGAAATATCGTTTGATAATTAGGAATAATTCTATTTTACCATGATGCTGGTTTCGAAATTGGTATTAGCAAAATAAGGTTTAGGTTTGAGAGTATCGATTTAAATTAGCAGAATTAAGAAATATCGTTTGATAATTAGGAGTAATTCTATTTTAGGTTTCGCAAATGGTATTAGGAAAATACGGTTTATGAAAATGGGTTAGGGTTGGTTTTAAGAACCTTATGAACTTGGTATCGTAGTTACTTGATGAAAAGAGGATGAGGTAATTCAGTAACAAATTATCGGTTAATTCAGTAATTCTCGTGTTTGAATTGGTGATGGTAAACTAGTTTTGCTGCTTCACCTTTAGGGTTAGGGTAAATATCGACATCCAGGAAATTTTCGTATGCTCTGGTGAATTGGGTGGTCACATTTCGTGGCGTTCAGATGAAATTTGCTTACTTGCTTGCATTCTCGCCTGTCTTTCATCGAAATGTATATACATTGTGAATTTGTAGGGAAGATTTCCGCAAAGTATATCAGGAAGAACATCCCGAAGTCAAGTCTATGCGTGATGTACATACTTTATGTCTCTCTTTTACGTATTTTTTCTTCTTTCAAGTATACCGTAAGCGTCACCACGTAATCTGAATTCTGAAGTGAGTACGTCTGATTACAGGTCGGAAAGGCTTGTGGAGAGAAATGGAGGACTATGACATATGAGGTAATCCAATTTCTTTTTCTTTTTTTTGTAATTTTTAATATTTTTTTTTACGGTACGTGCTGGTTTTACCAGGAAAAGGAGAAGTACTATGACATCGCAACAGAAAAACGAGCAGAGTTCGACAGGGCCGTCGATGATTACACAAAGAGAAAGGTAGACACTTTTGTTATAAAACCGACTTTGTCATCGAACAATCTCCCTCAGTGACCATGAAAATTATAAGGGCGTCCGTTTTTCTTACAGGAAAATGGCGAAGATCCTGAATCTCAACATTCAGGCTCAGAGTCCGAGAACGACGAGTAGATTTGCCTGTACATTCGACTTCAAAATAGTTTATGCATGTTTTTTTAGGCCTGAAAACATTTTTTTTCTATTAAATTCGGAGTAAAAATTCTACCACGATGCTGTCGTGGGTTTCCATCGACTTCTTGATATGTTTTATAGCAGATTTGCGACTAATGATATGATCTCCGAACCTGCAAATTTCATATGAATATAGATGCTATACTAAATAATAGTTTATGCATGTTTTTTAGGCCTGAAAACATTTTTTTCTATTAAATTTGGAGTAAAAAAATTCTACCACGATGCTGTCGTGTGTTTCTATCGACTTCTTGATATGTTTTATAGCAGATTTGCGACTAATGATATGATCTCCGAACCTGCAAATTTCATATGAATATAGATGCTACACTAAATAATAGTTTATGTATGTTTTTTAGGCCTGAAAACATTTTTTTTCTATTAAATTTGGAGTAAAAATTCTACCACGCTGTCATGTGTTTCCATCGACTTCTTGATATGTTTTATAGCAGATTTGCGACTAATGATATGATCTCTATGCATGTTTTTTAGGCCTGAAAACATTTTTTTCTATTAAATTCGGAGTAAAAAAATTCTACCACGATGCTGTCGTGTGTTTCTATCGACTTCTTGATATGTTTTATAGCAGATTTGCGACTAATAATATGATCTCCGAACCTCCAAATTTCATATGAATATAGATGCTACACTAAATAATAGTTTAGGCATGTTTTTTAGGCCTGAAAACATTTTTTTTCTATTAAATTCGGAGTAAAAATTCTACCACGATGCTGTCGTGGGTTTCTATCGACTTCTTGATATGTTTTATAACAGATTTGCGACTAATGATATGATCTCCGAACCTGCAAATTTCATATGATATAGATGCTACACTAAATAATAGTTTATGCATGTTTTTTAGGCCTGAAAATATTTTTTTTCTATTAAATTCTGAGTAAAAATTCTACCACGATGCTGTCGTGTGTTTTTATCGACTTCTTGATATGTTTTATCGCAGATTTGCGACTAATGATATGATCTCCGAACCTGCAAATTTCATATGAATATAGATGCTACACTAAATAATAGTTTATGCATGTTTTTTAGGCCTGAAAACATTTTTTTTCTATTAAATTCGGAGTAAAAATTCTACCACGATGCTGTCGTGTGTTTCTATCGACTTCTTGATATGTTTTATAGCAGATTTGCGACTAATGATATGATCTCCGAACCTGCAAATTTCATATGAATATAGATGCTACACTAAATAATAGTTTATGCATGTTTTTTAGGCATGAAAACATTTAGATTGGCTGAGGAGGAGGCGGCGGTGAGATTTGCTGAGGAGGCGGCGGCGAGATTGGCTGAGGAGGCGGCGGCGGCGAGATTGGCTGAGGAGGCGGCGGCGAGAGAGGCGGTGGCGAGAGAGGCTGAGGAAGTGGCGCTGCCTCCCAAGAAGAGGGGTTGTGGATGCTTTGGGGATGGTGATTCAGGTTAAAATCGTATGTAAAATTTGATTTGATTTGTTTGTGTTTCAAGCATGACTGGGATATGATTTCTTTGATTTGTATAGATACTGGAGTATTAGGCTCAGAGTCCAAGAACGACGAGTAGATTTGCCTGTACATTCGAGTTCAAAGTAGTTTGTGCATGTTTTTTTAGGCCTGTGAACAATTTTGTTTTTCTAGTAAATTCGGAGTAAAAATTCTACCACGATGCTGTCGTGTGTTTCTATCGACTTCTTGATATGTTTTATAGCAGATTTGCGACTAATGATATGATCTCCGAACCTGCAATTTTCATAGATGCTACACTAAATACTAAGCAATTCAGCTATTTATTGTCTACATTACAAGCAGTTCAATGTTAGACCGTCGTCAAAATCACGGCCACTTGAGAGTCTTCTCTTGTTCCATATTAGCTTCCTTATGAGACGACAGTGCATCAGCTAGGGTTCGAACCTCTGCTATCATAGCCACCACGTCATTCAGCTTGTTAACGGCCGATCCAACACCCTGTTTGACAAAACCAGCAAGTCTTTAAAAATCGTGCGTGCTTTGTGTACTGTGAGATTGCCGCAGGATTAAGGTACTTACCACACCGGCAGCTCCTGCTGTAATCGCAAGAGGAACTGTAACGGCACTTAAACCGGATGCACACATAACTGGTATCTTGACTGCTCGAGAAATCGTATATGCTGCTGCTAATGTAGGAGTTGCCTAAAAATGTAGGGCACTTTTAAGTCAGTTGCATGTACTGATGAACTTCCCATACGACTTAAAGTCATTCGAAAATTAATCAGTCCCTACCTTTTCCAGCAAACCGAGTACCCCAGCCTTAGACGGGTTCGAACATTTGCCCCCTTCTGTTTGGATGATGTCTGCGCCTTCTTCCTGTAATAGCTCTGCTAACTTGGCCTGTACACAGTCGTCAGCAAAGTTAATCAATTTTTTTTGAGGTTTATCAAGGCGATTGTTACTGAAATCGAGGGAGTATTAGATAAAATCTGTGCAGCGATACAGTTTCTCGACAATGTAATGCTTGGAAAAATCAAAATGTTTCAGCAACCTGTTCAGGAAGGCTTAGGGTATGCGGCACAGTGACCGACAGAGTCACATTCGGGAGAATCCGTCTGGTTTCCTTCGTCAAGAGCAAAATCTGCATGCTCACGCCAGATTACAGTCCGACAAAAAGACGAAAAAGACGTCTATAATCTTCAAAACTCAAAAAAAAAGCGTGCTCTATACCTCATCAGGTGAGAAAATCCGCCCTGTCTCATAAAACGAATCATAATTCCCGATTTCCACCTGCAGGTATCAACAGTTTGACTGATTTAGTTCCAACAGTCGCAGAAATCCTGCAGGAACTGTATCAAACATCTGCAAGTCTGCAACTTTATAGCATTCAGAAGTTACCATTGTGGCTCCAGCTTCCACAGCTGCTAGAAAGGCTGACGGGTCGACAGACGAAACACAAATCTGCAATTTCATTCACATGAACTGCGAGAATTTGGCGTGAATGAAGGACTGAGAAAGAAATGTAACGAATTATTTGTGTGTACCGGTAAGGAAGTTAAACTGACAGCCAGTTTCACCAGTTCAGGGTCGCATGCTATGTCGATATGAGTTGCTCCTCCCTGCAACACCGGACCAAAACCTTAACGTACGTTTTTTTTTTTACAGAAGTAGACTGTACTGAACTGACTGAAGCGGGTACTGAACTTACCTTATCTGCTGCAGTAACGACTGAAGCCACGTTATCTTTGTCGAAATTATGTAAGCCCGAAATAATCTGCAAAAAAATACTTTCCACAGTTCTTTTTTGTTTTTGCTGGCAAATTCACAGAGTAACGGAACAACTGAACGCGTATATATTATGCATATATATATATATACCTTGAGAGCTCTTTGATTTCGGAACTCTTTCAAGACGATTTCTTTAGTAGACGACAGGACTGCTCTTGTTGTAGTACGACTAAGCGAAACACGGTGATTGTTGTTGTTGGGAGTAGGGTGAGTTAGAAGCGGTTTAGACACGGTGTAAAGAGGATTGTTGAAGAAGCTTGGTTTCAACATTGTTGAAGCTATGTGGAGTGACATTGTACTGTACTGTAGTAACAATCAGCAACAAGAAGAGATAAAGAGATAATGTACTACTACTGCCTCATCATGTAGTAGACTTTGTCACGGGCCGGGCCGGGCTGGGCTGGATCCGGGTTCGGGCCTGGGTCAAAATGATGGGCACGGGCCGGGCCGGGCCGGGCCGGGCAGGATGGGCTGTCGACCCGGGTTCATCCATATAAGCCGGTGTGTGAAGACCCGGGTCGACCCATTTTAATATGGTCATTTTTTAAAAAAATTTGCTCTTAAAAAATCGATGTAAATTAATAAATTACGTATTAATATTTTCGCATAAAATATGAAGTACCGAGCATTGTATTAATTAATTTTAAATGTAAAAATATTTTAATATGAATTTTTTCTAATTTTTTTTTTCTACATTTTTTCCACTGACTTAACGAAATACACTCTCTCACTCATCAACGTTAACGAGATATCTCTCACATCACGATGAATTTTTCTAATTTTTTTTTTCTTCATATTTTTCACTGACATAACGAAAGACGATCTCTCACCAGACCTGCTCGATCATTCACTAGTTCATCAATGCAATTTCTTCACTTATTTTGATTAACTTTTGCATCAATCTTCTCCATTAACTCAACAAGTTGATCAATTTCTTGTTGATTCATGTCTTCTAAGGGTGCCTCCCACCAAAATTGAGATTTTATTGGCTTCACAATCTTTGAAATTTTCTCACCTTCTTTCCTCAAAAAATCCAAATGACAAGACAATTTATCGATAGTACTGTTCAATTCTTGTGCCTTTTCCTGCTTATACGCATGCACAATGTTATCGATATTATTATTATTATTATTATTTTTGGCGGGTAGATTGTGATACCCGAGGAAACGATTTGCAACGGTATGGAAATATGGAGCACCATATGTGAACGGTTTGTTAGATTCCGAGAATAACAAAATACCCATTTCGGCGTCACATAGTGAAACTAATTCCGATGCTTTTTTGTAAATACCTGAACGTCGTTTCGAGAATGTGACTAACCGTTCATCTTTGTTTTCGATTTTCTTCATAGCCGATCTACGACTAGGCATTTTGAGATAATATATTTTTAGAGTAATTTCGCTACAAGTAATAAAAGATGACTTGATTTTGTACAAACTTCTCAATATTTATAGGCCATTAGAAATTTATCGAGTTTTTTTTCTAACGTGTGTCTATTGGTCAGACGTTAATATGCTAATTAGAGGAACATATTTGCTATACTAAGAGAAATTTTTGTAAATTTTGTTTAAATTAACATGTTAACGTGTGTCCAGCGACCAGCGTGCACAGTTTGATAAACCGAACTTTATTAGTCATGCAATTAAAGTCCTTTATTTCATACCTTTTCTATATATGATGTCATAAGTACATTGTACCTTATTTGTTAGTATTTGATAATTCTAGAAGCCTCGAGAACTTTTGAAAAAGCGATGTATGTTATTTTTTTCTGTATCGTTCTAATTTTTGTTGTTGTCAGATGGTTCAATTATCAAACAATGATAATTACAATTTAATTTAATTTAATTTTATCGTGATTAATTTACGATATAATTTGGACCGTTTGATAGGAAATAGTTTTTAAATCTCAATTCATAATAAAGGATTAATTTACACATTAACACAACATACACAACATTTAAACTATATCAACTTTCTTAATTAAAAATCTTGAGATAAATTTTATTTTCCGGGTGCGAAATTGGTTGCGAAAGCCCAAGCATTATTGTTAACCGGGTCGGCCAAGTGGTCAGCCAAGTTCTCAATCGGACCCTTACCGGTCACAATCGCTTGTACAAAGAACCCGAACATTGAAAACATAGCCAACCGCCCGTTCTTAATCTCCTTGACCTTCAACTCAGCAAACGCCTCCGGGTCTTCAGCCAGACCCAACGGGTCAAAGCTACCACCCGGGTAAAGCGGGTCGACCACTTCCCCAAGTGGGCCCCCAGCAACACGGTACCCCTCAACCGCACCCATCAAAATAACTTGGCAAGCCCAAATGGCCAAGATACTTTGGGCATGGACCAAACTTGGGTTACCCAAATAATCAAGCCCACCTTCACTAAATATTTGTGAGCCGGCCTTGAACCAGACCGCCTCACCGAACTTAACCCCATTACGGGCCAAGAGCTCCGGAAAAACACAACCCAATGCACCCAACATGGCCCACCTACAATGAATGACCTCAAGCTCACGGTTCTTAGAAAAAGTCTCAGGGTCAGCTGAAAGACCAGCAGTGTCCCAACCATAGTCACCAGGGAATTCCCCAGTCAAGTAGCTTGGGGCCTCACCAGAGAAAGGTCCCAAGTACTTGACACGGTCTGGGCCGTACCATGGGCTCCCTGACGATGATTTGACTGGTTTCGCCTTCCCTCCGGTTTTCCTCATGGTCACCCTTCCTTCTCCTAAAGTTTCTGAGGCAGTCGAGTTCAGCTTGACCGCCTTTCCGGCTAAGGAAGGAGAAGAGAGGGCCATGGTTGAGGATGCCATGTTTGGTTAATTAGTTGGATTAAAATGTGATTAATTAAGATTAATTGTTGAATGTTGATGATTTTAATAATAAACTTTACTAGTATTTATAGGAAAATTGTGTCTTAATCTTATCTAAAGAAAATCAATATCCACATTGTTATTGGCTTTGGCTTATGATATTACATCTTGCTTAGATTTTTTTGGTGTGATTGATTGAAACTTGAAAAAACATTGAAGCCACACAAAATAAACCCAAACATAATTAGCCCCCAGTTCCATACAAATCCTGGATCCACCTCTGCACATAGTCACGTAGTATAAACCATTGAACCGATATTTAGCCTAGTTACATACAAATATAAACCGACTGAAGAAGTGTAGTTACATCAATTAGCAGTCTTTTTGGACTGAAATCGGCTGAACTGGATTGAATAGAACCGAAATGAAGTAATTGGGTCAAAATGAACCTCATTGGACTGAACTGAAGTGAACAAGGTCTTGGTCGTTTAAGTTTATCTAGCCTAGTTACATACAAATATAAACCGACTGAAGAAGTGTAGGTACGTACACCAGTTAGGTTCCGATTTTTTTGACTGAAATCGATTGAACCAGATTGAATAAATTAAACCCGACAAAATGAACCTCACTAGACTGAACTGAGGTGAACAAGATCCTCGTCGTTTAAGTTTATCTTAGGAAATCAATGTGAACATTGTAATTGGCTTAGGATTAGAATGGAGCATGGGTATGTTTTGTTTTGGTATAGACTAGTTAAAGGGTTTGAAGCCACACAAAGTAGTAGTTGCCACTTGCATTTTACACATACATGTATGGATCTTTTGTTTTCTACATTGTCGGATTGTCCTATGGTTAAATCTTTGTATACCACAAGATTTAAGTACAAGCACAACCTATCTTATTCATAACACCCTACCATTACATCCTTGGTTAGCAAATTCATTCGGAATACGTCTTTATTGATTCACGATTCGCGTTTATGGAGTATCTGCTAGGTGTATTTTTAGTAAGTAACCTCGACCACTGGAAGTTACGCTCTTTAGGCTTTAGCCAATGCTGAATACCCGTTCAATGCCTTATACAATTATACTACATACCGCAGGGACGAATCTAGGATTTTTAAGTATGTTACTAGCATGAACTATACAAGACAAAAGTGACTCATCCACTCATACATACATGGCACAATGCAAGTGGGTGGCTTTATTTTTAGTGGCTTCAATTTTTTTTCAAGTTTCAATCACCAAAAATCTAAGCAAGATGTAATATCATAACCCAAAGCCAATAACAATGTGGATATTGATTTTCTTTGAGATAAGATTAAGTGTCACTCTTACTCACATTTTTCATATAAATACACTTACAAACTTTACTATTAAACCATCAACATTCAACAATCACCCTTAACAAATCACATTCCAACCCAACTAGCTAACCAAACATGGCATCCTCAACCATGGCCCTCTCCTCCCCTTCCTTAGCCGGAAAGGCGGTCAAGCTGAACTCTACTGCCTCGGACACTTTAGGAGAAGGAAGGGTGACCATGAGGAAAACCGGAGGGAAGGCGAAGCCAGTCAAATCATCGTCAGGGAGCCCATGGTACGGCCCAGACCGTGTCAAGTACTTGGGACCTTTCTCTGGTGAGGCCCCAAGCTACTTGACTGGGGAATTCCCTGGTGACTATGGCTGGGACACTGCTGGTCTTTCAGCTGACCCTGAGACTTTTTCCAAGAACCGTGAACTTGAGGTTATTCATTGTAGGTGGGCCATGTTGGGTGCATTGGGTTGTGTTTTTCCGGAGCTATTGGCCCGTAATGGGGTTAAGTTCGGTGAGGCGGTCTGGTTCAAGGCCGGCTCACAAATATTTAGTGAAGGTGGGCTTGATTATTTGGGTAACCCAAGTTTGGTCCATGCCCAAAGTATCTTGGCCATTTGGGCTTGTCAAGTTATTTTGATGGGTGCGGTTGAGGGGTACCGTGTTGCGGGTGGCCCACTTGGGGAAGTGGTCGACCCGCTTTACCCGGGTGGTAGCTTTGACCCGTTGGGTCTGGCTGATGACCCGGAGGCGTTCTCTGAGTTGAAGGTTAAGGAGATTAAGAACGGGCGGTTGGCTATGTTTTCAATGTTCGGGTTCTTTGTGCAAGCGATTGTGACCGGTAAGGGTCCGATTGAGAACTTGGCTGACCACTTGGCCGACCCGGTTAACAACAATGCTTGGGCTTTTGCAACCAATTTCGCACCCGGAAAATAAGTTATTATTAGCTCAAAATGTTGAGCATGAATAATGTAAATTATTACTCCTATCAATTATGTAATCTGTTTTTTATTTAATGGTTTTATTACAATTCACGGGATTCGAATTCTGACATGACCTGACCCGACCAAACAACTAACGGTTACATACGAAGTATAACTAAGTGGAGAAAGATTACAATTTTCGAAACGATTTTTCTAACTTGTGTCCAGTAGACATACGTTAATAAACTAATTAAGGGTGATATTACCCAATGATATTATCACGAGAAGTTGAAATATTAAGATTTATTTATCATACTTTACGATATCCATTTTAATCTTACCTTAATCAGGTTATTAACGTGTACCCACGTTGTAAAAAAACCGTTTTCAAAAAGGAGAATTTAATTAAAATCCCATTGAAATCTTGTCAATTAATGTGCAAATAATATGGTCATTAATCTCATAATTATACACTTAATAACATGCATTCTAATTCAAAAAAATGTCAACTTTCCTACATTTTTTTCAAATATTTAACCTTCAAATTAATTACACCAAATAATATGGTCATTAATCATCAACGTTCATACAATTTTTTTTTTTTTTAATTTCTTCAAAAAATTACCCTTTTAAAATCTAAATAAATCTCACTATTTCTTCAAAACTCTCAAAACATAAACTCATAGTTTTTCCTATATTCATTCAAAATCAAAATGTCGGCCGAAAAAGGTAATAACGGCGACAAAAACAACAACAACAACGATGATGATAATAATAATAATAATAATAAGAAGAAGAATAAGAACGAGAATGGTAAAGGAAAAGCGATTAAATTCGAGGAAGTGAAGCCACATCCGGTCATGGAGACGTTATCCGACATTCAATTTTGTATCAATAGTAATCCTCCTTTAGGTACGTTTGTCACGCTCTCACCTCGTAAATTATACTCTGCAACTGTTGTATAATGTGACACAGATAAATAAATATTTCAAAATTTTGAACATAATTATAATTATAACTATAATTACTGCATATAGTAAATTATACTCTTAGACGAAACAGATGAATAATTCTAAATTTCGAACAAAATATAATTATAATTTTTACTCCATATTGTAAATTATACTAGGCTGTAATTGTATAATGCGACACAAATGAATAAATAATTCAAAATTTTGAACATAATATAATTATAATTATAATTACTGGATATTGTAAATTATACTTTGCAACTGTTGTATAACGCGACACAGATGAATAATAATTCTAAATTTCGAACATAATTATATTAATTATAATAATAATTATAATTACTGGATATAGTAAATTATACTCTGCAACTGTTGTATAATGCGACACAGATGGATATTTCTAAATTACAATTGTATGTATTTTTGTGTGATGCAGTCGAGTCGATTCTACTAGGATTTCAACACGCGTTCTTAGCAGTCGGGATCATCAGTCTCGTCTCGTCCATGATCGTACCTAAAATGGGTGGCTCCAACGTATCGTTCTAACCCGACTCTTAATACCTTTTCTCTTTTATATATTACAAGAGTATTTTTTCGCGTTAATACATTCTAAAAAAATACTCCATATTATATATAACTACCGTAAATACGTTGATTTCATGTTTTTTTATATATAAATTTGACTAAATATAATCATTTTTAATATTTTACTACTAAAGAGAGTAATTAAGAGTTAATAAATGTGATTAGTACGAGTATTAAAATAATGAATAATGATAGTCGATAAGCCATTTTGACCGATATTTTGACCACATTTTTCTCTTTTTATTATTATTTTTGCGATATTATATTCCAAAATTTTTTTATATATAACTAACGTAAATATGTTGATTTCGTGTTATCTTTTTTATAAATTCGACTAAATATAATCATTTTTAATATTTTACTACTAAAGAGAGTAATTAAGAGTTAACAAACGTGATTAGTACGAGTATTAAAATAATGAATAATGATGGTCGATAAGCCATTTTGACCACATTTTTCTCTTTTTATTATTAATTTTGCGTTATAATATTCCGAAAATTCTTTATATATAACTAAGGTAAATATGTTCATTTAGTGTTTTTTTTTATAAGTTTGACTAAATATAATCATTTTTAATATTTTACTTTTAAAGAGAGTAATTAAGAGTTAAATAACGCGATTAGTATTAAAATAATGAATAATGATGGTCAACCGACATTTTGACCACATTTTTCTTTTTATATTATTTTTGCGTTACGATATTCCAAAAATTCTTTATATATAACTAACATAAATACGTTGATTTCATGTTAATTTTTTTTAATAAATTCGGTTGAATATAATCTATTTATTTTACAAGTTGGAGTTCAAAAAGTGAAAATATTCCGACATTTTGACCACATTTTTCTCTTTTTATATTATTTTTTGCGTTATAATATTCCAAAAATTCTTTATATATAACTAACGTAAATACGTTGATTTCATGTTAATTTTTTTTAATAAATTCGGTTGAATATAATCTATTTATTTTACAAGTTTGAGTTAAAAAAGTGAAAATATTCCAACATTTTGACCACATTTTTATCTTTTTATATTATTTTTTGCGTTATCTTATTCCAAAAATTCTTTATATATAACTAACGTAAATACGATGATTTTTTATTTATTTATTTATTTATAAGTTCAATTGAATATAATTATAAGTTCGAGTTCAAAAAGTGAAAATATTATTCGTACTAGTTCTCGACCGTGATTAATATATTTATAACAATGAATAATGAAGGTCGACAAGACGAAGGTGATACAACACATGATGTTCGTCTCCGGAATCAACACGTTACTCCAAACATTGATCGGAACTCGTCTACCAATTCTTGTCGGCGCTTCTCACGCTTTCATCATCCCGACCATGACCATTGTACTCGCCTCTCGTTTCTCCATTCTCAACCCTCTCGATCCTCACCAACCGTCGCCTCAACAGGTATATATATATATATATATATATATATATATATATATGACATTTCGACACTTCATTTTAATTAATTTTCTGTCGATTTTATTGTCTTTTCGTGAAATAGTCTGTGACCTGAGTTCGAATCACGTCAGCAATATCTACACAGACATTTTCGACAATTAATTTAATATTTTGTCGATTTTATTGTGTTTTCGTGAAATAATCTGCATGCAGTCATGCATGATTTGAGTTCGAATCACGTCAGCAATATAATCTACGCAGACATTTTCGACACATCATTTAATTTTGTCGATTTTATTATAATTTCATTAAAATAAACGCACTCAATTACTCATGCATGACCTGAGTTCGAATCCTGTTAGCAATATTTTTATATACTATTATTTGCAGAGATTCGCCAGTTCGATGGCAGCGGTACAAGGTTCATTAATGATTTCGTCTGCACTAAAATTATGTCTCGGGTTTTCAGGAATTTGGAGAAACATCGTAAGGTCCGTAAATTAAATATATTCACATCGACTACTCAATTCGTGTATAATAAATTAATAATCATCGAAAAATTATATAAATACATTATATCGACTCAGAATCCTAACAAATTAAATACTTACTAATTATAGATTTCTGAGCCCTTTGTCTATGGCTCTACTCATAACCTTCACCGGTCTCGGCCTCTTTGACCTCGGCTTCCCAACTGTAAGCCTCTCGTTCATTCTGTCTCAGTCATTTATTTACTGTTTATATTATTAACTGTATTTTAATTAAAGTTAAACAAATGACTGACTGATCAATTTAATTAACCCTAATCGCGTTGTAAACATTATTGTTTCAGTTGGCTAATTGCGTCGAGATTGGACTTCCGCAGTTGATCATAATGATATTCTGCTCTCAGGTAAGATAATATTCTCGCTGAACTGAACTGAATGAGGCTGAATTTTGACTGATAAATTTTTTTTTTGATGACAGTATTTATCGACGATTATGAAGACGAAAAACAGGATTTACGAGCAATACTCAATGGCAATATCGACTTTCATTGTATGGATATTCGCTCTGATACTAACGTCTATCGGCGCCTACAATCAAAAACCTCCGAGCACTCAGCTGAGCTGTCGGACCGACCAAGCTGGGCTCATTCGCGAAGCCCCCTGGTCAGATCAATTCACAAACAGACTGTTATTATTGTAATACGTCTAAGTGCGCGCGCTGATTTAATCTGTGTTTTTTTTTCTTTTTACATGTAGGATTTATTTCCCAAGACCATTTCTATGGGGAAAACCTACTTTACACTTAAATGAAGCTTTTCTCATGATACTAGCCGGTATCGTCTCATTAACCGAGGTACATACTGACACCTGCCAAACTGGTCAAACGGGTCTGGTTCCAAGAAATCAGGTTGACTTCTGGTCTGGCCAGGCTGGGCCATTTCGAGTTCAGGTCATTTTCGAGTTTGTTATTTTCAAATTTTTTTAGGAATATCGACTGGTTTGTTGTGATAATTGTAGAGTACCGGCACGTTTATAGCAGCAGCAAGATACGCAAGCGCTACACCGGTTCCTCCATCAGTAATCAGTCGCGGTGTTTTCTGGCTCGTATGTCACGACTCACGACTTTACGAGTTTTTTTTTTTTTTTTTTTTTTTTTTAATTTCTTATTACTATAATTTTTTTAAAAAAAATCTTACATGAACTTTTTTTTTTCTTCAGGGTTTTGGTACATTGTTGAACGGGGTCTTCGGCTCTGTTGTGGGGTCCGCTGCTTCGGTGTAAGACAACTATTTCACCCGTTATAAGTTTACAACAGACAGACAGCTTTCTGTCTACTTAGACAGAAAGCTTTCTATTTGTCTGAAACAGGAATTTGTGAACTGATTGGTTTTTTCCGATGAAACAGAGAAAGCGCGGGCCTACTAGGACTAACTAGAGTCGGAAGTAGACGAGTCGTTCAAATCTCGGCCGGATTCTTGCTGTTTTTCTCGATATTTGGTAAAAAAAAAAAAAATAGTCCGTAATTCAAACCCGATTCAAAATTCATACCAACACTAAAGCGATTTTTAATCTGATTTCTCGAAAAAACAGGTAAACTTGGCGCGTTTTTGGCTTCCGTGCCGTCACCAATCATGGCCGCTTCGTATTGTATTTTCTACGCCTTCGTCGGTACGAACATTTTCAATTTTCATGATAATTTACGTAAAATTGATGAAACGGGATACGTTTAAATTAGAAATATCGTCTGAATTTGTTTTTTTTTTTGTTTTTGCAGCGGCGGCCGGTCTAAATCACCTTCAGTTTTGTAACTTGAATAGTTTTAGGACATTGTTCATACTCGGGTTCTCGTCATTCGCCTCGATTTCCGTGCCACAATACTTTCGGGATTATAAATCGACACCGGGCATAAACCCGTTTCGGATCCATTCTGATACGGTAAGTCCATCACCCGTAGTACACCCGACCGTGTTTTGATCTTTATAGACATTCTGATTCGGTCGCTGATAGACGTGTCAAAATTCGACCCGACCCGTTTCCTAGGGTCGAACCCCCATTTTTTTACCCGCGACCCGTTAAATTAGGGTCAAAAACCCATTTTTTTTACCTACGACCCGTTAAATTCAAAACTCGATACAACCCATTTTCTAGGGTCAAAAAGCCATTTTTTACCTGCGACTCGTTAAATTAGGGTAAAAACTCGACCCGACCCGTTTTCTAGGGTCAAAAACCTATTTTTTTTATCCGCAACCCGTTAGATTAGGGTCAAAATGCGACCCGACCCATTTGGTCAACGAGAATTATTAATATTTATTTATTATATTCGGATTTATAATTAAAAAATTAATGCTCGTACTTTTAAATTACAAATATAAATAAATACTGTATTTAATTAGTTTGATACTCATTAAATAATGAAATAATCATTAAAATATTTTAAAAAATTGATATAAATATTTTTTGAAATATAAAATCATAATTAAAGAGTATAATAATAATATTATGAAAAAAAAATATATTCAATTATTATTTTTACTTAAAAAAGGTAAAAGAAATTAGATGTTCGAAATTATTTCTGACTGCATTTTTTTGTGCAGTTTGGTGGGGCAATGACGATAATCTTTATATCGTCTCCGATGGTGGCTGTGACGGTGAGTATGTTGTTGGATAACACCGTCAATAGCGAGGGATCGACGAGAAACGATAGCGGAAAACCGTGGTGGGAACGGTTCACTACTTTCGGAAAAGAAATCCGAAACGCCGAGTTTTACTCTTTGCCTTGCAAACTCGGGAATTGTTTCCCGTCTTTATAGTCGGAAATCCTATGGAACGGAACGGTCTGTCAGACGATTTACCTTTTATATTATCTGTGAGTAGTATTTTAATCAAAGGTAAAAAACAAACGACTGACTGAAATTAAACGGACCGACTATATTACTTTAATTTTGTCATTAGTATATTGTAGAAGTCATATAATTAAGCATTTTTGATATAATACTCTTCTTATTTCCGTTAATTGTTTACCTTTTATATTATTTAATATTCATGAGATTAACCCCGAGCTCGAGCCTATATATAGTTCGTAGAATTCATCTTAAGTACAAAACAATAAATTTCATCGTGCTTCCTTGTGACAGACGTATCTGTCTTAAGAATAAAATAGCGAAATAAACCTCATTTCTATCATATTCGACACGTTTTAAAATCAAGATATAACTTGTTAATAATTCAGGTACACGGGTTTTGTCTTATCCATCATATTCGACACGTTTTAAGTTTAAGACAGATTTTTCAGGTATGCCGGAATCTTCAAAAAAAAACCCGTTAAACTGACCGGTTGGACCGAAATTTCCATTTTTTTAAAAAAAAAATCCGGTCTTTTGGACCGGTTAGACCGAAATTGTTTCAAATAAATGTAATTCCAGTTTTTTCGATCCAAACCGTTCCGGACCGAAAAAAAACCGGGTTAGGACTGGAACCCAGAATCTCCCAAATTGATAGACCCGAGACCTGGCCAGAATTTTTTATTCCGGTCCGGACTGATCCATTTTTCCGGTCCGGACCCGATTTTTCACACTCCTATATTGTGGACACAAATGACTCGACCATAGACAAAAGTTTACATATGTGAATGAAAGTGGCCCTTAGTTTTTGTGGCTTCAAATTTTTCACCAAAAATCTAAGTAAGATTGTAGGATCATACCCCAAAGCCAATAACAAATGTGGACGTTGATTTTCTAAGATAAGGGTAATGTCCTTATAAATATACTTTAACAAACTTAAGTTTAAAGTCATCAACATTCAACAATTAACCTTAATTAATCATATATTCTAAAGTTTCTAACCCAAAAATGGCATCCTCAACCATGGCCCTCTCTTCACCTTCCTTAGCCGGAAAGGCGGTCAGGCTCAGCCCGACTGCGTCTGAGGTTTTGGGTGAAGGAAGGGTGACCATGAGGAAAACCGGTGGGAAGGCGAAGCAGGTTTCGTCAGGGAGTCCGTGGTACGGCCCTGACAGAGTCAAGTACTTGGGACCTTTCTCTGGTGAGGCCCCGAGTTACTTGACTGGGGAATTCCCTGGGGATTACGGCTGGGACACTGCTGGTCTTTCAGCTGACCCTGAGACTTTTTCTAAGAACCGTGAGCTTGAGGTTATTCATTGTAGGTGGGCCATGTTGGGTGCATTGGGGTGTGTTTTTCCCGAGCTTTTGGCCCGTAATGGGGTTAAGTTTGGTGAGGCGGTCTGGTTCAAGGCCGGCTCACAAATCTTTAGTGAGGGTGGGTTGGACTACTTGGGTAACCCGAGCTTGGTCCATGCCCAAAGTATCTTGGCAATTTGGGCTTGCCAAGTTATTTTGATGGGTGCGGTTGAGGGGTACCGTGTTGCGGGTGGCCCACTTGGAGAAGTGGTCGACCCGCTTTACCCGGGTGGTAGCTTTGACCCGTTGGGTCTGGCTGAAGACCCGGAGGCGTTCGCTGAGTTGAAGGTTAAGGAGATTAAGAACGGGCGGTTGGCTATGTTTTCAATGTTCGGGTTCTTTGTACAAGCGATTGTGACCGGTAAGGGTCCGATTGAGAACTTGGCGGATCACTTGGCCGACCCGGTTAACAACAATGCTTGGGCTTTCGCCACCAATTTCGCACCCGGAAAGTAAACACTAGACTCGATTGCCTTTGTATGAACTTTGTTGGTGTTGTTCTACTTGAGTGTATATTATGCTTTTTAACTTTTAATGAATCAAAATGCTATTAATTCGAAACTTCGTTTTAAATCTTTCAAATAGACGATCTCTCGATAACATTACTACGAAACCTCTCACATAATGTAAACTAATTTAACGTGACACAATTTCTGAAAAGACGTCTCGACGAAAAAAAAGTATTCCCTTCATTTACAAAGTAGCTCATAAAAGTTACTCGATCAGAAAATCGTCTTAAGAAATAATCTAAAATTGGTTCATCGGGATTCATAACGAATCTGTAAAAAGATGAGTCGGTTATCCTCAATGTAGAACGACCTATTGAACTCGTTTTAGATTATGTTTTCGGACCCCCTTTTCTCCAAGATAGCACATATTGTTTCGACTCAACCTCATAAGAGCAAAGCCCATCTAAATAACATCGAATTCACTTACAAAAAAGCCATTACGAAACCTGACTAAACACGTATTCACAACTAAAAAAAATAAGAAAATCAGATATTACAAAGACAGATAGAGAGACTAAAAACCAACTCGGAGGCTGTTGACAGACCTGGACCAGTTAGGTGAGGGTTCGACAAGGTGTAGGGACCGGCAAACCTGACAGACCCGGACCGTACGATCCGGTCCGGTCCACGGATCTCCAAAAACTTGATTGCTGGTCCGGTCCGGTCCAAACTAAAAAAACAAATTCAGTGTATTTTGCCGGTTCGGTATTAAGAGAGTCCGGTCCGGTCCATGTTTCTTTATCAACCGGTCCGATCCGCGGATTTGGATTTTTTGGGTTGCCGATCCGCGGGTCAAGCCGGCCCGGTCCGGGTTTGGACCGGCGAACCGTGTTGTTATGCACCGTCTTCTGACGTATCCAAACCCGACAAAAAAAAACCCAAATCAATTTAAAGCCCAAGCCCAAAACTTAACCCACAAACCCTAACTAAACCTCTACCCCCATAAAACCCTAATCTACCAATATCTTCCCCCATTTCCCATTCAATCTAGGGTTTCCCATAATCTTCAATCTCCGCCGCAGAAATGGGTAATTTTTTCTCGTCCCCATCTTCCCATTTCATCCCTAATTTCAAATTCAATTCGATTTCGATTTCGATTTCGTCATTTCAAATTTGATTTCGATTTGAAAATTGCTGATTTTGATTGTTTTTCCCCAAATTTTCAGCTGATTTTAATTCCATCCCTAATTTTTTCTCGTCCCCATCTTCCGATTTCATCCCTAATTTCAAATTTTACTTTGATTTGAAAATTGCTGATTTTTATTGTTTGTCCCCAAATTTTCAGCTGATTTTGATTCCATCCCTAATTTTTTCTCGTCCCCATCTTCCGATTTCAACCATGAATTCGGTTTCAATTTCGATTTTGATTTGAAAGTTGTTGGTTTTGATTGTTTTCCCCCAATTTTTCAGCTAGAATTAAGGTGCATGAGCTAAGAGAGAAAACAAAGCCAGATTTATTGGCTCAGCTGAAGGATCTCAAAGCTGAATTGGCTCTTCTTCGTGTTGCTAAGGTCACTGGTGGTGCACCCAACAAGCTTTCCAAAATGTAATTTTCTTGATTTTACGATTTCGCAAATTCTTGTTTGTTACGAGTATATGTTCGTAGATAATAAATACTTGACCCGTCACAGATTTTTGACGGATATATTTTATGATTTCAGATATTCATGTGTTATTGGTGATGTGAAAATTTTGATTAGTGATGCATTGAGTTTCTGTAATTTTGGGTTACTGTTAGAATCATATGATATGGTTATGTGATTATATGATTCGAATTGAAATGATAGAGACGAAAATGTGTGTAATTGCATATGTCGGGGCCGAAAGGGGAATATCATTGATGAATTTAGTTGAATGGGGGGTGGATCTTATTTGATGGTGTAGTTATGGTTCGATGAAATTGTGTGGTATTGTGAGGTGAAGTAGTTATAAGATGTGGAAGTATAAACTTGCCCGTGTCGTTGATCGTGTAAATCAAGTCGGTTTACTAGTTATAAGAGTGTTGATGGTGTAGTTATTATTCGATGAAATTGTGTGATATTGTGAGGAGAAGTAGTTATGAGATGTGAAAGTATAAACTTACCTGTGTCGTTGATCGTGTAAATCAAGTTGGTTTACTAGTTATAAGATTGTTGATGGCGTAGTTATGACTCGATGAAATGTAGTTATGAGATGTGAAAGTATGAAGTAGTTATGAGATGTGAAAGTATGGAATTACCCGTGTCTTTGATCTTGTAAATTAAGTCGGTTTAGAGTTGTAAGGGTGTTGTCGTAGTTATGGGATGGGTATTTCTTTTGGTAGATGAAAGTCGTGAATGATAGGGCGAATGGGAATCATTTAATGAAGTTGGTTGTCGAGGTTGAATCACATTTGATGGTGTAGTTATGATTTGATGAATTCGTGTGTTATAGACAGGTGATGTAGTCGTAGCTTATCATGTAAATCAACTCGATATTGTACTTAATAAGGTTGTTTTCATAGATTTCGGAAGTGTATTTGATTGTGTAGTTGTGATTTGATGAATTTGTGATATTGTGAGACGGTGTAGTTATAACATACTGCGTACTAAGATACAAAAGCCTAAAATGACTCTCGTCTTTGATCATGTAACTCAAGTGAATTTACTAGTTACGGAGTAAAACATTATTTCCGAAGGGTAGAGGAAAGACTCTGTGAATAAGAACGATGGAGACAAATTAGTACTATGATAGTACTGTCGGTGTAAATACTGATGATTTGTTGAATTTGTGTGATAACAGTAAGGTGGTGAGACTCGGGATCGCACAAGTGTTGACAGTGATATCTCAGAAACAAAAGTCTGCATTGAGGGAGGCTTACAAGAACAAGAAGTATTTACCTCTTGATCTTCGTCCCAAGAAGACTCGTGCCATTCGCCGCCGTCTCACCAAGCACCAGGTACCCTTTTTTCTCCTTCACCACTACTTCAATCGTGTCTTTACATGTTATTAATGGCTATTTTTGAGATATCCAGACTGTTTTTATGTTTGAAATGACCGGTCTTCTGTGTTACACTCATGTTCAATTTGATTTCGACTTTAAACCCACGTGATTAATGTTCCTGTACATTTGGTTGGAGGTAATATTTGTGATTGTCCCGATTTTCTGAACCAGTGCAGTTGTTTGTATGATTTGTACATCAGTGAATCACAAAAAACCGCTGCAAGATTATCTCGATTATCTCAGATATAGATACGATGATTGACTTTACCTTAACTTCTTTCTGTAACTTTTTGAGTATTTGACAATCGAGATGCTAACCTGCTGCCTGTTTTTGAGATACCCCGACTGTTTTTATGATCGAAATGCCTCTTATTAATATTTGTGATACGGGATTTTTTCAACAGACGATTTTCTGAATCAATACAGTGTCTATTAGGTTTTGTCAACAGATGATGCTGTATAGGTTTTGTACCGCTGAAAGATTATATCGATTATGCCAGATATAGATACGACGATCATTGACGCTCGAGATGCTAACATTCGTGTTTAACTGTCTGCAGGCGTCATTGAAAACCGAGAGGGAAAAGAAGAAGGAAAGGTACTTCCCCATGAGGAAATACGCCATCAAGGTGTAAGGTTTGATTTCGTCGAAGTCGTAAGATCTCTGAAGATTTAGATTTTGTATGTTTTGAGACGCTGCAATTGCTGCATTTCTATCGAGTTTTTGTTCCGAATAGTCCAAATTTAGAAGGATTATTACGACTTTTGTGAGTTTTAGTTTTATGACAACGAACAGCAGTTATGAATCTTATGATCAAGGATTTACGTCACGTTTATGCTTCTTTTACAGTTTTATGTCGAATTTTTGTGTTTGAGGACAATTTTGAATCCTTTCAAGAACAGTCGAAAAATTCTGATTTTGAAGGTTATTATTCATGTTTTTTTGGGTTTTTGGGTCCCGAAATTAAATGGATCCGTATTTGCGCTGAACATACCTCTCGCAAAACAAAATATTTCGTTGAAAAATGAGTCATTTGTTACTCAATAGTCTTTTTAAGCCATAATTTTTTTTATCGAGAAATGTTGGAATCAGTCGAAAAATGTTCAATAATTCATTTTATTTTGGTGTTAGAGAGTTCTAATAATCATTTCTAGCCATTACGTTCCTTTCGACAAGTTTTAGTGAAAAAATATTTGTGTTTGGGAGCAATTTAAATTCTTTCAAAAATAGCCGAAAAAGTCAATTTTGAAAGTTATTCACGTATTTTCGGGCTTTTGAGCCCCGGAATGAAATGGGACTATATTCGCGCTGAATATATCTCTCGCCAAATAAAATACCCATGTGAATTATGAGAGTCATTTGGTACTAAAAAGATTCCTTTTTAAGCCATAAAATTGTTTATCGAGAAATGTCGAAATTAATGGAAACATGTTCTATTCTCTATTTTATATGGTGTCAGAGAGTTCTATTAATCATTTCTAGCCATTACGTTCATATCGACAAGTTTAAGTAAAAAAATATTCGCGTTTGAGAACAATTTTAAATCCTTTCAAAAACTGTCGAAAAAGATCGATTTTGAAGATTATTATCCATGTTTTTTCGGGATTTTGAGTCCCGGAATAAAATGGGACCATATTCGCGCTGAACATACCTCTCGCCAAATAAAATACCCCGGTGAATTATGAGAGTCATTTGGTAATCAATAGAGTTCTTTTAAAGCCATAAAATGGTTTATCGAGAAATGTCGAAATCAGCCGAAACATGTTCAATACTTCATTTCATATCGCGTCAAAGAGTTCTATTAATCATTTCTAGGCATTACGTTCCTACCGACAAGTTTTAGTAAAAAAATATTCGCGTTTGAGAACAATTTTAAATCCTTTCAAAAACAACCGAAAAAGACCGATTTTGAAGGTTATTATTCACGTTTTTTCAGGATTTTGAGTTCCGGAATAAAATGAGACCATATTCGCGCTGAACATACATCTTACCAAATAAAATGCATTGGTAAATTACTAGAATCATTTGGTACTCGATAGTCTATTTTTAAGCCCTAAAATTGTTTATTGAGAAATGCCGAAATCAGTCGAAATATATTCAATAATTCATTTTATATGGTGTCAGAGAGATCTATTAATCATTATTAGCCATTAAGTTCCTATCGACAAGTTTTATTAAAAAAAATATTCGCGTTTGAGAACAATTTTAAATCATTTCAAAAACAACCGAAAATGATCGATTTTGAAGGTTATTATCCACGTTTTTTCGGGATTTTGAGTCCCGTAATAAAATGGGACCATATTTGCGTTGAACATACCTCTCGCCAAATAAAATAACCCAATGAATTATGAGAGTCATTTGCTACTCAATAGAGTCCCTTTTAAGGCATAAAATTGTTTATCGGGAAACGTCAAAATTATGCAAAACATGTTCAATACTCCATTTTATATGGTGTCAGAGAGTTCTATTTATCATTTTAAGCCATTACGTTTCTACGACAAGTTTTAGTAAAAAAATATTCGTGTTTGAGAACAATTTTAAATTCTTTCAAAAACAGTCGAAAAAGACCGATTTTAAAGGTTATTATCCACATTTTTTTAGGATTTTGAGTCCCGAAATAAAATGGGACCATATTCGCGTTGAATATATCTCTCACCAAATAAAACACCCCGGCGATTCATGAGAGTCATTTGGTACTCAATAGAGTCATTTTTAAGGCATAAAATTGTTTATCTATAAACGTCGAAATCATCCAACACTTGTTCAATACTCCATTTTATATCGCATTAAAGAGTTCTATTTATCATTTCTAGCCATTACGTTCCTATCGATAAGTTATAGTAAAAAAATATTTGCGTTTGAGAACAATTTTAAATTCTTTCAAAAACAACCAAAAAAAGACCGATTCTGAAGGTTATTATCCACGTTTTTTCGGGTTTCTGAGTCCGGAAATAAAATGGGACCATATTCACGCTGAACATACCTCTCGCCAAATAAAAATACCCCGGTGAATTATGAGAGTCATTTGGTACCCAATAGAGTCTTCTTCAAGCCCATATCCCATTATTTCGAGTCGAACCAACGATTACTCAACTTGACTCATCAAATTGTCAAACCGAACCAAATTCAAGTTGCTCGTGAACATGCCTATACAATAATTATCGTTATTATTTCCGAATCACGAGATCTCTTTATTGATAAACAAATGATCCATTCATCACTTTTTAATCCAAACAAATCGTTTTTCTTCTACCACTCCGTATAATAATACTCGTACTATATTATACAACGATCATACACAATAATTACCGTAATTTTTTCTTCTTGTCTTCTTTCACTCAACATTTCCAGCGCAAATCTCTTGTCCCATTTTGTGTCCCATTCTGTGTGTCACACCATACACTAGATGACACATCAACTGGTTATGATATTTGTTGCACATTTTATTGATTCGATATGTGATGTGTCATCCAATGTATGATGTGGCACACAGAGTGAGACACAAAAATGGGACAAAAGATCCGCTCTGAAACATTTCCCTGTACTCAATTAACAACTCATTAAACCACAGAATCACGAGATCTCCCTTTTGCTATAGTGTAGTCTCACATTATGACATACTCCATAGATCTGCAAAAATATATGCTGAATTAATCAATCATATTCCCCCACCTCCAAAATCCCACCTTTTTCCCCCACTAAAACCTCACTAAATCTCTCAAAATTCAGCAAAATCAGTGAATTTTTTGAGCAAAAGCTTCAATCTTTAACATTTTGAGCAAATTCAGTGAACTTTTTTGAACTAAAGTTTCAATCTTGAACTAATTTGAGCAAAATCAGTCAACTTTTTGAGCAAATTCAGTGATTTTTTGAGCAAAGTCAGTGATTTTTTGAGCAAAATCACTGTTTTTTTAGCAAAAGTTTCAATCTTGAACATTTTGAGCAAAAAATCAGTGATTTTTTTGAGCAAAAGTTTCAATCTTGAACTATTTTGAGCAAAATCAGTGAAATTTTTGAGCAAATTCAATGATTTTTTGAGCAAAATCACTGTTTTTTTTAACAAAAGTTTCAATCTTGAACTATTTTGAGCAAATTCAGTGATTTTTTGAGCAAAATCACTGTTTTTTTTTTTTTAGCAAAAGTTTCAATCTTGAACTATTTTGAGCAAATTCAGTGAAATTTTTGAGCAAATTCAGTGTTTTTTTGAGCAAAATCATTGAATTTTTTTCCCCAAAAACAGTGAAATTTTTGAACAAAAAAACCCAGATCTCCAAAAAAAACAAAAAAAACATGCTCAAATAATCAAATTCCCACCTCAAAAACCACACTTTTTCCCACTAAAAATCCATCAAAATTTACCCAAATCAGTAATTTTTTTCATCAAAAGTTTCAATCTAGAACTATTTTGAGCAAAATCTCTGAATTTTTTAATCAAAAGTTTCAATCTTGAACTATATTTTGAGCAAAATCAGTAAAAAAAAATTGAGCAAAATCAGTAATTATTTTGATCAAAACTTACCATCTTGAACTATTTTGGGCAAAATCACTGAATTTTTTCAATCAAAAGTTTCAATTTCCCCCAAAATCAGTAATTTTTTCAATCAAAGATTCAATTTTTTCACCCAAAAACAATGAAAACAATGTCATTTACAATGGGTTTAAACCTAATCCTCCTCCTAGCAATGGTAGCAACCAACATCCTCTCATTATACCACCTTTCATCTTCATCTTCATCTTCATCCTCAAAAACCCAGAAAAATCCCCAAATTCCAGTCCCAAACCACCTTCTACGGCAACTCCACACCATACGCGCCACCATCAACCACCTCACGCGCCTCCACCCATCCCCACGCGCCACCAATCTCCCCACCACACCATCCGATCTCGTTACCATATCCCGAATCTCATCAATTTCTAGCTCCTGCCATGATTACCCTGAGTTACTGTACCAGTACATGAATTACACTCTGTTTGAGCTTTGTCCACGTGATGTCCACGTGGCAGAAGCTCTGATTTTACGAGGTTGTCATCCTCTCCCACGTCGCCGCTGTTTCGCTCGTACCCCAGCTAACCCTAGGTCCGCCATTGCCGATTCCAATGTGATCTGGAGTAGTTACCCTAAAGCCAATTGCAGAAGTTTCAAATGTCTAGGGTTAGGGTTTGATCCAATTGGGGTTAATTCAGATGAATTTAGGGTTTATAAATCGGATTTAGACCTAACAATACCGCAATTACTCGACATAGCGAAAAGGGGTGGAGTAGAATTGAGATTAGGGATCGACATTGGAGGTGGGGCCGGGAATTTCGCGTCGAGGATGAAGGAGAAGAATGTGACTATACTGACGACGACATTGAATTTGGGCGTACCGTATAGTGAGGTGAATGCAATGAGAGGGTTAGTAGCGATTCACGTGCCGTTACAGCAGAGAATGCCGGTGTTTGATGGGGTGGTGGATTTGGTACGGTGTGGGCACGGGGTGAATAGATGGATACCGGTCGTGATGCTCGAGTTTTTGGTGTATGATGTCGATAGGGTGTTGAAGGGAGGTGGGTTTTTTTGGGTTGATCATTTTTTTAGTAGGGAAGCGGATTTGGAGACGGTTTATAAGCCGTTGATTGTTGGATTAGGATATAAGATTGTGAAGTGGGCGACCGGGAGTAAAGGGGATTCGAGTGGGGTTAAGAATGGTGAGGTTTATTTGACTGCTTTGTTGCAGAAACCTAAATCCAGATGATGCTGTGATGTGATGCTGCAACTGGAAGTTCAGTTAATCGTGAATCGGTGAGGGCGTACAGTATACAGTCATACTGTGTGTGTTGCATTTGTGCTGTTTTTTAGTTGAATGATTATGATCTAGGTATGATTATGCTGAAATTTCAGTGAATCGTGAATTGCGACAACCATGATTTTGTCGACAGTATACTGTCTGTCTGTTGCATTTGTGGTGTTACAGTTGAATTATTGGCATATAGTAGTATGAGTATGCTGAAATTTCAGTGAATCGTGAAGGGCGTGAAATAATACTGTCTACTGTAGTATCATCGCTAGAATCAGAATGCTATGCTAAGTCTTACCATAATCAGATTTTAGCCGATTTCCTGTCAATTTTTGAAAAATAATGCTTATGTCTATGGTAGTATTGTTGCTAGAATCTGAATGCTATGCCAAATCGGTAAGGGCGTACAGTATACTGTGTGTGTTGCATTTGCGCTGTTACTGTGTGTTCTGCATTGCATTTATACTGTCAGTATGTTGCATTTGTGGTGTTACAGTTGAATTATTGGGATATCGTAGTATGATTATGCTGAAATTTCAGTGAATCGTGAAGGGCGTAAAATAATGCTATGTCTACTGTAGTATTGTCGCTAGAATTAGAATGCTATGCAAGTCTTACCGGAATCAGATTTTACCCGATATCCTGTCAAATTCTGAAAATAATGCTATGCATACTGTAGTATTTTGTTGCTAGAATCTGAATGCTATTGCCAAATCTTACCGGAATCAGATTTTACCTGATATCCTGTCAAATTTCGGAAAATAATGTTATGATCCCGCTTTCTCGAACTTCTCTTACTCGAAATCTGATTTTTTTTTTGCAGATAATGTCGGTCATATATAGGATATCTGGTCTTTTCGGACGCATCTCAGTTCCACGTCTGGCAAAACTTGCAGCCGCCAATAGCATAGTGAAAGTCAAGTCCAGAAGCGATAGATGATAGAATCATAGAAATCGAAGAAGGGGATGTTGGTGAAGGTTAATACCACACGATACTCCCCGATTACCACTGTTAAGTCTCAGAATAAGCTTTGCTATAGTAGAGAGATAGTTCATCATTCATTCTTTTTCTCGTTTTTTTTTTTTTTTTCGTTTGTTGTACTACGAAGTAAATCTTAATATAGCAATTGATTATCCCGTATGATCCGTTTATCCCTTTCACCGTTCATTTCATTCATTCAGACGATATTGCAGTACGGATCTCGGGTGTCACTCGAAATCTATTATGAAAACTACAGTTTGATAAGCGTCATACAGACTGAAAGTACGCGTATAGAGCAAAAAAATACGAGATTACAAGTTCAAACGTAAACGATATTTAGTTAACTATTTGGCAGGTTTGATCCTGAGAAGGTGCGCAAGGTCGAGACTGTCGATTTTCGCAGCTAGTATGAAGTCATTCTCTGTTAGTCCACCTACAGCAATTATGGAGTACGAATCAAGTTACTGTCGATATTGCAGACTTGCAGTCACGACTCACAACCACCGATTGAAGACCATTCCCGAAAGTTTTGATACTTACCAGCAGAATGTGTCCATATATCGATTGTTACATTGTTCCAACCCACGAGGTGGAGATCGGGATGATGGCCTGAAATTGATTAAACCCGAAAATTAAATTAAATGAAACTACTCGTACAGTCTTTGTCTGCAATGTCGCAAGCTAATGAAAGCGGAAATATAGGAGTAATATATACCTTCTGCTTCAGCGACGTCAGCTATGGCCTGGAAGAACTCGAGTCCTTTGGTGAAAGTCTTCACTTTCCACGTGCGACTTAGTCTCAGTTTATCTCCTTCGTTGATTAGTTTCCAATCAGGAACCTAACGGCAAAAACAGGCCAGCAACAGGTAATTACATGGTGACGGGCAATTTTCGTGAAATAATGTAACAGCAGACTTAAACTGCGTCACGAGTGAAAGTAGAAGTAAAAACACGTACCTTAATGATCAGCACATTCGCTAGTTCTTCAGACATCGGACGTAAATCCTTTGAGTTACAAGGAACACATTTCTTCGACACCAAGTCTGTAAAACCCAGAAACGCAGTTTTTCAATAGCTAACGGAGCAAAGTATATCAAAAAGCAAAACGAAAGAACACATGCACAAAGAACATGAAAACAATATTTCACCGAATTCTGACGACTAGTAGGATTATATCATAGTAAGTATTCATCGATCAGTCGGACAACCAAGTCGAGTTTGAGGTGGACGATAAAGACTAGACGACTAGACCCACCTGAAGAAGTGCTGAAGTTTCTAAGTTCACAATGAATCTTCCTAGACTTTGACAGTTGCATATGGTTCTGCAACAATCCATTGACTCGAGAAATTGAGCTGTCATCAAATGAAAAACCAAAAACCGTCTCTCGATCACTCCATGTCTCCAAATGCAGGAAGATGATAACGAAAATTTACCGACTAAGACAGCAGAATTGTTGTCAATTATATCAAATTATAGTACTCGGTGTTGCACTAATTTGAGGGTTAATTGCAGGAATATCAAAACACCATTACCGGTGCCTCAAAGGCTGCCCATTTTCCGCCATAAGACGAATAAATAGTGTCGAGAATTGCATTAAATGGCCAATAACGAAAATTCTGTCGAGAATGGCGTGATTTTGACTACGAAAACATATGATTTTCTTTCTATTTAGATTTTAGATACACGATGTTGTCTGTTCAGAGCTAGCGAAGGTGGCAACGAGTGAAAACTTTTGACTGATTACCGGGAATCATAAGAAACACACACGCGCACACAGAGACGTAGAGCTTTGATATAATTGAGGTCAAGAAGGGCATTCGAACACACATTTTGTTAATTTGTTTCAGAACTTCTAACAATTATGTAATCTATGAGTAAATCTCCATGAAACCGTCTCATAAGAGGAATTCAATTCAACAATCACAGATTCACAGACATGGGTTATGATTATGAACAAATCAACGGAACGAAAAACCCCAAATCTGTAAAAACAAAGAAATGAAGATTATTCACTTTTTTTAATCTCTACGGTAAATATTTTAATCAAAGGTAAACAAATGACAGACACATAAGAGATTAAGAGTCATTCAATTCAACAATTACAGACATGGGTTATGATCAAATCAACCTAACAAAAAAAACCCCAAATTCAATAAAAACACAGAAATGAAGAATTTTCACTTTTCTTAATCTGTACTGTAAATATTTCAATTGAAGGTAAACAAATGACGGAAACGGTAATTCAATTCAACAATCACAGACATGGGTTATGATCAAATCAACAGAAAAAAAATCCCCGAATCAGTAAAAACAAAGAAACGAAGATTATTCACTTGTTCTTAATCTTTGCGGTAAATATTTTAATCAAAGATAAACAAAAGACGGAAACGGTAATTCAATTCAACAATCACAGACATGGGTTATGGGTTATGAACAAATCAAGAGAACTAAAAAAAACCAAATCAGTAAAAACACAGAAATGAAGATTATTCACTTTTTCTTAATCTCTACGGTAAATATTTTAATCAAAGGTAAACAAAAGACCGACACGCAGGAGTAATTCGATTCGATTCGATTCAATTCAATTCAATTCGATAATCACAGACATGGGTTGTGAACAAATCAACAGACAAAAAATCCCCAAATCAGTAAAAACAAAGAAACGAAGATTATTCACCAACCGAACACGCAGGAGTAATTCGATTCGATTCAATTCAATTCGATAATCACAGACATGGGTTATGAACAAATCAAGATAACGAAAATCCCCAAATCAGTAAAAACAAAGAAACGAAGATTATTACCATCCATGAGTTCCAGAAAGATGAATCAATCGAAAAAATTGAGCCTGCAAAAAAAAAATTGATATAATCAGAATGAAAATCAAGGGAATCTGTTAAAAATTTCTAAGTAATTTGATGTAATTAAAGAAGAAAAGATGAACACTTGAGATTTGGAGAGATGAAGAAGACGAAGTGGCAGAAGAATGCGCGACATGATTTGTTACTGTAGTTGTTAGGGGAGTTGCAGTAATGGAGGAGTTAACTCCGGTCCGGTCCGGTTCGTCTTGATCCGGTTCAACCCGATTTAAATCGGGTATCCGAGGTCGACTTTGTATGTACCTACTCGATTTCACGTCCAAATAATAAGAAGTATATACCGTATGTCGATTTTACACTATTAATAGATTTTTGGTCGACGGTGGTATAAGTGTATAACACGTAGAAAATTCTCGGGTGCTCGAGTTTAAACTTACCCGAGGAACATGCCGTGTAATTTCCGGTTCCCGAATCTTGTACGTAGTAGTATTATAGTAATGTACACTTCAACTCGAGCTGTTCGGAAGGTCGTATTAGGTCACGTTTCAGTTTAACTTGATTTTTTTTATATCGTGTCTTGGGTCGCTGACTCGCTTCAGGATGTACACTACTCGATTCCACGCCAAAACAACCCGTGTATATATATATATATATATATATATATATATATATATATATATATATATATATATATATATATATATATATATATATATATATATATATATGGATTACGAGCTTCACGATTCACTGGCTCGCTGCAAAGGAAACGGTTTTTGCTTTTGATTTGAATCACGACTTCGTACAGAGATTACGAGCTTGTGATTCGACCCATGAAGGAAAGGAGATGTTTGAAAGAGTGCCCAACGAACTTCATTTGGAATCGGACAAGTGATGAAGACATTGATGAGGTACGCCAATGGACATCGACACATCGTTTAACCATAAAAATCCCAAAGTGACGAAATTTCATCAGAGAACTTATGGCTCTCAGTAATATAACTGTTGCAGGAAGTAGAATCCTGCTGCAACATTCGGAATACTATAATTCCGAGTGTTCTTAGTATCCATTGTATAATCTTGCAAATTTCAACAGAGAGCAAATTTTCTCGACAGTCGACATTGTATTGGGATCTTGCAGTCAAGTCAGGGTAACATAGACGATAATCAACTGAAAAAATTTCGGACTTCTGGAACAAATTTCAGCAGAATGTTTGACACCTTAGACAGACATGTAGAATCTATGGTGTATTCCCATTTGCCTCACCAACACTTCATTTTACTCGAAAGCAGGACTTTTGTTGCACAAATCGATGCATAGCCGACCCTCGACAGTCGACATTGTACAGGGAGTTGGGACGACCAACGCTTAGCTTGCAGACGAGTCAGGATAACATAGACGATAATAACCTGAGTTTTTTTTTTTTTCCTCGTAAATTTCGTTCTTCTGCAACAAATTTCAACAGAATAATTGATACACTTCTAATTTCTAAAGTACACAACTACACATAAACCAGTTAGTCTCCTTTGACGGATCAAATACTACCCATTTGTATAGAAAAGACAACGCATTAATTTTGTAGTGTTTTGTCTTTTTCTATCTAAACGGATCGTATTTGACCCGTGATAAATTTGTGACGGATAATTCCGTCACAAACAAGAATTTGTGCACATAAACAATATACATAGAATTGTAAGTATCTCAGTGTAAACACTACATCTGAAATGCTGACACAGTTTTTCAGCTTTTGGTCTGTAGTCCATGAAACAAAATCTAAAGAGCAGAACAAAGCAAGGAGCAAAAAGTTCAAAAAAGAGGAACAAGTAATAACATCAACATCAAGTTTTTGCATATGATGAAAACCCAATCATAAGAAACCATAAATAAAATAAAATAAAATATACGAGTACAACATTAGAACCTTAGTCTCAAAAGATTCAGATAACATTAATTATTAATGAAAGCATCAAGTCGTCTCCAAAAAAAAAAAATCATATAAAAAAAGTACGGAGTATACTAGTATAGTGAATAAAAATAAAAAATAATAATAATAATAATAATAATAATACTTCTAATACATAGTTATGAAAAAAAAAAAAAATACTCGTACTTGTAATTAAGAAAAAAAATAGAAAAAATAAGAACTAGTCTCAAATATCTTCAACGACCCGAATTCTCTCCCTCCACGTCATTCTAACTTCTTTAATCTCAAGAAACTTCATATCGTTCTCAATTACTACTCCTATCAAAGCATGTTTAGGTCTTCCTTGACCCAAAGAAATAAAATATAGATATAAAAAGATACAATAAAACAGCTTCCTTTCTCTCTATTGCAAAAAATCCAGCTTCTTTTGGCTAACATGAATCATTATCCGAAATCGTCGAGTCGTCACCAAAAAAAATCATACTATAAAAGAGCATAATTGTAGTAATAGTAAGAAGGAGAATACGAAAAATAATTAAGAAAAAATACATAGTTTCAAGCTCAAAATAAAGGTGAAAGCATTAATAATAATTTATAAAATTAAATATAATATAAAATATAAAAAGAATAAATAAAATAAAATAAAATAAAATAGTTGATAAAGAAACCTTAAAAAAGATTCAAATCCCAAGGGATCAATCTTTTCTTTAGCCTTTTATTTCCAACAAATGAGATAATTAGAGACTCCTCTTTCAAGTTTGGTCATATTCCTTACCTCTCTTCTCCTTTGTCTCTCTTTTCAGCTAGGAAAGGCATACCTACATTCTTCTTATATTCTTTTATTAAGCCCTATACCTCCTTATATATCAAAATGATGGCCAACCAACCATCGATTCTACTACTACTACTAACTATATTTCTCCTATCGAGACTTAGCTTACCTCATCCTCTTGTTGTTGCTGCTACTCGAAAGTTGAAACGATGAATGCAATACAGCTTCATTGCCTGTCGTTCCTGTCATTCCTCCTTTTTCTAGGATTCATTGCAGGTGAATCAATGTTCTTACATCTGTTTACAGTAACATTCAAATTTCGTAAACTAACGAGTAAAAAAAATAGACAGAAGATAGATAATGCAAGTTTGAAAGTTTTCAGGTTCAGGGTTGAGTGCGGAAGTGATCATACCTGCACAAAGATATGAGAGTCGAGAAGGCAAGGTGGTGTATGCAAACTATGTAGACAATACAATGAAGTCAACAACGATGCAGGATACTTATCCGACAATTGTAGGAAGTCCTACCGATGGTGACCCGACGCTAAACCCAAGTCCAATGACACCGACACCAACTACAACAACACCCATGACAGGATCCCCGACTGCACCCACGACAGGCCCTCCAACTATGCCTACCGTGGTGCCACCCCCTACACCTACCATCACTCCTATGCCACCGTCAGGTGGAGGATCCGGAGGTGGCAGTGGTGGTACAGGCGGTGCTGGTTCAGGAGGTGGCGGTGGGGGTATTGGTGGCGGAGGATCTGGTGTTGGTGGTGGCGGATTTGGTGGTGGTGGTGGTGGTGGAGGCGGCGGAGGGGGAGGGGGTTCTTGGTGTGTTGCAAACCCGAGTGCATCAGAAAAGTCATTACAGGTAGGTCTAGACTATGCATGTGGATATGGGGGAGCAGACTGCTCACAAATTCAGCCAGGAGCAAGCTGTTATAACCCCGATACAACCCGAAACCACGCATCGTTTGCTTACAATGCCTATTATCAGAAGAATCCGGTTTCAACTAGTTGTGATTTTGGTGGAACCGCTCAAATTGTCACCACCGATCCAAGTAAGTCATGCTTCTTAGACAGATCGTGTCGTGTTTTCATGTCAGGTCAATATTTGGAAAGTATTAACATATTTATGTTAAAAATGATTTAAAAATTTAGACTAATTTAACAACCAGGTTATTCGTATCGGGTTCGTGTTATGGCACCAGAATCCAAACTCGACCCAATTAAATCTCGTGTCGTGTTCGTGTCGACCTACTTACGTAAACGAGTCATCAAGCCTCACCAGTCACCACCTCTTTTTAAGCTAAACTGCTGAGGGCTAGAAATAATACTAAGAATGATGCATGATTATCAAGATTACATCTGAAATGCATCGAAAGCTCGAAAATATGTTGTTGAAGATAATTTGACTGAAATTACCTGTTTCTTTCCATTGCAGGCTCTGGAAGTTGTCACTTTCCGTCTAAAGGATCGACAAGGTAGATTTCTTTTTATGTTAAATTTTTTTCGAAAAAATTCTCAATCAAAAGCAGAGATGTAACCTGAATGTTTATGTTACAGTCCAACACCTCCATCGCCAACGCCGCCGACCATGCAAACACCACCAACAATGCAATCACCACCGACCATGTCGACTCCACTAAGTCCACCGAGCACGTTGATGCCAGGAACACCGTTTGGGGGAGGATCGGGTTTTGGTCCTGAACCGACAGGAAGCCCTAGCTCGGCAACCACTTATTCTCGACAGTTGTTGCTCTTCATCAGTTCAGCAAGCATGTTCATGTACATTCTGCTAGCAAATCCTGCATAAACAGATACAGAAATAGGACACAGACGAGGAAAAAGTCACGTTCATTGATATAGAGGGAGTATGGTAATACCTAACTTCAAGTCTTCAACGGGCGGAATTTGAAGGCGTCACAGATCGAGCAGAGATCATTGCAGCTTACAAGGACTTTTCAGACTTGTATCATTAGAAGATTCATTTGTCGGACTCTCTAATAATCCGTAGCTCTTGTTAGGCTGGGATATTGCCATTAAAGGCATATAGCAATATAGCATGACATTAAATAGTGATATACTTCCTCCGTCTCATTCATTTGTTTGCCTTCGATTAAAATACGACTCACAATGAATATAAAAGGCAAACAAATGAACGGGACGGAGGGAGTAGATCTTTATACCAGTGTAAATGGTTACTCTTAATTCTGTTTCAACTCTAAATAAACAAACCAGTAGGCTACAGTTCTACTAGATGAAAAAAAACACCTGCAATTTTCACGCAATTTGAGGTGTCCGCCTCAAAATTCATGTCGAGAAATGATCAGATCATACTTCGAAGTAAAAAGAAATGCATCTAAATGAACCAAAAAATGAATCTTTCAGGTGCACTGGAAAAGAAAAGGGCTGATGTAAACTCATAACAAGGAACAACAATTTCCATAATCAAGATTTTACAGCATTTTTTCGAGTCTTGAAAGTTATTGTACATCAAACAACAACAACAACAACAAAGGTAATATTGTACAGGATGTGTCAAAATTACATCGAGATGGCGTGTGTCTCGTGAGTCGTGAGTGTAGCGGTTAGTGATCATGTGTACGATTATGTCAAGTACAGTATACATTATGATTACCCGAGTCAGAGCAGTAAAGCATCCTCGTCTCCATTGTCACTCTCTGTTAGCTGAATATTTGTTTTAGCAGTCATTTTATTCCACTCATTTTCAACGCGAAAGAATATCCATTGAAATCTGCGGAAAATTTCCAGCGCGGTGATTGCAAAAACAGTTAGATAATTATTTCGAAGATGAGCGGAAAGCTTGTACGTCCATGTGCATCGTAGTATCAAGTTGCTTCCAAGCACCCAGCAATAGACCTGAAACTTCCACAGCACTTGTTAAATTGATTGCATTTTCTTTACGTCACTGAAATCTATTCCCCTTGGAACTTCAGAAATCCGGAATAAATATAAAAAACGAGAAAAAATGCAATAGAGATTTATGGTACCCATTTTCGTCCATATAGAAGCTTTGTGCAAATATGAGGCTTCCCAAATTTGAATATCCGAGTGAAACAACTGCATTATACATGCATACGAAGGGTCTATATGAGCATATGTAATCATACAAGTAATTTTCAAACTGACACGGGTTGCAACGATGAAAGTATGAAACTAGGAAAGCACTTCACACTCACAGTTAGATATCTTCCGCTTTTTTTATTCAAATGCGAGGAGTATTTTAGTAAAAGTGAACTTTTAGAGACTAAGAGATAGTAATATATAAACCTCGTCCCAACCTAAATTTGCTCATAATCAAATCTTACCCAAGATAAATACGGAGTATTATACTCCTAATATCATTCACGTCCTACATTTCTACCCAATCTATTTTATGATGGCAAGATATCTAGAGCGAAGGAGACACACCCCTGAATCCCTTATAGTCAAAGGTTGGTGAGATTACGTAACATCATGAACTGCAATGAAAACGAAGTAGCAGCTTAAAATGAAGAACTCTAAATGGTGATTTTTATCATATTACCTCATGTCCCAATCTCGTGTGACATCCCAATAAAAGGAGTAACTTGAGTTTATAACACTTGCGAGCAACCATAATGGTCGGTATATATTTGTCCATTGATCGGGGTATACATGATATTTGAGTGCTGAGAGGAATATAACAGGCATAGCTGTAGAGTATTTTAGAGCTGCAAAAGACACAAGGAAACAAATTACTTCATATCATGGTAAGGATTTGTTGTCAAACCTAACAATCACAACACGGAAAAAGTCTTACTACATCTCATTCAGTCATGGTAGTACACAGCAGCCTAAACTAAGTTGAAATCAAAATTCACTACCGATAAACTAGAACTAAGCCAGAGGACAACCGAGTCATACAAAATGAGTAGTCATATAATAAGTTTTAAGTCTTTGAAGAGACGGTCTCACATATAGATATTGAAAAATTGTGAAGCATCAATAAATAAGGGCAGTATTGTGTGATTTCATGAGTAATTAGCGGGTAATTAGAAAGGTTTAAGAAAAAAAATCTTGTGAGACCAGATCTTTAGATTCTTTGAGTGATAGTAATATCGGGTATCATCGGAATCTACTCCACCTCTTTGATATCTTTGTTTCCGAAAGCAGATACATGTCGTACAACATGCAATTCAGATACTACGTAAGAGATTGTACCACGGCAGCTGAAAGTAAACTAGGGAGACAGGTAAAAAGACGATAATAACCAAGTCATCTAACCATTCATGAGGCTTGGCTTCTCTCCAGTATCCTTGTAGTACCGGAGACATTGAAAAAACCGAAAAAGATATGGTAGAACAAGAACCACAGGAATCGCTATAGAGTGGCTCCCACATACGGAATCATCTTCAAACCAAGCAATGGTAGCAACCTGTGCAGACAAGGATAACCCCATAACTCAAATCCAGTGAAATCTTGTTACGCGGCCAATCAGCTAAGAAAAATGAATGTAACTGAAAAGACTACGATATATCTGCACGATGACCGTGAAACACCATGAAGAGACGTTGAAAATGTGGGGAAAGCCATATTAGAAAATAGAGATGATCTTTTTTCTGATACAAAAGGGGCTGCATATATCCTTGTGCATTTATCGGTGTCGTTATTATCAATTTATGGACTTGTGGCTCAAAAATTATAATGCGACATCGAGGGGAGAGTAAGAGAGAAAGAAATCAAACCTGTCGATGCACCATGCGGCAGACTGAGCGCTCCAAATCAGACATTACCTGCATATATAAGTCTAAATGCACTTAATATATATGTCGAAACAGATGAGCCAAACAAGTAAAATCATATAGCATAATGGATTGTGAATAGTCAAACCGCCGACAAGAGCATAAGATAAAAAATACCTTGGACATGGATGTCAAAATATCAGCCAAAAAGAAGTCAGAAAAAGTTATCGCCTGCATAAACAAGAAGCTACATCAACATCATTCACAAAAACAAATAATTAAATATGTCATTTGAAACAATAATCCTTAAAAAAAAGTACTCGTTGTTGCACGAGCATCTAAAGACACTACAAACTACTAGTAGAAGTGTAGAACTCAGCTACTGATCACTTTTCCTAGGGTCTAATAAACAATCGACCGGAATCCATGTTCGATACTTAATATTCAAGGTAGGTTGTGGCTTATGCATAACCGATGAAGGGAACTATAGTTTGGCAGGAGGAGTCGCTCCATGATTAACATAGCAGTGGTCAACTTTCAGACTCGGTCTTGGACACATGAAAGGGGATAGATATGATAGAAATATCAGTGTTACTTGAGTTAATATCTTTTCTACAATCTACATACCCCATAAAAATCAGCACCATCTTAACCATTAAAGACTAATATAAAAAACATTACATTATTGAAATTCAAGCAAGAGCTTACTTGCCTGTAGAGGAAGAACTATCCTCCAAAGAGTTCTTAGAAAATAGTACCGTGAAGATAAAAAGAAAACGTCAAACGGGAATATCAAGAGCATGATAATGACAACATAAAGAAGAACCTGCAAAGACATTTATACTCAGCCATCAGTATTAAGCTTCCATTAAACAGTCTCAAAATTCAAATTGCAGCCAATGTATACCAATATGACCAATATTAAGTTTTAACCACCAAATCTCAACAAGGTAGACAAATTTCATTCCATTGTTCTTATACTTTCATGACATCCAGTTTGTATTACTCCGTATATATTTAACATGATTATCAATGTTTACGTGTTGGTTTTATTTTTATTTTTCCTGTCGATATATTTAGGAAATATTGTCTAAATTATGTATGTCTTTCATAATAAAAAAGGCTTTAATCAACAAACAAAGCAATTTTGCATGGGTTAACCTGATAAATAAACATAAGCACAAAGATCCAGGACCACCAGGCCATGAAAATGAAATTATACCAGTTTTTGGTCTGACATCAAGACTGACGATGACATCACAGACAGCAGCTATTGATTTCTATCTCCAATAATTTTGACCATGACATGCAAACAAGCTTATAAACTAAGTTACCATCAAATTGATGACTTTGGATCGCAGACTCAATTATTCCCGGCAAATGGTTGAGTGCCTAGGTAGAAACTAACGGGTTGATTGTACGCAATCTAGCATGTTGCTAACAAAACAGAGCGACTCTTTCTAACACACTATGTGAAGAGTTGCATCAAACACGGCCATTTTGCGATAAGAGAAGTGCAATAGATATAGTGAGTTTTACTAATATATTCCATAATAACTCAAAACTTAAGAGTAACAACTCTTCCATTCATTGAAAAATCGGAAAAAAAAAAAGAAAAAAAAAAAAGAAAAAAAAAAGGTAAAAAAGGGACCGAGAAATACTAAACAAAAATGAGAAAACCCCTACTTGTGATACTAAATCATAGAAGAACTGACCAATTAGTAATGGAAATAAATAGCAAAATATATCAAATAAAGGAGGCATCTATTACACTGGTTGAGATGCAGCCAATGCTACTTCTCCGTCCGAGTACAGATAGAGATAGGCTGTCATGCTGGTTGGAACTACAATGGTCATCCAGGTAGCACACTGCATCCAAAACACTATAGTGAACAACTCAAAATTATAAATAACAGATAAAAAAGATACACGGTACGCAGAAAACCCACAGCAATATTAGAAGCTGTAAAAAAGCACTAGATAAGTAGATATAATTGGAGGAGAGCAGCATCATTACCTTCCATATCTCTCCATGAGTTAAATGATTTTGATCAAGATCAAAAATTTTGGTGTAACTGACATTACCCTGAGAAAATACCCATAAATTTATTCCCCAAAGCCATACCATCAAAGTCTGCAAGAAATATTACAAAAATTATCAACTGACACATAACAGATTTCATGTAAAATCGAATGTAAAATAAAACATGACGGATAAACACAACTTAGTCACACTAACCACTAGGAGCAGTGGATTGTAGTACAAAAATGCCTCATACAAAAAAAGTTCTCTCAGATCTGCACTCATTCGCATAACAGAATCCCATCCAATCTGTCAGCCACAGAAAATTTAACATTACGTCAATGTCTCTCATACAATTGTTGGATTATGCTTCGATCAAACCCAAGCTTTTACTATTAAAAAAAAACACCGTAAAAGGAAATATGCAGAAGAAAAATTCACCTTGCAGCAAAACAAGCCCCAGACAATGAACAACAGTACCTATACATAAACAAGTTAGTTGCAAAACTTGAATAGACACATAGAAAGTAAGCAATTGGAGGACATCCCAAACAACACATCAACATAACTTATTTACAGCTAAGTAGAACCAGTTATACGTGTGTGTGACATGTCCAATAGTTATACATTTCCACAGGACACGATATTTTGTGCTAATTACATGAATGTTTTCCACTAATAGCCTTGCCCAACACTCCAACACCATGTCGTGTTTGAAATTCGCTGCCAAATCAGAGCAACATATATTACACAAGTGGACAGCACCTGAATGAAAATATGAGATTGACCAAAAGAAGTCATGTCTCCGAAGTCCAATAGATCAAACAACAAAAGGCTTTAAATAGATACCCCTTCGATTGGTGCACATAACAATATATATTTACAGGAAAAAAAAATGTAGCAAACGCAATACGTGTATCAAAGGCATAAGATACAAACAATACAAGAAAACATAATGAATAAAGAGCAGTTAAAACATGTCAAATGGAGAAAGCACCTTAAATCTCCTCAAAAAAGTTTGTGATGGCATCATCATTGTGCTACCTAGTGGAGACCTAAGACCCTTCATTTCAATACTCTCAGGTAAATAAAGAAGAGTCTCCTCCGAGGAACTGCTTTCACCTAATCACACATATCATGGTAATGTTAGCCATCCATCAACCATATGCATAACAGACAGCTCGGGCTGCTACATGATGCATACTGCTAGAGTTCCATTGTAAAAGTTTAAGTTTCTGTTTTTCACGGTATACTTATAACTATCAATCTTATCTCCTGTCAATGTGATTATCATAATTCATTAGTAAGAAAACTTACATTACAAGAACTAGTACTACTTTCAGTAAACAAGATCAAGAAAAGGGGAATGGTAACACCATGAAGAGAGGACCACTATTCTATCAGCGGTTATTGGACAAAGAAATATACAGTACTACTTCCTCCATTCACTATATTTTTTTACACTTTCCTTTTCCGAGTATACTTTCATTGAGTTCTTAAGTCTTAACACTTCAATTTCGGTAAATAATCAGGTGTAGCATTTAAAGCTTTTCTTCTTCTCTCTACTCATAAGAACTTGGTTTCAAACTGAAAACTGAAAATTTTTGCCCAAATTGTTGTGATGAGGACTGTCTTACACATGAAAACGCACCCCACTCTTTCATTCAATGTCCATTTTTTTACACCTACCATTCATATATGACATGACACCCCAACTACACACCAGTAGTCCTACATTACGAAAATTACAGACGTTGATAGTTTCTACAAGGGTAAATAAAAAATCACTACCTTTCATGTGAAGCTTTTATGAAATTACTACACCGTACCTTTCAAATCATTATTTTTCAAAATTACTACTCCCACTTATTTTTGTCTTTCTTTCCATTTCATTAGTATATGTGAGGAGTATTTTATTGAAACGGGAAGAAAGAAAAGAATGGGAGGGAGAACTAAGTACTCGTAGCTTTTATGGCATTTTGATCAATCTGTACAAGAAAACATAAATATACATACAAGAAAACGTACCAAAAACAGGTCTACTGCCAGACTTCCGAAGATGGGGACTACTACTATTCACAGGTCCCCCAAACATAGCTAGCTTAAAGTGTATATATTTTCAATATTCTTCACAATATAATTGCACTATACCACACCTAATTTCACCTTGAAATCAAAAGAAAAATGCAGCAAATATTAATCAACAAATCAACTCAAAGGGCAAACACATCGCCATTCTAACGGGTATATCCGTCACACGACACAACGTTGTGCCGGGTCTAATATCACCCACATGGGTAGATAAAAACAATTCAAATCAGAATGCTTGGCGAGTGTTAAATGATATTTGACCCCTCACAAATTTGTGATGGATATGCTCGTCACAAACAAGAATTCGTACTTTTTTTTCAATGTCAAAAACACATTGAAAAACCTCTTCTTTTTTTATTTTTCCCAAATCAATCTCCCTTGTGACGGGAATATCCATCACACGTCACAAACCCGTGACGAGTTTAATATCACCCACTGCCACATGGACAAATAAAACAAATCAGAAAGCCTGGGGAGTGTGAAATGATATTTGACAATGTCACAAGTTTGTGACGGATATGCTCGTCACAAACAAGAATTCATACTTTGTTTACTCTACGAATAATCTACTCCTACTTCATTACAAACATGTTTGTGACTGATATTTGACCCGCCACTTAGTTTGTGACGGTATTTTGTGTTTTTTTTTTACTCTACAATAATCTACTCCTACTTCGTTGCAAACAAATTTATGACGGATATTTGTCTTTATCTACCCATATGGATAGATAATTGACCCGTCCCAAGTTTGTCGGACAATAGGATCCATTGCATAAAATTTCCGAAATAGAGATAGCTTGTACTCACTACAATTCTTTGGAATCGCTACATTTACTCTAAATACTCCTCAAAAGGCTTAAAACGTGTAGGGCGGAGGCAGTAGTAGTATGTGATGAGCAAATACAATGCAACTCAACGATCAAAATTACACTACACAAACACAAACACCAATAAACATGCAACTCAACGATCAAAATTCAAACACAGTAAGAATCAAACCTACAACATCGAAGTATTCATTCGTAAAAAAATCGATTCAGTAAGTAAAATTTCCGAAACAGAGATAGCTTATACAGTGATACTCTCTCGGTCACTCCGATTCTGCTACATTTACTCAAATATTCCTCACAAATCTTAAAAAGTGTAACGATTCCGAACAATCGGAAGCAATACATGCAACTCAACGATCAAAATTACACTACACCAACTCAAACTTCAACTATAAAAGCACTGAACATGCAACTCAACGATCAAAATTCAAACACAGTGACTCAGTGATAATCAAACCAACAGTATCGAAGTATTCAATCATAAAAATTGATTCAATTATCGATGAAAAATCGAAGAAAAAGTATACCTAGAATCATCAAGCACGTAGTCAATGATGAAAATTATACTGCAATAATATGTGCATCAGACTTTGCGGAAGCTGAATTCAATCAGTGCATAAACTGTGGAAGTCATGGAATTGGGGGGAAATGAAGTGATTGAAATTGGGGGTTTTAATGAATTAGGGTTAGAGATAATGAGAAATTAATTTAATTAATTTGGGAGGGAAAAGTTGGGGAATTAAAAAAAGGGAGGGGAAAGTCAAAGGTTCGATTGTTCGAAGACGTGAGCACTAAGCATTGTTACAAGAAAAAGAGGATTTCTCGCGTCAGACTGTCTCACAATACAATTATTGTGCGAAATATCGTCCAAAAAAACATGATTTTTCGCGTCATGCTGTCTCACAATACGATCATCGTGTGAAATATCGTCTAAAAAAAACACGATTTCTCGCGTTAGATTGTCTCAATACGATTATCGTCTGAAAAAACACGATTTCTCGCGTTAGACTGTCTCACAATACGATTATCGTGATAAAAAACACGATTTCTCACGTCGAACTGTCTCACAATACGATTATCGTGATAAAAAAACACGATTTCTCACGTCGAACTGTCTCACAATACGATTATCATGAAATATCGTCAAAAAAAAAACATGATTTCTCGCGTCAGACTGTCTCACAATACAATTTTCGTGAAATATCGTCTCACCGGACCGTCTCAAGACCTCATATTTTAAAAATAAAATAAAAAATACTCCTATTTTAATCTAATTAATAATAATAATAATAATAAATAATACAGTAATAATAATAATAATAATTCTCTAATAAAATTCTCCCGTTTATAATAATAAAATAAAAATAATAATAATAATAATAATACTCGGTCTTTTGTATAATGTGTGACGGATTTTGTAATAATGTTGACTTTAATTAATTTAATTAATTGATCTGTTATCAATGACGAATTCACAAATTTTTTTTTTTCTCCCGGGAGACCGATCAAATAATAATAAAGATAATTATAAGTTGAAAATATACAAATTTAATTTAATTTTTTTGCCTAAAAATCAACAAACTACTTACATTTTTCGCCTTTTCGGTACCTCAAGAGCCAAGACATTGATGTAGCGGTAACAAGTTACGATAATAATCGTTGTTGTAATAGAATTTTCACGACGATGATCATTAAGGCCTATAATAATCCCAACTCGTTTGAGAAAACCCGTGATTTTTTCAGTGTAGGACCGTCTTCCAATAATAATCCCGACGACTACAGTCACTGCTCAAAACCAGTTACAGCGATTTAACTGTCACTGCTCAAAACCAGAAGTCGACGGACTGTCAACTGCAACACCCATACTACAGGATATTACAGGGTAATGCAACAGCAACGCCGATACTACAGGATATTATTACAGGGTAATGCAACTGAACACGATGAATGCTATGAAAAGCGACAGTCTAAGGACAGTAAACTCACCAGCGAGCAACCATTTCCGGGAAGACGAGGTGAAATGTTTCAAACATGGATTATTCTGTATTTGACAGTCACAGTGATTTAACTTGTCACTGCTCAAAACCAGAAGCCGACTGACTGTCGACAGAAACACCGCTGCTACAGGATATTACAGGGTAATGCAACAGCAACGCCGATACTACAGGATATTATTACAGGGTAATGCAACAGAAAACGATGAATGCTAGAAAAGCGACAGTCTAAGGACAGTAAACTCACCAACGAGCAACCATTTTCGGGAAGACGAGGTGAAATGTTTCAAACATGAATTATTCTGTATTTGACAGTCACAGTGATTTAACTTGTCACTGCTCAAAACCAGAAGCCGACTGACTGTCGACAGAAACACCGCTGCTACAGGATATTACAGGGTAATGCAACAGCAACGCCGATACTACAGGATATTATTACAGGGTAATGCAACAGAAAACGATGAATGCTAGAAAAGCGACAGTCTAAGGACAGTAAACTCACCAACGAGCAACCATTTTCGGGAAGACGAGGTGAAATGTTTCAAACATGAATTATTCTGTATTTGACAGTAACAGTGATTTAACTGTCACTGCTCAAAACCAGAAGCCGACGGACTGTCGACAGAAACACCGCTGCTACAGGATATTACAGGGTAATGCAACAGAACACGATGAATGTAACAAAAAGCGACAATAATTTCCGGGAAGACGAAAGGTAAATATATGACGATGAAGACCGTCTTCCAATAATAATCCCGCCTAATTCGACAATAACACTAATTCATGTATCGACAGTGATTTAACTGTCATCGCTGAAAACCAGAAAGCCGACAGACTGTCAACAGAATGACAACAGCAACACAGACGGATGTTACAGAAACCGGCAGACAATCAGTAGCCAAATGGATGCAACAGAACACGACAAAAGTCGTGAAAATCGACAATCTAACGGCCAGTAAAGTCACCGGAAAGACGAACGTGAATTATATATGACGATGAAGATGATAATATATTAGTAGTAGTAGTAGATCATGAGTTTCGAGTTCCATGACAATGGTTCTTTTTTCCACTGTACAACAAGACCTTAGAATTAATTACCTTCCAAATTATACACTTTTGTAACCAACCACATTGTCGTAGTCCGAGACCAGACCCATGTCTACGATATGTGCACCCGACAGACACAAACTGAAGAAAAATTAGCGACAGACCGACAGACCAACAGACATGCAAAACGGGAAAAGGGAAAAGAAATAAATGGGCAGGAGACGTGGGCTGCTGCCCCGTTGGGTTCCGGAGCTTTCAAGCAAAAAGATGAGTCCGGAATCCAAAAACACACGGTAGTATAATACACGCCATACGCCAGTCGCCAGTAGTAGTAGTAGTAAGTTAGGAAACGATTTTGGTAGGTAATCGCGGTTACTGTTGTTGTTGGTGGTGTCGGGGTTTTAGGTTTTATTTACTCGAATAAAAGATGGCCGGGTTTCTCCTCTAGACCGTCTTTTCCGTTGCTGTTGTTTCCTGATGATTCGCCTGAATCTGACCCGGTACTTGGACATATCTGGTTGTTCGATCCCAATGACGGCAGATGCTCTTGAACAATCTACACATCAAAAACCCGTTAATATTTTATTTTTATTTTTTATTCCACGAAGAGCGCACTCAGTCGCATGAACGGACCTGCTCGCCATCTTCGGTGCTCTCAGAGTGGAACAATATAGGCCGACAGCGTTTATCTTCGTTCATTAAACTAGAATTTTGGAAGTGAGCGATGAGGGCTGTTCGTCCCTGAATACGAGCGTAAGCCAGGGAAGCGACTTTCTCGCTATTGAACTTTTCCCACTTCTTCCCGTTAAACGCCTACATCACGAGAACAGTTTAGGTCAGTAAAAATGATAAAACCCGAAACCCAAAACCAAAAAAAAAACGGTATGAAGCACAAACCTCGTAAAATGGGATGATATGTGCAGGAGACAGCATATTTATAAACGCGTAACCCACGTTACACTTATTCTGCACAATAGGGGTAACGATTCCTGTCATTAGTTATACGCTACGAATGAAAAAAGGAGAAAACTTGATTTCGTCTGTCTTGTCAGGAAGTTTACCTTGAAATCTATAGGTAAATAAAGGAAATCGTACGTTCCCTTGTGGTTTTCATCTATCGCAGACAGTAACATCTTCGACGTGTACCTGAATGTACAGGAACGAAAGAAAATTATTGAAAAAGCAACACGAGAAACTCAAATATATAGTTGAATTTTCCAGTCGATTAGAACTAAAAGCACGATGATTTCTTACTTGTTTGGGATATTCTTGATCATTAATGTCGTTCTAGCATCGTCACCAGCAGCAATCTTGTCCAAATCGAGCACGAACTGTTTCTTGGCATCGACTTGATTCGAATTCCCTTCCATCCGTCGAGTACGTACACGTTCGGATTCAAGCAACCCCGGATACGGACCGTTCCCAAGAAAAACCGGACTGTGCCGTGGTGACGATGACATCATCCTAAAACTCGGGGAGCTACTCTCGGGCATGGTTCCCGGATGTAACAAACCTCGTGGAGGGCCCACGTTCATCATGTAGTTGCCACCGCCACCAAAGCCAGCGCGGTTCATGTATGACGTATCAGGTGATTCGGGGAAGAACCCGAAATGCCTTTCGAGATGCTGAATGCCAGACGGGGCAGACCCGACGTGGTGCTGGTGGTGATGTTGGGCCGAGCTTAGGTAGGGCGCGTGTCGAGTAGCAAAGGGAAAGCCGCCACCATGGCGGGGCCCGTTTGACATCTGAGGATTCGGGTTTCCGACTGATGAATGTGTTTGCCAAGCACTCGCAGCGGACTTTATATTCTCCGTTCGAGTGGACGGACTACCCCAAAGAAACTGGGGCCCGGACAAGGTCTCGACAGTCGACCCATTAGACGACGATGCACCAAAAGACGACAACTGGCCGCCTAAATTCAGTTCGGGGAAAGAATGTGGGTGCTGTAGATTGACTCGTTTCTCGGGGTTTGAGGTGCCGAACAAGTGTTCGAGATGGCCGCCTCCTCCTCCTCCTCCTCGACCGAGATCTTTGCCGATGGGTGCAAGCCTCGGTGAGCTGGACGACTGAGAATGCAGAATCGATGCCAATCCTGAAAGACTATTAGTCGTAGGGCTCATAGTACGGAAACCAGGAGATCTGCTGAGACTGTGCATAGGGCTGTTATGCTCGACAGGGCTTCCGAACTGCATCCAATTGCCTGGAGGGGAACTGGCAATCGGGGATCCAACATGATGCTGGAAACGAGCTTCCTCGTGTTCACCATCTTGATTCAGTTGCAGCATCAAGCTGGCATGCAATCACGTGAAAATCAGGGTTCATTCACGAACAAGAAGAAAATACTTAGGATAACATCCCGATACATACATTTAACATACTTCGTATTAAAGATTTCAACTTCAAGAAAATAGACTATCAGGAATTAGTACATAAATTCAGAAAAGCGGTAGATCAGGAAATAGATGCTCACTTTCTGCGTGTGCCGCCAGGGCGGCTAGGTTCAAGTTTTATGCGTTTGCCTGCTATGTCGCTCCTGTTCAACGCCCTGAGAGCTGCTTCGGCAGCTCTAACATCATAAAACTCGATAAACTTATGGTGCTTCTTATGTGGGGTCTCCCGTATCTGCGTTTGCAGGAGAAATTAACATCGTAAATTTTTAAGCAAGCCGTAGAATCCTAAGAGCACGAGAAACAAGTAAGGTAAAGAAGGAACGTAAGGGAAAATTAAATTTACCTCTTTAACCTCCCCGTACGCCCCAAAGATTTGACGGAGATCTTCATTTGTGACCGACGGATCCAAATTGAAAACAACCAACGTTCCCTGATTGATGTCCTTTTCCGATGGATTGTCCTGAACATGTCAATGAAAGAGAGCATAAGCAACGATACACTAACAGTAGAGACTGATCAAATTGACGAGAGTACGAGATGTTAAGAAAGTCGGTCATGATACCTTAGGGATAGAAAAGTGTATGTCGAGTTTCCTTCGTCGAAGCGGCTTGTTTTGTAACGCACGCATGGCTGATCTTGCATCGCGGATATCATAGTAGGATATCATCACAAACCCTCTGTGCTTGCATGCAGTATACAGTGTTCGGATGTCACCGTATTGCTACAAGAAAACAGTTTGGAATATGAAAGACACGATATGAAGCAACCCAAACTCAAATTCGATCAATGATGATAAGTTCAGCGAATGATAATTCCGTGTCAATGATGTATACCCGTTTTCTATGAAAATAAGTCTGATAATAAGGTAAAAGCCATTAACCAATTCCGCTTGCTCAACATGCAATTTTTTTTAGACAAAATAATACGATTGTATGAAGAAATTCAAAGCAAGCATCATATCGTAAATACCTCGAAAAGACTCTTCAACTCAGAGTCCTCAACATTACTGTTAATATTACGAACGAACAATGTTCTCGAAGGGTGTTCCCCGTATGGATGTTCTCCTGCAACAGTTCCTACACCATTCGGAGCCCCGAAATGGATCAACCCATTGCCAGTCAAGCCGTCAGAGAGGCTGACCTTTGCAATACCTAAGCTCAAGCTGTCTTGAAGATCGTTTTCCATCTCCATACCTCCCAAGTTCCCGAAAAAATCATTCTCCTCCATATCGTCACCTTGGCTATTCAGTGCAGCAAATTCATAGTCGTTAGCGATATCAGCAAAAAGCTCGTCTTCATCGCCAGGAAGAACAAACCCGACTGTCCGATTCAAGATTTCATCGTCGAGGATATCAGTTTCCTCGACGTCTAGGTTGACCTTATCCAAGGTTGCTGCACCGTCGTCGACAGTCTGACGTGCATTGGCAGCATTGATCACTGCAAGTCAATGAACAACTTTATACCAGGAGACGAAGCAAGAGATCTTACAACATAATATAAACAACATCAGAGGCTTAGTCCCAAAGACCCAAAATATATGAGGTCGCCAAGTCGTCATCCATAAAAATAAAAAGAAAGTCGAACAATAAAATAAAATAAAATAATAATCTTACGTTTTTTGTGAGGAAGAACGGGTAGTGAGCTGGAGAATAAGGAAGCATCGGTCGAGGTATGATATACAGAAGAGGACACGTGAATATTCCATGGACTTGTTCCCGTTTCTCTGGACTTGGACTTACCCGATGAAGGAATGTTCCAAGATCCTAGCGTAATGATCAACCAATCAAAAGAGTTAAATTGATACGAATAGTAAGTTTTAAACAGTCTCAGGTAACCAGAAACCGATAAACTTACCTGAGATGGAATCGTCAGCACGTTGACCCATCTCAGTCGTAGTCTCTGCCAAGTAAGAACGGCAATTAGAGTTCAATCAACACATCAACATAAGTACATAACATTAATTACACTGTCAGTCGAAAAACATTACTCCGTAACAGTTTAGCCTACACGAGCTATTTGAAAGAACAGCGATTAGAAAGGAAACAAATAGTACACGAAATAGAGTTCAATCAACACATCAGCGTTAACATTAATTACATGTTTAACATACACGAGCTATTATTTCGACAAAATAAAGAACAGATTCTGATCTAACTCGAAAGCCTAATGCAATCTGCAAGTAATTCAGCATGCAATCAGAATATCAACGACAAACCCTTGAGACAGACGATCAAAGTGACCAATAAAAACAAGAGCAACCACACATGCAATTCAGAATATCAAATGACAAACCCTAGAGACAGATGATCACAGCGACGGATAACAAGACGAGCAACCACACATGCAATTCGGAATATCAAATGACAAACCCTAGAGACAGATGATCAAGTGACCGATAAAAACACGAGCAACCACACATGCAATTCAGAATATCAAATGACAAACCCTAGAGACAGATGATCAAAACGACCGATAACAAGACGAGCAACCACACATGCAATGAGAAGATCAAATGACAGGTTACGACTTACGACATTAATACAGTTGTGTAAAAGACAGGCCACCTACCACACACAAGAGAATCAGGTTGAATAATTTAGGTTATGCAACTCCTCTAAGAAACAACCAATTAACATAACACAAAGACTAAGACTTGAAGCAATAGACACCCATGTGAACATCCTCTCCATGCTGCCAAAAGTCAAACAACAAGATAACTTAACCACAAAACCTTCCAGCTAAAACAAGATTATCACTTCAAAGGAAGGACAACTAACACTTGTTAAAAACACAAAGTTCGAAATTTATGATTCTTGATCACATTTTTTTACGATCGTTTCACCATCAACCCATCAATGATCATCATGCCTTCTAACTATCAAATTTCGTCAAAAGAACCGATTTTCTTCCGAGAGTCGTAGTACCAAAAAGAATTTGGGGTCGGATAACGTGAATCATTATCTGAAATCGTCAATTTTTTACACTATAACTACCAAGATAACTAATTCAACTTTTCTAACTATAAATTTCATCAAAAGAGCCAATTTTTCCACTATTTTGCAAAAATTAGAACTACCCAGACAATTAATTCAACTATTCTAACTATAAATTTCATCAAAAGAACAAATTTTTCCCCTATTTTGCAAATATAAGAAGTACCCACATAACTAATTCAACTTTTCTAACTATAAATTTAATCAAAAGAACCAATTTTTCCCATGTTTTGCAAAAATTAGAACTACCCAGATAACTAATTTAACTAAATTTCATCAAAAGAAGAATTTTTTCCCCAATTTTGTCAAAACAACAACTACCCAGATAACTAATTCAACTTTTCTAACTATAAATTTCATCGAAAGAACAATTTTTTCCCCAATTTTGTAAAAATAACAACAACCCAGATAATTAATTCAGCTTTTCAAAGTTCAACTTATCAAATTTCATCAAAAAGAACCAATTTTTTAACTACCCAGATAATTAATTCAGCTTTTCAAACTTCAACTCATCAAATTACATCAAAAAGAACAAATTTTTCCCCAATTTTGCAAAAATTAACAACTACCCAGATAATTAAATCAACTTTACTAACTAAAAAACTGATTAAAACCCCCCAAAATCATGACCTAAATTCACTAAAAATTCAACTTTTCCCCCCAAAATTTAATCAATTAGAACTTAATAAATCAACATTACAAATCCAAAATCCAAAATTAAACATAAACCCAGATAAATGCAAGCATGAATGAAGGTAACAGAGAGGGGTGAGTTACCCAAAACGAGTCAACGGACTCGGAAGCTGATGAACTCAGTAAAAAAGTTGGGGGAAGAAAGAGGAGAGCATCAAACATGCAAACAAAACAACATTAACAACACGAAACTCTATGAAAAAAAAACTGCTGATCTTTTTAATTTATTTTTATACAGAGATGAAGATTAAAAAATTTGGAAAAATCAAAATAATTTGGAAATAAATTTATAATAATTAAAAATTATAGAGGAGAGAGACGTGAAGAAAGAGAATTAGTTTTTTTTTTTTTTGGTAATTAAATTAAATTAAATTAATAAAATTGTTGTGTGTGTATTTTTTTTTTGGATTGATTGCTTCCCTCACTAGAATTTGATTTCTTTTGATTAAATTGATTGATTTATTTCTTATGTTGTTTATATATAAATTTCCGTGTCGATGGCGATGGAACTCGTAACCGTAACCGTAATCTAATCGCAACCGCTGATCAAATCGTAAATCTCAAACGTATGTGACGGGTTTATTCTCGTAAAAATAATTTGATAAAACCGAGTTTTTGGGTCAGATTATGATTTACCGAGTTTTTTTTTTTAATCAGGTCTGTGATGATCGAATCAGTAGTTTGCTAGTCGCTAACCAGATCGTAATCTCAAGCGTATGTGACGTGTTTATTCTCGTAAAAATAAATTTGATAAAACCGAGTTTTTGGGTCAGATTATGATTTACCGAGTTTTTTTTTTTAATCAGGTATGTGATGATCAAATCCGTAGTTTGATGGTCGCTAACCAGATCGTAAAACCCGAGGGTATGTGATGGGTTTATTCTCGTGAAAATAATTTGATAAAATCGAGTTTTTGGTCGGATTATGATTTACCCAGTTTTTTTTTATCAGGTTTAAGATGATCGAACCTGTAGTCTACCGGTCAGCGGTCACTTACCAGATTGTAAAACCCGAGGGCATGTGGATGTGACGGATTTAATCTCGGACTCTATTGTCGTATAAATAATTGGATAAAGTATTTAGATCAGATTTTAATTTACGTTTTTTCTTTCATCGTCGATACAAATTCAGGTCATGAATATCACGACTTTGCATTTTTTTATTTTTTTTTTAAACTGACTATCCAATACCACACTCGAACTCGGACTCGTACTCGCTAATCAATCTCGTTAAACACGAGGGTATATATATATGAGTATATGACCGACTTAATCTCACTATCCATTACTCGTACAGTCGTACTCCATATTGTACAAATAATCGAATAAAATTGAATATTCACACAACGATTGTATAGTATAATTTTCAAATAATCGCTTCATACAATAGATTACTCGTGTATTATTATTTTTTTTACTTTTTAATGTACTTTTAATTAATGTCTATTCCTTAAAACAAATTTTTTTCCACCAAAAAAAAACATTTTTTAAAATTTATTATTTATTTATTTATTTTAAAAGGAAAAAAAAGTCTTGTGATTATCACTTCATACAATGAAGTACTATATATATATATATATATATATATTTTTTTTTTAACTTTTCAATGTACTTTTAATTAATGTCTATTTTTTAAAATAATTTTAAAATATATATATATATACATATATATTAATTATTTAATTACTTATTTATTTATTTTATTTATATATTTTTTAAAAAGGAAAAAAGTCTTGTGATTAATCGCTTCATACAATAAAGTATATATTGTTTTTTTTTTTTTTACTTTTTAATGTACTTTTAATTAATGTCTATTTTTTTAAAATAACTTTTTAAAAAATATTTTTATTATTTATTTATTATTTATTATTTATTTATTTTTTAAAAGGAAAAAAAGTCTTGTGATGTATGATTGGAGGAGGACAAGTGGAGTGAAGAGAAGGAAAAATGATTGATGCAGAAAGAAGAGGAGAAGTAGCAGCAGCAGCAGCTGCAGCAGTAGTGCCTATATTAACTCCATTTAAATATCCTTTGGTGTCCGAATTCTTTTTTTTTTTTTTTTTTTTTTTTTTTTTTTGAGTCGGTCTACTGAGAAACCGTTTTTTTATTCGAAAAAAAAAACATAAGAAAAAAAAAAAAATCAAAAATGTCGTAACATAGTGGTTAAGACTAGGTACCCTGTGACAATAGGTCGCAAGTACTATAATGTGTAGGACCCACCAATCCATCATCATGTTAAGAATTCTCTCGTTAACGTTAATGGCTGACTGATTGTTTCTTCATCGTTTTTTGCGTTTTTTGTGTAGATCAGGTCTAGTGAGATACCGACTTTCATTACGTTGGTGAAATACATACAGAGTAAGTAAAAAAAAAAAAAATATTAGTACTGTAGAACCCATTATATGAGAAGTCTCTCGTTAATGTGAACTAGGAATCGTCTTTTCTAACTTTTTCTGCGCTTTTTGAAGGAGTAAACAATAATTAATTAATTAAATAATTAATTAATTTCTTAGTGCTGTTACTTTCATAGATGATTAAAATAAAAATTTGGATAATTATTATTATTACATGACGTATGGATTAGCAAGTTTTACTTTGTAGTACTCCCTCCGGTCACTATTTTTCGTCCCGCTTTCCTTATTTGGTAGGTCTTTATTTTTTGCCCCACTTCTCCACTCTCCTTTTATGTCTTACACTTTTTACCATATTATCCTTCTTCTATCCTTTATTTACAAGAAATGCCATTGAATTCTTACCCTTTAAGCCCCACCATTCATTTATTTACCATTTTATATTAATTATTCACTACATATCAAGGCCCACCATCATTTCCTTACCATTTTATATTAATTCCTTATTTTATGTGCAAAAGGGACCGGGGCAATAAATAATGACCGGAGGGAGTATTTGATTGTGATTTGTGTAAAAATCCAGTTTAAATTCGGATTTGAGTCGGGTAAGATCGATTATAAAGATGGTAAATTTGCAAAATTAAATTTTGAAAAAAAATTCGAGATTTCTGATTAAGTCGAGACTAATTACATTGATTAAGTTTTTATGAATTCTAATATTCCACGCAAAAAAAAATGTTGCTTTTTGTAGTGTTTATGTTCTTCACTTAATTCTAAATATACTCCGTATATGATATCTACCCTTCTAAGTTATAGTAACATTGTTGCTTCTCAATTCCGATTAACGATTTGGTCGACTCTGGTAATACTGTCTCACGTTTTAAAATAATTTTAAAAAAAAAAAAATTAAAAAAATAATCACGTTTTTATCTTCCCGTTCACTTTTGGCACAATTTTTTTTGTAATGAATATAAAATGATAAATTTAGTAAATATTGAGAGTAGAAGGGTAAAATGTGTGTAAATAGGAAAGAATAAATGTATAAAGTGTTGTAAATAGTAAGGGTAGTATGGTAAAAATTATGGATTAAAATGGAAAAAAATAAAATGGGAAGAAAAAAAAAAGTAGCCAAAAAAAGAAATTGGGAAGATAAAAAGAAAATGGAGGAAGTAATAAAAGGGGTTAAAAACATGCTTTAAAATCAGTCATTATCGTGTAATTGATCTAATCGTAAACTTACTGCAAAGATTGTCGCATATGAGAATTATGTCACGAGTCACGACCTACATAGGCCGTATATGGGGCCAAGATTTAGAAAAGAATGCCGTGTCTAACTCGAGAAAAGAACGACTCAATTAGGCAGAATAATAATAATTATAATTATTCCGTAATATTTATGAAAATAATTTTATAGTGTAAGACCAATTATATGCATTTCTTAAATTAATTAACTAATTTATATATAGTTTAATAGTTTAATTTGTATCTTAAATTGTCTCAATTATTTATAAAAAGAAAACCGTGTCTAACTCAAGAAAAGAACGACTCAATTAGGCAGAATAATAATTATAATTATTCCGTAATATTTATGAAAATAATTTTATAGTGTAAGACCAATTATATGAATTTCCATAATTAATTAATTAATTAATTAATTATATATAGTTTAATTTGTGTTTATATCTTAAATTGTCTCAATTATTTAAGTAATTATGATTTGTTTGACATTAGCCGGCAAAGGAATCTCTTTTCCCATTTTACACTTATACACAAACTATACCATATTTATTTATTTATTTAAAAAATAAAAAAAATAAAATATACCATATTTATTTTTTAATTATAAAAAAAAATGTAAAAAAAAAAATTAAATCATGTATTATCCAAAAGTCCTAGACTTAGACTTGGAAGCCGTAAGCAAAGACTTTTTTTTTTTTTTTTTTTAATTAAGATTTGCAAATCATACAAAAAATATATTTTATTTATATTTTTTATACATTAATTAAGAATCGTAGACAAAGTCTAATACAAGTATAATTGTACGTATAAACCAACATAAAATAATCCGATGTGACTGTAAAACCGACTCATATTTGACCTATCGATGTAACAATGCAAATATTTTTCGACAATTTAATTGTCTAAGTAAATCGAAAAAAATGGTGATTATCGAGTCTACATTCTACAATCGTAATGCTTATGAACAACACAAAGTCACAACATAGTCACGAGATCTAAACTCTCGACGTTGGATCTACAATGGCTGACCAACGGCTAATTACAAAACTCGTTATGTAACCATCGTTGTTTTTACTGCAGGTAAAAAAAAAAACGACTGACCAAAACTTGAGTCACCGTCAATCCTTGGACTTCGAATCTAATCTCAATTGTTCCGAATGTGCACATACCACAAAAGGGCTAATCCCTAAGACGAGAATCAAGAGGCGAAACCCGTGTCAACTTCAAGGCACAACAACACACAGGATCAATCGGGAAACTTTGCTATATTAGGTCGCTCTAAAACGAACCATTACAGAAATTTCTACGTCTAGCTCACAGTTGGGGTACGAGAACTTGGGTTAGTTCTCGTTTCTCAGTATTACATCTATTTTAGACAAAAACTAAACGTCAAAGTCGTCATCAAAGTCAAATGAAGACACTATATGCAGTATACACGATGCAATTAGTACACGGTATGTGGCAGATTCTTGTTAGGGAACGTCATTGCTCTACGTTTTTTCAAGGGCGCCAAAACCAAGCAATAGATAGTTCATCAGAGCAGACAGAAATCAGCAATCGCAAAAACAAAATTGAAGAAAGAATCAAATCAAATCAAATTATTCAGTAATTCGCAAAATTTATTAAAGAATGTACCTTTCGACTGACCTGTTCTCTGCACGCAGGCCCAAATTTTCCGCTGATGCTCCATTATGATGATACTTTACGATCTAGCAAGTAGTAACTGAGAGCAGACGTCCTTCAACTGACCTGATCTGCAACGTTCTGCACGCAGGCACAAATTTTCGGTTGATGATCCCTTATGATTATACTTACGAGCTACTGTAGCTAGTAGTAACTGAGAGCAGACGTTCTTCAACTGACCTGTTCTGCACGCAGGCACAAATTTTCGGCTGATGATCCCTTACGACTGTACTTAAGGGCTATTGTAGCTAGTAGCAACTGAGAGCAGATGTCCTTTCAACTGACATGTTCTGCACGCAGGCACAAATTTTCGGCTGATGCTCCAATATGATGACACTTACGAGATAGCTAGTAGTAACTGAGAGCAGGCGTCCTTCAACGGACATGTTCTGCACGCAGGCACAAATTTTCGGCTGATGATCCCTCATGATGACACTTAAGAGCTAGCTAGTAGTACCTGAGAGCGGACGTCCTCTAAGAAATGCTGCTCAATACTTACAAACCCGTCACCATCACTCCGACACCACCACCCTAGGGCCTAGACCCACCATCACTCCGACACCACCACCCTAGGGCCTAGACCCACCATCACTCAGACGACCATCATATTTTAGGTCCTGTACTTTCCGGATGAACGGAGATCAACTGAATTTGAATGAAAAGGGGTTAATGTAACTTAGTTCAATTACTAAGTGCGCTGAATTGACTAAGACGAACTATAATTATACCTTAGCTATCAGGGCGGCCCTCGGGCACTCTCGTCCTCGTTCTCTTAAAAAGACCCTCGATTAAAGTGAAATAAGTCGTCTTATCAAGTTCTACCCCATTTTTAGACGCCTCTTTGTATACCTTCATAGCTTCTTCGTGCCTACCTTCAACACAGAGTCGATCAATCTGCTTTGAAACATCTCTAGAACGTGAACCATTCTCCGAACTGGCCACTCCAGTATCATTCGTTTTCGTTTCAGGTTTTTGGAACTGGTCTACCAACTTCCCGGTTTTGATCATCGATTCCCTGAACTCTTCTGCTTCTGCTATTCTCCCTGCGCTAATCAGAGCATTGAAAACAGCATTGTAAGTGAATTTATTCGGTTCAAACTTGTTATCAACCATTTCTTTCACGAGCTTCAACGCGTCCTCCAGTCTCCCTACCTTGCACAAGCACGTTATCAACGTGTTGTAGGTGACGACATCAACTTCCTTCCCTTTAGAGATCCATGTACGGAAAAACTTAATCGCTTTCTCCACCATCCCATGAGAGCAAAGTCCGTGCAAAAGTACATTACAGGTGTAAACATTCGGCTTAAACGAGTTTTTCTCCACCATTTCGTTGTGGAATCGAAACGCCTCCTCGACTTTACCTTCCAAGCAATAACCATGGACAATGTTGTTACACGTAATCCTATCCGGGGACAGTCCATTTCGTAAAAGTTCATCCAACTTAACAATCGCTTCACCCGTTTTACCTATTCTACACAGTCCTGCAATAAGAGAATTATAAGCTCTAACACTCGGTACAATTCCTTTCTCCTTCATCTCATCCCAAACCTTCGAACCCATCGCCTCATTCTCATTCTTGAAGTATCCGGATATCAAAGCTCCATAGGTCACATCATCGACTACATACCCTAATCTAGACGCGCTACGAAGCAACTCATAAGCCTGGTCAGGTTTCTTCTCGGCGCAAAGGGAATGAATGAAAGTAGTGAGCGTAACAGAATCGATCTTATGCCCCTTCCTACCCATAACCTCCATCATCTTCAACGCCTCACCAAAGTTCCCAACCCTACAATAAGCGGTAATAAAAATATTATACGTCACAGAACTCGGACAAATCCCGTTTTTCTCCATTTCCACCACCACATTACTCGCTTCCAAAATCCGCTTCTCCTTACAAAACCACTTGATCATAATATTGTAAGTGAACTCGTTCTTCTCGACTCCCATCCTACCCATCTCGTCAATCAATCTAAACGCACGGTTTTCATGATCAGCATTCTGATACTTATACCTAAAGCAACCGTCGATCAAAGTATTGTAAGTATACAAATCGGGTTTCAACTCAAACTCACGCATACGTTCCCTCAACCTAAACGCCTCGTCCATGTTACCCTCACGACAGAATCCGACAATCAACATAGTAAAGGTCCTTAAATCAGGGAGGAAATCGTTTTTCACAATCAAATCGAAAACATTCAAACCCGCTTTCATCCAACCCATTCGACAATACCCGTCAATCAAAATGTTGTAAGTTTTGAGATCGGGAACAAGAACCCTAGTTTTCTTCATATCAGCTAACAAATCCCTAACTGCATTGAACTTACCTTTCCTACACAAACAATCAAGTATAGTATTATAAGTTACGATATTCGGCGAACAGCTCAAATCCCTCATAAACCCTAACATATCCATGGCTTCCCTAACCCTAAATTGCGAACAATACGCTCTAATCAAAATCGAAAACGTTACGACATTTGGGGTGATTCCAAGTTCAATCATATCATCAAAGATTTTCTTACAACAATCAAGAACAGATGAATCAGAGGAGGAGGATTTCACCTTGACCTTGATCATGGAATTGAGGAGGGAGTTGCAGGTGCGCAAATCAGGGGGGAGTTTGAGGCGTTTCATCTGATTGAAAACGTCGAACCCAAAATTAGGGTTTCCGGCATAGGAGTAGGCGACAATGGAGGTGTCGAGGAGGTCACGGTGTTGATTGGAAATGGAGCGCTGAAGGTGGAGGAGGTGATTGTAGAGTGTGTTATCGTAATCGGTGGCGATGAAGGTGACGATGCGAGCTCTTGCAACTCCCAATTTCTTGGAATTGAACAATGGCGGAAGGAGGTTTAGGAGAGAGGACAGAGATGATGACGATGATGACGTCATTGAAGGGTTTATCGCGGGTTTCGCCATTGTTGATTTGATCAAGCTTTTTGGGGGTTTAGGGTTTAAGGTCAGCTTCGGTCAGGTTACTTCTCACTCAAGCAACCAAATCGGCTTTGCTTTGGATCGGATAGGTTACTTCTCACTCAAGCAACCAAATCGACTTTGCTTTGGATCGGATTGAATCATTTCGGATTTATTAATTTTCAATTTTTTTTAGAGATATGCAATAATAACAATTGCACCAATTTCGCGTAACGTTGAGTCAAACTCGGGTCTTATAATAAGATTCGCGTCAGTTTCGCATTAGGTTGGATCAAACTCGGATATTCAGTTAAGGTGTCGAGTCAAGTTTGGATCGAGACAAACAAATTCATGGTTTTTCTACTAACATCGACTCGTTCGATATAATAACATTCGGATCTGTTCTAACTTCTAACGATAATAACATTCGTGTCAATTTTGCGTTAGGTTGGGTGACACTCGGGTCTTCAGTTAGGATGTCAAGTCAGGTTTGGATCGGCTAAAACAAATTCAGGGTTGTTCTTCAAATTCTTTTACAAACGTCGACCCATTTGCTATAATAACATTCGGGTCAGTTCTACATTAGATCAATCAATTCGAGTTATGTGTCGGGATTCATTCAGGTGTCGGGTTAGTTTACATAAACTACAAATGTACGGCTGACATCGCTACTTGATTCCGTGTTTTGTTTAACCGACGGCTAGCTTTTCGTTTAACCTAAGGTGCCGACTATAGCAAAACCAAAGAATTATCATCGCTTCTTAGATTAACTATTTCGCACGCAATTTTAATGCTACGTAAAATTTGACAGCACTTCCCTTGTAAATTTACATTTCCAAGCTAAAACAAAACCTGCAAAATCTGATATCAATCAATCACAATTCACAACGCAAAAAAACCAAGAAACGATCTTCCGAACAATCCATCCAAAACATATATGGAGTCCGAGCATTAATCCAAAAAAATACGGAGTATCAGCCAATCCACCAGTATGACCCTCGTCATTTCATCGATCTCCGGTCGAGATGTTATGTAGTCATGAGGCAAACATTTGTTCCGAAGCCAAAAATAAAAGTTTGGGTTCAAGGAAAAACAGTGACTTAATAAGTTATAAATGCACTTTCAGGCAAAAACAATACAAAAACAGGCGATTTATTTGAGGTGATCGGCTGATCACAATAAGTTCTGGTTCCGGCTTTCTTTGCTGGTTGTTTTGGGACGAGTCTCGGCTTTTCAGCAACGTAAACACCACGTGTCTGAATGTAGGAGTCAGAAACAGGAAGAGCATACACAAATACTTGTACATGAGACCGATTCATACAAGACTCACTAAAAGACGACCTAAATTACCGTCATTATGAAAACCTGAAATACGAAGTAATTAATTAAAATAAAAGATGTTAAAGAGTTTTTTTTTTTTTTTGTTTTTTTTTTGTTTCTCTCAGATCTGGAAAGAAGAACCAATCATCACAGAGAAACGGAAATTGATAACTAAATAAAAACACGGCAACAATTAGCAATTGCCGCCTTCTCGTTTTTACTAGGGTTGCATATGCTGTCATAGCTAAATGCCGCCAAACCAATAAAAACGGGGTGGCAAAAACTAAGCTACCGGTCAATTTTATTTATCAATTTACTCGAGCAAGTACACCCAAAGGGTACCTTTCACTTTTGGACACTATTCACAAGTTCACAACTCACAAGTCACAACTAAAGATACTCCCTTTGTCCCGATGAATTGTTTGCCTTTACTTTTGTCACAAAGGGGAAGAGGTCCAATAATGAGGTGACATGTGGAACCAAACTCGTGAGTATATTCCAAAAATAGAAAGGCAAAGAATTCATTGAGATGTCCCAATATGGAATAGGCAAACAATTCATTAGAACAGAAGGAGTAATCTTTAATATTCTCGACAATCTATAAGAGAAAATATAGTCACGTAAGAACTTGATTGTACCCTTAGGATATGAATGGAGGGAGTAGTTAAAAACACGGCAACAGTTAGAAATTGCCTCCATCTCGTTTTTTACTAGGGTGGCATATGTTGTTGGGTAAATGCTGCCAAAACCAGTAAAAACGGGGTGGCAAAAACTAAGCTACCAGTCGTTTTTATTCATCAATTACCTCAAGCAACTGCTGCATTCATCGGAATATCGGACAACAAAGATCATCAGAGATTCAGAGATTCAGAGCCTTAGTCTCAAAACGATGTGGGTTCCGATAGCTTGAATCAGAATATTAGAACCTGCATACAATTATACGAAAGGGTCATTATTATGGCACAGACGGTCTCACGACACAATTATTACTGTGAGAGGGTCTCATATTGACATGATGAAGTCGAAACATGATGAAAGAATGAAATTTTACCTGGAGGGAATAATTAAAGAAAATGGCGACTGATGATTTGCAGAAGCCCAACACTTCTTTAGGTGTCGATATAGATTAGATTTCAACGTGAGTACGAAGTACACGTTTAGATTTTTCTCTCAGATCTGGAAAGAACAAATCATCACAGAGAAACTGAAATTGATAAATAAAAACACGGCAACAATTAGAAATTGCCTCCGTCTCGTTTTTACTAGGGTGGCATATGTTGTTGGGTAAATGCCGCCAAAACCAGTAAAATCGGGGTGGCAAAAACTAAGCTACCAGTCGTTTTTATTCATCAATTACCTCAAGCAACTGCTGAATTCATCAGAATATCGGACAAGGATCATCAGAGATTCAGAACAGTGTTACCAGATTCGCAGTTCGCCAGCACGATTTCCGAACTAGTTCGCCCGATTTACGAATTAGTTTGTTCGCGAACTAATTCACCATCACCAATGAACAGAATTTTGAAATAGAAATTGCTCAATCAATCAAGCATGAAAACAACAAAAATCAATCCGAAACAAATACTATTACCTTGACTCCCTAAAAGGCAAAGAGTTTAAACTGATGAGCCCATGAAATGAACCAGAAGTAGGAGAAAAATCTTCAGAGTTTCGACTTTCGACTTTCAAACACCACGAAACTTTTCAATTTTTTCGAGGAAGATGAGGAGGAGGAGGATGATAAGCGAGGAGGAAATAAAGATGATATATTAGGAGGAGGAATAGGTTGATTTCAATTTTTTCATTTTCAATTTTCAATTTTTTTTAGGTTGATTAGGAGGAGGAAGATGAAAGATGTAGCACTGCAGGCTGTCACCAACTCTGCCCACAGAGTCATAGATTCAGAACCTGCATACAACTATACGAAAGGGTCATTATTATGGCACAAATTCTCATATGAGACGACCTCATGATACAATTACCGTGAGAGGGTCTCATACTAGTAATCTCTTTCTATGTGAGAGGTCTCACATTTACATGATGAAGTCGAAACATGATGAAAGAATGAAATTTTACCTGGAGGCGATTGATGATTTGCAGAAGACCAACACTTCTTCAGGCAAAGCGAGTACGGGTACCAAGTTTAGATTTCTCTCAGATCTGGAAAGAACCGATCATCACAGAGAAACTGAAATTGTTAACTAAAAACACGGCAACATTTAGAAATTGCCACCGCATCGTTTTTACTAGGGTGACACATGCTGTTATAGCTAAACGCCGCCAAACCAGTAAAATCGGGGTGGCAAAAACTAAGCTACCATTAAAAACACGGCAACAATTAGAAATTGCCTTCATCTCGTTTTTACTAGGGTGGCATATGGTGTTATAGCCAAATGCCGCCAAACCAGTAAAAGCGGGATGGCAAAAACTAAGCTACCAAGCGTTTTTACTCATCAATTTCCTCAAGCAAGAGCCGAATTAATCATATCATATTTCCTCCAGTTTTCTTTTATCTTCCCACTTTTTAATAATTGGGTGGGGTAATATCGGAACAACAAAGAACAGGGCATTAGTCCCAAAAAGATTTGGGGTCTGCTAACGTGAATCAGAATATCAGAACCTGCATAAAATTATAAGCAAAGTGTTAACAGCTAATGCATTATTATTATGGCACAAATTCTCATCAGAGATGGTCTCACGATACGAATACAGTGAGACGGTCACATATTAGTAACCTTTTTCTATGTGAGAGGTCTCACAATATCCGTCTCATGTTGGACACGACACGACAAGACACGGGTACGGGTACGGGAACGGGAACAGAATTCGAAGGACAATGGACAGTTCATTTTGTGACCAGATGAAATATTAACCCGAAAATACATGGAATTGAAGATTTTTTTTTGCAGAAGATTAGGCCGAGATTAAGGATGGTAAAGGTAGTGTATGATGCAGAGCAAGCAAGACCGTGTAACTGAAATAGTCTTAACCAGGGTTTTGAAATACTAAATTTTGATACTCGGTTTAATAAAGTACTTGCAGAAGTAGAGAAATGATGGGGTGAGGTTGAATGAATGAATTCCGGAAGTTAAGGTGATAAAGACGAAACATGATGATAGAATGAAATTTACCTGAATGGAATAATTAGAGAAAATGGCGATCAATGATTTGCAGAAGACCAACACTTCTTCAGGTGTTGGTTTAGTTTAGATTTCTCTCAGATCTGGAAAGAAGAACCAATCATCACAGAGAAATAAAATTGACAACTAAAAACACGGCAACAATTAGAAATTGCCTCCGTCTCGTTTTTACTAGGGTGGCATATGCTGCCAAACCAATAAAAGCGGGGTGGCAAAATCTAAGCTACCAGTCGTCTTTATTCATCAATTTCCTCGAGCAAGAGATCAAAAACACGGCAACAATTAGAAATTGCTTCCCTCTCATTTTTACTAGGGTGGCATATGCTGTTAGCTAAATGCCGCCAAACCAGTAAAAGCTAGGTGGCAAAAATGGAAAATAGGATTATACCACGGGTTGTACGTATACTTTCTGAGCTTATACAAGTTTCTGAGCCGAGTCGTAAGTTTTTGAGGAAAATATTTATGTGATTTAGCTCGAAAACTTTACAATAGAGCTCAGAAAATTTACAAAAAAACTCAAAAACTCGGTGATAGCACTTAAAATCACAAAAAACTATGCACAACTGGTTGTATAATGCTCATTGGTAAAAGCGAGGTGGCAAAAACAAAGCTACAATTAACACGGCAACAATTAGAAATTGCCCCCGTCTCATTTTTACTAGGGTGGCACATGCTGATATAGCTAAATGCCGCCAAACCAGTAAAAGCGGGGTGGCAAAAACTAAGCTACCAGTCGTTTTTATAGCAAGTGCTGAATTCATCATAATATCTTTTGAATAAGAATATCGGACAACAAAGAACATCAGAGCCTTGGTCCCAAAAAGATTTGGGGTCGGGTAACATGAATTAGATCATCGGAACCTGCATAAATTATACACAAGTGTTAAGAGCAAATGCATAATTATTATGGCACAAATTCTCATCTGAGACGGTCTCACGATAAGGTTACTGTGAGACGGTCTCATATTAGTAACCTCTTTCTATGCGATGAAGTTGAAACATGATGAAAGAATGAAATTTACCGGGAGGGAATAATCAAAGAAAAATGGCGATCCGTGATTTGCAGAAGACCAACACTTCTGGTGTTGAATTAGTTTAGATTTCTCTCAGATATGGAAAGAAGAACCAATCATCACAGAGAAATTAAAACTGATAACTAAAAACACGGCAACAATTAGAAATTGCCTCCGTCTCGTTTTACTAGGGTGGCATATGCTGTTGCAGCTCAATGCCGCCAAACCAGTAAAAGCGAGGAGGCAAAAACTAAGCTACCAGTCGTTTTTTATTTATCGATTTCCTCAAGCAAGTGCCGAATTCATCATAATCTTTCGAGTCAGAATATCGGAACCTGCATAAAATTATACACAAGAGTTAAGACAAATACATCACTATTATAGGTATGACATGACATGAAACAGGTACGCGAAGGGTTATAGTGGTGCTAAAGCAGAATTGCAGGGGAAAAAACAGAAATAGCTTTGAAAGAAGAGTACAAGACAAAAAAAAACAAGTCGAGGATTTCAAGCCTAGCGTAGCCTAATTCGAAGAAAAATGGACACTTCAGTTTGCGACCAGATATAATTTTAAAGAAAAGGGCGAATCAAATTTTTATATACTGAAAAATGCAACAAAAGTTTGTTGCCTTGAATGGAAAAAGTCATAAGCAAGTGATTAATTGAAAGAGAATGAATGATTAAACAGGTAGAAGTGTGATTGATCGATTAGAGTGAACTCAAAGGATGCATCGGCTATTGATTACCTCGAGAAAATCAAAATGGTATTTGCAGAAATAGAGAAATGATGGGGATGAAGTTGAACAAATGAATTTGGGAAATAAAGGAGATGAAGTCGAAACATGATGATTTAAGAATGAAGATTACCTGGAGGAAATTTAAACCTTGTCTTTACCTCCTCCGCCATAGTTTCCAATTTCTAAGTCAACATTCACCACAAGTACAGAAGACAGAACAAACAAGAATAAGTGTGAAGTGAGTGAATCAGTGAAGCCATTAAGCCAACAGCAAGTCTCAAGTCTCAAGTCTCAAGTCTCAACTCCAACCAATCATCACAGAGAAATAAATTTGATAACTAAAAAAACGGCAACAATTAGAAATTGCCTCCGTCTCGCCTTTACTAGGGTGGCATAAGCTGTTATACCTAAATGCCGCCAAACCAATAAAAGCGGGGTGGCAAAAACTAAGCTACCATTAAAAACACGGCAACAATTAGTAATTGCCGCCATCTCATTTTTACTAGGGTGGCATGAGCTGTTATACCTAAATGCCGCCAAACCAATAAAAGCGGGGTGGCAAAAACTAAGCTACCGGTCGTTTTTATTTATCAATTTCCTACAGCAAGTGATTAAAAAAAACACGGCAACGATTAGAAAATGCCTCCATCTCGTTTTTACTAGGGTGGCATATGTTGCTAGCAGCAAATGCCGCCAAACCAGTAAACGCGAGGTGGCAAAAACTAAGCTTACCAGCCGTTTTTATTCATCAACCTTAGTCGTGATAACTCATCAATTAAAACAAGAATAGAAGCTGCAACTGACATTAAACAATTATGAACCAACAAAACCAATTAAAGTTGAACCTTGTTTCAAAGATCCGGCGACAATAGAGTTGATATGCAGAATCAAAGAGTCGATTTTTTTTTTTTTTTTTTGCTTTGAACACTCAAGCAGTGAGGCGGATGGGACGAATAGGGTTCTTGTGTTTTGTTCTTGTTAAGTCTGATAAAAATTGCCATCCTCTCGTTTTTACCGGGGTGGCATATGTTGTTAGAAAATGCCGCCAAACCAGTAAAACTGGGGTGGCAAAAACAAGTTACCAGACTTTTTTTTCATCATTTTCCTCAAGCAAGTACGAGTAATAAAAACCACGGCAACAATTAGAAATTGCCTCCATCTCGTTTTTACTAGGGTGGCATATGTTGTTAGGTAAATGCCGCCAAACCAGTAAAAGCGGGGCGGCAAAAACTAAGTTTTGGCAAAAGCCTAAGTTTCTCTCAGATCTGGAAAGAAGAAACAATCATCACAGAGAAATTAAAACTGACAACAAAAACACGGCAACAATTAGAAATTGCCTCCATCTCGTTTTTACTAGGGTGGCATATGCAGCTATAGCTCAATGCCGCCAAACCAGTACAAGCGGGGTGGCAAAACTAAGCTACCAGTCGTTTTTATTTCTCAATTTACTCGAGCAACAAAACTAAGTAAAGTTGAACCTTGTTTCAAAGATCCGGCTGAATCAAAGCTTCAATTTTATTTTATTTTATTCATATTGGCTGACCCCAAGATGAAGTTGCGGGTCATTAAATGATGTTCTCAACACAATTTTCATCTTGGGTCATTCGGAGACAACCTCTTTGTGTTGCTAAGAGTCTAACACAAGGGTAAGGCTGCGTACATCGACCCCCCTTACCGGGCCCTAGGGTAATGTTTTTTTTGTTAGCCGACCCCAAATATTTGGGACTAAGGCTCTAGTGTTGTTGTTGTTGTTGTTGTTGTTGTCGTTGTGAGCACTCAAGCAAGAAAGGACGAAGGCTGATAAGTTTTCTTTAGGGTTCTTGTGTTTTGTTCTTGTTAAGCCTGGTAGAAATCGCCATCCTCTCGTTTTTAATAGGGTGGCATATGCTGTTAGCTAAATGCCGCCAAACCAATAAAAACGGAGGGGCAAAAACTAAGCTCACAATCGTTTTTATTTATAAGCAAGCAATAAAAAACACGGCAACAATTAGAAATTTCCCCCAACTCGTTTTTACTAGGGTGGCATATGCTGTTATAGCTAAATGCCGCCAAACCAGTAAAAACGGAGTGGCAAAAACTAAGCTACCCGTTGTTTTCTATTAATCATTTTCCTCAAGCAAGTAATACATACCAATGACTCAATGAGTAGATTATACAACCAGTTGTACATAGTTCTATGTACAACTTTTTCTGCGATTTTGAGTGTTATCACAAAGTTTCTGAGATTTGCCGTAAATGAGCTTTAGTGTAAAGTTGTCAAGCTAAATCAGCTCAAAATCTTGTATAAGCTCAATAAGTATAGACACAAGTTGAACAACATCGAGGTGGTTCTACTGGCGGTGTAATACTACTCTGTATTTTCCAATAGAAAACACAGTAACAATTAGAAACTGCCTCCGTCTCGTTTTTACTAGGGTGGCATATGCTGTTATAGCTGAATCCCGACAAACCAGTAAAAGCGGGGTGGCAAAAACTACGCTACTGTTAAAAACACGGCAACAATTAGAAATTGCCACCGTCTCGTTTTTACTAGGGTGACACTTGCTGTCTCAGCTGAATGCCGCCAAACCAGTAAAAGCGGGATGGCAAAAACTACGCTATTCATCGATTTCCTCAAGAAGTGCCGAATTCATCATAATATCTTCCGAATCAGGAATTGAAGCCTTGATTCAGCAGTACGGGGTGGCGACCAATGAGTAGATTATACAACTAGTTTTATGATTTTGAGTGCTATCACAAAGTTTTCGAGCTAGATCACATAAATGTTTAAGCTCAAAAACTTACAACTTGTATAAGCTCAAAAACTTGTACTCCCTCCGTTTCTATGATATCTTCCACCTTAAAAGTGGCACATTTTTTAAGAAAAACAATAAAATAAGTAAAAGTAGAGAAGGAGTAAAGTAAGGGGGCCACTAGGTAAGAGAAAAGTGTGATAGAAAAAAGGAAACTGGAAGAAATCAAAGAAATGGTTGAAAAAAGAAATATGGAAGATATCAATGAAACAGAGGGAGTATAATACTATTTTCCGGTGGCAACAATTAGTAATTGCCGCCATCTCGTGTTTACTAGGGTGGCATATGCTGTTATAGCTAAATGCCGCCAAACCAATAACACGGGGTGGCAAAAACTAAGCTACCAGCCCTTTTTATCCATCAATTTCTTCACGCAAGTCATTAAAAATACGGCAACAAATAGAAATTGCCTCCGTCTCGTTTTTACTAGGGTGGCATATGCTGTTATAGCTAAATGCCGCCAAACCAGTAAAATCGGGGTGGCAAATACTAAGCTACCGGTCGTTTTTATCTAACCATTTCTCAACCAACTGCCGAATTCATCAGAATATCTTTCGAATCAGAATATCGGAACCTGCATAAAATTATACACAGGTGTTAAAGACGACTACATCATTATTGTAAGTATGACAAAACATTACACGACATGGGTACGTTAAGGATTATAGTGATGCGAAAGCGGAATTTCAGGAAAATCAGAATATAGATATGAAACAAGCCACAAAAACGGGTCGAGGAATACATAAATTCAAGGATTACAAGCCTAGTGTAGCATAAATTGGAAGGAAAATAAACTCTTTATGAAATTTTAACCCGAAACAAACATGCAATTGATGAAAAGAGCGAAGCGAGGTTTATATATACTGGAAAAATGCAGCGAAAGATTGTTACTTTGAATCGCTACGCAGTTGATTGATTGATTGAATGACGAAACAGGTAGAATATGAATCAAGACAGAAAAACGGGACGATGAATACGTAAATTCGAGGATTACAAGCCTAATGTAGCATAAATTCGAAGGAAGATGGACACTTCATGAAATTTTAACGCGTAACAAACATGCAATTGACGAAAATGACGAAGCGAGGTTTATATATACTGGAAAAATGCAACGAAAGATTGTTAATTTGAATCAATAAGCAAATGATTGAATAAATGAATGCATGCATGAATAATGAAACAAGGGGAACTGTGATCGATCGATTAGAGTGAGCTCAGTGGAAACATCGGCGATGAAATTGACACATGTTGATCATAAAGAAAGAAGAGAGTGAATGAATTTGGGAAACTACCTCGAGGAAATCAACAATGGCGGTCAATTTGCGGAACTGTGATCGATCGATTAGAGTGACGTCTCAATGAACTGTTTGCCTCTTCCATATTGGGACGTCTCAATGAATTGTTTGCCTTTCTATTTTAGGAATGCTTTTTATATGTAATTTGACCCTTCTCGTGAGTTTGGCTCCACATGTCACTTTCTCATTGGATCTCTTTCCCTTAATGCCAAAAGCAAAGGCAAACAATTCATTGGAACGGAGGGAGTAGATGTTTAAACTCAAAAACTTAGAACTTGTATAAGCTCAGAAACTTGTATAATACCATTTTCCGGTGGCAACAATTAGTAATTGCCGCCGTCTCGTGTTTACTAGGGTGGCATATGCTGTTATAGCTAAATGCCGCCAAACTAATAAAACGGGGTGGCAAAAACTAAGCTACCAGCCCTTTTTATCCATCAATTTCCTCACGCGAGTAATAATTAAAAATACGGCAACAAATAGAAATTGCCTCTGTCTCGTTTTTACTAGGGTGGCATTTGCAGTTATAGCTAAATGCCGCCAAACCAGTAAAAGCGGGGTGGCAAAAATAAGCTACCAGTCATTTTTATCTAACAATTTCTCAACCAAGTGCCGAATCCATCAGAATATCGAAACCTGCATAAAATTATACACAGGTGTTAAAGACAAATACATCATTATCATAGGTATGACACACATTGCACGACACCCTAAGGATTATAGTGATGAGAAAGCGGAATCTCAGGAAAATCAGGGTATAGATATGAAACAAGACAAAAAGACGGGTCGAGGAATACACAAATTTGAGGATTACAAGCCTATTGTAGCATAAATTTGAAGAAAAATGGACACTTCAGTTTGTGACCTGATGAAATTTTAACCCAAAACAAACATGCAATTGATGAGAAAGGCGAAGCAAGGTTTATATACACTCAAAAATGCAACGGAACATCGTTACTTTGAATCGCTATGCAGCTGATTGATTTATTGAATGATGAAGCAGGTAGAATATGAATCAAGACAGAAAAACGGGACGAGGAATACATAACTTCGAGGATTACAAGCCTAATGTAGCATAAATTCAAAGGAAACTGGACACTTTATGAAATTTTAACCCGAAACAAACATGCAATCGATGAAAAGAGTGAAGCGAAGTTTATATATACTGAAAAATGCAACAAAAGTTTGTTACTTTAAATCGCTAGGCAGCTGATTGATTGATTGAATGACAAAACAGGTAGAATATGAATCAAGACAGAAAAACGGGACGGTGAACACATAAATTCAAGGATTACAGGCCTAATGTAGCATAAATTCGAAGGAAAGTGGACACTTTACGAAATTTTAACCCGAAACAAACATGCAATTGATGAAAAGAGCGAAGCGAAGTTTATATACACTGAAAAATGCAACGAAAGTTTGTTACTTTGAATCGCTACGCAGCTGATTGGTTGATGAAACAGGTAGAATATGAATCAAGACAGAAAAACGGGACGAGGAATACATAAATTCGAGGATGACAAGCCTAATGTAGCATGAATTCGAAGGAAAGTGGACACTTTATGGAATTTTAACCCGAGACAAACATGCAATTGATGAGTCGGGTAGAACTGTGATCGATCGATTAGAGTGAGCTCAGTGGAAACATCGGCGATAAAATTGAAACATGTTGATCATAAAAGAATGAAGAGAACGAATGAATTTGGGAAACTACCTCGAAGAAATCAACAATGGCGATCGATTTGCAGAACTGTGATCGATCGATTAGAGTGAGCTCAGTGGAGGCATCGGCGATGAAATTAGAGTGAGCTCATGAAGAAAGTGAACGAATTTCGGAAACTACCTCGAGGAAATCAACAATGGCGATCGATTTGCAGAGCTGTGATCAATCGATTAAAGCGACCTGAGAAACCGATTCAAACCTCCCGAAATCCGACCCGATTGAAATCAAAACAGGGATAGAAGATGCAGCTGACATTAAAGTTGAGCATTGTTTCAGTGATCTGGCAACAATGGAGTTTGATGTGGTGCATCAAGGCGGAAGGGATGAAGATTGAATTGAAGGCTGATAACTTGATAAGTTCTGATTAGGGTTCTTGTGATTTGGGTTTTTTTTTGGGGTTTTTAATTTTGTTACCACTTACCAAACCCAAATTCGAGATAAACTGACCCGTCTCAATCTGATCCATAACCGATCTGAGTAACCTGATTGACGGTCTTAACCCTTTAAGTATCATGGAGAACGAGCCAACCGATACGGTTTTAACCCGGGTTTCGAATATAGCTGGTCATGGGACGTACCGCCCGATTGGCCCGTCCCGTCCGGCCCGAATTTTTAGCGGGCTTGGACACAACGTTTTTAAAAATATACAAAGGCCCGGCCCGCAAACCCGTCCCAAACTCGCTAACCCGTCCCGAACCCGATTGTCCGTGGGCCAAAATTTCACAATTAGCCCGGCCCGTGTCTGGCCCGAACCCGCATATGATCACCTCTAGTTTCGAAGTGCTAGAGTTTTGATACCCGAATGATTACGTATCAGTTTTTATTTGGCACCTCGTTTAATCGGGTATATGGATCAGTGGTAGTATAATACTCTAGTGGTAATCTCTCAGTATAGCGTTGAGAAGACGGTTCAGTCAAGATATCGGATAGTCAATTCTCATTTGCAACCAGGTGCGTCATTCCTTTTGTATGTGAATCAAGTGCATGTGATGACTTACGAGGTTAATGTATACCGTAACTTCCTTTTATTGGAATACATATTGTTCGATGTATTATCAAAACTTCAAAAGTGCCACTAAGCGGAACCAACATACTATCATAAGACGATCCAGTAAAAATCCTCATAAAATAGAGAAGCACGCATTGTTGCGGTGTTAACCCCCGAATCATTCAGGGTTGGAAATAGCTTACAGGAAATGACTTGAAGTGTGGTGAAACAAACGAATGAAGGTGATCAAAGTTAGTTTAACCTAACCGTTCAAATTTGGACTATAGAACGTGTTAGATCAAACTAAGTCCAGCCTACTAGAAGTGATAAGCGAATTCAACCTAGATGACCAACATTGAAGTATTGAACCATATAATGAGCTAAATCCCCCTTGCCTAAAGTTATCCACACCAAAAATAAAAAAATTAGACCAAATGAGCTAGGTGAGAATCGAACCCTTAACCTCATGTGTGTGATCCTTCTCCTTTCCAACTACACTCTAACATCTTACTGATTTAAATATCATTACATCACATATAAAGCTATACACCACAGAAAATATGTAATTAAGGAAATCTGATTGATTACATTGATTACGAAAATCACATGTTTTAAATGGAATATATCACATACAATATTTAATATGGAATGTATGATCAATTTTTTTTTTAAAAGTATAAACATATTGTATTCCGTTTTAACCAAATAGTTGCATTATTTTTGTTAATAGGAGATTGCACTATCCCGTACAATATTTTACATAGAATATAAAATAGTTATGATTATTATTGTATATCTTTCTGATCATATTCGAGACGGAATATTTGTAGAAAATATAATTGATTGATTGATTGATTAGAATATATCACATACAATATTTAATATGGAATGTATGATCAAATTTTTTAAAAAAAGTATAAACATATCGAAGAAGACTAAGATTAATATAAACATTGAAAAAGTATCAATATATCACATACTAAGATTAATTTTCATTATTATCATGACTATAATAAATTACAGATTTCATCTTAAAATAAGACAATTATTAAGTCATGCTTATTGAAATTAAGATATAAAATTAGTATATAGGATTGTAATTGACATGACCAGATCCACTACTTATTAACCAAAATAATCCCACTATTAATCATCCGTACAAATTAGAATATTTTATTATAAATGAAAGAGAACCATAATTTAGGAATGATGGACTAAATTAACGTGCAAATTGGAATATTTAATTATAAATGAAAGACAATCATAATTTAGGAATGATATATGCACGAAAATGACTAAATTAACGTCTAAATGTAGTCTCATGACTGATATGACAAATATATTTTACGATCTCTATGATTTGTGTCAGTGTATACTTTTATATTTTTAATAATCATGACTGATATAAGATTGTAATTAAATATTATAATTGTAATTCCCTATTAGCTAAACGAATAAAAATTCTCAAAACTTTTATTGCCTAAATTTTAATCTCTCAATTTGGAGTTTGGACAAAATAAATATAACAAATAAGAAAAGAATCACACTCAATTATCAATCCTATCATATAAAGAATAAATATTTAAAAACTAATAATGGGTGTATCGATTAAAATAAATTGTAGAAATATACTCCCTCCGTCCCTAAAAGATTGTCCCATTTTTCTATTATATGTGAGGAGTATTTTAATGAAACAAGACAATCTGAGTGAGTAGTAGTTGCTTAAATTTCGAACAACAATTATGAACTATTTTTATGAACAAGTGATATATACTGAAATTATAGAGAATAAGTAGATCTAAACATCAAGAGTATAAAATTATACTCTATTTGAAAATAAATTTAAAGTGAATATACATTTCACAATTTACAAAAATTATTCTTACATTAAAAAAATATTTAAAAGAGAAATGATCGTCTCGAGAAATATGAATGACAAATAAAACATAGAGGTAATAATTTTTTTGGACTACGTATTTCAGTATATTAGTTGAGGTCGTTATCTTGATTAATTATTTAATTTCAAATTATTTTATTATATCTAATTAATATATTGATAAAAATCATGAAAAATTATTGGGTTTCTAATTAAAATATATTTTGCATAAATAATTAACTAAAATAAATAAATTTGTATAAATACCGTGCATACATGCACGGGGTTTATACTAGTTAAACTAAATTGAACAGTACTCAAATTGATCAACTGAATTTATTGATCCATAGAACGAGTTTGATTCGACCAAATCGACCAATACTGAACCCTAGAACGAACTAGATTAAACTAGATTGAACTCATACCAAAATTGATTAACTGAATCCAACATAACCGACCAAAATTGAACCCTAGTCCGAGTTATAAGTGTTCTAATATCGATCAATTGTAGGGGTGTTCAAAATTTAACCTGGACCGGCAAACCGGATCGGACTGGACCGTAAGGTCCGGGTCGGTCCAGACCGGGGCACGTACCGGTCCGGTCTCCGGGTCGCAAAAAAGTTGGTGACCGGTCTCCGGTCCGGTCCACTCTTTAAAAAAATATCAAATTTAGTGTATTTTTACGGTCCGGTCCGGTCTTAAGAGAGTTCGGTCCGGTCCGGTCCGGGTTTCTTTGTAACCAGTCCGGTCCGCGGGTTTGAGTTTTTGGGGTTTCCGGTCCGCGGGTCAAACTGGTCCGGTCCAGTCCGGTCCGGGTTTGGACCGGTGAACACCCTGAATTCAACGTGATCGACAATTGAACCATGGAACGAGTAGACTAAACTAAATTGAATTGAACTAAACCGATCCACAATTATTAAAAACCATGAATAAAACCCAATGCAATCTTAAAGCCCATTACATTTGGGTCAACCCACAAAATCCAACCCAACAAAAATCCCCAAAATCTCAAAAACCCTAATTTCACAATAACCACTCAAAACACCCACATTTTCCAATCACCTATAAAACCCTTCTCACACACAACACTTCACCAATTCCTAGCTGCCCGCCGGCGTAAAATCAAAAACCAAGGTAAACCCTTTACGATTCAATCAAAACTCATCTCACCCATGTCAATTTCATCGCTGAAATCCCAGATCTTTATTAATTTTATCGATTTATTGATTATTTTCTGGAATAATTGGAACTAATTACTTGATTTTGTGTTGTTTTGATTTGATGAATTGTGTAGGAAGCCATGGCAGTCCCAGCTTTAACCAAGAAGATCGTTAAGAAGAGAGTTAAGCACTTCAAGAGGCATCATTGCGACCGATATATCTCCATTAAGGTAACATTTTTGATATTTTTTTGCACTTAATTTCGTTCAGATTTGTTGTTTTTGATGTTATAAATTCTGGGTAGTAATCGAGCCTTAATTTTTTCCTGTAAATTGGTGCATTTTTGGGTTCATTTTGATATGAGATGTGTATTTTGTTTCCTGGGTAGTCATTATAATTTGTTTAGTATAATTTTTCTAGCTTTAATTTGTATTAAAAGTCGTAACGATTTCGGACAATGATTCATGTTAGCGGTCCTGTTATGAAATATTATTGTTTTTGTATGATATTTTGATTTGTGAAGCATAATGTTTTCTAGGTTTAATTTGTATTAAAAGTCGTAACGATTTTGGATAATGATTCATGTTAGCGGTTCTGTTATGAAATATTAATGTTTTTGTATGATTTTTTGATTGGGATTATTGGTTTTCTGCTATGAATCAGAAGCTCTGGACCAGTTAGTGATTATGTAAATCGGATTGTTTCGAAGAATATTGCAAAACATCTGTTGGTTTTACTGTACTGTGCTGCTTTTGTTTCGACATTTCATTCATCGAGCAGAGAATGTAGTTTTATGGCTGTAGGTTACACTGTGCAGTATATTTGTTACAGCATGAGTTAATAGGAATGTTAATGTGAGTGGTGTAGGTTTAACTGTGTTCTGCTGTTTTTGTTTTGGCCTTTCGATTGTAGCGCATATAATAGGGATGTAATCGATGAAGGTCTCACGTTTCAGTGCTGTTTTTGTTTCGACATTTCATTCGTCGAGCAGATTACACTGCAGTATTTTTGTTACAGCATGAGTTAATAGGAATGTTAATGTGAGTGGTGTTGGTGTAGGTTTCACTGTGCTGTGCTGTTTTTGTTTCGCCCTTTCAGTTGTAGAGCATATAATAGGAATGTAATCGATGTCGGTTTCATGTTTGTTTCTCTACCATGTTTGAAATCGTCTTTTGGTCCCCAATAAGAGATGTATGAAGAGAAATGAGGATATTCATCCACCTTTTTCTGCTGTCTAGTGATGAACTTTTACATGCACTACCATCTGATCTCTCCTACATTCATTTGGACGATTTAGCACGACCATTACTCAGTTCTTGAGATTTCTGAGACTAATATCGTAAGTCATAAAAAAATCTCGTTCGTTGTCTCTTTAAACACTTTCCAACAAAAAATAATGAGATTTGCATCAGTTTTTTCGTAAGAAAATCCGTCGTTGGTAAATGTATTGCTTGTGCCTGTGGTATCTGATGTCCTGCCTTATATGTGGTCGGACGTCTCGTTTTTACGGCACATATTATCTCTGGGCAGATCTTGCGACACACTTGGCAACGTTTCCTATGTGCTTTTTGTTACTATTACCCTGCTCACATCGTCTTCCATATATCTAAACTTAATGTGCCTTCGAACTTCATTTTTTTTACGTCTTGTTTCTGTGTATTTTTATATGTATACATATCGATATTGATTTCCGTTTTGTTATTGTTACTGTAATGACAGCCAAGCTGGAGGAGGCCAAAGGGTATTGATTCCCGTGTCAGGAGAAAGTTCAAAGGTGTCGTGTTGATGCCCAACATTGGTTACGGCTCTGACAAGAAGACCCGACACTACCTCCCCAATGGCTTCAAGAAATTTGTTGTCCACAACGTCTCAGAGCTCGAACTTCTCATGATGCACAACCGGTAATCCTTCATTTTTCTTCACTTTTTTCGTGTTCGTTGACCCAAATCTTCTTGTGACCAAGGCTCTTATGCTGTTCTTGTCGGATTTTGACCGATTTTGTTTTTGTAGGACATACTGCGCTGAGATTGCCCACAACGTGTCAACCAAGAAGCGAAAGGACATCGTTGAACGAGCTGCCCAACTCGACATTGTCGTGACCAACAAGCTTGCCAGGCTCCGTAGCCAGGAAGACGAATGAGCTTATATTTTGGACCCTCTTCATGTTTAGTGTTAACCGCTTGATCGAGTTTTATTTGAACTTCGTGTTTTGTTCTTTTGTTGGAGATTTTTGCACTTGGGTATGTACTGAAGGCTTCATGCAATCTAAGTTGTACTATACTTTAGATTTCATTTTCGGTTTTAATCATTTGATCTCCCATTTCCATGTTTATAACCATTCTCCAGCCACGTGAAAAGCTACTCGATTCAGTTATCGACTTGAGATTGAGGCTTGACGACCCATTTGTGTATGTTGGTTATGAACTCGACACGAGATTTAATTGGTTGGGTTTGGACTTTCGGTTGAGGGATCCGTGACCCATTTATACGAACTTGACCCGACCCGTTTGTTGAAGTATCTTACTTTTCCCAACAAAAGAGAAAGCATAGGCTTTACTTCATTGAATATGCATATCCTTCTGCTTTGCCTGTAGTTTAGGTTATGTCCTTTACAACCAACCCTACAACAAAGAAGCCTCAATGCAAGAAAAGCACAACAATTTGTATAAAACCCGTTCGCCATCTCCAATTGTTCATCACCCTACAACATCGACCACCTTCTCGACCTCCACCAATCACCGACTTTGTATACAACAGTTTACGAAAAGTTGAAATCGAAAGAGAAATGGTGAATGAACCAATGAAACCCGTGGCCTCGTTGCTCTTGTTTCTAAATTTCTGTATGTATGTCGTGTTACTTGGCATCGGTGGTTGGGCTATGAACGAAGCAATCGAACATGGTTTTATTATCGGTACTAATCTCTCTTATCCTCGCTCTCCCATTAAGTAATTACCCGTATCATGTAAGACTGTTTTACGTGTGATTAAATATTTATTTATATTGGCGTGATTATCATAGGTCCGGGATTAGTCCTACCAGCCCATTTTTCGCCGATATACTTTCCCATGGGAAACGCTGCGACCGGGTTCTTCGTGATGTTTGCTTTGTTAGCTGGAGTTGTCGGTTCCGCCTCGTGTATCTCGGGTTTCAACAATCTCCGAACGTGGAGTCGTGAGAGCAACCCTGCTACTGCCACCGTTGCTACCGTTGCATGGACTTTAACCGTTTTGGCTATGGGGTAAGACTCGTAGACCCGTTTTTTAGGGCCATGAACCCATTCTTTTGACCGTGACCCGTTTGATCCGAACCCGAAACGACCCGTTAATTTAGGTTCGAAACCTGACCCGATCGGTTTTTGACTAGAAAATGCATCGACTTGACCCAAAAATGACTTATTTCTAACCGGTTTTTGATTTCGATTGTGACCCGTTTTTCTATAGATTCGGATGCAAGGAGATCGAATTAATGTACCGGAACCCGAGCTTAATGGCGTTGGAGGCGTTCACCATCATTCTATCGGCAACACAACTCTTGTACGTCGCTCTTCTTTCCGCACCCGTTTACTGAACGACCCACCAACACGAAGACTTCTTCCCGACGTTATTCTTTACGAAAAAAACCCGACTTTGTAATTGTTCCAAACCGAAATTTGTATTAAAAAAAAAAAAGAATTCGAACTTTTCTACTCATCGATCTTTTGTCAAACACGGAAAAAACACCCTCGTTCACTTTCCGATACGCTTCCAAGAACACGAGTTTGAGGGTTACATGTAAAATCGATTTAATGTCGCATTCGAGATGATTATGTATATTCAAAGAGAAGCTAACAACTTGTATGATAAACAACAAAAATCATGGCCCCCCCAAAACCCGAATTCACCATTCATCGGTCTGTCTGTCGAAAACGACCTTTGTTTGGCCGATTCCTCCGGCTGTAGGGATGCCAACAAGAACAATTCAATTACTAGTATGTGATAGTAGGATACCACAATGACATTAACTACTTCAATGGCATGAGCATGATCATTAGGATCGTGAGGACGACATACCCCCGGTTGCTTAAACGCCTTCGTCAATACTTAAAGACACGCAATTAGACCTGGCAAACTGGTCAACCAGGTCGGGTTTTGGTTAAGTCATTTCGGGTTTGGGTCATTTCGACAACATTGGAATCGGCCAACACGGAGGAGGGCAAGAACAATGCTTAAAAGTTAAAACGGACTAAGAGAGGAAACTTCGAAAACTAGTTTTATCTCCATATATGAAAGTATGAAACTCGTCCCAAAAACGATACTACTATTAAGTACAAGACCAATTAATGAAATGAAGTTCTAAGCACTCGGAAAAAACAAGAAGAAAACAAGAAAACACGGTATTAAACACATGTAAATCGACCAGAGACAAGCTATTGTATCGACAAAAACCCGGTAAACTATGCAAGATTGCAAGTCGAGATTAAAAGGCAGTTCATGTAGTATTGTAGTAATATCTCACTTGTGAAATCGTTCTTTCTGGGACTGCGAAATTCCTCATATCCATCGACCCATCGTCTACTTTTGAGGCGAGCTCCAGGTGTGACCTGGCAGACCTGCGACTTCACTTCTGCAACACAGAAATGCAAACGATATCAATACGATGAGCATGAAACTGTACTGTATACACATTTGAGGATTCGGGTTTCCAATGTCCATGCATGGCAGTAAATTTCCATGTAAGACGGCTAAGTAATTCTGACAAACGGCCAAGGGTTCGGATTGTGTTAAGAGGCGAAAACACGCACCTAAAAAAATTATCTACTGGATGATCCACCAGAGAAAACCTCGAAAAGTCCACAGCAGTTGAAGATTGATGTTTGCCGCACTGGCATTGGAGCCGTAGATAACAAAGGCTGCACATTCAACGATAAGAAGACGATTACATACTGATATCAGTCAACGTAAAAGAAAAAACGCATTTCTAGTGAAGACCAACTAAAGCGTCTCTGAATGTACCTCCTGTTCTGCATGCTTGTGCGTCACTGGCATTTCGCCCTTGACATCAGAAGAAGACTGAGGCGACACGACTTCAGTATCTCTTACCACCACGACACCTACAGATTCAGATGTATTCTCGGAACCAGAAGCTAAAATAGTCATTTTTTCCTCGATTTTCTCCTGAATGACATCTGTTACTCCTGAACCAACCTCGGATTTCTCATCCACAAATTGCTTCGACTCCAACTCCGACTCAATCAGATCAGACGTCAACGACTGGTGAACTGGTGCACTCTCACTGACAGGTGAAACCACTTCCTTGACTGACTCTTCCATAGGGATACTCTCCTCGACGACATCAACCACCAAGTTCTCCATTGACGCGACCACGGACTCATCAGGAGTGGTTAGAGCTTCTTCTTCAGGCTCGTCTTTCTCGACAACAACCTCGTCGTCATCAGAGCTAGAACTGGTGCTGCTGCTACTGCTAGAGACTTTACCAGTGACACTCTTGAACTCCCTAGTAGCATCATCATCATCAGCATCAAAACTCGATTCCTTACTCCCCTTGCCGTGATCATTATTCACGACATCTCCCTCGAAATTCTCCCCTTTCTCGACATTGATAGGATCGATATTCCTCTCCCCCTCGTTACGAGAGGTTGGATCATCACTCCCTATTATAAGTTCATCCATTTCCAACCAAAAAAGTCGATCAAAATCAACCAAAATATATCAAATTAATCAATCACAACAACCCACCAACCCAATTCACACAATCAACCACATAGACCAATCAAAAACCCCAACTGTAGTCTAGTGCTTAAGACCGAGGTACACTACTGATCCACCTTCACGCTATTGTAACCCGACTAAGTGCACAAAATCAAACAATTTCAACAAAAACCCACCAACCCAATTCACACAATCAAGTGATCAACCACATAAACCAATCAAACAATCAAAAAACCGTTTGTAGATGTCTTAATCTAGTGGCTAAAATAGAGCTACCCTCGACAATAGCTCTCACTTCGATCCCCTCTCTGTAATTGTAATGCAACAAAGTGCGCAAAAACAATCAAAAATCCCCCACCAACCCAATTCACACAATCAAGAGATCAACCACATAAACCAATCAAACAATCAAAAACCAAAACCGAAGATATCTTAGTCTAGTGGCTAAAACAGAGATACCCTCCTCAGTTTGATCCCTTCCCCGTTTCCCCGTTATTGTAATGCAACAAAGTGCGCAAAAACAATCAGAAACCCCACTCTAAACCCTCATCACACAAAAAGAAGCAAACTTTCAACAAACAAACACAAACCCCAAATACCCAAATACCAAATTCCAACAAGATGACCAATTTATACACAAAAAAAGTAGTAACTAACATCAATAATTGAAGGACAGACAAGAGTAACAACACCCATGTGAGCAAACATCAATAATTTGATCGCGATGAATATAAAAGGCAAACAAATGAACGGAACGGAAGTGAGTATATGGAAAGATTCAAAAGAAACCTTGAGAAGTAGAGTGATGAGACCCATTACTATTATTTTTAGTAAAGCTATGGGCCTCCTTTTCCAACTTTTTCCTGGCAGCTTTTCTCTTCTTAGCACCAGAGGGCATGATTGAATGATTGCAATCAATTAATCTCAAAAAAATAAAAATAAAAAGATTTAAACTAAACAGAAAAATGGGGTCCTTCTTCAATCAATTAACAAATACCACTGAATCTATACTTCCCCTGCAAAAAAAAAAAAAAAAATTGTACTTAAAAATTAATTTGGGTATTTTTATTTTATTTTAAATGCAAATTGATGAAAAATAAATTAAATTAAATTAAATAAATAAAAGTTCATACCTTTAGAGTTAAGGGGGTACCCTACAATTAATGGGTATGTGTGGTTATCACTGAATCAATACTTTCCCTGCAAAAAAATAAAATAAAATTGTACTTAAAATTAATTTGGGTATTTTTTTTTTTTAATTAATTGCAAATTGTTGAAAAATTAAATGAGTATTTTACATATTTTTACATCCTAAAGTTCATACCTTTAGAGTTGTAAGGGGTACCCTACAATTAATGGGTATGTGTGGTAGGGAGAGAAGAGGGATTTTGTCTTTGTTTTGTTTTGTTGTGTTGTGTGTTTGTGTTCTTGGAAAATTCAAGAAGAACAGTTAAAGAGATAGTGTTATCAATGCAGAAGCAGGAGCCTGCAGCAGATGATGAGGGTTTTAGTACAGTCCACAATGATCATGAGATTCATGACCATAATCAAAACACGGTTTCACGATAATTGTATAATTTCATCCGTTTAAATTTAAAGGGTAATTTAAAAAAAAAAAAAAAAAAAAAAAAAAAAAAAAATTGTCGGGACGTGTTTATGTCATCAATATTTTTCATTCTATGTTACCAATTTTTTCAAAAAAAAAAAAAAAAAAAGAAAAAAAAAAATTGACGTTACTTCCTCCATTTTCTTTTTATCTTCCCATTTACTTTTGCACACTTTTTTTTGTAATGAATATAAAATAATAAATTTAAAAAATAGTGAGGGTAGAATGGTAAGTGTGGGTAAATAAAAAATAATAAAGATAGAAAGTGTTGTAAATAGTAAGAGTAGTATGGTAAAATTATGGACCAAAAAGGAAAGAAATGAAATGGGAAAATAAAAAAAAAAGTGGACCGAAAAGAAAATTGGGAAGATAAAAAGAAAATGGAGGAAGTATTAATTTACTCATAATTACGAATTAAATCAGATTTATATTTTCGGTTATAGATTATCGAGTATATTGATGATCTAGAATAGTTTTGCAGAAGATTTATTGAGATTAAAAAAAAAAAAAAAAAAAAAAAAGAATTTGTAAGTTAGTCAATTACTTTATGATTTTTTATTTTGACAATTGGAGTTGGTGGTTTTTAAATTTGAATTAAAGTTTCATTAATTCAAAAAGAAAATATTGTCGGGTTTCAATCTGTCGGAATTTAATCGTTGAAAATATGACCGATGTGGAAGAGTTTTTTTTTTTTTTTTCAATAAAGTAGTAGACGTAGTCAATTTATTGACTAGTACTCGTACAACAAAGGAGTATTTGTTTTAATCGATAGATTAAGATATTACTTGTATATATTTTATCAGAAATAAAAAAAAAAATTAAGTCAATCGATTACTATGATTTTTTATTTTAACAACAATGGGAGTTGTTGGTTTTTTAAAATTTTGAATTGGTGCTCGTAAATTAAAAGAAAAGAATCGGTGTGGATCGGTCAAAATATAATTGTTAAAATATGATCAATGTAGCATTACAACGAAATTCGCACGCAGTCGCATTACAGCAGAGAGTAAAAAAAAGATTTCGAAGTTGTGACTTATTGTCAACGATGAGAATGTATTTAAAAAGTTACGAGTAAAAGATAAAATTAATATATTCAATATTGTTCCGTTTTTTTTTTAAAAGAAATTCAATGTTGTTACTTAATTACATATCAATATTACGAAAGGAGTAATCTGAGTTTTATCAATTTTTTCGGTCTAAAAAATCCCTAGAAACACGCACTATATCGCAGATGCATCATTAAAATAATTAATGAATCGAGTTATTATATATTTATAAATTATAATCACAAATTACTGTCTGAAACGATTTCAAAGTTATAACTTATAATAACACACGTTCATCCACCACATGTCCAATCCTACCATTCCGACCCCAATCATACCCAATCCTAAGAACATTGATGCGCTCTTCACACGATTTGATTCGATCCCGATCATAGTAAAGTAATTTTACCGTATTTTTTTAGCCTGTGATTTTTCTGAGTTAGGATATTACGATCCTACAATCCAATCATACCGTTCCGATCCAAATCATCATATCCATCCACAACCAAATCCCGATCCTAAGAACACAGTTCTTCACACGATATGATCCGATCCCGATCATAGTCAAGTAATTTTACCGTATTTTAAGCCCGTGATTTTTCAAAGCCAATTTTTAGGATATTACGATCCTACAATCCAATCATACCGTTCCGATCCCAATCATCGTATCCATACAGAATCAAATCCCGATCCTAACAACATTGCTAGGTTTAGACTCACTAGTCCAAATACTTACCAAAACAAATCCCAGTTTTCCCCCCTTTTGGAAAAATGGAATCCTTCAGAAGACAAGCCAGCAAATTGAGAGATCAAGTAGCTAAACAGCAACAGGTATGGTGAAATCTGACTTCTACCCATTATTTTTCACCTCATTTCGAGGCACCCCTTCATTCCAATTTGATAAAATGCTGCGAACTTTCTGCAAATTATTGTTGTTGATGTTTGAGATACAATGTAGTAATTTGACCATGTTTTGTTTGTTTTATCTTCAAGAATTGTAGTAATTGAGTAATCGAGGTGTAATTCTACTTTTGTAATCGTCGTTGATGAAGTGAAGTGAGGTAAAAGTGAAAAGGGTAAAAATGCTGAGGTAATTTAGGGTTTTCTTGGATTGGATTTGAGGAAATTCAAATTCATACCAGAATCGCTCGAGTATCCAGTGAACCGCGAATTGTTAAGAGTAATTGAGGTGTAATTGTACTTTTGTAATTGCCATTGATGAAGTGAAGTGAGGTAAAAGTGAAAAGGGTAAAAATGCTGAGGTAATTTAGGGTTTTCTTGAGGAAATTCGAATTCATAGCAGATAGTTGTGTTGTTTAAATCATGGTTACCGGATTCCCTCGAGTATCCAGTGAATCGCAAATTGTTAAGAGTAATTGAGGTGTAATTGTACTTTTGTAATTGCCATCGATGAAGTGAAGTGAGGTAAAAGTGAAAAGGGTAAAAATGCTGAGGTAATTTAGGGTTTTCCTGAGGAAATTCAAATTCACACCAGATACGTTGTGTTGATTAAATCATGGTTACCGGATTCCCTCGAGTATCCAGTGAATCGCGAATCGTTGTGAGTTACTGAGGTCTAATTGTATTTTTTGTAAATGCAATTGATTAACTGAGGTAAAAGTGAGAAGGGTAAAAATGCTGAGGTAGTTTTTTTTTTTTTTTAAAAGGGTTTTCTTGGCTTGGATTCGAGGAAATCCAAATTCATATCAATGTTAGTAGATCAATACATTAAATAGCCCAGAAAAGTGTTTTAAGGGTTTTTTCGGCCGATCTCAAATCATTTTGGGATTAACTTGATGTACTCTACGAGGACTGCTGTTTATCGATTCGACATATGAGGTTTGAGAGTATGATCCATATTACTCCCCCGTCTTTTTCAACAGTTAACTACTGCTTTTTTACGCGAGGGGAGTTCAAACATAGGTAATTATTGAGAAAGACACTGGAAGTAATGATCGAGTATAACAGTTGAGTTTTTTCTGTGAGGTTTGATGAGCTGTTTGTGTATTTCGAGTATTCAGGGTCGTATTGGTGCTTTAGAATGCACAATGTTGTTGGTGATGATGTCTTATAGCTTGAGTGTCGTCGTATGGCCAGTTGGCCGCATAATAATGCCCTAATGTTTTACTACCTGTTTCTCTAGAACATCTCATTGTCTCTCTCGATAATTTTTGGCAACATTTCTGTAGTAAAACATTGAAGTGTTGTTTACTTGTTCCTGTGTTTGTCATCTACACTATGAAGCATTTTAATTCCAGTCTCGGTTTTATAGGCAGTTATAAAACATATCAGTGGAACTGGCTATGAAAGCTCAGATGTAATGGTCATTGATGAAGTGGAGCTTCAACGGCATCTGCAGTTAGACAAGTTGTACAAATCAACTCGCTCAGGAAGGGTGAGCACTGAGCAATCCCTCCTTTTCCCCGTTTTCTTTTATCTTCGTTAAGTCTTGTTTGATTGCCGTTCTCCTCCATGGACACTGATTTTCAGCTGTTGTTATCCTGTTACTCATGCAATGTAATTATGAGCGTCCTTCTACCTCGAGAAAAATATGAGTTGCTCATGACGGGAAGGTTGATAGGAAAAAAATCGATAAGTAACTATGAATTTGAATCATCGATACTGTACATAGGAGCTGTATGTCTATTTACGGTGTGAGTTTAGTTACGATAACATACATGGGTAGGAAACTCTAAGAGACGGGTAATATCCGCAGTAGTTCACTAGTTCTATATGTGCATGACTGTACCATGTACGTTTTTTCACGACCCTTTTTCTGACTCGTTGAGTTCACACTGTGTACTTCGAATGACATTTCAGGATTTTCAGAAAGAGGTTGTAAAAGCTGCGGAAATATTTACTACTCTTGGTTATAGAAAGATCGAAGCAGGTGAGACCGTGTTATGTGATTATTTGATCATGTTTTGCGTTTTTAATTTTTTTGGATGACGACTTCTGATATTGATTCATGTCATAATTTTTTGGGACTAAGACTCTGATGATGTTGTTGTCATTGTTGTATAATTTTCAACTTTTCCAGGCACTAAGTTGGCCGAGGAGTGTTGCAAATATGGAGCTGAGAATACCGAAGACAAAATTTTGTCTAAGGCTGCATCTATCTACGGAGATGCTCGGAAACACGTGGAGAAGGAGCAAGAAGATTTGAACCGACTGTTGCTGTCGCAGGTAATTAAATCTATTAGCCTTGGTTCGGTTAGAAGGACATATGGCTAGTTTTACATTTAACAGTTTGAATTAGACCTTGAAAATGGGTCAACCGGGCAGGTCCGGGTCGGTCAGCTTCGGATCGAGTCGCTTTCGAGTCCGAAAAATCAGGCTGACTTCGGGTCGGGCTGGGTTAGCTTGGGTTTGGGTCATTTTCGGGTTTGTTTTTCTCCACTTTTTTAGGGGTATTGACTCATTTGCTATCATAGCATTCAGTTCCGATTAGGCCTATCTATTCGGGTTATGGGTCAAACTAGGGTCTGCCAGGTTTAGTTTGAATCCTTTTTCGTTGCAGGTATTGGATCCACTGAGACAAATAAGTACCGGTACACCTCTCGAGGATGCCCGTCATCTAGCTCAGCGCTATAGTCGAATGAGACAAGAAGCAGAAGCGCAGGTGTGTGATTCTTTCTGCCCGATGTGGTTCCTTTTTGCCTCGCCTTTTTTTAAAAAAAATTTGGTGACGACTGTAGATAATGATTCATGTTAGTCGACCCCAAATATTTTTGGGACTAAGGCTCTGAGGTTGATGTTGTTGTATTCAAAGCAAAACAGGCAGCCGAGGTAAACAGAAGACGGGCGCGTGTGAGGGAGGCTGCGACCCACGAACATACAGCTAAACTACAACAAGCGGAAGCTAGAATGCAGGAGCTGAAAGCTAACATGGCGGTTTTAGGCAAAGAAGCAGCAACTGCCCTATCTTCTGTCGACTCTCAGCAGCAAAGACTAACATTTCAGAGGCTTGTAGCATTGGTTTGTAAGCCTGTGTATTCATGTCTAATTTTTCCGTCTCTCTATCGCAGTAATTCTATTCCCATTTGACAGCATTAAACCTGCCAAAACTTGACCCGACCCGCAATCCACCCGTTTTTGGCCCGCGACCCGTTTGGTCCGAACTTGAAATGACTCGTTAATTTGAGTCGAAACATGACCTGACCTGCTGGGCTATGGGAATTTATTAAAATTTATAAAATATAGGAGTAAATATTTATATACAGTATTATATTTGTATTTATAATCAAAAAAATTAATATTTTTAATATTTTAAATTACAAAATAAACAAATACTCGTATCTAATTTAATGAGTACAACTTTTTTTTATCATTAATAATATACTCGTAATAATTATTAAAATAGTTCTAAAAATTGATTTTAATTTTTTTAAAAATATAAACATTGTAATTAAGAGTGTAATATTAATAAAATAAATAAAAATTTATTATTAAAAATACATTTTTTGACTTAAAAAGCAGTAGAAAATCGAAACTATTTCTGACCCGTATTCATACCCTAACCTAACCCTAATAGTAAAAGATTGACCGTTATTTTCTCATAACATTCGTTTTTTTTTTTTTTTTTTTTATATATCAAACAAAACAAAATATATGTTGTATATCCACAATTCTTACAAGTGAATTTGCTTCTTGAAGGTGGAAAGCGAAAAGAATTACCATCTACGGGTCGCAACCATACTAAATGAAGTCGAAGCCGAGGTAAGTTTCCCAACCATCAATAACATGTGTTATCGTTTCTACTGCAGTATGTAAATTACAGTACGATTTTACGAGTTCATCTCTCTGTTACAGTTGGTGTCGGAGAAACAGCAGAAAGAAGCCACTCCTCTCATCCTTTCAATGGAGAACAACTCAGAGAAGAAGATGTATTACTTGGCCGAAGTACGTAACTGTTACTAACCAATCCACTTATCCTTCATATTTTACTGCTTTACCTCTTTTCACGCGCAAGCATTCATTTCGTATTTGACTGTCGGATTAGGATTTGAACATTATTCGTCTGAAAAATAAGCTTGGAAAGAACATGACCTTAGTATTACAATACGTAGCAAATCTGGCCCGGCCCGAATGACCCGGCCTGAACCCAATTCGGCACCCGAGTTTGACCCGTAACCCGGATTGACCCGCCTAACCCGCAACTGACCAGAAAATGGGTCGATATCCCTAAATAAATTCGGAAATAACAAACCCGTAAATGACCTGGATGGCCCGAAGTCAACCCGATTTTAAAAGTGGCTCGACCCGACCCGACCCGACCCGACCCGGCTAACCCGTTTGCCAGGTCTACTATTTACGGTATGACCCAATTTTCGCGAAATGAAACTAGGATGGGTAATCATATCGATGAACAGCGAGAGCCAAGAGTTAGTAAATGCAAATGGAAGGACAATCCGACAATGTAACTCACAATCTCTTGATAGTGTGTTTGTCTTATCTTATTATGGTAATTATTTTTTTACCCAAAAGTGAAAAAAATGCATTGAATTGATTCGATTGACCAAAAGAATTAGCAGTGTGAATCCAAATCGATGAAGAGAGTAGTGCGAGTAATTTCGTGTAGCTTTACTCTTTTTTTTTGTGTGGAAATCGTGTAGCTTTACCTTATACGAGTAATGTTTTATTGCCTCCATCAGGCTATCCACGCCTTCAACGCGGAATCTGAGAAAGAGTTGAGCCTCGCAGTTGGCGATTATGTTGTCGTTCGCAAGGTCAGTCGTTTCTTCATAATTTCAACGCATTACGTAGTTGCTTTCATTCCGTCATTCTTATCTACCATGTCTGTCGTGACTCGTGACTGTCGATATGTATAATGTTCTGCTGGGGGTAAGTTAAGTTAATCTCAGTTTCTTGCGATTTTTTTTACTCAGGGAACCCCGACAGGTTGGTCCGAAGGAGAATGCAAGGGGAAATCGGGTTGGTTTCCATCTGGTTATGTCGAAAAACGTCAAAGAATCCCGACAAGGAACATGGCCGATGCTGAAGCCTACTAGAATCTGAGTGGTATTGCATTTTTACCATCTTACCGTTTCCTTTCCCGGTTCTGACCCGTTTATCAGATGACATTTTTTTTACGTTTTGCTGCCGAAAGTTGTCACCGGGTTGATGCTACGTCGATTTTTTTTTTTTTTTTTTTTTTGGGTTTTGTGTTCGATGTAATGTAAAGATGTCCTTGGATACGGAGTAGATCCTTTGTCCGATTTCAACACTTTTGTCGAAAAATTTATTCATCGGTTGTGAGTTGTGGACACGGTTCGGGTTAGACACTGGCTAAGTGGGCTGGACCGTTAAGTTGGGTCTTGGGCCCGTGGGTCAAATCTTTATTTTTAGTACGAAGTATGTTTTCCGATCCTCTAATTTTGTTCTCATAAATTAAAGTACATGAGTTATTACACTACGATCTCGTTCTTTTAGATTGAAGTTGACTGAACCGTTGAAACGAAATGTAACTTTTTGGGACTAGCCGAACTAAACTAAAATGGATCGAACTAAAAGTGAAAAGAAGTCCGAAAAATACTATTGAAAAACCGTTTCTAAACTTTTCTAAGGGTTCTTAGATCTCACACCTCCCTTTGCATTCAAACTCTACACAAGAAAAATGCCTACATTTGAGACTTTTGATTACACTACTACATTTTGCATTCAAACTCTACCTAGATTACTATGTTTTTTTTAAGATTTACGAGAAATATTTTAATCAAATATAACAATTACGGTGTACAAAAAATCAAAGAGATTTTACTAGAACACATGTAAACAACGTAACTTCTTGTCTGTGATGGAAATATTAGTCGCATAATATTATTATGCCAGATCAAACACTTTTTTTTTTTACCGATTTAGATAGAAAAAAATTAAAAACATCGTTAGACCCAGTTCTCCTGACTGAAGTAGTCGAAGTTCTTTTCAACCCATTTCAGTCAGTTCAATCCAAAAGAACATGACCTAAACTGAACCATTTTGGAGTAAATAACAATACAGTACTAGTCATACTCCCTCCCATCCAAACAATCCTTTACACTTACTATAAATGGACAATCCAATCAATTCTTTACATTCCCTTTATGACAAAAGATTTTACCTTTTAATCCTCATATCTTTCCTCTATTTACACAAAATACCACTACTTTTTTCTTACTTTAAGTTTGGTGGACCCATAACACCATTTGATTTACCAATAATACCCTTACTTTTACCACTTTTCTTAAAATTGATGAAAATTCCTATGTCAAGGATTGTTTGGATGGAAGGGAGTATAAGACTAACATATACAACCGGTTATAACAATACGACAGATAACTCGTCACATCGTAAACCAGCATAGGAGTAGCTTAAGTAAGAACACACAAATGACTAAACACAAAACCCTTTAAGTTTAAGTATGTCTCTTTGTCTCTTCTCAGTTCTCACCAGTCACACCCTTCACTCACTGCTGCTGCTCTCTGGAAATGTGCACATTGTCTTGAACAAATACCCTTTAGACCACCCTACACTACTTCTACTTCTTCATTTCCTACTAGTACCAATTTTTTCAAAAAAAGCTGATTTTTTTTTATTAATTAATTCATTAATTAATTAATTACAGTTTTTTTTTTCCCCAAAGTTTTAATCTTTTGGATCTATAATAACTACAACTGCCTCTACTTAACTCTTCAAAATTTATTAACTTTGAGAAGTAAAAAAAATAAAAATTAAAAAAAAAGTTCAATTTTTTTTTTTCCCTCTGTTTTTTTCTCTGTTTTTTTTAGGGTTTTGAAGGGAAAGATGGTGACTTTATTATGTTTTGGAGGTACCCACATTGTTTGTTATGATTTTCAGGTGGTTTTAGCATCTGGGTTTTGCTCCTTTTGGTATAATTCTCAATCTTTTTTTCTGGGTTTGATTTTGATTTGTAATTTGTTATTGATTGAAGATTGATTGGTTGTTTGTTTCATGTTTTGTGTATGTTCTTCCCCATTTTAATTTGATTTTAAATTTGATTTTGAATTTGATTTGGTTTTGCAATTTGTTCTTGATTGAAAGATTGGTTGGTTGTTTGTTTCATGTTTTGTGATTTTGTATGTTCTTCCCCATTTTGATTTGATTTTGTTTGATGTTAGTTTTTGCTATTAGTAGGTTGTTTGATTTGATGTTAGTTAAGTTAGTTTTTTGTGATTTTTGTATGTTTTTCCCCATTTTAATTTGATTTGGGCTTAGTTTTTGTGATTTTGTATGTTCTTCCCCATTTTAATTTGATGTTAGTTTAGTTAGGTATAGTGTGTTTGTTTACCCATGATCTTGGTTCAAATCCCGTCACCATCATAATCGCTTACAACAAATGTGCTACACTAGGGGATATTTGAGGTTGGCTTTTGCATTGGTAGGTTGTTTGATTTGATTTTGGTTTAGTTAAGTATAGTGTGTTTACACACGGTCTAGGGTTCAAATCTCGTCACCATCATAAACGCTTACAAAAATGTGTTAGACTTAAGGATGTTTGATGTTAGTTTTTGCATTGGTAGGTTGTTTGATTTGATTTTGGTTTAGTTAAGTATAGTGTGTTTACACACGGTCTAGGGTTCAAATCTCGTCACCATCATAAACGCTTACAAAAATGTGTTAGACTTAAGGATGTTTGATGTTAGTTTTTGCATTGGTAGGTTGTTTGATTTGATTTTGGTTTAGTTGGTATAGTGTGTTTAAACATGATCTAGGTTCAAATCCCGTCAGCATCACAATCTCGCTAATCACCCAAGTGACTCCCTTTACAACAAATATGTTACACTTAAGAATATTTGATGTTAGTTTTTGCATTGGTAGGTTGTTTGCCCATGATCTATGTTCAAATCCCGTGAGCATCATACTCTCGTTCATCTCCCATATGACACACTTACGATATTTGATGCTAGTTTTTGCATTGGTACCATGATCCGGATTCAAACTCTGTCGTCATCATAATCGTCTTTGTGACTCCCTTTACGTCACAACCATCAATATCGCTCTTTTTTTGGGATGATTCTTTTTTAAAATGTGTGTGCTTTTTTTTTTGTACTTTAGACTATGACTCTTTGCTTTATATGTCTTGGTGACTAACCACATTGGAATAATTATATTCTTCAATCTGTTACTCTTTCTGTCTCGATCATCTGTTTACCTTTTATACTGTACTATATTATTTGTGACGAGTATTTTAATCATTTGTTAATGCTTTTGAGCTTAAATATTAAACCCATGAAGTAAATTTCTCGTACTTGTGCAGCGATAGGAATGGGGATCCGTCAACGTGTGGTCGTGGACCGGTGATTTGACGGGTTTTGTCGGATTAGGGTTCGGGTAAGACGGTGGGAGGTTGGAAGGGGGGGAATGAAGCGATTGGTCCGTGAAAACTGTGGCATGTATATTGGAACTCTATATATATGTAAAGAGTTGGTAAATTTTGATCATCTATTATTCGATTTCGTGAAACCGGAATTCGTGCCGGCTATTCTTGTACTCGATTTTTCGGTCACCGGAATTTGTCCCGGTGATTCTCGTATTCGATTTCGAATTTTATTGCCATTTTGGAGTACTTGTAATGAAATTTGGGTGATTTGACAAACTTCATTCTTCATTATTTGTAATGTTCCATAGGTTTGCATGCTCTCGTAAGACCGTCTCACGTTAATGTAATGAGTCCAACTTGTAAGACCGTCTCACGTTAATGTAAAGAGTCGTGAATCTATTGACACATGAAGACACTACGATCTCAAGGCTCACACTCGAGACCTACCTTTAAGTTAAAGCAAAACAAAAACTTACCGGCTGGTCCAAGTGTTCATGATTAGAATCGTGAATCTATCGACACATGAAGACACTACTATCTCAAAGCTCACACTCGAGACCTACCTTTAAGTTAAAGCAAAACAAAAACTTGTCGGCTGATCTAAGTGTTCATGATTAGAATCGTGACACATGAAGACACTACAATCTCGAAACTCACACTCGAGGCCTATCACTCAGTTAAAACAAGAACTTACGAGCTGATCTAAGCGTTCATGATTAGAATCGTGGATCTAACCGTCGTAAGTTTTTAACGCGTCAAATATTAAAGAAATGACGAAAATAAAGTGGGTGTGGGGCATAGCAATGCTACGATATTTGACCCATTTTAGTATTACGATTTACGATCTTTGATAAAGCTCATACCTATCACTCAGTTAAAACAAAACAAAAACTTACGAGCCGATCTGAGCGTTCATGATTAGAATCGTGGATCTAACCGTCGTAAGTTTTTAACGCGTCAAATATTAAAGAAAAGACGGAAATAAAGTGGGTGTGGGACATAGCAATGCTACGATATTTGACCCATCTTAGTATTACGATTTACCATATTTGATAAAGCTCATAGAGTAAGGCCCTGTTCTTTTCGGCTTAATTTCAGTCCGTTTCAGACCAGCTCAGCTTTTATCAGCTTAGTCCAGCTCTTATCAGCTCAGCTCAGCCCAGCTCCAATATTTTTCTTAAAATTATTAGATAATTTATATAAGAAATTATTAGTTTCAGCTTCTATAAATTCAACTCAGATCTTATCAGACCAGCTCAGCTCAGCTCAGCTCAGCATTGTTTCAGTCGAAAAGAAAGGGGACTAACAAAGTTTGAACTAGCCTTGAGAGTAGAGATTGAGAGTTGAGCTCACTTCTCAGCCTCTCAATCCTTCCAAATACAATCATCTCAACAAAATTGGACCTAAACCCATCAAAATTCAACAATTACCCAGAAAATTAACAACACAATGATCTCAACTTCAATTTCTATTAAAATTTTCAATTTTGTTCCAATTTCATTGAGTTCTTCCCCATTTTCTCCTCCAAGTTACAAACTTTTGAGAAATTTGACCCCTTGTGCTGGTCTTCCTAAGCTTCCTCGTTATGTAAGTTGTCTTCTTCTTCTTTCTTGCTCTAATTTTTACTTCCAATTGTTGAATTAATTGGTGTTTTTTTAATCAAAATCCCATTTTTTTAGTTATGAAATGATGCATATTGATGTAGTTTTGGTACCCAATTGACTCTGAGGTGATAAGATTCTATAAATTCTTGTATGAGACGGTTTCGATTCTTATTGTCTCTTAATTTTACTTGCAATTGTTGGATTAATGGGTTTTTTTTTATAATCAAAATCCCCATTTTTTTTGGGAAAAAAATCCCATTTTTTTAGGTATGAGATAATGAGATGATGCATATTGATGTAGTTTTGGAACCCAATTGAGTATGAGGTGATATAATTCTGAAACTAGGGAATGCGAGCTCAAATTCTTGTATGAGACGGTTTCATAATTCGCTTATTATTGTCTCCTAAATTTACTTCTAATTGTTGGATTAATGGGTGTTTTTTTTTTTGGGTCAAAATCCCATTTTTTTTAGTTATGAAATGATGCATATTGATGTAATCTTGGTACCCAATTGAGTTTGTGTATTTATGAGGTGATATAGTTGTGTTTCTATATAGGGGAGTGAAAAAAGCGAGCTCTAATTCTCGTCTCGTATGAAACGGTCTCACAATAACCTTATTGTTGTCCCTTAATCCCGCCATTGAGTGTCGAATTGGGTGCATAAAGGGTTTAACATTGCTTTTGTATGCCTTGTTAGTCGCATTACAATAACAGCGGATAGAGCTTGACCTACTGTCCAGGGCACGTGTTTCTCAACCACTAGACTAAGACATCTATGCCTTGTTATTATTCAGCAGTTAATATCCGTTTTGGTGGACAAAACGGATCCGAATAGTCCAATACTACCACGTTACGGTAATAGTCAGACACATTGTTTGATCCGTTTTGATGGTAAAACGGATCCAAATACTACCCGTCTATGATAATAGAACGCATTGTCTAGACATCGACTCTTCTCATATGAAGCTTGTGCATATGGTTTCTAATTTACTTTAAATTTTACGATTTTGGTCTTGTGCTTGTGGTTTCTAATTTGCTTACATTGTGTATGAAGGCAGAATTTCGGAAAGGCGTTAACTTTTCGTCCAATCGTCTCACTCGAAGATAATGGTAACAATTCGTATTCTCTCTAGTATGATTTCGTAATGACTTGCACGCTTTAAACTCAATTTTGCGTTCGAAACTGTATTATTATTATGATTATTTTATTGTATTGTTCGCCTTCCAATTTTTTTTTTATTTTTTTTTGGTTTAATTTGTGGCAGAACTTGCGAAAAAATACATTTCCGTGAAAGATATCCAAACTGTGAAGTCGCTACGAGGTGTTCTTCCCCTCTCTTCTATCGTAATCTCCTGGCTATCTTCTTCGCAAGTCGCTTACTCTAGTACCGGCGACTTCAAAATAAACCCCGTGTATGAGGTCGGAGAATTGTTCGAATTAGGCATTCAGTTGTCTTATGTGCTTTTGCTATTGGCTTTGCTTGGCGCCGGAACCTTTTTTGTCCTCCGACAAGTTCTTGTTCGTAGAGAACTCGACCTTTCCGCCAAAGAACTTCAGGTACGAAACTCACATAACAAAAAAGTTTTTTCCCGGGTATCCGGTAATTCGACCCGAAAACCGACCCGTGACCCGTTTGGCCTGAAATGACCCGTTAATTAAGGGTTGAAACCTGAGGCTACCAGTTGGCTCAAAGAGAATTAATTAAAATTAATAAAATATTAATATTAATATTTTATATTTGGATTTATAATTAAAAAATTAATACTTTTATAGTATTTTAAATTACAAATATAAACATATGTTCAATTTAATATTACTTGTACTTTTTTTTATCATTTAATGATAAAATAATTTTTGAAATAATTTTAAAAATTGAATTTAATAATTTTTAAACTATAAACGGAGCATAATTGAACAGTATAATAATAATACTATTAAAATAAATAAAATTTAATATAAAATATATTTTTTTGACATAAAATGCGGTAAAAAACTATGCGTTCGAAACTATTTCGGACTAAAATCATGTACTCGTGTATACCGTTTCAGGAGCAAGTGAGGAGTGGTGATGCTAACGCAACCGAGTTATTTGAACTTGGTGCCGTGATGCTGAGAAGGAAATTCTACTCTGCCGCGACTAAATACTTGCTTCAGGCGATCGAGAAATGGGACGGAGACGACCAGGATCTCGCGCAGGTCTTATCTACAACCCGACTCAGATCACACGCTATTATTACTGTCCTAGACCCTTCAAGGCTGCAAGTAGACCTGTTGGGCGGGTCGGGTTACGGGTCAGGTCAAATACGGGTCGGAAATGGTTTTAAACACCTAATTTTTTTAACACTTTTTCGTCAAAAAAAAAATACGTATTTGTTATATTATTTTTTATTTTTATTTTAATAGTACTATTATTATACTCTTTAAGTAATGTTTATAGTTTAAAAAAATATTAAAATCAATTTTTTAAATTATTTTAATAATTATTTTAGTACTATTAAATGATAAAAAAAGTTGTAGGGAGTATTAAATTGAATATATGTTTACATTTGTAATTTAAAATAATGAAAGTACTTCGTATTAATATTTTAATCAAAAAAGTTTTAATATGAATATTTTATTAATTTTAATAAATTCTCGTTGACCCAACAGATCGAACGGGACGGGTCGGGTCGGGTTGGGTTTCGGTCCTAAATTTAACGGGTCGTTTTGGGTTTGAGTCGAAAAAACCGGGTTCATGACCTAAAATCGTATACGTTATGCATGATCAGGTGTACAATGCACTGGGAGTTAGTTTCGTGAGAGACGGAAAGCTTGACAAAGGTATCAACCAGTTTGAGAAAGCGGTGAAGCTTCAACCAGGGTACGTGACCGCTTGGAACAACCTCGGTGATGCATACGAAGAGAAGAAAGATCTGACGTCCGCTCTCAAGGCGTTCGAGGAAGTTCTCCTCTTTGATCCCAACAATAGGGTGGCTCGTCCTCGAATCGACTCGTTGAGGGAACGTGTTAACATGTACAAAGGGATTCCCGCGAAAAGGCGAGGTGATTAATTCATACGTTCCGTCCGATGATATGCTTGGTCTCTCGCCTTTGTCGACTACGTTCCATGCAAAATTAATCGTAAATTTTGACCCAATTGACGATGTTAATGTAAATTAGTATGAGGATTAGTGTTGGAATTTTCGAAGACGGGTTGGAATTAAGTTCATTATCTTCCTCTCTTGTCGAATTTGGCCGATCCAACCCGGGTTGGTCCAAATAGAAGTGTCGGGCTGCCCGTGGGCCCAGCCCGAACTCAGCCCATTCACAGATAATATAAAAGGTAAACAGATGACCGAGATGGAAAGAGTAGTAGTATTTATACAAACGTTATATTGATCTAAGGTCACGAGTTCGAATCATAGCATTGTACAACCTTAAGAACTTTCTATCGACTTGACGGGTCTTGCTTGTCGGAGTCTTTGATTCGCATGGCATCAAGGTACGACTTCCCATCGAGAGTACGAGTGAAGAAACCCGTCCAGTAATCGGCCATGGTAATTCTCCTGAACATGGCCGGAGTAGCCGGTGTGATCAACTCGGGGATAGGCCCGATCTCGTTACTAAGTGACGGGGAGTAGAACGAACCAATCGATAGTCTCTCCTTGCTCCCGTTCACCACCGCACGGTGCATTACGCTCTTGTATATCCCGTTGCTCAATATCTACACACACATCCACATCGTTCACCAAATGCATTAGATTTACAAAGTCGGTGGTCATCAGACCGGGCTAGTGAGGACCGGGATGACTATGGTTGGCCCACCAGAGTAGATCATACTCCCTTAGGTCCGGTCCAACCCAAACCTGGTCGACACTTCCCGTTGCTTAATATCCACATTGTTCACCAAATGCATTACATTTACAAAGTCGGTGGTCATCAGACCGGGCTAGTGAGGGTCGGGATGACCAAAAGCAGGTCTGGTTATGAAATGATGACCTGGCCTGCACCAGAGCTGATCATACTCCCTTAGGTCTGACCCAACCCTGACCTGGTTGACTCTTTTTTTTCCTTTTTTTTTTGTGGACCCGGCTGGGCAGGGTCGGGTTTAGGACGGCCCATGCGGGCCGGGTCGGGCTGATACACGGGCCACCGGGTAATGTATGTAAAGAGAATTTGTTATTACCTCTAAGATATCACCAACATTGACAACAAAGGCATCATGAAGAGGTTTAACAAGAACCCATTTGCCATCTTTCATGATTTGAAGCCCATTCATGTCATTAAGTTGAAGGAGAATGGTTAAGGCGACTGCGTCTGAATGAGCCGATAATCCGATGACCTTGTTTGGCTGCGGACAAGCCGGATAGTAGTTCATCCTGACCATTTGTTGTCCTTCTCCAAATACTTCTCTTATTAGACTACCAATTCCTAGTGTTTTTCCTATGCATTCTAGGATTTTAATCCCTAGTTTTCGTGTCTCGTCCGAGTACTCTTCCAATGATTCCCTACACGATTTACGAGACGAAGGAATATTAGTAAAGGTAAACAAACGACGGGAAAAACTAAAAACCCGTGTCAGTTAAAACACAGAATCACGTACTCTTCTCGTTCAATCATCTGTTTATCTTTTAAATAACAAATACTAACTAGTTTCGATTTTCTTTGTAAAACCTTCATATAAATGAGGAGCAAAATCATAAAGTATCCTATGAGATTATCTCATGATAAACATAGGATCCGACCCGAATAACATGACCCGACATCCGAATTAAAGTCCAGAGTTTGACCCGTAACCTGAATTGATCCGAATATTATTATAGAAAGCGAACTGATATCACTACAAAAGTAACAACAAACCCGAAAATGACCCAACCCAACCCAAATCCAACTCGATTTTCCTAACCCAAAAGTGACCCGATTCAGATGAGACCGTCTAACAGGAGACTAACCTGAATTGAGAAGGTAAATGACCCGAATGTTATCATAGAAAACGAGCCGATATCTCTAAAAAAAGTTACAACAAACCCGAAAATGACCCAACCCGATTTTCCTAACCCAAGAGTGACCCGATTTAGGTGAGACGGTCTGACACGAGACTAACCTGAATTGAGAAGGCAAATGAGGGAACAAGTGTGATCTACGTTCATGTTTGGGGAAGGTAGTGAGAAAGAACATATCAGCCCAATCAAGTTTTTGGGTTTCTGATAAAACAAAGGCTTGTCCATATCCTTCTATTTCATTGGGCTTTTGCCAATATTTCTTCTTCTCTTTGATTGGTAGATTGAAGAATTCTTGGATTTCTATGTTCAATTTCTCAACTAATGAACATCTCACACCATGGTTTATCACCTATAAAAAAAAAAATCATCTTATTGGGTTAGTAAGTTAGAGACATAATCTCGACGAGTGTATTCGTTTTAAGATTAAGGGTCTGTTTAGGTCAATATTGTGGTCATGTTTGGCAAACGACATCAGCAAATTTGTAATACTCCCTCTATTCAAATTCAAATAGTATGATTACTTTTTGGATAATATTCACAACTCAAGAGAATCGTTAATATATCCGACAATCTATAAGAGAAAATATAGTCATGTGAGATCTTGTTTGATTCATTTTTATGATTAGATTAAGAATATCGAATTAGAGACATAATCTCGACGAGTAAAACCGTTTTAAGATTAAGGTTTTGTTTAGGTAAACATTGTGGTCTTGTTCGACAAATGACATCAACAGATTTGTAATAGTGGGTAATATTAGCAGAATATTGTTAACAGATTGTAATACTAAGTATACTTACTTAAATGAATATATAATGGGAAGATCTTAGATGGTCGGAGGATGTATAAGGTTTGACTACCAAATTAAATTAGTAGATGGTAATTACAAACACAATCTCGACGATGGTTATAACCGTTTTAAGATTATGACTCTGTTTAGGTCAACATTGTGGTCATGTTCGGCAAACGACATCAGCAGATTTGTAATACTCCCTCCGTTCAAATCCAAAGAGTACACTTCCCTTTTGGACACTATTCACAACTCAGGAGGATCGTTAATATTCCCGACAATCTATAAGAGAAAATATAGTCATGTGAAATCTTGTTTGATTCATCTTTATGAGTAGATTAAGAATATCGAAGTTTTATAATTTTTGTTAATGTAAAACAAAAGATATTGACGATGTAAAACGTGTCTCGGCAAGTGTAAAAAAGCAAACGTACCATTTGGATTTGAACGGAAGGGATAGCTGATAACATTAAAGAAAGTGAAAAATTTTAACCTGAAAAAATCCCCAATCCTGACAGGCCGAGTGTAATTTCCGTAACTCTTCGTCGTCTCCACTTATTAAACCCTCCATATCAATAATAGGCACTTCGAGATCAATATCATCGTCTAAACAACGATGATTATCATCTGTTGACGATATTAGAACGTCTGAATCATTTTGAACGTACCTATCAGGAATCGTGACCAGCTTACTGCCTTCGGCTAGCTCTTGAACACTTGGAACTATGATCGATTTTCCCAGTACCGTCGCTCCCATTTTTTTAGTTTTTTTTTTCAAACTATTTATATAATTTAATATTCGAAATTATTGACTATATATATAGATATATAGATATATAGATGCATTAATATATGTAAATGAAGTTAATTAATTGGTACGTAATTTGTCATGTTTATAAATGTGAATTATGTGCGCACTGTGGAAACGTCAATGTGTAAATTATTTTACATATAATAGTAATTTTATTTAATAGGAATTAGGTCCTACACTTTATAATTGTGATTTGTGTGGATATATATTAAAGTTTACGATATCTGCGCATGAACACTTAGATCACGCAACTGGTGACAGATTATGGTATGGATTGGGTGATCTCGAGTTGGGGAACGTATCAATGTTCAAATTCGTGAAAAAAACGTTAAGATCATTCTGTCCGGCTCAAATCTGAACTAAATCAGACGGGTTTATAACAACAACAAACGAAACGCATGAACACTTAAATCAATTGGTGATAGATTAAAACGTTAAGATTCTGTCCGGCTCAAATCTGAACTAAACTAGACGGGTTTATAACAACAACAAATGAAATGCATCAACTGGTGACAGATTGATGGTCTGGGTCGGGTACGGTGATCTCGAGTTGGGGAACGTATCTATATATGTTCAAATTCGTGAAAAAAAAATGTTAAGATTTTGCCCGGCTCAAATCTGAACTAAACCAGACGAGTTTATAACAACAACAAACGAAACGCATGAACACTTAGATCAACTGGTGACAGATTGATGGCCTGGGTCGGGTACGGTGATCTGGAGTTGGGGAACGTATCTATGTTTGCATTCGTGAAAAAAAAAAACGTTAAGATTCTGCCCGGCTCAAATCTGAACTAAACCAGACAGGTGTATAACAACAACGAACAAACGAAGGGTAACTCGTGCATGACGTAATTTAATGCTCATAACTTCCTTCTAGTTTTAAAGTTTGCAATATCTACGCATGAACACTTAGATCAACTTGTGACAGATTGATGGTCTGGGTCGTGTGATCTCGAGTTGGGGTGCGTATCTATGTTCGAATTCGTGAAAAAAAACGTTAAGATTCTGCCATACTCAAATCCGAATTAAACCAGACGGGTTTATAAGTTATTACAACAACAAACGAGGGCCCCTCTTCGATGCACCAAAAGAAAAAACAACAAACGAGGGTAGCTCGTGCGTGACGTAATTTAATTCTCGTAACTTCCTTCTAGATTTTGTTGGTTGAAGTTATGTCGAGTAGGCCTTGTTGTCTTGTTGTAAATGCAACCGGGCCCACCGTGTCCAACGCTCCAAATGACACGGTCGGGGAACCGATAATTATTTTTTTGTCGTCGATTCGTCGTCCGCAAGGATATTGGGCTTGGATGATGGGTCGTTCGGTATATGGTCCTAGTCGTCGTTGTCCTCGTTGTCGTTGTCGCCATTATTTTGTCGTATTAAATCGATAAAACCGTTAGTATTTTTTAAAACAGATATATCCGACTTAATAAGATTATAAAAAAAAAAACTTATTTGCTATGCATTTTGCTTTTGCTTTTGCTTTATTAAATGTACGATCTCGTTTTCAAAAATGTTTTTTCTCACCCAGTCACATATAGTACGAACTACAGAGTAATAAATTGTGGACTTTTATTATTTTGTTCATGATGTACTAACTACAAGTACTAACTTTTGCTATTCCTCTTTTAAAATGATTGTGACAAATCGGGTTAAGTCGTGTCGAAAACCAATAGGCTAGTATGGTTAAACCCGATAGTCACATGAAGTCGACGTGAAACAAAATACATAACGTCTCGGGATTAAAATACATAACGTAAGAAAGTAAGATACGGAAAACATTAAAATTACACAAATCCGAAATTTTTACTTTTCAAAATTACGCAAAAGACATTATCTAACCCTAGATCGGGTCACCATCGGATTTATCGATCCTCATGGAATCAAGATAGGCCTTTCCATCGAGAGCACGAGAAAAACGACCCTTCCAATAATCGACCATACCGATTCTCTTGAATTGGGCTGGATTATCCGGAGTTATCAACTCCGGGATAGGCCCAATCTCGTTACCAATTGACGGGGAATAGAATGTCGCAATCGATTGCCTATCCCCTCTCGAGTTCACTATCACACGGTGCAATGTGCTTTTGTATGTCCCGTTACTCAATATCTACATATACAAATTATTGTCAGGAACGGAACTCAGCACAGGCCGACAAAACAATTCCCACACAAACTTTTCGCAAAAAAAAAACTATGATTATATAAGATGTAATATTTCTAGTAGAAAAACACCCTACGGAACCGGTTGTAATTAAAGTACTCTTTAGGCATAGTTTCTATTGGTATGAGTTGGATACGGTTGTAGAACCGATTCTATAAAGACTAAAGAGTACCTTTAGAATCGGTTCCATTCTACAACCGATCTCAAAGGGTACCCTTTAGAATCGGTCCCAACTCCACAACCGACTCCAAAGGGTAAGGGTACTCTTGTACCAGACATATTATATGAAGTGACACACAGAATCAGACAGTAAGCAGATAGAATTACCTCTAAGATATCACCAACATTGACAACAAAGGCATCATGAAGAGGTTTAACAAGAACCCATTTCCCATCTTTCATGATTTGAAGTCCATTCATGTCATTAACTTGAAGGAGAATGGTTAAGGCGACTGCGTCTGAATGGGCGGATAATCCGATGACCTTGTTAGGTTCAGGACAAGCCGGATAATAGTTCATCCTCATCATTTGTGCTCCTTGTCCAAATACTTCTCTTAGGTTATTATTGTTACCAACAATTCCTAGTGTTTTTTCCATGCATTCTAGGATTTTAATCCCTAGTTTTCGTGTCTCGTCCGAGTATTCTTCCAATGCTTCTCTGCAGAGGCGGAACCAGGAATTAAAAGTACTTAGACTCTTGATTGCGAAGTACTAAAAGTCTGTCTTTCAGAAAATTTCAGAGAAACGATTTCTCAATAACGTTATTGAAACACCTCTCACATGATGAAGGAAAAGAGCTACTTTTCATGTAAAATTCCATTTTTCATGTTGTGTCTCGCACTAATTTATTGGAATACCGTCTCTCGATAGACCTACTCCCAGTCTCAATATTGCTATTACCGTCCCTCTAATCTTTTTGTAACCGATCTCATTTTTTTATTCAACAGAGAGCGCACTCAATCACATTACAACTGTAACTAGGGGGTGTTTACCGGACCAAATTGACCCGCGGACCGACAACCCCAAAAATCCAAACTCACAGGTCGGACCTTAAAAATACACTAAATTTGATTTATTTTTTTTTAAGTGTGGACCAGACCGGACCGGTTACCAAGTTTTTGGCGACCCGGAAACCGGACCAGTATGTGCCCCGATCCAACCAACTTTTTGAACACCCCTAATTGTAACTTATCTGACAATAATAGAAAAACGTTCAAAATCGAGACTAACCTGAAAAGAGGAGATAATAGATGAAACAAGTGAGACCTTTGTTGATGTTTAGGAAAAGTAGTTAGAAAGAAGATATCAGCCCAATCAAGTTTTTGGGCTTGTGAAACAACAAAGGCTTGACCATATCCTTCTACTTCATTGGGCTTTTGCCAATACTTCTTCTTCTCTTCAATTGGTAAATTGAAGAACTCTTGGATCTCTTTTCTCAACTTCTCAATTAATGACCATTTCACTCCATGGTTTATCAACTGTAAAAACGGGTCAAATATTAGCACATGAATAGATCCGTCAAAACTGACTTGACCCGACACCCGAAATGAAGATCTAGTATGAGTGTATGACCATTAACTCGAATTTGTCCCCGGGTTAAGCTGGAACTGATCTGAATGTTTTTATAGAAAACGGGTTGATATCCCAAAGAAATGTTGAACATGAAATGACCTGGTTCGATATGAAGTCAGCCCGATTTCCATGTCGTGAAAGTGGCCTGATCCGGTTGCCAGGTCAGGTCGATGACATGAGGCTAATAAAGATAAAGCATTTGGCATTGGATAACTTGTTATGTGATTTTGTATGTATTTGACCTCTGTTATGATTTAAGAGGAATGATATCGTCACAGACAAGGATTCGACTAATTAGAAACACAATTTCACACTCGATTGTCTACTTTTCGATCGACGCGTCTGTCTTAAAATTGAAAAGATGAGCCAAACTTCAACTAATACTAATAATTACCCTCCTAAATTCACAACAATTAGTTTTATAATGCGACTAACTGCGTTATTCGTCGTTTTTTTTTTTTTAAGAAAGTGGAGAATTTTTAACCTGAAAGAAGCCCCAATCTTGACAAGTCGAGTGTAATTTCATCAGTTCTCCATCGTCACCTCTGATTAAACCCTCCATATCGATAATAGGCACTTGAAGATCATCACCATCGTCTGAACAATTATCGTCTGTTGACGATATTAGAGTGTCTACATCATTACGAACATACCTATCTGGAACCGTGACCAACTTACTCCCTTTGACTAGCTCTTGAACACTCGGTACTATGATCGATTTTCCTAGGACAGTCACATCCATATTCCACTTTTTTAAAATTGCCAAAAAAAAAAAGATTTATTTTTTGAGAAAAATTGTTTGATCATCAAATTCAATAATTTATAAATTTATTATACTTATGCTTCATGGTTTAACACGTGCTATTACATCCACATTATATGACTATTTGCGGCGTTACAAGTAGAGAACCGCCTCAAAAACAATTGGACATTTGGAACCAAAGCAAGGTTGGTTCGGCAAATATTGTCATCTACTCACCAACTACGACGACGATCCAGAAAATTTTCTTTACGGGCTATTAGCCTATTAGGGGTGGTCATAGCCTCGTAGAGTCATAGGCCAGTTCCCGATCCGAGCTGATCGGGTTGATGGTTGGGTCGGGCTGAGGGTGGGAGACCCAGACCTGACCCGTGGGGTGGTCGGGTCTGGCTGAGTGTGGGTCGGTCCGAACCTAGCCCGGGAATGTAAACTACATTTTTGTTTTGATGAGCCCGGGCCCAGTCTAGGGATGGAACGAGTCATACCGGGCCTCCCACGAGTCTGACGGGCCTGACCAATGTACCCGGAGTCATTTCATTTTTAATTAAAATATATTCACAAATGAGGTATTCGTAATACAGGTAAACAAATGACTGAGACAGAACGAGTATAAACGTACAGTAGTAAACTTTATTGAATGACAATTACTTTCATATCCGATCACACAAACACGATATTTTTTTTTTGTAAACGGGTCATCTAAACGGGTCACCCATCGGAGTTACCGATCCTCATAGCATCAAGATACGCCTTTCCATCAAGACTACGAGAAAAAAGGCCGGCCCAATAGTCGACCATACCGATTCTCTTGAACTGGGCTGGATTTTCCGGGGTGATCAACTCCGGGATAGGCCCAATCTCGTTACCAATTGACGGGGAATAAAATGTCGCAATCGATTGCCTATCCCGTCTCGAGTTCACTACCGCCCGGTGCACTACGCTTTTGTATACCCCGTTGCTCAATATCTACATATACACATCATCACAAAATATTATAAGACGAGCCCAAATCGAATTTTCTAATACATGTCCACTGTACACACGTTAATAAGTTAATTACGAGAAAAAAAAAAATTAACAATGATATTATCCCGAAAAATTGATATATTAATATATTACAAGAAATTTACCATATATATATATATATATAGTTATTCTCTTGTGAGACCGTCTTACGGTAACTTATCGTGAGACATACTAATAGAGAATAAAATAATATTAAATGTAACTTCCTTTATCTTGATACTGTACGAGAATTTGTTATATATATAAATATATATATATATTTTTTTTTCGTTCAAATCTGAAGTGCGTATTTTTTTTTTTAGAATTTTTTTTGAAAGATATTGATGATGTAAAACGTGTATCGACAAATATGTACAAGTTTTAATAGTTATGGACATACGTTAAAAAAATCATTTTTTTTATTATTTTATTATTTTTAATTCAATACGTATTGAATACGGACCGTCATTATGAGGAGACGGTTCGAAACATTTTAACTCTTATCTTTCAAACGCAAACGCAGTTACGCAGGTGGAAGCAGCTCCCCCTTTCAACCAAACTTCTCACCAGTCACCTCCGATCGCCGCCGCCGCCGCCGCCGCCGCCGCATCGCCGACGCCGACGCCGACTCATTCGCGACACTCGACATTGAAGGTGAGCGACCCTTTAATCTGCATTGTGTAACTTTTTCTGATTCAATTCAATTTTCAATTAGATCTTCGTAACCCTAACTTTTCCGATTTCCACGTATACACGATCTTCAATTCAAAGATTTGTGTGATTTGCAATTGTTTGTGCGATTAACCCTAATCCGATTGGAACAATTAGGTGTTTGATTGGATCAATTTGGGGGGTTAGGTTTAGAGTTTGTGGGATTAACCCTAACCCGACTCGAACAATTAGGTGTTTGATCATTAATTGGGGGTTAGGTTTAGAGTTTGTGGAATGAACCCTAACCCGATTCGAACAGTTAGGTATTTGATTGGATCAATTGGGGGTTAGGTTTAGAGTTTGTGGAATGAACCCTAACCCGATTCGAACAATTAGGTTTTTGATCGGATCAATTGGGGGTTAGATTTAGAGTTTGTGCGATTAACCCTAACCTGATTCGAACAATTAAGTATTTGATCTGATTAATTGGGGGTTAGGGTTAGCGTTTGTGGAATTAACCCTAACCCGATTCGAACAATTAGGTATTTGATTGGATCAATTGGGGGTTAGGTTTAGAGTCTGTGCAATTAACCCTAATCCGATTCGAACAATTAGGTATTTGATCGGATCAATTGGGGGTTAGGTTTAGAGTTAGTGCAATTAACCCTAACCCGATTCCAACAATTAGGTATTAGTATTACATTCCCATCATCTTACATGATCTCGGGTCAATTGTTTGTCATACAGGATCATTAAATTATCTTTCATTTTTATTGTTTTTTTTAAATGGTTGGAAACTAGAACACCGGAAATGGGTATTTGATCTGATCAATTGGTGCTTAGGTTTAGAGTTTGTGCGATTAACCCTAACCCGATTCCAACAATTAGGTACTTGATCGGATCAATTGGGGGTTAGGTTTAGACTTGTTTGTGCAATTAACCCTAACCCGATTCCAACAATTAGGTATTAGTATTACATTCCCATCATCTTACATGATCTCGGGTCGGTTGTTTTTCATACAGGATCATTAAATTATCTTACATTTTTATTGTTTTTTTAAATGGTTGGAAACTAGAACACCGAAAATGGGTATTTAATCTGATCAATTGGTGGTTAGGTTTAGAGTTTCGGTGAACAGAATCGAATGGCTCCGAAAGTGAAGGAGAAACCGAAGCCGCAGCAGCCTGTGGTATCGATGGAGGATCTGTTTATGTCTCTGAAGAAGCAGATTGAGCGTTCTGATTATACCCAGATTCTTAAACTCGCTAATCAAGGTTCATTTTTGCCTGTTTCCCTTCTTATCCCATGGATTATCTTTAATTTTTTTTGCGTTGAAATCAAAATGATAGCATTTTGTTCGTGGTTTCAGTTCTTTCGATTGCTCCTGGTGATGAAGATGCTCTTCGATGTAAGGTTGTCGCTCAAATTCAGAACGATAATGTTGATCAAGCTTTGGACACCATACGCTCTTCTCAAAAGTTTCCTGTTGATCTCAGTTTCTTCAAGGTTCCGTATTGATTTCATTTCATTTCAATTTTTCTTTTGTTATATGGCTATGCAGTTTAGTATCTTCATGACTTACTTAGTGGACCTACAAAATGATTTGATTATATTCTTCAACAATAATGATTGTAATTAGATTTAGAAATGTAGTTGAGCAGGGTTGTAGAAGTCGAACAATTCACCTTCAAATAAGAATAAAAAAACCCTTAACATGTGCTTGAGCGAAGATTTCTATTCAAGCATATTGACAAAATCATACGGTTTTTCTACCTGTGTCAATAAAATACGAGTATATTTTTTGATTGTCCCTCATTTTAGGGAGGGGAGGGTGAAATGAGATGGTGTGTTTGGATACAATTTCCCTCCGCATATTTCCTATGGAGCAGAGATTTTGATCTGCCTTAGGGGAATGTATCCATTTACCTTCATTTGCTATCCAAACACGACCTTAACAATTCTTGTCTTATTTGTTAGGTTACTCGGAATTTTATGTAGCTTACTATTTCTTTTTATACTATATGCCCATCAGGCATATTGTTTATACAGGCAAAACAAGCTGGATGAAGCTTTGGAGTCCTTGAAAAACCAGGAGAGTAATAAAGCAACTATGTTGCTAGAATCCCAGATCTTATATCGTTTGGGAAGAATGGATACTTGTCTTGAGATTTATCGCAAGCTTCAGGAGAAAGGGGTCGACTCTTTGGAGATTAATTTTGTTGCTGCCTTGGTTGGATCTGGGCAGTCGGCTGAGGTGCAGAAAGTACTTGATTCACTTAGAGTGAAACCAACCAGCAACTTTGAGTTGGCTTATAACACTGCCTGCTCTTTGATTGAGAGGAGTAAAATTACTGATGCAGAACAACTCTTGTTGTCAGCTCGGAGGTATAATTTTTTTACTTTATTTTTTGTTTTTTCTCATTTTCTTTCTGACTTTTGTGGTTGAAATCGTGTATGACATAGTCTGTTCTTTAGATGCTGAAACCACTGAATGTTATTTTCAAGGGAGACGATATGATGGAAAATGATCGTTCAGTCTCAATCCTCATTAAGTTTTGTGCACGATGAAGTTGCTTTTGGCTGAATCTGTTCTCTATTCGTTTTTGCTAGTTGTTACCCAAAAATTATTGTCATTTCAAGTCTTAAGAGTTTCGACTTTCTTTCCGGGGTGCGAGAATTTAACATGCTTTTTTGCCAAAGAAGTGACTTCCTTGATTACATGTAGTTACTCATTCTACGTATGTGTGGATATGTCATTCCATGAAACAGAGAACTGTAGTGCGAAGTACTAGTGTTGTTTAGCCATTGTTTTTGCTTTCAAAGTGAAAATGGTTGACTCAGTGACGTTTTTATGCCGACCTTTATTTTTTATTTTTATCAGAATTCTAAAGCAAATTGGACAGTTGGAAGTAATAAAATGAAAACTTTGTTAAAACCGTTGTGGTTAGTTTACTGGTTGCCAATATTTCATTTATCTGAGTTTAAGTATGCACGTAACTCTTTTCCTCCCTATTGCTTAGATGGTGCATTCTTCCTTTAATTTTGTCTAGTTTTAGGCATAGGTCATCTGGCTCGAAACTTCATTCCCTATGTTGAAATTAAGAATAATGCTTTATGAAGCATTTATGACCTGAAACTCTGAAAGGGAATGTTAGGCAGTTTTGCTGTTCTCAGGCCGCTATATTTCACAAACAAGTGGATTCGCCAAATAGGTCATTCGGCGGTGTCTGTTCTAGACTTCTAGGTGTGTTTTTTTCAAGACATTTTGGGTATGTGTTGGGTTAGCGGTTATGAGTCAGGTTAGTCAAGTAATGTGGTTAAGGTTTGTTGTTTCATATGTGGTTGAACTTGGATTTAATTGTTAGTTAACTCTTTTAGATTAATTAAATTTGTTGAAGTGATACCTATATTTTTATGATTTTTTTTTTCATTTGGACAGAGTGGGCCAGGAATCACTGATGGAGGAGAACTGGGCAGATGAAGACATAGAACAAGAATTGGCACCTGTAGCTGTCCAACTGGCGTATGTTCAGCAGGTTTTCTATAACTTTTAGTCTCTTTTAAACTTGTAGTCTTGAACGTGAAATTTCGGAGGATTATAATTTTGTGCCTTCCTCAGCTTCTTGGAGATACTAAAGCAGCCATGGGAGCATATTTGGACATGGTAAAGCGTAATTATGCTGACATTTCAACCCTTGCTGTGGCTACAAACAACCTAATAGCAGTGAGGGGTCCAAAAGATGTGTCCGACAGCTTGAAGAAGATTGATCGTCTTTTAGAAAAAGGGGATGAAGGCCGGTTTCAGATGTCTTCGGAGCTGGAGTGGAAGCTTTCTGCCAAGCAGAAAGAAGCAGTTTATATAAATCGAGCACTTTTACTCCTTCATGCTAACAGGATTGATCAGGTATGCATGCCTCTAGCTTCATCCATCAGAAGTTTCGCGTTACCTTGACAATGCAATGCATCAGTGGAATCGTATTCAATTTTTACTCAAAGAGAGGAAATTTAACGGATAGGCGAAAATAGCGCAAAAAGAGGTGAAAATACGAAATTAAATTGATTCTTTCATGTTCAATTTTCAGGCTCGTGAACTTGTTACAGCTTTATTAGGAATGTTTCCAAACAGTGTAATGCCTGCTCTGCTTCAAGCTGCTGTACTGGTGAAAGAAAACAAGGCCGTAAAAGCTGAAGAATCCCTCTTGCAGTTTGCCGAAAAGTTTTCAGACAACAGCAAAGTTTTTCTTCTTGCTAGAGCCCAGGTAGCTGCTTCGGCTGGTCACGTTCAAGTTGCTGCTGATTCTCTGGCCAAGATTCCCGACATTCAGCATATGCCTGCCACTGTAGCCACCATTGTCGCCCTTAAAGAACGTGCTGGAGATATTGATGGTGCTGAGGCGGTTTTCGACAATGCAATTAAATGGTGGTCGAATGCAATGACCGAAGATAATACTAAGCTTACCCTAATCATGCAAGAGGCTGCTTCCTTCAAGCTCAAGCATGGCAGGCAAAAAGAGGCTCTCGAGTTGTTCGAGGACCTTCTTAAGAGCCACAACAGCGTTGATGCCCTGGTCGGATTAGTCACTACAGCTGCTCATGTCAATGTCGACAAGGCTGAAGCTTACGAGAAGAAGCTGAAACCACTCCCCGGTTTGAAAGGAATCAATGTCGATGATTTGGAGAAAACTTCTGGTGCAAAACCGGCTGAAAGTGGCTCCCGAGTCGTGAATATTGATGGAATCGACGAGAATAAGACCAAGATGAAAAGGAAAAGGAAGAGAAAGCCGAGATATCCTAAGGGATTCGACCCAGCTAATCCGGGCCCACCTCCAGATCCCGAGCGTTGGTTGCCTAAAAGAGAGAGGTCATCGTTCAGACCCAGAAGGAAGGACAAGAGAGCCGTCAGAGGGTCCCAGGGCGCTGTCACTCGAGATAAACAAGAGGTCGCTGATCCGCCTTCCAAGACACAACATTCCGATGCTAAGCCCGGAAGCTCTAAAGCAGCATCACAGAACGCGAATGCTGGTGGTTCGAGATCTAAAAAGAAATCGAGGAGGTAAGCGTGATTTCGCTATATGCTTCTTTGAATTTTCTCGTCTTGAGTTATTATTATGTTTTTTGATTACTTCGGATTAGAACAGTTGCTTTTTGATCACAAAAAACGAAATATAATGAGACTGTCGTACCTCTAAGATGTCCCCAACATTGATCACGAAGGCATTGTGAAGCGGTTTCACAGGAGACCATTTCCCGTCTTTCATGATTTGAAGTCCGTTCATCTCGTTAATTTGAAGGAGAATTGTTAGTCCGATTGAGTCGGAATGTGGTGTTAAACCGATCACTTTATCGGGCTCTGGACACGCCGGATAATAGTTCATTCTCATTGTTTGTTGTCCTTCTCCGAACGCTTTTCTTAGAGTATCGATTCCTAGTGCATTTTCCATGCATTCCATGATTCTGTTCACGAGTTTTCTCGTCTCATTCGAGTACTCTTCCAATGCATCCCTACACGAGTTATATATTTCGAGAGATATTCAGGTCATATGAATGCGTCTATCATTGTGTTTCGACTCAAACCTGGTTTTATAGCTGTTCATGGGACGTACCGCCCGATTGGCCTGTCCCATCCGACCCGAATTTTTAGCAGGCTTGGACACAACATTTGCGAAAATATATAAAAGGCTTGGCCCACGAACCCGTCCCAAACCCGCTTGTTTGTGGGCCCAAATTTCACACTTAACCTGGCCCGTGTCCGGCCTGAATCTGCAAATGATTACCTCTACTTGGTTTGACCAAGCTCAAAATTGAACTTGAGTCGGTTTTGGTCGAATCAAAAGCCCGTTTGGACTCGGTTTTTTTTTTAAGTACACTTTTACGAGTTTTGTTGAAACTAGCTAGGGCGTTAATTGAATGAGTATGTTCGACCGCCTCCAAAATCAACTCGAAGAAAGCCCGACTCTAACTTGGTAATCGAACTTGAGCCATGTAGACTCGTTTTTATTTTGATGTATAGTTTTTTATTAACGAAATATAGTATAGGACGAACCTGAAAGGAGGAGGTAGGACGGGAAACAAGTGAGATTTACGTTCATGTTTCGGGAAGGTAGTGAGAAAGAACATATCGGCCCAATCGAGCTTTTGGGCCTCGGATACAACAAAGGCTTGCCCATATCCTTCAATTTCGTCTCGGGTTTGCCAATATTTTTTCTTTTCTTCAATCGGGAGATTGAAGAATCGTTGGATCTCGACTTTCACCTTATCCAGTAGCGACTCTTCCACCCCGTGATTTATCAACTGTTACATATAATTTTGTACATTATTATCGAGTTCCATTTATCAACAAAAAATTACGTTTTTCGAACCATAACGTGTACGTAAATATAATTATAACATCACGTAAACCTTACAAAGTTACAATTAATTTATGAAAAATAATATATACAGCCCTAAGCGATGTATTAAGGTTTCAAAAGAGGAAATAAAAGTTTATATACTCGAATAAATTCCCACTCGAGATAAATATTAGATCATGTACAAATTCTCATATATTTAATCCTATAATCTATTGAATTAAACCTTGTATTTAGTTTACAGAAAATGATATATGCAACGCTTAAAACGCTGTATTTTTAAGGTTTCAAAAGGTGAAATAAACGTTTAAAATACCTGGAAAAATCCCCAATCTTGACACGCTGAATGCAATTTACTTAACTCGATACCATCTCCATTGATTAGACGCTCCATGTCGATAATAGGCACTTGAAGCTCATTATTATTAGTATCGTTTAATACTAGTAACGGGTTTTCTTCTGATATTAGAGCGTCGACATCATTTTGAACGTACCTATCTGGAACCGTCACCAATTTACTCTCTTTGGCTAGCTCTACAACACTTGGTACCAAAATTGATGTACCTAGGACCACTTTTGATGTTTTTTCCATCTTTCTTTTGGCTCTCTCGAGTCTCTACCTCCTTCAAACTGCGCAAGATATTGAGTACATATATATACTAATTATTGGACCTGGCAAACAGGTCGACCAGGTCGATCAAGTCAAAATATTGGGTTGACTTTCGGGAGGGTTGGATCGTTTCGGGGTCGAGTCATTTCTGGGCTTATCATTTTCAATATTTTTAGGGATATCGGATCATTTGTTATAATAACATTCGCGTTAATTCCAGGTTAGATCCGATCAATTCAGATTACAGATCACATTGTCAGTTCGGGTGTCGGATCAGGTTCAGATCGATCAGTTTTGCAAGACCTACCAAGTTAATTTTCAGTTGACCGGAGTTGATAACGTTATAAAATGTTGCGTCAAACAAAGTCTAAATTGACTGATTGTAACTTATTGGTTACTTTATAATCACCACCTACCAATAGTAGAAGTTGTCGAATTGACTGGAAAATTAGGTTTATGGTGGCGGTAACTGGTCTTCCTTATAACGTGTATATATCTGTCACAAATAATCGATAAATGAAATATCATCGATATAAGTTGAAAAGAAAAAATCAGAATGTATAGTGAGTAACATATGTTTGTATGTTATTAGCCTACACGAGTGAGATACTTGATCTGACACGCCAAATTTGTAACGAATATGTTCGTCACAAACAGTTTAATTTCATCCCACTAAGCTAAAAAATAAGATTAATAATGTTATATTATGTTTTTTCAAATGATTAAAAAAATTAAGTGCATAGCATCAACATCTTCGGTTCAATTATGGTAAAATAATGCTTATTAAGCGAGATAAAATTTATCGTAAAACGTGAATTTTTTTCGATGAAAACTTGTTGATAGTAATATAATGTTTATTAATGATTGTTGCAACGGTGCAACCTTCTGACACGTTATAAGATGGAGTATAGAACTTGTTTCACTGGATTCCGACACGTCTAAAAACGTAAAATTATGATTTTTAAGTGTCTCTGTTGGAGACCAAATGACTCTCGTAATACACCGGGATCTTTTATTTGTTGTGGAATTTGTTCAGCGCAAATATTGGAGGATTTTTTTTCGGGACCCAAAACACCAAAAAAACGTGGATAATAGCCTTCAAAATCGGTCTTTTTCGCCTGTTTTTGAGCGAGATAAAATTTGTTGTAAAACGCGATTTTTTTTCGACGAAAACTTCTCGATACTAGATATTGCTTATTAATGATTGTTGCAACCTTAAGACACGTTAGAAGATGAAGTATAGAACTTGTTTCATTTGATTCCGACACGTCTCAAAACGCAAAATTATGGCATTTTAAATGTCTCTATTGGAGACCAAATGACCCTCATGATACACCGAGACATTTTATTTGTTGTGCAATTTGTTCAGCGCAAATATTGGAGGATTTTTTTTCGGGGCCCAAAACACCAAAAAAACGTGGATAATAGCCTTCAAAATTGGTTTTTTTCGACTGTTTTTGAGCAAGATAAAATTTGTTGTGAAACGCGAATTTTTTTCGACGAAAACTTGTCGATAGTAACATAATGCTTATTAATGATTGTTGCAATCTTCCGACACATTAAAAGATGGAGAATCGAACTTGTTTCATTGGATATCAACACGCCTCAAAACGCACAATTATGTCTTTTCAATGTCCTTATTGGAGACCAAATAACCCTAATAATACACCGTGATATTTTATTAGTTGTGGAATTTGTTCAGTGCAAATATTAGAGGATTTTTTTTCGGGATCCAAAATACCCAAAAATACGTGGATAATAGCCTTCAAAATCGGTCTTTTTTGGTTGTTTTTGAGCGAGATAATTTTTTTTGTAAAACGCGAATGTTTTTCGACGAAAACTTGTCGATAGTAACATAATGCTTCTTAATGATTGTTGCAGCCTTCCGACACGTTATAAGATGGAATATCGAACTTGTTTCATCAGATACCGACACACCTCAAAACGCAAAATTATGGATTTTAAATGTCTCTATTGGAGACCAAATGACCCTCTTAATATACCGGGACATTTTATTTGTTGTGGAATTTGTTCAGTGCAAATATTAGAGGATTTTTTTTTCGGGATCCAAAATACCCAAAAATACGTGGATAATAGCCTTTAAAATCGGTCTTTTTCGGTTGTTTTTTAGCGAGATAATTTTTTTTTGTAAAACGCGAATGTTTTTCGACGAAAACTTGTCAATAGTAACATAATGCTTCTTAATGATTGTTGCAACCTTCCGACACGTTATAAGATGGAGTATCGACCTTGTTTCATTAGATTCCGACATGTCTCAAAACGCAAAATTATGACTTTTAAATGTCTCTATTGGAGACGAAATGACCCTCTTAATACGCAGAGACATTTTATTTGTTGTGTAATTTGTTCAGCGTAAATATTGGGGGATTTTTTTTCGGGACCCAAAACACCAAAAAAACGTGGATAATAGCCTTCAAAATCGGTCTTTTTTGGTTGTTTTTGAGCGAGATAAAATTTGTTGTAAAACGCGAATATTTTTCGACGAAAACTTGTCGATTGTAAAATAATGCTTATTAATGATTGTTGCAACCTTCCGACGCATTATAAGATGGATTATCGAACTTGTTTAATTGGATTCCGACACGCCTCAAAACGCAAAATTATGGCTTTTAAATGTCTCTATTGGAGATCAAATGACCATCATAATACACCGAGATATTTTATTTGTTGTGGAATTTGTTCAGCGCAAATATTGGAGAATTTTTTTCGGGACCCAAAACACCAAAATAACGTGGATAATAGCCTTCAGAATCGGCCTTTTTCGGCTGTTTTTGAGTGAGATAAAATTTGTCTTGAAACGCGAATGTTTTTTGACGAAAACCTGTCGATAGTGACATAATGCTTATTAATGATTTTTGCAACCTTCCGACACGTTATAAGATAATGGAGGATCGAACTTGTTTCATTCGATTCCGATACGCCTCGAAACGCAAAATTATGGCTTTTAAATACCTCTATTGGAGACCAAATGACTCTCATAATACACTGAGACATTTTATTTGTTGTGGAATTTGTTCAGCGCAAATATTAGAGGATTTTTTTCGGGACCTAAAACACCAAAAAATCGTGGATAATAGCCATCAAAATTGGTATTTTTTGTCTGTTTTTAAGCGAGATAAAATTTGTTGCAAAACGCGAATGTTTTTCAACGAAAACTTGTCGATAGTAACATAATGCTTATTAATTATTGTTGCAACCTTCCGACACGTTATAAGATGGAGTATCGACCTTGTTTCATTAGATTCCGACATGTCTCAAAACGCAAAATTATGACTTTTAAATGTCTCTATTGGAGACCAAATGACCCTCTTAATACGCCAGGACATTTTATTTGTTGTGTAATTTGTTCAGCGCAAATAATGGGGGATTTTTTTTCGGGATCCAAAACACCAAAAAAACGTGGATAATAGCCTTCAAAATCGGTCTTTTTCGACTGTTTTTAAGCGAGATAAAATTTGTTGTAAAACGCGAATATTTTTCGACAAAAACTTGTCGATTGTAAAATAATGCTTATTAATGATTGTTGCAACCTTCCGACGCATTATAAGATGGATTATCGACCTTGTTTCATTAGATTCCGACATGTCTCAAAACGCAAAATTATGACTTTTAAATGTCTCTATTGGAGACGAAATGACCCTCTTAATACGCCAGGACATTTTATTTGTTGTGTAATTTGTTCAGCGCAAATAATGGGGGATTTTTTTTCGGGATCCAAAACACCAAAAAAACGTGGATAATAGCCTTCAAAATCGGTCTTTTTCGACTGTTTTTAAGCGAGATAAAATTTGTTGCAAAACGCGAATGTTTTTCAACGAAAACTTGTCGATAGTAACATAATGCTTATTAATTATTGTTGCAACCTTCCGACACGTTATAAGATGTCGACCTTGTTTCATTAGATTTCGACATGTCTCAAAACGCAAAATTATGTCTTTTAAATGTCTCTATTGGAGACGAAATGACCCTCTTAATACGTCAGGACATTTTATTTGTTGTGTAATTTGTTCAGCGCAAATATTGGGGGATTTTTTTTCGAGACCCAAAACACCAAAAAAACGTGGATAATAGCCTTCAAAATCGGTCTTTTTCGACTGTTTTTGAGCGAGATAAAATTTGTTGTAAAACGCGAATGTTTTTCGACGAAAACTTGTCGATAGTAACATAATGCTAAGAGGATGTTTTTCACTTTTTTGCCACCATTGGTAGGAGGAGGATTAGGTTTAAACCCATTGTAAATGACATTGTTTTCATTGTTTTTGGAGTGGAAAGATTCAATCTTTGATTGAAAAAATCACTGATTTTGGAGGAAAAATTGAAACTTTTGATCAAAAAATTCACTGTTTTTTGCTCAAAATAGTAACTTTTGATTAAAAAATTACTGATTTGGGTAAATTTTGATGAATTTTGTGGGAATTTTAGTGGGAAAAGTGTGGTTTTTGAGGTGGGAATTTGATTATTTGAGCATGTTTTTTTTGGAGATCTGGGTTTTTTTAAATTTCACTGATTTTGCTCAAAATAGTTCAAGATTGAAACTTTTGCTAAAAAAATTCAATAATTTTGCTCAAAATTGAAAGTTTTGCTCAAAAAATTCACTGATTTTGCTCAAAATGTTCAGAAAATCACTGAATTTGCTCAAAAATAATTCAAGATTGAAACTTTTGCTCAAAAATAGTTTAATATGGACCCATTTTATTTCTGGACTCAAAATCCCCGAAAAAACGTGAATAATAACCTTCCAATATCGATCTTTTTCAACTATTTTTGAAAGGATTTAAAATTTAAAATTATTCTTAAACGCAAATATTTTTCCGCTTACTGAGTACAAACTACTCATTATTCATCAAATAAAAAGATCAATAAATTATCGAGACACCTTGAAAAAGGAATAAGAATAGGTAAACAATTGACTGAAATTTTCGCGCGTCCCTAAATATAATCGTAAATCTTGAGCAACGATGCTCATAAACCGTAAAAGAAGCATATATGTGAGTGACATTAATCCTCGATAGAAATGCAGCAATTGCAGCGTCTCGACAAATACAAAATCTAAATCTTCAGAGAGTTTATGACTTCGACGAAATCAAACCTTACACCTTGATGGCGTATTTCCTCATGGCGGTTTTCAATGATGCCTGAAAACAGTCAAACACGAATGTTAGCATCTCGACTGTCAATGATCGTCTGTGAAAAATTATTCTGCAATGTACAAAACTTATACAGCATCGCGTAACAGACAACTGCATTGGTTCAGAAAATCGTCTGTTGACAAAATCAGGAATCACAGATATTACCTCCAACCGAATGTACAGGAACATTAATCACGTGGGTTTACAGTCGAAAGCAAATAAGAGGGCATTTCGATCATAAAAACAGACAGTCGGGATATCTCAAAAACAGGCAGCCAGCATGTTAGCATCTCGACTGTCAAATTCTCAAAAGTTGCAGAAAGAAGTTATTAAGGTAAAGTCAATCGACATAATCTTGCAGCGGTTTTTGTGATTCTGCGATGTACAAAACCTATACAGCATCGCTTAACAGACAAAAAACTGCATTGGTTCTCAGAAAATCGTCTGTTGACAAAATCACGAATCACAGATATTACCTCCAACCGAATGTACAGGAACATTAATCACGTGGGTTTACAGTCGAAAGCAAATTGAACATGAGTTTAAGACAGAAGACCTCGTCGCCCCATCATTCAAGAACAAACAAATTAAGTGTCATTTCACTGATTTTGGGAAAAAGTTCACTGATTTTGCTCAAAATAGTTCAAGATTGAAACTTTAGCTAAAAAAATTCAATAATTTTGCTCAAAATTGAAAGTTTTGCTCAAAAAATTCAATGATTTTGCTCAAATATGTTCAGGATTGAAACTTTTGCTCAAAAATTTCACTAATTTTTGCTCAAAATGTTCAAGATTGAAACTTTTGCTAAAAAAAACAGTGATTTTGCTCAAAAAATCACTGAATTTGCATAAAATAGTTCAAGATTGAAACTTTTGCTCAAAAAATTCACTGATTTTGCTCAAAATGTTCAAAAAGTCACTGAATTTGCTCAAAAATAGTTCAAGATTGAAACTTTTGCTAAAAAAAACACTGAATTTGATCAAAATTTCACTGATTTTGCTCAAAATGTTCACTGAAAAAATAACGGTAATTATTGTGTATGATCGACATATAAGGTCTCTAAATGTCTTTATTTTATATTATTAATAACGTGGATAATAACCTTCAAAATCGACAATTTTCGACGATTTTTATGAGTTTTAAATGTTGATTGTTTAAACCGTTTAAAAACAACCGATATGTGTTGAAATGATTATTGACTGTCTGCAAAGGATAGAAGACGACTTAAAATCGAGTATATAGCTTGTTTCCTCAAATTTCTGCACGACTCGAAAAGGACTTATAAGGCCTCTAAATGTGTTTATTTTGAACCATTTTTCCATTTTATTAATACGGGAATGATGTATATATTCTGGAGTAATTATGGTGCGAATTTCAAGACATTTAATGTCGGAGCCAAATCTGACAAAAAACGTGAATAATAACCTTCTAAATCGACAATTTTCGACGATTTTTATGATTTTTAAATGCGGCTTGTTTAAACCATTTAGAAACCACCGATATGCGTTGAAATGACTATTTACTATTATCAAAAGATCGAAGACGACTTAAAATCTAATATATAGCTTGTTTTATCAAATTTCTGCACGACTCGAAAAGGACGTATAAGGCCTCTAAATGTCTTTATTTTGAACCATTTTTCCATTTTATTAACACGGGAATGATGTATATATTATGGAGTAATTATGGTGCGAATTTCAAGACATTTAATTTTGGGACATAATCTGACCAAAAAGCGTGGATAATAACCTTCAAAATCGACAATTTTCGACGATTTTTATGAGTTTTAAATGTTGTTTGTTTAAATCATTTAGAAACCACCGATATGCGTTTAAATGACTATTAACTATTATCAAAGGATCGAAGACGACTTAAAATCGAGTATATAGCTTGTTTCGTCAAATTTCTGCACGACTCGAAAAGAACTTATAAGGCAAATGTCTTTATTTTGAACCATTTTTTCATTTTATTAACACGGGAATGATGTATATATTATGGAGTAATTATGGTGCGAATTTCAAGACGTTTAATTTCGGGACCTAATCGGATAAAAAAAACGTGGATAATAACCTTCAAAATCTACAATTTTCGACGATTTTTATGAGTTTTATATCGTGCTTGTTTAAACCATTTAGAAACCACCGATATGCGTTGAAATGACTATTTACTGTTATCAAAGGATCGAAAACGACTTAAGATCGAGTATATAGCTTGTTTTATCAAATTTTTGCACGACTTGAAAAGCACTTATAAGACCTCTAAATGTGTTTATTTTGAACCATTTTTTCATTTTATTAACACGGGAATGATGTATATATTATGAGGTAATTATGGTGTGAATTTCAAGACATTTAATATCGGGGTAAAGTCTGACAAAAAACGTGAATAATAATCTTCTAAATCGACAATTTTCGACGATTTTTATGATTTTTAAATGCGGCTTGTTTAAACCATTTAAAAACTACCGATATGTGGTGAAATGACTATTACCTATTATCAAAGGATCAAAGACGACTTACAATCGATTATATAGTTTCTTTCGTCAAATTTTTGCACGACTCGAAAAGGAGTTATAAGGCCTCTAAATGTCTTTTTTTTAACCATTTTTCCATTTTATTAACACGGGAATGATGTATATATTATAGAGTAATTATGGTGTGAATTTCAAGACATTTAATATCGGGGTAAAATCTGACAAAAAACGTGAATAATAATCTTCTAAATCGACAATTTTCGACGATTTTTATGATTTTTAAATGCGGCTTGTTTAAACCATTTAGAAACCACTGATATGCGTTGAAATGACTATTAACTATTATCAAAGGATCGAAGACGACTTAAAGTCGAATATATAGTTTGTTTCATCAAATTTTTGCACGACTCGAAAAGGACTTATAATGCCTCTACATGTCTTTGTTTTGAACAATTTTTTCATTTTATTAACACGGGAATGATGTATATATTATGGAGTAATTATTGTCAAATTACAAGATATTTAATTTAGGGACCTAATCGGACAAAAAAATGTGGATAATAACCTTCAAAATCGACAATTTTCGACGATTTTTATGAATTTTATATGTTGCTTGTTTAAACCATTTAAAAACTACCGATATGTGGTGAAATGACTATTAACTATTATCAAAGGATCAAAGACGACTTACAATCGATTATATAGTTTCTTTCGTCAAATTTTTGCACGACTCGAAAAGGAGTTATAAGGCCTCTAAATGTCTTTTTTTTAACCATTTTTCCATTTTATTAACACGGGAATGATGTATATATTATGGAGTAATTATGGTGCGAATTTCAAGACATTTAATTTCGGGCCTAATCGGACCAAAAAACGTGGATAATAACCTTCAAAATCGGTCTTTTTCGGCTGTTTTTGAAATGATTTAAAATTGTTCTGAAACGCGAATATTTTTTTTAATAAAACTTGTCGATAGGAACGTAATGCCTAATAATGATCATTAGAACTCTCTGACACGATATAAAATCGAGTATTGAACATGTTTCGGCTGATTTCGACATGTCTTGAAAAACAATTTTATGGCTTCAAAAGGACTCTATTGAGCACCAAATGACTCTTATAATTCACCGGTGTATTTTATTTGGCGCGAGGTATGTTCAGCGCGAATATAGTCCAATTTTATTCCGGGACTCAAAATCTTGAAAAAACGTGGATAATAACCTTTAAAATCAGTCTTTTTCAGCTGTTTTTGAAAGCATTTAAAATTGTTCTCAAACGCGAATATTTTTTACTAGAACTTGTCGATAGGAACGTAATGCCTAATAATGATTATCAGAACGCTCTGACACGATATGAAATAAAGTATTGAACATGTTTCAGCTGACTTTGACATGTCTCGATCGATCCATTTTATTCTGAGACCGAAAAGACCAAAAAAACATAGATAATAACCTTCAAAATCGACCATTTTTTGCCATTTTTGAAAGCGATGAAAGATGTTAAAGCGCAAATTTTTTTTAACGAGAACTTATTGATAGGAATAGAATGACTACCGATGATTATTAGAACACTCACATACGATATAAAATGGAGTATTGAAGTAATTTTGACGGATTTCGACACATCTAAAAAGACAATCTTATGACTTTTAAATCTATAATTCTATTTCTATAACAAAATAATTCCCTTGCTTTCGAGTTTTTCAATAATGAAAGTATCGAAATTTCATGGAAATGGTGGGAAACGAGAAATGGTCAACTCGAACACAATATTGACAACAACTAGAACCGAGTACAAGAACCCTAATTTTGATCCAACTAGAATTCAATATGAGACGAAAAATCAATCGATCATTTCAAACTCGCATCCACAACTCAACAAGTCAAACCGAGTTATCATTGATTTGATTCGACTCGACTCAACTCAACAATTCAACGGGTCAAGTCGAACTATCATGTCTCGAAAAAGTGAACTCAATTTTTTCAAGCTCAGACATAGAGCTGGCAATTCGGACGTGCCGGACCGTGCTTCGTGCCCGTCCAGCCCGGCCCAGTCGTGCCTGGCATGCCCCACCGTGCCGTGCCGTGCCGGGTCGTGCCTGACTCTGAGAACATGCGTTGAGGCACGGTTCCTAGCCCGGGCCCGGTCGTGCCGGACCAAATTTTTAGGATTTTTCATTTTTTTGGGATTTAGAGTCGTGCCGGCCCAACCGTGCCTCGTGCCGGGCCGTGCCTAGGCACATACTTTTCTTCAAATTGGCGTCGCGGCCCGACTTGAGACCGGTCGTGCCGTGCGCCACGTCATTACCGTGCCGGACTGGGCCCGGCCCGGTTTGCCAGCTCTACTCGGACAAACCAATCAAAATCAAACTCGTGTTCAAGCTCGACTCGGCCCAGCTCGACATGAGCCATAGATCCAAGTGAGAAATCGATCTACTCACTTGATGGGCTTTCACTCGATCATCAAACCCAAATCGAAAACAAACAAATCAATCAAATCAATGGGAGTAGAAGAAACGATCGAGAAATCAATGGCGACAACAAGAGAAAACGAAATGGAGAAAAACGAGAAATTTGAAGGAGATGTTGAAGAAGGAGAGATCATTGATGATGGCGAAAATGAAGATAATAATAACAACAATCAATTGATTAAACCAGAATTATTACCTCTTCCTCTTGAGAATTCGTGGACTTTTTGGTTCGATAGTCCTGCTGCTAAATCAAAGCAAGCTGCTTGGGGTAGTTCTATGCGCCCTGTTTATACTTTCTCCACTGTTCAACAATTTTGGGGGTAAATTCCTTAATTTCCCCAATTCTTAATTACTACATTTTACAATCAAATGTTGCGAATCGTAAGAATCGGAGGGAGTAGTATTTTTTAGCTTATTGAAAATGATTACGATTTGGGGTTTTAGGGTTTGTGTAATAGTGAATTGGGTTTGGTTTTGATTGTTGATTGATGGGTTTAACCTTCATCGGTTGTGATTGGTGATTGATTTGTGAATTTCATGATTAGGGTTTTGTTATAATTTTGGGGGTGATTTGATTTGATTTGTTTCTTCGTATTTATCAGCTAATTGAAGATGATTATGTTCTGGGTTTTTTTGGTCTGTGTAATAATGAATTGGGTTTGGTTTTAATTGTTGATTGATGGGTTTAATCTTCATCGTTGGTGATTGATTTTGAAATTAATTATTAGGGTTTTGCTATAATTTTGGGCGTGATTTGATTTCAATTTCACAATCCTAGTCTGTTACGAGTATTTTTTAGCTTATTGAAAATGATTATGTTTTGGGGTATTTTCGGTCTGTTTAATAGTAGTGAATTGGGTTTGGTTTTAATTGTTGATTGATTTGTGAAATTAATTATTAGGGTTTTGTTATAATTCTGGGTGATTTGATTTCCATTTCACAATCCTAATTTGTTACGAGTATTTTTTTAGCTTATTGAAGATGATTACGATTTGGGGTTTTTCAGTCTGTGTAATAATGAATTGGGTTTCGTTTTAATTATTGATTGATGTGTTTAATCTTCATCATTGGTGATCGGTGATTGATTTGTGAAATTAACGATTAGGGTTTTGTTATAACTTTGGGTTATTTGATTTCAATTTCGCAATCCCTAACTCATTACTCTGTATTTTTTAGCTTAATGAAGATAATCACTACGATTTGGGGGTTTTTGGGTCTATGTCATAGTGAACTCGGTTGGGTTTTGATCATTGTTTGATGGGTTTTATCTTCATCTAAGGGTGATCGACAACTTGACGGTTTCAGATAATGATTCATGTTAGCCGATCCCAACTCCTTTTTCAGACTAAGGCGTTTGTTGTTGTTGTTGTTGTTGTTGTTGTTGTTGGCGTTGCTGTAGCTTGATGAAGGTTGTTGTTTCATTCATGATGAGGCTTTTTGGTCTGTGAAATATCGTAATGTTCGTAAACTTTGGTGCTGCAGTCTTTACAACAACATACATCATCCTAGCAAACTGGCAATAGGAGCCGACTTGTACTGTTTCAACAACAAAATCGAACCGAAATGGGAGGATCCGATTTGTTCTAACGGAGGCAAGTGGACCGTTGCCTATTCTCGAGGCAAATCCGATACTTCCTGGCTTTACACGGTATGTACATTACATTGACCTTACCTCGCCATATTTTACACGACGTTGTTTTCAGTTGACTAACCTCGGTGAATCAATCAATCAATCGTTTCTAGTTGCTTGCAATGATCGGAGAACAATTTGATCATGGCGATTTGATATGTGGAGCAGTCGTGAATGTGAGGAACAGGCAGGACAAAATTTCCCTGTGGACTAAGAACGCTGCTAATGAATCTGCACAGGTATGGCAAACGGGTCAACCGGGTCAAGTCAGAAAAATAGGGTTGACTTCCAAGTTGGGTCATTTCCGGGTTTGTTGTTTACGACTTTTTTAGGCATATTGACCCGTTTTCTATAATAACAGTTGGGTTGGGTCAGTTCCGGGTTAGGCCGGGTGAAATTGGGTTACGACTGAAACTTAGACCTTCATCTGAGTGTCGGGTTGTTTACGACTTTTTTAGGCATATTGACACGTTTTTTATAATAACATTTGGGTCAGTTCCGGGTCAGGCAACTCGGGTCTTCTGTCCGAGTGTCGGGTTGAGTTATTCGGGTCAAGTCATTCGAGCCAGAGTGTGTGTGTGATTATACTTCGTCTGTGTACTGCAGCTGAGCATCGGAAGGCAGTGGAAAAAGTTCCTGGATTACAGCGAGAACGTGGGTTTCATCGTTCATGTAAGCTCTCGCTCGACTCTTGTTATTGTTAATCGTCTTTTTTTGGTACTCTCGACGTAATCGCGAATGTATTATGTGCACATACAGGATGATGCGAAAAAGCATGATAGGAGCGCCAAGAACCGATACAATTGCTAACTCAAGTCGTGGACTCGTGCAAGGCTGTTGGCCGGGATTTATGATTAGGAATATCGAATATGTAATGTTGCGCTACTAATAACACCATGAGATGGATGTTCTACCATTTTTCCGTGTTGTAATAGACCGATATTATGCAAGTTTTCGGAGTATGAATTTTGTATGAGGAACCTAAATCACCGCCTCTATCCGATTTTATGTGTCATTTTGTACTTTGATGGTCGAGTGAGATCGAAATGATTCACGTTTTTGACGTGAAATGGACGTCAAAAGTCGTTAACTTGGATATCGTAACATGAAACGAACGAATCTTATCACAAAAAACACAACATTGTTCAACGAAAAGCGTTCTCCTAAGAGGTTTATCGTCATCCAAATTACGTAATTAATATCAAAATCTACGATGAAACGTTCTCCCAAGTCCTAACAGGTTTATTGGATATTTGTCCCGTTTTAATAAAAATATTCGTCACATATATTGAAAAAATTGGGTAAACGTTGAAAAAAAAACAAAGGGAGTTATAAGATATCTGACCGTAAATTTATGTGAGACGATGTGACGAAAAATTTACTCCTAACTTAATGAGCAAGACCAAGTAATTAGTAATTAAATTAAAGTCTAATTAAACCAAAAACTGTTATTTAAAGTATTAATTAATCACTTTTTAGCTGTTTTAATCAAAAACATTAAACAAACTTGGCCTATAAATTCAAAATTATTGTAACAAAACATAATACATTCAAAATTAAAATTATTTAATTCGATAAAAATGTTTAGAACATTCATTATTGTTCTAATTTCATTCATACTACTTGCGTCTTTCCAGCTCGGAAAGGCAAGTAGGCCCCTACTGAATCCAGACGCACTGGACCCTCAAAAATGCGCCCAGACCGTGACCAAGGCTACAGTATGCGTGAAGGACGCCTTGACCAACTTCGGAAGGCCAAGTGGCGCGTGTTGTAAGGCATTAGAGGATGTTAATGACAAGTGTCTGACCTCGTTGTTCCCTTCGAATCCCTTCATTGGTCCCCTTTTCAAAAGAATCTGCTCTGCTGTCGCTGCTGGTGGTGGCGGCGGCGGTGGTGGCGGCGGTGCTGGTGGCGCTGGTGGTGGTTTGCCGTCATTCCCGATTCCTTTTCCTATCCCCTTTCCACCCAGCGGCGGTGGCGGCGGTGGTGGTTTGCCATTCCCGTTATTTCCCTTTCCCATTCCCTTTCCACCTGTTAGCGGCGGTAGTGGTTTGCCGTTCCCATTACCTGGGAGTGGAAATCCAGCTCCACCACCCAAAGCGTGATAATTAATCATAACTCCTGAGGTCAACCAGTCTTATCATAACAACGTCTCTTTAATTTTTATTTTATTTTTATTAAATTATGTCATAGAATGTTTGGATAATGTAATCTTCAACACTTTAAATCATTATTTAAATTCGTGCTTATCTATATATAAAGTTAAAAGGTTTCTTTAAGCATTTAATTTTTTGCCACGTGGCATACATTAATGGTTTTTTTTTATTTTTTATTTTATAAAAATTTATTCTTAAATTTTTTTGAATTGTTTTATTACATATGTGTTGTACATTTTTACTTGTATTAAGTTTATATTTAATTACATTAAGTATCACAAAATTTTCGTTTACCCATATTTAATAATTTATTATAAAAAATAATTCAATTTATTATTATTGTTATTTTTCAAAACCTTTACATCCATCTTTCATTACAAGCAAATATTAAAAATAGTAATTCGTAAATAATTTAACACCTTTTTTTTTAAATAAAAAATTTCTTTTCTTAGGTTTTTTTCTTTAAAAAAATTAATATTTGTTTTCCATTTTATGTCTACTAAATTTAAACTTTATTACATTATAAATTTGTTTTGTGTTTAGCTATTTTAATTTATTAATAAATTTATTACTACTTACAGTTATTTTAATCGCAAATAAATATTTTGTTATGCATTCAGTTTTTGCTCACGTGGCGGATGCTTTCATGTTTTTTTTAACAATTTAATGTTTTACAAAAAAATTATATTTTTTTAGTTTTGAACTTTCTTATATGTGTTGTAAATTAAAGATTACAACAAACTTACATTATTTATACTTCTTAATTTATATTTACTAATTTGTCTATATAATATATTCAAAAGATAACTTAAAACATTAAATTTTACTCCAGATGTCAAAGTTTTTTTTTTGAAGACAATGGAAAAACTTAATATTTCACTTAAAGCATGCATTTATTATTATTAATAAAAATTAATGATTTTGTAAAAAAAAAAAAAAAAAACTTAATCATTTGGAGGTTACAACTTTTCATCTACTTTTGCCTTAGTAATCAAATTTAATATTAATAATTATATTATATATTATGAAGAACTTCATTAGCATCATTATAAAACTAAATAATCGGTATAATGGAGATTTGAAAAAAACACCATTTGTATTTTAAAATTTCTTATTCACATTTCATTCGTTCTACTTTATATTCCCTTCAATTTTATAATTGTTATTCGTTGATTCTAATTTTAGTACTAATTTTATATTTTTGCATTTTTTTTTGTTTAGTTAACTTATGCAAACCCAATAATCAAGACTGAAATTTCTCATTTTTCAGGTATAATAATTTTATTTTAATAGATTTTTATATTGATTATTATATAAATACATTTCAAGTTAACTTTAAATCTCATGAATTTTGTGTTCATAAGAGTGTACTTTTATTTATATTCAGAGTTGACGAAATTTACAAAATATGATTAAGAAGAAGTTGCAAATTTAATTGTTAATCAAATTAACATATTAACGATTACAATTGTTTGGCTAAAATGTATTTAATATTTTAGTCCGAAGGTAAATCAACAATAAAAAAAATAGTAAGAAAATGATAAACAAACTTAATATTTCACTTAAGCATAATGTATTATTCATAAGAAAACATTCAGATAGAGCGTTCACATTCACACACTAACTTGAAAATACATGCAGATATCGTAGGACTTCTGACGGGAATAGAGGACAAGGCTCACGTTATGACAACAAACGGACCTACAGAAATACGACACATCTTCATTGAAGACGAGAGGTGAGATTTCATGTTAAAAATATTTGTCACAAACTTTATTCGATTATACGTTCTCCTATACGGCTGCCATCCTTACTGCAACTTTTCGGTTAATTCATTCACGCAATCCTTATCTTCTAAGATTCATCCCTTGCATTGTCATAGTTAGAGTTTTGAAAATATTTATGCATTGATATTTCAGCCTGCAATGTTCTATGTACAGGGACAGTAAAATTAGGGTAACATTATGGGGAAAGCAACCAAATACGTTGATGGAAGCTTCACAATAGAATCCGGCAAGCCTAACACAATTATCATTACCTCAACAAGAGTTGCCGCCCTATACAATGGTAAGAAGTAATTACACCAATTTTATTTTCTATATGTTACTAAACCTGCTTACTTTCAATGCAGACGAATACCAACTACAGAGTACTTACGGAACAAAAGTGTATATAGGCATGGACATTCTTGAAACAAGAGAATTATTGGAAAGGTAACCCTACACACAAATCATTTGCTAGAAACTAACTACTCTATAAGAAATCCGACAAATTTGGTATGACTATTTATTTTTACAAATAATACAGGGTTACATCTCCAAAATCAGTTGAACACCTCCAGAACAACATACAACAACAAATTAAGGACACAATGTCAGCCAATCGAAAATCAATTATGGAACTCAAGGAGATGGAGATCATGCACATGGTAAGATAACATTTACAATAACTATATAAAAATTGAGCGAAACTCAATCAAAATATAACGAAACTTGTGTTCAACCGCAATTCAACGTACATAAAGCAACCTACACGTGCCACGGACAAATAATGAAATTAGGACGGACGTTGAATGGAGATACATCTCATGTCCGATGTGTAGGAAGGGACTCGAAACCGACAACTATTGTCACAAATGCCGACAACAGATACAATACCCAACTCAAAGGTACCAAATAATACTCAAGCAAAATTAAAAGGGTGTCTTTATGCTACAAATGTAACATTTTTAAAAAAATATATACTACCAAATGAAAAATTACAGGTACAGAATCATCGGAACGTTATCAGACGGGGACAGTGAAGCAAGTATCATCGTTTTTTATAAAGAGGCAGAAAAAATAATTGGGCAATCGGTAAACAAATTATTGGACATTTACGAGAAGGTACATGTACACTTGCCCTGACATCTCTTCCAGTCAACTTGTACACCAATGATACTAATTTTTCAACAAATTATGACAACTCAACCACACTAAAAAATTGCAGGACTACGGAAAACAAAGAGTATACGACATACTACAGAGTTGTGTTGACAAATTTTTCACATTTAAGGTGGCGGTAGGAACAAACAACTACGACCAAGATAGAGAATTAAAGGTGCTGACCTGCTGAGAACTTACATCGCCAACAATATATTAGAAGAAGTAAGCGCGACTCAATAACAGACGAAAAAGGTACCAAACTGAATAAAAGTTGGTGAAGATCGTACACTTTACATTTAACACTTTTGAAAATATATTTGGAATCAGGATTCTGGAGATGGACCAAAGGAAACAACCTCAAAAAAAAATGAAGAACCCCAGATGGAATACCCACCGCAAAATGAAGACGAGTAAATCAGACTAGACGAGTAAGTAAATAAAGTTTCTTTTAACACCAAAAAAAACAACGCAACTAAGAAATTTGAACATGACACAGGAGCAAAAGCGATGGACGAAAGCGCCCTAGAAGCCTGACAACTACCAAAACACCAGCACAGAAAAAGGAACACCGCCACACTTATTGTTAATTTTAATATTGCCGATGAACTATTTAAATAAATTGATCTTTTGCTTGTAACCAACCACTTTATGAACTATTTCCATTATCCAATTATTGCAATCGAAGCTACATTTCAACTACGTCCAATTCCGTTAAATACGAAATCGATCCACATGTAATTTCAGACAACTACTCCGTATATACATTCACCAAACGACTTGGTGGATGATTTACAAAAACCAACGCACACAATTTTTAAGCGGATAATCCCGTGAATTTCACGGGTGACGTACCTAGTTATGATAATTAATTATCAATGTTTTAAGTATCCATCGAATATCTTTTGGGCTTGCACCCAAAACAGATAATATCGTACTATATCAATTTAGAACGATCACATAAAAAAATCAACAAACCATTTCAATCTAAAATGGGCTTGATTTCATAAATTGGTACAAAATCCATAACCGTTTTATAACATCAGATGAGCCCAAATTAGAAAAAACCCGTTATAATCACGAGTATATTCGACTATTTTTAAAATTTTCTTTGGACAAGTAATATTTTAGACCAGTCTTATCTGTAAGAGTATAAGACGGTTTTACACAACGATTAGTGACCTTAATTATATAAACTCTCATTATACTTAATAACAAGCTCATTAAGTGACTAATACAAGACCATCAATAAGTGTAAGTGGCCGGTGGCCGGTGGCCGGTGGATCGACGAGTTAACTAGTGGTGCGAGCGGCTAACCGAAGACCCCTTAGCCTTGAGGAATGAACCACTCTTGGTTAGCTCACGAAGCGGCTTGTCGGTGAATCGAATGAGATTATAGACCAATGCACCACATATTGCACCGGCCATCGGTCCGACTATATATATCCATAACCCTTTGTAATGGTTCGACACAATCGCCGGTCCTAGACTCCTTGCCGGGTTCATTGACGCTCCTGATATCGGCCTGTATTTTCATTACAAAATTCCAATTAATTAATTAAATTAAACCTATTTTATATTCGAAAAATTTGTTACACGTATACGACAATTTTAATTCAATTATTGGTCTATATAGTTATAATTCTAGGTCCACATAGTTTACATAGTATGATGACTTTGACCTAGATTATGTCACATGGACCGATTTTGATCAAATAAATAATTAAACTAACAACCTGGAATTAATCACCAATTAATTATGGACATGTAAGATCGATCTTACGAAATCTTCTAAATAATTATGCATGACAAAAAATGATACGATATATCTGATGTACCTAAGAATTAACACGGTAAATCGTACACGTATGAAAAGGGTTTAAACATAATTAAATTAATTAATTAATAAATTAATTACCCTGCAAACATCACGTTAAGCAAGATTGTAGCTCCAATTGCTAGACCTGCTAGCTCTCCAATCTGTATTAAAATAAATAAAATAATTTGTATTATTCACTTAAGTACAAATAATAAAATAATTAAATAATAAAATAATTAAAATGTTTCATTATAAAGATTTGAAAATAATACGTGACATTCCAACAAATTGGGTCCTCAATTATTGAAAATAATCACATGATCGATAATAAAGTGTATATATATTCTCGTATAAAACCGTTTTATATATATACAATCTGAATTAATAAAAAATTATTATAAAAAAAATGACTAAATTATATCACGTTAAAAAATGACTATAAAACCGTCACAAAAATTATTATAATTGTGAATAATTAATCTTATGTTAAAATAATTTTGAATACCATTTATAATAATTAATTTATTTATTTATGTCGAACATATTTTAACTAATTAAACGTGTTATAAAAGCGTAATTAATTATTAAAGATTATATAATATACTTACGGCTCGATTATCAGTAGCTACACCAGATATGACGAACATCAGGTAAAAAGTGATAATAAATTCGACGACAAGAGATTGGAGGTTCGATCCAGTAGGAAGTGTTACGGCAGACTGAGTTTGATGTCCGTGAAATATAAGTCGAAGTGTGCCACTTGCTAGTGTCGCACCCAAAACCTGACTGAACACGTACGCTGGTACCTGTCAGATACAAGCACATGATACCGAAGATGTCTTAGCCTAGTGGTTAGGATTAGGTGCTCTGGACAGTAGGTCTCAGGTTCGAATCCCCTCCCTCTATATTGTAATGCGACTAAGTGCGCTCTTCGTTGAACCAAAAAAAAAAAAAAAAAAAAAAAAAAAATACAAGCACATGATTAAATTAATTAATTAGTCGATTATTCAGAAAATTAAATATATTTAATTCCGAAAATGGTATTGAAATTCAGTATCACTATATAATATCAGTCGATAATAATGCTTCTATAATATAATAACATGATGTTTAAATTCCGAAAAATGATGTTTTTTTAGTGTTACGTTTTTTCAATAACATGGTGAAATAAAGACGGTTTTTCAGGAGACGTGAGACTCGACAATTTTGAAACTTTACGTATGAATTTATTGCGAGTTTGTGATGTGTTATATGAGTAACATGCAAGTATGCAACGTATGTACAAAACCGTTTACTACACGTGATTCTTTCATTTTTATACTCATTTATAAATATATATTTTACAGGTTTTTTGAGAAACCGTCTCACACGTCAGAAATTAAAATGTCAGTATTATAAGATAGGAAGTATCTAACTAAACAATTAAAAATTAATTATCGAATTAAATTCTTAATACCTATATTATTTGCATCGATATTTTTAACCTAACCCATATAATTAAAGCAATCTTTTTTTTTTCTTTTTTTTGTGTGTATAATTACGAATTAAAAATAAATAAATTATGGAGTACGGAGTATATATATAATTACGGAATAAAATTAAATCCTGAAAAATATCAAAATTAAAATGTACTCCCTCTATTTCTTTGATATCTTCCACATTTCTTTTTTCAACCATTTCTTTGATTTCTTCCACTTTCCTTTTTTTCTATCATACTTCTCTCTTATCTAGGTGCCCCAGTTACTTTACTCCCTCTCTACTTTTACTTATTTTATTGTTTTTCTTAAGAAATGTGTCACTTTTAAGGTGGAAGAAATCATAGAAACGGAGGGAGTAATTAATAATGTTGGGGGGTACGTAGTAGTTGCACAAATTAAATACTCTCTACTCATTCATAAAACCGTCTCATATTAAATATTTTGAACAGTAAAACAAGGTAACTAACTAACTACTGTAAAAAAAATTACTGTGATACGAGAATTATTATTTACCTGTTTCCAGGGGAATCGTCGACAAATAACAAAAGCGACCGTAACAACTGGGTCGTATATTACTATTTATACTCGGTGAAATCGTCTTAAGACATAATTTTTAAATTTTACCTACCCAGGGTAACTAACTACGGTAAAAATTTACTGTGAAACCGTCTCATACGAGAACTATTATTACCTGTTTCCAGGAGTACTATTTATACTCGGTGAAATCGTCTCAAGACATAATTTTAAAATTTTACCTACTCAGGGTAACTAACTACTGTAAAAAAAAATTACTGTGAAACTGTCTGATACCAGAATTATTATTTACCTGTTTCCAGGGGAATCGTCGACAGATAGCGAAAGCGACCGTAACAGCAGGGTTCAGATGAGCTCCAGAAATATGGCCAACTGCATAAATCATAACCATAACAACCAAACCCCAAACTATCGCGACTCCGGGAAACGTGATCATTTTTTCCGAATCCATATTCACTGTTATCGAACCACATCCTGCGAATATTAGGAAGTACGTTCCCAGAATTTCCGCGATCATCTGCATTATATTTAATTTTAATTTTATCGTCAGTAACATTACAGGAAAACATGTATTTATTATTATATTATTTCATTATCGTCGTCACAGTATAAGAAAACATGTATTTACTGCACCTGGCCAGATAACCAGCTGACCTGGTGTATGTTTATATATGTATGGTTTTAAATAATAACTCGAAATATTACTAAAAAAAACCTCATGGGTAAAATGTTTTTTTTTTGAAGGTTTTGTAGAAAAATTTTCTATGTCAAATTAATTATTTTGGGATTAATTATTAAACGAATATGGAGTATATATATACTCACTATGTTTCAATTATTTGTTTATTTTTTATATTATTTGTGAATATTAGGAAGTATGTTCCCAGAATTTCCGCGATCATCTGCATTATATTATTATATTTTTTTTATCATCGTCACAGTACAAGAAAACATGTATATTTACTACACTTGGCCAGATGACCAGATGACCAGCTGACCTGGTGTATGTATATATGTATGGTTTTAAATAACTCGGAATATTACTAAAAATACCTCATTGTTAAAATGTTTTTTTTTGAAGGTTTTGTAGGAAATTTTTCTATGTCAAATTAATTATTTTGGGATTAATTATTAAACAAACAATAATAAATCATTAACTTGATATTAATTATTTTGGGATTAAAGATTTATTCAAATAATTATCACTCTGACAGAAAGAGTACTTCAAAAATATATTAAAAAAACTCATAATTATTCAAACCGAGAAGTTTGAATCAATAAATCAGCTGAAGAGACGGTCTAATGATAAATCATTAACTCGATATTAAAATGTTTTTAGATTTTTTATATGACATTTTTTCTAATAAATGTTATAAATCAGCTTGAGAGAGACGGTCTGATATCAAATCGAGTAATTAATTAACATACCTTTTGCAAGAAAGGAACACTAAAGCAACTAGAAGAAGTGTCCAAGGTAGAAGAAGATGAAATTGGGAGATCACTACTCTCTTTCATCACATTAACATTCACTTCATGATTTCCATTTGACCTTGCAATTTCACCCATTTTATTTTAGATTATTAATAAACTAATTAATTAATTAATTAGAATAATAATAATTATATATGAAAATAAATTGAAGTTGAAGAAATAATATGTGGAATTTTGAGTGTGGTAGTAATTTAAGTCTAAGCTCTATCTAGGGCTCTATTTATAGTGGACTCATGAATGATGTAGGAGTAATTAAAAGTGGTAATAAGAAAATAAAAAAATAAAAAATAAAAAATAAAAAGTTTTCCTAACGTGTACCCACTCGACAAACGTTAATATGCTAATTAAAGAAGAAATATAATAATATTATCACGAGAAATTGATATACTGACTCATATTTATCATAATTATACAAGTTAATTGTATTTTTTCTCTTAATTAACGTATTAACGTGTGTCCAGTGAAGACACGTTAGAAAAACAGAAGAAAAAAAAAAAAAAAAAAATTGTTTTGTGGGGGCAAAATATATAGAAAATTCAAAATTATTATTAGATGATTTTATTAATTATTTAATTGGTTTTAGATTAGAAAGGATAATTTTGACTTATGTTTGTTGGATGAGTTGACCATCTTGCCAACTTTCACCAATAGTCTCATGTCAATAAAGCCATTTTTTTTTAAAAAAAAAGGTTAATTTTGTAAAAATAATAATTTATTTATTTCCGAGTCTGAATGTTCATTCCCTTTACTTTTTTCACAGTCTCGAAGATAGTATTTTGACTGAATTTTATCATAGGTACACGTTATATTTTTTCGAAAATATAATTTGATAAAGAGCCTAATTATATGAAAATCGTGTTATAATAATTAATTTATTACTACTTCTGTACTCTTTTAATCGATTCTGTCTTCAGCATCTCAAGAAAATATTTAACTAAATATTATTAAAACTCTCTTTCAGAAAGAAATAAATAATTTTTTTTTTCAGAAATTCAATTTAAAGGCTGGTCTCATAAAATAAAAACGTCAATTATTTAAGAACGGATAAAGTATATTTTTAACTGTATCGACGATCAAATAATTTTAAAATTTTGATTCTCGATAAAATAGAGGGAAAGAACGCTAAGATTCAAAACGATAATATATATATTTTTTTTTTCTTTGGAATCTTGTAAAAGAGATTTGGAAGTTGAAATTTTCTACAACTAACTTCACTTTTTTGTGCTCCCTTTAATTTAATTTAATCTAATTTTTTTTGTAGGGTTTTTATTTATTTATTTATTTTGGTTAAAAAGCAATGTTAGTTTATGAAAGTTTCTACTCCAACTACCCACCGCAATTACAGAGATCCATGAATGCTTGTAATAATAACAAAATATGATTAACAAAACAATAAAACAATTTAATATTTTTTTTTTTGGTTGAAAAAATAATTTAATATTATGAGGACAAAGAAATGTGATGATGACCTCATGCATGCATGCATGAAACAATTTACGTTTATTAATCATTTTAATTAATTAATTAATAGTTTTATTAGTATAAATAGATGGTAATTAATTAAAAACATATTGTAAATGACAGATTATAACGATAGATTTACCTTAAATATGTCGGTAAAAAGTAAAAACTGTATATTGCAAAACAGTATATTAGCCTCAAATATGTCGTGTCAATATATAGTTTATCGAACCGTCTAAATAACATCCTGATCGATTAAAAATGCAAAATAAATAAATAAAATAAAATAAATGAATATATCAAAATAAATCCCCTCAACATTATTGTTAATTATGTGCCTAATTAATATCTTCCTAAAATCTGATGAATAACGGTTATGTAACAAGTATTTTAATCAAATGTAACATTTTCATAGAACAGTAGGGAAAAGTACGTAAAGGTTGATTAATGTAGTAGTACGAATAAATTGGTCCATTATCGGTCCACGAAATAAAAAAAGATCTGTTTTTTAAAACTGTACGTCAGATAATTGATATTATATATAATTAATCTCAAATTCTAAATAAATTTTGTAGATTAATAACCAAAAAATTTAAAATTTATTTCAAGTAGAGTAATTAATAATATTCATTAATTTTAAAAAAATTGATGTACTTATATATTTATATTTATATATATTGACGACAAATAATGAGTTTAATGTAGTTATATGCACTTATGAAGTTAGATGGGTATTGATGAGGTGTGGACAATATGTTAGCTTAGCTAGATCTTACAAACAGTCGAGTCCTGTCGAATTCGTGTTCGTGTAATTTAACCCGACCCAATTAAGTTCCGTGTCGACCCACTTACATAAACGAGTCATTAAAGCTCAGATCAGATCAGATCAGCCCAAACTCGATCTAGCTAGATAATTAAATAAATCTCGTGTCACATTCGTATTGACCTATTTTGCATATATAAAATGTGTTATCATACTTATATTATTATCGAGTCCAACCCGACCTGACCCGACCTCGACCCGATAATTTTATATCAGATTCGGGTTATATTTTCGGACCGTGTCATTGTTGCATTATTTTCATATAGTTATTGATAGTTACTCTATGTTGGTGAGTAGGTAATAATAATAACTTACTTGCATTAAAGAAGGTAGTATATATATATATATATATATATATGGATAAATTGAAAGAAATTAATTCAATGTCTCATTTTTATAAGCAAATTATTTTTAATTACGTATTTTAAAAATTAATATTACTCGGTATAATACGAGTATTATATTATTATAAATTATTCGAGACAAGTTTTGATTATTTGTTCTCTAATCTTAGCTAGTTATCCATTTAATCTAGACGAGTATAATTATCGACTTGTAACGGGTCGTTGTTGTTTCAGTGTTCACGATTCATAATAGTACGATATTTTCACCTTAACAGCATTTACGCATCTAGATGGTAATTAACCTTCTTCGGGTGCAATGACACAAATTTTTCGAAAATAACCGAGTTAATTAATTAATTAATTAATTAATTAATTACCAAATTGAAGATCTCGGCTTAGAACGAATGAATTTACTCGATCTGAATTAATTAGATCAGACTCTATTTTTTTCAACTGCTCGCTCTTTCTGTTGCAGCCACTCGTTAATAACTGGGTTGAGACATTTTCGATCTGGGGTTAAACTATGATTAGTTAAGTAAAACATAACTAGTGTTTCATACATATGCATGATGTGAGCATGACGAGAGCATGACATCATGAGTTGACTCGAGTTTGACTTTTTGACTTTACTACAAACAACAACGTTGGTCTTCTTCTATTGCCTATTTTTAGAATTAGTCATATCATATTTGTCTTCTTTCTCCGACTACTCTAATCTATATATAGCCTTTGAACACCTAAGTCAAACATCATGTTTAATTAACTACCCAAATTCCCGATTTCAGTATATCTGTCTTAATCTTATATAATGTATACAGTATAATTTATCATGTCGAAACGTTATTAATTAGGAGTAGTATGATTCAAAACATAACTAATATTGAGGCTGGCGAAGCTAGAAACGAAAATTTGGACATTAAGTCTAGCTAGGGTTTTCGGATAGAGAAATCGACAGCGTTAACTACTTTTTTCACGATAGTTTCCACTCTAGATCAGATTTACATAAAATATATAAAGTCAAGTATTCATTAGGCTTTATCGTCGACGCGTCTGTCCTGATATGTCAACGACTCTAGACTCTGTCAGGGGTTCAGATCGAGATCGTGCAGTGCCTCATATATATATATATATATATATATATATATATATATATATATATATATATATATATATATATATATATATATATATATATATAATCATGTAATCTGTGCTTTTGATAAAATTGTTACACAGAGTATGTAGTTACAGGAATAATCTTATCGTTATAATACATCATACTATCATATAATTCCGTAGAATAGTGGATTGGTGTGACTAACTAAAAGTAAACCGTAATTATTTCGAACAATCCATCAATATAGTAATTCCACATGTCACACATAATATAACCTAAAGTGAACTCAAAATTTCAACCCAAAACATAATTAAAGTGCCCTAAAATTCAACAAAATCAATCAATCAATCAAATTTTAACGACAAAACTAACTAAACAGTCAAAATTATTACTCTACTAGTAGTAATAATATCGACAAAGCATGCGTTAATCTTGCACTAACTCTAGGAAACTTAATACACATTGTCTTATCAATTTTTTTATTAACGATAGCTACGTGCCTAATAAGTCTTTCTTATAATTGATATATCTAACTAAAATTTGTGACGGGTAATCAAATAATATCAATTACTCCGTACATGAATATATAAAGACAAATCATGCGTTAATCTAGCACTCGCTCTAGGAAATTAAGTTGTCTATCGATTTGTGATTAACAGTAAGTAGGTATGATCTTTAAAAGACAAACAAATGAACGAAATGTGATGTGATAGGTCAAATATCGAGCATATGGGTAGATGAAGATAAATCGGAATGCATAGGTCGTCATTATTATCTATCATTCTATCAACAGTAGTACAGTAAATCTCCCTTGTGACGGGTATATTCATCGTAAGTTTATAACAAGTCAAATATAATCATATAGGTATCTCTTATATTTGACCCGTCACAAGACCGTTACAAATAAGAATCAATATGGGTAGATATTTGACCCGTTACAAAATTGTGAATTCGAAGACTTGGTGTAGGTAAAGCACATGCATGGACGTCAAGTTTGAAGGGTATATACGACGCTACGACTAGATCCCATGCAAAAAAAAAATAGGAGTAAATAAAACGATATATGGAATTGGGAATTTGGGAGGTTTCACATTAGTTTTTCTAAAGACAATAAAGTGAATATAATTGTGCCGTTACTCGTTATGGACCGACTAATTAACGAGTTATTCCCTCCGTTTCTATGATTTCTTCCATCTTAAAAGTGGCACATTTCTTAAGAAAAACAATAAAATAAGTAAAAGTAGAGAGGGAGTAAAGTAAGTGAGCCACCTAAGTAAGAGATAAGTGTGATAGAAAAAAAGAAACTGGAAGAAATCAAAGAAATGGTTGAAAAAAGAAATGTGGAAGATATCAATGAAACCGAGGGAGTAAAACATATTACTCCCTCTGATTCACAAAGATATTCCCCTTTGATTAAAATATACCTCACATATACTCCCTCCGTTCAAGTCCAAGCTTCCCCTTCCTTGTTTTGACACTATTCACAATCAAGGATAACTTTTGATATTCACGACAATCTATTAGAAAAAATATATTCATGTGAGATCTTGTTTGATTCGTCTTTAAAAGTACATTATTAATATCCAATTTTCATAATTTTTACTAATATGTTACGAAAGATATTAACGATGCAAAATACGCGTTGACAAACGTGAAAAAGCAAAAGGGAAACTTGGACTTGAACGGAGGAAGTATTAAACAAAGGGGAACATCTTTGTGAATCGGAGGGAGTAATTATTATAAGCATAAAATAAGACCTAGTGTTAGGCTTTTTGGGTTTTGGTAGTAGTTGTGGAAATTGAGGTTGAATTGATTGAATTTTTTTAATGATGGCCCATCATTCTTGGACTAATTTCTCTAATCTCTACACAATGTGGACTCACTTACTAGAAGAGTAAAACCCTTTTTGAGTTTTTTTTATACTAGATGTGTATGGGGGTAAACGGGTCAATCAGGTTGGGTTCAAGACGGTCAACTTTGAGTCCGGCATTTTCGGGTTAATTTCGGGTCGGACCGGATTATTTTGGGTTTGAATCATTTTCGGGATTTCTATAATAACATTCGCGTGAGTTTCGGATTATAGGTTGGGTCGAACTCTAGTCTTTAGTTCAGGTGTTATGTCATTCGGACCAGATAAGTTTAGCTAGATCTAACTAGATGGAGTAATATACTTACTATTGAGTGTTTGTAGATCTGGCAAATGGGTCAATCAGATCGAGTTTGAGTATGGTTAGCTTTGGGCCAGATCACTCTCAGAAGATCTTGTGATGAAAATATCCGTCTTGAAATTATAACAGGTTGAATACTATAGGTTGAATTTAACTATTTAAGTGAGAAAACTACAATGATGTCGCTACGTAGGCATGACAAACGGGACGGGTCAAGCATGACAAGTTCAAGTCGATCATTTTTGGACTCGTACTAAATGGGTCAGTCAGAACATTTTCAGGTCTGTTATCATCAACTGTATTAGAAATATAAGTTCGTATACGTAAATAAACATTCGAGCAAAGTTGAGTCAACTTGGGTAATGAAACATAGAAGATCTTCAATTCAGATAACCCCGAACAGATAACCGAATTCTTGAACCATCCCCGTCATTAACATGAAAAAATCCAAATTGGAACAATCCGACCCTTTGTAGTTAAACCGATAACCGATCGGAGTATCCACGACCCGTGTTCACACCCGATGCAAAACGGGTCGGGTCAAATTCGGAAAACACTACATGGGTCATGGACCATGATCACTTATATGGATCTAATTAATTACTTGTATCATGTTCATCATCAAAAACCTCTAAACCTAAAAAACTCAATCGATTACTCAAATTAGGTTTACCAATTCCAATCGATTACTCTGCTATTATCCCCAATTCGCCATTTTCCGATTCCCGATTTTCTTCACCTCGATTCAATCGCACAGTTTCCCCCCAATTGTTCATGTATGTACTGAATTCTTCTATTCCCCTCTTTCAATTCGTTTAATTAGGGTTTTTTTTGTGCCTTTTCGTTTTTATGCTACTCCGTAATTTAGAAATTCATGTTGTGAATTAGTTTCGCAAATCCCAATAGCTCGATTTTAGATTATTTAGATCTAAAACTGCGTTCAATTGATATAATTACCGGGAAGTTAGTGAATTGAATTGGGTTTTATTGAGATGACGATTCTTTGCCGAAGTATCGGGTTTTTGAGTATTGATTCGAGTCTCAATATGCTGATGATTGAGGCTCAATTGATGGTTTAGCATCGTAAAAAAAAAAAAAATTGGTCCCTGAGTTTAGAATTGGCGCCATGAAAGTGTTCGGAGGCGATTAATGACTGCAGCTTTTACGGTGTATGGTCAATGTAGAAGTCGTAGTTGATAATGACCGTCTTTAGGCGAAAGACGACACCTTTTATGATTGGAGGTTTCGTGAATGAAACAGTTGTGGGATTGATGCTCTATTGTTATCGGATGTATTATCGCTAGATTCTGCCTTGATGATACCGTCTTTTGGCTAATGACTGCAGCTTTTACAGTGTGTGGTCAATGTAGAAGTCGTAGTTTATTATAATGACCGTCTTTAGGCAAAAGACGACACCTTTTATGATTGGAGGTTTCGTACTTTCGTGTTTGAAACAGTCATGGGTTTGATGCTCTATTGTTATCGGATGTATTATCGTTAGATTCTGCCTTGATGATATTGGGGTTCTAGCATATTTACGAAATTTGAGGTTGTTGGTGAAGTATTGGCCTAAAATTTGAGGAAAGTTTCGATATTTTATAACTCGAGTTCATTATTCGATGAGTAATTATCATGCAGATCGTAGATGGTAATTATATATATCGTACATTCATGCTATCTGTTTTTCTTTCTTATCATGCAGATCAGTCGTCGTTTACTTGTCCCGCTTCAAATTCGTTGAGGTTTTTGTCGCTTGCCAGTTCTAAAGAAATGCAGGTTTGTTCTCAAAACCTGTACTGTTACTGTATAATGCACTTCAAGGAATATGCAGCTAAAACTCGATTTTGACCTGCAGGCATCCAGGGCTCGGCTCTTCAAGGAATACAAAGAGGTACAGAGAGAAAAATCCGCTGATCCAGATATTCAACTTGTTTGTGATGAGAGCAATATTTTTAAGTGGACCGCTCTAATTAAGGTACACAACTGCTTCATCGTCGTCATCATCATCATCATCATCATCATCTGATTATTAACGTGTAAAATGATCCGTGCGTTCAGGGTCCTCCGGAAACTCCTTATGAAGGTGGTGTTTTCCAGCTTGCATTTGCTGTGCCTGAACAATATCCGTTACAACCTCCACAAGTTCGGTTCTTAACCAAGATATTTCATCCAAATGTCCATTTCAAGGTATATAGGTGCTTCGTAAATCGTAATCCTCTCTGATTTCCAATTAATCGCCCTTTATTTTTCCTTGTTTTCTTTTGCTCATTAAGTATTGCATCTCGTACTCAATCTGCATACGTGAAGTACATGCAGCAGTTCATTACAAAGCACAAAAAATTTAAAGAGACGGTCTCTCGATATTGTTAATAGGGTAGGCCTGACACCCTGAACAACTGATCTTATCGATTCAGTCAAGCCTTTTTAGATAAGACGTACATTTTGTCAGAAGTTCGGTCCAAGTTCAAATTCCATATAAGTACACGAGGCATGTAGTAGATCAGACGGTGTATTAATGCCGAATTGCAATAATAAAGTCTGAGTAAATGAATTTGTGAGTTTATTTTTTCGACATGCAGACTGGAGAGATTTGTTTGGATATCTTAAAAAATGCATGGAGCCCTGCTTGGACACTTCAGTCAGTGTGCAGAGCTATTATTGCTTTGATGGCCCATCCCGAAGCTGACAGCCCCTTAAATTGTGATTCAGGTATGTTGTTCACGCGCATGAGTGACTGCATGAGACCGTCTCACCGCGAGAGACAAATTACTTTATCTGAAAAGATGACTCCTTTATTGCTACTAAATGAGTTTGTCTTTTTACATCAAAGGACCGTCTCAAACTGTAAGACCGTCCCTTTAAAAATAGGTCTCCTAGGAGACGATCTCTCATGAGTGCTTTAGGTGAAAAGACGACTCCTTTATTGTTACTAAATGAGGTGTCTTTTTACGTAAAAGGACCGTCAGTAACTGTAATACGGTCCCTTTAAAAAAAAGTAGGTCTCCTAAGAGACGGTCTCTCGTTAGACTTATTAGGCCAAAGGGGCAAAGCCGCAAATGTGTAGACTGATTTGCTGCCCGTGAATTACGCCTCTGTTGAATTGTTGAAGCCGTGAGATTAGTTTGTCGATAAGACCGTATTTTTGAATAGAATCGAGGACGTCTAAACTCTGAACACATTTTCGACTTTTGTATACAGGGAACCTTCTTCGGTCAGGTGATGTACGAGGTTTCCATTCGATGGCAAAAATGTATACAAGACTAGCTGCAATGCCAAAGAAAGGATGAGTCACATTCGATTTATCCTCGTGGCGAAAGAAGAAAATGTGTATTGAATTCGCCGTGTAATTGCAAAGTGTTTTCGATATTCAAACAAAGAGACGAAATACAATCCAAATTCCCTGAAGAAATGAAACAATTGTATGGTTTGATCCGATTTGTACGCTTTTAATACAATCTGAATTCCGAAATTAGTTCTTTTAGCATTGTTATTTTCCGCTCTCATCTTACTCGATCAACCGTTTTTACCATTATAATGAGTTTCGACAAGTCTGCAGCTTTTCCGATAACAAAACAAAAACTTTACTCGAACATCCGGAATGATAATTGGGTCAACGGGCGTGTAATTTGCCCGTAATGTCGTTGAAGGGATAACACAGTAATCGAATACACGATACTTTAGTATTGAATAATGCTCAATGATTATACAAAAAAAAACTCGAAAATTTTATCACGTTACAATGCATACAAGCTCGATCAGGTAATACAACGAATTCAAGTACAGTTAGTAGTTAGTAGTACACGGATAAGATCATTCGGCCGGTTTCCCAACCCGAATCTACCTTTGAACGGTTTGAACCAGGTTTCGTGTAGGGTTATCCCTGGTGTTAGTTGCTCGCGGGAATATCAGCGGCCTACAGCATAAGAGAGCGAAGAGCAACTCGACGACAAAAAACATCATGCTTAGCCACACAAACAAAGTTTTCCTCCAGTACCATAAGACTCGTTTCAGGAATGGGAGTTCAGATTCGAGGTTTATGAATGCATCGTATACCTCCGGGATACCACCTTTGTCTCGGAATTCTGCCCTTTGTTCGATCGTGACTTTTACGCAACCGGTTGGGACGATGGATTCTCTGTAGCCTCGAAACTTCAGGTCGACGGTTTGGGATTCAGATATGTATCCGGCGACAAGAGGGATTATTTTGACGAAAGTTAGCAGGAGTCGGATTGGTCCACTTTTGAAACCTAACATGCAAGGGTGGCGTAAACTAGCCAGAGATTTCCCGTTTTCTGACTGAAAATCGACTCTTACCTATGAAACAACAACAACAGAAGTCGTCACCCAAAAAACAAAATAAAAATGTTATTCTGTAATTCTGTTGCCCGGATCATAATTCATCATCCCAGAGATAAAATCAAATTACAGCAACATCTATAGACAGAAATATTAACGACATTCCTAATTGATATCATTCCGTAATTCATCATTTCAGAGATAAAATCGATTTCCATGTGAAAACAGTACATACAGCAACATCACATCCACAGAATGACAGAATACTGCAACAGGTCTATCAGAGCATAAACACAGAACGAAAACAGCATTCAAGCTAAACTAAGATGACGGAAATCGAACAAGAATGTACATGAAAGATACCTAACATTCCTTCCTCATCGATAGCATTTCATAATTCGATAAAATCAAATTCCATGTGAAGACCACTTTCAACTTTCATACAACAACAACAACATCAAAGGATTCAGAGAGTTGGGGTCGACTAACATGAATCATTATCTTAATTCTGAAGTCGTCAAATAGCATTCAAGCTAACTAAGATGACGGAAATCGAACAAGAATGTACCTGAAAAATGCCCAACATTCGATTGAAATCAGATTCGGGTAAAACCAATGTAACAGTAGCCTGCAACTTCTGATTCCGAGGCACGACCCTTACACCTCTCCCAACACTCAATGCATCAAACTTATCCTCACATCCCAAACTCCGACAACTCGTCAAAGGCACAAACGCCTCCGGTTTGCTTTTCGTGTAGTCAAAATTCAGTGATTGTTTCAACTGAAACGGCTCCTCAACGATGTAAAACCTCGTCACCACGCCACCAACAATAAACGCGAAAACAAGCAAACAAACCAAGATAGAACACACGTAAATCGACCAAAACAATCCCCATCCAAACCGTAAAGCGAAATTCAACCACCATTTATGTTCTTTGATCCATTCAGACAAAAGGGGGCTTACTGCATTGCAACAGAGTTTCCACATTTGCATCAATTTCGACATTAAATACCTTCTAACGATTCCGATCACGTATAATGGGTTTATCAATAGCATCAAACCGTAATATAATGCCGAAAAAGGGAATGTAATTAAGCTAATTAATAAATTAAACTGAAACCCAATTGCTTTAACTAACAATTCAACAAGATATACCAATAAACTAAACTGCCCATCATCGATTTCCCTCTCCTGAGCAAACCCTTCATCTCTTTCTACCAATGTAACAGCAGAATCCTCCGTATTCAAAACGACATCGTTTACATCGTTATTCGATTGAGTCGATTGAGCTGTATCTAAATCCAATTGGAACGATTTCCTCGATTCGCGATGAAGTTTACGGTGATAACGACGGCGTCGAAGGGTTTCATTAGAGGATTTGGGATCAATTGATGAAGAGAAAGAAAGCGATTTTTGATGGATTGAAGAGGGATCATCATCAATTGATGAAGATGATGATGTTTCGGAGGGTTCTGGGCAATCGTAGAAGGGGAATTCGTCAGATGCGTCGACGAAATTGTCGTCTTCGTTGGTTGATTTTGCATCTTCCATTGATAATTGGGATTTGATTGGAGAAATCTGGAGAGTTAGGGTTAGGGTTGTGGATTTGGGGATTTTGAAAGGGTAAGACTTTGAGTTTTCGCGGGTAAATAAAAGGGAAAATAAAATAAAATAAAATTTGGTTAATTTTAGTTGAAATCGGTTATTACTCCTAACAATTATAATATGAGACGGTTATATATTGTAACGAAAAAAAAAAATAAAAAATATTACTCCGTAACATTTTAGGGTGAAAAATAATCGATTTATGGTAAAAATTCTGAATCAAAAGTCGCTTATTTTTCCTTATAAATGGTACTCGATCGTTTTTTCCTTATCAAGATAGTCGATTTATTGTACTCGATCGTTTTACGGTATGATCTCTAATATAAAACACGTATCAAAATATAATAAATATAATAAAATTAATGTATAAAATGTGGTGGTATGAAAAATATGAAAAATTTGTAATAACTAAAATAATAAACGGATAAAAATAACGATTAATAATAATATTCAGGATGAGTATATAAATAGGTCGATTGTATTCCGTAAAATGTATACTAACTTGACGCAGCAATTATAAGAATGAAAATGAAAGCAACTTTTGATGAAATTTGTGCCATTTTTCGACTGACTATTAGACGTCTAATAAAAAGATAAAATTCTTTAAATTATCAGATAATAGAGGAGCGTCGGTATATGAATTATGGTTTAATTTACAATAACATCGATCATATATATATATATATATATATATATATATATATATATATATATATATATATATATATATATATATATATATATAGCTTCGTCATAAATTAAAGTTTCTTGAAAATGATAAAAAGAATGAAATTATTGATTTTAATTCTGCAATTTCTTTCTACTAAAATTAGTTACGAGTATATTTTAGTCCGTATTAAGTTAAGTTTATGTAAGATTTTCATAAAATTAGATAATTCATTCCTATAAATGGAGATTGTTAGGGATCAAAAATCACGGTGTATCTTAATATATCATAATCAGAATAATATCGGTAATATATGGCATAATTACAATATATTACTGATATTTTTCTGGTTGCGATATTGTTACTATATACCGTGAAAACACCTTAATTTTTTATTTTATTGTCTTGATCTGTCTCACTAAGATTACTCAATTTCATTAAAATATTTCTCATATATAATGAAAAAAATGAGACGATATATAATTTGTTGTCCTTTAAGAGACTAAGACTATGTTCTTTTGGACTGAAACTGACTGAATTTAACTTAACCGAACTTAATTTAACTGAAACTGACTGAAATATAGAGACAAAATATGCCTCTGGAGCTGAACTGAATTGAACTGAACTGAAACTGACTGAATATAAGTCCAAAAGAACAGTGACTAGATAGGTAAACTATTAATCATTTTTGTAGTTTCACAAACTTCTGAAATTAGTAGGCCAACTTACACAAAATCTTGTAGGAAACAGTCTCTCAATAACTTATTGAGAGACCATTCTTTAGTACCACTCTATGTTCTATTCGTACCTTTAAATGACAACTTTGTTTTGTACCTATTTTTATAAGAAGCGTACTCTCTTTATATTTGTATACTCTTTTATGGTAATCGTACCTACTTCTATTAGGTTTGGTACCACTGTTACTTCCATTTGTACTTAGTCTTTCAGTAAAATTAATAAGAGACCGTCTCTCAGAAAACCTACTCGCCAACTTATTACATCCACATCTCTTCAATTTTTTTGCTTGTAGAAATGAACTAACTTAACTCTCAAGAAACTCATTTAAGTTACACAAATTCTTGTTTGTGACGGTAAAACCCGTGACAAGCTTGTAACAGGTCAAGTAGTTTAGATAAGACAAAAAGTATGATGGCGAGTGGGTAGCAAATATTTTGTCATTATTCATCAAATGGGCAATACTTAACCTGTTATAACCTTGTGACGGATAGACTTCTCGTCATTCCTACACCAATAATAACAAAATAATTGGAAATGATGGTGTTTCAATAACGTTAACGAGAAACTTCTTACCTGATAAGATGCTTACTAATTTATTTTCAGGTAGTTAATGTTATATCCCACGTTAATTTAGTTTGATAGTCTCTCGGAAAAATTATTCTAATCAAATACGGTGTTGCAGTTAAGTTCATCTTATATATACTGATTTTATCATTGTCGAAAAATAGTAAAAAATGATCAATTTTAAAGGTTATTATCCACATTTTTTCGACCAAAAATGTGCCGGTTTGATTTTATCATTGTCGAAAAATAGTAAAAAATGATCAATTTTAAAGGTTATTATCCACGTTTTTTCGACCAAAAATGTGCCGGTTTGCTTGCACGTCCAAAGGCCATGTGTCTTCAAGAATTGCAAAATGGCTTCATGCATGAACACCCCTTTTCTCTACATGCACTACACACACTTGTACTCCTCACAACTCACTCAACATAAATGACTAGGGTAAGACTCGGTTCTTTTGGACTGAAACTGACTGAATTTAATTTGACTGAACTTAATTTAACTGAAACTGATTGAAATATAGACACAAAATATGTCTCCTGGAGCTGAACTGAACTGAACTGAAATTGACTGAATATAAGTCCAAAAGAATAGGGCTTAATACACAATTTTTTGGAAGATCGAGATCCAAAACAAAACTTGTCGAAAATTGACAGATCTATTTTTAAGGTCAGTTAATGCGTCCTCCTATATATTTTGGACCAACGAAGGAGTACTGAGAGTACCGAAAATAAAGCGATAAATTCTCATCGATTAACCGTTGAAAACTCGTGAAAAATGAACGTGTATGTACGTGCTTGTTATTTGAAGCTGAAATTAAACTTTATATATATATATATATATATATATATATATATATATATATATATATATCCCGAAGAATCCACAAAGACGCGATAAGAAAAAACCAGAAGAAAACGTGTTGTTTTCAGTTAGGAACTTTCAGATAACTCAAACTGTAGTGTATATTAATACACGTTTTTCGAACATTCAGAACCTCAGAACAAAACTTGTTGAAAATCAATTAGTCTATACTCGTTAAGTCAGATCAGATAACACTTTCCTCCTATATTTTCTGGACCAACGAAGTAGTACCGAGAATATCAAAAAGCGATAAACTCACGTCGAATAAAAAAAAAATTCGTGACTTTTTTTACGATAAATTACGAATTTTATTTAATTCTGTCACACGATACAATGATCCTACATGATAATTTCCTATAAAATAAAACCCACTTCTCTAGCAAAAAAAACCCATCGGAAAGCGATAAACTCGATCACATCAACTAAAATCATCACTTTTTACGATAAGTCGCTAATATTTACTTCTGTCGCACCATACAACGATCCTACACGATAAAAACTTCCTATAAAATAAAACCCACTTCCCCTACCCAAAAAAATACCATCCCACCTCTTAACTTAAAAAAAAAATTCAGACGGCTCAATTCGTAGTGTATAATACACAGATGTTTAAGATTTCAGACCCCGGAACAAAATTTCTCGACGATAAATCGCTAATATTTACTACTGTCGCACCATACAATGATCGTGCACGATAAAAAATATTCCTATAAAATAAAACCCACTTCCCCTACCTAAAAAACCACAATCCCACCTCCTAAATTAAAAAAATTCAGACGGTTCAATTCCCAGTGTATAATACACAGATTTTTGAGATTTCAGACCCCAGAATAAAATTTTCCGAAAATCGACTGGTCTATATATATATATATTCTTCAGGTCAGATAATACGTCCCTTTGGACCGACGAATGAGTAGTATCGGTAATATCAGGAAGCGATAAACTCTATCATATCGCTAATAATATTTATTTCTGTCGCACCATACAACGATTTTACCCGATAAAATTCCTATAAAATAAAACCCACTTCCCCTACCCAAAAAAACCACAATCCCACCTCCTAAATTAATAAAAAACCACAAAACCGAACCGGAAAAAAACCCACAAAGCTGAACCGGAAAAAAACGAACCGGGAAAAAAACAGGCTATGGCATCGGCTGAAGAAAAAACACCAGGAGAACCGATGTCAATGAAGCAACAAATACTCGACAAGGGAGCCGAAATGATGCAATCTTTGAAACCGATCAAGAATTTCGGTCACCATGTTTGTACCTTCGCTCTGTACAGTCACGACATGAACCGTCAGATCGAAACGCATCATTTCGTTCAAAGGGTTAACCAGGATTTCTGTCAGTGTGCTGTTTACGATACTGATGATCGTAGTGGACGCTTGATTGGTGTCGAGTACATTATCTCTGATCGCCTTTTTGATGCGCTTCCTGTCGAGGAACAAAGGTTGTGGCACTCTCATTATTATGAGGTTAATTCGTCGACCTTCAATTCGTACTGATTATCTTTCTGTTTCAGTCATTTATTTACTGTCATTTTATATTTTCTTGTGTTTTCGATCGTTATTTTATATTTGTTGCGAGAAATATTTTATAATTTTAATCAAAGTAACCAAAGTTTTTTTTTTTTTTTTTTTTTTTTCAATAGTTATTTTATGAGTATATTTTTTTTGGTGTGTCTCGGTCATTTGTTTACTATTATTTTATATTTTTTGTGTGTGTTTCGATCGTTATTTTATATTTGTTGCGAGAAGTATTTTAATTAAAGTAATTAGAGATTTTTTTTTTGTGTCTTTATATTTGTTGCGAGAAGTATTTTAATTAAAGTAACTAGAGATTTTTTTTTGTGTCGCGGTCATTTTATATTTTTTTTGTGTTTCGATCGTTATTTTATATTTGTTGCGAGAAGTATTTTAATAAAGTAACCGCGGATTTAAAATTAATTTTTTGTGTCGTGGTCATCATTTTATATTTTTTTTGTGGGTTTCGATCGTTATTTTATATTTGTTGCGAGAAATATTTTAATAAAAAACCGGGGATTTTAATTTTTTTTTTTGTGCATCTCGGTCATCATTTTGTATTTTTTTTGTGCGTCTCAGTCATTTGTTTACGGTCCTTTTATATTTTCTTTGTGTGTTTCGGTCATCATTTTTTTGTGTGTCGTCTCAGTCATTTGTTTACTATATTGGCTCTACTTGTGTTTTATATTTTTTTGCGAGGAGTATTTTAATTTAGCGGCTCATCATATTGATAGTTTAATCCATGCTCTGAACGAATAATGTAGGATGTCTCTCATTAACGTCATTTGAAATACCGTCTCTTATTTTGTCCGATTTAACAGATTAAATCGGGGTCGTGGGTAACGCCACGAGTCCCGGAAGCTATGGCGAAATCCGAACTTCACAACTTAGCCAAGACTTATGGAAAATTTTGGTGCACTTGGCAAGTCGATCGAGGTAGTACACAAATATATATACTAGCTCGATCTCCTCGTCCAACTGTCTTAATCATTTATTTATCGTTAATTAAAATACTGGTAATCAATTTTGAATAATTTGATAAAATATTAATCCTATAAAGAATCGTTAGGATTGATTAATTAAACCTTCGTTAGAAAAAAATAATTTCGTAATGAAAACACATTATCGAATAATCCTATAAAATAGGTGACTTGTTGCCATAATCCGATAAAATAGTAATTCTAACGGATCGTTAGGATTTATTAAATTTTCGTTAGAAAAAAGTAATTCCGTTAATTAAAACACATCATCGAATAATCCTATAAAATAGGTGACTTGTTGCCATAATCCAATAGAATAGTAATTCTAACGAATCGTTGGAATTAAGTAAAACTTCGTTACAAAAAAAATAATTTCGTTAATTAAAACACAGTTTTCGAACCATCCTATAAAATAGGTGACTTGATGTTCTGTACGTCTTCGTCATACTCATTTGTTTACCTTTGATTAAAATACTGTTAATCGTTTTTTTTAATAATTCGATGAAATATATATAGGTGACTTGCTCCCGATAGGCGAGCCGGCCTTAATGATGTCTCCACAAATGGAACCGCCGGGGATGATAAGGCCGCCGTTGTTGCAACAACGAGACCACAAATACTCGATTGATAGCGAGAAGTTGAGCGATTTGAGGGTGGATATCACGGGTCCGACGTTCATAAACCCGAATGCGGATTATTGGAAGAAGAACGGTAAAGGGTTCGCTATCGATGTGATCACCGACGAAATGAAGAACAAGATCACCCCTTTTCCCTAATTAGTTAGTAGTTAATGTAATGTAATGTGTTTAGTGATAATCTACTACTACTAATCTACTCTATATGTGTGTGTTTAAGTTTTAGTGTTAACAATAAATGTATACATTTTGGAAGTGTACTACTATTATAACACTACTAATCCTTGTGGGATAATATAATCGTGAGACGGTTCACTTTTGTAATTCGACATTAACGTTAATCCTTCTACTAGGGTAAATGGGTAATCAAGAGTCGGTTCACCTCCTACATTCGACATTAACACTAAAATAATCCTTAGCTTCTAGAGCGAGTAATCGTCGACATTAACCCTAAGCTAGTTCGCCCCTAGTCCTTGTAAGGTAATCGTGAGTCGGTTTCACTTTCGTAATTCGGCATTAACACTAATCCTTCTAGGGTAATTGTGAGTCGGTTCACTTTTGTAATTCGGTATTAACATTAATCCTTCTAGGGTATAATTATCGATCTTGTGTGTCGGTTCACTTTTGTATTCGGTATTATCACTAATCCTTCTAGGATAATCGTTAGTCGGTTTACTTCTACATTCGGCATTAACGCTAATCCTTCGAGGTTGATTTTCGGCATTAACACTACTCCTAGGGTAATCAAGAGTCGGTTTACTTTTGTATTCGACATTAACAATAATCCTAGGTAATCGTGAGTCGCTTCAAATCTAATACGAGTAGTGACCATCACTTTAAGATTTTGATTGAGATGGTTCATCTAACATGGTATCAGCGTATCAGAGTCAGCATGACCATGATCTTCATGTGTGTCGATAGCAACGATAGGCAACCAACTACCTCTATGATCATGGTATGCAATGGACCTATCTTAGGTCGCCCAATACTAGACCCGATAAAATTCACCCGAACCTGACTCATGGTATCAGAGTCAGCGTGTCCACTTACCATCATCCTTATCTATGATCACGATATGTGATCGAACTATCTTAGGGCGCCCAATACTAGATCCGACAAAACTGACCCAAACCGGTACCAACACTTAAAAACTTATTAAGACCCGAGTTTGACCGTATCCTGAATTGATCAAGCATAACCCCAACGACCCGAACTTTTAGTGTAGGAAACGAGTCGACATTCCTGATAAAAGTTGAAAATAATGAATCCAAAATTACTCCCCCGACCCAAATCCGACCCGATTTCTATGACCTAAAATGACTGATTCGAAATTGATTTGATCGAAAGTTAACCCGATTGACCCGTTTATCAGATCGACTTTAATTAATCCACCAAAGATTCTCACTAATCCACTCTTAATTATGACCCAATTCACTAACCACTACAAAGTCAACACAATTAAATCTCCATTAACGAACTCAATCAATCAATCAATCAATCAATCATCAATGGCGACTGATCAGAAACAAGTGTACTCAGTATGGGGTCTACCATCACCAGAAGTAGGAGAAAGAGTGAAGAAAGTGATGAAGATATTATCATCGGAATTCAATGGACCTGAATTCGAACCTCATGTCACCATTGTTGGCGCCATTGATTTAACTCTGCAAGATGCAATTGAGAAGTTCAATTCAGCTTGTAAAGATGTTAAGAAGTCTTATTCTGCTCGTTCTAATGCTGTTTCTACTGGTACTTTTTACTATCAGTGTGTTTATCTCCTCCTTGATGATACTCCTCAGGTAATTAATTGATCGATCGATTGATTGTGTGTTTTTTGAGTTTGATTAATTGGGTTTTGGGTAAAATTTAATGGCTTGTTGTTGAATTAATTATCTAATTGATTGATTGATTGATCGATTTGATTGTGTGTTTTAGGGTTTTGATTAATTGGGTTTTGGGTAAAATTTGATGGGTTGCTGTTGAATTAATTATCTAATTGATTGATTGATTGATTGAATGATTGATCAATTTGATTCGATTTGATTGTGTGTTTTAGGGTTTTGATTAATTGGGTTTTGGGTAAAATTTGATGGGTTTTTGTTGAATTTGTTTATCTCCTTCTTGATATGATAATCATCATGTAATTGATCATCTAATTGATTGATTGAATGATTGATCGATCGATTTGATTGTGTTTTTTTTGGTTTCAATTAATTGGATTTTCTGGGTTGTGTTCGTCATAAATCTTAAAATCGAATGAAATAAATACCAAATCACGTGTCAAGTCGCTTAGAAAATGCTAAATATTTCGCCTTTATTAGCCTTCAATGATACAGTAGTATAATACAAGTAGTATTTGACCCGTTTCAACATTTTGTTCGCAGGTCGTTGAACCTAGTGATCACTGCTGCAAACATTTCGGTTATGAACGACCCTCACGTAAGTCTAATGTACTTGATCGATCAGTCTTCTGATCATATGAACAAAATCAATGTCGAATTTTCATTCAGTTCATTTCATTTATGATGTTTTCTTTTCTCGACAGCTTATATGCCACACATGAGCCTCCTATACGCGGACTTGACAGAAGACGAGAAAAAGAAAGCTCAGGCGAGGGCTAATGCTGTCGACGACAGCATTGGGAATTTGAGCTTCTCGATCAAACGTTGGGCACTTTACAAAACCGATACTGAAGATAAGTCGCTGAAATCCTGGGAAAAGATTGCTGAACACGAACTTGAATGATCTATAAAGTTCAAGTCGTTAATGTGTTTTTTACTTCAGTTTTTAGTTTTTACAGAGTTCTTTCGCTGTTCGAAAAATCTGAATAAAAAGTCCTGTTTTCGTTCCTTGTACTCTTACGCTTTTTCGTAAATAAATAAATTTTATTTACGCAATTCGCATATTATTTTTATTATCTCGTCTTTTCAAACTCCATATATAGATTATTGCTGAGATTTTTCGGCTAGTATCATATGTCGTGAGCTGCAGGACCGATATTACTGAAACTGGGTGCTGAAAGTTACGATATTTTTCGTGAATGTAAGATTTAGTTGCCGAGTTCAGTTCTGCAGGACTGATATTTTCAGGAATGTTCTGATGTTCTTACAGTACGAAACTGAAACTTTTTCAACAAACAATACAGAAGTACAGTACATAATTATTTGGTGGCGATTTAGTTATACGCCGACTTCAATTCAAGCTTGGAGAACGGAAAACACGAGATGGGGTATTAGGAACTGACGAGAGTGTTGATGTCGACAGGATGAACAAAGGCGGGATTCGGAGAGTTGAATGCAGATTGAGCAGTTGCATTATTCACAACTTCTGTCGTATGATATCCGTCCATGAACGCGTATACTGTTCTATCAGGACACGGTGGAACTAGCGGCTCACACTGGAAATCGCTTCTTAGCTTGCAGCATGTACCCGTAACATTGAAACCTGTAAAAACCCGAGTTGGCAAATGGGTCAACCGAGTCATATCAAATTCGGGTTGGGTCACTTTCAGATTTATCAACTCGGGTCCGTTCTGGGTTAGGCCGGGTCAATTCGGGTTATGGGTCAAACCTGGGTCTTCAGTTGATCAGGTGTCGGGTTTGGGTTGGGTCAAGCCCATGTTGATATTGGGTCAATCGGCAACCCTTTAGGGTTTATCAACTCGGGTCCGTTTTGGGTTAGTCCGGGTTAATTCGGGTCATGGGTCAAACCCGGGTCTTCAGTTCAGGTGTCGGGTTTGGGTCGGGTTTCGAGTCGAGATTGACTAACCTGGAACAACCGGAGCTGCAGATTGCATGGCGAGTGTGTCGATGAAGGTAAGATTTAGACCGACAAGTTTGTCATTCAAAGAATCGACAAGTGACACTAATTTCTGATTGAAACCCACGGCAGCCCGGTTAACTTCATCGACACATTTAGTCGCGTTATTCATTTGAATTTCCGCTGGAGCGCAACCTATTGCTCCTAACCCAAATACCGTTATCTTCCTCGCTCCGGCCGTGTACAATATCTGCCAAAACCGAGATTATAAGTCGCAAATCAAATGAGAATCGAACCATCATTCTCACGGGTTGGATCTCTACGGGTATCAACTAGCCGAGCCGAGCACGAGCTTCGCCTTGCTCGGCTAGTGCTCGTTAAGCAAAATTCGAACTCGAGCTGATCTCGAGCTTGAAAAAACTGAGCTCGCGAGCTAAAATGCGAGTTCGAGCCTAACTCGAGCCGATATTATATGACTAGTCGAGCCTGCTCGCGAGCTTTTCGAGTCGAGCCAATGGTTCATCAGCTTGACTCTCGTCAAGTTATCGAGCCCACGCGAGCTCACACGAGCCGAGTTTTGACTAAAATGAGCTCGAGTTGCTCGCGAGGGAGCTGTCTTGTATCATTATCACCCCTACTAGTTAGAGTAAACCGAGTTATTATATGGTTTACGATTCGTCTAGTTGCATTGTCGAGCCCGAGCTCACACGAGCCGAGTACAGTTTTGACTAAACATAGTTGCTCGAGAGCTGTCTTGTATCATTATCACCCCTACTGGTTAGATCGAGCACAAACCGAGTTATGATATGGTTTATGGTTTTACGATTTTACCTGAAGTTGTCGACCGTATTCAGAAACGAGCGCGCTAGCGAACTGGTCCGGGGTGAAGAGAGCCATAGATGAAGGATAATATTGTGGCATGAAGTAGTTGTTTAGGTAGTCATTGCTTCCAATATTGATTGTGTACAAGCACTTGTTCAAGTACTTAGTCACATTGTTCACATAAGGTTGTAGTCTCACAATTGTTACTCCATGGTTTTGCACTTGTTTCGATAACCATATCCGATCACCCTACACAAAATGTCGACGTTTTGAAGTAATTAATATGACGACCACAATTCGTGATAATACTAATAATTTACTCGTACGTACGAACGCAGTATTATTTAAATGTCGATGATCTGAAGTAATAATATATGATGACGATATGGGGTATAGTTGTAGTTAAGCCTGGTAAATGGGTCAATCGGGTCATTAGCTTCGGGTCGGACTACTTGCAAAACGGGTCAACTTCGGGTCGGGTCAATTTCGAGTTGTTAAAATCGAATTTGCTATTTTCACTTTTTTTTTTTGAAATATCGACCCGTTTTCTATAATAATAGCCGGGTCAGTTTCGGGTTATTAATAATATTTACGTAGTCGTAGTACTCCATTATTTAAATGTCGATGATGTGAAGTAATATGATGACGATAATAATGAACATTTGGGGTATAGTTGTAGTTAATTAAGTCGGGTAAATGGGTCAATCGGGTCATTAGCTTCGGGTCGGAGTGCCAAAACGGGTCAACGGATCGGGTTCGGGTTGGACCACTTTCGGGTTGTTAAAATCGTGTTTGCTATTTTCAACTTTTTTTAGGAGATATCGACTCGTTTTCTATAATAACAGTCGGGTCAGTTTCGGGTTTGCCCGAGTCAATTCGGGTTACGGTTCAACTTCGGTCCTTAGTTAGGGTGTCGGGTTGGCTTATTCGGGTCGGATCAGTTTTGTCAAGTCTACTTTCAGATTATAAAAACGGGTTGTCTTCGGCTCGGACCGGGTCATTTCGGGTTTATTATTATTTTCAACTTTTTAGGAATATCGACTCGTTTGCTATAATAAGTAAGATTGGACCAGTTTTGGGTTCGGTTGGAATGTTGGATTAATTTGGGTTACGGGTCGGGTCAAACTTGGGTCTTTAGTTCGGGTGTTGGGTCGGGTTGGGTCAGTTTTATTAGGTTTAGTTGGAATAAGTAGATACGTACCAAGTGTGATCCGGATTCGGGCCGGATTCCAGCAGCTCCGGATGCATAGTTAACACCTTTCAAGCTATCCGAACCATTTACGGTCGTAAATGGTTGTATTAATCCTTGAATTCCCAAGAGATTAGCTATTTATTTAATTTAATTTAATTTTAGACAAAGAAAAAACAAAACAAAAAACTTTAATTAATTAAAATCAATGCAATAATATAATATATAATCGTATAATTAGCAGAATTAAGAAACAACGTTTAGTATTACATTACAGAACACGTACTTAAGATTGTTTACAGTAGATTTTTAATCACGGATAACATTAATAATTTACGGTTAACAGATTGTTTCATAATTAAGAAAGAGTGTTTGGTAACTAACAAATTATACGGCAATTAAATCTGTTTTCGTGTATAAATTGACTATGTTGTTTTAAATATGCAACTATTAACATCAAATTCAACAAAACAGTAGATTCAGGCCAATATGCTATCGCAGTATACTGTTTACCAGACCCGTGAAATTAGTAAATTGAACCGAAGACCGAAGATGTCTTAGCCTAGTGTTTAGGTCTAGGTGCTCTGGGACAGTAGGTCTCAGGTTCGAATCCCCCTCCCCCTATATTGTAATGCGACTAAATGCGCTTTTCGTTGAACCAAAAAAAAAAAATTAGTAAATTGACCGTCAATAATATTTAAGCCAAACTATGCTAATTTTCACCCAATTTGATCGTTATGTTTACCAAACACGACCTAATAAATTTGCTGCTATTAGAAACATATTAAAAAACAGTAAATTCTGACTAAATTGTTTTCATGTATAAATTGACTATATTGTTTGAATATGCAACTATTAGCCGCATATTAAAAAAAAAACAGTAGATTTCTAAACAGTAGATTTCGGCCAATATACTATTGAAGTATGTCTTTTACTATATTTAGGTCAGACTCTGCTAGTTTTCATCCAATTTGATCGATGTTTACCAAACACGGTAATTAATTAATAAATTTGCTGCTATATATATTAGAAACATACTCCGTATTAAAAAACAGTAAATTCCAACTAATATACTATTATCGGAATTTATTCAAAAACGAACTTAACTAATCACATCGGCCGAAGTTAAACCATTGGTAAATCTTCCAGTAGCAACACTTCCAGTAAAATCAACACCATAAGGTGAATAATTAGCTTTAGCCATGGTAATTAACTGATTATTATTACCAGAATCGAATAATGAATCTCCAAAAATAAAGTGACACGGTACTATTTTCGGATTATTATCGCCATTAACGAAACTAATAAATCTAATTTTAATTACTAATAATAATAACACAAAAATTCCCAAGAATTTCATTTTTAATTTTTTTTTTTTAATTTTTTACTTTTTTGGGGTTGATATAAGTTTTTAAGGTGAATTTTTATTTATTTATATAGTGTATTTACGTAAACTCTCATGCATGCACAACCATGCACGTCGATTTCCTATAGTTTTGTAGGATTAGGGCTAATTAATTAGGGTCTAAAAATTGAGTGGACGTTAAATTATTATAGCAATAATTTGATGAAATAAAATCTAAAAAGTTGGTCTTGATTGAAAATTATTTGAAATCGACACTACGAAAATCGTTGTCGTTTGAAGAGACTATTGATTCGATATAATTAGGGCAAGATAATCAGATCATATCAAATTAATTTAAATTAAATTAAATTAGGTATTGATGATTAACTTTATATATTAATTTAATTTAATTGGTCTAAAATTTAAAAAATAAAATGTGTACCATGTAATATTGTTATATACATATGAATTGATTAATATAATAGTCATAAATTAATAATCCAAATTATCGTGATAAAAATATATGACGGTTTAACCAATTGAATTAATCGTGCTATTCTCTAGAAACTCTACGTATTTTACTTTTATTTTTTTAAAACTTATTCAACCTATTTTTCCATATTAATTTAAGATAAATATATCTATTTTTTTTTTAATTACCGAAAATAATAACATGTCCATGAAATAAATAAAATTTTTTTTTTTATCGATTTGTCTTTGGTCAACTATATATCGCATGCGTTATATATGGTCCTATGGAGCCCCAAGGCAAAGGTATGTAGGCCTTAGACTGTGGAGAAGACTATACCAACTAGTCAACTCTCGAACCAAGACGACTTTTTAGAAAGTGACGATTTTTTTTTCAAATTGATAATCTCAAAAATACGATCACCTTTACAAACGTTTGAGTGTATAACGTACTCGTACCATGAGATATACCGTACCCGTGAATTTCTAATATATTGTTTCCAAAAAAATATGTACTATAAAAATAAGAATATGAATAATAATAATAATAATAATAATAATAATAATAATAGTAACAATAATTTATTATTATTATTATTATTATTATTATTATTATTATTATTTATTTATTCAATGGATTAGCCATGAATACGGAAATTACATTATGTTTACAATAGCTGTAATTATTTTGTGAGACGGTCTCTTTCAAGTAAAACAACCACTCATTATTTACTGTTAATTAATAAATGAGGGATACGATCTTTCTACAAAAATAAATCGTTCTCATACAGTAAATCCATCTTATCAACCATAATTAACTTAACTTTATTTGACAATATAATTAGTAATAAGCAATTAATCGTAATAATCCGTATTATTATTTATTTATTTATTTATTTATTTATTCAATGTTTTAGCCATGAATTAATTAAAATTCAAAAGCTAGGGACAAATACGGAAATTACATACATTATTATTATTAGGGTTTACAATAATTTACAATACCGATAATTATTATTCTGTGAGACGGTCATTCGTTGAGGAGAGTATGAATATCAACCGGATGAACATACGAGGAATTAGGAGTTTTGAATGCATGTTGAGCCGATACATTAAAAACATATTGAGTCGGTCGATACCCATCAAAAAATAAGTATTTGTTCCGGTCCGGGCACGGTTCAGCTTCCGGTTCACATAGGAAATTACTCTTTACTTTGCAACATGGCTTATCAAGTATGATAGGACCTAGAGAAAAAAAAAACCGGTTAATATAGTCCTGTAAAAGACGGTTTTACAATAAATATATAATTTATATATACTGAAAGATGCTGGTCTAAAAATATATTATTGTGAAACTGCCTCACGTCAGAATTTGTTTATAAAAATTAGATATATATAAAACTTGAATTAATTAGTTAATTTGATTATTTGTTGATCATTGATAATGTTTTATTCGATTAATATAACCCTTTTGTATTAATCATTCGTTTATCTTCAATTAAAAATAATTCTTGCAAATAATATAAAAAGTAAACAGAATTGGCTAAATTATTATACTTAGTTGTATTTATAAAGTTTTAAATATAAAAATTAATATATTTTCATTTGTTTACAAAGTAGTTTTGAAAATTTGTTATTTTAACACAAAAAGAAATAATACTGCTCTTTACGTCTCAGTCTTTTATTGACTTTTAATTACGGAGTAAAATATTTCTCACAAGATCTCATTATATTTACTCATATTTATTATAAAGTTTTAAACATAAAATTCTAATATTTTCATTTGTTTGATTACAAAATGGTTATGAAAATTTGTTATCTCAACCCAAAAACAAATATTTGAAAAATGTTGAAAAACGTGGTCAGTATAGTGTTAAATCGTAAACCGTTAAAAAAACAAATGAGTAGTTTAAAACAAAACAATTTCAAAATACTAAAACCGTGAGTCTCATTTTGTTTTAGCGAGACTAAAAGATTAAATTTTTTGGTTGCTTCTTTGTAAGATATCGTTGCTTTTATTTTTCCCCTAGTTCGATGGATGAATAAAAGTAAATTACACCTCTTACAAAAAAAAGAGTAAATTAGAAATTACTCCATTTAAAGATGCGTTTATTAAAATTTACTCCCTTTTGATTTTTTTTTAATATTTTACATCCAAAAAGATGTAAAACTTAAAAAATTACTTGCATTTCATATTTCCGACGAGTTTTAAATTTTCTTGACCAAAATACCCTTGATTAAAAGAACGACCCCTTCCTTACCTCATTCTCATTTCTTCTTCCCCAAACCATTTCAGTCCCAAACAAAAAAAAAACTCAAAAATTACAAAATCGACACTAATTCGTCATTCGAACAACCATTACAGTCTCTAATTCGTCATTTTGATTTCATTCATCACTCCAACCATTTTTTTAAAGCTCTAATGACTAAATGAGAAGATAAGAGAAGGAGTAAAGAAGGGTAAGAAGAAGAGAGGGGTAGTTTGGGTATAAAATAACTGAAATAAGCAAAAAAAATACAAAGTCGCCGGAATAAGTCATCGGAAATATGAAATGCAAGTAATTTTTGAACTTTTACATCTTTTTGGGTGTAAAATATTAAAAAAAAAATCAAAAGGGAGTAAATAATAATAAACGTATCTTTGAAGGGAGTAATTTCTAATTTACTCCAAAAAAAAAATAAAAAAAAAAATAAAAATACTAAAATCAAATACTCCCTCCGATTTTTTATTATCTTCCCTATTTTCCTATTGGGCTGAAACACCCTTTCTTCCCTATTTTCATTTTGGGCCATCAACATGTGGTCTAGAATCACTCTTACATTTCTCTCTCTTCCTTCTTTTATTTTGAACCACACATTCCTACACCTTTATTTTCTTCGCCCCAAAACCAAAGGGAAAGATAATAAAAAATCGGAGGGAGTAATATAATAAAAAAATTAAAACATGTCAAATAAAATGAGAAATAACTTTTGACCGAGCTGATTTCGAGGACTCCAAGTACTTTACCTGGAGGAGGTGGAATATGGTCTAGTATGGTAGCAAGGTCAATATATGTGAATTTTGCACCATCAAGATTTGCATTTAAATGATCAACAAGTGGAATTAATTTCTTATTATAAAGCATTAGGGCATCATTAATCTCTTTAACACATTTAGTTGTATTATGCTTAGCCATATCACCCAAAGTGCATCCTAATTTCCCTAATCCAATTATTGCTACTTTTCTTGCTCCATGCTTGTGTAATTTCTGCCACAAAAAAAAAAAAAAAAAAAAAAAAAAAAAAAAAACGGTTTTTATAACGTTAATATGTTAATTAAGGAACAAATTACAATGATATTATCACGATAAATTAAAATAACAACTAACTCTTTATTGCTATACTTATACTTATACTTAGACAACACAATCATGATTCATTTCTTAATTACGGAGTAGTATATTATCGTGTGTTCAGTGGGCACACGTGACAAGCTCAATAACTATTTGAAGATTGTGCATATAGTGATGCAATTGAGGTCGATATACGTATTGTCGATCTGTCAAAATAGACAAAGTTCATCATCCAGGGCAATCAGATTCATAGATTCTTTTGCGAAAGACTAAATAATGATCGATATCTTGAAACAAAGATATATACTTCGTAATTATTGTTTTTTTTAATAGAAATTTGTATTATGTTTAACTTGATTTGTTTTTTTAATTTGTAGATGTTGAATAACTTTTTATTATTACATCGATAAAATTTGGGGTTTTCACTCAAAATAGATTTAAAAGGATGATAAGTCCAAGAATTAAATCAAAATTTGTTGCCTTGGCTCGAAAAGCTTGCGAGCAGCTCGAAATAATATGATTAATTAATTAGTAGTATTTTGATCTCATCCAAAAAATATAACTGTAATAACAATTACATATATATAGTTTTTCACCATATAAAATGTTCCGTAATAATATGCTCATCGTCACACAGATCAGAATTTAACCCGTCACAAATTTGCATGTTTTTATCTACCCAAGTAATAAATATTATTTAATCCGTCACAAATTTATAACAAATATGTTCGTCACAGATCAGAATTTGCAGCAAATTAAAGGATGAATGAAGGGAGTTTAGGCACAAATCCAAAATTAATGAATTTATGACAAGTAAATATTCTCGTCACATATCAGAATTTGCAGGAAATTAAACGAATTAATTAATTAATTAATTAATTAATGAGGTAAGTTTAGTCACAAATAAACTCACCAAAACTTGTTGATGAAGTTCTTCAACAAGAGTCCCTGCAAATTGGTCAGGATTGTAAAGAGCCTTTAAGTGATGTGATTGAGGCAAAAAGTAATTATTTCTATAATCATTTGCTCCAATTTGTATTGTGTATAAACACTTGCTTAAGTGTTCTTCAATTCCTCCTTCAACATGAGGTTTAATCTTCTTAATTGTCTTTCCATGGTTTGATACTTGTTTACCAAGCCATATCCGCTCGCCCTACACTCGATGATGAAGAAAAAAATACGAGTTAAAACTACGAGAAAAATAATAGGAATATTCTACATGGTATCCTGGCCCTGTGTTTTTTCATTTTCTACGTACGTAGTACCCCTTATTTTGGTTAAAATACCTTTGACTTACGATATGTAACACCCGACCCAATCCTAGGACCGGAAATGTTAACCGCGGTAGCTCGCCAGGCTTTGTACTGGTCCCACAGACCAACCCGAGTTCTTTCCAGCGCATTTTGTCCTCATTCATGCGTATCCCGGAAACATTTCCAGGAGGTCACCCATCCTTAGACTACTCCCAGGCAAGCACGCCCGGGCAAGCATGCTTAACTGCGGAGTTCTTTAGCATGGTTGACCAGAAAAGAAAGTGCACTTTATTGATATGTGTAATACTTGAAATCCTTTTAAGCAAAGCTTATAAATAGGACATTTTCAATCAATGTAGGGGGTGTTTCACGATAACTCTTAGTTATGGATTCTAAAAGAGACGATTTTAATTTCAAGCCGAAGATCTCTTACAAACGATCGGTATGGACAAAGATCATTACTTTTGGAACTTGGGACAAAGATTTATGGTCGGTCAAATTTTATTTGGTTAAAAGAGTTTGACCAAGCATAACTCGTAGTACAAGTTTCGAAATTGCAAAAAACAAAATCTCAAATCGAAGATCTTGTAAAGACAGTGTATTCATCAGGGAAAATATCATCATTTTTTGAACACGTGTCCGTAAGTTATCGCAAATCAAAGTTATTTTGACTAAAAGGAGGGGTACGCCATAGAAAATGAAAAAACACATGAGTACCGTATAGAATATCCCATGAGATGTCGATACCAGGGTTTAAATTAAATTAAATTAAATTAATTTAGGAAATAATGAAAGATTCTTTCTGTCTTGGTCATTTGTTTTTACCAGGTTTGATCCCGATTCTTTTAGAATTCCACCTGATCCAGATGCGTAGTTGACACCTTTTACACTCTCGGAGGCAGTTGCGGTTGCAAATGGTTGTATAAAACCTTCGATTTCCAAGCTCTTAGCTAAATATTAAGATCGAAAAATAAATAATGTTAGAGTTTTATTATCGATAATAATAAGATGCATAATTAAGATAGAAATTAAATATAAATTATAATTTCTAAACACGTAAAGAAATAACGAGTTACACATAGATCAACGCAATTAATAATACATGCATTAAGTACGGAGTATTTATTTTTCTTTTAATTTTTTATACACGGTCTTTAGGGCTGTATTAAGATAATAACATGCATAATTAAGATAGAAATAATTCTAATCTCGTCAAAAAATTAATTATCCATTTTTTTAACGATAGAAAATAGAAAATATAATTTCAAAACACGTCATCAACTAGGGTTTTCATCACGACTAAATTTACAATAATATTAAAAATTCGGATTAATATAATATAAAAGTGTCGAGGATAAATAATTCGGGACTTACAAATAGCATCGGCTATGGTAACACCATTGGTAAATCGTCCGCCTCTAACAGTAGCCGGAAGATCAATTCCGTAAGGTAAATAATTGGCTTTAACCGTGGTGTCTAAATTATCATTATTTCCAGAATCGAATAAATCATCTCCAAAAATAAATTGACATGGTGTTTTTTTATTACCTTGAACAAAATTACATGTAACTTGTAATAATAATAAAACAAATATAATTCCTAATAAATATCTCATTATTACACATTTAATTTGAATATTTGATTATACTTATTTTATGTGATTTGTCTATATTATTTATAGTAGTTTGTTGCGTATAAATGTATAATATTACACATGCAAATTCAATAATATACGTAATTAATTAAATTATTGAATTATTTTACATAATATAAGTAATAATATACGTTTAATAATGTAGACTGGTTAATTTATCGAAATATTTTGAAATTATTCGGCCTAATTAAGTTAAATATTACGGTCGTGATTACATTAATTAAGTTGAACGATCGATACATGCAACCGATTGCATGGTAACGTAAAAGTTATGCTAATAGATGTTAGGTCTAACTTTGTATTGCCATGTGACAGAGCGATCAGTTAGTTTTGCTTAAGATAGAATATTCGTTTTAAACTATAAAACGGGTCAAATACTAACACATGGTGTTCAAAAAGACAAAATATTTGACGTTTTTCTAGACAATTTGTCTGCTTGTCATGTGATTTAGTATGTATTTGATCTGTTTTAACTCTTAAGGTTTGCATGCGACAAATATATAGTGCTGTTATAAATAAGAATATATCGATCAAAGCATTTCAAAATTAATTAATTAATTAGTACCGGCAACAGCTCGGAACTCAGCTTCAGTTGGGATCAAGTGATGAAACGAGCGAGAGATCAAAGAGCACGTTGTTTTTTAGAGGACCAAGATATCAGATTATTGTTGTCGATAAATAATTCGTACTATGTAACCTCTCGTGTAAATATAATCGTCCTTATCAGAATATAATAAAATCATGATCAGAATTGGTCGCATTATATATAATAATCATCTTTATGACTTCCTCTAAATCACGGTATTTTCGAATTAATATCGCCACTAACGAAACTAATAAATCTAATTTTAATTACTAATAATAACACAAAAATTCCCAAGAATTTCATTTTTAATTTTTTTTTTGGGGGTTGATATAAATTTTTAAGGTTTATTTTTATTTATTTACAGTGCATTTACGTAAACTATCTCATGCATGCACGTCGATTTCCTATAGTTTTGTTGCATTAGGGCTAATTAATTAGGGTCTAAAAGTCGAGTCAACGTTTAAATTATACCCATCTGTACTTTTTTCGTCTCGATCATTTATTCTTTTTTTTTTTTATATTATCTGTGAGAACTGAGATCATTAATTAGACTCTTTTTTGAATTAATCGATTTATCGTTGCTATTTCATTCTCTACGTACGTATTTTACTTTTGACATCTTTATTATCTAATTTAACCTATTTTTCTGTATTAATTTAAGATAAATATGTCGATTTTATTTTAATACATACTCGAAACAACTTGTCGTTGAAGTAATACGAGTATTTTTTTTTATCGATTTGTCGTTGGTCAACTATATATTGCCTGCTTTATATATGGTCCTTAGGCTGTGGAGAAAACGAGCGTTTAGAAAATGACGATTTTTTTTTTCAAATCGGTAATCTCATAAATACGATCAAATAGAGAAAAATTAAAAATCGTACCATGAGATATACCCGTCAATTTTTCATATATTGTTTCCAAAAAGAATGTATTATAAAGAAAAATAGGATTATCGTGTAAAATATCAAAATAAGAATATCAATATTTAATAATAATAATAATAATAATAATAATAATAATAATAATAATAATAATAATAATAATAATAATAATAATAATAATAACTTCTTGTAATTTGTTCTGAAAATTTGTTCTCGACTACCAAATCACTTCTTGTAATTTGTTTTGGTGTTAATGCAAGTTCTGTTTTATAATAATAATAATAGTAATTATCGTTATTATTTATTCAATGGGTTAGCCACGCGCGAATACGGAAATTCTATTAGGTTTACAATAGCTTTAATTATTTTGTGAGAGTGTCTCTTTTAAGTAAAACAATCACTCATTATTTATTGTTATTAATAAATGAGGGATATGATCTTTTTACAAAAATAAACCGTCCTCATACTGTACAACTGTCCTATTGATAATAACTTAATTAACTTTTATAAATCGTAAGAAAATAAGCATAATAATCCGTATTATTATTATTATTATTATTATTTTTTTTTTTTTTATAAAAACCGGAGCTTGTATTAAAAACGAAACAAATTACAAGAAGTTAGAGGGGAGCCTAGATATGGGCTCCCACTCCCTTAGCAATTATTATTATTATTATTATTATTATTATTATTATTATTATAATGAGAATTTTATTCAAAATGTAGATTACAAAAAATTGGTGGGTTACATACATAATTATCATCAAAAAATTGATGATAATTATGATGATTATTAGTATTATTTACTCCGTATTTATTTATTTATTCAATATTTTTTAGCCATGAATTAAAATTCAAAAGCTATTAGGAATACGGAAATTACATACATTATTAGGGTTTACAATAATTTACAATAACGGTAATAATTATTCTGTGAGACGGTCATTTGTCGAGGAGAGTATGAATATCAACCGGATGAACATATGTGGAATTAGGAGTTTTGTATGCAAATTGAGCCGTTGCATTAAAAACATATTGAGTCGGTCGAAATCCATCAAAAAAAAAGTATTTGTTTCGGTCCGGGCACGGTTCAGCTTCCGGTTCACATAGGAAATCACTCTTTACTTTGCAACATGGCTTATCATAAATCATACCTAGAGGAAAAAAAAACCGGTTAATAGTCCGGTAAAAGATGGTTTTACGATAAATATATAATTTACGATAGTAAGACACTAAAACTAAGACTAATCTATATATACTGAATGATGCTGGTCTAAAAATATTTTATTGTAAACCCGTCTCACGTCAGAATTTGTTTATAAAAATTAGATATATATAAACCTTGAATTAATTTGTTAATTTGATTATTTGTTGATCATTGATAATGTTTTATTCGATTAATATATAACCCTTATGTATTAATCATTCGTTTATCTTCAATTAAAAATAATTCTCGCAAATAATATAAAAGGTAAATAAAAGCGATCTTAATTATGGAGTATTATTATACTTAGTCGTATTTATAAAAGTTTTATATATAAAAATTAAAATATTTTTATTTGTTTACAAAATGGTTTTGAATATTTGTGATTTTTAACACAAAAAGAAATAATACAAAATCAAACAAAATTGTTGATTTTTTTTAATTAAAATATTTCTCATAAATAATATAAAATTATACGAAATTGATACGGAGTATATTAGTATAATTTAGTCGTATTTATTATAAAGTTTTAAACAAAAAATTCACATATTTTCCTTTGTTTAATTACATGAATGGTTATGAAAATTTCCTATCTTAACCCAAAAATAAATATTATGAAAAATGTTGAAAAACGTGGTCAGTCCAATGAGAAGATTATACAACCAGTTTTACATTTAGTTTGGAATTTTTTTTATTTTAACACAAAAATAAATAATACCGCTCTTTATGTCTCACTCATTTGTTGACTTTTAATTAAAATATTTCTCACAAATAATATAAAATTAAACAAAATAGATCGTACTATATTCAATCGTATTTATAAAGTTTAAACAAAAAATTAACATATTTTCATTTGTTTAATTACAAAAATGGTTATGAAAATTTGCGATCTTAAACCCAAAAATAAACATTATGAAAAATGTTGAAAAACGTGGTCAGAGTGTTGAATCATAAACCGTTAAAACTCAGATTTAAAACGTGTCATATATAATAAATAATTAAAATATGTCAAAATGATGAGAAATAATTTTGACCGAGCTGATTTCGAGGACTCTACTTACGTACCTTGAGGAGGTTGAATATGGTTCATTATGAAAATAGTATCAATAAATGTGAATTTTGCACCATCAAGATTTGCATTTAAACGATCAACAAGTGGAATTAATTTCTTATTATAATGAATTAGGGCATCATTAATCTCTGTAACACATTCAGTTCCATTAGTCTTAGCAATTTCAGCCAAAGTGCATCCTATTAGTCCTAGCCCAAATATTGCTACTTTTCTTGCTCCTTGCTTGTGTAATCTCTGCCACAAAAAAAAAAAAAAAAAAAAACGTCGATAAAAAAAAAAACGTCAATAAATTTCCAATATATATATTAAAACGATTTTTCTAACGTTAATATGTTAATTAAAGAAGAAATTACAATGATATTATCACGATAAATTAAAATAATAACTAACTCTTTATTACTATACTTATACTTAGACAATATAATCGTGATTCATTTCTTAATTAGCATAATTTGCAGCAAATTAAAGGATGAATGAAGTGAGTTAAGCACAAACCAAAAATTGATAAATTTATAACAGATATGTTCGTCACAGACCAGCATTTGCTACAAATTAAAGGATGAATGAGGTAAAAATTGATGAATTTATGACAAATATGTTCGTCAATGACCAAAATTTGCAGCAAATTAAAGGATGAATAAGGTGATCTGAGTTAGGCACAAACCAAAAATTAATGAATTTATGATAGATATGTTCGTTACAGACCAGAATTTGCAGCAAATTAAAGGATGTGAAGTGAGTTAATCCCAAACCGATGAATTTATGACAGATATATATGCTCGTCACAGACCAGAATTTGCAGGAAATTAATTAAAGGATGAATGAATGAGGTGAGTTTAGGCACAACCTAACCAAAAGTTGATGAATTTATGACAGATATACTCGTCACATACCAGAATTTGCAGCAAATTAAAGGATGAATGAAGTGAGTTAAGCACAAACCAAAAATTGATGAATTTATGATATATATATATACATACATACATATATATATATATATATATATATATATATATATGTTCGTCATAGACCAGAATTTACGGGAAATCAAAGGATGAATTAATTAATGAGGTGAGTTTAGGCACAAATAAACTAACCACAAGTTGTTGATGAAGTTGTGCAGCAAGAATCCTTGCAAATTGTTCAGGATTGAAAAGAGACTTTGAGTGATGTGATTCAGGCGAAAAGTAATTATTTCTATAATCATTTGCTCCAATATGTATAGTATATAAACACTTGCTTAAATGTGCTTCAATTGGTCCTTTAACATGAGGTTTAATCTTCTTAATTGTCTTCCCATGGTTTTTTACTTGTTTACCAAGCCATATCCGCTCGCCCTACACTCGATGATGATTAAAAAAAATACGAGTTAAAAAATACGAGAAAAAAGAATAATATATGAGATGTCGATAAAAAAAGGGTTTAAATTAAATTAAATTAAATTAAATTAAACTAGGAAGTAATTAATGAAATATTCTTTCTGTTTCGGTCATTTGTTATTGATTATCAGGTTTTATCATGACTCTCGTAGAGTTAAACTTACGATGATGATTAAAAATACGAGTTAAAAATACAACAACAACAACAACAACAACAACAACGTAGCCTTAGTTCCAAAAGATTTGGGGTCGGCTAACATGAATCAGAATTTGAGGTCGTCAAGTCGTCATCCCAAAACAAATAAAATAAAATAAAAGCGAACAAAGAAAATGAATAATAATAAAATACTGTTTCAAAATCAATTTGAAAGTACTAATAATAATTTTTTTTTAAAGTTTAGGATACTCAAGTTAAGTATTGAAAATTTTGAAACAAAATAAAGGATTATAAAAAAAATTATAAAAATTGATATACATGAATTCATGATGCACTCGATTAGACAATTTAAACCAGATCTCACGTGATTATATTTTTATCGTATATATTAAAAGTTATATCGAAGATTCTTCTTACTTGTGAATAGTATCTAAAAAACCAAATGCTTGCATGGAATTGATCGGAACGGGGAGGGAGTACATGAGATGTCGATAAAAATCAGGGTTTAAATTAATTAATTAAACTAGGAAATAGTAATTATTAATGAAATATTGTTTATGTTTCGGTCATTTATTTTTAATTACCAGGTCTGATCCTGACTGTCGTAGAATTCCACCTGTTCCAGATGCGTAGTTGACACCTCTTACACTCCCGGAGGCACTCGCGAACGCAAATGGTTTTATAAAATCTTCGATTTCCAAGATCTTAGCTAATTATTAAGATCGAAAAATAAATAATGTAAGAGTTTTATTATCGATAATAATAAGATGCATAATTAAGATAGAAATTAAATATAAATTATAATTTCTAAACTCGTAATCAAATATGAGATTAACTTAGAAATTAATTATTGAGTTACACATAAATCAATGCAATTAATAATACATGCATTAATTACTGAGTATTTATTTTTCGTTTAGTTTTTTATACTGTCTTTAAGGCTGTATTTATCATTTCCCATGATAATATGATGCATGATTAAGATAGAAATAATTCTATTCTCGTCATAATTAATTATCCATTTTTTGTACGATAGAAAATAGAAAATATAATTTCAAAACACGTCATCAACTAGGGTTTTCGTCACGACTAAATTTACAATAATATTAAAAATTCGGATTAATATAATATAAAAAGTGTCGAGGATAAATAATTCGGGACTTACTAATAGCATCGGCTATGGTAACACCATTGGTAAATCGTCCGGCTCCAACAGTAGCCGGAAGATCAATTCCATAAGGTAAATAATTAGCTTTAACCACGGTGTTTAAATTATCATTATTTCCGGAATCAAATAAATCATCTCCAAAAATAAATTGACATGTTGTTTTTTTATTACCTTGAACAAATTTATTACTTCTAATTATTTGTAATAATAATAACACAAATAAAATTCCTAATAAAAATCTCATTATTATTATACATTTAATTTGAATATTTGATTATATTTATTTTATGTGATTTGTCTATACTATTATTTATAGTAGTTTGTTACGTATAAATGTATAATATAACACATGCAAATTCAATAAAAATACGTAATTAATTAAATTATTGAATTATTTTACATAATATACGTAATAATATACGTTTAATAATGTAGACAGGTTAATTTATCGAATTTTTTTTGAAATTATTCAGCCTAATTAAGTTAAATATTACCATCGTGATTACATCGTACGTCATGCAACCGATTAATTATAAGGTAACGTACAAGTTATGCTAATAGATGTTAGGTCTAACTTTGTATTGCCATGTGACAGATCGATCAGTTAGTTTTGCTTAAGACGGAATATTCATTTTAAATTATAAAACGGGTCAAATACTAACATATGATGTCATAATGTTCAAAAAGACAAAATATTTGACGTTTTTCTAGACAATTTGTCTACTTGACATGTGATTTGATAATGTATTTGATCTGTCTTTAACTCGTAAGGTTTGCATGCGACAGATATATAGTGCTGTTACAAACAAGAATATATCGATCAAAGCATTTCAAAATTAATTAATTAATTAAGTAGTATCAGCAACGGCTCAGAACTCAGCTTCAGTTGTGTTCAAAAAGACAAAATATTTGGCGTTTTGTAGACAATTTGTCTGCTTGACATGTGATTTGGTATGTATTTGATTTGTCTTAACTCGTAAGGTTTGCATGCGACAGATATATAGTGCTGTTACAACTTACAAATAAGAATATATCGATCAAAGCATTTCAGAATTAATTAATTAATTAATTAATTAATTAAGTAGTACCGGTAATAGTTCGGAACTCAGCTTCAGTTGTGATCAAGCGAAGAAACGAGCGAGAGATCAAAGAACACGTTGTTTTTTAGAGGACCATGATATCAGATTAATGTTGTCGATAAATAATACTCCCTCCGATTTTTTATTATCTTCCCTTTTGGTTTTGGGGAAGAAAATAAGGGTGTAGGGATAATTTGAGTCATTGATTGAAGGTGATAGGGCGCCACCGGGTGGCGCCGAATATCAGCGCCACCGAAATTAATTAATAAGAAAAATAAGAAATTGAAAATCTTTATTTAGATTTTGTGCCAAATCCAAAAGGGTATACATGTAATTTATTATTTATTACTATAACTTATATAATTAAGAATTTTAAAATAAATTAATATTTACAATATCTTTAATTAAGTTTTAGGGAAATTAGTATTAGTAGTCACGAGAGTTCACTTCCAAATCGAGTCGTTATTATACCCCCTACATACAAACATAAGAGAAAGCGTACAAAATATTTGTATGTCGGTTCGCGCTGTGTGCCTGTGTTTACGTGTCGGGTACATGATTTTCCCATCCAAACTAATAATAGCTAACTTTGGTGGGATCCTAATTATTCAAAAAATAAATTACTTTTTTTATAGATAAAATGCTCTCACGAGCTAAATTATGTTTTTAAAATACAATCGCGGAATACTATGTATATTTCGAATTTGATTTAATTAATCAACAACATAAGCAGTACAGTAACATTTTATGATGATGATCAGGCTGACTTATGTAAATAATGTATACCACGTATTATAAAGGGTAGATTGTTACCGAAGATGTCTTAGCCCAGTGGTTAGGACTAGGTACTCTGGGACAGTAGGTCTCAGGTTCGAATCCCCCTCCCCTATATTGTAATGCGACTAAGTTCGCTCTTCGTTGAACCAAAAAAAAAATAAAGGGTAGATTGTTGTAATAAAATTTCATATGAATAAATAAAAGAATTAAATTGACGATTAAAATTAATCAGATTTGTCAATAATAGTAAAACAATACAATAAAAATGTTGGTTTAGACTATTTCAAGGGAAAATATTTAATTGTTTGGGTAAACAATTTATATTCATAATGTTTGCATGTTTTTTACATATAAATATAAGAGGGATCGTAACAAAAAAACTACTCCCTAAAATTTTTAAGGGAAAAAAAACGAGAGATATTATTAAAACGTTAAAATAAAATTAAAATTGTTAAAACGACTTTAGTGTGACTCGAGCCCAGGCACAACCAATACATATTCACCTCCTAAAGATTACCTTACCAGGTGTATTTTCTAATTTGCAAACGTGATAAAATTGTATATATATGATGCAAATAGATTATATATTTTTTTTCAAATAGATGTCTAATAAAACCCTACAATTAAGGTAGATTTCTTTTGTAATATCCTCAATTAGATATCTTCAGTTATTTCTTTGATTTTTTTTAATTATAAAATTATCATTTATTATGTAAGTGGATTTACGAGTTTACCCTTTAACATTAATTCTTTTTTAAATCAAATTTTAAAAGAGATAAATAATATAACTCTAATAAATTACGAAAATATCCTCGGTGGCGCACAAATTCGACGCCACCGGGTGGCGCCATCTCATTTTCCTTGATTGAAAATGTAACACCCCGGCCCAAACCTAGAATCGAAAATGTTAACTGCATGCGGTAGCTCGCCAGGCTTTGTACTAGCTTGTCCCAGACCACAGACCAACACGAGTGCTTTTCAGCGCATTTTGTCATCACCAATGAGCATCCCGGAAACCTTCCAAGGAGGTCACTCATCCTTAATTAGACTACTCTCAGTCAAACACGTTTATCTGCGGAGTTCTTTTACATGAATGATCAGAAAAGAAAGTGCACTTTGTTTCAGAAAATTATTATTATTATTATTATTATTATTATTATTATTATTATTATTATTATTATTATTATTATTATTATTATTATTATTATTATTATTATTTATTATTATTATTATTATTATTATTTATTATTATTATTATTATTATTATTATTATTATTTTATTTATTTATTTATTATTATTATTATTATTATTATTATTATTATTATTATTCAATGTTTTAGGCATGAATTATAATTCAAAAGCTAGGAATACGGAAATTACATACATTAGGGTTTACAATAACTTACAACAACGGTAATTATTCTGTGAGACGGTCATTCGCTTTTTTTGTGTTTTACAAAAACGAACAGTTCTCGTGATGTAAAACCGCCTTATCAATCATGACTTAACTTTGACAATATAAATCGAAAACAAATAAGCATAATAATCCGTATTATTATTTTATTTATTTATTTATTCAATGTTTTAGCCATGAATTAAAATTCAAAAGCTAGGAACGAATACGAAATTATATACATTATTAGGGTTTACAATAATTTACAACAACGGTAATTATTATTCTTTGAGACGGTAATTCATTTTTTTTACAAAAACGAATTGTTCTCTGATGTAATATAAAACCGTCTTACATTATCGATTAGGGTGAATGGAGGAGAGTATGAATATCAACCGGATGAACAAATGAGGAATTAGGAGTTCTGTATGCAAATTGAGCCGTTTCATTAAAAATAAATTGAGTCGGTCGATATCCATCAAAAAATAAGTATTTGTTTCGGTCCGGGCACGGTTCAACTTCCGGTTCACATAGGAAATCACTCTTTACTTTGCAACATGGCTTATCATAAATCATACCTAAAAAAAAAAAAAAAAAAGGTTAGTCTCGTGAAAGAAGGTTTTACGATAATAATAAATATATGATTTACGATAGTAAGCTAGACTAATCTATATACTGAAAGATGGTCTAAAAATAGTATATTATTGTAAAACCATCTCACCTAAGAATACTGAAAGAATATCCTCGTATTCAATGTATATCAGTTACGTAGTAATTATTATCTTAATTATAGGAGAGGTATTTGGAAGGTCTTAGACTAGCTTGTCAGTTTGTTGTATATATGCATAGCTGCTGTAATTGTTACGTTTTGAGTTTTCGGAATACAATTATTAAGCTCTATCAGAATTCTATTGCTCTCTGATTTTATCATGGTATCAGAGCAATAAGATCAATCCACAAAAAAAAAAAAAAAAAAAAAATCTGGTACACGGATGGCAGGAGAAAAGGGAGATGGAGGCAAAATTGGAGATGGAAGGAAAACCATACCCATTTCTTCTCCTCTTTACTTGCACCCATCAGATACTCCAGGCTTAATGCTCACCCAAACCAGTTTCAATGGAGAGAATTATGAATTATGGGCCGACGCTGTGAAGAATGGACTTGATGCCAAGAACAAGCTTGGTTTTGTTGATGGAAGTGTTAAACAACCAAGCGGAAACGACGATGAAGACAGTACAGAAGGGATAGCTTGGCGTCAATGTAATGCCATGATAAAATCTTGGCTAAGAAACGTCATTGATACCAAATTGCACCCTAGTATCACGTTTTCAGCCACGGTTGAAGAAATCTGGACAGAATTGAAGGATCGTTTTTCTGCGGGAAACGCTCCAAGGGTACATCAATTGAAGTGCGATCTCGCGGAATGCAAACAAGGTAAGTTGTCTGTAGTAGAGTACTACACTCAACTCAAGGTTATATGGGATGAATTGGCTAGTTATAGCAAAGTATCGAAGTGCACCTGCGGTGCTGCCGCAACACTTAATAAGGAAAAAGAAGATGAAAAGGTCCATCAATTTCTAATGGGTTTGAACACCCAATTGTATGGACATCTAAGATCCAATTTGCTCATGGAGGATTCAATCACCTCACTGAGCAGGGCTTATTCTCTTATCCTAAGAGAAGAAAGACATCGAGCAATCACACGATTAAAAGAAGAAAAAGTTGAATCTGCCATGGCCATCAAAACTAACAACCAAGGAGGAAGAAACAAGGGAAAACCATGGACAAAGGCTCATGAAGAAGAAGAACCAATGCAGTGTACTTGGTGTAACAAGTACTATCATGAGGAAGAAAATTGTTATGATAAACATGGGTACCCACCTAGTTGGGGCAGAGGTCGTGGCAGAGGACGGAGAGGAGGACGCACAGGAACCAATGGCAGAGGAGGAGGCTACAATGCTGGTCGTTCTGGAGGGCGAACTCAAGCGAATAATTACCAGACCAATGCAGTGGCTAGTGGGTCTGGACCAAGTGAATATGAATCCCATAAGCAACCAAATTCTTTTACAGTAGAAGAGGTAGAGCGTCTCAGAAGCTTATTAATGGCGAGCCCTGATGGAATCGACAAGCAAACAGGTACGAGTCTTAATGGTGAATGGTTACTTGATAGTGGGGCATCCCACCATATGACCGGAAAACGCGATCTGCTCGAAAATTTGTGGACAGGAGCACCATCAAGAGTGGGCTTACCTGATGGGGCAGAGGTGGTAGCACAGGAGCATGGACAAGTCACCTTAAGAGATGACTTTGTACTCAAAGATGTTCTATATGTGCCGACTTTGACTTGTGATTTGATTTCTATTCACCAACTTATAAAAGAAAACAATTGTGTAGTAACGTTTTATCCAACTTATTGTGTAATGCAGGACCTCTCTACGAAGAGCCAGATTGGATGGGGTGAGCACAAGGATGGGGTTTACTACTTGGAGTCGAAGGCAATAGCGGCAAAAGTGTCTGTATCGAAGGATAGCCAATTGTGGCACAGGAGGCTCGGACATCCATCAAGTAGTATCTTGCCCAAATTTTCTAGTCTTGTTGGTTTAAATTTAAGTTGGAACCCACATGATACATGTGATTCTTGTTGTCGCGCAAAACAAACACGATCAATTTTCAAACTTAATAATAAAAGAAGCGATGCCTTGTTTGATTTAATTCATTGTGACATTTGGGGTCCTTATAGGACAAATAGCTTGTCCGGGGCCCATTATTTTCTCACTATTGTAGATGACTTTAGTCGGGGAGTATGGGCATACTTAATGAAAGATAGAGGAGAAGCAGGGCACTTACTACGAACCTTTGGTAGAATGGTCAATACCCAATTTGGTAAACAAGTCAAGGTCGTACAAAGCGACAATGGCACTGAATTTGGTTCAGGACCCATGAAAGAGTATTATGAGGAGTGTGGAATAACCTGGCAAACAAGTAACGTGGACACACCGCAACAGAACGGACGTGTCGAACGAAAACATCGACATATTCTTGAAAAGGCTAGGGCACTCCGTTTTCAAGGAGAGTTACCTATCGAGTTTTGGGGGGAGTGTGTACTAACAGCAGTTTACTTGATTAATCGAACACCCACACCAATATTGGAAGGAAAGACTCCCTATGAACTCATTTTTGGTGAGAAACCTAAATTAACCCACTTGAGGATTTTCGGTTGCCTTTGTTACGTTCATAGCAAAGATAGGCCGAAGGACAAATTTGATGAGAGGGGTAAACGGTGTGTTTTTTTAGGATATCCTTATGGAAAGAAAGGGTGGAGAGTATATGACCTTAAAGAAAGGAGAATGCTTGTGTCCCGGGATGTTATCTTTAATGAAAATGAATTTCCTTATAAAAAGGTGGGCACGAATAGTACAGGGGCAAAACAACCTGCACCAAACAATATGTTGGTAGAGATACATGATACTCCTTTAGATGGAGTTGACCATATCAGTGAGGTCATTTCTCATGAGAGTAGCACCCCTGCAACTTCTGACCACACGATAATTCAATCTTCTACCAGAGCAGATAACGAGACCGTGTCACAAAATTTTGAGAAGTCACTTGAAAGGGGTAGTGAAGGTCAGGTGGAAGAAAATACAGAGAGCAGCTTGGGAAGAGGAGCACGAAACAAGTATGAGCCCTGTTGGAAAAAAGACTACGTGTGCAAGTCGACTCGAGTATTAAACCCCGCCAAAAGTGTAACCCCGGTCCGATCAAACTCTTCAAAGGCAGGTACACGTTACCCGATAGCTAATTACGTTACTACTAATTGTTTTTCTTTGTCTCATACTAATTTCCTATCCAGGATCGACTCACAGAAGAAGCCGATCAATTATTTCGAAGCATCTAAAAATAAAAAATGGAGGGAAGCAATGAAGAAAGAAATCGATGCCTTACAAAACAATGGGACATGGAGTATTGTCAATTTGCCCCAAGGAAAGAAACCCATAGGATGTAAGTGGGTATACAAGATAAAGTACAAGGCCGATGGAACCATAGAACGATACAAGGCCAGATTAGTAGCACAAGGTTTTACTCAAATAGAAGGAGTGGACTATCACGAGACTTTTGCCCCGGTAGCAAAGATGACCAGTGTGAGATGTCTATTGGCTGTAGCTGTTGCAAAAAAATGGCTGATAGAACAGTTAGATGTGAATAATGCGTTCCTACATGGTGATTTGAATGAGGAAGTATACATGAAGATGCCACAAGGGTTCAGAATGAATGATGCGAGGAAAGTATGTAAACTACAAAAATCGATATATGGTTTGAAACAAGCATCACGTAATTGGTTCACGAAATTGGCCGAGTGCTTGCGCAGGTATGGTTTTGTTCAGTCGTTAGCCGATTACTCATTGTTCACGTATAATAAGAGCGAAATCTTCATTGGAGTTCTAGTATATGTTGACGACATGATAATTGTTAGTAACAATAAGTCAGCTAGTACGAAATTCAAACACTTTCTCGACAAGAGTTTTGGCATCAAGGATTTAGGAAGGTTGAAATATTTTTTGGGTATAGAAGTTGCAACTGGTGAGAGGGGCTTATTTTTATGCCAGCGGAAATATGCTCTTGGGATTATAGAAGAGGTAGGAATGTTAGGGGCAAAGCCAGCAATAACACCCATTCAGCAAGGTCATCGTCTAGCATTGGCCGATGGATATTTTTTGAAAGATGCATTGAAATATAGGAGACTAGTTGGAAAGTTGGTCTATCTCACAATCACCCGACCCGACTTAGTTTATGCTGTGCATACATTGTCTCAATTTGTTCACGAGCCACGAAAGGAGCATTGGGATGCATTGCTTCGAGTCATTCGTTATGTGAAAGGTAATCCGAATAAGGGGATAGTGATAGTCGGGAAGTCAAACCTACAAATAAATGGTTTTTCAGATTCGGACTATGCAAGATGCCCGTTGACGAGACGTTCTTTAAGTGGTTATTTTGTTGCCTTGGGTAGAACACCCGTATCTTGGAAGACTAAGAAACAAGTAACTGTTTCAAGATCTTCGGCTGAGGCAGAATATAGGGCAATGGCAGCGGCGACAAGTGAACTAATCTGGGTAAAAGCATTTTTAGCATCACTTGGAATATTTCATACTCAGCCAATGAGATTATATTGTGACAATGAAGCTGCCATACACATTGCTAAGAACCCCGTATTTCATGATCGCACCAAACACGTTGAGATCGATTGTCACTTCATTAGACAACATTGGGTAGATAAGAACATAGCAATGATTCATGTGAAGAGCGAGGAGCAAATCGCGGATATATTTACAAAAGGGCTAGGAGAAGAACAATTTGAGTACTTACAACGCAAGTTGGGCATTGGTTTACCAAGTGCTCCAACTTGAGGGGGAGTGAAAGAATATCCTCGTATTCAATGTATATCAGTTACGTAGTAATTATTATCTTAATTATAGGAGAGGTATTTGGAAGGTCTTAGACTAGCTTGTCAGTTTGTTGTATATATGCATAGCTGCTGTAATTGTTACGTTTTGAGTTTTCGGAATACAATTATTAAGCTCTATCAGAATTCTATTGCTCTCTGATTTTATCAAATACGTTAATAAATATTATATATATATATATATATATATATATATATATATATATATATATATATATATAAAACTTCAATTAATTTGTTAATTTGAGTTGTTGATCATTGATAATACTATTTTATTCAATTCGATTAATGTAACCTATCTGTCTTAATCATTCGTTATCTTCAATTAAGATAATTCTCGCAAATAATATAAAAAGTAAACAAAATTGATCTTATGAGTCGTATTTAATGTTTTAAATATAAAAATTAAAATATTTTCATTAGTTTACAAAGTGGTTAGGAAAATTTGTTATTTTTACACAAAAATAAATATTATGAAAATGTTGAAAAACGTGGTCAGACCAATGAGAAGATTATACAACCAGTTGTATATATTTATATATAGCTCTATGTACAACTGGTTTTATGATTTTGAGTTTTATCACAAATTTTTCGAGTTTTGTTGTAAATTTTCTAAACTATGGTGTAAAGTTGTCGAGCTAATGTTTAAGCTAAAAAAACTTAAAACTCAGCTCAAAAACTTATATAAGCTCAGTAAGTATATATATATACAAAATTAAAAGCTCGACAACTTTAGGCTGGTTGTACAATGCTATTGTACGGTCAGATGTGTAATCCTATTTTCGTGGTCCGAGTATTGAATGGTAAACCGTTAAAAAACAAATGAGTAGTTTAAAACAAAACAATTCTAAAATACTAAAAATCAAATACTCCCTCTGTTTTTTTAATATAAGTTATTCTCACTTTTCGAGACAATTTCTTCTCTCTTCAATATTTCTCATAATATAAGAAAAAAATATTATGAAATGTATACTCATTTGAAAGATCTTTTCGTAAGGAATTTTATGGTGCAATTTTTAATTTTTTTGGAATAATATATTTACATAAAAATTAAAATCAAAGTCTCACCTAGAAAAAGCAAAACGTCATATAAAAAATTACAGAGGGAGTAATATAATAAAAAATTAAAATGTGTCAAATTAAATAAAATGAGAAAGAAATAACTTTGACCGAGATGATTTCGAGGACTGTACGTACCTTCAGGATGTTGAATATGATCTTGTATGGAAACGGTGTCAATATATGTGAATTTTGCACCATCAAGATTTGCATTTAAATGATCAACAAGTGGAATTAATTTATTATTATAAAGCATTAGGGCATCATCAATCTCTTGAACGCATTTAGTTGCATTACGCTTTATAATATCACCTAAAGTGCATCCTATTAGTCCTAGCCCAAATATTGCTACTTTTCTTGCTCCATGCTTGTGTAATTTCTGCCACAACAATAAAAATAATGTCGATTAATTTTCCTTGTAATGGGTATATATATATCTGAATCAATGTTGTGATGGGTTCGACGATAATAACAGTTTGAAGACATTATTGATATGATCGAGCAGTAAAGATAGATTGTGCATATGGTGATACAATTGAGGTCGGTCTACGTACTTGGGAGTATCTGTGAAAATAGACAAAGTCCATAGACTCCGTCCAATCAGATGTGTGAAAGACTGTTGTGTCAATAAACAACGAAATATAGAGTATGCAGAAGTATGCTATGTCTAATAGAGATCTAATAGCGATATTTGTTTCAAGAAAGAATACAAATTTATATTCAGTTTAATTATTTATTTCTTTTAATTTACAAATGTTGTATAATTTTTTATCACGGTTATAAAGTTTGGGTTTTTTTTACTCAAAATAGACTTAAAAAGGATGATAAGTCCAAAAATTAAATCAAAATTTGTTGGCTCGGCTCGGAATAATATAGTAATTAATTAATATTTTTCTCTTATTCAAAAAAATATATATATATTAATAACAATTACATACATACATATATAGTTTTTCACCATATAAAATGTTCTGATTTGCCTAATATGATTTGTACTGCTCTTTCCGTACGTCTCAGTCATTTTTTAATTACTTTTTATCATTTGTGAGTAATATTTTAATCAAAGGTAAACAAATGGCTGAGATATACATACAAGGAAGTACTAAGAAGTAGAAAATTATCTGTTTTTATCTACCCAAGTACATATTATTATTCGACCCGTCACAAAATTTATAACAAATATGTTCGTCACATACCAGAATTTGCAGTAAATTAAAGGATGAATGAGGAGAGTTAGACACAAATTAAACCAAAAATTGATGAATTTATAACAAATATATATGCTCGTCAGCTCGTCACGGATTAGAATTTGCAGCAAATTAAAGGATGAATGAGGTGAGTTAGGCACAAACCAAAAATTAATGAATTTATGACAGATATATATGCTCGTTACAGACCAGAATTTACAGGAAATTAAAGGATGAATTAATTAATGAGGTGAGTTTAGGCACAAATAAACTAACCACAAGTTGATGATGAAGTTGTTCAACAAGAATCCTTGCAAATTGGTCAGGATTGAAAAGAGACTTGTGATGTGATTGAGGCAAAAAGTAATTATTTCTATAATCATTTGCTCCAATATGTATAGTGTATAAACACTTGCTTAAGTGTTCTTCAATTCCTCCTTTAACATGAGGTTTAATCTTCTTAATTGTCTTCCCATGGTTTGTTACTTGTTTGCCAAGCCATATCCGTTCGCCCTACACTCGATGATGATTAAGAAAAATACGAGTTAAAACTACGAGAATAATAATTGGGATTTCTACGTGGTACCCGGGCCCTAACTACAACAAATCATCACTTGCGCCACGAAAATTTTGCTGTCACAGTTACTTGCACCACGGAAAATTTACTATGGCAAATAGTCTAGCCACGGGAATTTGACACTTGCGCCACGAAAAGAAACGTGGCAACAAAATTTCCGTGGCGCAAGTGATGATTTGTTGTAGTGCCTATGTTTTTTCATTTTTTTACGTATTACCGGCTTTGTACTAGTCCCACAGACCAACACGAGTCTTTACCAACGCATTTTGTCCTCACTTATGCGCATCCTGAAAATCTTCCCAGGAGGTCACCCATCCTTAGACTACTCACAACCAAGCGATACCAGAAAAGAAAGTGCACTTTGTTGATATTAGTAGTACTTGAAATTCATTTAAGCAAAGATCATGAATAGAACATTTTCAATCAATGTGGGGTGTTTCACGATAACTCTTAGTTATGGATTTCAAAAAAGATGATTTTAATTTCAAGCCAAAGATCTCTTGCAAATGATCGGTATGAACAAAAATCATTACTTTTGGAATTCTGGACAAAGAGTTATGGTCGGTCAAAATTTATTCGGTTAAAAGCGTTTGACCAAGCATAACTTGTAGTACAAGTTTCGAAATTGCAAAAAACAAAATCTCAAATCGAAGATCTTGTAAAGACAGTACGTTCAGGGAAAATATCATCATTTTTTGAACACGTGTCCATAGGTTATCGCAAATCAAAGTTATTTTGACTAAAAAGAGGGTACGCCATAGAAAATGAAAAAACATAGGGGTACCATATAGAATTTTCCATGAGATGTCGATACTAGGGTTTAAATTAAATTAAATTAAATTGGGAAATAATGAAAGATTCTTTCTGTCTTGGTCATTTGTTTTTACCAAGTTTGATCCTGACTCTTGTAGAATTCCACCTGATCCAGATGCGTAGTTGACACCTTTTACACTCTCGGAGGCAGTCGCGTGGGCAAATGGTTTTATAAAATCTTCGATTTCCAAGCTCTTAGCTAAATATTAAGATCGAAAAGTAAATAATGTTAGAGTTTTATTATCGATAATGATAAGATGCATGTTAGAGTTATATTTAAGATAGAAAGTAAATATAAATTATAATTTCTAAACACGTAATAATGAAATATTGAGTTTACACATAGATCAATGCAATTAATAATACATGCATTAAGTACGGTCTTTATGACTGTATTTATCATTTCTCATGATAATAACTTGCATAATTAAGATAGAAATAATTCTAATCTCGTCATAATTAATTATCCTTTTTTTACGATAGAAAATAGAAAATATAATTTCAAAACATGTTAGCAACTAGGGTTTTCGTCAAGACTAAATTTACAATAACATTAAAAATTCGGTTTAGTATAATATGAATGTCGAGGATAAATAAATTCGGGACTTACTAATAGCATCGGCTATGGTAACACCATTGGTAAATCGTCCGGCTCCAACAGTAGCCGGAAGATCAATTCCGTAAGGTAAATAATTAGCTTTAACCACGGTGTTTAAATTATCATTATTTCCGGAATCGAATAAATCATCTCCAAAAATAAATTGACATGTTGTTTTTTTATTACCTTGAACAAAATTATTACATGTAATTTGTAATAATAATAACACAAATAAAATTCCTAATAAAAATCTCATTATTATACATTTATTTTGAATATTTGATTAATACTTATTTTATGTGACTTGTCTATATTATTTATAGTAGTTTGTTACGTGTAAATGTATAATATAACACATGCAAATTCAATAATATACGTAATTAAATTATTGAATTATTTTACGTAATATACGTTTAATAATGTAGACGGGTTAATTTATCGAAATAATTTTGAAATTATTCAACCTAATTAAGTTAGGATTACGGTCTTGATTACGTCTTACGTGCCCATAATTAAGTTGAACGATCGATACATGCAACCGATTATGATGGTAACGTACAAGTTATGCTATAGAGGTTAGGTCTAACTTTGTATTGCCATGTGACAAATCGACCGGTTAGTCTTGATTAAGACAGAATATTTGTCTTAAACTAAAAAGCGGGTCAAATATTAACAGATCATTCTAAGATAAACAAAATATTCGACACTGTTTAGACGATTTGTCATGTGATTTGGTATGTATTTGACCCGTCTTAAGGTTTATGACGGATAGTGCTGTTACAAGCAAGAATATATCGATCAAAGAGCATTTCATAATTAATTAAGCAGTATTGACAACAGCTCGGAAATCAGCTTCAGTTGTGATCAAGTGATGAAACGAGCGAGAGATCAAAGAGCTATCACGTTGTTTTTTAGAGGATCAAGATATCAGATTATTGTTGCCAATAAGGCGATAAATAATACTCTGTACTTCGTAGTTCATACTATATAATAAAATCCGTCAGCATTATATATAATCCGTCAGCATTATATATAATCGTCAGCATTATATATAATTAAATATAATCGTCTAATTAAATCCGTCAGCATTATATATAATCGTCTTTATGACTTCCTCTAAATCAAAAATATATTAATACAAATGAGAGAAAAGAGTACAAAATACATGAATAATCAATCAAATTCAAAAGCTAGGAAAATGTAAATTACAAATTTACAATAGTTGTATAATTATACCGTTCCTTTGAATAAAAAGATCGCTCATTTATCATTAAAAAATGAGCGATCTTTTTGTATGATGGACCGTCATGATCATATAAAGTCGTCTTACTTTATGGCATGTTTGGAAACTTGGATTTGGATTTGAATTTCAGATTTGAAATATTTTGAGCGTTTGGAAATCTTGGGATTTGGATTTGAAATTTTCATCAAATCCAACTTAGTTCAAATTTGGTTTTCTAAATTCCTAGTATATGGTAGTCATTTCAATTCCGTCACTTGTCGTTTATTTGTTTTTTCGCATAATCTTGTCGTATTATTTGTTTTTTTTTTTCGTATTTGAACATTTACATATTTCTGATGAAAAAATTTTAAAAATAAAAATGGGTGACCTTGACCCGACTCCACCCGCCCGAAATCAAAATCCAAATCCAAGGGTACCCAAACACCATTTTGAATTTGGATTTGGATTTGAATTCTAGAAATTCAAATCCAGGAATTGAATTCTTGATATTCAAATCAATTCCGAGTATCCAAACGCAACCTTATATAATTCGTGGAATCGAAATTAGAATGAATTGATTAGAGTATTAATATCAATAGGATGAACAAAGTTGGGATTATTAGTAGAATTAAATGCAAATTGAGCAATTGCAATATTGGCAATTTGAGTTGGATGATATCCATCAAAAAATGCATATTGTGTTCTATTAGGGCATAATTCAACTTGTTCTTCACATAGGAAATCACTCCTTATTACTTTGCAACATGTGCCAATAACATTAAATCCTGAAAATAAATCAAATAAATAAAGGATAATGTTAAATACAGCTCTATAAAATTATAAATAATAATTAAATATATTTCTTAAAATGAAATATATTAGAGCATAAATGTATCTAAATAAAACGCGTATATTGATGTCATTAGTACATGATTTATAGGTAGGTACCAACAACAATATTAATCTTGAAAATAAATAAATTAATAAATAAAGGGTAATATTAAATACAGCTTTGTAAGCTCGTAAATAATAAGAATTATAAATAAATTTTCTAAAATGAAATTAGAACATAAATGTATGACAAATTTACGTGTATATTGATATCAATAATGCATGATTTATGATTTTTTTTTTTGAAACTTTAAATGCAGTCTTTAGGGCTGTATATATGATCATTTGCTACAAATTTACGCGTATATTGACATCATTAATATGGAATACTCGATTTATATTTTAATCAAAAATAAATAAATGACTAAGATAAAGAGAATATCATTTTATACAAGACCGATAATGAAATATTTGGTTGATTAATTAAAAAAAATCATACTAATATTAATCTAGTGCAAATTGCATGCATATGCTACTAAATTTATATTATCGCTAACATATTATCAAAATAAATTCGATTATTGTAATTTGTCTATGGATTAATTTGTTTGATACCGAGGTTTTTTTTAATTTAATTTTTAAAATATTTGTGGTGTTGACACGTACCTGAAGGAGAGGGCGAGGCCGATTGTATGGCAATAGTGTCAATAAACGTGAACTTTGCATCAAAAAGATGTGAATTAAAATAATCAATTAGTGTAATTAATTTCTGATTAAAAAGCTTAATTGCATTATTAATTTCTTCAACACATTGAGTTGCATTATTCCTTTGAATTTCAGCTGGAGTGCATCCTATTTGCCCTAATCCAAATATTGCTATTTTCCTTGCTCCATATATGTATAATGTCTGCATGCGATCATCACAAAAATTTATAAGAGACGGTTTTTTCAACAACGTTAATAAAAAGAAACGTCTTATATGAGGTGAATAGAGCGAGTATTAATTTATAATATCTGTTGTAATAATAATAATCATCGTAAAAATTTATGAGAGACGGTTTTTCAACATGTATTATATATGTCTGCATGCGATCATCACAAAAACTTATAAGAGACGGTTTTTTCAACAACGTTAATAACAAGAAACATCTTATATGAGGTGAATAGAGCGAGTATTAATTTATAATGTCTGTTGTAATAATAATAATCATCGTAAAAATTTATGAGAAATGGTTTTTCAACATGTATTATATATGTCTGCATGCGATCATCACAAAAACTTATAAGACACGGTTTTTTCAACCGCGTTAGTTAACAAAACGTCTTATATGAGGTGAATAAATAGAGTGAGTATTAATTTATAATGTCTGTCGTAATAATAATAATTATCGTAAAAATTTATGAGAGATGGTTTTTCAGCAACGTTAACGATGAGCTCACACTAATTTACTAAACAAGCATATACTACCGTATACATTTGATTAAAATATATAAAGTAATTAACGTGTGAAATGATAAAAAAAGCTTTAAAATCAAATGAATTAAAACAAATATTGAGATAAAATAAATATTGAAATGAAAATGATTTTAATTTTATAAAATGTTCATTTTTCTGTTTCAGTCATTTTTATTATTATTATTATTATAATGATTGAGACAGAGAAAATATATTATAATCTGTGTTATTAATTAATAACCAGAATATTCGCAACTCTTACTAATACTAAAGGGTGTTTTTTTTTATTAAATTAAATTTATTTATTTTTGGTTCAACGAAATGCACACTTAGTCACATTACATTATTACAGGGGAGGAGACATTCGAATCTGTGACTTATTGTCGCAGAGTACCGAGTCTTAACCGCTAGGTCAAGACATCTTCGATTTTTGAAGAATTATATTTAAGGTTGTTAATTAATTATACACAACGCGAAATAAATGACACGAAAAAATTAGTTAAATGTCTAGTTTTTACGTAACATAGCAACAAAAGAATGAGTAAAGGTAATTAAGATAATTAATTAAGGCACTAACCCAAAGTTGTCGACTATATTCTGTAATTAGGGCACTTGCAAATTGATCAAGATCAAAAATGGCCTTTGATATATAATATTGTGGCATAAAATAATTATTAATATAATCGTTACTTCCGATATTAATCGTGTATAAACATTGGTTCAAGTAGTCACGAACTCGTCCTCCTCGTCCTATAATATAAGATCGTATTTTTTTGATTGTCGATCCGTGGTTAAATACTTGTCTTGCCAACCATATTCGATCACCCTACACGATTAAATAAAATTCGAGATATTAATATTATGAACAATTACAATAAAATTAGTCTCATATGAGTTTTTTTTTTTGTTTTGTTTTCTTCTTCGTTTTATATGAGTTTTTGTGTATTATGAATATATATATCGTGATCTTAACTAAGAAATATGATGTAATAACGTAGTTTTAAAAGGGTTGTTAATTTATTACAATAACACCAACATTAGAGTCTTAATTTCAAAAAGGTTTGAGGTCGGATAACTTGAATTAATATCTGAGGTCGTTATTCATAAAAAGAAACAAAAAAAATAAATAAAAAGGAGGCATGCAATACAATTTTAAACGCAAAATTAAGTTGAAATTAAAGCATTAATAATAAATTTTAAAGATTTAGAGACCTCGAGTTAAAGAAAAAAAAAAGAATTAAGAATAAATAAAAAGAGCGAAAAGATTGGTAATTAATTAATTAACCAGATGTGATCCGGTTTCAGGTCGAATTCCACTTGCTCCAGATGCGTAGTTGACACCTTTCAAACTTTCCGAGCCCGATGCAATGGTAAATGGTTGTATAAACCCTTCGATTTCCAAGAGTTTAGCTAATTAAGATAAAAAAAAAAAAGTCGAGTTTTAATTATAATCGATCAACTATAATAATAAGATTCAATTAACAATATAGTCACATAAAAAAAATTATAATAATGTCTAAACACGTTGTCTATTTTCACAATAGAAAATTAAAAATTATAATTTCTAAACACGTGATCTCTGATTAAGATAGAAAAAGTTGAATTTCATGATCAATAAACGAGTATATAATAAGATTTAATTTTTTTTGGGTGCATATATAATAAGATTTAATGACCGATATATATATATTTATCTATTTTCACAATAGAAAATAAAAATTATAATTTCTAAACGCGTCATCAATTAGGGTTTTCATTCTTTTATAACGATTAAAGTTACTATAATATCGGAATATAATATATAAAAAGTGTCGAGGATAAATTAATTATGATATATATATAAAAAAAAAAAAAGTGTCGAGGATTAAAGTTACTATAATATTATTTAGGGTTTTCATCACGATGAAATAAACTTAAAATAATATCGAAATATAATATATATATATATATATATATATATATATATATATATATATATATATATATATATATATATAAAGTGTCGAGGATAAATTAATTATGATATATATAAAAAAACGTGTCGAGGATTAATGTTACTATAATATTAATTTAGGGTTTTCATCACGATGAAATAAAGTTAAAATAATATCGAAATATAATATATATATATATATATATATATATATATATATATATATATATACATATATATAGTGTCGAGGATAAATAATAATTAGGACTTACTAATAACATCGGCCGAGGTTAAACCATTAGTAAATCTTCCGGTCGCAACATTATTTTCAGGAAAATCAATACCGTAAGGGAAATAATTGGCTTTAGCTTCGGTTATTAATGGATTATTATTTCCTGAATCGAATAATGAATCGCCAAAAATAAAGTGACATGGTATTTTTGGATCACCATGAACAAAATTAAATGTAGTTTGTAATAATAATAACACAAATAATATTCCTAATAAAAAAAATAATAATAATCTCATTATATATATATTTTTTTGCCTATTTTTCTTATTAAATTATAAAAATTACATGTATATAGCTTGTAGTATATAAATTACTAAAAGTTTGTCTATATTTATAGGACATTATTGTTACGTATAATCAACATATGCTAACTCAATAAATAATACGATGAGTACACGTTAATATATTAATTAAATAATAAATCACAATAATATTATCAGTTAATTACGAGAAATTAAAATATTAACTCATATTTAATTTCTTGTTTAATTACTTAACATATTAATGTGTGACCAGTTGATATACGTTAGAAAAATCGTAAACTATAATACACATTAATTATTTGTAATAGTCATGTTGAATTATGTATATATGTTATCACATCTTAATTAAATAATAATAATGTAGACGGGTCAACTTATATTCTAGTACTATATTTTGAAATCTTACGTAATCCAAACTATTCGATCTGATTTATAAAATTCGTCTCGAAAAAATTTGATTTGTATTTGATCTGTGTTTTCAAATATCGGGTCAAATAACTATTTGATCTGTGTTCTCAAAAAATCACGACGCACCGTAAAATGTGATCCATTTAATTGTTTAGCTTTTTATTAGACCGGATTAAATTTATAAATTAAACATTATTCGAATATTTGATTCGACAAAAATCAAATAATGACCCCTATAAATAAATAAATTAAACTCGGTTCAACTACGAATCAAATAACAATTTTCAATATTCGACAAACTCAAATTAAATCAAATCAAATATATATAGTCCTTACAAATTTTCAACCCAAATGAAATAATAATATTATTTGGTAGGATTTGACTCGATTACAGTCCCAATATTCGATTATTCAAAGTAGTGGTTGAATAAACTAAATCGTTGAAGACTACGCCGTGCCCATAATTGATTAAATTGAACGATTGATCGATACATGCAACCGGTCATGTACATATATTATATATGAAAATAGTTACGTATTCTTTCCGTTTAAGTCATTCATTTAATTTTTATATTATTCGTGATTTGTGAGAATTATTTTAATCGAAGTGAAACAAGTAACTGAGATATATAGAGAAAAATATAAAACGTCATATTAAGCACTAACTCACAACGTTATATATATGAGACGGATTGGAGGAAGTACAAAAAAATACGAAGATTGATAATGGAACACTATCTGCTGTAACCCATAAAACGGTCCAGTATCACGTGCTAGTGTTCGATCTGCTTTTAGGTTTAAGACGAATATTATATTATTCTGTCTTAAGCAAGACGAGCTGATGTTTTTGTTTCGAGTTTGGCTAGAGCAGGACTTAATTACATAATCACTTCACGATTATCATAATCATAAGCACAAACTCTGATATCATGTTAATAAGTTTTGTAACACGTTTCAAAAGCCTAACTATAATGATTAATCTATATAACAAAGTAACAGATATCTCCATCACGAAATAACTAACGGGAGAGACTAATTTAATTATATTAACGACCCTCCACCATCCAAAAAAAAAAAAACTATGTGTACATGTGATTGAATTTTCTAGGGCAAATTCTTGTCTGTTTCAGCACTATCGACCGTAACCCATAAAACGGTCCAGCATCACCTGCTAGTATATTCGACATGTTTTGATGTTTAAGACAGATATTTAAGCTGACGTAACAGATATGCCCGTCGTCATCATGCAAACATGATTAATCTATATAATGATTAATCTATCATGTTAAGTTTTGTAACACGTTTCAAAAGTCTAACTATAATGATTAATCTATATAACAAAGTAACAGATATCTCCGTCACGAAATAACTAACTGGGAAGATTAATTTAATTTAAAAGAAAAAAACTAAAAAAAATCAAAAAAAAAAAAAAAAAAAAAACACTATGTGTACATGTGATTGAATTTTCTAGGGCAAATTCTTGTCTGTTTCAGCACTATCGACTGTAACCCATAAAACGGTCCAGTATCGATCATGTGCTTTTTTTTTTTTGAGAGAAAGTATCGATCATGTGCTAGTATTCAACTTGTTTTGAAGTTTTAGACGGATATTTAAGCTGACGTACGTAACAGATATCTCCGTCATCACCATGCAAACAAACAAAAAAAAACACTATGTGTACATGTGATTGTCTAGCTAGGGCAAATTCCTGTCTGTGTTTCAGCACTATCTGTCGTAACCCATAAAACGGTCCAGTATCACGTGGGCGTTAGTCACGTGTTACCTAGTATTCGACCTGTATATTTTGAGGTTTAAGACGGATATTTAATAAGGTGACGATTTTGTAGTTTCGAGTTTGGCTAGAGTACTTATATCATAGGGAAATGCTTGATATTTTTGAGCTTTAAAGGAAACAGCACCAGTGATTTTGTTAACAGCTTCAGTTGGATGAAATCCATCGAAAAAGTAGAAGATTTTACGATCTCTGCATGCTGCTACTCCTGGTTTGCATTGAAAATCATCTCGTACGTCGCAACATGGTTTTGTCACCCTTTGAATACCTACAATTTTACGATCTCATACTGTGTTATACCGTATATACGTTAATATACCGTTATACGTCATTAAATTACTCGTAAATAATTGTTATATTTTCAAAATAGAAAGGTAAATAAATAATCGATATGCCCTAATACTTTGATATTTTTAATTTATATAAGTAGTTTTCGCGTCGTTTAACGAGATAAGTCTTTGACTTTCAATTATATAATAAAGTATTTTGAAAAAAATTACGAAGTATAAAAGTTACTTGTATATCATTGGATTCGTCATAAAAATTGCTTTCATATGAGTGTACAGTTGATATTTTTTAATCGATAGTTTTAAGAGATATTTAATAAAGAAGTACGTTTCTCGAAAAAAAATGAAAACTACTTATATAAAAAATCGGAGGGAGTAATTAGATAACGAATTTTGTGTATTCTGTATTAGTTTTTTTTTTTTGTGCATTTTTGTCATCAATTCTTATATATATTAATATATGCCAGGCCAGATTCATAATATTTTAACTCCTTAAATACAACCTTAAGGACTGTACTTAAGCAATATCCTTAAACGAGATTAAATGAAATAAAAAAGAGAATAACCTTGACCAGTTTTTGTACGTACCATTTTGTCATCAATTCCTATATTACTACCAAATTTTGACTGTTTTAACTCCTTAAAAATAATACAACCCTAAGGACCGTACTTAAGCACGCATTGCCCTTAAACGAGATTAAATGAAATAAAAAAGGGACTAACCTTGACCAGTTTCTGTGCCATTTTCTCATCAGTTCCTATATTACTACTAAATTTTGACTGTTTTCACTTCTTAAAAATAATACAATCCTAAGGACTGTACTTAAGCACGCATTGCCCTTAAACGAGATTAAATGAAATAAAAAAGGGACTAACCTTGACCAGTTTCTGTGCCATTTTCTCATCAGTTCCTATATTACTACTAAATTTTGACTGTTTTAACTCCTTAAAAATAATACAACCCTAAGTATTGTACTTAAGCGCGCATTACCCTTAAACGAGATTAAATGAAATAAAAAAGGGAATAACCTTGACCAGTTTTTGTGTCATTTTGTCATCGGTTCCTATATTACTACCAAATTTTGACTGTTTTAACTCCTTAAAAATAATACAACCCTAAGTATTGTACTTAAGCGCGCATTACCCTTAAACGAGATTAAATGAAATAAAAAAGGGAATAACCGTGACCAGTTTTTGTGTCATTTTGTCATCAGTTCCTATATTACTACCAAATTTAGACGGTTTCAACTAACTCCTTGAATATAATACAACCCTAAGAATTGTACTTAAACATTACGAGATTAATTAAATGAAATAAAAGAAGGAGATTACTAACCTTGACCAGGGCCAGCAAAGATAGCTTCAGAATTAATAAAAGTGAAAGCAGCATCAGGAAATTGTTGATTAAGTTGAGGTATAAGTGACTTAAGCCTTGTATTAAACAAATTAACAGCCATATTAATTATCTTAACACAAGGTCCTAATTTTGGATTCATAACAACAAGTTTTGGACGTCTTGCAACTTCTGCTAATGTGCACCCTATTGCTCCTAATCCATATACTGCTATCTTCCTTGCTCCCGAATCATATAATGCCTATAATCGAAAAGAAAAAAAAAACATCGAGTCAGTTCAAACCCTAATAAGATTCATAAATGTGTCGGAATTCTGCATGGTAGATGAATTGCCTTGAGGTCCAACTAATAATACAATGCTATAATAAGGAGGAACGTCGATTCAAACCCTAATAAGATTCATAAATGTATCGGAATTTTGCATGTTAGATGAATTGTCTTAACCAAAATTGGTTGAGTCGGTTTTGTAATAGAGGCAAACCCTAGCTAATAAGATTAATAAATGTATCGGAATTATGCATGGTAGATGGATTGTCTTAACCAAAAATTTGTCCTTGGGGTGATGGTTGATGTTCAACTAATAATACAATGCTGTAGGGAAAAACATCGAGTCAAACTCTAATAATAAGATTCATAAATACATATCGGGATTCTGCATGCATGTTAGATGAATTATTTCAACAAAAACGTTATAAACTATCATATTACAATGCCTATATAAAAACATTGATTCAACTCTAATAAGATTCGTAAATATATCGGAATTCAGCATGTTAGATGAATGTAACTATCTCTAGCAAAAACCTTAAGATGATGATTAAGGTTCAATGCCTACATACATATGGAAAAGCACTGATTCAACCCTAATAAGACTCACAAATATATCGAAATTTCTCCATGTTAGATGAACCATTTTAACTAAAACTTTATCTTATTAATTACAATGCCGCCTATGTGGAAAAACATTGATTCAACCCTAATAATATTCATAAATATATCTGAATAATTCTACATGTTAGATGAACTCAATCAAAACCTTATAGAATACTCCGTATCATATTAAAATGTCTATATGGAAAACATCGATTTAACCATAATAAGATTCATTAAATATATCATAATTCAGCATGTTAGATGGATCATCTTAGGCCCTGTTCTTTTCGGCTGAAACAAGGCTGAGCTGAGCTGAGCTGAGCTGAATTTATAGAAGCTGAAACTAATAATTTTTTATATAAATTATCTAATAATTTTAAGAAAAATATTGGAGCTGAGCTGATAAGAGTTGGGCTAAGCTGATAAAAGCTGAGCTGGTCTGAAACGGGCTGAAATTAAGCCGAAAAGAACAGGGCCTTAGTCAAAACCAGCCTTAGCTTAAAGATGATGATTGATGTTCAACTAATATATTTATAGAGTATCATATTACAATGCTACATGGAAAAACATCGATTCAACCCTAATAATATTCATAAATATATCATAATTCTACATGTTATCGAAAAAATCTTACTGTATTTTCTTAGTAATAAAGAGGATTAATTACGAGTTACATACCTGTAATTGTGTGGAATATTGTTTAATAAGAGCATCAGCATAAAGATCAGGAGTATAATGTATGAGACTTGTAGAATAAAATTGAGGCATAAAATAATTATTGATATAATCATTGCTACCAATATTAATTGCATAAATGCATTTGCTCAAGTATTCTTCTGCTGATAATGTGTTGTTAAGCATTGGTTTAAGTCTTGCTATAGTTCTTTTATGATTGCTCATTTGCATTTCTAGTCCAATACATTGTCCCTGAAAATATCAAATTAAATAAATAAATAAATAAATAAATAAACGGTTTTTCTAACGTGTTCCCATTGGCCACACGTTAATATGTCAATTAAGGAATGAATCACCATTATGTTGTCTAATATAAGTATGATATTGATAATTAAGATCGAGTTGGTATTTCAATTTATCGTGATAATATCATTGTGATATTTTCCTTAATTAACCTGTTAACGTGTGACCACTGGACACATCTTAGAAAAATTGATAAATAAATAAATAATAAAATGATAAATACAGCCCTTAGGTAGGGTTGTATTTAAGAGATCATGAAGGAAAATACATGCATTAATTAATATCGATGTTTGTGTAATTTTTGCTTTAATCCATAAATTTATGCAGAGTACTAAATTTGGAAATTTTTTAACAGTAATTATTGTGTACAACCGTGTACCGTGCGACAATAGTAAAAATTTGTAATTTATGATAAAAAGTGATCATTTTAGGTTAATTAATTATTACTTTCAGATAAATAGTTAGTACCACATTTTCATATTAAAACCGGTCATTATTTAAAATAAAGTGATCGCTAAATAACATAAAGTGATAACTTTTTATCATATAAATTCATAGTTTTAAGATCTGTCGTACAGTACAACGTTTATATACTATAATTTGTGTATTATGTGAGACGGTCTCATACAATAAAACGATTCATTTGTATAATTATTCCACGTGTAAGACCGTCTCGATTACAATATAATTTATGTCAAGTAACCATAATGCATTGTATTTAACAAAGGAGTTACCAAATGTGAACCGGTTTCTCGTCTAATGCCTGATGAACCGGACGCATAGTTAACGCCGTTAAGTATTTGGGCTCCCTTTGCCGTTGCAAACGGTTGAATGTGTTGTTTGAATCCCAAATGCTCGGCTTCATATATGTAAAAAAAGAAACGGCTTTATTAACGCCGTTAAATTTACAATCGTCTAATAAAAAAAATATAGACCTTGTTTGGCAAATAACAGTAGCAGATTCATAATAGCCGATAACAATAGCATAATACGGTTAACAGATTGTAAGAGAATCGAGTCGTTTTCACGTATAAATTCAATATGTTGTTTCAATATGCTTCTATTAGCAGCATATTCAGAAACAGTAGATTCCGATGAATATGTTATTGCGATATGTTGTTTACCAAACACATGAAATTATTAATTTGACGGTCAATCTACTATTTAAGTCGGATCGAAATCTGATAATTTTCCTCCACTATGTTGTTTACCAAAAATTCATCATCGAATTATATATTCTATAATACTTAATTCTTACGATAAAATTATCGTAAAACAGTCCCCTGAAAAATCTTATGTTTATCAATTATTATTCCATATAATGGGAAAAAAACCTATAAAAATAGTTGATTTTTTTGTAATATCTGAAATTATATATCATTAGAAAAAACCTACAAAAATCGTCGATAATTAAAGATAAAGTAAATTAAAAATGTACCAATTACGTCAACGGTCGTTCGACCATTGGTGAAACGACCGGTCCAACGGGACCCGGGGTAATCGATCCCATAAGGCTTGTAGTTTACCTTAGCCTTGGTGTTTAGGGCATTATTATTACCGGCATCGAACAATGAATCTCCAAATATAAAGAAACATGGTACCATTGGCTCGGCTCGAACTTTTAAAATTAAAATTAAACTAAATAAAATGGTCAAAACTAATTTGTACATTATTGTCTTAGGGTTTTTATTATTTTTATTAATAATAATTATTATTTTTATTAATTATTATTAATTATTATTATTATTATTATTATTATTATTATTATTATTATTATTTATTATTTTTATTATTGTTTTTATTTTTATTATTGTAAAACAAAAAGAGTAAAAAAAATGTGGAACAATTATAAGATTATGATGTTTAATTTTGGAAGAGAAAAATGTGCATTGTATCTAGTGGTTTAGATTTTAGCTTAATTCAAGCCATTAGGAAAAAAAAAAAAGTTAATTTTAGATTATCAAAATATCAAGGTGTATTATATATTTATATCTCGATAGGTAAAATCACAGAAACTTAAAAGAGACGATTTTTTTTTTTTTGTTAACGTTAATGAGAGACATACGTCTCACATAATAATGATGGGTCCGACGATTAATCTTGTTGTTTGTTTTTCTACCTACGGATATGTCGTGCTTGCACGTGTCTCGTTTTTGTGCCCCTATGCGGCTCATTAGTCACATGTTGCGAATCTAGAATTACAATTTTGGGTACTGAATTCATTATATTTGCTTTATATATATAGAAAAAAAAATCTCATTTTTACGAATTCTGAGGTAACAAAAGTCGATAATTTTAATCATTTTTTTACGTTTGGGCTAAGTCGATAATATATCGTATGACGATTATATTACATGATTAATTACTTCACATTATTATTATTATTAGTAATCCTTTGGCGGATGGCAACGACTTGCATGTCATCATCGTTCCTTAATTACATGATCTATCCTTAATTAAGTTTGTATTAAAGATAATTACCTACTAATTAAGGAAACTGCCCTATACTTGAGGTTTCACGATTTCAATACTTCAAACCGATAATTCTTCCAATTCAGAGCGTTCTTTCCTTTACTGTATCGTGATCATAATTTTTGAATTTTGAACCTCTTTACGATAAAACACTATTCTCTCCAGGCCATTCAACTCCACTTGTCGCTTATTATGCTTTTGGCACATTTGTCGAGACACGTTTGAAAAAGTTAAATTTGATATTCTTAATGTACTCGTAAAGACGAATCAAACAAAATCTCACATGACTCTATACTCACTTATAGCAGATTGTATATATGTCGAGAATATTGAAAATTCTGTTTTGGTTATGAACAGTGTCAAAAAAAAAAGTGACGAGTGAAGTTGAATGGAGGCACGTTTTTTACATCATCGATATTTTTCATTTTACATTTGCAAAAGTTATAAAAATTTGATATTCTTGATGTACTCATAATTAAAGACGAATCAAACAGAATCTCGCATGACCATATTCTCACTTATAGATTGTATGTCGAGAATATTGAAAAATTCTCTTTGGTTATGAATAGTGTCAAAAAATAGATTTTCATGCATGTAACATGCATGATGAAAAATCGAAATTAAATAAGTTCGAGTTCTCTCAACAATGTTATTGAGATACCGTCTTTCTAAAAATTTTGTCTGACAGTTTACATTGAGCTATATATAAGAACACTAGTAACACCAAATTGGTATTAGCCTAATTAAAAATGGCGATCTACATACGTAGCAAGAAATCAAAGATAACAAAGAAAGAAGAAAATGAAGAACAAAGAATCTCTAATAATAATTCTTGCAAAACCCTAGCAATTTTCATTGTCTTTCTAGTCATCTTCATATGGTCATCAAATTTCATGGAAACGATCATGGTCGAAGTCATCTCGAGTTCATGTTCTTCGAGAAAGACGTATAATAATGAAGACGTGAAAGAGGTCCAAAGACTAGTGTCGGTCCAACGGTCATACACTTCATACACTGCTAAAACAAAGGCCGGCGTCTGGGAAAATTGTGAAGGAAGAAGGATATATGTGTATGATGAGTTGCCTACAAAGTTCAACAAGGACTTATTGACTAAATGTGATGAAGTTACATGGATTAGTCACTTTTGTACATACTTGACCAACCAAGGGTTGGGTGAGCCACTCGAAGAGCTAGGCGAAGGGTGGTACAACACTCATCAATACTCGTTGGAGTCGATTTTCCATTCTAGGGTTTTGAATCATCCTTGCAGAGTACACAACGCGTACGAGGCTAAGTTGTTCTATGTGCCATTCTATGGTGGATTCGACGTCTTGAGGTGGCACTTCAAAGATGTCACCAACGTAGTGAAAGACAGTCTCTCCAGCGAGCTGGTTGACTGGCTCGAGCTGCAGGCAACGTGGAGGAGGAATCTAGGGCTTGACCACGTCCTCGTCCTAGGGAAAATCAGTTGGGATTTTCGGAGGTTAGGGAATGGGACGTGGGGGAATCGACTGTTGGAGATGGACGAGCTTCAGAGACCGATGAAGCTCCTCATTGAGAGGAACCATTGGGAGGTAAGTGAAGTCGGCGTGCCTCACCCGACTCACTTCCATCCTGGCTCAGACCAAGACATCCTCGAGTTACAAGCTCGACTGAGAGGTATCCAACGTCTGAACCTTGTCAGCTTTGCAGGTATTAATAATATAATTTCCTAATTCTGTCTGTTAAATAAATAACCTCGTGGGACCCACTTTTCCCAGTAAGGTATTCATTCAGCATTATCATAATGTGTTTCCTAAATATATATTCTACGTACAGGGGCCTCAAGAAATGACTCTGGGAGCATACGTTCTAGGCTAATCGACAACTGCACCTCAAATCCTGGGAAATGCACCTTCCTCGACTTCCAGAACGAGGCGTGTCTAAACCCTGTACCAATGATCAACCTCTTCATGAACTCCGAATTCTGCTTACAACCACCGGGAGACAGTCCAACCAGGAAATCATTCTTCGATTCCCTTGTTGTTGGTTGCATCCCAGTCGTGTTTGATCCATTAACCGCGTACTATCAGTACGCGTGGCATTTACCCGATGATTGTAGGAAGTACTCAGTCTATGTAGATAAGGAAGGTGTGAGATCCTCAAAGGTGAATGTAGTTGAAATGTTGATGAGAATTCCATTGAAGAAGAGGAAGAAGATGAGGAAGTATATCATTGATGAACTTATGCCTAGATTGGTGTATTCTCATCCTAGGGCAAAAAAGTTGGAATTGTTTGAGGATGCTTTTTCAATTTCCATGAATAATTTGCTTGAAAGATTAACAAAATAATATAATCCCTCCGAGACGAGACAGCTCACGAGAAACTCAAGTTTGACTCGACAACTGAACGAAACTAGTCGAGCAACCAATGGCTCAGTTAAAAAAGATCGCGACCAGCTCAAAATAATGTAATTAATTTAGTTAATATTTTACTCTTGTTTTAGAATAATATTAATCATAATTATATAGTTTTTTCATCCTATAAATTGTGGTATGTGATGGGTAATAATCGAACTTTCAATCAAATGTTCGAGTATAGTAAAGAGCGTTCTTATTACTTGGGTTGACTAAGTGAAGATTAAAGTGAACCTAATTATCATCAAAGTTTTGGCCCAAATCTAGCAAACCCATGTTAGTTGGCCCAAATCTCTTATGGACTTCTAGGGCAATTCTACATTACCATATATATTCATGAAACGAGGTATTTAATCATATGACTAAAGGAAACGAAATATATATCATTAAATTAAATCCGTGTACATTACAAACACATTATTTGTATAAAAAAAAACCATATGTTTTTTACACATGTCCGTAATTAGTTATTTCTGATAAAATCGTTGATCAATTTAACGACTTATTAAATGTCGATTCAATGTGACACTCAATTGAAATGAATTAACTCATCGAGGAGTGATTTCTTATTAGCGTTAATTAATAAGAGTTTACTCACATAATGATGATCGTTAATCCATTATCAATTTTTTTTTTGTTTCGTCTTATATTTTTTACTAATTTAATAAAAAAATGATAATATCTCAGAAGACATGCATGCTCAATAATCATAGTTTTATTTATTTTTTGAAAATTTATATTTTTTATTAATTTAATGAAAGACGGTGTCATTAGCAACTTAATTAATAATCATGGCATGGCTTGCACGAAAGCAACATATATCCAATTAAGTAACGTGGCACTTCATTAGGTCACACACAAAACACACACAATTTAGTTTTATTTAATTTTCTTTATACGTAATTAGTATATGATGCCAAAACAGTCTTTTCAAGATTTTGTTTTATTTTTTAGGTTAATTAAACTATTTATACTCCAATATTTACGTACCCATTTCGAGTTTGACTCGTCACCTAAATTCATCGACCTTATCCGATTTACCTGAATATTCATTTTCGCACATACATGAACTAATATCGTTAGAGAAATGTTGACTACAACCCGACCTGATTTGAAATCGAGTCAAGTAATTAATACAAACTCAAACAAATCTAACTAAAACAGTCAAACTCAACGAACCCAATTGATTGTCTCGTTTATCAGATCTAGTCCAGTCCAAAACCGACCTATCGATCCCATCCACTCGATCATGAGCATGCATGTGATGCCAATTGCCAAGAATCAACGAATCAAACACTTAATTAGTCGCATCACAACATAGAGGATGAGAATTCGAACCTGAGGCCTATTATACACGATAGTTTGTCTTAACCACTGGACTAAGACGTTTTTGATAGTGTTAGTTCACGATGTGGTTAAAACTCTGTTATTACTTCATCCGTCAGATTGAGAGTTCGATTCTTATCCGACCAGTTGTAAACGTGGGAATAAACCAATCGTCATGCTTAACGGATAACAAAGTGGGACCCAAACCAAAGAAGAAAAAGCGACCCGGTTATCTCGGGTCACGAGCCGTTGGATCCGGGTGAGGAAGTTGCCACCGTAACTTTACATCTACTCAATTAACTCTCTCAATCAATCATTAGTAGCTTAAGTACTTCTCAATCAACGACTTTTTTTCACATTTATGAACCGAATGCTGACGTAAATATCCGTCATTTTATTACGAATAAATCTCCCTTGTAATTAACAGTAACGAATAAAATAATATCGCAAGGTTAGATAAGACAAACCTAGCAGGCAGCCATAAATTATTTCGGATATACTCGTCACAAACAAGAATTTGCATGTTATTATGTATAACGGGTCAATTATTTATCCATTTAGATAGAAAATGACAAAAAAATGTCGTTATTTTCTAGTAATAATGGTTTGTTCTTGCTTAGCCAGATTGATAGTACGAGTATTTGATTCATTATAAATTTATAACAATATTAGAAAGGACAAAAATGGTGTTTTCTGATCGATAACAATGGATTGTTCTTGCTTAATCAGATTGATAGTACTGTATTTGATTCATTATAAATTTATAATAACAATACGATAAAAGCACAAAAACGTTGTTGTTTTCTGGCAACGAAGTAGTATCTAATTCATTATAAATAAATTTAATTATAACAATACAACGAATAATATGTAACGAGTCCGGGGAAGAGTAGTTGGTTTTATAGACTTTCTCATATAATCCAAAAATTATAGTTTTTTTTTTGTTTTTTTATAAGTAATTTGTGATCATCATACTTACGTAATTATAATAATAATCTAGAAATTACCTATACGACTTTGCAATTGAACTTACTCGTATTTGGTAAGTTTTATTATTTTGTTGTGTTGTGTGGCAACCCATGCATGCATATTGTCAACCTTATACATATTTTAATAGTAAGATAATAATAAGAAATATAAAGAAAATAATACAATCCACTTGGATTAATTAATTAATTATTAGTTTATTGATTAAGAACTTTTTTTAGGGTTAAGAGAAATTATGAAAGCGATCGTGATTCTGACAGGACTCGAACTTCACAAAAAATCAAAATTGTAAAATCGTAAAATGATTGACGATCTCAATGTGATTAATTTAGTCACAAATTGAAGTACGGAGTATTACATTTCATAAGTACGTTATTTATCTTATTTTTTTGTTTAATTTTACGGTAATATTAAGTATATAGTCTTTAATTTAAGGCTGTATTTAAGGATTTAAAACCTTCTAAATCTGATATTAATAAAAGAATTGACGATAAAATTGCACAAAAACTACTAATGCAATTATTGACATATTAAATATTAATTTCCTCTTTTAACTCGTTAAATACAGCCTTTTTTTTAGTTTTTTAAGTTTAATTTATGATATCATTTGATTTGTTAATGTTAATTACAATTTTTAGGGCTGTATTTATGAATTTAAAACCATTTAAATATGACATTAATATAGGAATTAACGGCAAAATTGTACATGCAAAAAATTGTGTAAAACAATTTTCTCTCTTAACTCCTTAAATACATCGTAAATGTTTTTGTTTTTTTGTTTGATTTATGAGATCATAAAGATTTTGAACATGCAATATAATTAATGTTGAAATATTCCCTCAAATTGAAGCTTAACGTAAATGAATAACCCTAGAAAAGTGGACTTGAAGCCAATTAGATTTGTAATTATCCTTTAGGATTTAGGAATATATGAGCTTCATGTGACGTAATTTATAACTAATATAATTAATAATTGGTGCAATAAATTATCGTATTATTTAAATTAAACGATAACTTTAATCTCAATTTATTCGTTAATACGTATTGACGTTCCAAAATATAAATAAATAAATAAATATAGAATTACTAGATTGTTAGATATTCTAATGCTATTTTAAGGTAATTAATTAAATAAAATAATTATATAAGGGTATTTAGGTTGAATTAAATTAATTAAGGATGTATTTACGTTCGAACAAACAAAAGGAAAATTAGATTTACTAGATTGTTAAATATTCTAATGCGATTTTAAGGTAATTAATTAAATTAAAGAAAATAATTATTGGAGTATATTATAAGAGTATTTAAATTGAATTTAAGCTTGTTTTTACATGTACATCGATTGTATATAAATACATTATTTGTCTAACGAAAATCAGATATGGACGAGAAAAGGTAGGTTAATGAACATACGAAATAACAAACTATTAGGCATATAGATAGCAAAATGGTGACCTAAGTATATAACACGTAAATGTCGTAAATTAATGATTAAGACGAAGATATATTCTAGACATCAGTACAATAAATTTTATGTTCGATTTTTAATCTTCTTTAATACGATTAAATACACGTTTTTATTAGAAGATGATACATACTAGAAACAAATAATTTGATTGATAATGGACAATTTTGACATGACACATTTCATGCATCATGTATGCATGTTGCTCCAAAACAATCATCATCAAATCATTAATATCACCTTGAATATTTCATGGTGATTTTTCATATTTATTTTAATATACGCCGGATTCAAATTCAGTTCATGAATATATCATCTTTATAATATTATAAATTAAATTAAATGCTTTATATATAAACTATTGTACTTTTTATTATTTTTTGTGCAAATAGAATGTGGAGCATGCATTATTTCAAATTAATGAGAATATTCGGGTAATTTACAAATTAATTTTGATATAAGATAAAAATATATGATCGAGACAGACGAAAATATGTCATCCCACTATTTCTTACTCCAATATTTCACATGATTTTTCATATTTTCCTTCTGAATTATGAATGATTTACTTTCATATTTTTTTATGTAAAAGAAAATACACGGAATACACCGGATTCAAGCCCAGTTCATAAATATTTCACGTTTATAATATTATAAGTTAAATTAAATGATTTTATGTACAAATTATCGTACATTTAACCTTTTATTTTATTTTTTTTGCATGGAACACTATTATGAATTTATCTTACGTAGATAATCAATTTCAGTATAAAATGAAAATATGATGATTCTATTTTTATATAGATTATTTTAATTTGATATTATTATTATTATTATTATTATTATTATTATTATTTTGTAATAAATTAATTACCGTACCTTTTATTTTATTTTTTTGCAAATAAAACGTGGAGCATTATTCTGAATTTATCTTACGTAGGTAATTAATTTCGGTATAAAATGAAAATATGATTATTTTATTTTTATATAAATTATTTTAATTTGTTTTTTTTTTATTTAATTTGATATTATTATTATTATTCTTACGTAAATTCACTTATTTTATTACTTGCAAGCTTCTAATAATAATAGAGGCGTGTGCCCTAAGAAACGGAGCCGTCGTATGGAGCTAGCTAGCCCATTACATACTTAACGTACTTGCAACATAATAAAAGGCCAACCTATAACTTCCACTTGCCTAATATAATTACCTAATTGTTGGATAAACTAAATAAAATAATATCGATTCACAAATACTTCTAAAAGACGGTCTGACCTGGCCTATTAGTAGTTGTATTCAGAGACCTCTTAATTAATTAATAATAACGGTAAAAAATTATGTAAATTTCATTTTCCATGTCGTGTAGACCTATCCTGATTTGATTTGTAACGAGTTTCATATACTTTTACATAGGAGTATATTTTTTTATATATACATCGTCATTTCGTTCAGTTGACAAAGTTAATTATAAAGTCTAAACCATGGTACTAATACCTAATTAAGCTCGAGTATATATATATATGTCATATTATTACTGTATCACGAGTCACGTTTTATAATACATCAAAAACAAAAACATATGAGTAGTTAGTTGTATTTTTTACGAGGTTTATTTTGAATAAAGATTAATAAATATTTAGTTAATTGTATTTTTTACGAGGTTTATTTTGATTAAAGATAAATACATTCTTGGTTAATTGTATTAAAAAAAAAAGTATCTTATTTTGATTAAGGTTATATTCATTATAAAATGCCATTTTGATGCTTAAAATCAAGAATGCGTGTAGTATTTGACGATGTGTTTAGTCTTTTTCAATGTAATATCGTAATCTTAATTAATTTAATCACGAGTATTAATTACTACAAATTGATTTTATTGGATATATTATTAATTATTGAATGTATTTAGACCAAAATTTATATGCTTGGTTAATTTAGGAAATGATATTTATTAAGATGTGACTTAAATGGATTAGATTTACTAAATACAAATATATATTTCATGATTTGTCATTTTCATTACCTTAAACATTATTTTTGCAATAAATTAAAAACATGTGTATATCATCATAAAATTAAAAACCAATTACCTAAAATGTAGTAATATATAAATTTTAAAATATGTATTTTGTATTTTGAAAAATAAATACTCTGTATATATTAGTCTATTTTGTTTCATTCATTTGTTTATCTGACTTTTATAATATTGCATAACGTTAGTAGAAAATACTGTAATATTGCATAACGTTAGCAGAAAATACTGTTAGCATATTTCAGTAGCAATTCAAGAAAACATGTTTGATAATTAACAGATTATATGACAATTAGTTTATTTTCATGTACAGTAATGAATATGCTCTTACAATAAATTCTGATCAATATACTATCAGATACCAAACAAATTAAATCGCTAAATACATTGAATAATATACTCGATATTTATCTAGGTTGGAATAATGTTTTAAATTCACTCGATATATATGTTGTTTACCTAACAGGGTCAAATATACTCGATCCGATGAATATTAATTAATTAAATGACATGCATGCATGAAAATAAATAATTAACTTCAAATAACTCAAATAATTAATTAATTAATTAATTAATGTATATATAGCTATGATCTTAGACTCTTTTACTTACATAATTCAACCAACCTATGAATTTTAAGACTAATTATATTATCTAATTACAATGTATATACATTTTTTTTAATAATTTATTTATTCTAATAACAGCACTTAAATACAATTTATCTAATTTATTTAATTTCATTATTATGTCATTATCATATGTTTTCACCTAAATACATTTTTAATAATTTATTTATGCTAATAACACCACTAAAATACAATTTATCTAATTTATTTAATTACATTATAATGTCATTATCATATGTTATCACCTAAATACATTTTTAATCATTTATTTATGCTATTAACACCACTAATTAAAATACAATTTATCTAATTTATTTAATTAAAATACAATTTATCTAATTTATTTAATTAAAATACAATTTATCTAATTTATCTAATTAAAATACAATTTATCTAATTTATTTAATTAAATTATTATGTCATTATCATATGTTATCACCTAAATACATTTTTAATCATTTATTTATGTAATTACATTATTAAAATACAATTAATTTAATTAATTAAATTAAATTATTAAATTTATTATTATGTCATTATCATATGTTATCACCTAAATGATAGGATGTTGTAATAATATAAGCTAAAAGGAAGTAACGTGTGTCACACTCAACTATGACGCAAACTTAACGACATTATAAATTATTAATACTAAACCCTCACATTTCCACCACCTCGATCTCTATATATACATTTTCTTCCCTTCAATCTCTAAATTCCCTTCACCCTTAAAAATGGAGGAAGAATTCCATGAATCGGAAGTCGTGTTCTCCGAAATCTACCAATTACCAAACACCCTTCGAAATTCTGGTCATACTTCCCTAGGGAAAAAATCTTCGAAAACACATAGAAATAACATTAATACCGTCAAATCAATGCCTGAAATCTGCCAATTATCAAACAACCTTCGAGATTCTGCTGATCATACTTCTTCCCTAGAAGAAAATTCTTCAAAAAAACATAGAAAAAACACTGGTGCCGTCAAATCAATGCCTGAAATCTGTCAATTACCAAACAGCCCTCGTGATTATTCGAAAAAACATAGAAAAAACCCTAAAACCCTAAAATCAATGCCCTTGGACATACCGGGACGTGATTCGTTTAGGTATGTGGATGTGATCGAGTATAATAATAAAGACGGTGATTATGATGATTATGAAGACGATGATGATGAGACGAGATTGCCACCGCATTTGATAATAGCAAGAAGAATTAGGAATTGGAATCATGGAGAAAGTATGGCGTGTTCATATTGTATAGAAGATGGTAATGGTAGAATTCTTAAAGGTAGGAATTTGTTTCAAGTTAGGAATTCGATTCTTCGATTGACTGGTTTCATTGAAACGTGAGTGAGTGAGCAAGCAATTATATATTTTGTTTAATTATTATTCAAAGTTAAAATTAATTTAGATAAATATATAGTATAGAGTGAATTTAATTAATTATATTAATTTAATTAATTCCAATAATTATATATATGGATGTCAAGTCTTAAAATCATTTATTTATTTATTTGTTAAGCTAAGATTAATATTATTTGTAATTATTGGAGTTTAATTATTTTGAAAGCAAAATGGAAATGCTACTATGAAAGTCAAGTATTATAATTATTTATTTAGATGTAATTTATATATATAGGGTGAATTTAATTAATTATATTAATTTAATTAATTCCAATTATATGGATGTCAAGTCTTATAATCATTTATTTGTTTATTTATTTATTTATTTGTTAAGCTAAGATTAATATTATTTGTAATAATTAGAGCTCTATTATTTTGAAAGTAAAATCCAAATGGTACTATTGATGTACTCCATATAACCATTATGTTAGAATAATCTTGAATAATTTCTTGTGTTTTATTAGTATAAATGTATTCAATATGATGTATGCATAATTTTATCTTCACTAATTCTCGAATGAGATGGTGGTGGTTATTTTTATAGTTTTTAATTTGAATTTATCATATGAAATTAAAATATTATAATTTTATAAGAATTTTTTTTATTTATTTGTTTGTTAAGATTAATATTATTTGTAATTATTGGAGCTTTATTATTTTGAAATCAAAATGTAAATGTTACAATGAGTCGTATAACCAAGGAAGAATAATCTTGAATAATTTCTATGTATTCAATATGTTGTACGGAGTGTAATTTTATCACTAATTCTCTAGTCAGGCAATGGTGATTATTGTTATACTATGTAGCTAGTTTTTGTTGTACTATAGATAATAAGCGTATGTGAGGGCGTATCGGAATCCGTCGAATCAAGTTCGATACTCCATTTTAAATTGTATATGAGGGTTTTAATTAATAATCATTATTAGGTGCATTCTAATCCTATCGACAAGTTTTTGTCAAAATAGATTTTGGGCTTCAGAACAACTTTTACCGCATTCGAAAATAGGCAAAAATGACAGATTTTGAAGTTTATTATTCACGTTTTTTTAACCATTTGGGTTCCGAAATAAAATGGATAAATATTCGCAAAGTAGAAACTCCACACCAAATTCAAGGTCACGATATAATACGAAGGTCATTTGAATTTCATTGAAGACATTTGAAAGTCATAAGATTATCTTTTGAGACGTGTCAGAATCCGTTGAAACATGTTCGATATTCCATTTTATATCTTGTCTAGATTCTAATAATCATTGTCAGACATTCTATTCCTATCGACGATTTTTCGTCAAAAAACATTCACGCTTTACAAGAACTTCCACCGCTTTCAAAAAAATTGAAAAAAAGATCAATATTGAAGGTTATTATCCACGTTTTTTCAGCCTTTTGGGTCTCAGAATAAAATGAGTCCGTATTTACAAACCCCACACCAAATACAATACCCTTGGTGTAATATGAGGGTATTTGGATTTCCTTGGAGACTTCTAAAAGCCATAAGATTGTCTTTGAGACAGGAATCCGTTAAAACATGTTCGATATTCCATTTTATATCGTGTCGGAGGTTTCTAATAATCATTGTTAGACATTCAATTCCTATCGTCAAGTTTTTCTTTAAAAAATATTCGCGCTTTAGAACAACTTTCACTGATTTTAAAAAATTCCAAAAAGCGGTCGATTTTGAAGGTTATTATTCACGTTTTTTCGACCTTTTGACTTCCGAAATAAAATGGATCTATATTCGCAGTGGACAAACTCTACACCAAATAAAATGTCTTGGTGTAATATTATGGTCATTTGGATTTCAATGGAAACTTCTAAAAGCCATAAGATTGTCTTTTGAGACGTATCGGAATCCATCGAAACAGGTTCGATGCTCCATTTTATGTCGTGTCTGAGGGTTCGAAAAATATTGTTAGGCATTCTATTGGCAAAATAACTGTCACAATTTAGTTGGGACAAATATTTGTGGCAATATTGCCCATATTGTTGTCACAATTAAATTTAAAAACAAAATTGTGATAGTTATTTTGAAATATATCGGTGATTTTCACGGATTATAGAACTAGTTAATTTTTTATAAATGTATGGAAAATGATTATATTGCAACTTTGAATAGTTTCCACTTTTGGACAGAATTTCACAACGCCTGGCATAATACTCGAGATTAAAATTAGATACGCCATGAGTAAACAGATAATAATTCCAAATATTAAAATCCGGCTTATCGGGTTTGAGAATGCAGATCTCATTGATGACTCTTTTGTTACCACAGTCACACACCTTAAGGATTTATCTTTCAAAAGATCGATTTTATCAATCTGCACAAACGAACAAGTCAAACATTTGTATCTATAAGAAAACAAAATCAAGAAAGTCATTGTAAAGTTTTACCTCATGCAAAGGATGGCAAAATGTTGCACAATCCTCGCATAGAATGACGATCTCTTGGGAGCATTGCTTACAGAAAAATGCTATTTTGACTCCGAGAGATATTAAGTTAGGACCGGTCAGGTCATACAGTATAAGACGGTAAACAACAATGAACCGGTCCAAACTGGAAAAAGAGAATAAAGCACACAATAACAAGGATTTTAAAACAACCAAATTTCATCTGATAGGAGAGAAAGCATTAGACCGGTTCACAGACTGATAAAGCTAACAAAGAACTGAACCTGTCACCTTCACCAATAACAATAACAATAAAAATAGTTACTATACCGGTCATAACAGGTTTGGACAGTAAACATTCAAACCAATGAACCGGGAACCGGTCCGAACTGAAAAAAGAGAATAAAGCACACAATAACAAGGATTTTAAAACAACCAAATTTCATCTGATAGGAGAGAAAGCATTAGACCGGTTCACAGACTGATAAAGCTAACAAAGAACTGAACCTGTCATCTTCACCAATAACAATAACAATAAAAATAGTTACTATACCGGTCATAACAGGTTTGGACAGTAAACATTCAAACCAATGAACCGGAAAGACCGGCCGGTTCATAAGAAGCAAACCAGAACAAAAAAGTATCAAGAACATAAGAGTCAAAAATACTGAACCGGCCACATCAGACAAAATCTAATATCCAACAGTACAGAACTAACTGAACCGGTCAGATCATACAGTATAAGACGGTAAACTTCAATACTCTCTTTTATATCGTGTCAGAGAGCTCTAATAATCATTGTTAGGCATCACGTTCCTATCGACAAGTTTTAGTAAAAAAATATTCACGTTTGAGATCATTCTTAAATCCTTTCAAAAACAGCCAAAAAACACCGATTTTGAAGGTTATTATCCACGTTTTTTCGACCTTTTGAGTCCCGAAATAAAATGGATCCATATTCACGCTGAAAATAGCTCTTGCCAAATAAAATACCCCGGTGAATTATGAGAGTCATTTGGTACTCAATAAACTTCTTTTTAAGACATAAAAATGTTAATCGAGACATGTCGAAATCAGTCGAAACCTATTGAATACTCCCTCTTATATCGTGTCAGAGAGTTTTAACAATCATTGTTAGGCCTCACGTTCCTATCGACAAGTTTTACTAAAAAAATATTCGCGTTTGAGAACATTTTTAAATCCTTACAAAAACAGCCGAAAAACACCGATTTTGAAGGTTATCATCCACGTTTTTTTCGACCTTTTGAGTCCCAGAATAAAATAGGTCCATATTCGCGCAGAACATACCTCTCGCCAATTAAAATACCCCGGTGAATTATGAGAGTCATTTTGTACTCAATAGAATCCTTTTTAAGACATAAAATTGTTTATCGAGACATGTCAAAATCAGCCGAAACATGTTCAATACTCCCTTTTATATCGTGTCAGAGAGTTCTAATAATCATTGTTAGGCATCACGTTCCTATCGACAAGTTTTTGTAAAAAAATAGTCGCGTTTGAGAACATTTTTAAATCCTTTCAAAAATAGCCGAAAAACACCGATTTTGAAGGTTATTATCCACGTTTTTTCGGCCTTTTGAGTTCCGGAATAAAAAGAGAACATATTCGCGCTGAACATACCTCTCGCCAATTAAAATACCCCGGTGAATTATGAGAGTCATTTGGTACTCAATAGAGTCCTTTTTAAGACATAAAATTATTTATCGAGACATGTCGAAATCAGCCAAAACATGTTCAATACTCCCTTTTATATCGTGTCAGAGAGTTCTAATAATCATTGTTAGGCATCACGTTCCTATTGACAAGTTTTAGTAAAAAAATATTCGCGTTTGAGAACATTTTTAAATCTTTTCAAAAACTGCCAAAAGACCGATTTTGAAGGTTATTATCCATGTTTTTTCGGCCTTTTGAGTCCCGGAATAAAATGGGTCCATATTCGCGCTGAAAATACCTCTTATTATACACCGATGCATTATATTTGGTGTGAAATTTGTTCAGTGCGAATATGGATCCATTTTATTGAAAAAACGTGGATAATAACCTTCAAAATCGATCGTTTTTTTTTCAATTTTCGAAAGAAATGAAAGTTGTTCTAAACTGTGAATATTTTTCGAAAAAAACATGTCAATTGGAATAAAATGCATAACAATGATTATTAGAACCCTCATATACGATATAAAATGTAATATCGAACATGTTTTGGCAAATTCCGAAACGTTTCAAATGATTATCTTATCGCTTTTAAAATTGTCCATTGAAATGCAAATGACTCTTATTATACACCAATGCATTGTATTTGGTGTGAGGTTTGTTCAGCGCGAATATAAATCCATTTTATTCTAGGGCTCAAAAGACCAAAAAAATGTGAATGATAACCTTCAAAATCGATTGTTTTTTTGCAATTTTCGAAAGAAATGAAAGTTGTTCTAAAACGCGAATATTTTTCGAAAAAGCATGTCGATAGGAATAAAACGCATAACAATGATTATTAGAACCCTCAGATAAGATATAAAATGTAATATTTATACGCTCGGACATTTCTACATTGTATGGAATAGGTATTGTGCGAATTTGAAGATATTTAATTTCGGATCAAATCAAGCCGAAAAAAGTGGATAATAACTTCAAAATTGTCCGTTTGAGATGTTTTTTCGAAAATGTTGGAAATTTGACTAGGCTTTCTTTCAAGAAAAAGACTCAAATGAAAACTTATTTGCGGCGTGTTTTTAAAAAGACGCCTTAAATAGGAGATTGATATGCGAGTTTTTAAAGCGCCTTAAATAGTTATATATTTGCAGCATTTTTTAAAAAAAAAGTTTCAAATGTAAATTTATTTGAGGAATTATAGAAAATTTTCACAAATGGGGGGCGTAAATATAAATGAAAACGGATTTTTGCGGCGTTCTTTTAAATTAACGCCTCAAATTATCTATTTGGGCATTGTTTCTATAAAGGTGCTCAAATAGGGACATATCAGCAGCGTTATTTTTATAACGCCTCAAACGGATGTAGATTTATGCGGCGTTCTTTTAAAAAGCACCTCAAATGGGTATCTATTTGCGGCACTGTTATCTTAATGAACGCCTCAAATGGGAATCTATATGCGGGGTTGTTATTTTATTGAAACGCCTCAAATAGAGATGTCTGAGCGACGTTATTATGATAAAATGCCTCAAAAGGAATCTTGTGATGCATTAGCTGCGTTTTTTGTTAACGCCTCGAATGAGTATCTATTTGCGGCGCTGTTTCCATAAAACGCCTCAAATGGCTACCTATTTGCGGCGTTACTTATATAAAGCGCCTCAAATGGGTATCTATTTGAGGCATTATTTTGATAAAATGCCTTAAAAGGAATCTTGCGATGCATTAACAGCATTTTTTGATAAACGCCTCGAATGAATATCTATTTGCGGCGTTGTTTCCATAAAACGCCTCAAAGGGGTACCTATTTGCGGCATTATTTCTATAAAGCGCCTCAAATGGGTATCTATTTGCGGCGTTATTTTGATAAAATGCCTTAAAAGGAATCTCGCGATGCATTAGCTGCCTGCGTTTTTTGATAAACGCCTCGAATGAGTATCTATTTGCGGCGTTGTTTCCATAAAAAGCCTCAAATGGGTATTATTTGCGGCGTTATTTCTACAGAGCGCCTCAAATGGGTATCTATTTGCGGCGTTATTTCTATAAAGAGCCTCAAATAGGGATGTATTAGCGGCGTTATTTGGTAAAAATGCCTCAGATAGAAACGGATTTTTGCGGCGACATTTCCAAAAACGCCTCAAATGGAAATTTATTTCCGACGTTGATTTTATGAACACCTAAAATACGGTGTCTATTAAGACGTATTTCAGATAAATAAACACCTCAATTCGGCATTAATAAAAACACCTCATATTTAGTCTTCCATGGTATGAAAATAAACAAAGTTATACAATGAAACCAAATGTCTCATCATTCATTTCATTCGACATCTATAAAAATTCAAAAAGTAATATATAGATATGTTCGAAAATACTCGTACACTTAATTTTAGAATTTTTGTGATTCTAGGAAGATGTACTACCTCGTCGATATAGCCTTGAGAGGATCTTTATTATTCCTAAATCTTCTCTTTCGGCTTGGATATTGACCTCGCTTTTCATTTCCCAAGGCTGCTCGATTAAGTTTCATGATCTTGATTTTTTCTTGTGTGGTTGCGTCTAGTACATATTCGGGTGGTGCACCACCCAAGTACGCAGGCGATTCCTTCTTGCCTAAAACTTTGTCGTGCTTAAGATGTCCTTCAGAAATACGAGTAGAAACAGTAGAAACACGTCCTTCAGAAATACGAGTAGAGATTATTACCTAAGTCTCGAGGATTATTAGCTTGCATTTGGGCAGCCAACCTGCAAACAAATCACGCAACTGGTCAGTACATTTTGGCGGGGCATCCAAGGGTTTTAACAACGATTTACACAAACACGAATCACACGATGCAATAGCCAATGTTTGAATAGAAAAAATTACTTTTCATTGTTGATAACTTCATTTCGAATATCCACGTTTTTTCGGTCTTTTGAGCCCCGGAATAAAATGGATTCATATTCGCGCAGAACAAACTTCACACCAATATAATGCATCGGTGTATAATAAGAGTAATTTACATTTCAATAGAGACTTTTAAAATCCAAAAGATAGTCTTTTAAAACGTGTCGGAATTTGCCGAAACAAGTTCGATATTACTTTTTATATCGTATCTGAGGGTTCTAATAATCATTGTTATTCGTTTTATTCTTATCGACATGTTTTTTTCATAAAATATTCGCGCTTTAGAACAAATTTCATTTTTTCCGAAAATTGCAAAAAACGACCGATTTTGAAGGTTATTATCCACGTTTTTTCGATCATTTGAGCCCCGAAATAAAATGGATTCATATTCGCGCTGAACAAACTTCACACCAAATATAATGCATCTGTTTATAATAAGAGTCATTTTGATTTCAATTGAGACTTTTAAAAGCAAAAAGATAGTCTTTTAAAATGTGTCGGAATTTGCCGAAACAAGTTCGATATCACATTTTGTATCGCATCTAAGGGTTCAAATAAACATTGTTATTCATTTTCTTCCTATCGACATGTTTTTTTCGAAAAATATTCGCGAATTAGAACAACTTTCATTTCTTCCGAAAATTGCAAAAAACGACCGATTTTGAAGGTTATTATCCACGTCTTTTCGGTCTTTTGAGCCCCGGAACAATATTGATTCATATTCGCGCTGAACAAACTTCACACCAAATACAATGCATCGGTGTATAATAAGAGTCATTTTCATTTCAATAGAGACTTTTAAAAGCAAAAAGATAGTCTTTTAAAACGTGTCGAAATTTGCCGAAACAAGTTCGATATTACATTTTGTATCGCATCAGAGGGTTCTAATATTCATTGTTATGCGTTTTTATCCTATAGACATGTTTTTTTTGAAAAATATCCGCGCTTTAGAACAACTTTCATTTCTTCCGAAAATTGTCAAAAATGACCGATTTTGAAGGTTATTATCCACGTTTTTTCGATCTTTTGAGCCCCGGAACAATAATGATTCATATTCGCGTTGAACAAACTTCAAACCAAATACAATGTATCGGTGTATAATAGGAGTCATTTTCATTTCAATAGAGACTTTTAAAAGCAAAAAGATAGTCTTTTAAAACGTGTCGAAATTTGCTGAAACAAGTTCGATATTACATTTTATATCGCATCAGAGGGTACTAATAATCATTGTTATGCGTTTTTATCCTATAGACATGTTTTTTTCGAAAAATATTCGTGATTTAGAACAACTTTCATTTCTTCCGAAAATTGTCAAAAACGTACGATTTTGAAGGTTATTATCCACGTCTTTTCGGTCTTTTGAGCCCCGGAACAATATTGATTCATATTCGCGCTGAACAAACTTCAAACCAAATACAATGCATCGGTGTATAATAGGAGTCATTTTCATTTCAATAGAGACTTTAAAAGCAAAAATATAATCTTTTAAAACGTGTCGAAATTTGCCGAAACAAGTTCAATATTACATTTTATATCGCATCAGAGGGTACTAATAATCATTGTTATGCGTTTTTATCCTATAGACATGTTTTTTTTGAAAAATATTCGCGATTTAGAACAACTTTCATTTCTTCCGAAAATTGTCAAAAACGACCGATTTTGAAGGTTATTTATCCACGTCTTTTCGGTCTTTTGAGCCCGGAACAATATTGATTCATATTCGCGTTGAACAAACTTCACACCAAATACAATGCATCGGTGTATAATGAGAGTCATTTTCATTTCAATAGAGACTTTTAAAAACAAAAAGATAGTCTTTTAAAACGTGTCGAAATTTGCGTTTTTATATCGCATCAGAGGGTTCTAATAATCATTGTTATGCGTTTTTATCCTACAGACATGTTTTTGTCGAAAAATATTCGCGATTTAGAACAACTTTCATTTCTTCCGAAAATTGCCAAAAACGACCGATTTTGAAGGTTATTATCCACGTCTTTTCGGTCTTTTGAGCCCCGGAACAATATTGATTCATATTCGCGCTGAACAAAGTTCACACCAAATACAATGCATCGGTGTATAATGAGAGTCATTTTCATTTCAATAGAGACTTTTAAAAACAAAAAGATAGTCTTTTAAAACGTGTCGAAATTTGCCGAAACAAGTTCAATATTACATTTTATATCGCATCAGAGGGTACTAATAATCATTGTTATGCGTTTTTATCCTATAGACATGTTTTTTTCGAAAAATATTCGCGATTTAGAACAACTTTCATTTCTTCCGAAAATTGCCAAAAACGACCGATTTTGAAGGTTATTATCCACGTCTTTTCGGTCTTTTGAGCCCCGGAACAATATTGATTCGTATTCGCGCTGAACAAACTTCACACCAAATACAATGCATCGGTGTATAATAAGAGTCATTTTCATTTCAATAGAGACTTTTAAAAGCAAAAAGATAGTCTTTTAAAACGTGTCGAAATTTGCCGAAACAAGTTCGATATTACATTTTATATCGCATCAGAGGGTTCTAATAATCATTGTTATGCGTTTTTATCCTATAGACATGTTTTTTTCGAAAAATATTCGTGATTTAGAACAACTTTAATTTCTTTCGAAAATTATCAAAAACGTACGATTTTGAAGGTTATTATCCACGTCTTTTCGGTCTTTTGAGCCCCGGAACAATATTGATTCATATTCGCGCTGAACAAACTTCACACCAAATACAATGCATCGGTGTATAATGAGAGTCATTTTCATTTCAATAGAGACTTTTAAAAACAAAAAGATAGTCTTTTAAAACGTGTCGAAATTTGCCGAAACAAGTTCAATATTACATTTTATATCGCATCAGAGGGTTCTAATAATCATTGTTATGCGTTTTTATCCTATAGACATGTTTTTTTCGAAAAATATTCACGATTTAGAACGACTTTCATTTCTTCCAAAAATTGTCGAAAACGACCGATTTTGAAGGTTATTATTCACGTTTTTTCGGTCTTTTGAGCCCCGGAACAATATTGATTCATATTCGCGCTGAACAAACTTCACACCAAATACAATGCATCGGTGTATAATAAGAGTCATTTTCATTTCAATAGAGACTTTTAAAAGCAAAAAAGATAGTCTTTTAAAACGTGTCGAAATTTGTCGAAACAAGTTCGATATTACATTTTATATCGTATCTGAGGGTTCTAATAATCATTGTTATGCGTTTTAATCCTATCGACATGTTTTTTTCGAAAAATATTCGCGCTTTAGAACAACTTTCATTTCTTCCAAAAATTGCAAAAAATGACCGATTTTGAAGGTTATTATCCACGTTTTTTCGGTCTTTTGAGCCCCGGAATAAAATGGATTCATACTCGCGCTGAACAAACTTCACACCGAATATAATGCATCGGTGTATAATAAGAGTCATTTTCATTTGATTAGAGACTTTTAAAAGCAAAAGATAGTCTTTTAAAACGTGCCGAAATTTGCCGAAAGAAGTTCGATATTACTTTTTATATCGTATCTGAGGGTTCTAATAAGCATTGAAAAAAAACATGTCGATAGGAATAAAACGCATAACAATGATAGAAATGCGCGTTATAGAAAATTGGATATTGATATGCGAGTTTTTAAAGCGCCTCAAATAGTTTTATATCTGCGGCATTTTTTTAAAAAAAAGTTTCGAATGTAATTTTATTTGTGGCATTATAGAAAATTGTCACAAATAGGGGGTCGCAAATAGAAATGAAGCGGCGTCTTTTAAAATAATGCCTCAAATGGTTATCTATTTGGGTATTGTTTCTACAAAGGGCCTCAAATAGGGACGTATCAGCGGCGTTATTTTAATGAAACGCCTCAAATGGATGTGGATTTATGCGGGCATTCTTTTGAAAAACGTGTCAAATGGGTATTTATATAGGGATGTATTAGCGGCGTTTTATGATGCATTAGCTACGTTATTTTGATAAACGCCTCGAATTAGTTATCTATTTGCGGCGTTGTTTCCATAAAACGCCTCAAATTGTTGTCTATATGCGGCGTTATTCCTATAAAACGCCTCAAATGGGTATCTATTTGCGGCATTGTTTTAACAAAGCACCTCAAATGGGTATCTATTTGCGGCGTTATTTCAATATAACGCCTCGAATGAATATTTATTTGCGGCATTGTTTCCATAAAATGCCTCAAATGGGTATCTATTTGCGGCGTTCTTTCTATAAAGCGCCTCAAATGGGTATCCATTTGCGGCGTTATTTCCATAAAACGCCTCAAATGGGTATCCATTTGCGGCGTTATTTCCATAAAACGCCTCAAATGGTTTTTATTTGCGACATTATTTCTATAAGACGCCTCAAATGGGTATCTATTTGCATTGACGATGAATAAATACCTTAACCTTTGCATTGACGATGGGTAGATAAACACTGGACCGGAATCCTAAAATTCTACGGGAATTTACCATGTATGTGATTCAACTCCAATAAAGAGCATATTCATAGTCATTCAACTCAATGCAACTCAGCGACACGTGCAAGTGAGAACCCTGCCACACCCCAACTCCAAGTCCTAGGCAGGAAAGCACAAACTATAAATAAAAAGACATATTCATTTATCATATCCATGCATTATGAGGCCATTTAATACTACTTCCATCAACCCATTGTGGCGTTATTTTCATAAAGCGCCTCAAATGGGTATCTATTTGCGGCGTTATTTCTATAAAGCGCCTCAAATAGGGACGTACTAGCAACATTATTTGGTGACGCCTCAGATAGAAACGGATTTTTGTGGTGATTTTTAAAAAAACGTATCAAATAGAAATTTATTTCCGGCGTTGATTTTATAAACACCTAAAATACGGTGTCTATTAAGACGTATTTCAGATAAAAATAAACACCTCACTTCGGCATTAATAAACACACCTCATATTTAGTCTTCCATGGTATGAAAATAAACAAATTTATACGATGAAACCAAATGTCTCATCATTCATTCCAATCGACATCTATAAAAATTCAAAAAGTAATATATAGATATGTTCGAAAATACTCGTACACTTAATTTTAGAATTTTTGTGATTCTAGTAAGATGTACTACCTCGTCGATATAGCCTTGAGAGGATCTTTATTATTCCTAAATCTTCTCTTTCGGCTTGGATATTGACCTCGCTTTTCATTTCCCAAGGCTGCTCGACCAAGTTTCGTGATCTTGATTTTTTCTTGCGTGGTTGCATCTAGTACATATTCGGGTGGTGCACCACCCAAGTATGCAGGCGATTCCTTCTTGCCTAGAACTTTGTCGTGCTTCAAAATATCTATAATAAAGCAAGACCTCTCACTTCAGAAACCTGAGCTCATAGTAAAACAGTAGAAACATGTCCTTCAGAAATACGGGGTAGAGATTATTACCTAAGTCTCGAGGATTATTAGCTTGCATTTGGGCAGCCAACCTGCAAACAAATCACGCAACTGGTCAGTACATTTTGGCGGGGCATCACACGATGCAATAGTGCCAATGTTCGAATAGAAAAAATTTACTTTTCGGAGTTGATAACTTCATTTCGAATATCCTGTGCCCGTGCTTCTAGTATAGCTTTTCTTGTCACGCTCCTTCCTTGACTCTGCAAGAAGCACATAGTTCTACATCAATGATAATTCCGTCGTCCTAATGTGACCCCAATAGCGTAGGGCATCAAGTAGGCCAGGAATGCAAACCAGCTATTACCTCTGCTCGATATCTTAACGCTTCCACCACATTTTCCATGGAAAAAGGAAAAGGATCAATGAAGTCTCTTTCTCCGCTTCTGTGCTCAGCCAATGTAGATTTCAGTTCTTCAAAAGCTTTCATCTCGACTGGAGAAACCTATACAAACCAAAATAAGAAGAAGAAGAAATCAGCTAATAAAAAAGGCTACAAAAACGCCAATACTTCGAAACTACAATGCCGCAAATAAATACCCATTTGAGGCGCTTTATAGAAACAATGCCGCAAATAGATACCCATTTGAGGCGTTTTATGGAAACAACATTCGAGGCGTTTATCAAAATAAGAGATTGTTGAACCACTTGGCACTATTCTGTGATTAGTTAGAGCTATTTGCAAACACCCTGAAGGGGGTGGAATCGTGTACAAAAGCAACACCAACTCGTAACAAATTAATTGAAGTTATATACTTGCATTGCAGCTAGAACTTACAAGAGAAACTGATGTTCCTGTATTAGATGCTCGTCCTGTGCGTCCAATACGATGTATGTATCCTGCAGCAGTTGCAGGCATCTCAAAGTTTATAACCTGCCGAAAGAAAATCATATGGTATGTTACAGGCTTGCTGCCCACATGACTCGAACAAACATAAGAATCGGAAAATAATTATTAAGAGACACGATATTCATATACAGTAAGAACATTGACGAAAATCAACACATTCACATTACATACTGTGTACACATTCTTGAAGTCAATGCCTCTAACTACACCAAATTCAGCATCCAACTTTTGCTTCCATTGTTTTTTGGAGTTTTTCACTTCTGCATCTTTTACAGCGGCTTCCTGCCCTTTGGTATATGTTTTGTCATCATCGATTGCAATCAAGTAATCAAACAATCCAGCATTGAACTCCTGAAAATAAGAAGAAGGCGTGATACCCCCAAAACGTTCATATTAGACACCCATGAGATACGAGATTCCACTGAAACCAGACAGCAGATAGTACAGAAAGGAAATAATATAACCTTGATGATATGTAGACGTGAATTTTGAGGTAACTCGGCATTCAAAACAGCTGCCTGGATCCGAAACTGTCACGTGCAAACATACATAAATGAGAATATGAAACAGCTCTGATCTTATCCACGTGGTTTATGGTTCACGATGGAAAAACAAAGAACCCTAAAAACCCTTGTCGCCTTGTGTCAGTAGAAAATTTTCATCCCTGAAACAGAACATAGTCGACATACACAAAGATCAAACATTACCATTTCCAAAAAGAGCTTCAGCCTAAATCCCATGTCGATTGTATTTGTAAAGAGCAGCACCTTTTTTTGAACTAGATCCAACTTTAAGAGAGCTAAAATGTAGACGAATTTATCAGGGACACTGCACGATATCTGAACAAATTGACGAGAAATGCTTTTACATTGCCAACCAAATAACTCGCAACTGAACATAACAGAATACACCATGAACAGGAACCAACGCAGAGTACGTGAAAAAATTACTCGTACCCAGAATTGATCCACGCTGTTTGGTATGATCTCATCTTTGCCACCGTCGTCCTCTGGCAGTGTCAAAATATAAGGATTGTGTAGAATAAGCTTCTTTAGCTTCTCAACATCATCATATCTAATCACGAAATAGCCACACACAATCGCATCTAGTTTCAATCTTATGAAACTATTTCCATTGACGAACCAACTATCAAGTAAAAGAGAAACAATGCATAATTCTTCAGCAGCCCATACAGATAACCAGGCGTAGCATACCCGGAAGTAGCAGACATCAGAAGGCACAGGCAACGTATCGGGACATAGGCTATTAAAGCCCTGACATCATCTTCATAGCCTCGTGCCAAAAGAAGATCTGCCTGAACAAAATCCGATTATTCCAAGCTAAGCACATTGTCTGAACACCAACAGAAACTATCGACAAAGGAACTAGCAGAACGTAATAAAAGCAAAACAAAACAAACCTCGTCGAAAATGAGCATGGAAAGCGACTCGTCGATGGCTTTAGGTTTCAGAAATCCTGCAGACAAACATTTATGTACACAAAATGGGGTTGCCACCAGAACTTCAGGAGGCCCCGACAACGCTTGTTTCTGAGAGCAATTACATTAACAGACAAAATCAACCACCCTAGTAGCATCTTGTGTTAAGTTCACAATTGAGCTTCTAATTGCAACAACATTACCCAAGTGGCTCAAACGCGTAGACATTACCTCAAATAACAACACGGAAATTCAAACAAAATATATGTTACAGAGTACAATAGAAAACTAACCAACTCAGTGTTAGACATGTCGCGAGTAAGCCAAGCAACTTTCACCTGAACTCTACACAACTCGATAAGCGACATAACTTCCAAATAAACCTGGCACACAAATACCGAAAATTCCACCAAAAACTATGATCAAACATTCAATATACTCCCTCCGTTCAATATATTTCTAAAAAATTTAAAAGCGTGGATAATAATCTTCAAAATCGGTCGTTTTTTTTTTGCTATTTTCGGAAGAAATGAAAGTGGTTCTAAAGCGCGAATATTTTTCTACTCTACAAAACTCGATAAGCGACTTAACTTCCAAATAAACCTGCAAACAAATACCGAAAATTCCACCAAAAACTATGATCAAACATTCAATATACTCCCTCCGTTCCATATATTTCTAAAAAGGTTAAAAATTTGATATTTATAACATACTCGATTAGACAATTTATATATTAGAAGTTATATCGACAATCAAAGGTAGAGAAAAGTTTGCATCTTTTTAACAGTTCCACACACCTGCTGACATAATTCTGTAGTCGGAACAAGTATAAACGCAGTCGGACCCAAAACATTGAACGAAATCGAACCAGAGAATAGCTTATGGAGTAATGGAAGTAAATAAGCGAAAGTCTTTCCCGACCCTGTGTTTGCTCTCGCAACTACATCCTTGCCTTCCTGCAAAATATCCCCAAATTACATCAAAAATCAAATTAATTATACGATCAAAATCAGGAACTGGAGATTAATTGGAAGAGAAAATCAGAAATTGAGCAGAAAATTACGAGAATAATGGGGATAGCGACCCGTTGAATAGGAGTAGGGTTTTGAATGCCTTTTTTGATAAGAGCGCGAATTAATCGAGGGTCGAGACCGAAATTTTCGAAGCTTTCTTCTTCTTTGACGAATACTGTTTCTTCTCTCTTACGTTTTAATGGTGGTGGTGATGATGAAGAACCTTTCGTCATTGTTGAAAATATAAAATTAGGGTTTTCAAAATTAGGGTTTAAAACCGATTTTTATCTATCTTCCCCTTTGGTTTTGGGAAAGAAAATAAGGGTGTAGGAATGTGTGGTTCAAAATAAAAGAAGGAAGAGAGAGAAATGTAAGAGTGATTCTAGACCACATATTAATGGCCTAAAATAGAAATAGGGAAGAAAGAGTGTTTCAGCCCAATAAAGAAATAGGGAAGATAGATAAAAATCGGAGGGAGTATACGTTTTGGGTTAATAAGGGTTGACATGCGGGTCCCATTTTGGTGTCGCAGCCCGTGTGTTATGCACTTAATAACATCTTGGGTATGGATTAAATAAACGAGTACACTTTAATAGGCTAAATAAAGCAAAATTTATAAAGATATTATCGTTAGAAATGAAAATATTAAGCTACATTTATCGTAGTTAGACAATATCCATATTAATCTTGTTTTATTTAACTTATTAACGTGTGTCCAGTTGAATAAAATATGCAACAAATATCATAACGAGCGTTGTTTCTATGAAGTGCCTCAAATGGGTATCTATTTGCGGCGTTATTTCGATAAAGCGCTTCAAATAGGGATGTATTAGCGGCATTATTTTTGTAAAATGTCTAAGATAGAAATGGATTTTTGCGGCGTTATTTTGATAAAACGCCTCAATTGGAAATGGGATTTTGCGGCGCAGTACTACTAAAACGCCTCAAGTGGGTATCTATATGCGGCGTTATTTTGACAAAATGCCTCAAATGGAAACAGATTTTTGCCGCAAGCTTTCAAAAAACAACTCAAATGGAAATTTATTTCCGGCGTTGATTTATTGAACGCCTAAAATACAGTGTCTATTAAGACGTATTTCAGATTAAAAAAAATGTCTCATATTTAGTCTTCCATGGTATGGAAATAATACATTTACACGATGAAACCAACTGTCTCTTCATTCATTCCAATCGACATCTATACAAATTCAAAAAATAATATAGATATGTTCGAAAATACTCTGTACACTAAATACAATGCATGCGCATGGTGTCACATTTCGGAACTTACCTAACCTCATGACAAGGATGCAAATGTGCGGGGGGAATAAAAACCGGCAGGGGAAGTTATTGTCCTCAAAGACGGTCTAGACGACACAATGCAAGCCAATGTTTCAGGACAAACATTCGGACAAACCTGGAGATCAAGTTCCCGTAAGTTTGTGCAGCTTTCGACCAATTCCTTCACGCACTTTGCCATTAATCCCCTAGATCTTGCCAAGTTCACATATAGGAGTTTAGGATATACTTTAGCAATTTCTGATATGCCCTCGTCGCCAAAGTTTCCGTCTCTCAACTCCAAATTCATACTTGTACCTTCGAAATCCATCCCAAATAACACCGACGGCACCCATCCTTTCATATCCAATTGCTTGAGTTCGCGGCAGCAGTTCAGTAATTTTCTTATCCCTCTGCCTGTGAGATTCACACATATGCATATATCAAGATGTTCTAAATTCGGACACATGATACCAATTTTTTCGAGCAACTCATCCGTCAAAAATTCACTAAAAGAAATTTTTAAGCACTTCATATTATTCACCTTAACCAATGGTTCATCTAGTTCTCCCTTACCAAGTTGTGTTCTCTCGGCATTTATCTCTTCAAGCGCGGGACAATTTTTCAATAACATTTGAAATGTTAAAGTTGTTAATACAGTACAGTAGCTTATATCAACCACAACCAAATTGCTCAAGTAACGAACCAACCCTTTCATCACCTCATCGGTCAAGCACCTTTTGTAGCAAACATCCAACTTCTGTATCTTCGGATAAGCACTTATAAATGTTGAAAAACCCCTCAATGTAACCGTAGCGGAGGAGTTAGTACAGTCAGACATCGCAAACTCAGTCAAGGGCAAGGCAGCTTTAGCAATCGAACACAGGAGTGTGTCCTCTACATTCATACTATAGAATCCAAGTTTCGACAAATTTCTACAAAACCCAATTGAATTCTCAATATTAAACAATGAATCAGACGTGTTCCACGTCCTCATACCTGGGCAAATGAATAACCTGCTTAACTTGGTGCTATGGCGCATAATATACCCAATCCCATATTCAGTGAAAAGACAGCAACCATGAACCTCAACATCAGCAAGATCCAAACAGCAGTCAGATAATGCAATCAAGCACTTATCGGTGATCAACGCATTACAACTCAAATCAATCTTCCTCAAAAATTTCAAATGTTGTGCTAAACCCGATATACCCTCGTCAGTCAATTTATTCATACTAACATCAATCTCCTCAAGCAAGGGGAAAAGAAGACAAACAGCAACAATCTGTTGATCACTTAACCTTTTAATTCTAGACAATGTGAGTACTTTGATATTATTTGGGCTGGAACCCAGGTACCGGAGACCGTCTAGAGGGAGCCCAGGGCGGACCCAGAGACTGCGAAGGTGAAGGGCGCGAAGGTGGGCAGTGGCTTTAGAGAATACAATGAAGGAGAGGGCAGCGTCAACGGTGGAGGTGGAGGAGTCAGTGATGGAGAGGGTTTGGAGGGAGGTGGACATGCGGCGAAGGAGAGGGGGGAGGACGGAGGTGAGGTGGTCGGGGAGGAGTTCGGTGAAGGTAAGAGAACAAGGGTGAGTGTTGGTAATGGAAAGGAGGTGTTTGCAGGTTAATGTGAGGGAGTATATGTTTGTATTGTGGCGGGTTGTATTGTGGACCTTGTAGCGGGTGAATATGTGAGGATGGTTGGGAGTTTGTAGTTTGGATAGGATTAGGTTCCAGCAATCTGTTGGGATGTCGAGTATTGTGGTTTTCACAGTTGCGGTTGAAGTGCCGGTCATGGTGTGTTGTTCCTCCATGAGTGTTATTTTGTTTGTCCTAAATATTATGTTGCGTTGCCAGACTTTTATCGCCCATGATACAGCTGAAAAAGTCCTGCCATTAGAAATAGTCTCTTTACACGTCTTAACATCATTTTTGCACGTCAAAACGAGGGCCTCTAATCGGAAAAAAAAAAAAAAATTAACAGAGAAACTTTCAAAGGTCCTTGTCAAGATTTAAAAGAGCAAGTAAGAATGGTCGGTCATTAGAAATAGTCTCTTTACACGTCTTAACATTATTTTTGCACATCAAAACGAGGGCCTGCAATCGGAAAAAAATGAAAAAAAAAAAAAAAAAAAAAAAAAAACTTTCAAAGGTCCCAGTGAAGATTTAAAGGACAAGTAAGAATGGTCGATAAGTTAGAGGGAAGCCATGAACGAGTGATTGCTTTATTTTAGATGAATTATTCTGCATTTTAAGCCAACCTTTCGATTTTGTGATTTAGTGCAGTGTGCAGGGTATAAAATGGGGCATCAAGCCATCAAATGAACGGACTCGTTCTTGATAAAAAAAATTCTAAGTTTGCAGCAGCAATGAAAAGCCATTTTGCTCCAATCCATCATACTAATCCGTAACAAAAATATATATCTTTGACAGCAATGAAAATACCTATGTTTGATTTTTTAACAACTCGACGGCATTCCTCAAGGGGAAAGGAAAAGGAGGAATGAAGTCTAGTCCACTCATGTGCTCAGCTGCTAATGTAGATTTCAGTTCTTCGAAAGAAGCCATCTCATCTGGAGAGACCTATTCATGCCGGTAAACGAAAAAAATTATACTCCGTACAAAGCAATCAAAGTCTGCGATTCATCAGTGTACAAAACCAGCGGCGCATGTTATACACTTGCAGCTAGAACTTACAAGAGAAACTGATGCTCCTGTATTACATGCTCGTCCTATCCGTCCAACACGATGTATGTATCCTGCAGCAGTTGAAGGCGTCTGAAAGTTTATAACCTGCAGAAAGAAATCATAGGGTATGTTACAGTTTTGGAAATACCGTCCCACCAAAACATTGAGGATACTTCAAATAAAGGCTTGCCCACACGACTTGAACAAACAAATACTCCGGAAATAATTCTCAAGACATACTCCAGTGCCACAATAGCTCCGCAAATTGTTGAGTAAAGGAGTCGAATATACGCAGTGTTGCTATTGTGTTAGTGACACAAAGAAACGGTTTCTGAATGAAACAAGATGAAAATTTCATCGAGTGACTAGTATTTCACAAGAGAAAGAACAGCATCCACTTTAGTGAGCCATGTGAGAGTTCATCTTATCTTCACCGCCCTCACCTTCTCCTTTGTTTCAGTGTAAAAAGGGCTTACCAGGTTTGATAATAATTGTAAAGTGGCTAATGGTGACTTTACAATACCGTCAAACCAGATAAGCCCTTCTTAATAAAAATGGAAAGAGCTTCTTTTTTCTTATGTCGACGATAGCCATGGTCTCAAAGAAAAAAGGGTATTACAGGAATGGAACTACATTCACTATGTATCGGCTAACAGAAGTGCATGTTAAACCATAAAAATCAGAGTTAAGAGAGATTAAAATGGGGAATCATACGAAACAAGACTTTAGGTGTCAAATGAAAATACTGCAAAAACTACACGTACTGTGTGCACATTCCCGAAGTCAATGCCTCCCATTACACCAGATTCAGCATCAACTTTTCCAGCGGCCTCTTGCTCTTCGGTATTTGTTTTTCCATCGTCAATTGCAATCAAACAATCAAACAATCCAGCATTGAACTCCTGAAAATAAGAAACCGTGATACCTCATTGTACCGTTCCTAATCAATTTCATCATTTATATACACTACATACAGTAAGTCCTTTGCCTTAGTTTTAAAATAAAGGTCCACCCATATCAGGTAGCTATGAGATATGAGATTCCACTGAAAACAGACAGATACGGAGAGGAAATAATGTACCTCGATGATATGCAGGCATGAATTTTGAGGTAACTCGGCATTCAGAACAGCTGCTTTGACCGAAAACTGTCAAGTGCCAACATACATAAGTGAGAACAAGAAACAACTCTTCATTAATCTTCATCCCTGAAACAACAGACACCCGAAAATCACATATTACCTTTTCCATAAAGAGCTTCAACCTAAATGCCACGTCAATTGTATTTGTAAATAGCAGCACCTTTTTTTGAACCAGGTCGAACTTTAAAATAGCTGAAACGTAGAAGAACTTATCTAGGACATCGCAAGATATCTACAACAAATGAAGGGAAATGCTTTACATTGCCAACCAAAAAACAGCAACTCGCCATAAAAAAATACACCATGAAACATTGAAGGAACCAATATACTACTCACTCCGGACACTATTTTTTGCCTCATTTCATTAAAACATGAACTTCACTTTCAAATGCAAATCGACAATGATAGAGCATAGATTCAAATTACAAAATACAATGTCATTTACGTCAACACCAAGTTAAGAAAACGAGGAACCAACGCAGGGTACGTACAAAAATTACTCATACCCAGAATTGATCCACACTGCTTGATATGATCTCATCTTTGCCACCGTCATCTTTTGGCAGTGTCAAAAGATATGGATTGTGTAGAATAAGCTTCGTTAGCTTCTCAACATCATCACTGCATACATAAGAATAAATTAAGTACATAATCATGAAATAGCAACGCAATCACATTTCATTATAAATCTTACAATAACATTCCCATTGACGATGCAAGTAAAAAGAAATGATGTGCAATTCTTCTGCAGCTCATACAGATAATTAGGGCTTCCGATAATCTATATATACACAACCCCCAAACGAAAACGATAAATTATCACTTACTCCCTTTTATGAACAACTTTTTCCAAATTACTCTCGTTTATAGTAAAAATCAAAATTGCTACCTTTAAATGCCAAAAATATAAGATTAGATACTACCAAAATTCATTTTTTTTCTTCAAAATGTTATTTTTTTGGACCAGAATACCCTTTTGCTTAATTCTTTTATTCAACTTCCTTCTTCATCTAGTTAATTTTTTTGACAGAAATTAGGGTTTACAAAAAGGGATTTCGAATTTGTTCTTGAATGAAATTCAACTAAAAAGGATGGTGTACTTAAATACAACATTTAAATGCTAACAATCAAATGTTAATAGGTAGGGATTTCAATTGGACGAATTAGGGTTCTTAATTAACTAAACTCGTAAAAAAATGAAGTGGTATACCTGGAAGTAGTAGCAGCCATCAGAAGGCACTGGCAACTTCTCGGAACATGAGACGTGAGAGCAGTAAGGTCATCTTCATAGCCATATGATAAAAGAAGATCCGCCTGAAAATAAACAAGACGAATCCGACCATAACTATATGGCTTCAAAATGGCAAGCAACAAAGGCACGTTGTCTCAACAGCAAGAAAACAATCAATACAGAGACGAATCCGACCATAAGTATATGGCTTCAAAAGCACATTGTCTCAACAGCAAGAAAACAATCAATACAGAGACGTGAAAAAACAGAACAAACCTCATCGAGAATTAGCATGGACAGTGAGTCTTGGATGGCTTTAGGCTGAAGAACTCCGGTGGACAAACATTTATGTACCGAAGCTGGGGTTGACACCACAACATTATGAGGCCCGGATAATGCTTGTTTCTACATAAAAACCAGAATCAACCACCCAATTTGAAAACCACTAACACCCTACCCTATTAGGATCGGTACTCTCTCCGTTCCATTCAATTGTTTGTCTTTGATTAAAATACATAGTCACAATGAATAGAACCGGGGGGGGTAACACATTCAAAACAGCTTAGCAACTTCGAAATAAAAGATATGATAACAGAAGAAGACTAACCAACTCAGTGTCGGACATGGAGCGTGTAAGGTGAGCAACTTTCAACTGAACTCTACACAACTCTAAAAGCGACATAACTTCCGAATAGACCTGTCCAAAAAACACGAAAATCCCACAAAAACTATGATTAAAAACATTCAATAAATCAAACTAAAAATGGAAAAGATTTAATCTTTTAAAATTTTCCACACCTGCTGAGTTAATTCCCTAGTCGGAACAAGTATCAACGCAGTCGGCCCCAAACCATTACTCGAATTCGACCCTGAACCTGAATCCAAACCCGAAAACAGCTTATGGAGTAATGGAAGTAAATAAGCAAAGGTCTTTCCTGACCCTGTCTTTGCTCTTACAACTACATCCTTGCCTTCCTGCAAAATACTTCAAAATCAATCAATTATACTCCCTCAGTTCAAATCAATTCCATACAATTGGGTTTTGAACACTATTCATAAGTAAGAAAAATCTTCGATATAATTTTTAATCTATTCCTTCTGTTCCAATCAATTTCATACATTTGCAATATCACGTACATCAATGCACGTTTTCCTTATTCATCGATGATTGAATTGATTAAATTATCTAATCGAATACGTTATGAATAACAATAAAAGAAAACATGCATAGGCAAGCATGAAAAAAGCAAACGTACGGAATTGATTGGAACGGAGGAGTACGACTATAAAATCAATCAAGTAAGAGAAAAAGGGCGCGAAAATTACGAGAATAAGGGGAATAGCGAGGCGTTGAATGGGAGTAGGGTTTTGAAAGTCTTTTTCTATAAGAGCACGAATTAATCGAGGGTCAAGGCCGATATCAACGAAGCTTTGTTCTCCGTCTAAATCAATGGCTTCTCTGTATGAATTTTCCGCCATTGTTGACGATGAGTAGAGAGAAAGTTGATTTGGGAATTAATTAGGGTTTCAAAAGAGATTAATAGAACGTTTATATTATCAGCTTAAATTAATTAGGGTTTAATGGGCCGATTACGATATTTCATTTTATATCGTGTCTGGGGTTATGTTAATCATCGTTAGTCATTCTATTTCTATCGGAAAAAATTTGACAAAAAAATATAAGCTTTAGAACAACTTTCGCCGCTTTCGAAAAATTGCAAAAAAACAATCGCTTTTTAGGGTTATTATCCACGTTTTTTCGGCGTTGTAGGTCCCGAAATAAAATGGATTCATATTTACGGTGAACAAATTCCACACCAAATATAATGCACTTGGTGTAATAATATGGTCATTCGGATTTCAATAGAAACTTCTAAGAGCTAGTATAAGATTGTCTTTTGAAACTTGTCGGAATCCGTCGAAACATATTCGATATTCCATTTTATATCATGTCTGATAGTTTTTATAATCATTGTTAGGCATTGTATTCTCATTGACAATTCTTCGTCAAAAATATTCGCGCTTTAGACCAAATTTACCGCTTTCGAAAATAGCTTCAAAAAAATTTATTTTGAGGATTATCCACGTTTTTTCGCGTTGAATAAACTCAACACCAAATACAATCCTACGTGTAATATGAGAGTCATTTTGATTTTTATGGAGACATTTGAAAGTAATAAAATTGTCTTCTGAAATGTATCGAAATCCGTCGAAACAAATTTTATACTCTATTTTATATTATATCTGAGGGATCTAATAATCATTGTTATGCATTTTATTACTATAGGACAAATTGATGACCTAATAAAATCCAAGTCTACTCAATAATTCAACCAACTTGCAACATTGTACTCCCTTTATTTTATTTTCAGAGCGAATTTATTGTCTCATTTTTGTACCCCATTCTGTGTGTCACACCCTATAGATACTGGATGACACATCGTCTATGGCATAAATAAAATACGCAACAAATATCGTAACTTGTTGATGTCTTATTTCGTATATAATATAACATACGAGTGGAACACAAAAATGGAACGAAAAATCCGCACTGAATTTATTTTACACATCACCTCCTCAACACTTAATTGACCAGAGCGGATCCCCCGTCCCATTTTTGTGTTCCACTCCATGTGCCACACCATACACTGGATGACACCTCGCTTACTCAACAAATAAAATAAGTAACAAATATTATACACTTGTTGATGTGTCATTCAATGTATGATATGGCACACAGAGTGGGACACAAAATGGGACGGGAGATCCGCATTCTTAATTGACCACTAGGAACCATATTAACCAAACAATCAAAACATAGCTACAAATTTATATATGAGGACACAATAGGTGACATATGGCTCTTTCTTACTAGCTTAACACCAATCTTACTTTCTAGAAAAAAAAAATACTAAGTGTCACGTCAATAAACCGATCTTACTTGTGACAGATATATATTATATTCATTTTAACAATAAAATGTGTTAAATGTGTTTTAAAAATACGTAGTAATAAATGAGAAAATTTTGTTACATTTTAGACATACGGGATTTATGTTATATTATACTATAGTAATATAGTATTTGATTTATCGTGAATTTAAAACAGATATATCTATCTTAAACGAGACAATAGAAATGTTAAATAATACTCGTACTTCGTACTCCACATGAATAAACAAACAAATCCGGGTCCGCAAGTAATGGGCTAGAGTATGACACCATCTTTTTATAATACTCCTTATATTAAATTAAATTAAATTATTAATCATCGATCCTAGTGTATTCATCACTCATTCGATCACCCAATTTAGTTAATTTCTCGAAAGATAGATTTTATATTAAAATATTTGTTTTATAGTTATAATAAGTTAAATATTTCTCTGTATTTATTTAAATAATTTTATCGTCTCAGTTAGTAGTTTAAAGATTTTTTTAATAATATTTCAGGCAATAATTCGTGTTCCTATTTTTGATATTGTATATACTTACAATATTAATTAAAAGCAAATCATCTTTCTCTCTATCTTAGTATTCGTGCATAAAACAATTATAAGTAAAACAAAGATAAAACAATAATATGGATTTATTTAATAGTTATAATAAGTAAAATATTTCTCTGTATTTATTTAAATAATTTTATCTTCTCGGTCAGTAATTTAAAGATTTATTTGATAATATTTCAGTCAATAATTCATGTTTCTATTTTTGAAATTGTTACTTACGATATTAAAGCAAATCATTATTCTCTCTATCTTATTATTCGTACATAAAACAAAGATAAAAACAACAATATGGAAGATATAGATTATTGTTCATCTATTAAATAATAAAACGGATATTTCTATCGTAAAATGAGACCAATTAATTTAATTGGAACTAGGAAATAATATTAATGATAGTGTACTCATCACTCAACTACCCCATTTTACCCAATCAACTATCTAATAATTTAATTTAATTTAATTTCTTCCTATTTCTACTCCTTAATAAAATAATATCCTCAATAATATACTCAAATTATTCCCACCTATAAATACCCACATATAATCCTCTTCATTTCTCACACATTTCCCATCCAAAAACCACCGAGTCAACAAAAAAAAATACATCCAAATTTTCACGGGTTTAAACCTAGTAATATAATGGAATTCGAAGAGTCAGATATCATGTTCTCGAATGACTACTCATCATCCAATCAAATCAACCCAACTGGGTATTATTACTCCATGACGCCCTCGTCTGAACGAGGACGTCATATCAATGATGTGTCCACGAAACAAAATAAAGGACAGCGGAGCTGCTCATCCAGCAGCAGCTCCGCTGTCCCACTGAACATCCCCGGAAGTAATTCTTCGTCTCCGTCTTCTTCTTTTCGATCTGATGGTTGTGGGTTCGATTCTTTTGGAAATGATTTTCTTGATGATAATGAACTAGTTCCTCCTCATGTTATTGTTGATAGAAGATCATCATCATCATCAAGTGGTAAAGGGAAGAAGAAGAATTTGATTCATTTTAGGAATTCTATTCTTAAATTGACTGGTTTTCTTGAATCTTAGCATTCCAATATTATTTTTTTTTTTTGTTTTTTTTTTAATATAAATATTGAGGAGAAAGTTTAATTTTTGTTCGAGTTTTCCATTTAATTTGTACGGGATAAACACTCGTGTATTGTTTTGGAAACGGGAAAATAGAAAAGGAAAAAAATAAAGATATATACATATATATACAATTAATCTTTAAATAATGTATTTATTACTCTCATTTATTTTCTTGTCTTAGTTATTTTTACATTTATAACACTCGATAATCACTTGTTTATCCACTACTCTAAGATTACTCGTATTAAATACCGTTATTAAATGTGTATAAATGTGAAAACACTTCTTGTAAAATTAATGATATTACATTTATTTATGGAGTATTTATTTATAAATATATAAGTCTATAAAAAAAATTAAGTTAAAGAGTTATGATGTCAAAATTCAAAAAAGGAAAAATAGGGAGTATGATGAATAAATTGTTTAGTTCATTATTGCTTAAGACAATCAATAATAATATGGACAATAATGGACGACAATGATGGAAATTCGTGAAAGACGGTCTTACAATAATTTTATCGTAAATTTTTTATATTGGAGACAGTGACAAATTACTAGTTTTCAATTAGACAGTGACAAGTCTCGTAATAAAATTATTGTTAATTAAACCTTCTAATAGAAGATTTTGTGTTACTTATATATTTGTTCCAATAGTCTTAAGAAAATGTTTAATTTGGTATTATAGAAGATGATGAATTTTGGATGTTTTTTTGTTTTTTTTTTTTTTTGAATTTGTTTTTTAACGAATAATATTAAATATTAAATATAGTCTTTAAGGTTCCAACGCTCTTGAATTGAAATTTTCTTTCATGAAACAACGATTTTAAATCAAACTTGGTACACACATATCAAAGTATTTTGATTGGATGGAGATCGGTCGCTTTCATTCTCTTTTACGATCCAATAAGTTTTCAATTAGATAAGTTAAAATTAAAACTCTAAAATATCAAGATATTTATTATTTCGGTTTTTCTAACGTGTGCCCACTGGGCACACGTTAATACCTTAATTAAGGTAGGTTTATCAATCAAATTATCATGAGAAGTTGAAAGATTAACCTATAATTACCATACTTAGATAATATATTTGATAAATTTACCTTCATTAATGTGTTAACATGTGTCCAGTGGACACAGGTTAGAAAAACCTTTTATTTTCATTAGAATTATTTTTGTAAATTGGTCTACCCTACCTAACATTAATTGGACAAAAAATATAAAGTTATTTTTATATAATGCCAAGAGAAATTTAGCTTTTTTTTTTTTTTTTTGATGAACGAGGGAACCCGCAGCCGCTACCTTTTTGGTGCGCACTGGGTAAACCCTCGGGTGTACGCATAGCCTGCAAACCACGCACACCAAGGTAAACCGCCCGTAGGCGACAGGCTCGAAGTCTAGAGGCAAGCCATACAACTCCCACAAGTTCGCGCTTGCAGGGGCTTGAACCTGAGACCCTTGGGCTGATGACCACAAGTTTTAACCACTAGGCAACACCCTTATGGGCAATTTAGCTTTATTATTTCTCACTTAACTTCAATATTTTTAGATGATAAATTAATATCTTAATGAATTTTATATACGAACAACGCTTTCAACTAAAAAGTTAACATTCACGTACAGTTTAAATGCAAGTATTTAATCCCAAAATCTTTACGAATAATGTCATGCATAATAACTATTTAATTTGACAGAGTACTCGATTCACTATAATGTACCTAAACGTACTAATGCATCTGATTCATAGGAATCGTTCAACCCAAAATGAGAAAAAAAAAAAAAAAACAATAATGCATCAACCAGAAAGAAAATAAATCTTATATAAACCGATTTTATTTCAATTGACAATAAATTTTGTGTGTATATATGCAAGGATCCGGTGACCAGGGCACCGAAACGAACTTTTGTGTGTATTTTAGATCAAAATCAGTACTATTTAGGATATCTGATCGAATCTTAATTATTTTATATTAAACCAAGACATCCTCAATACGTTTACCATATCGACTAAACAAAAGCGATTAGAGAATCAGTATTTTTTTTTTTTTTTTTTGGATGGCAAAAATTTTTTTATGTAATTTTGTAACTCACATTTCACATTTTACATAGACCAAGAAGTGAAGACTTGTAATTTGTAAACTTTGACTTTTGTATTTGTATTTGGAATATAATGTCAAAATAAAGAGAAGAAATTCAACTCAACTTAGCCAAGTCACCACCAAATAACATTTTAACAAGTGTTGAAAAAAACACAAATAATAATGACAAATTAATTTAATTGGACCAATAAATTATTTGTTGTTATTCTTATGAGCACAATTCTTGACTCACTCATAATAAGTTAAAACTATTCATATTCCATTTTATTCAAATTCGAGTTAGGTAGGACACCAGGAGTGAAGAATCGTGAACGTGGCTATGTTTCGAGGTCTGAACTTGAATTTAATACATACATACATCTGGTTAAATTAGATAACTCGTTATTAGTTATTAATAGTAATAATTTAAGTGCTTATATGTAAGTATGGAATAAACCATAGTTGTAATTAAACGGTTTATCTGGACTGTGGGATCTTACGATCTTATGATTCTATAAGTGGAGAATGACTCGCTCGATCTTAGTGATCATCTCATCAATTCAAAGCAAACCACGTGTGTGACGACCTGGCGTATAAACACGTGATTTAACAAAATTTTAGCATTGTAGGCTTGCAGTTATGTACGTAAGTTACGCTGTAATTTATAGGATCTTACATATTACGATCTGGTCATACCGACTCGATCCTAATCAGCTCATCGATTCAAAGTAGGATCCCGATCAGAATAACCAATATCATTAAGCAAACCGCGCGTGTGTGATCTGGCCTATAAACACATGATTTAACAAAATTTTAGCATTGTAGGCTTACAGTTATGTACTTAAGTTTCTTCGTAATTTCTAGGATCTTACATATTACGATCTGGTCATATCGACTTGATCCTAACCAGCTCATCGATTCAAAGTAGAATACCGATTAATCAACCCCATGTGTGTGAGTGTGTGACCTATAATTGCTTAGACAAAAAACATAATAACAAAGGGGTTGCATGTCCAATTAGATTGTTGGGGAAGTATAGACAACATTGCTACGTGACATGCAAGATAGCCATATATTATTATATTATTGCATTATAAATTTATAATGTCAATTATTTAGTGTTATTTATTTTTGTGGCTATGGTTCTATATGCAATAATAATTCCACTTTCTTCAGTAACTATTTTTCGTCTTATTTCATTAAAATATTCATCACAAATATTTATGAAATGGGGCGAAAAATAATAACCGGAAAAAGTATACCATTGAGTTATTACTAGTTGGTCTATTTTTTTTTTATTATATATAATATGACATCTTGGAAATAAAATAAGTAAAATATGGAATAATACTTTATTTAAAATAAATACGTTCTGAGCACGTGACCATGAGTTATCGAAATAACAAAAAAAATGGTATATATACTAAAGAAAATAGAAAAATACGAGGATATACCGTTGATTTATTTTAAGAGTATAATTTATTTGCTTATTTATTTTATTTCTATGAGCTAGTATTATTATAAGAGTATAACTTATTTGCTTATTTATTGCAATGAGTTAGTTAACGACAAAATATTGAAATGTTTTTTTTCCTATATAATCGGTATATATATCACGCATAATAATACCGATGATCACAAATAATGATATGATATCTCAATAATTATTGAAAGACTGTATCTCTTTAGTTTTTTTCATAATTTTTTTATGACATTTTAAACAAATTTTCTAATGATTAAATGCTTTATGTGTCAAGAAAACAAGTAGTGGGAATTAAAGTTGACCTATCTCATCTTCAATTTGCCCTATATTATCCTTTTTCTTCTAAGTCATACACATAGTTTTCATGGAATAAATTAAGCTATACTTCCTCCGTTCCAATAGGTTCTTTACATTTGTTTTTTGGGCACTATTCACAAGTGAGGGGAATTATCGATATAACTTCTAATATATAAGATAATATATAGTCATGTGAGATCTTGTTTAAATTGTCTAATCGAGTACGTTATAAATATCAAATTTTTATAATATTTAGAAATATGTAACTAACGATATAGACAAAAGAAAATATGCATTGACAAGTGTGAAAAAACAAACGTAAAGAATCAAATGGAACAGAGGGAGTATATATCATATGTTATTTTTTAATTGTCATTCTCAAATTTCGAGATACTTATTTTTCACTTCAATATCTCTCAAATTATACAATCAAGAAAGACATACGGAGTATATATTATTTATATTAAAGCTCTCTTTGTACGGAATTATATGGTATAATTTTTATAATTTCTCAATCGATATATATTTTAGTAAAATTGAATTAAAATGCTCAGCTCGTGAAATAAAAACGTTAGTTATTAATTAAGAACAGATAATGTACTAATACAAAACCGTCTTTATAGTTGTTATTTATTTATTTTTAGGAAAGACGGTCTCTATAGTTATTACTTTTATTTATTATATTTTCGATATCCAAATCAAAATATTGATATAGTTTTGTTGATGTCAATTGTGAATTTGAAATAACAAAGTATATTTGATGAAATTGTCATCCAAGATCTAATGAATAGTAAATGTATTTGATCTAAATCTTTGCTCAATAAGTCAAATATTTTATTGATAAAGACATTTTCTATATTTTAATCTATTCATTAGTCCAAATGTTTATTGATAAATAACCATTGTGACTAAGGAAGCGTACGCGCGCTTAGTTGCATTATAATATAAAACAAAATTTATAGTGCAAAAACAAAATTACGATTAGGTACGGGATCGAGCTAGGGTGCATGGTGAAACCTTCGGGTCAACCTGGCCACCCCGACACGACCCATTCCTCAGGTCGATAATCACTTGATCCGCCAGACTCGATGCTAGCCTATACCTAGTCCAACAAAGCCAGCCAGCCCTGCCCGGTGCGATCGAGCGAGTCAATTTTTCTAAAGACTCAAGTAAATATTTTACCTTCATGGGCTATGTTTGGGTCGACCGTTAGTGGGCCCGTAAAGATACTCTAACAAAGCCATGCCAGGCCCGGAACCAACTCGTGACTACAATCTACGGGTTTGATACACCCCGGACCAAAACATGTTTTGATATCAAGACCGGCTTTTCGTGCCTTCCTTTCTCGGCTATGACACCATTTTTAACTATTACGATTACATCAACGACATTCTTAATTGTGGATATATAGTCTGTCAGCAATAACAACGACGGTAGTTTCATCACAAGGGAGACTAACTGCAATTGAAAACAACAAAGACACTTCCTTACCATTTTTAACTACTACGATTACATCAACGACGTTCTTAATTGTGGATATACAGTCTATCAACAACAACAACGACGATAGTTCTATCACAATGGAGACTAACTGTTATCGAAAACAACAACGACACTTCCTTACCATTTTTAACTACTACGATTAAATCAACGGCGTTCTTGCTTGTGGATATACAGTCTATCAACAACAACAACAACAACAACAGTAATTCTATCACAAGGGAGACTAACTGATACCGAAAACATCAAAAACACTTGCTTACCATTTTTGTCATTGTCTCCACTATTTTTGTATTCCTTTCTCGGCTATGACACCATTTTTAACTACTACGATTACATCAACGACATTCTTAATTATGGTTCTGTCAGCAACGACAACAACAATAATTCCGTCATAAGGAAGACTAACTGATACCGAAAACATCAAAGACACTTGCTTACCATTTTTATCATTTGTTTCCACTATTTTTGTATTCCTTTCTCGGCTATGACACCATTTTTAACTACTACGATTACATCGACGACATTCTTAATTATGGTTCTGTCAGCAACGACAACAACAATAGTTCCGTCACAAGGAAGACTAACTGATACCGAAAACATCAAAGACACTTGCTTACCATTTTTATCATTTGTTTCCACTATTTTTGTATTCCTTTCTCGGCTATGACACCATTTTTAACTACTACGATTACATCGACGACATTCTTAATTATGGTTCTGTCAGCAACGACAACAACAATAGTTCCGTCACAAGGAAGACTAACTGATACCGAAAACATCAAAGACACTTGCTTACCATTTTTATCATTTGTCTCCACTATTTTTGCCTTACAAACTTCTAATAAAAGCATTATTGTTTACCTTTTGTCCCACTTGTCTCCTTCTCCATTATCCAACCAAAATTATGTGTAAATCAAATTCCAACTCACAATTCACCAAATTAATTAATTAATTTAATTAATTAATTAATCAATCAAAAACATTTCAAAATCAAATTCCATTTTCCAATTCCAATTCCAATTTTTTTTTTTACTTTTTCCTGTCTTTTCTTCTCTCTCTGTTTGGCATACCAGGTATTATTATTAATTTAATATTTTTGAAATTTACGCGTTTTTTTGCATCAAAAAGACAAATCATAATCCATTCGACAATGATGAACGAAAAGACGATATTGGTTGAAAATATCAAATTTTTTTTTAATTGCATTATTGGTGCTGTTGCTGTTGTTATCAATATATTCATCATACAGCTCATATTACCTGTAATTTGGGGCTGTGATTCTTCATGGGTTGTTATATTTTTGTGTGATTGTTCCAAAGTTTGTATCTTTTCTTCAAATTCTTCAATCAATTTCAAGGGTTTCCAGCCAAAATTAAATAATCCCAGAAATTACCCATTTTCTGTAAACCCTAATAATTGATCTGTTTTTCTCCCAATTGCATTATTTGATGGATGAGAAGTTTCATGCTCATGATTATATGGTGAGAATTGCATTTAATTTGTCTGCGTAATGCAATACGTAGCTGATTAGAGTCTGTTTCGATATTTTAATTATCGGGTTTTTGAATTTGTTGGGTAGTAGTACATTTTAGTATTTGCTTTTTTTGAGTTTCATTTCGCTTTCGATGTCGTTGATTGAATTGAATTGAATTGAATTGAATTGAAATGAGTTCTAGGGTAATCTCAATCTAGCAGCTAGATTGCATCTTTTGTCAGGATGAAATTCTGTGGATTTCTGTTCATTTTTGTCAATTAATCCGATATTTTAATTGTCGGGTTTTTGAATTTGTTGGGTGCATTTTAGTATTTTCGCTGTCGTTGATTGAATTGAATTCGAGGGCAATCTCAACTAGATTTGCATCTTTTGTCAGGATAAAAATTTTGGGATTTCTGGCCATTTTTGTCAATTAATTGCTCCTCCGTTCATAAATTATCACCCCATTTCAATAAAATACTCCTCGTATAATACATTCATGAAATGGGGATGGAGTACGATTTTGTGGTGTTTATCAAATTTGACTAAATCTGTTGCTTGACGACAATGACAGCTAAACGGAGACACTGAAGACGATCTGAATTCGAAAAAGCATACTTCAAGGATGCGGAAATGGCTTTGTTGCACTTCCCAAGTCGAAGAGTCGCATCCATCTAAAGAGGAGCTTCTTAAAAGCCCAAAGAATAATGCCGAAAGTATGCTTCTTTTCACTCTAGGCTTTTAAGGTAGTTGGTTAGGTTAGGTTAGGTTACATTATCGATATATGTGCCCGACTGTCGTGAATTATTATCGCTGTGTTGGCTTTGATATGTGCCCGACTGTCGTGAATTATCGCTGTGTTGCCTTTGATATGTGCCCGACTGTCGTGAATATATGTTCCTGTTTGGTGTTGGTTTCCAATTATGTTTCGAAAGCGTCTTGTTTTTCGTGTACATGATCTAATTTTGTGAATTATCGCTGTGTTGGCTTTGATATGTGCCCGACTGTCGTGAATATATGTTCCTGTTTGGTGTTGGTTTCCAATTATGTTTTCAAAGCGTCTTGTTTTTCGCGTACATGATCTAATTTGGCATGTGATTCTTCAAAACTGTAAATCGATATTCCCTTTATCGTCTGAAATCGCATGTTTATATGATTTTCGATTCCTTGGACTCTCTTGTCTTGAAAACCTTTCGGCTTCATGAGTTTCAGCATTTGCATCTCGGTGAAACGTTGATGTTCAAACATCAAATGATGTGTCGCAATTTGTTTGGTTTTGCTATGAATTTAGGAATCCCGAAAGATGCGAAAGTAGCAGTTCCTGTCAAGGAAGAAGTACAAAAGACAGCACCACCAACGATCGAAGTACCAGCTTTGTCTTTAGACGAGCTTAAGGAAAAGACCGATAACTTCGGATCCAAGGCGTTAATAGGTGAAGGTTCATATGGAAGAGTGTATTACGCTACTTTGGAATGTGGCAAGGCTGTCGCTGTAAAAAAGCTCGATGTTTCTCAGGAACCCGAGTCCAATGTCGAATTTTTAACACAGGTCGACAACAATAATATTTTACTATTCTTTCGACAATTGTGAATGTGATTGCGATTGCTGTTCTTCTAATGTTTTTTTACTCGTTCTAATTGCTCGAAATAGGTTGCTAAAGTCTCAACCTTGAAGCACGAGAATTTCGTTGAGCTACACGGTTATTGCGTTGAGGGAAATATGCGAGTGTTAGCTTACGAATTTGCGACCATGGGATCCTTGCATGATATTTTGCACGGTATGCACATTTTTCTGCATGTACAAGTCGTAAAGATGGTATCTTTTGGTTGAGCGGCATTGTAATCGTGGTTGCAGGCAGGAAAGGTGTGCAAGGAGCGCAACCAGGGCCGGTACTTGATTGGATGCAGCGAGTGAAGATTGCTGTCGATGCTGCAAGGGGTTTGGAGTACCTTCACGAGAAGGTTCAACCGCCTATTATTCACAGAGACATCCGATCTAGTAACGTGCTCTTATTCGAAGACTTCAAGGCCAAGATTGCCGATTTCAACCTTTCAAATCAGGCTCCTGATATGGCTGCTCGTCTCCATTCTACCCGGGTCTTAGGCACCTTCGGCTATCACGCTCCTGAGTACGTAAATTTTTTTTTAAAAAAAAAAAAAAAAAAAAAAAACTCTTACATAACCATCTTCAAGATTTCAACGACGTTTAAAGCATTTGTTTAACTTTTGTGTATATCGTGTTAGGTATGCCATGACGGGGCAGTTGATGCAGAAGAGCGACGTGTACAGCTTTGGCGTGGTTCTTCTAGAGCTTCTGACTGGTCGCAAACCCGTGGATCACACCATGCCTCGCGGTCAACAAAGTCTAGTGACATGGGTGAGTGTGTAGCATCGATTTTATTGCCCCCTCGAAGTATGATATTGAATGCTTACCCTAAATTACGTGATGTTTTAGGCAACTCCGAGACTAAGCGAGGACAAAGTGAAGCAGTGTGTCGACCCAAGATTGAAGGACTACCCTGCAAAAGGAGTCGCTAAGGTCTCAAAACTTTCATTGTCGCCCGTTTTTTTTTTTTTTTAAATTGACTTATGATGGAACTTATGATTGTGGTGCAGTTGGCGGCAGTGGCAGCGCTTTGTGTACAGTATGAATCGGAGTTTAGGCCGAATATGAGCATTGTCGTGAAAGCGCTTCAGCCATTGTTGAAGCCACCGACTCCTACACCCGAAAGTTGATGAAATGGGCCCCACTGGTCATGGGTCGCGGGGCATGAGATCCGATCCAATCCAATCCTTTTATCGGTTCGCTCGCAGGTGTGTATGTTCAGGTTTGGGTTCGGGTTCAGGTTTGGGTTGGATGAGAACTGAGTCGGGTTTTGGAATACGCTTTGCAGTTATATATAAGCTTGTACTTTCGACAACTGCTATTATATGTATCAAAAACGTCGAGTCATTATTTTCAGTGGCAGATTATTTTTCAGGCATAAATTTTTTTTAGTTATGCTGTAAAGTGTAAACCATGAACGAGTGCACCCTCATGGGCATGATTTATTTTCGACAAGAAGTGACCGATTGAAAATATGGACCGGTAATCCGAAACATTCATCAAGAATGTAAGTCGTATGAATTTATCTTTATATCACTCGCCTTCCCCCTTCCCGACCCAATACCACGAAAGAAACGAATAGATTGAAACAAATCAAATAGGTAGACGAGACAAAAATAAGATAGAAACGGTCCGAGGGTACAAAATTTGTTGGTATTGTACAAGAAAAAGCAATATAATTACAAAGGGATACATATATGGGATCAGTTGGTCTTGCTTGCGACAGACAAATCCGTCATGGGTTGGATCAAGAAACGGGTCAAAATCATTTTGTAGAAGAAGCATCATCTTCACTAGGTTTCTTTGCACTTTGGCCTTGCTTATTTTGTCCTCCCTGAACCTGAAGAACCGATCAAAAGGAACGCTCAGTTTTTGCTCCGGATTTATCGAGATTTTTTAGGCAGAAATAACACACTTTTGTCGGAATTGCACAAAGTAATTTAGTCACGGTAACATGCAATTGCATAGTTTTCGTAAGAAGTTTATAAATAAGTAAAATGGAGTATTAAAGTTTAATACTCGTACAAAGTTCTTTATTACGCAATATTATATTTTTGTGTTGAACTAAGCTATTAATATGGTGTATTATAATGGAAAAAAATAATATACTCTACTTATAATCGTTGTGTTGAACCTTGTATTAAGTAGAAAAAAAAACTTTTTAAAATTAATATAACTATTGATCTCTTTTAATAAATGTGAATAAAAAACAATTGTATAAATTTATGGATATTTTTTTTATGTCATTCTATTTTTTTCCATGTATGATAAATAACTTCAATGATTTAATTTTGATAATTTATAAGAAATTAAATGTTGGTTTGTTTCTTTACTTAGTTCTTTCCTTGACCGAAAAAAATGATTTTTAGCGGGAAAATTTTGTTAGAGTTATTCTCTTGCTAATATAATAAAGGAGGATTGACTTCAATAACGGAACTATAAAACATGAAGCGAAAATGGTCATCGAAGTGAACGTAGGAAAGGATAAAGTGAAGACGGAGACGGGCACTTACCAATGCCTTTTGACTAGTTAACCTCCGAACAGAAGGAGCGCGTGCAACTGAAGAAGCCGCGGCCACTGCAGCAACACGTATCCTGCACAAATAGGGCGTAATATGGTCAATAACTCAATACCAATGTTTTACGAGTAAATAAGTAGCGAAGCTGTTATGAACTTTATAGTCAGTATCGTGTATACCTTCTATGGACATCGATAAATTCATCTGTTTCATCAACGATCTCTTCCTGGAATTTGCAAGGACACCACGCAATATCATACACAGTAATTATAAAAGACGGAAGAATAAAAAACAAAATAAACTTCCCATTTTCAATGGAACCAAAAAATTACGCTATACTACTCTATATGATCCTCCCTCCGCTCAAATCCAAAGGGTACGCTTCTCTTTTGGACTCTATTCACAACTCAAGAGAATCGTTAATATTCCCGACAATCTATTAGAGAAAATATAGTCAGGTGAGATCTTGTTTGATTCGTCTTTATGATTAGATTAAGAATATTGAATTTTTATAATTTTTGTTAATGTAAAATGAAAGATATTGACGGTGTAAAACGTGTCTCGGCAAGTGTGAAAAGGCAAACGTAATGATCGGTTCCTAGATGCATATCATCCGGAACAGTCACTAGATGCATTTCTCAACGAAATTTTTATTGTGAATCTTACAAAATAGGGCAAGATTGCGGAAGTCATTAAGGCGTTGGGGTAAAGTTTTTTAATTAAAGACAAAACGAAAGTACCTGAAGAAGCTCTTCAAATACATCTTCAAGAGTGATAATGCCGACAACATCTCCCTCCTCAATCTCTTCTGGGGTGTTGTTCTGAGTAGTGTCCTTGTCAATGTCGATAACACTCTCGGAATTTTTAGGCAACAAAGGAGTCGATAAATCATATTTCACAGCAGTTTTTTTTCGGTTGCCATCAGTTGAAGTTAAAGATATAGTGCTTTTGGCCTTTGGCTTTGACTTCACCACAGCGGCCATATGACTGTGACCTTTTTGAAATTCGTTTAGTATGTCATACAACGGCATGTCGGCAGGTACCCTGAAACGAAGAATGCCACAAAATTACTTGCACGTAACATAAGTTACACTCATAATAATATAATATGAAACCGTATACATTAATGAACAATGTCACACCTTGGAACTCTTCTGATGGAAACTGCACTGACAGGGGTTTCTGTTTCAGGTCGGACGGTTAAAAGAGTTTTGACCTAATAGTTGCAAAGAGCGAAAGCTGAGTTATAAACCAGCTTCATAGTATAGTCGATACGATGCTATACAATAAAACCAACTAAATGAGGTTGATGTGTAAAGGCGCATAACTTCTGACAACGCACCAGAAGAAGTCCTATTATATTTTTCGGAGATCCAGAATAAACAGGAACTCGGCTATGTCCTCGAGCCAGGATCTTTCCCAATGCTTCCCTGAAATTATAATTACAGCCAAATAAAAAGTGAAAATTTCAACTATAACAGAAAGAATCGGGATGCAACCCTCGTTTTCATAGAGTCTGAAACTTCCGTCCACGATGGAGTAGGATTATAGGGGATGACATGTCAGTAATAACCTCCTAATAAAATGCCTTATGAAGCAATGAGCAAGTTGATAATTATGTTTACCAGTCTAATTTTGCGTTAACATCCAAAGAAAATGTTGAATCAATTGGTGTCATCGCTTCCTGAGCAGTCTGTTAAGAATACGGTTTGACCATAGTTACAACTTCACATTATGTAAGCAATTCTCTACAACAAAAAAAAAATTCATGACGTCAAAAAATTGCAAGCCACAAGTGTTTGGCTTTTTAGAGGTGACGGTTTGGGGAGATTTTAAAAAATGGCCTAAAGTTGACAACAAAGCGTAAAATGCATATAGAACAAGGGATAAAGATACTTTGAAGATGTAATAACCAGTTTCTCGTCTTATAATCGTAATAAACCAGGTAATTTACGATTCATGATTGATGACAATGTAGATATGCAGTGAAACTTCGGCAGTTACCTTCTCCGTTAAATCTAATGCCCCATTGATGATTGTTGTCTCATCATGTGTAAGTTCACCTCCTTTTCCGGCCTATAATGACAATAATTAATCGAAGTTACCAAGACAAGATCTCATAATGAAAAAGCTTGAAGCTCGGCGCATTAATTAGTGAGCTTATCAGATGGTAAGGAAATAGTTCAAACAAGTTAGTTTACCTCTTCACCGTGAATGTTGACAAGCGCTTTTAATTGAGCTCTTCTAAAGAGAGCTTCATTATGTCCTAGTACGTAGTCCAACACCTGCAATAGCATCATGTACTTCACAATATCAACATACGGAGTACAAAACTAGGTATTTTGAATCCTGGTGATTTACCCATGCACACTCTTATAACAAAGTATAAGAACTAAGAAGAAAACTTGCCTTTCCAATAGGGTAAGATATCGGATATGACACAATCATCAATACACGTACGAGCCATGCAAAATTTGCACCCACAGCTAGGCCATATCGAGTACATATTGCTTGTGGAATGACCTGAAAATTCAGAAGAATCATAAAAATAAAATATTGAGCCAGCACAAAACAGCCAAATAAGAGAAGAATCGATATCAAAGTAGAGCATACCTCCCCAAAAGCTAGGACCAATGTTACAGATAATACAATAGCTAAGTACTGATTGAAAAGCTTATCCAGATATATTGGAAGTGCCTGCAGGAAATTTCGAAGCACGGTCAAACCGAAAATATCCAAGTCAAATGTGATAATTAGTTCAAAACGGAAAGTAAAAACACAAAGAATTATAAGCTCCATAATTTGATTAAGTTCGAATCTAGATGGATAATTAGACAGCAAACAAGTCAAGACTCGGCACTTGACTGTAAGAAACAAAGTCAGTTTCCCTTAGAAGGGTATGATGAATACCTCCATGGCACCCGCATTGCACAAAAGCAATGTCACGAGCAATTGGTGCTGCTTTTGAACGACAGGGAGAATAGTAGCTGAATACACACATTTAGATCAAGTCAATAAATGCAGAAATAAGAGAACCTTCATCCACCATAACCCAAAACAAGCCAGTAAAAAAATTAACCACACACCAACTGACCAACTCCAAAACTGTAATCGCTAAATTAATACTTACTACGTAACTCGTATTTTCTGGTTATAAAATTTGCTTTAATAATCAGTTGCCCCTACTTAACCCATATTCAAAACTAAACAGACCAAATTTCCTCACCACCCTAGACAACTTTTTCGATAGCATATACTGCAATACTGTACTATATAGTATTACTAATAACAATCAGGTAACTCCATCAACCTAAGTATACTCTCGTATACTCATTAATACCAAAGGATTGATCTTTTCATGTAAGGTTGAGTGGTTTTTCAAGAAATTGAGTGGACATACCCTTAATTTCCTATTTTAATGCAGTTGTACTCGCATTTGAACCATACAGTTTTCTGAGAACAAAAGGAGCTTAACTTGCTAACTAACAAAAACGTCTTTCAATTGCAATTTCTCGTTTGTCATTTCCATACAATCCAACAAAATGCAAAACTCATTTGAGACTGTCTTAAGCCTAAAACATCGTCTTTCAATTGCAATTTCTCGTTTGTCATTTCCATACAATCCAACAAAATGCAAAATCTCATCCGAGACCGTCTTAAGCTTAAAACTACACCTTTCCATGGCAATTCCTCATTTGTCATATCCATACAATCCAACAAAATGCAAAATCTCATTCGAGACCGTCTTAAGCTTAAAACTACACCTTTCCATGGCAATTCCTCATTTGTCAAAACCATACAATTCAACAAAACACAAAATATCATTCGAGACCATCTTAAGCTTAAAACTACGTCTTTCCATGGCAATTCATCTTTTGTCAAAAAACTCAAAACCATACCATTCAACAAAACACAGAATTTCATTCGAGACCATCTTAAGCTTAAAGCTACACCTTTCCATGGCAATTCCAAATTTGTCATATCCATATGATTCAAAAATACATGAAATCTCAGTTGAGACCGGCTTAAGCTTAAAATGACATCTTTCCATGGCTTCCTCACTTGTAAAACCATACAAATCAACAAAACACGAAATCTCATTCGAGAATCAAGACCAGTCTTAAGCTTAAAATGACGTCTTTTAATAAAACGGGACAATCTTAATGCAACAATTCAACAAATTACCCAAAAATAACAACAAAATGAACAAAAAAAATCAAAGAACAAACCAGCTTGTTTTTGCTCAGAAGCAGAACCACTACGCTTGAGAATCTCCAAGTCAACAAGACTGATAGACATCAACCCTAAAGTCAAACCCGACATAAGACCAGCAAACAGTACGAGGAAAGCACAAAGACCAGCGTATATGAACCATGTTGCTGTCCCAAACTCTATCTCTGACCCTAATACGACGCCGTCTCGTAACGCTAGCCTTGCTATTGCAATCGCGTTTACTATCTGCATTCTTTGCTATACTCAATTTTGGATTCTGGGTTTTGATCGGAGAATCCCTAAATTGATCTTGTGAATTGGGATTTTTCTGATTGGTGATTTGGGTGGAAATCAGATTTTGACTGATTGGGAGTGCCGTCTTTTTACGAAAGTGTTATTCTCGATTGCAACCGGTCAAATAATACTTACTTGAATAGATAAAGACAAATAAGTGGTTAGTTTCACAAGGTCTATCGATAGGTAAAAATGTTTATTGAATATCTCACAAAGGATACTTACGTCATGTTCTTTTGGACTAAAATAGGATGAACTGAACTGAACTGAATTGAATTACTTACACAAAATAAGACTCTTGCGAACCGAAAATGTCTTGGCCTAGTGATTAAGGCTAGGTGCTTTGGGACAGTAGGTCTCAGGTTCGAATCCCCCCTCGCCTATATTATAATGCGACTAAGTGTGTTCTTCGATGAACCAAAAAAAAAATAAAACTCTTGCGACTGAATTGAAGTACCGACACAAAAAACGGGGTCTTAATCCATAAAATTAGACTCAAACATCACCGGCTCATATTTTGTGTTGATTCTCGACTCAAACTCGGATTCAGTCTCGGACCGAGAATTGTTTATTGACATACATTGACGGAGTGATACGAAGTAGTTACGACTTACGAGTACATTTTTTGATAAGTTGTTTGGAGTATTATAGACTTGCTTGCTTATCAAATGATAAATTAAAGAAAGTATAGGCGATGATAACAATGTGGAGACATGATTGGAAAAATAACAAGTAGAATGACAAAAATATCTTAATTAGAAATATCATCAAATGAGGATTTTGCTTATTGTACTCCGTAAACTATGCACACCAGATAAGAGTCTAAATGGCATAACCTCAGGCTATACAGCCCGAAGTCTAAATGACAGTCTCAAGTCATACAACTCACACAAAAATGCTCTTACAGAGGATTGAACCTAAGACACATGGGGCGATGATCACATGTTTGTACGAGTATATTTTATTGAAAGGAAAACATTAAAATCGAGTTGGGTCCAATACCAACGCTAAAGGTGATATCGAGTTGGGTCAATCGTTGTTCTCTCTAGCCCAAGTCGGGCCCAAACAAAATGGGTCAAAATTCAAAATATTGTGGCCTTAGCCTGTCCAAGGGGATTAGCAGGCTATGATCTGAACCCAAAGTTGTTGGACACAATCATGCAAACTTGCAAAGTAAAAGTGGCAAAACAAACCAAGCCAGAATGACTCAACGCGTACTCAATCCGACACTTGAATTGAAAATCCAAGTTTGACCCTTATCTGAACTTAACCAATCTAAACCAAATGTTTATTTACCCCAGACAAATCGACAATTCGACACCCCTTAGAAAATGGGTGACTAACAAATCCGAAAGACTTGAACCAGAAAAGACTGGCACACTTGAACTCGACCACAGTTTCTTCTCTTCTCAACGGTTCGGATTCTATTGTAACCCAAATGTTAATATGCCCCGGACAAATCGACAATTCGACACCCCTTAAAAGTTGGGTGACTAACAAATCCGAAACACTTGAACCATAAAACACTGGCACACTTGAACTCGATCACATGATTCTCTCAGTTTCTTCTCCTCTCAACAGTTCGGATTCTATTGTAACCCAAATGTTAATATGCCCCAAACAAATCGACAATTCAACACCCCTTAAAAAATGGGTGACTAACAAATCCGAAACACTTGAACCAGATTGGCATGCTTGAACTCGACCACATGATCCTCTCAGTTTCTTCTCCTCTCAACAATTCGGATTCTATTGTGAAACAATCTAGTGATAGACGAGGTAAAATAGAAAAATTGGATAATCTCCACATGCTTGTGCTTTTGCTCTGCGTCTTCTCAAATAATTATCACGGTTTGACAAATTACAAAAGAAAGAGGTAGTAAAAAATGTTCTTTTGCCTCAAAATAAAGATGGCTAATAGGTTGGGTACCCTTAATTCAAGGGACATGACATGCTCTACTTTGTTAAGAGATTATCGTTGAAATTCTCCAATTAGAATCCAAGGATAATATGATCCATCCATTTACGTAGGAGTAAGTCTCCCTTATGACAGGTATATCCGTCATAAGATTACAACGAATCAAATATCATCCACTTTGATGAATAATGACGAGCCATGTGCTACCCACTTGACACTATATTTTTTGTCTTATCTAACCTACTTGACACGGTACAAGTTTGTGGTGGGTTTACCCGTCACAAACAAAAATTTGGATTGACGTATTTAACTTGTCCTTTTAATCTAGGAAGACTGTACTTTTAAAATGATTGTAATTGTAGACTTGTAGGAGTGATTTAACTTCAAAAGCAAAGCACCCTACCCTAAGATGTTCAAATACAACGGAGTTGTTAGGTTAGGAATGCTAAGGAATTGAACGGAAAGCACTCTCTTAGACCTGGTTCTTTTGGACTAAAATAGGTTGAACTGTAGTAAGCTAAATTGAAAGTATTGAGACAAAATCCTGAGCCTAAATTGAATTGAACTGAAAAGAAGTTGTAAAGAACCGTCTTAATCTCCTCTGTGATGGATACTCGTCACAAGCTAATAACAAATCAATTATCACCAATTCACCACACGGGTGGATAAAGATAACACGTTCACTATTCCCCAAGTGAGGTTTGTGAAAGTATTTTGTCTTTTATCTTATGACATATACCAGTTACGTCTTGTTCTTTTGTACTGAAGGAGATTGAACTGGAGTAAGCTGAATTGAAGTAGACTAAAGTGCTGAGACAAAATGAGTCTCCTAAGACTGAAGTCACTGAACTGAAGTAAACCGAAAATAAGTTGAAAAGAACGGGCGTGACCTAACAAAAAGCTAGTGACAATCACATGTTTTAAATCCCAGAAATACTAGAACTTTAGGACTGCGAATCTGTGATCTCGTCTACAAAATTGACCATCATTAAGATCACTAATAGCATACCCTAGCACAATTTAAATGCACGTCTTAATATTATAGTATTAGTATTAGTACTATCAAAAGCATCACAATCAAGTGTACTACCCTCACAAATAATCAAAGATCACATCGTACTCCCATCCCAAGTAAATCAATTGTTAACACATCCTCCCCCATCTCACTAAGGCTCTGTTCTTTTGGACTGAAATGAAATAGGTCGAGGTGAACTGAAGTACTGAGACAAAATGAGCCTTCTAGGACTGAACTGAAGTGAAGTGAATTTAGCTGAAAAGGACATGACCTAAAACCATCACCCCTCCCTTTTAGTGAGAATTAAAGTAGCTAGGAATGTGTGGTGGAAAATGAAAGATAAGAAACAGGTGGGGTCATAACTAATGAAAATCACGTACATTAGACAAAAGAGGAATAAAGCAAAAGGTAGACTCAAAGATGACTCTTTTGGAGATACGGTTCAAAAAGGAAAGAGTGACCCTTCTACAGAGACAAGACAGAGGGAGTATTCTTGTTTGCGACCGATCAAATAAAGATCAATGTGCATAAATAAAGACAAAACATTTACTATTTCCATAGGCATTGTGATTTTGTTTTAGATTAACCATTTGAATGATATTTAACCATTCACAAGGAAGACTTAGGCCGGGTTATTATCAATAGCTTAATTCAGTTCACTTCAGTCTTTTTCAGCCTACTTGGCCAAACTATGCTCAGGTGGAAGAGTCGGGCCATGTCGGCAGTTTCCCAGCCCATGTAGTGTAGGTAACAAAAACATTTCCTTAGCAGCTCGGGTGGGTTGGACCGAGATATTGTGGCCCTGGCTCTAGCCAGGCCATACACGACTTGTGCCTAAGTGGGTCTCTGGCTGGAAAAATTGAACTCGACCCAAAATCTGAATCGACAAAACCCAACTCAACCCAAACGACAATATCTTTGATTAATCCACCCCTAAAAGTGAGCCGATACACATTAGATCAAAACCTAATAACGACAACTCGACAAGTGACAACCCATAAGAGTTCACTTCTACTCTTACATGAGCGTATGAGAGCATTTTATATGGTAGGCAGTTCACGTTAATATTTTCTGTGTTTTATTTTTGTGTTCTTATTTATGATTCCATAGAACGTTTTGTCCTTCTAGGGGGAGACGTCTCACAGTATCTTGAACACTTTCGTCTCCCCATATCATCAGCCGAAATAAAAACAGTCTGGCCAGATGATGAATTGCAGACAACAGGAAGCAATTCGAGCATAGAAAGTACAGTAGTACGTACTCGAAGCAAAGCATCAAGAAAAGACTAGCAGGAAATGACAAACCAGCTGCGTCGAGAAGTCACTTGGATGGTTGCTGAAGCTGTAGCCCCATGACCCCCAATATTCGTAGTAGTGCTAGTAATGACTGGCATGAAATGACAAAAAAACTAATCAAAATCAAGCATCATGAAAGATAATAATGAAAATACTAAGCACGTCTTTTCAAAGGAAAGGGGTATCAACATCGGGCTAATTAACAATAATAAGGTACATCATTGCATCATAATCTAAGGCCCCGTTCTTTTTTTCAGAACACTTCACTTCAGTTCAGCCTCAGGAGGCTCATTTTGTCTCAGTACTTCAACCCATTTCAGTTCATTTCACCTCAACTCACTTCAGTTCAACATCGGGTTAATTAACAATAATAAGGTACATCATTGCATGATAATCTAAGGCCCCGTTCTTTTCAACTTCTTCTCGACCCAGTTCACTTTAGTTCAACATCAGGCTAATTAACAATAATAAGGTACATCATGATAATCTAAGACCCCGTTCTTTTCAACTTCTTTCCAGCTCACTTCAATTCAGTTCGCCGCAGAAGACTCACTTTATCTCAGTAATTCAACCCACTTCAGTTCAGCCTACTTCAGTCCAAAAGAACGGGGCCTAAAAATCACTAATCATCAGGAGTCACAAAAGTTGAAAGCAACGGGGTCTTTTCAACTTCTTTTCAGCTCACCTTATTTCAGTTCAGCCTCAAGAGGCTCATTTTGTCTCAATACTTCAGCCCACTTCAGTCCAGTTCAACTCCAGTCTGCTTCAGTCCAAAAGAACGGGACCTAAAAATCGCTAATCATGAGGAGTCAGAGGAGTTGAAAGCAACGGGAAACCTTTGAAATCATTGGTAGTGCTTTAAGTTGTAGTCATTGATTTTTGATTTAAGAAATTGGTGGTGTCATTTTATTATCTCCATTAAAGTTTAATGAATGATATCTCTTCCACTAAATACTAAAAACTCAACAACAAAGAAAGAAAGAAAGGTACCTCTTTCGGCACCACATGCGTACAGCATGTTATCCAGGGCACTCATGAGCACCATGACACTGGCATCACACGCCCATTTGCAATATAACATATCACCAGTTTACACAACTTGTGTATTAGTATAATTTGTATTACGACTTTTCCGACTAGAAATTACTACGTACTTATTATTTACATATAAGTACATACTCCCTCCGAGTCCCTCCGAGTCCGAATGACGTTCCCCTAGGGTTTTGGGGACAAAAATAAGGAGGTAGTAACGTGTGACTCAAAAAGAAGGGGAAAGAGAGAGAAATATAAGGGTGAATATAAACCACATATTGAATATTGATGGCCTAAAAAGGAAAGGAAAAAAAAAAAAGATGACTCGGCCCAAAAAAGAAAGAGAGAAGATCATCCAGACTCGGAGGGAATAGAAAACATGTTACTAAAAGTATAATAAAATGAGCTTAGCCTAACTGAATAGAAGAGAAGTAGATAGTGGCGGAGACAAAATGAACTTAATGCGACTGAAGTGAGCTGAAAAGAATAGGGTCTTTACAAACGACAATTTTAAAGCATAGTGCACAAGACTGGTAAAGTATAATACATGGAGAGGAGTTTCGAACAAAGGCAAAGACATTACGGGTAATGCAAATGACAAGATGTTACGAGTAAGACTTAAGAGTACGCGGCCTTCAAAAGATTATACCATAACTTTTGGAAAACTACTTCATGGTTAAAGGTACAAAGATCGCATACAATGATCAAGGAATCAGTAATACTGGTAAATACTAACATAATACTATAAGCTAAAGGTAGAAGGATCACATATAATAATCAAGGAATCACTAAGGTCACATTCTTTTCACATTTCTACTCACTTCAGTCCGAAAGAACATGGTCCAATACTTGTAATAAATACTCCGTAACATGTTTATAAGCTAAAGGATGAATCACATACAATGATAAGGGATCATTAATACCAATACGAGTAGAAAATAACATGTTACTCGTAAACTATGATTGTCACTAATCGTATTAGTCATTTACTCAGTAATATGGAAGAGGAACTTCGGGTTCTAGGTGAAGTGATTCTAGAATACAGTAGTGTAACTTGTAAGCAGTAGCGGATGCATGTAGGGATTGCCGAGGTCCCCAGATACCAGAAAGCTAAGAAAGAAATTTACGCATTTTGCTTATAATTTGTGTTAAGATGGATTAAAATCGGTAAGTGTCCGATAATAATAGTATTCTAAATACTAAAAGGGCTCAACAAAGAAATTTTTCTGGATCCGATACAGCTTAAGGCAATTTTACACAAAATCAAAGCAAAGCAGACAAACAGAATGCATCTTTCATAAATAATATAGTGGCATTGACGGCTCAAAACTAGAGATAACTAATTATAAAAGAAGAATATGCAGGGAGAAACCTTTTATCGCTACTTTGTCGATAAATGGTCATTGAAAAATCTGATACCCTCTAAGGCTTTAATGCACCCACCAAACGATAATATATTCGACGAAAGGTCAAGGGGAGATCATAACCAGTGGAATTAGAAAATCACAAATTTTTGTTTGTGACGGTCATATCCGTCATTATTAATATAACGGGTCAAATAATGTTCATTTAGAAGGAAAAAAGACAAAAGCAAATCACATGGGTCATAATCATAGTAATGTTTTGTCCTTATTTGTCTAAATGGTCATTATTTGACACATTATAATGATGCGACAGATAGTTCCGTCATAAGCAAAACTAACTGTTAGAAAATATTGGGCACATAAAGCAGGGAAAAATTGGAAAAATAATAGTTTCAAGGTTTGACTGTAGGCTATCATAGATTATTTCACAAGTTGGTCCTTCCAGATAATGTTATAAATTCCTTCATTTTTAAAGTTAATATGTGATGTCCTACGCGCCAAACAATGATGAACTACCCGAAACCAAAACCAATAATTTTAATTGTAAAAAATAAAAAAGGTGAAGTGGACACACGTGTAACAAGCGAAGTACGGGCAATAGGAAGAAGTCACCTTCAGGTTGTTGAATAAACTATACACCACCTTTCAGTTCTCTGGCAATGGCTTTTCGTGCAATAATAGTAAGGGTCATCGCTTTTAAGTTTTGCCTGGCAAAAAAAGGAGTGATCAGAAAACTGCACTATATGTTGTTGAGAATACAGGTATAGTCTTTGTAGCGTAGGTGATAGTAACACATTCTCATGTACTCCGTATTCAACATTATAATACACATGAAATACCAATGTAAACTTTACCGTATAGCCATGATGGTCGTTCATCAAACCATGATTGCAATCCTGCCATCAAATTATCAGCCTCAAAGCTTTCGCGTACTTATTCTGTTCAATAGAATCAAACTAAAGTTATCAATCAGTTGACTTGTGCTGAGTACTCGGCTAAATTAGCCTCAAAGCTTTCGCGTACTTATTCTGTTCAATAGCATCAAACTAAAGTTATCAATCAGTTGACTTGTGCTGAGTACTCGACTGTTCTTGTGCATGTAGTTAATCTTACACGAGGTCGAGTTTTATTACCGTATAACCATGATGTCTTGAATTGTGCAGGATCATGTATACATTCTCCATAATGAACTGACGGCAGAGTAGCATGTAAGGCTGTACAACACCATTGGACACTACGCAAATGCGTTTTTCATCAATCAGCTAGCACTGTTGCAGCTATATGCCAAAATACTACAAGCGAAAAATGATGAAGCGGACAGTAATAAAATGATTAAAAAAACCTACCGAAACCAAATTTAATATTAGTTCTTTTGTGAATAGTTTTGTATTTTTTTTTTTTAAAAAAAAAGACCACTATATGAGATGAAAAGCTTACCACTACATCAATGCCATTAGCTTTCTGTTTAAAATTCTGATAAATCATGACTTTCCTGCTCAGAGTTAAACCAAGATATATTACTAAAATGAGGAGATTGATATTCGTTTGAAACAAGCGTGAAAGATGTTTACGAGTTGTTATATCAATACATATGGACCAATTACAAGCTTCAGCTTTAGGTGAAATAACAACACAAATGTAATCTTACTGGAGCTAGGATATAGTAGGACTTGTTATAAGGAACTAGAATATTAAGACTATTATCAGTCTTACCGCTACAGTTTTACGTCGGCATTAATGCATTATTCAAGCGTCGTTCAGCAGAAGTTTAGCTTTATAATTCGAATTTTGTTTGTTACTTGCTTTGAATAATATAAGCCCATTTAGGGAGTTATTTTCTAGAAAAAACTAATTTAAACTTCTAGTGAAAGTAAGAAATGTTTTATTCCTTAGATGTTACTACTTCAGACCAGTTCCATGTTTCGGCAAAACAGATTCTGAATTTCAGCATCCTAACAACGAAAGATTGAAATTCCTGAATAAACCGACTTATTGTGATACCAATCCAACAGTTACCTTACACTTTCGTTATTGAAACCAAGACTTTTAGGATCCATATGCTAGCCATATCGATCCGTCAACTCAAATACGGAGTATAATTTAAAGAGCCGTCATATTTATATATAGACCGTTAACCGATTGACTTCTACAATAACTTGTTACTCCCTCCCCCCCACATTGTTGTTCCCATTTGGGAATGGCACACGGAATAAGGAATGAGTAATGAAAGGTGGTAAATTGTTTGGTGGGGTTCAAGATGTCAAATCAGAAAAAGTAGCCAATAGGAAGAGAGTATAATGGATTAATAAGGAAAGTTTTGAAATGGGAAAATCTTAGTGGAGTTTCCTTTTAAGGAAAGTGGGAAAATCTTAGTGGAGGGGAGGGAGTACAATATCTTTACCACAGAACTTCCATGTTAGGGTTAGGAACTTACAGTTCAAAACTAATATCAAACTCATTGGTAAGTTGGAAAGTTAACTTTTCAAAAAGGCATACTTAAGACAGACCCAAATCACCACTCCTACATGAAACTACATGAAACTGAAAACACTAACTACCTAACTATTTTTCAATCTCATTTTTTTATGCAACCTAGAAGTGGTAATTCTGGAAACTGCAGTCTCCAAAGTATACACAATATCTAACTTTTGACCCAATAATTTATGAGAAATTATAACATGCACAATAATAAGTGTTTGTCAAATTCTTGTTTATGACGGGAATATCCGTCATAACCATGTGACGGGTCAAATAATAAACACTTGGGTGGATAAGACAAACCCATGTGCTACTTTCTACTCTTGTCTTTTCTAACCAAATGATATTATTTGACCCGTCATCGATTTGTGACGGATATATCCGTCACAAGGGAGACTTACTCTGTTTGCTTACACTAGATATTGTACTCGGAACTCGGAAGGGCTCCAACTTACAAGTGTGGACTAAATTACATGGGCGGAAGCCCAAGATCATTTTCTAATTTATCTATATTATCAATGAGCATGGAAGCGATAGACAAAAGTTATCTTTGTTCAATACCAAAAAAACAACTCAACCAAGATTCCACAAAAGAAGGTTATTCCAAATACAAAAATGAAAATTAACACTTACACATAGAAAAACAATGCTAACCTGCTCAAAGTTTGGCCAACCAAGTTTAAGAGGAATCTTCATGATGTAATTGGTATTCCAGCTGAAGTTCTTGTCATTTAGCCACAAATATTCTCTATTGAAAAAAAAAAGGAAAAAAAAAAAGAAGAATAAAGAAAGTTACATACTAAGCATATAGTATACGCCCCCCATCCTACCTCAATTGTTAAGCCAGGTCAAGTAACGTTGACTCGGCCTTAGACAGCTACCATGGGGCAACAATGTATGGGGCATGCGATGGACTCTGTTAATAACTTCAAGTACATCACAACAACTGCTACGGATAAACCATCCAAAATATTTGGTAACTGAATTAACTGCTTCACTAAGTTTTAGTGTCATGTGGAGTAGAAAATTACTTAACCTTAATCAAAGGATTATAATGGAAATGGAAAACAGAGTATGGACTTACTAAGTTCCTACATTCAACAAATGGCCAATATGTCCAGAAAAAACAGCACAGCCGTTCAAAGAAACTCGTAATAGGACCATTACTCAACACGATTGCAAGTGTGTCAGACGTGAAATATTTCAAGTTTCAGTCTAAATTAAAGTGTCAGGTTGTGTCTAAAACGTGACACGTGACTAAAGTGAAGAAGTGAAGTGTTGGAATAACATAGTTTCGAGTCAATGCCTTCCTTTGGTAAAAAAAAACAAAAATATAAAGCAGTAGCAGTACATCACAGGTGCCCCATTATCTAACCAAGTTGCCGCGTGTAGAGAATAAAGATATGGACTTACTGAACTTAGTGGTACATCTCACAATTAGTATAAATACCTAGGACTTCTCTCGTTGGATTATGGTCAATTGTTCTACCACATTTCTGCTTAAAACTGAACACTCTTCTTTGCATAGAAAACCTCTTTCACTACTACAAATATAATACTGTAAAGTACCTTAACTTTGCAGGCCTTTTTTCCACACCATGAATCTCTCATTACCTGTATGCAAACAACCACAACCTCTCATCAGTTTTACAGGAGGGATCAATACAGGCTCTATAAACTTTAAGAGCCATAAGGAGAAGGTGGTGATAGTAATGGGGGCAACAGGAACTGGAAAATCAAGGCTCTCGATTGATCTGGCGACTCATGTTCCAGCTGAAATTATAAATTCTGACAAGATGCAAGTTTATAAAGGGCTGGACGTAGTCACCAACAAAGTGACAGAAGAAGAATGCCGAGGTGTACCGCATCATCTCCTAGGGATAGTAGATCCTGACGCTGACTACACAGCAAGTGATTTTCGCCAGCATGCGCTGCTTGCTATAGAATCAATCATTGAGCAAGACAAGCTCCCAATCATAGCGGGGGGGTCAAATTCATTCATTGAATCCCTGGTAAATGATGATCCCTACTTTGCATCGAGGTATGACTGTTGCTTTCTCTGGGTTGATGTATCCCTACCCATCCTCCACCGGTTTGTGTCAAAACGGGTTGATCAAATGGTAAAAGCAGGGTTGGTGGAAGAAGTCGAATCATTCTTTGACCACCAATCAGATTACACCAGAGGACTTCGACGTGCGATTGGTGTTCCAGAACTAGATAAGTTCCTTCGGGCACAAGGGAACGCTAGTCTAGACGCAGAAACCTTGGACATTCTTCTACAAGAGGGTGTTGAACAAATTAAAGAAAACACCTATAAGCTAGCATGCCGCCAACTTCAAAAGATTCATCGTCTAAGAGATTTCTGGGGTTGGAACCTGCATCGAATAGATGCTACAGAAGCATTTCTACATCAAGGTAAAGACGCCACTGAAGCCTGGGAGAGGCTCGTCGTCGACCCTAGCGCGATTATTTTAGCGCAATTCCTATACAGAAACCGGGGAGGAGCTATATCAAAACCACATGGCAGAACAATGATTCCTAGAACAGTTTCACCAATGGCAGCTATGGCAGCTGCAACTCACTAAAGTCTAAACGTTATTGTTATCATCAATTTTTCTTCCTGTTATACTGAAGGCTGGAAAAATTACCATATGAAAACAAAATATTTAGAAAACGGAACATTTGACAGAAAAGATGTCGCTTTCAGTCGGTAATGAAAAGTCGTACATACCATCAAAATCCGTTTAGAAATGAGAAACTTCGTGACCGTTGTCATGACGGCGCATGCAACAAATCCTCCGTACATTTTATGCTTTCTGGAAGTAGAAGACCTATCATATGTGAAGAATAACCCAATAAACTTGTGAAAGGGGTCCACATACCACTTGAAAGGAATCGGAAACTGTGGATCCCACAAAAATCAACAGCAGTGGAGTGGCCTCTAGGCTTTTTGAAAGGAGAATCTCTTTCCTTCTATAATTTGTTTTTTCCTTCCTCTATTCATATACAGAAGCAGTGTGCATCCTTTTCTAAAATGAGATTGTATTTTATACGTTTTGCATGAATATGAGTCTGTTTAAGATGTTTTTCCCATCATAAAAATTTTCACAAACACATTCAAGCCAGTGACAATTCACAAATATGTCATGACACTTCAACTTATCGATGCACAGTCTTAGCTAGGTGTCGATGAGATAAAACATCCCAAGATTAAGCTCTGTTTTTGGACGTATACTCCAAAAGGCAATAAAACCTAATCAACTCTCAGAATACTCTAATGCAGCAAGGTCATGGCCATGTTTCCATGCAATTATTTTTTACAGAATGCCAGGACACATTTGTAGAGTTTTGGTGAAGATTCTTTCCGAACCATATCATTGGCACTCCTATGAAACAAACTTCGGAGTATGTTACCACGCATTCATGCATCCTATCAATATATCTTTGTGGTCACTAATGTATTTTACAATTTCATGGCAATGAAAAACAATATAATCAGTTTTGGCTCAGAAGGATAGTCCCCTACCAAGACGAAGAATGTACTGCTGCCTCCATTCTCCTTGAATCTCATTTATATGATCCTCAATCGACAGAATGTTATACTTAAGATTTAACTTTTGTAAAATTAACTTGAAGAGACACGATATCAACCTTACCATTATGTTACGAGTACTTAACAAGGGGTAGTAGAAGGATAAGGAAAGGTGACAATCATATTGAAGTGAACCAGCCAAGAAATGGAAACAATGTCAAAGCCCAAAGGTATGAAGAGAGTATTAAAAAAATCAATTGAGTCAAGGAGCAGAATTTTCTATAGAGATAGTGGCTCTCATACATTCGGTAGCAGCACGACCTACAACTGCTACAAGCCACCCAGTTGTTATCATACTACTCCAATATGCTGCTCAAGGGGAATATGCAATGCATTATGTGGGGCAAAAGGCTAGTAGATGATAACTTCTGTCCAAAAAAAAATTGCCTGGTTTGTACGGGAATGTTTTTGGTAATGTAAGGCGGGTAAAAAGGACCCACTGGAAAAATATTAAAACAGAGTAAAACCCCCTTCAAGAGTATCCACTCCACAATGATTGTCACTAACTATCCTTCAAAAAAATGATTATTATAGTAACTCTTTTGGAAAGAGCTAGCTCTCTTACACCCTCCAAAATTACAACTCTTAACTCTTAACTCTTAACTCTTAACCCTTGACTTACAGTCTTACCCCATGCCACTAACTTTAGCAATATACCTCAAACTAGGGCGCAGGAAAAGTTTTTTGGCATTTTCTTCCTAGTTGGATAGTATATTTTAGCCGTTTTAACATTATGACGAATATGCTCGTCGCAAGGAAGACCAAGTGAACTTGCATTTTAGGCCCCATCTTATTTTCTTCATTGTTTTATTTCTCAGTTTTCATGTTTACAACTGATTGTAAAAAATACAGCATATAAAACAAGACTTCGTTAACATCTTCAAAATCCACTATTAATTTTCTCTGCACATATAAACAAATATAACAGGAAATAACTCACTATCTAGTCATTGTAGCCTCATTCCTAAGAGGGGACTCATTTTAACCTACATTGCTTAACTCCTCAAGTATTTTTTCCATTATTTTTGTTTAATAAGAGTATAAAATTTTGTAACATGATTTTCACATAACTATATTTGTTATCAAATGATCTTTTATAAAGTTCTAATTTCAACACACACAAAATTCCTACTCCATAATGTATAGGAATGATAAAACACAATCAACTACTAACTCGAAGACCGTGAGAAAGTAAATAGGAAGATCATAGTAGAATGGAGGGAATATATCATAGTAGTGCTTTGAACTTAGTCTATTTGGGTGCCCTTATGAGTTAGCTTTTTATTCTCTCTCATATTATAGGGGTTGTCTCTCCGTTTCCATGAAATAACTCATATACATATTCTGAGCCAAATGAATCAAATTAGCATATCATGCGTTCACCTACTTCAAATCTAAAAGGCTTATATGGGACCCAAATAGGACAAAACCTGAAAAAAGGACGTCTATAGTACATGGCCTTGGCAAAAGTCAGCCTAATACATTGGTCTTGACCCTCTTAAAACAGAAAGATATCTAATCTCAGCTACACATACTGGAGCAACTAACCCGCTTCGCTACATTTGACTAAGCATGTGATTGCTAAGTTCGGGTCTACTAATACTCCCTCTTTTTTTTGCCTATAACGGCTATAAGTAGAAATCAGACTAATTGGAGAGAATAATTGGAAAGAATGGAGAGACTGATTGTCAAGCCCTCAACTCAACTAAAGCTACGGCCAAATACAATTCCCTTTTAGGAATGACTTAAACAATAGATGAAAATTGGAGCATACAAAATCCAGATAGGTCATAAACTACACACATAGATTACATTTACCCAAAAAAATACAGTAAGATTTTTACCTTTCAGAAATCAGACACAGTAACACCATCCTTCGAGCAAGTCCAAATGGCAATATCCAACTGATACTCCTTAGTCCGTACTACATAAATCATAGTGGCCAAATTAGGAACTGGATTACAATTTACTCCGTATAACACAAGTGAAAACAAGTACTAGTATATATCAATATATCATTAAAGTGGCTTGACTTGTCGCCAATAACCAAAATATCCGAGTTCATTACATGACATTTTAATCCTGAGAAATCAATTATGTAATTATGTTATATACTTGTAAAAGAAAGCAAATCTAACATAAGTTGAAGATAGTTTGCTTTTGTAAAGTAAATGCACCTTCGAGTATAGCTTTCACTGTATGTGCTCAAGCATGACCAAATTACTAGTAAACACATAATAAGTTGGCGATATCAAGCAGAGAAAACAACAAAGACTGGGGGGACAGGGAAATGGACTTAGCACGGAATAGCACCACATGGATTCCAAACAAACGATACGAAGCTGAACAAAATTTTACAATACTTTTGTCCACTAAGGTACAAGATAATTGCTGGCAAAAGTACAAATTTGGCTAAACGCACATAATTCCCCCTTTCCCTTTTCTGCTTTTGCATGCTAAAAAGTTGACGTCGAATGAGACTAGATGCACACAATCTGAATTGATGAACAACTATATATAATATATCTTCGAGACTTATCATCAAATATCATCTCTAAGATGTAACAGAACGAGAGCTCATCAAACAGGCCACTATCAATCACACTCAATCATTCAAGATAAGCATCCAATTGAACTGGCAAATATGCAATCTGCTAGCCGAATGTCATACCACTCAAAGATTGTACATGCTTTACTATAGTGCACTGTAAAATATATTCCAATTAGGTCATATCATAATTCCCTAGAGTTACAAGACAAAGTATTCATTTTCTGGTCTTACTTTAAATGAAAGTCTGAAAGTCTCTCTTCTTTTCAATTGGTAAATAAATTAAAATCACACTAAAATGAGAAAAAAAAAAAAAAAAAAAAAGAGGTTCTATTCGACTGTCTCACTTTCAAGCTTGCCTGTTACAACCACAGCAGAATCTCTGTCAGGACCCAGGACTACTACCTGACAAAAATTATTGCATTGAGATGAAAAAAAAGGTATTAAGTCCACTGATTTTATCATCCACAAGTACTCAGCTTCTTGAAGAAACTTTGAATGAACGGATGAAATGAAAGTACACCATATTGTTTGTATCTAATATGTCAATGACCTATATAATCATTGAAGATTGACCCTCACAAAAAAAAAAGATTTCAATGAAGAAACTGTCGAAAGATTTCGTCACCCTTTGGGAATAATCAATAAATGGGTTGAGATAAGAATGTAACTCCTTTTTATATCGTGCACTAACTATCCCTCAAAGTCAACATCAAACAGCTCATGATTAACCTCACACTCAAAGATTTTCACCAGTACATCATACAAATCAACAGTTTAAAATAGCTGAATGCCGTCATGTTCAGCAATGAAGCTCATAGATGAATAGCTTGCCTAATAAAGTCAAACGGATACAGCAAAGAGCTTCAGGATGATGAAAATCCGACTAGTAACTGAGACCTATATTTCACAGATGCTATCAGCGTGAACTGTCAACAAATATCACGTTCATCCATTCATCTCTGTCAAGCTCCAAGACAAAAAGAACAAACTGTTCAACGATAATTATCTAAAGCCAGACTCCTAACCATCAGTAAGAAACCACAAAAACAACACAGCCATTAGAGCACATCGACAGCATCCACCACACAAAAAGGTCATCGTAACAGGCAACAGCATCAAAGTGTTATGCCATTATAACATGGCCTACTCATTATTCAGAATAACTTCAGGCTCCCATGCTTGTCATTTCTTCCCTGTGCTTAGTCTTAAGATCTACTACGTAAAACTTACGGATAATTTTCCTTGGGCATAATTTCCACATGTCTATGCCAAATTGCTTGTCTTCAAACCATAGACACTACTTCATCAATTGAAATGCACAACCAGCCTATGGCATCTTTAACCATAAGAGGCCCAAAATTAGATCATTATCCTGTATGGAGTAGTTATCATCAGATTTTCACTATTAGACTATTGTCTTATGGTCAGGGTACAGATTTTAGCACGGATCAGACTGATCACTATTTGAACAATTTATTTGCTGGTCGAACAATATAGTTGAATTGCACACATCCAGTTTAAAAGGCTCCAATTTAAAACTAGGCAACCAGTTGGAAGTTGAAACTATCATATCAAAATGGCAACAATATATAATTAGCCTAGGGAATGACAGATAAAACTGCTAGTATTGACGATTTCTAGTATAACAAAAAGCTGACTGTGGGGTACATATAGATTTTACTCAGCCAAGAGAAGTAAGCCCATATTCAGAATTTTGAGGAGTATGCTCTCTAAGAAAAAGAGCAAGCAATTACAAGTTGGTAAGAATATCACTAATAATATCTTGCAGCTCTGCCCTGAAGGAGCTGTAATTACAATGACATCAGACTTCCAAGAGAAGAGAACCGATTGTTTCATAACAAATGATGGATTCATGCCAAGAACACAGTTTTTTAGCCATCATACAGCTGACTTTAGAAGTGCAAAAGAAAGAGGACAGACTAATATAGTACTCCGTAGTATATAGAAAATAACGAAAGTAAATAAATTAAAAATAACAAATACACATAATTACCCCACTGGAACACTAAATACTCATTCACTTAGGCAAATATGGAGTTTCAGTGGAAATAAAGAGATCATTATTTCGACATTTATAAACTATATGATGGTTTGTCAGGTTTTTTTGGCCCTGCTCTATACATCTAGGAAGATAAGTTCAGTTGATTACAGTAAAATAAGTCAGGCAAAAAGAGCAAAACCTCAATGTTCTTCCATTCGTTTGGTGGATCGCAAAACTTGTAAGTAGAGGCCATTCAATAAGTCTTTCGCCGTCCACTTAGGCAAGAACACACCAACGCATCCAAGATCTGAGCTACACATAAATCATGAAGAGATGTTGATGAGTTTATGACACAGGAGAGAGCTTTGAAGGAAACATACAGGAAAAAAAAACTAGTTGAGCTCAAGCGACAACCTTGAGTGCTTCCTGGGTGAAGAAAGAATAAAATAAAATGGATACAATTGAAGATAAGCTGTCAACTGAACAAACAAAACAAAACAAACAAAACAAACAAACTTGATCCTGCAACAAGAAGCTACTCGTGACATGAAATAATAAGCCTAAGAATAGAGGAAACGGCCAATCTGAGGTCGCTGACCTAGTCAAATCTGAAAGGACTTAACCATCAAAAATTTAAGTGTATCATTTACTAGTGTGATCAGACTACAGAAATCTAAGCGAGAGATGAAACAGAGGACCACAATGGTCCTAATGTCCTATGGCGTCGCGGAGCTGAACTGATCTACTGAAGCTGACTGCTTGCATTGGATTCCCAGGCTAAACATCTAAACCCATTCACCCTAGCTTGCAGGGCTGACATCTCTGCACCATGTAATGTGCGCCATGTAATTTAGTTTCAGAGATGATTGAGGATAAAGGACGGTAGCACTACAAAGGAATGGATCATCTCAATGTCTTATGCTCAGTAAAATATCAAATCATCACCCTAAACTACCGTTTCATTTTGTTTCCACATATCCCTTTTCAAAACATAAACAAACACTGAATCTAAAGTAACCCTCGGGGAAAATAAGAACCACCAACTCGCCAACTCCAATCTTACATCGAACACAATCAACTACTTTAGCAACACATTCATGCGGAAAAAAATTCACGACAGTTACTACAAGCATTCTTCTTCAGATTAATCCAAGAATCCGTTCATTACAAGCTCACACTATTCCAAACTTTTAACGATTAATACTCTCTCTATTACAACAGGAAATTCTGAATTCGGACCACGCTCCTTATAATAAAAAGCATGTCATCACGCATCTTCATAAGCATTCCTATAAGTAAACTTACAACATCAACGTCACCGGACTAGGACTGCATTAGAGGAGTAGAGTGGTTGCTACCGACCTTCTCCGAACCTTCTCATTATAAGGTTTAATAAACAAGGTAAAGTAATCATTACTTCAATCGTGTATTAGAGGAGAACGATTTAGAACGATTTTCGATGAGAAACAAGAATTACCAGACCCGACACGAATTCCCTAAAACCTACTTCCTCCGATTCTTACGAATTGCAGCATTTACCTCACTCACAACCTTATTCCCACTGCAAAAGGCAAATGTAGTGAGAATCGTAAGAATTGGAGTGAGTAGCAAACAAACAAATTACCACAACAGCTCGAATTTGCGATTTGCGTGTCGAAAATACAAGAAATTGAACATACATTGACAAAACAAAATCATAATGTATCGCAATTCTGCAAGATCGAAATGATGAAGCAATGAAGCAAATATTATGAAACAAATGAAGCGAAATTTAAAGAAATTGAAGAATGGAGATAGAAATAGAAATACCTGGGAAATCGGAACAAATTCTGTGGTTGAGTGATGAACTGATGAAGGAATTAGGGTTTTAGGAAGGTGATTTGATCGATTGAGATTATTTTTTTAGGGTTTCGAATTTGGGAAATTGTGAAGAGTAATCCGCGAAAAACAAATCCCGCGTTTTCGCGGGCTCTCTCGATTGAGTAACAAGTTTATCATTTTTTCGAGTTTATTTATATACGCTCGACACAAGTTTATCACTTTCTGATACTCTCAGTTCTCTTTCGATGGACCTAAAAATCCGAGAGAACGCCTTATTTGACTTAAGAAATCAATTAGTCGATTTTGGACAAGTTTTGTTCATTGGTACCGGATCTCTGAAAACAGTGTATTATAGTACTCCCTCCGTTTCTATGATTTCTCCCACCTTAAAAGTGACACATTTCTTAAGAAAAACAATAAAATAAGTAAAAGTAGAGAGAGTAAAGTAACTGGGCCACCTAGATAAGAGAGAAGTGTGATAGAAAAAAGAAAGTGGAAGAAATCAAAGAAATGGTTGAAAAAAAGAAATGTGGAAGATATCAAAGAAACAGATGGAGTAGTATACTACTACTTGAGTTGTATAGAAATGTCCTACCGGGTAATGTCTCGTTTTCTTCCGATTTTCTTACACGCATCTGCGGACTCTTTAGGATATCTCCAGTTCAATTTTCAGCCTAAAATAACAAGTAAACGTTTATTTTGCACGACTTTCGGCTGTAGCCATTGAGTTTACCGCTTTCCGATACTCTTCGTTTTCTTCCCGTAGACCTAAAAAGACTAGAAGGACACGTTATCTGTCACAAGGAATAGATAGTCAGTTTTCAGGAAATTTTGTTTCAAGGTCTCGGGACTATCGAAAGAAGTGTCTATTATACACTACGATTGGAGCCATACAAAAGATCCTGTCGGCGAAGGTCTCGTTTTATTCCGATTTTCTTACCATGGATCCGCAAAACTGTTCAGGATGTCTTCTTTCAGCCTCAAAGAACAAATACACATCCATTTTGCACGAGTTTTCGGCTTTTACCCAGCAAGTTTTTCGCTATGCGATACTCTTAGTTATCCTCCATTGGATCAAAGAAATTTGGGAGGACGCGCTATCGGACACAATGAATAGACCAGTCGAATTTCAACAAGTTTTGTTTTGACGTCCCCGGATCTCCGAAAACAATGTATTACACGCTGTGATTTGAGTTGTCCGAGGGTCGTATCACGCGAAGAATATCTCATTTTCTTACCATTTTTTACCACGTTTCCATGGACAATACGATATATATGTCTCAATGTCTCATGTTCAAAATCAGTCTCAAATAAACGAAAGTAATAAGATTGTCCATAACATGTGTCATATTCTTTTCTAAACCCTAGCCTCCTCCTCCCAAAAAAACCGTAGCCTTCATCTTTCATCCGGAGCTTCCATCGATAATTAATCGATGATAAGCCACAAAAACTGATTAATTTTCACTTTCAGTTTGATAATCAATATGCTATTCAATAAAAGTCTCTCTCTTTATGGGGGTTTCGTCATTTATTTCAAGGTTTTTGTCATTTTGTTCAAGGCTTCGCTCCCTAAAAGTAATTTGTCAACGATCTTTGAGGCCAATAGAACTTAAGCTTTCTTAAGTTCTAAATCAAACGAAGGATCCCCTCAACAAAAGCTGCAAAAAGATAGCGATACGAGGTAATGCCGAATTGTCAGATCATGTCTTGAGATCCTTAGTTTATAAGAAAAATTACTTTCTTTGGTTTTTATTGGATTTGATTGCAATTATAGGTATACGTTGTAAGTGCCGTTTGGCGTTCTATTAATAAATTATTCTTCTCGCTAAAAAAAAAATCAGTCTCAAATAAACCGTAGACTTCCATTTATACCGGGGATGAGGGATTCGAACCTGACACCTACGCGTATTTGTTTTCATTTTATATGAATTGTGCTATGTACTCTCTGACTTTTATTAATGGCTCCCTTTCATTTGAGATATATTTTATTGAAACGAAACAATAAATAAAAATCGAAGGAAGCATGTATTTGTCAACTTTAATGGCCAACCATAGTGAAAATGCCTCTCTTCTTGGCAAGATTACTAAAATTAAAGCCATATTATATATTTGCCATTTTCATTTTTTCATTATTATTATTATTGTTATTATTACTGTATTATTATTATTATTATTATTATTATTATTATTATTATTATTATTATTATTATTATTATTATTATTATTATTATTATTATTATTATATTTATTATTATTATTATTATTATTATTATTATTATTATTATTATTATTATTATTATTATTATCATCATTTATTTATTTTGCCATTTATATTATTATTATTATTATAATTATTACTATCATTTTTTTATATTGTAGAAGTGTCAAGAATCTAATTTTTACCTCCCATTGTTTAAATTTGCTTACACAACAGATAACACCAAATCCCACTATTAAACCTTTTTTCTATAATTACTTATATTTACCTTAATTCCCAACTAATCAAACTATAAATAACAACAAAATTACCTTTTAATTAATTTCATGCATTAAATATTGATTTCTTCTCTGTTTATCCTCTGTCACAATTCTTGCCATTATTTATTCTCATCGTTTTTTCACAAATTACCTTCATTAATTACTCCTCTCGAAATTATTCCTGTTCATTTCAACCCGTGTCAATATTATAATCAACACATATTATAACTTTTTATAATCATATTCTTGATTCTAAAACTGAAAAAGGTCGTCGTTGGTCTGCCTTGACCTTTAGATTTGGGCGAGGCACACACATATATACACCGTATTTTTAACCTTATTTTTCTTTTCAAATTTCGATAGATAGTGAAACAACATGGAAGAAGAAGATCTAATAAAGTCGTCACCGCCTCAACAAATCTCAAAACCCCATCGACCCTTTTTATGCCTAACACGTTCAATCACGATTTTTACAGCACTTATTTTCGTAACAATGTTCATCTCTCTTACAATAGATGATTCCACAATTGCAAATTTCATGCAAATTTGGTCCTCCCCTCAAAATTTTATTCCTCTTGACCTAAAAACAAACCTCTCATTAGTACCTTTGTCCATTCAAATGAGTCCAAACCCTAAGATTTTAACAAAAACTCCAAAAATTATTCAAAATAATAATAATAATAATAATAATAATAATAATGTGACAATAATAAAACAAGAAAAGGGGCCGAAATGGGAAATCGACTGGGTTTCAGTCGAGCTGGAGCCTAACTATAGTTCGAATCTTTTATCAAGATGGTTAGAGCCAGGGCGTGAGCCATGCAAAAGTTCTCAAACGACTGAAATAAAGTTCATAAACATAAACGAAAAAAACCCAATAATCCTAACTACAGGAATTGCTCATCAAATACAGTTCCAAGCGTTGGACCGACAAGGGGACCCGCATTGTCAAGGGGGTGATTATTTCGAGATTGATATAGCCGGTGAGTCGTGGAAATCAAGACCGCCTTTGAGGGACCACGGTAATGGTACATACTCATTTACTCTTCAGGTGGACCCACATTTCGCTGGTAATTATACTCTGAGAATAATTCTCTTGTTCAATCATTTCAAGGGGTTATCATTCTCCCCAACCCGGTTCGCAATTGATAAACAACTACGAAATCTACCCGTTACGTTCAGTTGGACCGACGACTACACGTTACCCGTGTTAAAAACATGTCAAAAGTCCGATTTTAATAGAGGTATATGGGCCGGGAGATGGACTAGGCACGCTAAAAACGACACGTGTAACGTTGATGAAGACGGACGGTACAAATGTTTGGATCCAAATTACCCGTGTACGTCCCCGTGGTGTAACGGGTCACTAGGGTTACTAGAAAGTAACGGGTGGGTCTATTCGTCACATTGTTCATTCAAGTTATACCCACGGGCCGACGCGTGGAAATGTTTGACCCAAAGATGGATTTTCCTATGGGGCGACTCGAACCACATCGACACAATACGTAACGTTATGTTTTTCGTCCTAGACGTGCCTATACCCCCAATAACAAGACGGTTCGACCTAAACATAACAAACCCAAAAAACGACTCCCAATGGGTCCGAATCACAAACGTATTCAACGGTCATTGGGACGATAAATCCAATTACCTCGGACTCAACTCGTTATCAAACAAAGCGTACCGAACCCAACTAAAGGACTACTTCAACGGCCCCGTCGTGCCCGACACAGTCATTTTCAACTCGGGGTTGCACGACGGGGTCCACTGGCCTAATATTAGGCGTTTTGTTGGCGGCGCTCAGTACGCCGCCAACTTCTGGAAGGAAGTAGTAGAAGGGGTGCAACAAAGAGGGTTAAGTGTCCCGAATTTTATACTTCGATCAACGATTACAGCAGGAGGGTACGCGAGAACGCTGGCGTTTAACCCGAGTAAAATCGAGGCGTTCAACGGGGTTTTGATCGAGAAGATGAGGGAAACGGGTATAGTAACGGGTATGGTAGATAGTTTTGATATGACTTGGGCATGGCATTATGATAATAGGTGTAATGATGGGGTGCATTATGGGAGGTTTCCTGCTAAACTTAAGTGGAGAGATGGGATTGTTGGACATCAATATTTTGTTGATTTGATGCTTGGACATGTTTTGTTGAATGCTATTTGTCAAAGTTGATGATGATGAAGATGATCGAATTCTGAAACAATGATCGGTAGATTATATATACAACCAGATGTACATAGATCGATGAGGATGATCTAATTCTGAAACAATGAGTAATTTATATAACCAGTTGTACATAGATTGATGAGGATGATCTAATTCTGAAACAATGAGTCAATTATATAACCAGTTGTACATAGATCTATGAGAATGATCTAATTCTGAAACAACCAGTTGTACATACGAGTTTGTTGAATGCTATTTGTCAAAGTTGATGATGAAGATGATCGAATTCTGAAACAATGATCGGTAGATTATACAACCAGATGTACATAGATCGATGAGGATGATCTAATTCTGAAACAATGAGTAATTTATATAACCAGTTGTACATAGATTGATAATGAGGATGATCTAATTCTGAAACAATGAGTCAATTATATAACCAGTTGTACATAGATCTATGAGAATGATCTAATTCTCTGAAACAACCAATTGTACATACGAGTTTGTTGAATGCTATTTGTCAAAGTTGATGATGAGGATGATCGAATTTTGAAACAATGATCGGTAGATTATACAACCAGATGTACATAGATCGATGAGGATGATCTAATTCTGAAACAATGAGTAATTTATATAACCAGTTGTACATAGATTGATGAGGATGATCTAATTCTGAAACAATGAGTCAATTATATAACCAGTTGTACATAGATCTATGAGAATGATCTAATTCTGAAACAACCAGTTGTACATACGAGTTTGTTGAATGCTATTTGTCAAAGTTGATGATGAAGATGATCGAATTCTGAAACAATGATCGGTAGATTATACAACCAGATGTACATAGATCGATGAGGATGATCTAATTCTGAAACAATGAGTAATTTATATAACCAGTTGTACATAGATTGATGAGGATGATCTAATTCTGAAACAATGAGTCAATTATATAACCAGTTGTATATAGATCTATGAGAATGATCTAATTCTCTGAAACAACCAGTTGTACATACGAGTTTGTTGAATGTTATTTGTCAAAGTTGATGATGAGGATGATCCAAGTCCGAAACATGATTTAGCTCGACAACTTTTTACAGTAAAGAGCTCAGAAAGTTTGCAATAGAACTCGAAATTTTGTGATAATACTTAAAATTGTAAAATCAGTTGTGCATACATAGATCATTTGTAAAACCAGTTGTGCATACATAGATCATCCTCAGTGAGTAGATTATACAACCAGTTGTACATAGATCGATGAGGATGATCTAATTCTGAAACAATGGGTAAATTGTATATAGCTAGTTGTACATAAATCGATGAGGATGATCTAATTCTGAAACAATAATGAGTAGATTATACAGCCACTTGTACATAGATCGATGAGGATGATCTAATTCTGAAACAAAAATGAGTAAATTATGCAACCGGTTGTAAGTAGTACATGCATAGTTCTACGTACAACTGGCTGGTTTTGTGATGTTGAGTGTTAGCCCAGAGTTTTTTTTTTTGAATTTTGTTGTAATTTTTTTGAGTTTTAGTGTAGAGTTGATGAGGATGATCTAATTCTGAAATATTTATGTGATTTAGCTCAACAACTTTAAAGTAAAGCTCGTGAAATTTAGAACAAAACTCAAAAATTTTGTGATAATACTCAGGATCATAAAACCAGTTGTACATAGCTTTATGTATAATTGTTTTTGTGATTTTGAGTGTAATCACAATGTTTTTTTTTTGAATTTTGTTGTAAATTTTCTGAGTTTTAGTGTAAAGTTGTCGAGTTAATCACGTAAATGTTTTTGCTCAAAGACTTGCAACTAGGTTCAGAAACTTGTATAAGCCCACTTTGTGGTGGTTGTACATGCAAATGGTGGTATAATCCTATTTTCCGAATGGGATCGATAGTTGTTGGCGCCGAAGAATCCAAAAATTAATCGATAGTATACTTTTCCAAGGAGCTGAGTCTCGTAACACAAATAACAAAAGACAAACATTTTATACAGTTCTCTATTGTATGTAAAGGATCGACTAAAGGTCGATAGAGAATTAGAGACGGAGATGCATGTAGTCATGTAGAGTGTAATCGTTAATGTAACAATCCTTGGAGCTCTACGACTAGGTTGAATTTGTAAGAGAAATGCTATCGTTTTTGTAGTTGTAATTATATTTCTTTACTTCATACGAGTAGTTTTTAGTATTTTTTATTGTGTTTTGATGAATGATACTCGTACTTTGTATGGAGTATACGTCTTTTGCTCGTACCGGTTTCACCCAAGGCTCAGGGTCATGTCGTGCACTTGTTGTTGTCGAATTTGGCTCGGCCTGACCCGACTTGATTTGCTGCTCAAGGTAGGCCTTAAGTAACATAAAACCGATCATTTTTTTTTTGATGAACGAGGGAACCCGCAGCCGCTACCTTTTTGGTGCGCTCTGGGTAAACCCTCGGGTGTACGCATAGCCTGCAAACCACGCACACCAAGGTAAACCGCCCGTGGGCGACAGGCTCGAAGTCTAGAGGCATAGTCTCAAGCCATACAACTCCCACAAGTTCGCGCTTGCAGGGGCTTGAACCTGAGACCCTTGGGCCGATGACCACAAGTTTTAACAACTAGGCAACACCCTTATGGACAACCGATCAAATTTGCTAGCCAAATAAACTAATAAACGGTCCGATTTAACCAAATCAAATGATCCATTTACCGAGTCCACCATCTAAGAAATACTCCGTAGTTTTCTATTCATTACGAATTTATGATGGTCAACATAAATTATAACACAAATTATAAGACGGTCTTTTTTATATTAATTGAAGCATACTCTAATACCCCACATGAGAACGAGATGATATGAATTTGTATTGTGATGTACACGGCTAAGTAAACTAGAAAACGACCAACTAGTACTCCAAACCAGTACTCCCTCCGTTCAAGTCCAAGCTTCCATTTTGTTTTTTCACGTTTGCCAACGCGTATTTTGCATTGTTAATATCTTTCGTAATATATTAGTAAAAATTATGGAATTTGGATATTAATAATCTACTTTTAAAGACGAATCAAACAAGATCCCACATGGATATATTTTCTCTAATAGATTGTCGTGAATATCGAAAGTTATCCATGGTTGCAAATAGTGTCAAGACAAGAAAGGGGAAGGTTGGAATTGAACGGAGGGAGTATATATTAATCGGTTGGTCTTACTTGCGACAGATATATCCATTTTAACATTAAAACAAATCAAATATATCCAATTAGAAAAAAAAAATTGTCAAAATCTTTTCCTACGCGGTAGACACACGAGTTTGTCTTATCTTACTCCGTATATATTTGACCCGTCACAAACAAAAAAATCAGTTGGTCTTACTTCCTAATGTTAAAACAGATCAAATATACCCAACTGGGAAGAAAATGTCAAAAATATTTTCCTACACGGTAGACACACGAGTTTGTCATATTTTACTCCGGATATTTCAATCACAAACAAGAAAATCAGTTGATCTTCCTTGCGACAGATATATCTGTCAAAACATTAAAACAGATCAAATATAATAGGAAGAAAATGTCAAAAATATTTTCCGACATTCACACGGGTTTATCTTATCTTACTCACCTATATATATTTGACCCGTCAGAAGTTTAAAGACGAATATTTCCGTCACAAACAAGAAAATCAGTTGATCTTCCTTGCGACAGATATATCTGTCTTGACATCAAAACAGATCAAATATATCCAACTAGGAAGAAAATGTCAAATCTTTTCCAACACGTTAGAAACACGGATTTGTCTTATCTTACTCGATATATATTTGACCCGTTAAAAATTGAAAAACGGATATTTCAGTCACAAACAAGGATCGACAAAATTCCAATTTGTAAAAAGACATCATCCTACCAGCTTCCTCTTCCCTGCAACACAACATCACCATCACCATCACCATCACCATCAACACCAAACACCTCAATTAAATCACCCCAAATTTCCATACTTTTGTCTCTGAAGCTTCATCAATTTCATACAAAATCACTGAATTCATTCATCCAATTCTCTTCATCTATGGCGATGGAGTGTTCATGGATTTCTTCAATCAGAATTACCCTTCTTCTCCTCCTTATTGCCGCCATTACAACTGCTTGTTTCACCCTCCCTATGGAAAAGGTCCGTTTTTGCTACCTGGGTTTTCTTCCCCTTTGTTAATTTCATCAATTCATGAGTTTTTTTTTTTATGTGGGTTCATATTTTTTTTCTTCTAATTATTATGTTTTTGGTTGGTTTTTAAGTGTTAGAAATGAGACCGTCTCATACGAGTTTTTGTGTTTTGATCCGATGATGTTTATTAGTTTATGTAACTCATTTTTTGATGATTTGATTCTCCCTTTAAACTGATATGCTTTGTAATTGCTGCAAGTATTGTGAAAAATTGTGACTTTAATGGCCCTTTGATTAGGGTTTGTGTAAGTATAGCAGCTGTTATTTTAGTCGCATTACAATATATGAAGGGGATTGGAACCTGGGACTATCGTTCACGGTACTTAGTCTTGACCACTAGGCTAAAATATCTTCGTTTGTTTCGGTCTGTAATTGGTATTGTGAAAAAATTGTGACTTGAATTGCTGCAATATAATTGCTGCCCTTTTGATTAGGGTTTGTGTAAGTATTAGCAGCTGTTTCAGTCTGTATTTTTTTTGTTTGGTTCAACGAAGAGAGCACTTAGTCGTGTTACAGTTTAGGATCGGGATCCTAACTTGGGACCTATAGTCCACGGTTCCTGGTCTTGACCACTAGACTACGACGTGTTCGGTTGTTCAGTATTTGTTTGGTTCAGCGAGGAGAACACTTAGTCGCGTTACAATATAGGGAGGGGATCCTAATGTGGGACCTATCGTCCAGGGTACGGCTAGGATGTGTTCGGCTGTTTCAGTCTGTATTTTTTTTGTTTGGTTCAACGAAGAGAGCACTTTAGTTGCGTTACAGTATAGGATCGGGATCCTAACTTGGGACCTATCGTCTATGGTACTTGGTCTTAACCACTAGGCTAAGACATGTTTGGTTTTTTTCAATCGGTAATTGGGATAAATTTATCTTTGATTTACAATGAAATTGAATTAGAATGTGCTACGACTGCGCTGCTTCTAATGCGCTACTAGTTTTGAACTCCTGTTTAGAATGTTAGTTGACGTAATTGGTTTTTGATAAATCGTCTATTTCCTGTAGATGTTGAAGTACTTCCTTCTATGGGTGGATCAAAATCTTGGAGCTTGGGGGCCTCTTGTTCTGTAAGTTATCCGATATTTTGTAGTCTGTTCTCCTGATCCAATTTCGAATTCAAGTTGCTGGTTCGGATAATCAGATCTCACTGTGTCATATGAACGAATATACTTCAAAAGCATCCGTGCTTCCAGCCTTAACACTTACATGCTAACGACCCTTTATTTGATTCAGAATGTATCTCATTCCTTCATATATTCTAGGAAAGTTTTAATTGATTCTGATTGAATTGTATACGATTGATTTGAATCGTTGGGGCTTGATACTTGCATCTTAAGAGGCATGTCCTTAACGTTAACAGTTAAATATTGTTTGCTAAGCTATCTTTGTCAACAAACCGTCTTTTTTTTTTGTTCGTGATATGAGTATGGATGATTGGTACTTTATGCTTGCTCCATATTACTAATGATTTACTCTGGATTGACTGACTTCAGGGCTGTTGCGTACATTCCTCTAACTATTCTGGCAGTTCCGGCTTCAGTTCTTACTGTAAGTGAAAACATAAAGAGATAAGTTCTCGACTTAGATCAATGCTTGTCTTTGTTTCTTTAACCCCATTGATTATTTTACTGGCAGCTTGGTGGTGGTTATCTGTATGGGTTGCTGATGGGCTTTTTAGCTGACTCTTTAGGCGCAACATTGGGTGCAACAGCAGCTTTTCTTTTAGGCAGAACCGTGAGTTTCTTTCCCAATTGATGCATCCATTGTCGATAATTTATTTACTGTTTTTTAGGCGTAATTACCCTTGTACTTAGGCTCCTTAAAGATAATCTTAGATATTCTAGTGAAATTTTGAGTTGATTTACCTAAAGACGTACTGTACTTATGTTCGACGGTTCTCTCATCTATTAAATACCCGCGAAAAATTGACTCAGTGTGTTGCTGTATCAGATTGGAAGGTCGTATGTTCTCTCCAAAATTAAGGATTACCCGAAATTCAAAGCTGTTGCAATTGCCATTGAAAGATCTGGATTTAAGGTACATTTGTGGCTACTTTGCTTATTACTCTTATCTACGTCGCCTTTCATCATTCTCTCTGTTTTTCTCTTAAGTAGTACAGTATATACCCCGTATAATGTATGATTTTGATTCTGTTGAGTAAAGTTCACGTAAAATGCTCAAACTGGTTACATTCTGTGTGAGACTATAAACAAAGGGTCTGCAGTAATTTCTAGGCCTAGTTGTAAAGACTCGATTTTTATGACCATAAAGCCGCAAGTTAAAATCCCCTTCCCTTATATTTACTCCTTGTTTTAACACCGACGAAAAGGGGAATAGTGAAACAATATATTCAAGTTTCATAGCTATAAAGAAGCGCATTTCTGCTTATTGCTACCCGGCCCTCACGACTGTCACGAGCCTCATTTCTGTTATTTATTCTTCCTTCTTTCGTTTTCAAGAAGTGCTAAATCTGTTTTTTTTTTTTTTTCCGACAGATAGTTTTGCTTCTTCGGCTGGTTCCACTACTCCCATTCAATATGTTAAATTACCTTTTATCGGTAACTCCCGTACCACTTTGGGAATATGTCCTTGCTACCTGGATCGGAATGCTGGTAATCCTAAACTCAATATCTACCTATGCTGTTCACTTTCTTAATTACTCGTATTTTTATTCGTAATTCAGTTACATCCTATTTTAAGCTTTCCTTCTGTAAAATCAGGAAAACTGAGAAAAATACTGTTATCCTATTATTTTGTTGTCGCGACTCAGTTTGACTGTTATCCTAATATTTCCTTGAAACATTCTCCAATTGCGATTTTATCGTAACTCACCGTCTCTTTGGTTATGTGACAGCCTATAACTCTTTTGTTAGTATATGTTGGAACAACGCTCAAAGATCTGTCCGATATCACTCATGGATGGCAAGAGTTAACACCCTCCCGTTGGGTAAAACCCCTTCTTCTCCCCCGTGTTGCCTACTTTTGCTTCGTATCCTTCTGTATGTTTTGAGGACGACGACTTGATCGACGACCTCAGATTCTGATTCATCATGTTAGCCGACCCCAAATCTTTTGGGACTAAGGCTCTGATGTTGTTGTTGTTGTTGTCGACCCTTCTGTATGTTAAATTGTTAATGTCTGCCCTCGTGACTGCAGGTGTTCCTCGTCGTAAGTATTCTGGTCTCAGGTATGAACGACTCCACTCACACTTCATACTCCGTATCATTTTTTAAGACGAAGTTGACTGAACTGAACGAAATCGTGGTTTGTGTGACGTGGCAGTGGTTTTGATGGTGTGCGTAACTAGAGTGGCAAAGACGGCGCTAGAGAAGGCGCTGGCAGAAAACGAGGACGTAGATGACAACATGTGTTCCTCAGAACAATCAAACTCTGAAAATCATCATCTCGACGACCTGCAGCAACCTTTGATTATCAGGATGGATTCTTCGCGAGATAGTAAGTCTTGAAAGTCGACATTTGTAAGACAGACGACTTCTGTAAATACTCCCGTCTCCCCGGTCAGGGCGGTCACCATTGTATTTTGCACTCCTTATAGCATTGTATAGGCTGTGAGAGTGTGAGTGACATAATCTAACTAATTTTTAGTTAGAAGGCTAATTGTTCGGTACTGGTACTCCATTGTTGATGTTCTTCGAGTTGAAGCAGTTTAATGGCGTGTAGCGTTCTAGTCGGGTTAAAATCGCGTTTGGTCGTTCATTATAATGCCGAAACACTTGGGCCTAATTATGGGCTTGTTTTCATCGCTTAACGTGGGTTATCTTTTCTATATACGAGTAAAAAAAAGAGTATTTGATCCGTTATAACAAAATGACGGATACCTCTGAATAGACACGGCAAAACTGATACAACCCGAATAAGTCAACCCAAACCCGACATTCGAAGTTGACCTGTAACCTGAATTGATCCGGACCTATCCGAAACTGACCTGACTTTTATTATAGAAAACGAATTGATATCCGTAAAAAAAGTTGAAAATAACAAACCCGAAAATGACTTGAACCTGAAATGACCCGATCCGATCTGAAGTTGGCTTGATCCCAACCCGACCCGTTGACCCATTTTGCCTAAAGCTGGCAAAACCGGGCCGGACCCATCTTGGTGGCCCGATCCGGCACGAAAATAAGCACGACCCGGCCCGACTCGGTGATGACGTGGCGAAAAGCACGGGCACGGCACGACCGGTCCTAAGTCGGGCCGCGGAGCCAATTTGAAGAAAAGTCTGTGCCTAGGCACGGCCCGGCACGAAGCACTGTTGGGCCGGCACGACTCTATATCCCAAAAAAATGAGAAATCCTAAAAAATCGGTCGGGCACGACTTAGGCACGACCGGGCCCGGGCTAGGAACCGTGCCTCGACGCATGTTCTCAGAGTCAGGCACGGCCCGGCACGACATGGTGGGGCATGCCAGTCTCGACTGTGCCGGGCTGGACGGGCATGAAGCACGACTGGGCCGACACGAAGCACGGTCCGACACGTCCGGATTGCCAGCTCTAGTTTTACCGGGTCTACCGCTCCGAATAGCTGTTTTTTTTTTTTTTAAATATATTTTGGACATTAACATGAGGTCCAATTAATGGCACAAAGTTTGATGAATGCAATTGCACATACATACAACAGTAACACACATACTCTGAAGTTTGATGTAGTACTATAGTACTCATGCAGGCTGAGATGCACCACGTTTTGCTGTTGTTAGCCTTTAATTTTCTGCTTTAGGTGGCAGTAGTCACAGTAACAGTAACAGTAACAGTAGCAGTAGCACCACACCCCCCATGCAATAAAACCCCCCATCACATTTGCTCGAGTATATTTGCTATACAAGTTACCAACAAAAACTTCAATAATATTCATCATACCTAAATTCTCCTAGATAGATACTCGTAGATCAATGACAGGTCAAATAATTAGGATATGATAAATTTTATGTGTCTATACTTGCTCTGCAACATGTCGAACGTTATTCACATTTGATTTTAAGGTCAAAGTTTGCAAAATTTGATTTTGAACAATTAGCAATACAAAATACGAGTATTTAGTTATGGAACAAAAAATATTAAGATTTCCTTAAAAAAAAAAAAAGATAAAAAGTTTGAGAAGACGATTTTTTTACCTACTCTTCGTGTCAGTAGATAGGTCACATTTGCTGGTTGTTTATTAAAAAGTACAAAAGTAGAGGATAATAGTGTGAACTATTGCCTGAAGCACCCAAAAGACGAGGAAAGTGTGAACTATTAACTGGAACGGAGAATTATGTTTACATGGTCAAAGTGTTACTCCCTCCGATTCATTGGATTCGCAACGTATTCCATTTTTGGCAAATTCATCAGCTTTGCAACATTTTCATTTTGGGTCATATTTTTCTTATGAAATGACTAACCTATCATTAACTTTTCATTACTATATTCCAAAATATTCAATCTAATATTATTATATTACTTAATCTACATGACATCACTATTGTGGTCCATCAATTCACTTTCCTTATTTTTTTTTTTATGAATAGTAAATGTTGCGATTCCAATGAATCGGAGGGAGTATCTAGTAACGATAAAAAAAAGTCAAACGGGAAAAACATGTAATTACAGAGAAAATAACAACTTTATTGGTCTTGTTTATAATAGTTGAATTATATTTGACTGATTTTATTGTTAAAATAAATATATCCGTCAAAAGAAAACCTGATTTGTGATGTTGGATTGTTGGAATTGTCCAATGTGGTAAAGTTTGTAGGAATTTTTGGGTCAAATAAAGTTTATTTTTTTGGGTGAGAATGAAGAATGTTAAGGTATCTTATCTCATGTAGCTAATGATGTGTTCTTCTTCATCTTTCAAACACGACTTTCTTGAACATTGTGAATTACGAGTACTACTTTGCGGATTTGTTACTCCTTTCTCACATAATAATTCCTTATGTGGGTTCCTATTAGGGATGTCAATGGATCTCGGATCCTACCCTGATCCTGGGATACAATACCTTGAAGGGTAGGATATGGATCGCAGTATTTTTGGATCCTGGGGATAAGGATCGGACCCTGATCCTTTTAAAAATTAAAGATCTTGTAGACGGGATGAGGATCTTGTAGACGGGATCCTTATCCGACCCTTATCCTACCCTTTTATTTGTTTGGCTGATATGTTTCTTTTATATCTTCTTATTTCATGATGTCGATGACAAAGTTGATGATGATGAAATGGAACATGAATCATCAAATTGATGAATAATGAAGAAATAGTAGTTGTGGACTTGTGATTCTTGTGGTCTTCTGGAATTAGTTTCTTCTGAGTAACGTATTTTGGATAATTGATCTTTGTGGTTGTTTGGACTAGTTTAGTAGCGTTATCGAAACTCTAAACTCCATTTAGCTTTGTTTGAACATCGTATAATTATTGGTTGCTTAAACCCTTAAATGGTCTAAATTTAAATGATTAACTAAGGTGAAAATATAATATAAAACAATAAATAAGCTTAAAAATGGAAAGATCCTGATCCTATCCTGATCCGATCTTGATCCTTAGGATCCGGATAAGGATCCTATAATTTTGGACCCTTAGGATAAGGATCGGATCCGGATCCAAGGGGAGAAATAAGGATAAGGATCTGGATCCTATAGGATCCGGTCCAGATCCTACCCTTTGACATCCCTAGTTTCTATCTTTTATCAAAAACTCGATACTCTTTAAAATGTAAATGTAATATTATTTGGAAAATTATTTACAGGGGCAAAGTCGTCATTTACGTAATTAATGTCGACGGTATGAAGTAAAAAGAGCGCCGAGGGTAAAGAGTAGTCCTCATAATATGATGAAATAAGGTGATTTTACGCGGATTAACTGAAATTTTGGCCCATGGACAAACGGGTTTGGGATGGGTTCGCGGGCTGGTCGTGTCATTTGTATATCTTTGAAAATGTTGGTTCCAACAAACCCGCTAAAATGGCGTCCAAGCAATAAGTTTGGTCTCGTAAATAGGGGCCAAAATGGTATGATCTTATAGGCGGGTTCATGTATGACATGGGTCAGACTAATTAAGTGAAATTTTGACCCAAGGACAAACGGGTTTGAGACGGGTTCGTGGATTGGACCTTTGTATGTTTTTCAAAATGTTGGTTCCAACAAACCCGCTAAAATGACTTCGTCCAAGCAATAAGTTTGGTCTCATAAGGACCGAAATGGTATGATCTTATACAGTACAGAGCCTCCATAATTTCCGAGACGGTCCAAATAAAAAAGGGAATTACGAGTATGAGTGAATGACCGATGTGATATGACCACACCGGAGTTAGTTAGTTAGCTATGTATCGATATGAATCGAAGAATAGTGAAATTCATAGTGTGATAATGCACCAAACAAAACATAGAATTCGTTATTTTATTATAACGGGTCAAATACTCTCAATTTATGTAGAAAATACAACTCATGTACAGAATTGCAGATGTGCTCACGTGCTTTTTTAATATTTTACTTTGTACTCCATCATTTACATGTAAAACGAGCTGTATTTGACATGTTATAAGTTTATGACAGATAATTTCGTAAACTTACGTGCTTTTTTAATATTTTACTCTGTACTCCCTCCGATTCTTTAGATTCGCAACATATTCCATATTTGGCAAATTCATTAGGTTTGCAACATTTCTATAATAGGTAGGTTTTTGTTTGTGTAAACTTTTTACTTTATTGGTGAGACCCACCACCTGTCCACCTCCACTCACAACCTTATTATTTGTGCAAATAGTAAACGTTGCGAATCTAAAGAATCGGAGGGAGTATCATTTATATGTAAAACGAGCCGTATTCGATCTGTTACAAGTTTGCGACAGATAATTCCGTCAGAACAGTTTGTGCATAGACAACAAGGGTGGTAGAGAAGAAGTGTGTTTAATTACCATCCACTTTGGGAGGAGGAGGAGGCCATTTATTGGGGCATTATATTTGCCAAAAACTCATAAATGCGTAAAATTAATTTTAGTGTTATGTACAGTACTTAGTACGGTGTCGTTTCGATCATTATTGTTGTCAATTTGCCCAATGCCACCACCTTCACCCATTCATTATCCCACTCCATCTTATTAGATTTTTATGTCGATTTCTTATTTATCAGACCGTTTCACGTTAATTACTCTGTGTAAGATTTCACATTGAGAATCGATTTCACTTCTATTATTCGCCTGTCAAAAAAACGGGTCGAGTTGGGTTGAGTTTGGATATGTCTACAGTCTACTACTCCGTATCAATTAGGTTTTTTACCAATTTGTCGGTTGAGTGTCACCTTTTTTTTTTTTACCAATTTGACACCGATTACATTTTTTTTTACCCAGATCATCACTTGTGTGCCACTTTTTTTTTTAATTGGAGAATTATACAACCAGTTGTACATAGCTCTATGTACAACTGATATTGTTAATGTTACTTGAACCGATTTCCAATCATTTGTTACTCCATTTTGTTAATGTTTCGCCTTTCAAAATGACTGTAGTTAATACTCCATAGTCCGTACATAGTAAAGTACTTCCTCCATTTTCTTTTTATCTTCTCATTTACTTTTGCACACTTTTTTTGTAATGAATATAAAATAATAAATTTAAAAAATAGTGAGGGTAGAATGGTAAGTGTGGGTAAATAGAAAATAATAAAGATGGAAAGTGTTGCAAATAGTAAGGGTAGTATGGTAAAAATTATGACCAAAAAGGAAAGAAATGAAATGGGAAGATAAAAAAAAAAAGTGGACCGAAAAAAAAATTGGAAAGATAAAAAGAAAATGGAGGAAGTATATGAATTCTAAAATCATACCCCTCTGATACGTTTCATTTGATTGTTGCATTTGTTTTTTCGCATTTCTCAATGCACGTTTTCTTTTGTCTACATCTTTAATTACGTATTTTTAAAAAATTATAAAAAAAAATTGATATTTATAACGTACTCGATTAGACAATTTAAACTAGATCACACGTACTATATTTTATCTTATACTGTATATTAGAAGTTACATTAACGATTTCAATTTTCACTCTCTTATAAATAGTGTCCAAAAAAACAAATACTTGTACAAACAATTCACAAATTATAGTATACAACCGTTGTACTGTACGACGGACCTAATTATGGTAAAAAGTTACCACTTTATGTTATTTATTGACCATTTTAAGTTAAACAATGACCACGTTTTAATATGAAAAAAGTGGTAACTATTTATCTGAAAGTGGTAACTAACTAACCTAAAATGATCACTTTTTATGATAAGTTGCAAACTTTTACTACTGTCGCATGCTACAACGGTTGTACACAAATTATACTATACAACCGTTGTACCGTACGACGGACTGAATTTATGGTAAAAAGTTACCACTTTAGGTTATTTAGTAACCACTTTAGGTTAAATAGTGACCATTTTTTTATACGAAAAAGTTGTTACTATCTATCTGAAAGTGGTAACTAGCTACCCTAAAATGGTCACTTTTTATTATAAATTACAAATTTTATTATTGTCGCACGGTACAACGGTTGTACATTATAATTACTTAAATGGAATGGAGGAAATACGATTCAGTTCATTCAATTTACTTTCAATATGAACTGAATTAACTCGATCTGATCTGATCTGATCTAATCCGATTGATCCGTTTCACATCTATCAATTTATGTCAAACTAAACAATACGGGTTACCATTTTGTACGACCATGTGGGAAGATCATGATGATTTGTACAAAGTGTTCAGTAAATTTCCCAAATCAAATTCCCAGATTTTGCGGTTCTTGGAATTTGGACCCGACCCGGATAATAATTCTAACAAACCACCGAGTATTATTATTAACCCAAAGGTAATAAACGTCAAATATTAACTAAAGGGTAATAGTAATAGTAAATACTCCCTCCGTTCCATTTGATTCTTTACGTTTGCTTTTTCACACTTGTCAATGCACGTTTTCTTTTGTCCATATCGTTAGTTACATATTTTTAAATATTATAAAATTTTGATATTTATAACGCACTCGATTAGACAATTTAAACAAGATCTCACATGACTATATTTTATCTTATATATTAGAAGTTATATCGATAATTATCCTTACTCATGAATAGTGTCCAAAAAGCAAACGTAAAGAAACTATTGGAACGGAGGAAGTAGTAAATAGTAAAAGTAATACTCAATACTTGTACTTTGTTGATACATTAAATCAAGGAAGACTAAAACAAGCTTTTGTTCCCCCCACTTTTTCCACTCTCAAATCCTTATTCAAAAAAGTCCGACCTGTCTCGACTTTATAACAGATCAAATATTCAAATACGATAAAAATTAGGTGTAAATAACGTATTTAGTGAGTAGGACCGTCAAGAAACTCGTTTTAGAATTTTAATTTTAAATGATGTTAATTTATGACTTGGAATTTATTTTGGTTGCTGCTTCGAATGATAATAGTGGAAAACGATTTACGTTAATTAATCTGTTTCGACTAAGACCCTATTCTTTTTAACTTCTTTTCAGCCCTAAAAGACTCATTTTGTCTCAATATTTCAGTCCAATTCAATTCAGTTTAGCTTAGTTTATTTCAATCCAAAAGAACGTGACTTTCCCGTTATTGGACCTAAGATATTTTCATTGGATTTTTCTAGGTTTTTTTGCACTTTATGCACTCTGGTTTTGAGTTTTTTTTTTTTTTTTTTTTTCGAAGAGTGTATTGATTCGCATTACAACAAGGGGAGGGATCGATCGGACTAGTAGGGTAGCTAACAAAACGTTGATAAATCTGTTTAATTTTGCGTTCTTAGTTTTTCATTTTTATCGTTTCAGTCGTAACAAGCTGACGGATATATACGTCATAAAAGATACTCTCTTCGATTCTTTAGATTCGCAACCTATTCCATATTTGACAAATTCATTAGGTTTGCAACCTTTCTATAATAGGTAAATTTTTGTTTGTGTTAGCTTTTTACTCTATTGGTGAGACCCACCATCTCCACTCACAACCTTATTATTTGTGCAAATAATAAACGTTGCGAATCCAAAGAATCGGATGAAGTACCGAATAATGAATTTTTTTTACTTTTTTTTACTTTATATCTACTAGAAATCATGATAATTAATTAGTCATACTCAAGTGGTATTTGAGTCATATCATGGCATCTATCTATCACATAAAGTGAAGGGAGATTGATATTGATATGATATGATGTATTTTGAATAGAGTTTCAGAATGTCTGATCACTTGTTGATCAACCACTCTCCCTATGACACACTACGTAAATATCCGTCATTTTATTATAACAGATCAAATATTTCATATTCATGTAAAAAAAACAATTCATACGGAGTATGTTTTTCTACTTTCCGTTCAAATCCAAAAGATACGTTTATTTTTTCACACTTGCCGAAACACGTTTTATACTGTCAATATCTTTCGTTTTACATTAACAAAAATTATACTTCCTCTATTTTCTTTTTATCTTCCCATTTACTTTTGCACACTTTTTTTTTTTGTAATGAATATAAAATAATAAATTTAAAAAATAATGAGGGTAGAATGGTAAGTGTGGGTAAATAGGAAATAATAAAGATGGAAAGTATTGTAAATAGTAAGGGTAGTATGATAAAAATTATGGACCAAAAAGGAAAGAAATGAGATGGGAAGATAAAAAAAAGTGGACCGAAAAAAAAATTGGAAAGATAAAAAGAAAATGGAGGAAGTACTGTATAAATTTGATATGAGTTTTTTTGTCGAAAGTCACATAACATTTACGCTTTCTGTAGAAAATGCACGTCAAGTTTTTTTTTTTTTTTTTTGTCCAAAAGCACCTAAAATTCTCAATTTTTTGTTTAAACGCACCCAATACCAATTTCCGTCAAAAAATGTACAAATACACGTTAGAATTGACGGATCATAAAGACGAATCAAACAAGATCTCACGTAATTCTTTCTTCTTTTTTTTTTTTTTTTTTTTTTCTCTTATAAATTGTCGAGAATATTAACAATTCTCTTGAGTTCTGAATATTGTCTAAAAGAGAAGGGTACCCTTTGAATTTGAACAAAGTGAATACAGTACAGTAATATTTTGTCTTCTTTTATGAAAACGGATTATATTTGACCCATTATAAATTTGTAACGGATAATTTCGTCAGAAAGAAGAATTTGTGATTGTTGATAAGTATGTGTCCACTTTAATTTCCTTTTAAGTTTTAACTTGCATTCTACTCCTTCAAATGTTGAGTTTTTTTTTTTTTTTTTTTTTTTTTTTTTTTTTTAACAAATAAAATCCTCTGGCAAATGAAGCTTCTTCTGCTACTTGATTGTGATACTCAATTGTAATTATTTATTTTTAATAATAATAATTCTGAATTTATTTTACGTCAAGTTACGATCTACCTTTTTTATCATCTCTCACATTCTCAAAGTCTCACTTTTAGGATTTCTACTTTTACTACTCCCTCCGTTCAATTCCAACCTTCCCCTTCCTTGTCTTGACACTATTTGCAATCACGGATAACTTTTAATATTCACGACAATCTATTGGAGAAAATATATGCATGTGGGATCTTGTTTGATTCGTAGATTATTAAAACAATGCAAAATACGCGTTGTCAAAAGTGAAAAAGCAAAAGGGAAGCTTGGACTTGAACGGAGGGAGTACTACAACTCACCATTTTAACTCCCTCTTACTTGAAAATAATACAAGTAACTTGGTCAACTTGCCACTCTTAATTGCCTTCTTAAATTTTTGTCGAATTATTGTTTGTGACGGCATTATCTTATGTCGTCAATTTGGACTAGGAGTGTGCAAAATTCGGTCCGGTCTTCGGTCCATCAATTTGGAAGATTCCGGGTTCCGGCCTGGTCCGATCCTAACCTAGTTTTTTCCGGTTTGGACCGGAAAGACCAGAATTATACTCCCTCCGAGTTTCTAACATTGCCCAATTTTTCTTTTTGGGCTGAGTTTGATCTTTTACCCATTTTCCACTTTAGGTCATAAATGTGTGGTTCACATTCCACCACCCATTTCTCCCTTTTCCTCCTTTTTTTTACCACTCATTTTCTCTTCCTTATTTTTCACCCCAAAAGTAAATGGAGCAATGTTAGAAATTCGGATGGAGTATTTTTTTGATAAAATTTTTGGTCCAAACGGTCCTAACCAGTCCAAAAAACCGGAATTTTGGACCGATTTTTTTTAAAAAAAATTACAAATTCCGGTCCAACCGGTCCGGTGCGCAGTCCTAATTATAGGACAGAACAAAATGTACGGAGTATAAAACCGTAAAAAAAAGCCTAGTTTACCCACATGAATGGAAGACTCCGTATATCATTACGAAGGATTATTATTCAACCCGTTTTGAGATTAAACGAATACGTTCATGTTAAAAGATCAACGAGACAAAAAAAAGAAGTAAGATATTGAAATAGTTAGCATATCTTTGGAAAAGGTGCATGGGAGACAATGCACAAGGAAAACAGTACGATACTTGGTTGTTTGTTATCGTGAAACACAACAACTTGTATGAGACCGTTTCACGATAATTTATTTTGAGATGGCTCGTAAGAAGTGGTTACTCCTATGTGTCCATGTGAGAGGTCTCACGATAAAATTATCGTGAGACGGTCTCACATGAGAATTACTGAGAAAAGCCAAAAAAACGTAACCCCATAATAGTTCTATAGTAGCCCACAAACAACGTACAATATGTTTTCTTCTATAGTCAGGCCAAATTCTTCGTCGCAATAAAACCAAAACATATTTATTGAATGATACTCCCTCCGTCACTATTTTTCGCCCCACTTTCCTTATTTGGAAGGTTTTTATTTTTTGCCCCACTTCTCCACTTTCCTTTTATATCTTACACTTTTACCATATTATCCTTCTTTCTATCCTTTATTTACAAGAAATGTCATTGGATTTTACACTTTAAGGCCCACCATTCATTTCTTTACCATTTTATATTCATTTTTCACTACCCCACCATCATTTCTTTACCATTTTATATTTCTTCCTTATTTTACCTGCAAAAGTGAACGGGGCAATAAATAATGACCGGAGGGAGTATATGTATAAAATCCATGATGAACAAAAGACGATGTAGTCCCTCTGTCTCGATCAAAAAAAATGAATAGACTAATTGGTGGATGACAACTGACAAGTGTACTAAATTTCGTGTGAATGATCAAGTAATTGATCGTCAATCGTCTTCCTTAAATGGAAATGACAACAATTGATCGAGATATCCGAAATGAAATAAAACAACAAATGACTGAGACGGAGAGAACATATATATATATATATATATATTCAAATGACACCGTCTCACGTTAATATCAATATAGTACTCCCTCCGATTTTAATTTATTTTTCCTTTGACTTTTGGGTGAAAAATAAGGGGGTAGGGATGTGTGACTCAAAAGAAAAAAGGATGAGAGAGAAATGTAAGGGTAATTCTAGATCACATGTTGATAACCCAAAATAGAAATAAGGAAGAAATGATGTTTCCGCCAATAAGAAAACATGGAAGATAAATAAAAATCGGAGGGAGTATAAGACTTCATGTCATGTATACTTTGATAGAGTACTTTCTTCATTCGCTTTTTTTTTTTGTTTACGAAGTATTTCATTAAAATATTTCTCACAAATATTCACGAAATTGGAAAAAAATAATAATGTACTCTCTTCGTTCAAGTCCAACCTTCACTTTTCTCTTTTCGACACTATTTACAATCAAGGAAAATTTGGATAATTAAATACTCCGTACTAATTTGTTCCTAAATATTGTACTTTTAATATTATTTCAATATTTTCTTAATGTTTGTGCAAAATAAAAACATACCCTTTGAATATAAACAAACGAAGTACAATATTTAACTCGTTACAACAATACGACAGATAATCGCAGATGAATTATTGTTTGTTTTATAATAATGGAGGCAGAACCTCGAAACTATATAAAATAACATGTGACATTGTAGAAGAGAAGGGCCCTTTATTTTTGTGACACCCAATTTATTTATTTATTTATTTATTTATTTATTAATTTATTAATTTATTAATTTATTAATTTATTAATTTATTAATTTATTAATTTATTAATTTATTAATTTAGTACAAGGACAAATGACACAATACTCCATGAAATTGATCACGGGTTACCCCTTTTAAGAACGACATTCATCATTTGGTTTAAGAGTGTAAGGACTTTCATTTTTGTGACAAAATATTATTCTTCCCTTTTGACTTTTTTCCCATTTTTTAATCTACTTACAAGTTACAACGTAACTTAACGTAAATTCTTGTTTGCGACGGTCATATCTGTCATATAAACTTGTAACAGGTCAAACAGAATAGTGTAGGATGTTCATTTTTGTGAGAACAAATTATTCTTCGGTTTTTTTAATGAGTAGGTATCCTGAGAGACGGTCTCTCGTTTACTTTACTGAGAGACTAAGTACAAATGGAAGTAACAGTGGTACCAAACTTAATAGAAGTAGGTACGATTAACATAAAAGAGTATACAAATATAAAGAGGGTACGCTTGTTATAAAAACATGTACAAAATAAAGTTGTCATATAAGGGTACGAATATGACATAGAGTGGTACTGAAGAGTGGTCTCTCAATAAGTTACTGAGAGACTGTCTCTCCCAAGAATTTGTGTTTTTTAATCTACCTATCGGATACTCCATCCGTTCAAATTTAAAGGGTACGCTTTACTTTTGGATAATATTCACAATTTAAGAGAATCGTTGATATTTTCGACAATTTATAAGATAAATTACTTCCTCCATTTTTTTATATCTTTTCATGTATGGACATTTGGCTCATTTTTTTTATTGAATATAAAATGATAAATTTAAGAAATATCGAGGGTAAAATGGTAAGTGTGTAAATAGGAAAAAATAAAAGTGTGAAGTGTTGTAAATAGTAACGGTAGTATGGTAAAAATTATAGACCAAAATGGAAAAAAAATAAAATGGGAAGATTAAAAAAAAGTGGATCAAAAAGGAAAATGAGAAGATATAAAAAAAAATGAAGGAAGAATAAACATATATTCATGTGAAGGATTTGGTTTGATTCGTCGTAGATTAAGAATATCAATTTTTTTTATAATTTTTGTTAATGTAAAACGAAAGATATTGATATTGTAAAACGTGTTTCGGCAAGTGTGAAAAAAAGCAAACGTACCATTTGATTTTGAACTTTGAACGATATATAATATCTCATCAAAAAGTATAATATTTGCGAACAGTAATAAATATTTGGACTACGACACAACGTCTTCAAGTAAGTATATGATTCATTTTATGGAGTACGAGTACTTTCTTTTGTCTCTTTTTATTGAGTGAAAAACAAAATGACGATCGGTCACCCTCGAAATATAAGAGACGTATGCATAGACACAGCATGTAAAATTGATCCGTAAGGGTGAAACCTAGTGATTAAAATTTGTGGTCAACATGGTCTCAGGTTCAAACTTCTGCAAGAGTGATCTTGTGGGAGTTATATGGCTTGAGGCTATGTCTTCTAAATTTTGAGTTTGCCGCCTTAAGGGTGACTTTTGCGACTACAAGTTTCTCCGTCATAAAAAAAAACATGTCGATGTACAACTAGTTTTATGATTTTGAACTTAATCACAAAGTTTTCGATATTTGTTGTAAACTTTTTGAGTTTTGGTGTAAAGTTGTCGAGCTAAATCGCATAAATGTTTAAGCTCAAAAAAACTTAAAATTCAGCTAAGAAACTTTTATAAACTCAGTAAATATATATATACAAAAGCTCAACAACTTTGGTCTTGTTGTACAATGTTACCGTACAACCAGTTGTATAATACGGAGTACAATTTTTCCCTTAACTCCTTCGTCTCAAGTCATTTTTTATTTTTTTGATTAAAATCATTTTCACGAATAATTTAAAATATGTGACGAATGAGTTAAGTCTAAGAGTAATGATCTAAACATCATCAAACCAAGTATATACTTCCTCCGTTCCAATCAACTTCATACATTTGCTTTATATATGTACATCAATGCACGTTTTCTTTTGTCTATATCTTTAATTACATATTTCTAAAAAAAATGATAATTAGGCAATTTAAATAAGATCAAATATGACTATATTTAATCGTATATGCTAGAAGTTAAATTGACGATTTCAATCACCTATAAATAATGTCCGAAAAATAAATGTAAAAAATCACATGAAACGGACGAAATACTCTTTCCGTTCCAATCAATTCCATACACTTTGACATTGTGCACTATTCATAGGTGAAAAAAATTATCGATATAACTTTTAATATATACGATAAAATATAGTCATGTGAGATTTTGTTTAAATTGTCTAATCGAGTGCATCATGAATATCAATTTTTTATAATTTTTTGGAAGTATGTAACTAAAAATATAGACAAAAGAAAACGTGCATTGATGTACGTGATAAAGCAAATGTATGGAATTGATTGAACGTAGTATGTAAAATGCATGCATGAATGCATGTACTCCCTCCCATTTATTGAAATCCTATCATTTGATTAAAATATACTCCGTACCTCACATATATTCAATTTATGGTAGGTTTCCAGTGAATGAGAGGTAGTAATAGCTCGTGAATTGCGCGAAAAATAACCGTTATTTTCTTCTTCTTCTTCTTCTTTTTCTACTGTATTTCCGGTACATGGTTTAACTTTTGTGGTATCTGTATTTCAATATCACGGTTTTTCATTCATTCATTCTCTGTATTTATTTCATCATAAAATAAAAAGCGGATTGATTGTCTTCTCCAACACACCCCTTAAAATTAGCATATTATTACGCATATATAGTTCGACTTCCTTTAATTTTCAAAAGCGAAGCTATACACGTGTCAATCATGCCGTAACTCAAGAAAAAAACGAGTCATCATAATAATTTATTTTGTAAGAAAATAACTCAAATTAGAAATATAGGTACCGAAGATGTCTTAGCCTAGTGATTAAGTCTAGGTGCTCTGGGACAGTAGGTTTCAGGTTCGAATCCCCTATATTGTAATGCAACTAAGTGCGCTCTTCGATGAACAAAAAAAAATTAGAAATATAGGTAAGATTGATGCATTCGTTAATTTGTTCGAACCTGACCAGTGAGGATGTTGAGTAGTCAGGCTGGTCTGAACTCAATGAACCCGACCTGTGACTATAATATACACTATAATTTTATTTTAATATTAAATGTTGTTATTGGGCTAGCTAGCTCTGGTTCGGGCTGGTTCAGTCGGTCCCAAAGGTTTGACCATCCCTAAATAGTCCTAACAAAATTTTAACCTATCTTTTTTTTTACCCTGGGTAATTTCTAAATAGTTTCTCTTATCATATGATATACTACTCCTCCCGTTCCTTTTGATTGTTTGCATTTACTTTTTTTTTTTACACTTGCCAATGCTTTCTTTTGTCTATACCTTTAGTTACGTATTTCTAAAAATTATAATAATTTGATATTTATAACGTACTCGATTAGACAATTTAAACAAGATCTCACCTGATTATGTTTTATCTTATATATTAGAAGTTACATCGTTGATTTCACTCACTTGTAAATAGTGTCCAAAAAACAAATGCAAACAATCAAATGAAACGGAGAGAGTACTCTATTTGTCTTGTTTATTTAGTAAAATTAATATTTTCCGTTTTACCCCTCAATCTCGATCATTTTTTTTACATATTATATTCATTGTGAGTATTATTTCAATCAAAATCAAAAAAATGAACGAAACAGACAGAGTACGATAAGTCGATAACTATAGGTAAGTGACTATAGGTGAGTTACTTGTACCCAGAAACACATGATGGTTTCAGTCAGCAATTGCCAATAATAACACAAGAGTTGTATAGAAATTCAGTGTGTAAAGTAAGTAAGTAAATTAATGAATTTACAGTATTTTTTATGGTATTATTGCTATTCAATTAAGGTAAAAAATTTATTGACCCCAAAATTAAATATCCCTCCCATTTATAGCCACAAAATTCTGACACCAATAGGGGTTAGACTATTATTTCGAGTCAAAAATTCTTATTTGTGACGAAAATATCCGTCACAAATTTTTAACGGGTCAAATATTATTCATTTTGGTGGATTAAGACATACAGTACATTTTGGCGCGCTCTGGATAAATCATCATCAGGTGTACGTATAGCCTGTAAACCACGCACACCAGGTAAACCGTCCGTGGACGACAGGATTCGAAACCTATAAGGCATAGTCTCAAGTCATACAAACTCCCACAAGTTCCCGTTTGCAGGGGGCTTGAAACCGTCATCGATTTGTGACAGATATATCCGTCACAAGGAAGATTTAGCCCCCTATTTTTTTGGACTGAAGTAGGCTGAATTGAACTAAAGTGGTTAGTAGTATGTCACGTCTTATGCGTGGTTAGTAGTATGTCACGTCTTATTATTTGTACTCCTAACCTAAAATGTTAGTTCAATTTTGCGACCTACTTCGAAGTTTTCTGTTTTTTCGGACTGAAATAGGTTAAACTGACTTAAAGTGTGATGAAATATTGAGACAAAACAAACCTAATAAAATTAAACTGAACTGAACTGAAATGAACTGAACTAAAGTCGAAAAATAACCGAGCTTAAAAGTACTGAGAAAATGAAAGGGGTGATGAATATGGATGGTTAGCTAATTTTGTGAAATCTTTACATAAAAAGGAGACAATTTTATAGGGTAATGTAGTAAAAAAAAAAAATCATCTTAAATTTACCACGTTAATCATCTTCTATTAGCTCTGTTTCAATCGAAAAGAATAGGGTCTTACTGGTATCTTATCAGTCCAGGTCAACTTCTATCACCTCAGCCCCAGTATTTTCAGCTCAACTACAATATTTTCAGTAGTTGCTCATTTCAGCTCAGCTCAACTCCTATCAGACCGACTCAACTCCTTATCAGCATGTTTCAACCGAAAAGAACAGAGCCCATCTTATTAGTTCAGCTCAGCCTCAGTATTTTCAGCTCAGCTACAATATTTTCAGTAGTGATTAGTTTCAGTTTCTTTCAGCTCAGCTCAACTTCTATCAGACCAACTCAGCTCCTACCAAACTTATTTCAACCGAAAAGAACAGAGTCTTATTGGTATCGAGTTGGGGTGTTAAATGTTCACACACAGATGCAAAAAGTAAAAAGTACAACCGGTAAATAAGAAAAAGGTTGGAGTTGAGGGTGTTCTTTTCGACTTAATTTCAGTCGGTTTCAGTCCAACTCAGCTCTTATCAACTCAGTTCAGCCCCAGTATTTTCAGCTCAACTACAATATTTTCAGTAGTTATTAGTTTCACCTTCTATCAACTTAACCCAACTCCTATCAGACCGGCTCAGGTTCTATCAGATATGTTTCAACCGAAAAGAACAGAGTTGGCCTTACTGGTATCTTATTAGTTTAGCTCAGCTCCTATTAGCTCAGTGCCTCGATCCCAGTATTTTCAGTAGTTATTAATTTCAGCTTCTATCAGATCAGTTTAGCTCCTATCAGCTCTGTTTCAGCCGAAAAGAACGGGATTTTACTGGTACCGAGTTGGGGGTGTTAAATGTTCACACACAGATCCAAAAAGTAAAAAGTACGGGCGGTAAATAAGAAAAAGGTGAGAGGGTGAGGACTTTTTGAGTGGTTAGCTTTTGAACCAAGCCAAAACTGTTCACTCACCACATGGCTTTACCATCATTATTTTCACCCAAAATGGCAACTAAATTACGACCCCAACATCAAAACATAAGACCACTTACTCCTTGATTGACTCATCAAAACTATAATAAATATCTTACTCCTAGTAAATTCAATTATTTACTCTAAATAATACTCCCTCTTCCGTAAATCTATAATAATAATAATAATAATAATAATAATAATAATAATAAAAAACCCTTTCTAAAGTTATTTTTAGACTGTGTTATTAATCTAAATACTCGGTCGGACATGGGATTAGTTAATACGAGTATTGATAAATTTAAGAGATTATTTAAAATTATGAAAATAATAAATATAATGAAAAAAAAAAAAATAATAAAATATGTTGTTTTAAATATCTTACTAGTAAATTACTAAATTCAATTATTTACTCTAAATAATACTCCGTATTCCTTAAATCTATAATAATAATAATAATAATAATAATAAGAATAAGAAAATAAAATAATAATAATAATAATAATAATAATAATAATAATAATAATAATAATAGTAATAATAATAATAATAATAATGGTAATAATAATAATACACTTTTTTTAAAGTTATTTTTAGACGGTATTATTAGTTTAAATATTCAGTTGGACATGAGATTAGTAGATACAATAAGTTTAAGATATTATTTAAAATTATGAAAATAATAAAGATAAAGAAAAAAAGTACAAACAAACAAAATTATATAAAAAATACTTGTATGTTATTTTGAAATTATTCGGTGAAGTAGCATTTCATATGTACATAAGTTAATATTTCAATCTTTATCGTCGACTAAATGTACAATTGTGAAACTAGTGTGGCTAGGTGGGTACTTGGAATAATCAGTCAATCATGTACCTAAAGAATGAAAAATCGCTTTTTAATTAATATATACAAATTAAATATAGAGTATGTTTTTCTTTTAAAAATAATAATTATGAAGGCGGAAATATCCAACAAGTGCCTCTTCACTTGCTTTACCCGGTGAATATGAATGTGAATGAAATCTGGAATGAAAAAAAATTAAATGAAGGAGACCAGGTTTGGATATGGATGATGAAAAATTAAATACAGAGTAGATCAGATATGGTTTTTATCTCATCCATATCACACCCATTGCCATTTTGTTATCCCTAGTCGTATCATTTAATTGTCTGTGAATCGTAATTACCTGCGCATAAACTATTACGGAGTAATCAATTAAATGATGATGGATCTCATTATTAAAGGTTATGGGATACGAGATGTGACATAAAAATAGAACTAAGGATTTCATCTCCACTCAATTCACTTTGCACCATCGAAAAAACAGTGATCTATAAAGGGAAACAAGATAATCTAATCTGTATAAGCGAGTAACGAATCTAGATCTATAAAGGGAAACATGATAGATGCACGTAACGACTTTTACTTACTTTACTCTCTAAAAATTTGTCGTGCTCGAAGATGTAGAGTTGCTAACTGAAATAACGACTTTACTGTTACGTTGACAAAAAATTCCAAACAAACACTTTGTACTCTGTATGTATTTATTACATAATCCTCAGTATTAAGTAAATGGTCAGAGTCAGCGACGTTTTAACCAGATCCAACATAAACCCAATAACCACAAACGATTTCTGTTACCATCAAAACGCTTAATCAAACAAGATACTCCGTATAAGCGAGTAACGAATCCAGATCTATAAAGGGAAACATGATAGATGCACATAACGACTTTTACTCACTTTTCCCTCCAAAAAATTGTCGTGTTCGAAGATGTAATAAAGCTACTAACTGAAATAACGACTTTACCGTTATCAAAAATTCCCAAACAAACACTTCATACCCTGTATTTATTACTCAGTAATAAGTAAACGGTCAGAGTCAGCGACGTTACTACCAGATCCTACATAAACCCAATAATCACAAACAGTTTCGATTTCTGTTACAACGACTTTACCGTTGTCAAAAATTTCCAAAGAAACACTCCATACTCTGTATGCATTTATCACGTAATCCACAGCAACAAGTAAACGCCCAGAGTCAGCGACGTTTCTACCAGATCCTACCCAAACCGGTAAACCCCATAATTACAAACAATTTTGATTTCTTTTATCACCAAAGCGCGTACTTAATCGCATTCGGACCTGCATATCTGCGACATATTATCACATGATACCTAATCTTAACCAATAAATTAGGACATTTTCGGTAAAACGATGAATCGATAACAAAACTCCGTATCACCAGATAACACCTATGCTACTACTACTAAGTGTACTAACTCTATTATAGCTAGTGTAACGCCTACTAGCGTGACACACTACATGTCTTACATGTACTTGAAACGTGAATAAATAAAGTGATACTCGCTTCGTTCAAGTCCAAGCCTCCCCTTCCCTGTTTTGACACTTTTCACAATCAAGGATAACTTTCGATATTCACGACAATCTATTAGAAAAAATATATTCATGTGAGATCTTGTTTGATTCGTCTTTAAAAGTACATTATTAATATCCAATTTTCATAATTTTTACTAATATGTTACGAAAGATATTAACGATACAAAATACGCGTTGACAAACGTGAAAAAGTAAAAGGGAAGCTTGTACTTGAACGGAGGGAGTAGAAGAAGGAAGAAGAGATAAGTAGTTTATTAAGAAGAAGCCGTCCCACACTTCTTCTTCCTCTTCCTCCTCCTCTGCTTCAACTCGCTTCATATCTTTCTCTTTCTATCTATACCAAAAAAAAAACTCTGGAATAGAAACAATAAAAAAAAAAAAACTCTGTTTTCCGACTTCTTGATATTCATTAATGTCCTTCACCCACCATAAACTCACATTTTTCTAGCTATTTCTCAGATCTACCTGGTTTAATTTTAATTAATTTAATTTAGTTTAATTGGAAAAAAAAATGAGCAAAGAAGAGTTCTTGAAAATTCAGGTTCGGTTTTATTAATTGTTTAAATTTATCGTGAGACCGTCTCATACAAGAATTTTGTGTTTAATAATAATAATAATTAATTCTTTAATTAATTTATGGCATGCAGACTTGTGTTCTGAAAGTGAATATTCATTGTGATGGGTGCAAACAGAAAGTGAAGAAAATTCTCCAGAAAATCGATGGTATATATATTTCTTTTCGACTTAATTTCAATTTTCGATTCAGTTCAGTCGAGTTTAGACAACGTCGGTCCAAAGGCATAGGAATAGGAGTAGTAGTAATAATATACTGAATATAATCTTTATTCTTTTCTTGTTTCTGAATTTACCGACAGACTTTTTTTTTTTTTTTACTGTTCTTTCCTAAACGCCACACCACGATACTGGTACCGTGTCTAATCCACGGACCTCTGTCTCGAATGCGTGGTGTGGCGTTAGACTCTCCACAAGAACAGTAAAAAAAAAAAATCACATCGAGACAGAGGTCCGTGGAAATAGTAGAGTACTTCCTCTATTTACTTGAATTAATCTCATTTTCTTTTTTTGTGAGGGAAAAGTGGGCCAATGGGTCTAATTCAAGAAAATAGAGAATTATATTTTCTCTTTTATTTGATTTTTGGGGGTCAATATCATTTTATTTGACCATACATTTTTTTTTTTTTTTTTCGTTTTTTCTCGACTTTCATTTTCCACCACTACAGGGGTGTATAAAACAAGCATAGACGCCGAAGCAGGGAAGGTAACGGTTTCTGGGAATGTAGATTCGACAACTCTCATCAAGAAACTCAATAAATCTGGTAAATATGCCGAACTTTGGCCTTCCCCAAAACCACCACCACCTAATAATAATAATAATAATAAAAATAACCAAAACCCGCCGAAAGGCGGCGGAGGTGGTGGTGGCGGTGGTGGCGGCGGTGGGGGAGGGGGAGGAGGTGGGGGAGGGGGGCCGCAGCAGGTGAGTCAGCAGCAGCTTCAACAAATGCAGCAGCTGCAACAGTTGCAGCAGCAGATGAAGGGGGTGGGGGTGGGGGGCCCACCGCAATTCCAGGGGATGAAGATGATGCCGCCGCTTCAACAGCAGCAGCAGAAGCCGCCACCGCAGCTACCACCGGGGAAGGGTGGTAAGTTTATGGATGAGGAGGATGAGTTTGATGAGGATGATGAGTTTGATGATGAGGATGAGGATTACAGTGATGATGAGGATTATAGTGATGAGGAGGATGAGTTTGATGATTTGCCGGCTGCTGGTAAGATGAAGCCGGTTGGTATGGGCGGTGGCGGTGGCGGCGGAGGTGGCGTGGGTGGTGGTGGTGGTGGTGGGCAGAATATGATGATGATGATGAATGGTGGTGCTGGTGGCGGTGGTGGTGGCGGAGGTGGTGGTAATCCGGCAATGATGAATCCTCATATAATGAATGTGATTGCTCAGGCTAAGGCGGCTGCGGCCGCTAATGGTGGTGGAAATAATGGTGGGAAACCCGGTGGAGGCGGAAATGTTCCGGTTATGGTTGGTGATGGTAAAATTGGTAACAACGGTAAAAATGGAGGTGGTGGTAATAATAATAATAATCAAAACAACCACCAGAGTCATGGTGGTGGTAAAAATGGAGGGAAACAAGGCGGGCCCGTTCCCGGGGATGGTAAAAATGGCAAGCAACAAGGCGGTGGCGGTGGCGGTGGTAATGGAAACATGATGATGAATGGAGGTGGCAAAAACATTGGTGGTGGCGGCGGTGGCGGTGGTGGAGGTGTTGGACTACCGCCTCATCTTGGCGGCATGATGGGAGGTGGCGGTGGTGGTGGTAATGGTAATGGTAATGGTATGATTCATCCCGCCATGGGCGGAGGTGGAGGTGGAGGTGGAGGTGGGGGTGGAGGTGGAGGTGGTGGTGGGGCCATGCCACCTCATCTCCTCGGAGGTGGCGGTGCACCACCTAACATGGGTATGGGCGGCATGGGTCAAATGCCGCCAATGACTCAAGTGGCGAGTATGCAAATGGGTCCAATGGGCTCAATCTCGGCGGTCCAAGGACTACCCGCGGGTGGACCAGGACCCTATCATGGTGGGCCACCTCACGAGATGATGGCGCCCAATGGTGGTAACCCATACCATCAACAATATATGGCTCAAATGTACGCTCGGCCACCACCGCCGCCGCCAATGCATTACATGTCGTCCTACCCGCCGCCGCCTCCTCCTCCGGCCGATCCCTACCAAAACTACTTCAGTGATGAAAATGCCTCCTCAAGTTGTACTGTAATGTGATAAAAAAAATGATACTATAGTAGTATTTGGTTAAGGTTAAAAAACTTTACAAGCTTCGTATTTGATCATTTGGGTCGGTTTTACTTCCGTAAAAAAAAAAAAAAAAAAAAACAGTTTCGTATATTTTATTTAGTTGGAGTTGAACTCGAGATATTTATTGACCGTAGATAATGAAAAAGGTAAGTTATATATTTATAATTTTATAATTTATATAGATAAAGTTATTATTATAAGAGAAAAAAAACAAGTTTATTAGTAGTAGTTATTATGTGTAATTATAATTATATAATGCTTGGAGAAAGATCAAATAAGGAAAATATAGAGAATGAAAATTATAAATAATGTCTTCTTTATATTTCTATTGCATTTCTTTTTAAGTTTTTTTTGTTTACTGATTATTGATTTACTGAGCACGTAAAATGTTAAATTAAGTTACAATGTTACATTTATGACGATTATAATGAAATTCTTTTGAAATATCAACTTATATTCACCAGATGTTGAAATATCAACATTTTTTTTATGAATCTTGCTTTCATAACATGTTAACATAATCACGTATATTTAGTAAGACACGTTAGAAAGATCATTAATTAAAATGATTATATTTTGTTAAATCAATACTCCTAAATTTGCCAGAAATGGAAAGTGTAAATTATTAACGGAAACGCCTAAAAAGGGAAAATGCAAACTGATGACCGAAAGATGCAATCTAAGCTAGCAATTTCATAAGATTATTTTCGTAATAGCTCGTGTTATTCTATTGAATATCATTTCGATCAACATCACTAATATATACCTAATCCCGCGACAAATACAAGAAAATCGAGATAGAAGGAAATTAAATTACGTGTTTTTGATAGAGTTATCCGTCATTTTTCTTACACCGGGTAAAATACAATCCGTCTATCAAGTAATATGTTGTCCTTTTAACCTAAATGAGTACGAGTAACATTTGGCCCATTATTATAACAAAGTTGACAGATATACTCGTCATAAGGGAGACTAACCGTTGGTGAAATAGAGGAAGATGTGATATGAGGGGAAGAAGAAGGTAATCAATGAGACACAAAATAATGGCTTGGAGGTATTATGAAAAATCACATGATGGACATGTTAGATGTTGGTTGTTTATTAGGTTATTTACAAAAATCAAGGTGGCCTTCATAATAACACAAAATAATGTGGGACTATACAGGAAAAAATTGAATTCTTCTTTGTGACGGTCATATATTCATATCTGTCGTAAATATATGACGGGATCAAATAATAAAGATAATAAGACAAAAAACACGATACTTGAAAGATAACACATACATGAGTTGTTTTTAGTCCACTATATGTGATCATATTGGACTGTTTATAAGTTTGTGACGGCCTGACGGGTATGAAGACTCGCTGGAGGGGAAAAGACAACCCATTTATATAAAAGCTTGGATTTGTTTGTGACGATCATATACGTCGTAAATTTGTGATGATATGACACGGGTTATCTTTAGCCCACTATTTGATGATATTTGACCCGTTATAACTTATAAGTTTGTGACAGATATACCCGTCACAAGGGAGACTCGTTGTACGAGAAAAGACCACCCATTTCTATAAAAGCTTGGATTTGTTTGTGACGATCATCTTCGTCGTCAAGCTGGAGAGATAAACCAAAAAAACATGATGTTTGGGGATAATACGTGGGTTGGTTGTCTTTAATCCACAATATGATAATATTTGATCCGTTATAAATTTATAATGAATAGATATATATCCGTTACAAGACAGATTCGATGGAGCAGAAAAGAGGCCCATAAATCTATCTATCTATCTCAAAATCAGATGATATATTTTTCTCAGTAGTCACTCAACCACTGTGTTTATTTGCATGAAAGTGGATTATTGGACCCATCATCATATTATTTATGTGTCCCACTTCCCACTGCTCTCTATTTCCTCCGGTCATTATTTATCGTCCCGCTTACTTTTACACGTAAAATAAGGAATGAATATAAAGTGGTAAAGAAATGATGGTGGGGTAGTGAAAAATGAATATAAAATGGTAAAGAAATAAATGGTGGGCCTTAAAGTGTAAAATTCAATGACATTTCTGGTAAATAAATGATAGAAATAAGGATAATATAGTAAAAGTGTAAGATATAAAAGGAAAGTGGAGAAGTGAGGCAAAAAATAAAAACCTTCCAAATAAGGAAAGTGGGGCGAAAAATAGTGACAGGAGGGAGTATTACTCTTGTACTACTGTACTAGTACTATTATTTCCAAAACTATTATCAATTAAAGTGTTTTTTTAGGTAATTATCATATTCAATCACGTTTAAAGGTGTCTCCCCTCACAATAATTAAAAAGTTAAATGGTACGATTAACCTATAACAAGTTATTAAGATCGTCGAGGGGTTGCTTCATATGTTGGGCAAGGTCGGTCCATAGGATGATTAACTTGATTCTAGGAACCGGGGTTCAAGTAGATGAAGGACTTCAATATCTATATTGATTATACAAAGCTAGCAAAAGTTGTACATTGGTGTAGTGCTTAAGATATATAGTTAATGTTGATTTTGAGGTTGTGGGTTCGATTTCTACAATGCTTTTTTTTTTTCGAATTATTTTCTATTGTACTGAGGGCCTTCATATCGAAGTTGAAATATGATTTCGAATTATTTTCTATTGTACTGAGTGCCTTCATATCGAAGTTGGAATAGGGTTTCCGAATTTCATTGGTCAGCACTAATGATGGGCAGTCGTAGTCAACTAGTCATCACTATACTTATTGAGAAACCAATTAAAAAGACAATTCAGTCTTATGTAAAACATTTGATGATGTAACGAGACGTGTATTTGATTTGCACGGGGTTAAACTTGGCAATAATTAACCGTTAAATGGTACGACTAACATATAACAGGTTATAAGATCGTCGAGGGCTTCCTTCGTTCGTACGTTGGGCAGTCGTAATCGACTAATCGTCACTCTACTGATTGAAAAACCATTAAAAAGACAGTCCAGTCTTACGTAAAACATTTTGATGATATAACGAGACGTGTATTGGGAGTGTATAGAGTGAATATAGTCCGTTCGTTTACGTGAAGTGATGAAATGATAGTATGTTTCATGTTTGGTAATATAAAGTATAATTTCATGTCTACTTATAGGATTGGTAAAAGTTTGGCCACATCCAATTGAAAAAAAGTACAAGTGAAAAATATACTTCCTTCGATTTTTTATTATCTTTTCTTTTGATTTTGGGAAGAAAATAAGGGTGTAGAAACGTGTGGTTCAAAATAAAAGAAGGAAGAGAGAGAAATGTGAGGGTGATTCTAGACCACATGTTGATGGCCCAAAATAGAAATAGGGAAGAAAGGGTGTTTCAGCCCAATAAGAAAATAAAGAAGATAATAAAAAATCGGAGGGAGTAGTAAGTAAAAGTTTGGGTGGGTTGAGAGGTTAAAAAAAAAAGGCTAGTGTTGAGTGGGAAAATATATACATGGTTCGAAAGAGAGGTATTTTACGTTCTTTTCAACTTCTTTTCGGTTCATTTTCGTTCTGTTTAGTACAATTCAGCCTTATGAGGCTTATTTTGTTTCAGTATTTCAGTCAACTTCAGTTCAGTTCAGTTCAGTTCAACTCACTCCAGTTTAAAAGAACACGGTAAAAAAACTAGTATAGTGATTGTAGTCATATCGGTAGATGATAGAATTTGATTAAAGGTAATCAAATGATCTAAACTACGGAGTATTAGGCTCGATCTAATCCAATGTGCTTCTTGAAGATTTGGGTCTTTCATTTGAGCTCAAAAAATAGTGACTCAACTCAAAAGGATCGTAGTATTATTTTTGACTCAACCCGGTTCAGAAGCATCAGAGTCGTTACAAAAAACTACGTTCATAAGTCTTAATTCACAAAATTTTGATTGTAGATGTCAAGTGACTTACCATCAACGTTCTGAATTTAAAAGTAAACAAATGAATAAAACGAAGGATATATATATATATTTTAAAAATCGTCCATCTTTAAAAAAAAGGGTTATTTCATGAAAATAATACCAACTATGCGTGTACTTCTTAAAGTAATACAAACTATACGTAATCTCATTTTAATACGAACTATGTCTCCGTTAACCTCGCTTTACTATGAGTGACCAGCTACCTGTTTAACCTCCCTTATTCAACTATTTCTCTAACTCTTGTTATTCTGATTTACATTTCGTGTTCATTTTCGGTCATTGAAAAAAAAATTAAATTTTCCGAAAATTCATCTTTCATTTCTTTTTCATTTAATCTTACAGAAGCTATGAAAAAAATAAAATTTTATTGTTATTTTGGCTTTCCCGATGACTGCAACGGACCTAATAAAACTCTAGAAAGTTACAACAAGTCACTATGACCTGTAATAGCAAGTCATAATTTCATACATAACAAAACGAAATTAATGAATGCGTAGTTCATATTAAAATGAGATTACGTATAGTTTAGATTATTTTAAGAAACACATGGTTGATATTATTTCCATGAAATAACCCTAAAAAAAAATCGAGAATAATGATTTTACCCCTTCCTCATGTACTGTAATGCGAGAATAATGGTTACGACTAGGTACCCTCTGACCAATATATTGCAGGTTCAAATCTTCTCGTGTACTATAATGCGACTAAGTGAACGTTTCGTTGGAAAAGAAAAAAAAAAAACGAGAATAATGATTTTAGAAAAACTATAAAATAAAAGAAAAAAAAGACGAGAATTGAAGAGGGAAAGTTGAATTACAAATCAATTGGGGAAAAATTATTCGAGTTATTAGGGTTTACCATGGCAGCACAAAATCAACTGTAGTAGTACTAAACCCTGCTTAATCTCGTAGAAAGCGACGATTACTGTACAATTCACACTTCTACGGCAAAATCGGAGGTTTAATTTCCCTAATTTGATTGATTTCACGCCATTTTTGCACTTGTTTGCTTGTTCTTCATATACTTGTTATTGCTTATTTGATTGCAATCACAGTTCACTATATATGTAGATGTGAACTTGCTATGCCTTGTTTTGTGGTTTCTGATTGACTGATTGATGGAAGATTTTCGCTTTTCCGCCTCGGTCATTTGTTTTGATTAGTATTTTGATCAATGGTGTAGTTTTTTTGGGTGCTTAATTGTTGTTACGGAATGTGTCGTAGTTTAGTGGCTAAGATGGAGATATTATGGACTATAGTTGCAGGTTGCCATGTGACGACGACTAAGTGTGCTTTTCGTTGGAACAAGAAAATATGGTTCGGTGTTCATGGACACTCACATTAGGGAGAAGCTAGTAAAGCTAGTAAGATTGTTATTGTTTTACGGAATTAGTAATGCTCGCACTTAGGGTGGGGCAAAATGTCGTGCCTTTTCGAAGAGAAATTTATGGAATTTGTGTCTGTTGCTCATCGCTTGTTTTGCCATATTTTATACTCTGTAATGCACAAATTGCAGCGGTAGAAGTATAGAACCCTTGCGCACCTTTTTTTAATCTAAGAACAGAGGTTTTTGCGCTTTTTGCATCAAAACTTCCATGATTTGCAATGGCAGGTTGTAGAAGGGGTTAGCTAGGTAGTAGGTACCAGTTCCCGAGTTTTGAAATTTGTATTAATTGTTTTGAAAATGGATCATTTAGGTTATGTTTGGGTAATGGAGGTTGGGGTGAAGCCGTGAAGGCTTCAAGACGTAGTTCCCTTAGATGATCTTGCATAGAATATTTGATGGGGTCTTCTGACTCTTCTCTTCTACTATCTTCATGCGCTACCCTTTTTTACTTGATGCGACGATAAATGATGAATTTAGAGTGTTTTCCCTTTTTTTTTCCTTATTTTATTTAGAGGTTAGTTTTTCGTAGAGTCTGCTAGCTGAAATAAAAGAGCTGAGTGTGATGCTAACTTTGGGACGCAATATCTTAGTTTCAGTTGCCTATAAACACCTCTGCCTCGAAAGGATTTCTTCCAGATTTTCCTCCATAGGAAATATGAATCAAGGAAGTGGACCGATAGAAAGCTATGTAGTCGTGCACAACATAGCCAAGCGCCATAACGTGGGAACCTTAGCACGCAGCGCCACCGCCTTTGGGGTATCAGAACTTATACTTGTTGGCCGCCGTGACTTTAATTCCTTCGGAAGCCATGGATCCACCTCCCATGTCCGTTTTCACCATTTCCATTCTCTCAAAGAGGCTCATACGTACCTAAAGGTACACACACTTAAACTGATAGTATAATACCTCCAGCATTGGAATGTATTTAATTTCATGTTATTTGATGTTGTAAAGCTAAATTTGGTTCTGTGGTGAATTTTTAGGAGAAAGACTGTGATATATGCGGTGTAGAGATTACGGAAAACGCTAAGCCGGTGAATCAACATCCCTTTCAGAGGAGCACTGCATTTTTACTTGGAAACGAGGTTGTTTATTTCATACATTATATTTTAGTAAGTCTTGTATACTAATTTTCAGCTTATCGGGGCGGGAATTCATACACCTGAAGTCTTGAACAGAAAAAAGCCTAAGAACCATCAAATGGAAGAAACCTTTTCTTAATCCTGGTCAACGTTAAACGTTTCATTTTATAGCATTTGAAGCGGCAAGATACTTCCCCAAAACGATTCCTCAAAACCAATATTTTTTGTTAGGTTAATAGGCCAGGTATCTGAAGCATTGAAGCTATGTAGTTAAGTTGGTCTCACTATTTCACACTGATATGGACATCCATTTTCTTTACAGGGAACAGGTCTCTCCACTAAGGAATGTGAGATTTGTGATTTCTTTGTGTATATTCCACAATATGGGTGTGGGACTGCTTCATTGAATGTTACTGTTGCAGCCTCTATTGTTCTTCATCATTTCGGCGGTAAGTGCTGCTAGTGACCTGATACTCTGTCTGCCCTCCGCAGTGGATGAGCGCATTATCAAATTTTACATGTTCATGGCTTTTAATCATTTTCTTTGGTGTGGGTTTTCGTTCAAGTTCCAAAACATTATATAAGTGCAATTGGTCTCCTCTGTGACGTATATATGCGTTTGAAGTTATAACGGGTCAAATAAGATCCCATATGTTTAGATGGGGCCATTCCCTGTTTTGCATTTGTCCTATTTATGTTATCGGTTTTTCTAACATGTGCCCACTGGACACACATTAATAACTTAATAACGGAAAGATTCACAATCATATTATCATGAGAATTTGATTTATTAATTCATGTTTACCATACTTAGACAACATAATTGTGGATCTTTCCGTAATTGAGTCATTAATATGTGCATCTCCACTCTGTAATAAGCACAGTCGGTATCACTTTGCCTTAAGGCATGTTCCAAAGATACAGAGTTGCAAGCCTCGGCTTCAATAGGAAATAAATTTTATGCTGTATAATCTGATAGCAATCCCTTTCCAGTTTGGGCAGGGTTTTCGGAGAGGACCCGTGATGGGAACAAATTTATTGTGGCAGAAAGACCTGTTAGACAAACTAAACGGAGCATTTGTGCTGAATCAGATGATGTTATCATAGAGGAGCGTCGTTTGAGGAGGGAAAATGCTGAAAATGGATTTTTCGATGAATGTAGTGATGCTGACGCGCCTGCCAACCTTCTGGACACATTATATGATAAGTCAGATGACAATGGCACAGAAAGTAAGCTGTCGGACTAAGTTTGCATAAACGGTATTTGAACAGCTTCTTTAATCACAATCAGGAGGATAGTGATGACTGTTATGGTAACAACTGACCATGTCCGATACTTAGTCTTTTGATCGGCTTTATAGTTTGCGTCTCTTAACTGAACACAAACTTTGTAATTTTTCCTGTGTAAGAGAATTTTGTTTGGCTTTATAAAATTCTTTGAAGTTCGCAATGCTAGATTTTCCTGTTTATCAATACTGCAGCATTTTTAGTGCTTTCAAATTGATTTTGAAACAGTAATTTTTTTTTTATTATTCCTTTTCTTTGTTCGCTTTTATTTTATTTTATTTGTTTTGGGATGACGACTTGACGACCTCAGATTCTGATTCATGTTAGCCGACCTCAAATCTTTTGGGACTAAGGCTCTGATGTCGTAGTATCAATACTGCAGCAATTTTGTGAGTTTTCTCTCTTCTCGTTTCCTTCACAGGATAATTTTGTAAGATTCCTAACACATTCTGGGTTGATAGCAGACTCGACATGCAGGCTCGAACTGGATTGACTCAACTCAAGTCAACCCAAAACACGGTCAGGAACCGGGAGCGAGTCAACAGAAGTAGACACAAAACCAAATCGACCCGTATTTGGGCTAAATGGTTCGGATACTTCTAGAGTAGCAACTAGCAAGTAGAAGTGGTCACTCTCACAGCTGGTTTAGAAGTCAAGCATGTCCAACAAAAAAATTCCAACTGCTGCGCTCAACTCTTATAAAAAAACAAGGGGAGAAGTTGTGGTGCTGTGTAGCTCAACTCCAAAAGACAAAAACCCATGTGTTGGCCAATCTTACAGCAGTTGTTCACATCAGCATTCTGCATCAATTTTCAATACCCAATATCATGGAGCAGTTGGATGGATTCCTTTTTAAATTCATCATAATTCGCACTCTCGTAACGAATATTGTTGATCTTCTCTCAACAATATTCTTCTATTATTCCTGTTCATAAAATAATGTTGCATATAAATTCATGTCATTTTACTCTTGTAAATGACAGGCTTAACTGTCTACTGGGTTAAATGGAATCGAATAGAGATAACAAAGTCGTCTGCGAGAAACAAGCATCCCGACTTTTCTTCTACCTTAAGAAGAAACTCAGGAAATTCTGCTCTCGGATAAATTTTCTGATTCGGCGGCGTAATAAGTCAAGAGTTGTAATCAGGAGGCTGCTGAGATTCAGTTCAAAGGAATTACGCAGAGAAATGCTCCGGCTTAGAAAACTTGATGATGATGCTGATTACAATGCTAGATCGTCCGTGAAACACATCCGAGTTGCCTCATTCAATGCTGCCTTGTTTGCAGGTGCACTTCTTTGGCTGTATTTTGGCTTAATAACTAAGTAAACAAGTTTGATAAACGGCTTATGAATTGCGTAAAAAATCATATTATTTTGCAGGAGCTCCTGTTGTTCCAAACTCTAGGTTCTGTTTCGAGACTGTTTCTTATGAACCAAACAATTTCCCGAAAAGTATACTAAAGAACTCCCCTTTACACCCCGGTGTTATCAACTCTGCACAAAACACAAAGTCGAGGCTGAGAGTCTCCATCAATCTTCCTGAAAACGAGATATCTTTATCACACAGTAAACGGGTCAGCTCGTGGGTCCCAGTGAGATCGCCACTGTTGATGTCGGGGACATGTGGTGATCAAGATAGTTTCAGGCTCGGGCCTCAGACCATCCTGGACGTGCTGAAACAGGTGGATGCTGATATATTTGCTCTGCAGGATGTGAAGGCCGAAGAAGGGAGGGAGATGCAGCCATTATCGAGTTTGGCTGATGCTCTTGGAATGAAGTTTGTGTTTGCTGAGAGTTGGGCTCCCGAATATGGTAACGCTATTTTCTCCAAGTGGCCTATTAAAAGGTGGTCAGTTCAGAAAATTCTCGAAGACGATGACATTAGGTACACACATTGATCATTCATGTTTCGTCACTTTAGAATCTGAGAGGTTTTCGGGTTTTAAAAATGTTGGGTCCCGTTTATGAGAACCTAATAACCTTCTGTTGCAGGAATGTACTAAAGGCGACAATAGACGTGCCAGGGAGCGGGGAAATAGATGTTTACTGCACCCAACTCGATAATTTGGACGAAAATTGGAGAATGAAGCAGATCAAGGCGATTATTCAATCGAGTGAACGGCCTCACATCTTGGTTGGAAGTTTGAACTCACTTGAAAGATCTGATTACGCTTTACGAAGATGGCTGGATATAATCAAGGTACTGCTCTTTCTTTCTTCGATCTTACCTTTTACTGTATAGTAACTATTAACTACAGTCGGCTAAATTAAAGCTTTTCGAGTGGTTACAGTATTTTGAGGATATTGGAAAACCGAAACCAAAAGACGAGGTGATGAAATTCTTGAAATCAAGAGGTTACGAAGATGCTGTCGATTCTGCAGGCGAATGTGAGCCTGTGGTTATTGCTACCAAAGGACAAAGTATGACTTCTACCTCCACTCTCGACTCTCGACCCCACCCGACCCTGACCCATAACCTGACCTTACCCGAACCAAACCTGAGTTTTTTTTTTTTTTTTTTTTTTTTTTTTTTTTTTTTTAAATTTAACATGGGTAGGGATGTGAATGTATCACAGATGTACAAGGAACATGTAAATACGGAACGAGAGTGGATTACATATTATCGTCTCCAGGGTCGTGTTACAAGTTTGTTCCAGGATCGTACAGCGTGATCTCATCCAAGGGAACGTCCGACCATCATATAGTGAAGGTCGATATGATCAAAGCCGCCGACACTAACAAATGTTGCCTGAAGAACTTAAGTGGAGGCTACTTCAGTACTTCTAATAAGCAAAAGGTTGTAAGACTTGGTAGTCCTGCTAGCTCTTCCAGAGCTTTATGGTCACCCATCCAACGTTAACGATAATAAAAATAATCAGACGAGAACATCTTTCCGTCTCAGTCATATAATTCCGTCTCAGAGGTTATAAACTTATAACGTATAACATATAATTCGTTTGATTTGAAATACTACGACAAACCTAGTTACGTATACATATATGTAGCACAGATATATATACTTTTTTCGTCTCAGGCATATGTTTTTTTTTTTTTTTTTTCTGGATTTTAATTGAAGGTAAACAATTGACTGAGACGAAGAGAGTATATATATATATTTCGTTAAGTTACGGGATATTAGGACTCGTTTGCGCAGAAGCATAGTTGAATCTCCGCTGCTAGATCCTCCATGCTCAGCTCACATTCGAGTCCTATCTGCATCATAATTCAATGCTACATTGTTAGCAAAAAAGTTTCTAGGATGGAGGCTAGATGTTGCGTGAGACGATCACACAATACGATTATTATGAAAACTCTCACATATAGAAGGGTCTTTTATGCTAGAGGTAGTCTCGTAATAATAAATATATTGTGAGACAATCTTAACAAAATTACTCCGTATGTGATTTTCTGACAAAATTGACCGACCTGAATAAACCTGAACCTGAGGTTGACCCGTAACGAATTGACCCGGATTAACCCGACTATTATTATAGATAACGAGTCAATATCCCTTAAAAAGTTGATAATAGCAAACCTGAAAAGATCAGAACTCGAAATGATCCGGTCCAACCCAAAGCAAACCCAAATTCAATAACCTAAAAGTGACCCGACCCGACCCGAACCCAACCTGGTTGACCCGTTTGTTAGGTTTAGGGAGTAGATTGAGTAGAAACAAACCTTGCCGAAGTCAGCCCGAATTCTATAACCAAAAAGTGACATGACTCAAAGTTGACTTGACCTGAACCAGATCCGGTTGACCCGTTTGACAGGTCTAGAGATATTATTAGGGTAGAATGAAACAAACTAACCTTGACAACAAAGTAGTAAAGAACAGTGTCATCCATGCTACTAATATTCAAGTGAATGATCTCAAATGAAAGCTTCTCCAAAGCAGCAACAACCTTAAGCAACTGTCCACGATTCCTCTTCGATATCACTCTCAACACGACGTTGGATCCCGAGATCTTCGCCTCCACGTCGGCCACCTCTGAATTGCACGACGCTACCATTTCCTTAGACCCATCAAACTCGAAGGACGGGTGCTGGTGCTGGTGCTGGTTGTTGGTGGTGACGACTTGACGTGGGCTCGGCTGCACCGGGCTTGGGGTTGGGTTTGGTGGGCTTAGGCTTAGGCTTTTCCTTCTCTTTTGTGATTCTAGTGATTGTAGTACTTGGTGCAACTCCTTTATGAACTCTACTACTCCTCCTATGATTGATGCTTGGTCTCCCTTCATGGATTTTAACATCCGGTATTTTAATCAAAAGTAAACAAATGATTGACGACACAGACGATATGCAACATATTATAAGCAAATACATGATTAAAAAAACATGATTAGAATGAATTGAGCTAGCACTATTTAACGAAAAAATTCTTTATAGAAGGTAAACAAATAACTAAGACAGATAGACTGATCAACACGATTACTATTGATTGTATATGTACCTTCCCTATGCAGAAGGTAGTTAAACAAATAACTAAGACAGACAGAAAGAAGACGGTAATTAATACTATACTCTTACTAATAACTCGATGATTAGCTAGTTAGCTAGGGTTCATGTTTGATTACGGTTGTTATTATTGATGGTAAATGTTACCTTCTTGATGTAGAAGGAAGGTGTTACCTTTCTTGATTAGGAGGTAATTAAACAGATAACTAAGACATGCAAAAAGAAGATAAACAGATAACTAATACAGGCAGAAAGAAAGAGAACGGTTATTAATACTCTTACTAGCTAATAACTCGATTAGCTAGCTTAGCTAGGGTTCATGTTTTTGATTACGGTTGTTCTTATCGATGGTAAATGGTACATACTTACATGATTAGAAGGTAAACAGATAACTAAGACAGGCAGAAAGAAGACGGTAATTACCTTCTTGATGTAGAAGGAAGGGGTTAAGGCACGTAAAACCTTGAGATGATCATTCATTTGCCTTCTTCTGTTCCTCTCAACTTTGATGTGAGACATGATAATAGATGATAATGTATGTATGTATGTATGTATGTATGCTATCTTTAGTAAGTAGACTTTGTATTTATATATACACGAATCTAGGTAAAGGAGTAGTAGTTGAAAGAGACGTGTGAATGAGGGATATAGTGATAATATACGCGTAACACAAAAACTCATATCAGACGGTCTCACATATATGATAATGGTGGTTACCGTGTCTCACAATAAGAGTATATGAGACGGTCTCAGAAGAGAGTTACTAGCGTAGAAAACTAGAAATGAATTTTATTGGAATAATGTTTGATAAAAGAAATTAGGGTTTTGGTTTTAGGTTAGAGATCATATTAATTGTATATCCATGTTCTTCATCATCACAAAGGGTTAGCTTGAGATCGAAATTAAGTCAATGTGATCCGAGTATAATTTTATCAACTAAACTAACTACTAACGCTAGCTAGCTATGTACCTTGAGAAAGTCGATGTGATTTACGGTTTAATAAGTTGTCTCGCTAAGTAATTAATTCCTCGTTGATATTATCTGTTTAACTGTTTTATTTCAAGGTATTTCGTTTATTTGTTTCTTCGTATTATTCTATTTTTAGAATGTCTATAAAGATCGAGTACTTACGTGATCACTTACATGCATAAAAAGAATAATTCTATGCTATCTCCGTCTTATTCACCTTCTTTGTCTTTGATTAAAATAATTCTCATAATGAATATAAAAGACAAAGAAATTAACGAGACAGAAGGGGTATATCGTGAAATATTTTATTCAAAAATGATAGTAGTAACAATCAAATGGATGAGAGGGTAATTTTAATTTCCATGATTATATATATATAAATCGGACTTTGTTAATTTTTTTTCTTACCCTACCCTAACTTCCAATACTCTTTTCGTCACAGTACAATCATTTGTTGTCCTTTAATCAAAATACTTCTAAAAAAATAATATGAAAATACAATAAATGATCGAGATAGAGGAATTACTCGTAGTTTTTAACGTTTTTGGTAGCAAATGTAAATGTTAAATCATATTTTGCGTAGGTTCTTCATATGACAAAATGTACTGTAGTTACTATATAATTAGTCCCCTTCATTTCTGTGATTATATGCATGCAATGGGTAAACCTAGAGTTTCATATATACGGAGTACCAATTTGCATGCACAGGTCACTTTTGTCATGCACGTACTCGTATTATTACTACATTAATTACTTCCTCCGGACATTATTTTTTGTTCCATTTCATTAAAATACTCATCACAAATATTGAGGTAATGGGACAAAAAATAATGTCCGGTGGAAGTACATGACTACCCACTTTTTTAACTAATCTTCTCAATCTTGGTGAAGAAGAAATAACAAAGGTAGGATCGAGCCAATGGTAATTAGTGTTAACGAACCAACTCAACCAAAACCTTAAGGCGATGGTTGAGGCCCGTTTTGGGCTTGAAGAGTGGTTAGTGCGCACCGGCTACCCCGTACCGTGTGCTGAGATTCCACTTAAGAGTTCGAGTTATTGGAGGCTGCCGGAGTTCGAACTCGTGACCTCTAGCTCTGATACCATGTTAACGAACCAACTCATAAGGCGATGGTTGAGGCCCGTTATATTCTAGTCCCTCCGATTCTTTGGATTTGCAACGTTTACTATTTGCACCAAAAAAAAGAAAAAAAAAGTGTGGGTCACTGTGGGTGAAGTTATTGTGAGATTAAATAATATAATAATGGAAAAAGTTAGATATGTAAAAAGTTGGTGAATATTTTGGAATATAATAATAAAAAGTGAAGGGTATGTTAGTCATTTATAAGAAAAATAAAGTCCAAATTGGAAATGTAGCAAACCTAATGAATTTGCCAAAAATGGAATACGTTGCAAACCCAAAGAATCAGAGAGAGTATTAATTAGCTTATAATTAGGCAATGATAAAAATGATAATCGCACTTATCAGTTATCGCTTCCTTTGGATCGATAAAAATAAGGACTAATTAAGGAGTAACCAACAATCGCCAAGAAAAGAGTAAAATGTCGCTAATTTCGCTATGTTTCTATTAGCATTAGCTGATACAACAATTAAGTATGAAGTTTAATACAGCAAATTAGCGACATTTTACTCTTTTCTTGACGATTGTTTTAAGTTCAATATGACATGTTTTCAGACTTTCAGTTTAGAGCGGATACGAGAATAATTATGATAATTAATCGGTAATAAATGAGAGTGGAGTTATGATAGATAGGGACGTAATAAATGCAGAAAGCCGCAGTCTTGTGAAGAATTCGCGCCCTTCATTCATTCCCTCCTTCCTTTCAGACCGGATCACCCGTTCCATTTTTGTGTCCCACCCCGTGTGCCACACCATACACTGGATACACCTCGCTTACTCAACAAATAAAATAAGAATAAAATAAGTAACAAATATCATACACTTGTTGATATGTCAATCAGTGTATGGTGTGACACACAGAGTGGGACACAAAATGGGACGGGAGATCCGCTCTCACCTTCCTTTACGTTATCTCCATCACTTTAACTCTCTTTTATTTCATGTTTCATTTACCGTGCCGCCTATGTCGTCTCTTCTTCCTTTATTACCTTTTGTTCTTTTACGTGCCCTCGTGTGTCTCTCTTCCATCGACTCACTCTCCTATAAGACCGTTCTATACATTACTATATCAATCACGACTCCAAATTACAAGAAATCTGTAAAACATAAAATTTCGAACCTGCGATAATTAAAGTAACAGATACAAAATAATATGAAACAATAGTTTTTATTTGATAATTGAAAGATTGCGTGTTACAATTTTCGTAGATCTCTTGATTCCATCTCGAAAGTTAGAGTTTTTGATAGTTCTACGGAGGTCTTATCGACTTTTGATGACTTGTTCCATTCACCTACAATTTGGTAGTAGCATGATGGGGTCGTTTTGAGACTTATTCCATCTGACCTCTTCTAAACCCTAGACACAAGATCATATTTATAGCCTAGTAGCTTAGAGAGGAAGCTAAGATATTCTAGTATTCTAAGATATTATCACAATATTTATTGATAATTATCTCTAAATACTAAAGATATTAGACATAAATAGATACCGAAATATATAAAATTTTGGTGTCTACAAAATCCAACTTAAAAACGGAGATATATATCAAACCATGCATTATTACCTTGTATTGAATCTAATCGAAGATGTCTTAGCAGTGTAGTGGTTAAGACTAGGTATTCTGGGACAACATGTCCCAGATTCGATTCCCCCCCTTCGTTTATAATGCAATTAAATGAAGCATTCGTTGAACCAAAGAATTGGAGTTTGGACTGAACTGAGGTTGACTGAAGTACTAATAAACTTCCTAACTGAATTGAATCACAGAATTGGGGTTTGGACTGAACTGTGGTTGACTGAAGTACTAATAAACTTTCTCTAACTGAATTGATCTGGAAAGGACTGAACTTTTTTTTTTTTACGAAGCGTGTACTGAGTCGCGTTACAATAAAGGGGATGCGAGTTTTGAATCTATGACCAATTATCGAGTACATAGTCTTAACCACTAGACAACGAGGTTTGTGTTTTTTTAATTATCCCTCCCACTCCTCGAGTTTATTGTTATTGCACACAACACGTACGTAATAAACAACACAAGGTTGGCAATTTGCCATTGTAGATTCATTCATTCATTCTTAGTTGGTTTATAAAACTCATGCATGCGATCACGCTTCATTCTTTCATCTCTTTAAAGAAGTGTGTACAAGTTACGCAGATCATTTTATATCGTGTTAGAGGATTCTAATAATTATTATAAGGCATTCTACTTGTATTGGCAAGATTTTCGTCCAAAAAAATCACACTTTAAAAACAAACTTTATCGCTTTCAAAAATAACAAAAAAATGATCGATTTTTAAAGGTTATTATCCACGTTTTTCCGACTTTTTTGGGCTTAAAATAAAATGGAGTCAGAGAGTCCTAATAATCATTATTAGGCGTTACGTTCCTATCAACAAGTTTTAGTAAGAAAATATTCAAGTTTGAGAACAATTTAAAATTCTTTCAAAAACAGTCGAAAAAGACCGATTTTGAAGGTTATTATCCACGTTTTTTTGGCTTTTTGAGTCCCGACATAAAGTGGGATCATATTCGCACTGAACATACCTCTTGCTAAATAATATATCCCGGTGAATTATGAGAGTCATTTGGTACTCAATAGAGTCCTTTTTAAGCCATAAAATTGTTTGTCGAGACACGTCAAAATCAGCCGAAACATGTTCAATACTCCATTTTATACCGTGTCAGAGAGTTCTAATAATCATTATTAAGCATCACGTTCCTATTGACAAGTTTTAGTAAAGAAATATTCGCGTTTAAGAACAATTTAAAATTCTTTCAAAAACAATCGAAAAAGACCGATTTTGAAGGTTATTATCCACGTTTTTTCGGTCCTTTGAGTCCCGGAATAAAGTGGGACCATATTCGCGCTGAACGAATATACCTCTCGCCAAATAAAATATACCGGTGAAATATGAGTCATTTGGAACTCAATAGAGTCCTTTTTATGTTAATAAATTGTTTATCGAGATATGTCAAAATCAGCCGAAACATGTTTATACTCCATTTTATACCGTGTCAGAGAGTTCTAATAATCATTATTAGGCATTACGTTCCCATTGACAAGTTTTAGTAAAGAAATATTCGCGTTTGAGAATAATTTAAAATTCTTTCAGAAACAGCCAAAAAAGACCGATTTTGAAGGTTATTATTCACGTTTTTTCAGCATTTTGAGTCCCGGAATAAAGTGAAACCATATTCACGCTGAACATACCTCTCGCCAAATAAAATACCTCGGTGAATTATGAGAGTAATTTGGTACTCAATAGAGTTCTTTTTAAGCCATAAAATTGTTTATCGAGACATGTTAAAATCAGCCGAAATATGTTCAATACTCCATTTTATATCGTGTCAGAGAGTTCTAATAATCATTACTAGGTATTACGTTCTTATTGACAAGTTTTAGTAAAAAAAAAAATCGCGTTTGAGAACAATTTAAAATTCTTTCAAAAACAGTCAAAAAAGACCGATTTTGAAGGTTATTATCCACGTTTCTTCGGCCTTTTGAGTCCCGGAAATAAATGGGGCCATATTCGCGCTGAACATACCTCTCGTCAAATAATATACCCCGGTGAATTATGAGAGTCATTTGGTACTCAATAGAGTCCTTTTTAAGCCATAAAATTGTTTATCGAAACACGTCGAAATTAGCCGAAACGACATGTTCAATATTCCATGTTATATCGTGTCAGGTAGTTCTGATAATCATTATTAGGCATTACGTTCCCATCGACCAGTTTTAGTAAAAAAATATTCGCGTTTTAGAACAATTTAAAATTCTTTCAAAAACAGCCGAAAAAGACCGAATTTGAAGGTTATTATCCACGTTTTTTCGGCCTTTTGAGTCCCGGAATAAAATGGGATCATATTCACGCTGAACATACCTCTCGCCAAATAATATACCCCGGTGAATTATGAGAGTCATTTGGTACTCAATAGAGTCCTTTTTAAGCCATAAAATTGTTTATCGAAACACGTCGAAATTAGCCGAAACGACATGTTCAATATTCCATGTTATATCGTGTCAGAGAGTTCTGATAATCATTATTAGGCATTACGTTCCCATCGACCAGTTTTAGTAAAAAAATATTCGCGTTTTAGAACAATTTAAAATTCTTTCAAAAACAGCCGAAAAAGACAGATTTTGAAGGTTATTATCCACGTTTTTTCGGACTTTTGATTCCCGAAATAAAATGGGTCCATTTATTATCCAAGTTTTTTCGGACTTTTGATTATAAAATGGGTCCATATTCGCGGTGAATTATGAGAAAAAAAAGAACAAGCTCAGTCGCACACTTCTCTTCTACGGAGGATCAGGGTACTATTCTACCACTAGACCACTGGTGCTTCTTGTTCAATATCTCTAATTATTTTATATTAATCCATAAATACTACGATTAATGTTCTGCAATCAGCTGCTATTCTACCAGGTTCTGTACTTTGTATAAACGGGTTAACAGATTTGGGACGGGTTCACGGGCCGGACCTTTGTATAGTTTTGAAAATGTTGTGTCCAATCGGACGATATGGCCATGATCAGCTATACTAAAATCATACGAGTAATTACTAGGATCACGATCCGAGTTGTTGAATCACATGATTATAGGGTCCAAAGATGTGGAGAACGATCGGGAGTTTTAGAGAATTATTATAACAGTGAAATCGCACTAGGATCGATAAGAACTGGAGTTGAATCACATACAATTGTGTAGAATCGTAGATAAGATACTACAGTCGGATACCGTGCAGTACTGAAGTATCGTGACTTAGATTTACGTTACATCGGAAATAAGTGGAATCTATATATAAGATTTTATAACTTCATCTCTGCATAAATCGTTACAACCGTGAGTCGGCGACCATTTATGTAATTGCAGCAGAAAAGCAGCTTGTACCAGGGTCGTTGCGTTGCATACTTGCATTGCGTCCCTAGTACTGTCACGTACATATAGTATCGCATTAGCGCTGCTCTACAGGAACAGTTTACAGAATAATAAGAACTAATATGCCATCGTCATCCACTAGTGAGAAATCCTTGTTCCGATGTATTCAATTCGGACATTCATTGGCTGCAAAACACGAAGTTATGTATAAATTACAAAGAAATGCTATTTCCGACAGCTACGAGTAGCAGATTTTGTCTTTCATTTCACTGTTGTTCATAACGAACCGACATGAAAATCTTCACTCTGAATACTACATGAAGTGACTGGTGATATGGAACAGATCGAAACAAAACTTTCTGATAAACGTGGCCAACGACAGGAATTTGCAAAGCTATATTACCATAATTCCCGGGATTTAAGTCTTGCACCCTGGTTTTTGTTGTTTACTGGTTATACGTCATAAGTTTCAAGGCGGACACTAGATTTTCTATGATGATTCAAGTCGCTATGCAGGACTGAATCTACGATTAAGTTCATCGTTTTACTTTAGAGAGTAGTAAGACACACACCTCGCAGTGATTGCTCGTAGATTCGGAGCTGTCTCATGAAGCCAGGATTTGGTGACGCCTGAGGTCTTTTGCTTCTTACAAGTGCAAGAGCTTCAGATAGCGTCATGCCTCGTTTTTTTAAGAGGTAAGCAAGTACCACAGTAACACTGCAAGTCCACAAAAGAAAATGAACAGCATTTCATGAAATTGCAGAAACTGTACTAAAATTGACGAGGAAAGTAGGAAACTACTCCATCATGTTCCATGACGAAATTTCAAAATTTTCAGCAATGACAATCTAAGGGACACATGATCTAGGTCCAATTTTGATTAAACAGTAGTCCTAAACATATTATTCAACCTCGGACACGCCACCACATACCAACTGAGCTATAAGGTTTTCAAGGTTAACGTGTGTGCTTCTCAGATGACATTGACTGCATTTATACCATCACGGTGAAGTTCACATTGTGTCGAATGATCTTAATATATATTAATACTTAAAACTGATGTTTATTACCATGGTCCTACATAATAATTTGAAACGCAGCAGATGCCAACTAGCTAAATTGGATAATCATGATTCGAACCCGCTCAGCATCAAAATCGTCCGTGGAGGCTCCATTTACATAAATAAATAATCATTTGAAACACATGCAGTAAAGGGGTACCTTCTCGATCTTCCCACAAAGCAGTGAACGAGTACTCCACCGCCTGATCTTTTAGCTTCATCAATAAAATCAATACATTCATCGAAGAACTTGCCTAGATTGGTATCTTCTCTGTCAGCAACTGTCTCCAAACCCACGAAGAACAATACAATTAATGAAATATTGGAATAATAATTCTTAAAAACAGATGCATGTATTTACTACTGTATTTACAAGAACGCCTCAAAATCTGTCAAATTGATATCTAAACACTATTAGCAAGTGGCAGAATCATCGACTTTAGCCTATGTTGCTCCGACTGTTCACATTCCATCACGTACCCGTGTCCGACACTCGACACCTCAATTTCAGCCAAAATATGCACATTTTTCATAAAGATAGCCGAGCCCAACACTTGGATACGTGTCACATTTTTCAAAGAAATGTGATACGGTATTTCCTTTGATGTATGTAAGCATATCAGATGAAAGCAAGAGAATACCTTCAACGACTCTATACGTAAAATCAAGGGGATGAGGAGGTGGCAAAGAAGCAGCCACGGTCAAGACATGGGTAATATTCAAACGTTTTAAACCGGGTTTATTGTTAGCAGCACCAAGAGATCCCAAAAAGAGACCCTGAAAGCATATGAACACGGATCAATCAAACACATTCGAGATGAGAACAGTAATAGCTAGCATAACCATGTGAATCACGATTCACGAACTACCTCCTCGATTTGACATGGTACATTGTCATCGTGTACGAACTTTGCAGCACTATAAGCTCTCAAAAGTGCCTCCGCTCTTTCCTTGTACAGCCCTTCAAAGCGATCCATCCGTATTCCTTACCTATCAAACTATTATCCTTATCCTTACCTATGTACGAAAAAAAATGAACAATTACCCAATCTCCTCGACAAAATAAGCCGAATAATCATGAACAAACAATCACGATTGCTTAAAACTACACACCTACACAAATTGGTTGACTCACTACCATACTATAATGAAATTCCCCGTCATTAGGGTATCGAGTTTACAATTACCCCCTTAACAAATACTCCTTTCCTTCCGTCCCCATGATTTTTTTGTCTTTGCTTTTGGCACCCAGGGGAACAGGTTCAATGATGAGGTGACATGTGGAGCCAAATTCATAAGGACGGTCAAATTACACATAAAAAGCATTCCTAAAATAGAAAGTCGGAAAAGACAAAGGATTCATTGGGACGGAGGGATTAATCAAGAATTCCTATCATACAACCTCCAGTAAGTCTTTCTTGTGACGGTCAGTGACGAATCTATAGCCAATCATTAGTTCATTACAGGGTCTCAGGACACCATAACACGATTTTTTTTAGTATATTTTGTCCAGTTTCTGGTAATATTTGACTCGTCACTGATTCGTTGATCGTCACAAACAAGAATTTGTGTACGAATTTTGGGAAATTCTTGTGAATTGGGCGAGGGTTACGATTTCAAATATGAATTTGTACTTCCCGTATCGACCAAATGATGAACCCCTAATTCATTACTTTGTTCGCCATTAATGGCATTATTTCCCCCCTCCCCCATTATTAAAATTCCTTGTTCCGCCATTGTAGGTAAGCTAAAACCTCCGAATCAATCATCAATACGATCACGATCACATGCTAATGAATTAGATATAACAACGGAAATCGAAAATTCCAGGAAAACCCTAAATTACAACTCTACGCAATTGAAAAACAATTAATCAAAAAAAAAAAATCAGATATATTGAAATCGACGAGAGCATACCTGGTGAAATTGAAGATCGATGACGACCAGTTCATCACCTACTTTGGTTTGTTCAGATTCGTGAAATTACCAGCATGAATCGGTAAAAATGTCGTTACAATTGAATCAAAATTCGTTAGAAAAAAATTGTTACTGGGCCCAAATTCGAATTATTGGATACCCAAGTATATATCCCAATCTTGCAAACGGGTCAATTGGTTCGGGTTGATTAGCTTTGGATCGGGTCATTCTTTATTTATAGACATCGGGTTGACTTCAGGTCATTTTCGGGTTTACTATTTTCAATTTTTTTTTAGAAATATCGATTCATTTTCTATAATAATAGTCGGATCAATTCGGATTACGGGTCAACCTTCGGTCTTCAATTCGGGTGCTGGGACGGACCATTCGGGTCATATCTCCAAGGTTTTTGAACCAATCAGTGAAGGACAAGTATACTAAAGTGGTCCATAAGGGTGTTGCCTAGTGGTTAAAACTTGAGGTCATCGGCCAAGGGTCTCAGGTTCAAGCCCTTGCAAGCGCGAACTTGTGGGAGTTGTATGGCTTGAGACTATGCCTTCTAGTCTTCCAGTCTGTCGCCCACGGACGGTTTACCTTGGTGTGCGTGGTTTGCAGGCTATGCGTACATCCGAGGGTCTACCCATAGCGCACAAAAATGGTAGCATCGGTTGGTTCCCTCGTTCATTAAAAAAAGAAAAAAAAAAAAAAAGTACTCCGTTCAATTCCAACCTTCCCCTTCCATGTCTTGACACTATTTGCAATCATGGATAACTTTCGATATTCACGACAATCTATTACAGAAAATATATCAATGTGGGATCTTGTTTGATTCGTCTTTAAAAGTAGATTATTAATATCCAATTTCTATAATTTTTACTAATATGTTACGAAAAATATTAACGATGCAAAATGTGCGTTGACAAACGTGAAAAAACAAAAGGGAAGCTTGGACGTGAACGGAGGAAGTAGTATACTAAAGTGGGTGTGAATGATCAAATTGTTTATCGATCATCTTCCTTAAAAGAAAAGGATAACAATTGACGAGACATCTCAAAATACAATTCGGATCTCTCGTTCCATTTTGTGTCCCACTCTGTGTGCCACACCATACACTGATTGACACATCAACAAGTGTATGATATTTGTTACTTATTTTATTTGTTGAGTAAGCGAGGTGTCATCCAGTATATGGTGTGGCACACGGAGTGGAACACAAAAATGAGACGGATGATCCGCTCTGCTCAAAATAGAATAGGACAACAAATGACCGGAAAGACGGGTTTGGAATAACTGTGGGAAACGCAGCCTGTGTTTTGAGCCAATTAACGGATACTCCCTCCGGACACTATTTTTTGCCCCACTTCATTAAAATACCTCTCACATATATTGGGCTAGTGGGGCGAAAAATAGTGTCCGAAGGGAGTACATTATAAGTGTCGGTTACGCAAATTCAAAATCCACTTGCGTTGTTTTGTCTCTCCCATTTTAAGTAACCTTTATTTATTTATAATGACATCCACTACTCCACCCTATACACACTTACCCTAATCATACATTATCTCAAACACTTAATTAATTTTTTTTTAATGAACGAGGTAACCCGCAGTCGCTATCTTTTTGGTGCGCACTGTATAAACCGTCCGTGGGCGACAGACTCGAAGTCTAGAGGCATAGTCTCATAGTCTCAAGCCATACAACTCCAACAAGTTCGCGCTTGCAGGGGCTAGAACCTGAGACCCTTGGACCGATGACCACAAGTTTTAACCACTAGGCAACACCCTACTACTACTAATTTTTCTCTATATATATCGAGTCTAAATTCAAAACAGATCAAATAATATACTCCGGATAGTGGATATTCGACACATTTTAATCTAGGATAATGGATATTGAGGATTTGAGATCCGGTAAGTAATAACTATTCATTCATTATTGTTATTGTCGGTAGATATATAAGGTATTTTAACCACACTACTCCAGACACTAGTGATATTTCACACTTAGAGGCCCTGTTCTTTTGGACTTATATTCAGTCAGTTTCAGTTCAGTTCAGCTTCAGGAGGCATATTTTGTCTCTATATTTCAGTCAGTTTCAGTTAAATTAAGTTCAGTTAAAGTAAGTTCAATCAGTTTCAGTCCAAAAGAACAGGGCCTTAGTCATTTAATATTTTTTAGACGTTTTTTTTGTTTCGTCTAACCACGCAGATTCAAAATCGCCACAAAGTACCTGATCTTAACCATTAGGCAAAGATATTTTCGATTCTTGACATACAATTAAGAATGACTTATCTAGCTAGTCAACAAAATCACAAATAGAATAAGACTTGTCTAAAATTTCATGTGCGTATATATATAGATGATTAAACCCTAAGTTCAAACCCAACTACACATAACACAACCATTATGGCTCTCATCAACCAACTCATCCTCCCTCTATTCCTCATCTCAACGGTCATTATTACTCCCCACTTCCGAACCTCAAATGCAGCATCTCAAGTGTACCTACTCCCGATCCTAAAAGACGTCACAACACCCCAATACTACACCACAATACTAGTCGGAACCCCACAGGTTCGCGTAAACCTAGCCATTGACCTAGGCAACCTATGGTCATGGTTCACTTGCGACATTGTGGGGTACAACCGATCCTCCACGTTCCACCCGGTGTCATGTGACGCACCCAAGTGTGACATTTACGGGAGGTTCGGTTGTGTGGGGTGCACTGACGGCTTAGTTAAGCCTAGTTGCACCCCAATTAATACTTGTGGTGCAGTCGCTTATAGCCCCCAGAGTAATGCACTTTACTCTGCTGGGGCTATAGAAGACGTTGTAAGTGTCTACCGTTTGGATAAAAAAATTGGTAGTCAACCCGTTAAGGCTAATTTAAAAGATTATCCGTTTACTTGTGCCCCGGGTAAGGGGCCGTTGAAGGGTTTGTCCCCTTTTACTAAGGGGATATTAACGCTGGCTAGACGACCAGTCGCGTTACATACACAAATTTCGATGGCATTTAAAGTGCCAAATAAATTCGCTCTATGTTTACCTTCAACAACGTCTAATTTGGGTAATAAAAACGGGGTTATGTACTTTGGGGGCGGTCCATACCATTTGTCGTCTAGCTCAATTGATATGTCTACCTCACTTGTTACCACCCCTCTTGTGATAAACCCTAATAGTACCGCCCCGGAATATAGTGTAGGCGACCCTTCAGTCGAATACTTTTTCAACGTTAGGTCTATTAAAGTCAACAAAGTCCCAGTCAGGTTCAAATCGTCCTTGTTGTCATTCGACAAGGATGGCGTTGGTGGCACGAAAATCAGCACTTTGGACCCATACACTATATTACAAAGTGACATATACAAAGCCTTGGTTGAGGTTTTTGTTATTGAGGCTAAAAAGCTGAATATCGTCAGGGTTTCACCAGTCGCGTCATTTGGTGCATGTTTTGATTCTAAGAGTGTTAAAGACACGAAGACTGGTCCAAATGTGCCCGTTATTGATTTGGTATTCAACGAAAAGAGCCCGGTGTTGCATAACAAGATCGGAAGGTGGAGGATTTACGGTGCGAATTCGATGGTGAAGGTGGCTAGTAAGAAGGATGTGGTTTGCTTAGGGTTTGTTGATGGTGGGGTTGAACCTAGGACTTCTATTGTCATTGGTGGGAAACAAATGGAAGATAATTTGATTGAGTTTGATGTCGATGCAAATAAGCTTGGAGTTAGTTCTTCATTGCTTCATAAGGGCACTAGTTGCTCACAATTCAAGGGCATCGTTTAAGCACAAATTCTCGTCTACGACGACAGTATCTATCGTTTTAAGGTTTATGACAGATATTACGTCTTAAGCAAGACTAACCGTTAGGAAATATTCAAGATGTTGCACCAATTCTTAGAAGATGAATTGGGTAAGTAAGTTGATGTATGTTATCTAATATGTTCCCTAGAATAAAGGGTTGAACTTTAATTTGTAGGGTTGTCAAATTTCATGTAGTAAAAGAGTGTAATGTATGAGAGTTCCAATGCAAATCAAGTTGTTCCACTTGTTATTTGTCCACTTTCACCACTAGTGTTACATTATTCTATTTTCGTAAATGTTTTAATCTAATGGTTAAGACGATAGAAGTATCTTAGACGTTAGATCTGAAATTCACTTTCCTTAATTATCCATGATATAATGTGACTAAGTGCATATGTTTTTTAAATTAGTCATTGTTCTCACTTAATCAAACCTTATCTTCATTTTTATTAGTTTACATCATACTTTATACCGAGTACATTATAGTGCTGTAATATCAATGTATAAGGATTTTAAAATATCGAAAAATAATCCGAGTAAGTCAAATATATACACAATTTTCAAATATACGAAATAGAGGACAAGCAATAATTTTCTTTATTTTCTTTTCATTGAAACACGAAATACAACATATAACTACAATTACTACATCAGTTAGAGGATTATACAACCAGTTGTACACAGTTCTATGTACAACTGGTTTTAAGATTTTGAGCTTTATAACAAAGTTTTCGAGTTTTGCTGTAAAGTTTCTGAGCTTTAGTGTAAAGTTGTCGAGTTAAATCACATATATGTTTAAGCTCAAAAACTTATAACTTAGCTCATAAACTTTTATAAGTTCAATAAATATATATAAAACCTTAACAATTTTGCATTGTACAACCAGGTGTATAATCCTATTTTCCTTACTACATGCATCGTCAACAATACATTCTTGTAGGAATAAAACAAAAACTACCGAGTATTCGAAACTTATTTTGAATTGCTTCTATATAAAATTCACAACTATATTATTTATTTAACCTGTTTTCTCCGAAGATTTCTGCTCATATTATCTTCGAAGAATCATACAAAATACTTAATTACTCGTATAAAGTATATAAAGTATATCGTAAGTTACAGGATAATACAGTTTCGTAAAAAGTCGAGAATATTACGATCAGACGAGAGTAAAATTGAAATTACCACAAGTAGTAAACCCTTTATACTGCAAAGAAGAAGTAAACCCTAATCGATTTTCCCCCAAATCAAATTCCAACAAATTATTCTCAATTTGATATCCTCCGATCACAATCCCCTCTTTCGCATCAACACCGCCATCAACAAACCCTAAGCAAATCGCATCTCCGCCGACACCCACCATCGAATTCGTCCCAAATATCGTCCAAACCACTTTCGGATTATCCAAAACCAGTTTAATATCCGGTACCACCACCCCAATCCGGGTAAAAAACAACGTATTAATATCGTAACATACCGTGAACGGCGCAACCGGGTCGACCCGTTTCACTTGGGTCATCGAGTACTTACGGAGCTCGCGGTCGAATGCGGTGGTGATTGAATTGTAAATCGGAGTTCGGAAAACAGAGTATGGTGCTGTGGTACTGATCTTGGTACCTCCGGATCCGGTTTTCGGGTCGATTTTCAAGATTGATTTGGTAATCGGTATAGTTGTGAGGTTGACGATGATATCCGATACGGTAATGAAGTATTCGGATGGGTTTTTCGGGTTTGTAATCAATGGCGTGTATGAGAACAACGTGGTTATATCTTCCGGACCCGGGTAAAGTCGATACGGTCGACCCGGCCCGAAGAACGCAACCCCGGTCGTCCAATTCGAATTCAAACACAATGCGAATTTATCCGAAAACCCGAATTTGGACGAAAACTGATCCGGGAGGGATAGTTTCTTCGACGACCGGCCGTAAGCTGCGATTCCCTTCACACCCTTCGCCAACCCTTTAACCCGATTCTTCGCACACCCGATTTGGAAATTGGGTGCGGATACGATTCGGCCCACGTTAGCCCCGTTTGTGGAGTTGATTCGAACGGTTTCCGAGACTAATTTCCCTGTTGTGGTTGAATTCGGGTCGAATGGGCTGGTGAAAGTGAGCGGGCAATCGGATTTGGCGCAGGCGGAAGTGCAGATTGTCCATGGAGTGGTCGACTTGAGGTCGATTGTGAGTGGGGTTGAAACAGGGGGTGTTCTTTGGTTGAGGTTGATTATGTATTGGAGGGTTTTAGTGTCTTTGGTGGTTGGGATTACGAGCGCTTTCGGCCGTGGTGGTTGTGTGGCGGCTGAGACGGTGGCGGTCAGGTGGAGGAGGAGGAGGAGGATACAGGCAAAGAGCACGAGGTGGTGCATTGAGGTTGAGGTCGCCATTGTTGTAGTAGTTGGTTACTATAAGTTTTTACGTATACAACATTTGGATTATATAGAGTGTAGAGAAAATGGTACGAATATTATACCGACAGTTGTATGTGGAACCAGTTCAAAGTTGTTGAGCTTTTACGTGATTTAGCTCGATAATTTTTACATTAAAGTTCAGAAAGTTAGAAAGTTTACAACAAAACTCGAAAATTTTGTGATAATACTAAAAATCAGTAGTACATAGGTCTAGGACAGTACTCCGTACAACATTTGGATTATATAGTGTAGAGAAAATAATATTATACCTACAACAATTAGTTCGAAATCTTTTATGTGATTTAACTTGATAATTTTACACTAAAACTCACAAAATTTACAATAAAATTCAAAAAAATTATAATAAAACTTAAAATCGTAAAATCAGTTGTACATGGGGGCGGTCAAGTACTCAAAGATTTGTGTGGAAGTGTCAAAGGTGGCGACTAGAGAACGTAGCAAATAATTGAATTGACTATACGTGCATGTTCATGTGTGTATGTTCACGTAAATCCAACGGAAATAATTAATTGGAGTGTTCGATGGTATTTATGATGGTAGATGAGATTCGTCATTTGGTACGTGTTGAGGATTAGATCTAAAATAGTACTCCCTCCGAGTTCCTATTATTGTCCCATAAGGTTTTGGGGTGAAAAATAAGGAAGAGGAAATGTGTGGTTGAAAAAAGAAGAAGGAAGAGAGAAAAATGGTAAAGTAATTGTGAACCACACCTTGATAACCTAAAAAGGAAAATGGGACAAAAATCAAACTCAGCCCAAAAAGGAAAGTGGGACAATAATAGGAACTCGGAGGGAGTATTTCATTTATAATGACTCATTGCATTGAAATGTCTTATTTTAATGTTGATTTTGGGAGAGACGGTATCTTAATAACTTATTGAGAATATCACTCTATGTACTATTCGTACCCTTAAATGAAAACTTTGTTTTGTACTCCCTCCATTTATTAATGTTCTTCCCATTTACTCCACCTTTTTGGAGGTCAAAGTTACAAAACTTTGACGATGAATAAAACATAAAATATAAAATCTCATAATACGATATTTACGTAGTTATGTTTATTATCGATAAATCTCTTACAAAAAATAATTTTCATCGAAAAATAATTACATATAGGTGAGTAAAATTGCGGTCAAAGCGTCGTCTTGAAGACCGTGTACAAAAGTAAATGGGAAGAACAATTATAAATGGAGGGAGTACCTGTTTTTATAACAATCGTACTATCTTTATATTTGTATACTCTTTTAGATTAGTCGTACCTATTTCTATTAGGTTTGGTACCACTGTTATTTCCATTTGTACTTGGTCTCTCAGTAAAGTTAATGAGAGACCGTCTTTCAAGAGACTTTCTCCTAGTTTTATCGTAACATCAGGCCAATTTTCTTATCAATGCCGGAGCTAGGATGAAAAACTATTTGGCATAAAACCAAATGACTAGAGGATTTTATACAAGCAGTTGTACATTGCTCTATGTACAATTAGTTTTAAGATTTTGAGCTTTATCACAAAGGTCTCGAGTTTTGCTGTAAACTTTCTGAACTTTAGTGTAAAGTTGTCGAGTTAAATCACATAAATGTTTAAGTTCAAAAACTTACTCGTACAACTCAGTTCAAAAAAACTTTTATAAGCTCAATAAATATATACAAAAGTTCAATAAATTTGCCTGGATTGTAGAATGTTTTACTATTGTACAACCAGGCGTACAATTTTATTTTCCAAAATCCAACCCCTATTCCCTACGCGATTACGGAGTACTTCATCTGTCTCGATGATTTGTTGTTTTTTATATATTCTGTATTATTTGTGAGGAGTATTTTAATGAAAGAACAATAGATATTTATGAAATCTAATCAATCTAAGAATAGCAAGCAAACGGATTATTGCAATGTCTTTTTCTCTTGGATTATTTCACCTACTCCCAATTTTATTTTATTTTCGTAAATATTGAAAGGAGAATTATTGAGCAGAAATTATAATAACTCGCTAAAAAAACAACACCTGTTACACGTAACGTTACCTGGTGGCGTTCATTTTGGTGTGTCACCCGGGATACATAATTTGTATCTGATAAAGATTTAACGAGTTTGCACAATACATGAAAATAACACGCAAGCTTTCGAAAGAATTTTTTTAGAAGTACACAACAGTATTTATCAAGCTTAATCAATTTCAATTTGTTGGCAAATTAAATAAAAAAAATCAATTCAAAATAGCAATCGGAATAATACTTTCCGAATCTAATCAATCAAAATTAGCTATCGGATTTCAATGTCTTTTCCTAATACGAAGTACTCCCTCCGATTTTTTATTATCTTCCCTATTTTCTTATTGGGCTGAAATACTCTTTCTTCCTTATTTCCATTTTGGGCCATCAACATGTGGTCTAGAATCACCCTTACATTTCTCTCTCTTTCTTCTTTTATTTTGAACCACACATTCTTATACCCTTATTTTTTTTACCCAAAACCAAAGGAGAAGATAATAAAAAATTGGAGGGAGTAGTTATCAAATCTAATCAATTTCAATGTTTTTTTTTGGATTTTTGTTAATCTAAAAAATTAGCCCATAGGATTGCATTATTGCCCTTGTCTATTCATGAGTAGTTGTTTTCCAAGCTTTGTCTTTGTTTAAAGTAATAATAATGCGACTAAATACGTTTTTACAAAAAAAATTAAAAATTCCCTTCGTTCCAATGAATTATAATTATACGTTTGCTCGCTTTTTGAACATAAACTGGTGTCATTATTCATCGTTGTATTCGTCGACACTTTTACTATTCATCATCAACATTATTTCAATCACTTTTTCTTCGTTTCGGTCCATTTGATCACCTCCTGTACCCTTTACTCATACAAACAAACTCCTAAGTTACGTTTTTTTTAAATACAACGAAAAGACATAAAAACATCATTGAGATAGTCGATAATTCGACAGATTAACTATATTAATCACTTTCACGAGATTAATGATTATTATTAATGATTATTAGAAATATGATGACATTATGTCATCAAATTGTAGCTCCATGACAACATAATGTAACCATGTTTTTGTTTTTTCTAAGCTAATTAAATTTCTAAATGTCAACATATTTACCTCATTTATTCACAAATTCAATTCATTATATTTAAACATAATTTATCAAAAAAAATCGTAATTATTCTCAGAATATACGAGTTTTAATTAATTTATTGAATATGTTGTTTTAACATACGCGTTTTTTAGATGGATGAGATATTATCGATCAAGTTGAACAACCTACCAGACGACTGTGTCGAAACAATTCTTTCGAGCACGTCTCCACGTGACATATGCCGGTTGGCAACAACATGCTCTGAGCTGCGAAAGGCGGCCGATTCAGATTTCGTATGGGAGAGTTTCTTGCCTCATGACTACAACGACATTATCTCGAGGGCATCGTCTTCTTCTCATCCTTCCTTGCTCAAATGTCATTCATACAAAGACTTGTTCTTTTTGTTGTGCAATTCGCTTCTTCTCGACGATGGCAAAAAGGTATAATTACCCCCTTTCGTCTCGTTCATTTGTCTGTCTTTGATTAAAATATTTCGTACAATGAATATAAAAATATACCGTTATTGTTAAAAAAAAATTGTCAAACACAACTTTAATTAAAATCATGTTTTGTGAGGAAAAAAACATTTTAATTTATTTATTTCTCGAAATAAAATATTTTGGTCGAATTTTGAGAATTAACTTGGAAATTTTACAGTTGTCGCATGTGCTTCGTTAGCTTTGATATTTTTATTTTTGTTTTTTATTTTCCCTTCGAAATTAATTAGGCATGTACGACACTCTTTACTGGACGGATTTCTTTAAAATTATCATAAATTCGCAAAATATTTTTATTTATCAAAGGTTTCGTTTGTCAAAAGATTAAAGTCTCGGTATAACATAAACAATTGGCTTTCATATGCAAGTGGAATTCATCCTTTGTTTTGTCCTTTCCATTCACTCGGATCTTTTCCGTCAGACACTTAATCACATTACACTAAGACATTTTCGATTTTGTTTATATAGATATTCAAGTTAGACCGAAACTCTGGACACAAGTCATTCATCTTATCGGCTAGAGAGTTGACCATAATATGGGCAAGTAATCCACTCTACTGGTGTTGGAAAAATGTAGCAAACTCAAGGTACTGAACTAAACTAAACTGGAAGTGTCTAAATATAAATTCAAAAGAACGTCTGACAATAGTGTCTAAATGTCTAAAGTTTTGATTTTTGATATCAGGTTCGATGAAACAGTGGAACTAAGAACGACATGGTGGTTAGAAATCAACGGTAACATAAACCTAAAATCCTTAACTCGAAACACAACATACGGAGCATACCTAATCTTCAACGTTTCAAGACACGCATTCGGGTTGGACACGTTACCCATGGAAACATCGATAACACTAGGTTGTGACGATGACATTGTGTGTCACAACACAGTCTACCTACGTCAGGATTTCAAGAAACGACAGATCCAGTGGTTATTATTCTACAATCGGACTAAAATGGTTACTTCGTCTAGGGTTAATCATCGAGGGTTGGAGGGGAGCGTTCCGGTGCTCCCTGGCTCGCGGAATGATGGATGGATGGAGATCGAGTTAGGTCAGTTTTCGAGTGGTAGTGAGGATGTTGATATGGAGGTTAAGATGAGTTTGAAGGAAATTAAAGGACATCATTTGAAGGGAGGGCTCGTTATCGAGGGAATTCACATTAGGCCATTGTAGCAGTTATGACGAGAGAATCTGCAGCCGTTATCTTTGATGCGCTCTGGGAAAAATCTGGGTTTGAACATAAGATCCCTGGATTGATGATCACAAGTTTTAACCACTAATCAACACCTTTACGGACAGGCAAAAAAAATCATGTAGTTTTTTTTAGTAAAGTCGATTCACTAATTAGTTACCTATTGTGAGATTTGTTAATTATTCGTTCAATAATGGATTTTTTAAAAGTAGTTTCTCACAAAACAAAAAACTTTCCTTCTCGTCAATAATGGATTTAATGTTGCCATGTTTCTCGCACTTTTTTTTTTAATGTTATTTCGAAATTTGCTCGTGCATTATATTAAGTTTTTATGTTCAATTATTTTGCTAATTGTTTGATTTATTTAGTTTTTGATTTTAAAAAGCGTAACGTGTTAATAAAAAAACTTAGATAACCGTAATGTATTTAAAAATCACAAAGATAAATTAAACCCGCAACAAATTTAATAACCTTAATATAATTATTATTTTTAATAAAATTGATTTAAAAAATCCAATATAAACGGAATTGAAAATTACATATTTTTTTATATTTACGATTATTACAGTTTTTTATTTATATCGAGCTTTACTCCGTGTAATTCAAGTGAATAAGCACGTAAATGAAATTAACGAAAATAACGATACGTTATATAGTAAAAATAATTTCGATTATATATAATATTTTCATCGAAATATACATTTATTGATTTAACACGATCAACATCGACATTATCATCTTACAATCGCGAACATCATTATTTTAATTTTTTTTTTTTTTTCAACGAAGAACACGCTTAGAACAATTTTACCGTTTTACTTATAATTAAGCGGACGTAAAATTAAAATTATCGCACCGAGTTCTACTAAACAACAACGAACTACTAAACCCAATTCTGGAATTAACCAAATCAAATTGCAACAAATTATTCTCCAATTGATACGATCCAATCACAATCGCCGCCATTGAATCAACACCACCATCAACAACCGCCAAACAATACGCATTGATCCGATTCACCATCACCATCGAATTCGTCCCAGAAATCGTCCACACCACTTTCGGATTATCCAATACCAGATTAATATCCGGTACCACCACCCCAATTGGAGTAAACGGCAACGACCCGACTGCGTAACACACCTTAAACGGCGCAATCGGTTTGACCCGTTTCGCGAAACTCCCGGGTCGCTCCACTTGCGCCGCGAAATCGTTCGTTACCGCGTTGTATATTGACGATTGCATGATCGTGTATGGATCGATTGTACTGATTTTGGTTCCTCTGGATAGTACCGATTTGTCGAATTTGACTTCGGATTGGACGATTTTGATTGATTTTACGCCGATGTAGTAGTAATCGGGTCGGATTTGGGGGTTAGGGTTAGGGTTTGTGAGAAGAGGGGTGTAGGTCAAGAGAGTCGACGCGTCGAGTCCGGGAAATAAATTATACGGTTTATCCCCGAAAATCACGAACCCGTCTGTAAAACTCGATGAACTTACACACAAAGCGAATTTATTTCCGAACTTAAAACTCGAGGAAAATTGTGACGGAAGTGACAATTTTCCTCTCCCAAATCCCGCAATCTGGGTCTGGGTCGGGCCGTGGACACATCCGTATGTGAATCTGGGCACGGACACGACCCTGACGGGGTTTGACCCGTCAGTTGAGTTAATGCGGACTACGTCCGCATTTAACTCAACTTGTTGGGATAATAAAATGTTATGAACCGGGTTTTTTATTAAAATATTGCACGGGCGGGTTTTGGATAATGGTTTAGTACAAGTGGAGTGGGGTAGGGTGGTGCAACGGGCGGAGTCGCAATGAATGCGGCGGTTAGTGGTGGACGGACGGAGTTGGTCGCAATTGAGTAATAAGAGGTCGCTTTGGAGGTCGACGGTTAGTTTGGTGGTTATAGGTGGTGTTCGGTGGTTTAAGTTGATTGTTCGTTGGAGGGTGGTGTCGTCGCGTGAGAGTGGTATTACTAGGGCTTTTGGTTTCGGTGTGGTGGCCGACATGGCGGCCGATGTGGTGAGGACGAGGAGGAGGAGGAGGAGGGCGGAGATGAGGAGGTTGTGGGTGGAATTAGTAGCCATTGTGTTCGAGAGTATGTAGGAGTGGAGTTCATAGTGTTATACATTTGTGTGTATATATATAATAGCTAAATAAAGTTTAATTAGTTTTTTATATTTGATTTTACGAAAACAGAATTATTGAACAAGTGAATTATTGAATAGTTATGATGTTGATGAAATTTGAATTCAGACGTAAGTCGTAACTTTACGAATTAAGTTTGTTTAGCTAAGCATGTTTTAAGAGTATCGACTTTATTATCGAGTATTTTTAATATGAACGTAATTGTCAAATCTTGCAAACCTTTATCTATCAATCTATCATTATGTCTCTATAGTATTCAATTTCACAAGAATTAAATAAAGTTACTCATTTGCCTAAATATAAATCATGACAGATATATTTATCCAGATATTAAAACGGGTTAAATATACCGAGTATTCTGCAAAATTCAATTGTTTTGGACTTTAGGCTATGAGGAACCAAAGTCAAAGTTTAATACATGAAGAGATAGAGTTGAATTGCATTAAACGTTCGTAGACAAGGGCACATGAATTAGGTTCATGCAAAAATTCATCCCGAGATCTCCCTTACAACAAATATATCGTATATACTTTCTAAATTACAATCGATAAAATCAAAATATCGAAGAATGATTTATATTTATTTTTATCTATTGTATAAATAAAATATTTAATTCGTTATAAATTTGTAAAAATATACTCCCTCCGATTACCTATGTTCTTCCCTATTTCCTTTTTGGGCTGAATTTGATTTTCTTCCCTCTTTCCATTTAAGGAAAGTTTTACCTCTTTATTAATTAATATAATATTCATCTCTCCTATTTTTTCACCACACTTTTTCTCATTTAATTAATATAATATTCTTTCTCCTACTTTTTCATTCTACTTTTTCCCATTTAATTAATATAATATTTCCCTCCCTTACTTTTTCATTCCACCCCCCATTATTCTACTAATATAATTACTCCCTCCTTATTTTCTTCCCAAAAAAGAAAGGGGAAGAACACAGGTAATCGGAGGGAGTATATTTTTGTCGGTCGTCACGTGAAATATAATGTCACTTGGTATATGATGGATGATACACACGGCGGTAATCGGGCAGTAGCTTACAAGAAAGAAATTCTAAGTTGGTTGCTTCCAATACGGATCACCCGTCCCATTTTTGTGTCCCATTCCGTGTGGCACACCATACATTGAATGACATCTTGCTTACTCAACAAATAAAAATAAGTAACAAATATCATACACTTGTTGATGTGTCATGAAGTGTCATTCAGTATATGGTGTAGCACATAGAATGGGACACAAAATGGGACGGGAGATCCGTATTGGGTTGCTTCATTATCTAGTCATTTGTGTCATTCTTGATATAATTTGTCAGCTGGCATTATGGATCGTGTTTCCTTTTACATCGGTCCCTCACTCACTCTCCCTCCCTAATCCTTTACGGATAAAACGGATATATATCCGTTATAGTCCTTCTATCTCACTAACATTGTCCTGTATAATTTTTTCAGATAATATTATATTACTCCCTCCTAGTTGATTTTAACCCCTCCCTCTCTTTTTTTCTGCACAAAAATTAAGAAGAAAATAAATAATTGATTAAAGTAAGAAAATATGGGGGTATAAAGTAGAATTTGTGAGTAAAGGAAATAATAAAAAATTGATTAAATTACAATATATAAATGAAAAGATGGAAAATTGTTGAAATAGAGCAAAAGAACAAAAAATTAACATGTTCCTCATAAGTACTACTCCCTCCGAGTCCCTATTTTTGTCCCACTTTCCTTTTTGGGTTGAATTTGATTTTTGTCCTACTTTCCTTTTTAGGCCATCAATGTGTGGTTCACAATTACTCTCTCTCTTCCTCCTTTTTTTCAACCACTCATTTCCCCTTCCTTATTTTTCACCCCAAAACCTTATGGGACAATAATAGGAACTCGGAGGGAGTAATACTTTCTCTGAATTTCACTGAATAACAAAGGGAAAATCAATAGAAAAAAAAAGAGTAAGAGAAAGAAATGAAATGGTAAATGTGAATCACGCGTTAATAACCAGAATTTATAAAAAGTAAACAAATAACTGAAAGAGAAAGAATTCACGTAATTATTTGGGTAGATAAGACAACATTATTTAAAGGTAAATGGAGTATTATTGAGGGATATCAATTGTTGAAAGTCATTATCGTAGAGATTTGCTGCATCATTTTGAAAAAAAAAAAAAAAAAAAAAAAGATTTAGAAGGTGTCGTTCTGTGGGCTTAACAATTTTGAGAACGACTATCGAGATCGACCCGTTAGTTATTGTAGAAAATCGGAAACATAATGCAAGTTTTTCGGTCCGAATCTGTAAAATCATAATTTCGAGCCCACATACGAAATACAGAGTACCCCGTAGTAAAAGTAGTTCAAAGGTGATTCGAAGACGCTATTCATTATGCGATATTTTTCATTATGCGATATTCATTATGCCCATAAGGGTGTTGCTTAGTGGTTAAAACTTGTGGTCATCGGCCCAAGGGTCTCAGGTTCAAGCCCCTGCAAGCGCGAACTTGTGGGAGTTGTATGGCTTAAAACTATGTCTTCTAGACTTTCAGCCTGTCGCTCACGGGCGGTTTACGGTACACTTAGTTCCGACCCAAGTCCATAAACCACTAAACAACTTATCCGTTGGCCACATTTCTTGAACGTAGCCCGACCCAAATGACCAAATTCAAATATGATCACTACCACTCCACCTCGACCTTCCTACGTACACGTAGAGAGCAATCCTATCCTTCTAGTAAGTGAAGCTGACTTTCTTGACCACTCCTATTATTATCGAAACGACTCATAAAAACCGTAATAAAGTATTGTGACGAATTATCCATCATATTGTCAAATTTAGTTAGGCCAGGGAGAAGCGTTGTTTCTAAATACCATTACCAACAATATTTTTGTACGATTCTACTGGTCGAGTAGGTAAATGTTGTTGATCTGTTATACCAATATGACAGATATTTTTGTGGAATACGAGAATTTGCGTGACCGAAGTAATAAGTACACCACATAGAGTAGTAATAATGCATCCAACTATCCACCTTTAATACTACTCCTACCACCACCTTTGCCTTTATCAAAATCACAAATGTTTGTGAAGGGTAAATCCGTCTGTAACGGGTCAAGTAGTGTTGATAAGATAAAAAGTATGGTGGCAAGTGGGTAGTGAATGACTTGTCATTATTCATCCAAGTAGATGATATTTGACCCGTTATAACCTTGTAATGAAACGAATATATCCGTCACAACTTGAAAAGACAATATACTACAAAGCACGTAGGTTGTATTTCTACATAAATGAAGAGTATTTGACCAGTTATCAAAATGACAGATACCTCCATCACAAGGAAGATCATCTGTACCTTTATAAATACACCCAAATAATATCATATCTTAAGAACCCACCCACCAAAACTAACAAAAATGACAACTTCTTCAATTCCTACTTACCTCACATTACTAACATTACTATTCACAACCACCATTTTCCTACAAACCAATGCAAACTCCCCTTATACTCTACCCATACTCAAAGACACCCCAAGAACACAATACTACACCTCATTCCTCCTAGGAACACCCCCATTTCGAGTCACCCTCTCGATCGACCTATCAAACCCATGGTCATGGTTTACTTGCAATTCTGTCGGAAACAACGAGTCTATCTACGAACCCGTCCCAAACAGCTCAACCTACCACCCTATCCATTGCCAAAACTCGACGTGTGATGGTTACGACAGTCATTTTTGCTACGACTGCGACTACCCAACTTGTTTACTTGCTAAGGGTAAAACTTGTGGTGTCGAGCCGTATGGACCGTATTCGTATACTCACGGATTCCCAACCGGTCATTTTATTGCACCCTTGATCACGGACGTTATCAGTGTTTACAAGTCTAGCGCGACTCAGTTGGTTAAAACTCATTTGAACGATTTCCCGTTTGGGTGTGGGTACATTAGTGAATTGAAGGGGTTGTCGCAGTATACAAAGGGTGTGTTGAGTCTAGCTAGGAAAAACTCGGCATTGCCGAGTTTGATAGCTAGGGCTTTCAACGTTCCGAGGAAATTCGCTCTTTGTTTGCCCGCCTCGTCTGGGTCGGGTCGTCTCAATGGTGCAGTTTATTTTGGGGGTGGACCCTACAGTCTACCCCCGAATAAAAATGATCTGTCTCAGTCATTTGTTACGACCCCACTTGTTGTAAACCCTGTCGACGTTGGTGTTACCTTTTATAGTGAAAAAACGTCGGTAGACTATTTCATCAACGTTAAGTCGATACTAGTAGACGGGACACCATTAAAAATCGACCCCACTTTACTCACAATCAACAAAAACGGAACCGGTGGTACTAAACTCAGTACTATCAACGGGTACACTATTCTCCACACCGGAATCTACAATGCACTAGTTCAAGCATTCACTACCAAGGCCGCGACCATGAATATCACACGGGTAACACCGGTTAGCTCGTTTGGGGCGTGTTTTAGCTCGAAGAACATGGTTGGGTCTAGGACAGGTCCGAAGGTGCCCGTGATTGATTTGGTTTTAGACGGGAATGGTAAGTGGAGTGTATACGGGTACAATTCGATGGTGAAGGTGTCTAACGACGTGAGGTGTCTAGGGTTTTTGGATGGCGGTAATGGCGTGAAAACTTCGATTGTGATCGGTGGGAAGCAAATGGAAGATAATTTGGTAGAGTTCGATTTGGAGGCGTCTAAGTTCGGGGTCACCTCTTCTTTGCTTGGTTTGGGTACTAGTTGCTCTCAATTTAAGGGAGTGTAACCTTGTATGATGGATTCATGTTGTTTGGCACAATTGTTGGGCCAAAAACACTAGTTATACAAACTTTATGGTACTTGAATAATTGGCATATTTGACATATTCATACCTAATTTAGTTTTGTTTTTCAACGATTACCTTAAGATTGAAGGGGGTTGAACTGAACTAAACTGGACTGAAAAGAAGTCGAAAACAACAGGGTCTTGCTCTCCTAACGTAAGACGTTACCTAACTTATTTGAACCACTATATCATGATCTCGATACCTTACTCCCCATTTCTATAGAAATGACTACCCACGTTCTTTTCATAGTATTTTGTTTTTTCTACGTAAACGGGTCGTATTTGACCCGTTATAAGTTTGTGCCGAATAATTCTATCACAAACAAGAATTTGTGATGTACCTTAATCCTTGGGCCTATTTTGGTTAAGAAAGTAGCACAAACTCTAGTTAGGCAACTGGCCGAAACTCGGTTCACATATCACATGTCGTGGGTTCGACTTCCCTTCAACGCAGAAATTTCATTTTTAGCCTACCAGACCCTAGAAGGCTATAAAAGAGACGCAATACCACGGTATTAAGGCAAGAATGAATCAGGGTTGGGTCAGGTTAGGTCAGGTCGGAAACTACCAGCTAAAAGAAGGGCTTCTACGATCCCTAAAGTATATCCACAGATTCAGCAACACAGGCCAAACAGAAACATGAGTCGGAAAACGTCAAAGTGCAGTCATAACCTCAGAGTGTTGTTCTACTACTGTCAGTATTGCATTACCCATCAGGATTGTAATTACAGGACCTACTTTCCGACCTAAATCTTGTGACGACTAGGCTGAAACAATTACGGATTCTCAACTAGGTTAAAAAGCCGAATTACCTTAGTACCAGCGTCTTATGCTCCCGTCTCCAAGCATGCCTAACGACTTCTATAACTAGGGTTCTCAAAAATGTACAAGCAGTGAAATTCAAGCAATATTTTCAATTAAGTTCGAAACTTCGTGTTCTTACTTCTTACTGTCATTGTATATATAACACAACCAAATCACATTCCTTCGGGATTCCGATACAACGTCCTTCCCTCTCCAAATAACCTAGACCTAATAGATCAGTAGTGTAGTATATACATGGTGAAGTAACTAGATTGGTAGAAAAACATACTGTATACCAAGATAATCGATATAAAACCACATTGTAAACAAAGTAAGACAGTATAGAAATTATAGATAGAAAGTGTATAATACCGGAATGCATGATAACACGAACCCTGCATCTTCAAAGAAACGAGCATTGAAATCCTCGTCTTCTAACCAAAATTGAACACCCTTTTGCTCCTTAATGCTAGTTCTCGACTCTACAATTCAAGATCCCCGAAAATGGAATCAATCAATCAATCAATGAACCAATCAACTATAGAATGATGAAATTGATCAAATTGCTCAAATCATCGAAAACTCATTTCCCTTTATCATCATCATCTTCTAACCAAAATTGAACACCCTTTTACTCTAATTCTTGACTCTACAATTCAAAATCCTCGGAAATGGAATCAATCCATCAATGAACCAATCAACTATAGAATGATCAAATTGCTCAAATCATCCAAAATTGAACACCCTTTTACTCTAATTCTCGACTCTACAATTCAAAATCCTCGAAAATGGAATCAATCAAGTATAGGATGATCAAATTGCTCAAATCATCGAAAACTCATTTCCCTTTGTCATCATCATCTTCTAACCAAAATTGAACACCCTTTTACTCTAATTCTCAACTCTACAATTCAAATCATCGAAAATGGAATCAATCAATTAACGAGGATCAAATTGCTCAAATCATCGAAAACTCATTGCCCTTTATCATCATCATCATCATCATCATCATCATCTTCTAACCAAAATTGAACACCCTTTTACTCTAATTCTCGACTCTACAATTCAAAATCCTCAGAAATGGAATCAATCAATCAATGAACCAATCAACTATAGAATGATCAAATTGCTCAAATCATCCTAAATTAAACTCCCTTTTACTCTAATTCTCGACTCTACAATTCAAAATCCTCGGAAATGGAATCAATCAATCAATCAATCAATTAACCAATCAACTATAGAATGATCAAATTGATCAAATTGCACAAATCATCGAAAACTCGTTTACCTCTATCATCATCATCATCATCTTCTAACCAAAATTGAACACCCTTTTACTCCTTCATTCTAATTCTCAATTCTACAATTCGAAATTGACGAAAAAACGAATCAACGAACCAACTAATAGAATGATCACATTGCTCAGGAATTCCAAAATTTTCCCCCAATTCAACACCATGATCACTCATTCTCGATTCTGAATCCTTGAAACTCGAATCAATCAATCAATCAATCAAACAATCAACCAATAGCGCTATAGAATGCTCAAATCATCGAAAACTCATTCCCCTTTTCCCAATCCAATCCTCTTACCACCTCTACAAACCCCATTCCTAAGCTTCAAATCATCCAAACCACCGGTTTTCGCCTCGGAATTCACTAACCTAAACTTCAACCTCTCCCTCCTCCCAAACCCCATCAAACCCTCAAACCCCCTTTTCCGCTTTTTACTCCTCTTCTCTTTCGACACCTCCTCCGTCTCCGCCGCCGCCGCCGCCATGGGTGTCATCGCCGCACACTCCTCCCAATAAACCTCCCCACCCCTCACATTATCACCGCTCACACCACTCACTTCCGGGAATTCCGGCAACCACGACGGAACCTCCGGTCCACGGCGGACGACGGCGGATTGGACTTTCACCGATGACGTCGGTTGCGGTGGTGATGATGATGATATGAGGCGGTGGGGGAAGGGCGGATGATGAGAAATCGAGATGAAGCGGGATAGAGGAGGAAGGGAGAAGTCGATAGGGAGATTGAGGTCGTCAATGGCGGAAACGACGTCGTGTAAGGTAGGGATGTTGTCGGAGAAGGAGGCGGCGGAGGTGGTGAGGTGGTGGAGGAAGACGGCGGCGACGCGGGTTAGGGTGTTTAAGGCGGAGGAAGTGGAGCCGGAAAAGCCGGTTGAATGGAGGATTTGAGCAACGGGTAGTCGGGTCAGGGCGTTGGTGTATTCGGAGGGAGTTGATGTATTCGGGTTCGGGTTCGGGTTTGACATTTGGGTTTCGGAGGTTTTTGTTTTTTTTTTTGGCGGGGAGCGTTGAAGATTGAGGGAAGAGGGGGAACGTGGGATGTGAATTATGGGGTTCTTAAGTAACTTTCGGCCCAAATTTGTAGGGGGTTTGGATGCTATATTTTTTGAATTAGTAAAGATTCGGCCCGTGAATTCATTCAAAACCCGATAACCCGTTTGTCCATGGGTCAAAATTTTACACTTGACCCGGTTCATGTTCGGTCTGAACCCGCATATGATCATTTCTAAGTAGTTAAACCCTTCGACTGACGTCTAATTTTGAAATTTCGAGGGTATGATCAATTTGATAATGTTCTGAATTTCCGGCAATTATTTTGTGAGACGTGAGATACACAATAACAACTAAAAAACAATAAAAAGGTTTAATGACGAGAAAACTCGAAATTGTTTGAGTATGAATCACTCATTCCAATTTTCTACGGAGTATTTTTTTTCTCCTTTGTCATTTGGAGGTCAGTCGGTCAGAGTTAGCAAAAATTGTCTAGTGAAATAAAAATGATTGATGGTGATTCTTTTAGAGAGACAATCCCTATTTTATTAAAACAAGGTTTTTTTAAGCTTCCACAATCAATTTCACCAAAAAATGCTTAGGTGTCGCTCCCACAATTATTTGGGGATTATTTAATTCATCAATCTATTAACTACCCAAGTTAATTTATTTTTAACCTTAGTTAATGTTAAGTTAAAGTTAAAGTTTACTCATTTTCAAAAGTTTAAATATTTTGCTCTCATTATTTTATTTTAGGGTTATGTTAAATACAACCCAATGGGTTGTATTTAAGCATTGAATAACTTCCATATTGTATTGGGAATTCTTTTCCCTTTTTAGTCTCTTAAATACAGTCCTAATGGTTGTATTTATCAATTTCCTTTATTTTATTGTGACTACTTTCTTTATTATTACGCCTACCACTAAATATCCCGTAATTAAATTAGTTAAAACTATAATTTTTTTATTTGAATTAATATTTCGCTAAACGATTCATTAATTAAGTTTAGTAATAAAAAATTCATCCTATTCATACAATATTTTTTTAAGGCATCATAATTTTAAACAATGAATCGTTGTTAAACTAAATGTAAGTCAACATTCAAAAATAAACTTTACTCCAAACTAAATAAATACTCCCCCGTCTCAGTCATTTGTTGTTCTTTTACATTATTTGTGAAAAATATTTTAATCAAATGACAAGAAATGACCGAGACAGAAAGAGTAGATCCATAGTTAAAAAATAATGTAGCACAATTCTAATACATTAAAAATTACAAAGACACATTTAAATATGACAATAAATATTAAAATTAAAATGTACGGTATTCTATAAAGTGAAATAACATATATATTTTGCGAAATTAAAATAACGTATATATTTTTTATATATACAGCCACGAGATTGCGCGTACCACTTATTAATTATATAGGCAGATAAAATTAATACCATTTTGACCGTTAACCACTTATACTAATTATATAAAGCCACTTATACTAAATATTTTTTAATCGCCGCGCAATTCAACCATGTTTTTATTTGTTTGTACGTGTGTTTATTGAAAATACACAACCATGATGATATCTACAATATAATTCGCAAAATATTTTTTAACGGTCATTCGTGCATGCTATGCACGAGATTAATACTACTTCAAAAAGAAAAATGTGATTTTTCTATAGGGATAGAAGGTATGCCATTTCATTCATGTCAGGTGACTCTCCCTTCCGACGGATATATCCATCACAAATCGATGACGGATTAAAAAGTATCATATGGCATGGGGTGATGACGGATTAATGTTGTCTATATTTTTAGTTACATTTTTCTAAAAAATATAAAAATTTGATATTTATGACGTAATCGATTAGATAATCCAAACAAAATTCCACGTGATTATATTTTATCTTATATATATTAAAAGTTACATTGACGATTTCCCTCGACTATGAACGGTGTCCAAAAATCAAATGCAAACAATCAAATGGAACGGAGATACAGTAGTATACTTCCTCCGTTCCAACCATTTGTATCCATTTGCTTTATGCACGTATGTCGATACTCGTTTTTTTTTGTCTATATCTTTAGTTACGTAATACCAAAAGTTATAAAAATTTGATATTCATAATGTATTCGATTAGACGATTTAAACAAGATCCCACATGAATATATTTTATCTTATATATTAGAAGTTATAGCGAAAATCCATCCTACTTATAAATAGTGTCAAAAAAGCAAATGTATACAATTCGTTGGAACGGAGGGAGTATTACTCCCTCCCCACCACTAAGATTTTCCCAGTTTCCTTAAAAGGAAACTCCACTAAGATTTTTCCACTTCAAAACTTTTCTTATTCATCCATTATACTCTCTTTCTATTGGTTATTTTTTGTGATTTGACATCTTGAACCCCACCCAACAATTTACCACCTTTCATTACCCATTTCTTAATCAATGTGTCATTTATAAATGGGAACATCGTTGTGGTGGGGAGGGGTAGAAGTTACATTATGAATAATGCCTAAAAACAAATACGGAGTATAAATCATCAAATAAAATGGAGGTACTTTATTGAGAGACTGAGTATAAATGAGAGTAATAGAAATACCAAACCTACGCTTGTTATAAAAAAAGGTACAAAACAAAGTTGGTACGAGACATGGGATGATACTGAAGAATGACCTCTCAATAATTTACTGTTTCCTCCAAAATTTGTACTCCGTATATTACTTAATCGTCACAATTTCATGACAGATATACTCGTTCCGCTTTTCACCAAACACAAATCCTCCCTTTCTTCCCCCTTTCTTCTCCCTTCTCAAAAACAATTCCAAGAAAAGCAAGTGTATGTGTAATAAACAGTAACCGCCACCATGATTGCTCCTCCAACTCCTACTCCATCTCCTACTTTGCTTTCTTCACACCCATCTCCTTTATTCCCCTCTTCTTCCTCCCACTTCTTCCCTCCTCCTCCTCTCCTCTCCTCTAACTTCACTCTCAAGTCTCACTTACTCCAAAACCCCATCTCCAATCCCCCAATCCAAATCTCAACTCTCGTGTGAGACGGTTTCACAATAATAACAACAACAATGAAACGATTCAGATTCTTGGACCCGTCCTTGAGTATTCTCGGTTGTATTCTAACAACACTCTGCGTAATCTCCTGCTTCTTCTACTTAGATTACAGAGCATACGCTAAAGGGTCCGGTGTCGGGTCCGGGTTCGGGTTCGGGTTCGGGTTTATGTTCAGGTTTCCCTTCAACTCCGACACCAGGTATCAATGGCTGAAAAATGGAGATGGTGAAGGGGAGGGGAAGGTGGAGTATTGGAGTGAAAGGGGAAGAGGGTGTGACGTGTTTGATGGTGATTGGGTGTGGGATGAAAGTTACCCTTTGTATGAATCTAAACACTGTAAATTTATGGATTTTGGGTTTAGGTGTTCGGAAAATGGTCGTCCTGATAGTTTTTACAGTAAGTGGCGTTGGCAACCTAAACACTGTAACTTGCCTAGGTAACTTTTCCTTTTTTTACTCTAGTTGTACTCTCTCCGTTTCAGTCAATAGTTCACGCTTTCTTTTTTGGGTAGGTTTTACTATCTACTTTTTACTTTTTTACCTTTTATTGAGACGGAAAGAGTAATATTCATGTTTAGGTACCGAGTATGTTTCAGTCCAATGATTAAAACTAGGTACGGTAGACAATAGTTTCTAGGTTTGAAGTTCCTTTCCGTTAATGCGACTGAGTGCACGCTTAGTTGAAAAAAAAAAAAATAATGAAACAAAATGTGGAGTAGTTTGGATTTGAATGATGGGTGATTTCCCATTTACCCCAAATAAATACGCTGATTGAATATACGTGAGTAGTATTTTATTCAAGTTGTATTATTCTTTCTGTCTCCATCATTCGTCTGATATTATAATAGTTGGGCCTCAACCATTGTCTTGGTTTTGGTTGAGATGGTTCGAATAACATGGTATCAGAGCCGAGTTCGAATCCTGGCAGTCCCCAATTGAAATTTTTTGGTTGGGTTGATTCGTCTAACAATTGGACTTGGACCGTCTCGTGTGAGAATTTGTGGGTGCAAATGTTTGTCCACCTGATAGTAATCTGCCCTTCTCCCATGCTTTTTTTGTGCCCCATTATTCTTGGAAGTGGTCACCATTCAAAATGTGTGTAGGTTGTAATGAAAGAAGTTAGGTGTTGGTCATGTTGTTGGATTCGAGTCGACATATTGGGGGTTATCAGGGTTCGAACTCATGATCTTTGGCTCTGATACCATGTGTCCATGTCAACGAACAGATTCAACCAAAACTTTAAGACGATGATTGAGAACCGTTTTATATTCTATTAGTTTGTGGTATATGACGGGTTCTAACTTCTAAGCTCTAACCACTTTCACGGTTTCACCTGCAGATTTGATGCGAGATTGATGTTAGAGAAGTTGAAGAACAAGCGAATAGTTTTTGCCGGGGACTCAATAGGGAGAAACCAGTGGGAATCCCTTCTATGCATGCTCGCTTCAGCTGTTTCTGACCAAACCACGATCTACGAAGTTAATGGAAATCCAATAACAAAGCACAAAGGGTTCTTAATCTTCAAGTTTAAGGAGTATAATTGCACGGTAGAGTATTACAGGTCGCCTTTCCTCGTTCAGCAGGGACGTCCCCCTGTAGGAGCGCCACGAAGTGTGAAGTCTACATTGAGATTGGATCAAATGGACTGGAACTGTCGCAAATGGGAGGATGCTGATTTTATTATCTTTAACACTGGTCACTGGTGGAATTATGAGAAGACTGTACGAGGGTACGTGACACTAAACTTCTTCTCTATGCATTTATCGCTTTTCCTTATTCATCTGCTCGTTTATGCATCATCGTGCCTAATGTCTACTGCCTGAGAATCTGAATTTCTTTTTTGAGTTTTTTCCGATGGTCTTGCACGTGAAATGATTCCTGGTATTGCTTTCTTGAACATTTCGACTAGTGGTAAGCTGTCTGTTTAAACTAGTACACAGGCAGCCGAGTAGGTAGTATTGTAGTAATACAGTGATGTTGCATTTATCGCTTTTCCTTATTCATCAGCTCGTTTATGCATTGTGCCTAATGCCTGAGAATCTGAATTTTGTTACTGAGTTTTTTCGATGATCCTGCATGTGAAATGATTCCTGGTATTGCTTTCTTGAACATTTCGACTAAACTAATACACAGGCAGCCAAGTAGCTAGTAACAGTGGTCGTATACCAGTATATTATAATGCTGCAGGGTCGGCAGATTACCTGACGAAATGTTTCCTGAATCCTGAATATATTTATGTTTACAATGATGTTATTTGCAGCTTACGACATTGTGATTACGAGCAATTTGGTCTTTAATGGGTGTAATGACTGTAATCAATGGTACTACAAGCGCGATTTTTACTCGACTAATTTAGATTCTACACTAATCTATGCTCTAATCTCCTTGAATCTAGTGGCGATTTTGGCTGTACGTTTTCGGGGGTTTGGTAGAATATTTGGGAAGAAGATCTGATTAATCGGGTTTTAATAATGACTTCAGTGTCTGTGTTCATGGGGAACTGTGATATTATCGATGCAGTAATTACTGTCTCATTTAATACAAATACTTAATGCTTCTGCCTTCTGACTCCGAATGCACCATTTTATACTCGTAGTATGGTATTCTTAAATAATTGACGTTTTCATATCAATCTGTTGAAGACGACATTGCCTAATCGGTCATTAAAACTTGTAATTTGTGTGTCGCAGGGGTTGCTACTTTCAAACGGGTGCAGAGGTAAATATGAGTATGACGGATGATACTGCGTTTCAAAGATCGTTACAAACTGTACTTAACTGGGTCGATAAAAAAGTAAATACAAGCAAGACCCAAGTCTTCTTTCGTACATATGCACCCGTACATTTCAGGTAAATATGAGTATGACGGATGTTGGATTGTATGATTGATGTGGATTTAACTGAACTTAATTGAACTGAAATGGGTTGAACGGTTTGTGAAAAATGAACATAATGGGGGCTGACGTGAACTGAGTTTCTTTCTACGTGGCAGAGGGGGAGACTGGAAGACGGGAGGAACGTGTCACATGGAGACACTCCCTGAGCTCGGAATCTCCATGGTTCCACTTCAAATATGGCCTAAGTTCACCATAGCCAAAGACGTACTACTAACTTCCCGTAAAAGCCAGTCCAGCGCCATTAACGTGCTGAACATCACAGTAATGTCTTCCAGAAGGAAGGACGGGCACTTATCGTTGTACTACTTAGGCCCTGGTGCAGGCCCTGCGTCAATCCACCGACAGGACTGCAGTCACTGGTGTCTGCCCGGAGTTCCTGACGCATGGAACGAGCTGCTTTACGCTGTCATGTTCAGGCACGATGGTTCTCGGACATGGAATGTAACTTCAGCTCGAAATCAGGCTGTGTGAAATGAAATATATACTGATACAACCAAATGTGTATTACATTAGTGATTTTTGCAGGAAAATATACAGTTAAAAGACTTAAGATAGTGCTGAAAGACTATCATACTTGTAGGGTTGTTACCTTTAATCTGTAGGGTAAACTCAGTGTAATGTAGGGTACCCTAAATACACACAATGACAGACGATGGAGTAAAAGAGAGTTTTTACCGTTTGAGTTTGACGGTTTTCTTGTGGAGATATTTGTTACTGTATTTTCTTTACACATTGTTTGTACAAGTTTCGTTAAAATTCACGAATAAACTTTTTTTTGTTCATATACAAGTTTCGTTACAAGTTTCAGTCCCAAAAGTCTCATTTTGTCTCAGTACTTCCGCTTAGATCTAACAACTGGTCAATCGGGTTGGGTCACTTCCAAGTTATAGAATTCGGGTTGACTTCAGGTTGGACAGAGTCTTTTTCGAGTTTGCTATTTTCAACTTTTATTTTAGTGTATCAACTCGTCTTCTATAGTAATGATCGGGTCAGTTTCGAGTTAGTCCGGATCAATTCGGATTACAGATCAATCTCGGGTTTTTAGTTCGGATGTCGGGTCGGATTGACTTACTCAGATCGGGTCAGGTTTGCTTCAGTTCAAAAGAACGGGATCTTATTCGGTAATAAAAAAAACACAAGTAAATGGAAAGACAGAGGTAAAAAACTGCAAAGAGCGGTGAAAATAGGTAAAAAAAAAAAAAAAAAAAAAAAAAACTTGAGAAATCAACCACGATCAAATTCGATTCAACCATTGTATAAAAAAAAAAAAAAGATAAGAAAAAATCAAAGCGTAAAACCCAAGCGAAAATCTAAAAGGGTAGAATCAAAATCCAAAATATATGCATACTGACATAGTAGATATTGAAGCAGAAGCTTGCTTTGACGTTCCCATGGCGGATTCTACTGCCACCTCTCGAACCAGAGACCTTGATAAGCTTCTCTTACGCCCTGGTCATCTTGTCGGTCCCACCTTCGAACCCAGTTCTCAGGTTTCTCTTCTCTTCCTCTATATAACCCTTGATTTTGTTTCTTCAATTTCGGTTTCTTTTCGTTTTGGCATTTCGTCGAACACTTGGCGTGCATTGTGTTTTGCGATGGATTTATCCGATCTTTGGTGTTAAATAGTTGCTGGGCGTGATGGGTTTTTGTTGAATTTTTGTTAATTTAAAACAAATGATATTGACAGTGTAAAACGTGTCTCGATAAGAGTGAAAAAGCAAACAAACCCTTTGGATTTGAACGGAGGGAGGGAGGGAGTAGTTTGATGTTGACGGTGTAAAACGTGTTTGGACAAGTGTGGAAAAGCAAACGTAACCCTTTGAATTTGAACGGAGGGAGAGAGTACGTTGGTGGGCGTGATGGTGTTGGTGTTTTGTTAGATGGGGTTGTAAGATTTTGTGGGTTTTTGTTGAATTTTGCAGTTAAGAGACGATCTTCAAGAATACGCGAGAGTTTTGGTGGTTGGAGCTGGTGGGTTAGGATGCGAATTGCTTAAGGATTTGGCTTTGACGGGGTTTAAGAACCTTGAAGTTATTGATATGGACCGTATTGAAGTCACAAATCTTAATCGTCAGTTTCTCTTCAGGTTCGTACTGTCACTCATGGCAATGTCATATATTAATCGGGTTTTGTGATCATCGTGATTGATTGGTGATTATGTTGCTGTTGGCGTATTCGTCTAATCTTGTTGTTATGCTTGCATTGCATTGAAGCTTTAGTTGTTGGTAATTCACGTGTCTGATACGGTGTTTGATTGAATAAGCTCTAGTTGTGTCGTGTTTGTGGCTTTTACGTTAGAGGCTTGACAATATATTCTGAACTTTTGTAACACATAAAGTCATTGTTGCTATTTCCGAAAGGATGCAGTTGTGGAGTCGTGAATTCGTGATATTGAAACAAGCTAGATTATCAAGTACTCCGTACAATGCAAAGCTTCCATTGATTGAACATCATTTTAGTTGCCGAAGCATTTCAAGATGTTGATGACTAGGTCGGCACTTGGCAGGATATAAATACCCCTGGATTTCGAAATTTGGCGCTGTAATTTTATTTTTTTTGGAAAATTTGATACTACGTATTTTGCTTGCAGTGTGCACCTACTGTATACCGTTTGCTATGTCTTCTGGTTATAGCTGCGTGAACTTCTGTTGACAATATCTGTCCTTGCATTCTACCGAATAATAATTTGCCATACTTGTCTCTATTGTAGTTGTACAATCGTTTTTGTTACTAAATAAGTAATTAGAATATTTGTTTTCATCTAGGCTTGAAGATGTTGGAAAACCAAAGGCTGAAGTGGCAGCAAAACGTGTCATGGAAAGAGTTAGCGGTGTTAATATCGTACCACATTTTGGCCGAATTGAGGACAAGGAACTTGACTTCTATAGTGATTTTAGTATTATTGCCCTTGGGCTGGATTCTGTTGAAGCGCGAAGCTATATTAATGGCGTGGCTTGCGGTTTTCTAGGTATGTTTTCTTTGCAGTTGTGTTCTTTTATCCATGCACAATAGTTTAATGACCTACCTCAAGGTTTAAAGGTATCACTAAAAGTCTAAAATGTCGTAAAGCATGTTTGGACTTTGGATGGAGGCTTTATGTGTGCCTTTTGGCAAGTGACGGGACAAGGGGAAGGCTAGAATCCGTTGTTTACATAATAGCTTCATCACTGGTTGTACAGAGTATGATGCGGATGACAATCCGAAGGAGGAAACAGTTAAGCCTATGGTGGATGGTGGAACTGAGGGCTTCAAGGGTCATGCTAGAGTTATCATACCAGGAACGACGCCATGCTTTGAGTGCACTATCTGGCTTTTCCCGCCTCAAGTCAAATTTCCGTTATGTACTCTTGCAGAGACTCCTAGAACTGCGGCACATTGTATAGAGTATGCCCATTTGATCAAGTGGGACGAGGTATAAACTATTGTCGAATTGCATATGAAAATACAAAAGACGGAAAAATTATCAGAAGAGAAGAGATTTCAATGCATTAATTATTTCTTATAACCTGAGCAGGTTCACAAAAGCGAATCTTTTGATCCTGACAATACTGACCACATGCAGTGGATCTATACCGAGGTAGTTTAGTTCCTGGTGACTTTGGCCAACTGTTTACGACTTCATTCATACATTGTAATGCTTCCCTGGTTATGTCGTAGGCTGTCAAACGAGCTGAGCTTTTTGGCATTCCTGGAGTCACTTATTCGCTCACTCAGGTATACCAGTATAGGAATCGAACATATTTATGTTACTTCTCTAAGGGGTTGATTTTTGTTCAAATGCTACATGATTGTCAAGCGTTGAACCTTCAAATACGTATTTACTGTCTTGAACTCGTGCTCTTGGCAGCAACCATGGATATCACTGACCGTCTTTCTTCACAAATCACAATGAAGTTGGAGTATTATTTAAGGAGTACTACCTAAGACTAGCGTATGATTTTTTTTTTCTTGATTTTTTTCCAGGGAGTAGTGAAAAATATCATTCCGGCTATCGCCTCAACTAATGCTATTATATCAGCGGCTTGCGCACTGGAAACTTTGAAGATTGCAACTGGATGCAGTAAAACTCTGTCCAACTACTTGACGTGCGTTCTACATCTTTACTTAATTATTCCCACTGTTTGATACTCCGTAGTACTCCGTATATCTTTTCTTAGAGCGAGCAATGCTTCGTCAATTCGAGAATCAGTTCAACAGAACATTATATTGCAGTATTGGACAGTAGTTCCACTTCCGCAGAATTTGAGAATCAGTTTTGGCTTATGTTGCATTCGATTCTGAATCTGAACAATCGAATGAACGCCTGCAGGTACAACGGAGTTGAAGGCCTACACACCAAAGTGACAGATTTCGTCAAGGATAAGGACTGCCTTGTGTGCGGTCCTGGTGTTCTTATCGAATTAGACGCTTCCTGTTCTCTGCAAAAGGTTTGCATTTCTTTTCATCATCATTCTCGATCCTTTCATCTCGTTTCTATAGCAGGAGAAACGATTAATCTGGTATATATACATGACATACATGGCAACCACAGTTCATGGACCTGCTAGAGGATCACCCAAAGCTGAACCTGTCAAAAGCGAGCGTGTCGGTCCAAGGGAAGAACTTATATATGCAAGCACCACCTATTCTCGAAGAAATGACTCGTTCAAACCTCACACAACCACTGTTTGAGTTGATGGGTCGGGTTTCCTGTGGAACCGTGAATGTTACAGGTACTATTAGCAGGAACGCCGAGAAAATATCTGGAGTAAGGAAATTACGTGTGGCTTTCAAGGGAGTCGATGGCATGACAGACGTAGACATGGCTGCCGGTGGTGCATAATATCCGAAATATATATATGTTCGGTTCAGCTTTTGAGGACCGATAATTTGTGGATGCTCTACCGATTTTATTTTTCTCCATTGTTCCTAATTTGGAAGAAGCTGAACTCAACCAACCAAAGTACACCATCTTTTTCTGCTATGAATCTATGAGTGAATGGTAATTGTCTAATTGGTCTTATTCAATGCATATAGAAAGACTGTCTAACGCATGAAACAGTCCAATTTCATAAAAGACGATTCTGTAGAGACCAATTTGTGAAAATATAATGCTGCAACTTGAGCATGAAGGTGACGAATTGGTAAAAAAAAAGTATCATCAGTGTCAAATAGGTAAAAAAAAAGTGGCACACAAATGACGAATGAATTGGTAAAAATAAAGTCGCCGGTACCAAATAGGTAAAAAAAGTGAAATGTAATCGTGTTACGGATAAAAAATAATTGTTAATCGATACAACAAATTGGTAAATTTCGTAATTGATGTCAAATTGTTACGGATTAAAAAAAAAAAAAAACTAATCGATGCGACACTATTTAGAAAATAACTAGTTTAGCCCCCGCGCAAAATGCACGGCGTATATATTTTATATAAAACGAAACACTGTTGGTAAATACACAAACATTCATAGATATCAGACTCATATATCCATTTATATTAAAAATTACGGAATATAAATATTTTTTATTATTACATCTTATTTTTTTTAGTCGCGTCATTTTTTAATTTTAAAATAATACTGTAAGTAATTATTATTGTATTATAGTTTGTGTCCATATTTTGTACAAATTTGTTCACTAATTGTACATAAATTATTATTTATTAATTGGGCCAAATGCATATCCATTAGCTAAATTATTTTAGGCGGGAAAAAATTTCACCACATCGCGACACGTGTCATTTGCTTCTTTAGTGGTTTCTCTTTTAGTATATAGAGGATGTTCGTAAAATAAATTACCTAGCATTTTGGATCGATATTGTCACATAGGTCCGTGTTTACGGTTCTTACGATACGGTGTAAAAAATTTAGGCACGTCGAAACTCGACCCGCGATCAAGTGACCCGAACCCAAAAAAACCCGTTAATCTAGGATTGTATTCTGACCCGACCCGTATTCTAACCCGACCCGTATGCTAACCCGAAAAGACTCGTCACTCACTCACTCACCCAAATCTCTCGGCACCGAACCGAAAACCGTTAGAAGAACGTAACCTAAAACAAACAAAAACACAGAAGAAGAAAAAATGGCGTCAATGGCGATGAAGAACTCAAGAATGCTAAATTCCTTCAATGGAGTGTTAAGAATGGCGGCATCAAGGGCGTTTTCGTCAATTTCAGTTGGATCTGACTTGCTCTCCTCAGCTCCCGATGTTTCCCTTCAGAAAGCTCGGTCTTGGGACGAAGGCGTTTCTTCCAAGTTCGCCACTACTCCCCTTCACGACATTTTCAAGGTCCCTTTCTTCTTCTTCTTCTTCTTCTTCTTCTTTTTCCCACTACGATTGTTCCGTTTCATTGAAATACTTCTCGTATATAGTGAGGAAATGAGACGATCTTACTTGCGTTTTTTATTCGATTTTCAGGGGAAGAAGGTTGTCATCTTTGGGCTTCCTGTAAGTCGATTTGATTTGATTCTGTGTTTTGTGTTTTCGAGAGACCGTCTCTTTAAAGATTGTGTGTTCGCTCGTGTTTTCGGGTATTATGTTGATTGATTAGAAGGGTAGTTTTGAAATTTGATGCTGTCACTGAATCACTGATATATGAATCAATTGAGTAGTGCAGTGTTTTTGATGAACTAGGGTTATTGTTTTCGTATATTGTATTGTTACTGAGCTGCTGAATTCGGGGTTATTGTTTTCGTAATAGTAGCATTTTTGATGAACTAGGGTTATTGTTTTCGTATATTGTTATTGAGCTGCTGAATTCGGGGTTATTGTGTAGTAGTAGTAGCATTTTTGATGAACTAGGGTTATTGTTTTCGTATATTGTTATTGAGCTGCTGAATTCGGGGTTATTGTGTAGTAGTAGTAGCATTTTTGATGAACTAGGGTTATTGTTTTCGTATATTGTTATTGAGCTGCTGAATTCGGGGTTATCGTGTAGTAGTAGCAGCATTTTTGATGAACTAGGGTTATTGTTTTCGTATATTGTTATTGAGCTGCTGAATTCAGGGTTATTGCTTTTGCAGTAGTAGTCGTAATGTTTTAATGAACTAGGGTTATTGTTTTCGTATATTGTTATTGAGCTGCTGAATTCGGGGTTATTGTGTAGTAGTAGTAGCATTTTTGATGAACTAGGGTTATTGTTTTCGTATATTGTTATTGAGCTGCTGAATTCAGGGTTATTGCTTTTGCAGTAGTAGTCGTAATGTTTTAATGAACTAGGGTTATTGTTTTCGTATATTGTTATTGAGCTGCTGAATTCGGGGTTATTGTCAATTGAGTTGCTGAATTTGGGGTTATTGTTTTCGTAGTAGTAGTACTGTTTTTGATGAACTAGGGTTATTGTTTTCGTATATTGTTCTTGAGCTGCTGAATTCAGGGTTATTGTTTTCGTATTTTACTTCAATCTGGCAGCCTGTCTCGTGTCTAATGCGAACACAGTCCGATTCACTACGACATTTTGGTTAACCTCATATTAGGCATCAAGTCGGTAATCAGATTTCTTTTTCCACAAATCAACGTCGTCTCGTGTTTATCCCTTGCAATTGAGTCTGAATGTTATAGGCGGCCTCCATCAATTAGTCTGAATGTTACAGTTCGTGATTACATTGTCCATTTTCGATCTTATTTTTAGCTTGGAGTTTGCTCATATTAGTGTCGGTATGTTCATTTTTCAGGGTGCATACACTGGAGTTTGCTCAGCTCAGCATGTACCTAGCTACAAGAATAACATCGACAAATTCAAGGCAAAAGGGATCAACTCAGTAGTTTGTGTTGCAGTGAATGATCCTTACGTTATGAACGGGTGGGCTGAGAAGCTCGACGCAAAAGATGCTGTAAGCTTACTACCATTCCTGCTGCGTTGACTGTCGATTTTCTAAGTTTCTAGCTGCGATTTTCTTCTCGTTGCCATTTTTGATAGCTAAAGTAAGTTGATTTTTTTTCTTCGAAATTTGTTCATTACAGATTGAATTCTATGGGGACGTTGATGCAAGCTTTCACAAAAGCGTGGACTTAACTGTAGACCTCTCCGCAGCTTTGCTTGGTCCTCGCTCTCACAGGTATTTCATCCCTGATTGCCTGATCGACCCTAAACAGTCCACCTTTCACGTGAATTCCCGGCCTTCGAATCCCATATTACTCCGACTTCATACTCTTAAGAACTTACTCCTAATTGTGTATGACACGACACGACTCGACTCTCAAAGTGGAATATGATTTCTGAATCTATATATAATGATGAGAGACCGTCTTTCCCAAGTTTTTGTGTTGTTTTGTACTAACCCGTTTTATTGTTGATCCTGGCACAACATACTCGTTTTTTTGTAAATTTTGTGAGACCGTCTCTCAGTCTCACACGACATACTCAATGACAGTAAAACTTTGAATATATAGTACTCGTATTTGTTTTGAAGGTGTGTCCTTGTGCGTACATGATCCATTTTAGCCGTTTAGGATAGTAAACCCGTCTCTGAAATGTTGAGGCATGCTTATCCTGAGTTTCTGCTTCTTCTTTTTTTGTCGATGCAGATGGTCAGCCTACGTGGACGACGGGAACGTCAAAGTTCTCAACGTTGAAACAGCTCCGTCTGAATTCAAAGTCTCTGGTGGCGATCACATGCTCGCTCAGATCTAAACTAAACTAAACTTACTCCGAGGTCACCTTCACATCTTCCGCTCTTGAATACTACTCCGTATTTCATAATTTGCGTTTTCTGTCCCGTCCCCTAAAGTAAGCCGTTGCAGGAAGACTCTTGCATACTATATGTAATAAGGTTTTGCACTCCCCTTTCGTCGTTTTGAATGAAGATCTCCTAAATACTCAGGCATTGTTCGCCTCTTTGGTAGAGCACTGCGATCCCACGTGAATTTCCGTGTACATCCCCATGTACTCATATCCTGTAATAGCCAAATTGTCGATTACTCCCTACATTTTTTTTAAAGGTGTCGGTCAAGGCTCTCGGTAATGTCCATGCAACGCGAAAATGCCATTTTTGGAGTGCACCGTTTTTCAACATGTCAATGTCAAACACACCCTTCTTTCGCTCTATTGAGTACGTTACTAAAGATTTCCAAAATCTTTAAAGAAACGGTATCTCAGTGTCGAGGTTTGTCGTGAACGGAACAACCATGGAGTAAATATAAACCGGCAATCAGTCTTGTGGTTCGATCAAACACATGAAATTAGTAAATCGTTTGATGAGATTTACCGTTCAAGGTGGAAATTTACTACTTTTACGGTTTTACCTAATACTCTTGTGATATTTACCTTTGGACACATTGAGAAAAAGTTAGTACAACAACCGGTCAATCTACAATGCAATATGAGTAAATCTCGTGAAAGATCGTCTCATATCAAATTAATGTGTGCTATTGAGAATTTGAGATACCGTTTTTTACAAGTTTTTGTGTTATGATATTAACTTTTAAATTAATCTCATACAAATTCTTCCTTGCTTGCACATTTTGTCTATGTAGTGAATTAGTGATTTTGACTTCTCACGACGAAGGTTCGTAATCAAAACGGTAACTAACTACTGGGTATTACTCGTACTTAACAAGTAATAATAAAAACTAAATCGAAGATTAATCGCTATCTTTTCCTAAATTTTGCGTTTTAAAGCGACCTTCTATGTATTTTTCAACACGAAATTAGATCATCAATCCATTTTTGGGTGCTAATTAAGTCATAATAATTAGCTATTAGTGACAACAATTTCCTTACTTTCGAAGTTTCCTACACCGTACTTAATTATCCCTAAACACGTCAGATATTTATTTTTTCTGGTTCAACGAAGCGCGCATTTAGTCACAATACAATATAGAAGTCAAGGAAATATAATGAGCTATAAATAGATGTGTTTCCCTCTGTGTTTATTTCATCAATTAATTTATTAATTATACAACTAAAACCAAATTAAAAGTTACTAATTAAATTAATTAATTTCCCAAAAATTAATTAAAAGCTACTAATTAAATTAATTTAAAAAAAAATGGCAGATGATGATGAGAAATTCCCACCACAACATCAAGAAACACAACCTGGAAAACAATATCTCATGAATCCTCTTCCAATTAGTGTTAATCCTAATTATAAAGGATCCAACAAGCTTCATGTAAGACTATTTTTACTTGTTTTTTTTTACTGTAACATAATAACGGTTTTTCTAACGTGTATCCACTGGACACATATTAAGATGTTAATTAAAGAATTAATCATGACGATGTTACTTAAGTATAATGGTAAATATGGGTTAATATTTCAATTTCATTCTCGTGATAATATAATTGGGATTCCACAAATTATACTCCGTAATATACAACCGTTGTACCATGCAACGGACCTTAAAACTAGGAATTTGTGGTTAAAATTTGTGGTAAAAAGTTGTCACTTTAGGTTATTTAGTGATTATTTTGAGTTAAATAGTGATCACTTTTTAATACGAAAACATGGTACGTAACTATTTATTTGAAAGTGGTAACTAACGGACCTAAAATGATCACTTTTTACCATAAATTACAAATTATTACCATTGTCGCACCGATACAACATTTGCACATAATAATTGCTGGGTTGTGATTCTTGCTGTAATTAGCATCTTAATGTCTGCCCGGTGAGCACGTTAAAAAAATCAGCAACATTGATAAGGTCGTTGTAATACAACTGGTTGCATAATCCATTATTAACGATGGTGCAGGGAAAGGTAGCATTAGTAACAGGAGGCGATTCAGGAATAGGCAGGGCCGTTTGTTACCTATTCGCGCTAGAAGGCGCGACTGTGGCCTTTACTTACGTTAAAGGTCAAGAAGATGTCGATACTGCTGACGCCCTAAACCTGATCACCCAAGCTAAGGCAAGTGATGCCAACGGTCCGATTGCAATACCCACAGATCTTCGATCTGAGGATAATTGCAGACGGGTTGTGGACGAGGTGGTTTCTCGGTTCGGACGTATTGATGTTTTGGTTAACAATGCTGCCGTCCAATTCTGGGATGAAAGCATAGAGGACGTCTCTACCGATCAACTTCTAAGAACTTACGAGACTAACTTTTTCGCCTATTTCTCCGTCGCAAAGTGAGTCATCCTACTTACATTGCGTGTTTTGCCTTGTACGTGACTTTATGTACAACTGATTTTATGATTTTGAGCTTTATCACAAAGTTTTCGAGTTTTTGTTGTAAACTTTCTGAACTTAAAGTTGTCGAGCTAAATCACATAAATGTTTAAGCTTACAAACATATCAATGAGAAGATCTTACAACCAGTTGTACATATAGCTGCTGTATGTACAACTGGTTTTATGATTTTGAGCTTTATCACAAAGTTTTCGAGTTTTTGTTGTAAACTTTCTGAACTTAAAGTTGTCGAGCTAAATCACATAAATGTTTAAGCTTACAAACTTATCAATGAGAAGATCTTACAACCAGTTGTACATATGGCTGCTGTATGTACAACTGGTTTTATGATTTTGAGTTTTATCACAAAGTTTTCGAATTTTGTCGTAAACATTCTGAACTTTAGCGTAAAGTTGTCGAGCTAAATCAGATAAATGTTTAAGCTCAAAAAACTTAGAACAACTCACCTCAGTAACTTGTATAAGCTCATCGAACAGTAAATACAAAAGCTCAACAACTTTGACCTTGTTGTACAACGTTGTACACTGCTATTGTACAACCAGGTGTATGTATAATCCTATATATATATTTTCCTGTTTTGCCTATTTCAGAGGGTACACGTTAGAAAAAACGTACTGTATAATAACCAACGTACAATGCACGTTTATAGGTACGCCCTGCGGCACATGAAGGAAGGAAGTTGCATAATAAACACGGCCTCGTCGACAGCGTACACAGGACTAGCAACATTGTTAGAATACAGCTCGACGAAAGGGGCTATAGTCAGTTTCACTCGAAGCCTTGCACTTCAGCTCATCCCACGTAAAATTCGAGTCAACGGGGTTGCACCAGGACCCGTGTGGACCCCACTGGAAGTCGCTTCGCTGCCGGTCAACGAAGTAGTCTCATTCGGGTCACAAGTGCCTATGGATTATGCAGCACAGCCGTATCAAATTGCACCGTCTTATGTTTTTCTTGCTAGTAACGATTGTTCATCGTATTTCACTGGCCAGGTTCTCCATCCTAACGGTAATTAACTAATTAATTACCCTAACTTTTTTTACCTGTCGGTTAATTAATTAGATCATTTGGTAAAGTCATGACTCACGAGGTCAAATAATGAAATTTTTACGCTAGGTTACTAAACGTGTGAAATTAATCAAAATTTTAACGTAAGTTAGTTGTTGATGATAATGTTTGCGGATCAGGGATTTTTTTTTTTATCGTTTTAGTGTTTTTTATTAAAGTATTTATTTATTTGGCGTTCATTTGAAACTATTTATCCCCTGGTGGTGATATTAAGAAAAGAAAAGAAAAAAAGGTGACGTGGAAAGGGGATAAATAGTTTCAAATGAACATCAAATAATGAATAAATAATGTAATAAAAAGCATTAAAACGATAAAAAAATAATAAAAAAAATAAAAAAAAAGTAATTTTTGTTTTGTCGTGAAAATATTTGATATTTTTTTTTGTCGATGTTGCATGCAGGTGGTACGAGCGTGAACGGGTAGTTAAACCATATGTATATATATATGAATATGAATGGATTGCTCGATCGAGTAATTAATATATTTTACAAATGGGAATAAATAATTATTCGATCATAGGTTAAATTGTCTTTAAAAATCAATCTACGTGAAATTGATACAGATATATACTCGTAATTCTATATGTATAAATACGTGTGTTGTAATTAATTTATATACGTGTGTTGTGAACAATGTACGTTTAAATCTAGTGTTAATACTCCTATCTTATGTAAATCAAAACGATTGGGGGTTTGATTTTCATTAGTGATTAAGTGTGTTCTTCGTTAATCCAAAAAAAAATATTAATTACTAGTGTGAGAAATAATCGTTGAATTATATTATCTCTCGTCTCTCGATGATATTATAGGATTATATATACTGAGTACGTACATATAAAATAGGCATTTCGATCTAAAATAATCAATTACGTTATGATCTATTATTAATTTTCGATTTCTTCGCAACTCTTAAAAAAATTATTCCCTTACAATGTCATATTTTTGATAATCTCGACAACATTAAAAATGTTTAACCGAAACAACTTGAAATAATAATAATAATAATAAGTTCTTACGATCGATCATACTCATAATTACTCTGTACTTAATTACGAAATAATAAGAATGTTTTTCGATCATTAGTCTATTTTTCTTGTTTCGAAGGAAAAACTTAATTTAATTACTTTTGTTTTAAAATCTAATAACCAATTATCGAATTCCAAGATTAATTAACAAAAATTATACTTCGTATATGATAATCAATCAATCAGTCAAAACTCGAGATTTTGAGGATTGAACGCGTTTAAGATCTGCTGCTTCTTCCATCGTTTCAATTATTTATTCACTTCGATATAAAAATAAATAAATGATTAAGACAGAAAGAGTACCGTGTCATTGTCTAGATTTGTCGTAAACGGAACAACGAAGGATAATTAATTAATCTTATAGGTGTAACTAACACATAATTATATTTTTTACTTGTCACACTAACTTTTACTCTTTTTCACACATTTAATTTATTTTTTGTCAATGTTGTGATTTTGATTTAACCATGAAGTTAATTAGATCTGTCTCTTGTGAGACGGTCTCACACAAATTTACTGCAAGACATAAGTAAAACACACTGACAAAAGTAAATAAATAATAATAGTTTAAAAAAAAAAAGTAATCCCCCTTATTTGAGAGCCGAGAGGTATCACAATAACGTTATTGTGAGTTTTCGTGCCTTAGCAAAAGGATATAATGACTAACCTAAGACGTAAAATCGAAAACGATTTATTGATCTTTCCTAAATTTCACGTAATGTGTCGTTAAACACGTAAGATAACGTAGATGCATGTATAATGTACTCGTATTGGGTATATATATATATATAGACGTGTTTGATCCCGTTGTTTTAATTATCTCATCAATTATACAATTAACCAAAATGAAATTAATACGCCGTAATAGTTAATTATTGTACTAATTACGTGTTTAATTAATTAATTAATTAATTAATTAATTAATTTCTCGAAAATATTATATTACTTGTAAATATAAGAAAAAATGGCAGACGAGGATGACGATAATCAGAATTTTCCACCACAGAAGCAAGATACACAACCTGGGAAACAATACCTCATGAACCCTCTTCCTATTAGTGTTAACCCTAATTATAAAGGCTCCCACAAGCTTCATGTAAGACTATTTTACTTGTTTTTTTTTACTGGAATATAATAATCGATTTTTCTAACGTGTGTCCACTGAATATATATATGTAAAACGTAAAAAATTCGTACCTGCGATAATTAAATAACAGATAGTACAAAATAATAATACTTCATCTGTTCAAATAGGTTATTTGCATTTGGTTTTTGGGCACTATTCATAAGTGAGGGGAATTGTTGATATAACTTCTAATATATAAGATAAAATATAGTTATGCGAGATCTTGTTTAAATTGTCTAATCGAGTGCGTTGTAAATATCAAATTTTTATAATTTTTAAAAATATGTGACTAAAGATATGGATAAAAGAAAACGTGCATGACAAGTGTGAAAAAGCAAACGTAAAGAATCAAATGGAACAGAGGGAGTATGGAACAAAGAGTTTTATTTTATAACTGAAAAATTGAACGTTACAACTTTCGTGGATTGATCTATTGATTCCATCTCGAAGGTTAGGGTTTTGATAGTATTGCGGGAGTCTTGTCAACTTAAATCTCGTAGGAGGAAGATGTAGTCTTTTTGGTGACTTATTAATGCCATAATGATTGTGTGAGACTTAATCCATCTGACCTGCTCTAAACCCTAGATACCAGACCGTATTTATTATAGCCTAGTATGTAGCTTAGAGGGCAAGCTAAGAATATTCAAGAAGCTAATTAATTAAAGAAGAAATCACGATGATGTTATGATGATGCAGGGAAAAGTGGCGCTAGTAACAGGAGGCGACTCAGGAATAGGCAGGGCAGTTTGCTACCTATTCGCGCTAGAAGGCGCGACTGTGGCCTTTACTTACGTCAAAGGCCCTGAAGATATCGATACTGCTGACGCCCTAAATCTGATCAGTCAAGCCAAGGCAAGTGATGCCCACGGTCCGATTGCAATACCCACAGATCTTCGATCTGAGGATAATTGCAAACGGGTTGTGGACGAGGTGGTTTCCCAGTTCGGACGTATTGATGTTTTGGTTAACAATGCTGGCGTCCAGTTCTGGGACAGAAGTATACAAGATGTCTCTACTCATCAGCTTCTAAGGACTTATGAGACAAACTTTTTTGCCTATTTCTTCATGGCAAAGTGAGTAGTAGTCTTCTCTCATTCTCAGCTCGTTCATACTCCCTTCGATTTTAAATGATGATTACCCGTTTCATGAAAATACTGTATATGACTATGTGAGAATCAGAGTGAGGACTGGAGGTACGTATTATATTGAAATGGATCAATCATTTAAACCACAGTGATCGATCGAGCACTTGCACTTTTATAATCAAAGTGATGATCTGAGTCCAGATCTTAGGCCTTGTTCTTTCGGACTGAACTAGGCCGACGAAAATTTAACACTTTTGCCACGAATTTAGCCATGACCCAAGTGATCATTTGTAGTAGCTTATGAGCACTTGCACTTTTATAATCAAAGTGATGAGACCCTATTCTTTTGGACTGAGGTAGGATGACGAAAATTTAGCATTTTTGCCACGAATTCAGCCGTGGCCTAGGTGCTCATTTGCAGTAGTGTATGAGCATAGTTGCACTCTTATGATCAAAGTGAGTCCAGAGCTTAGGCCTTGTTGACGTTCTTTTGGACTCAAGTAAGCCGACGATAATTTAGCATTTTTGCCACGAATTTAGCAGTGGCCCTCATTTGTAGTAGTGTTACTAGTGTATGAGCACTTGCACTTGATAATCAAAGTGAGTCTGTCTAGATCTTAGGTCATGTTCTTTTAAACTGAAATAGACTAAACTGAATGTAACTGAAGTGAGTTGAACTGGACTGTAGGTACGCCCTGAGGCACATGAAGGAAGGAAGTTGCATAATAAACGCATCCTCAGCAACCGCTTACCTTGGGCTAGCAACATTGTTAGAATACAGCACTTCGAAAGGAGCTATCGTCAGTTTCACTCGAAGCCTTGCACTTCAGCTCGTCCCACGCAAAATCCGAGTCAACGGGGTTGCACCAGGTCCGGTGTGGACCCCACTGGAAGTCGCTTCCCTACCGGTCAGCGAAATTGTGACATTCGGGTCAGAGTATCCTAATAAAGTGCCTATGGATTATGCAGCACAGCCGTATCAAATCGCACCGTCTTATGTTTTTCTTGCTAGCAATGATTGTTCGTCCTACTTCACCGGACAGTTTCTTCATCCTAATGGTAAACCCAATTTTCTCGAAAAATAATAGTATGCACCTGGTTGTACAATAGCATGCAATAACCCAAAAAATCTAAGTTCTCGAAAAAAACCCGATTTAAGTTTTTGAGACTTAAATATTTATGTGATTTAGCTCGACAACTTTATTCCAGTGCTGTGCTCAAAAATTTTACAACAAAAAAACTCGAAAACTTTGTAATAATAAAGTTCAAAATCATAAAACCAGTTAAATTTATTTTTTCGCATCGATGGAGTACATTTATTTTTTCCCGACAATAATTGATTTTTTTTTATGTCGATGTTACAGGTGGTCTAATCGTGAATGGGTAGATCGAGGCTTCGACTCCTCGAGCATACATATATATATATATACAAATGTAATTGAAGAAGATTTATCGAAAAAGATCGTGAGACGCATTAATATTAATATTAATAATATTAATATATATTACAAATTGCAAATGTAAAAAATAATGTGAAATTAATACAGATCTATATATAGTGTAAATCGTGTATAATATATAAGTGTATTGAAGTTGATATGAATTCGATCTCATATGATTAAATCAAAATTGACTACATAGCTCGTTTATGTTTTTTTTTTTTTTTTTTTTATTCGTTGTTCCCTGATGCAATTCTTTCATTAGCGAAAATTGATTTAATATAATTATATAAATCCCACGTTTTCTTCGAAAAAATAAATAAATTTAAGCTCGTAAACTCGAGTAAATTCAAACTCGGACTCGACTGGACTCGACTCGTCTCGTTATCAGTTTATCAAGACTCTCAACCATTCAAGTAAAACACAAATTCAAACCCTTCTTCGATTTCCAACAATTCTTTGAAAAATTGAAATCCCATCGTTTTGTCCTTCCTGCTAATTTCCAGGTTCAATTTAATTCTTTTTTCCTGATTTTTTTGATGTTAATTTGATGGTGGGTACATTGATTTTGATTCTGGACTAAATTAGGGTTTAGGGTATTTTCATGTTATAAATTTGTGGTAATATATGATCAATTGTTCATGAACAATTAGTTGATAATGCTTAGAAATGAGAAAAGATTGAATTTTTACCCAGAAAATCTGGTTACTGCAAGTGTTTGATGAATTGATGGTGTTGAATGTTGAATTGTGTTAATTTTAACCCCCATTTTAGCATTCATGATTAAATATTAAGTGCCCAATTCGTCGCTTGACGGTTTTAATTGAATGGTTTTATACATCATAGAGGAAAAAAATGCTGAATTTGGAATTTGGATTGGGTATTAGGTATATCACAATACAATGTACTTTTGCTTAGGGTTTCCGTATTCCGAAGGCCTAATTGATTGTGATAATGATATGATATGAATTAACGAGGATACGTTGATATGATGTCTTAAATCGAAATTCAGCTGTATTTGGCTACAACCCATATTCTGAATTTGTTCGTCGCTTGACTGTTTTAATTGAATGGTTTATACATCATAGGGGGAAATGCTGAATTTGGAATTTGGATAGGATGCTTAGGGTTTATGTATTCCGAAGGCCTAATTGATTGTGTTAATGATATTGAATTAACGAGGATACATTGATATGATGTCGTAAATCGAAATTCAGCTTTATTTGTATACAACCCATATTCTAAGTTCAATCATACATTCTTCTCTATGCGCATACTCACCTCGTCCTTTACTCGCTTTTTTGAACCCGTCTTTTAACAAAAAAAACCACTCTTGCTTAGGTAGAAGTCGTTCTCTTGGCACTAACATAAATTTCATGTCGGTGCAGAGGTATAAATATAATTTGATACCGAGTTGTGCACAATATAGCTCGAAAGGTAAAAGACTCTCTTTTTACTGATGCAATTTTGAATTTTCGAGAATCCTTGAGATAGTTGAGTAATGTCGTTGTTGTTGTTAGTTGTTGTTGTTGTATAAGGGATGTCAACTAGTACTTTGACAAGTCCCGGAAGCAGCAGGCTATATGGGTCAACAACTCATTCTAGGAGGAGCTCCGTAAAAAGAACCCTTTTACTACATAGTGCACGAAGAAATCCCATTCGGAACTATGGCTTAAGAGGACAACCTTACAGCTCAGCAGGGCAACGGTGTGTGAAGGTTAGAGCTGGATGGCTCTTCAAAGGGGGAGAAGCTGATAAACGTTCGGAAGCGAGTATTGAATTTAGTGAGAGTGCCAATGAGGATATATTGGTTTTCTTTTTCCAACTGGACTTGGCAACTCGGGTTCAGGTTCGTATTACTCAACTGGTATTTTTTCTTTGTCTAAGAAATGATTCGAGATTTGGGTTCGTTACTTATCTCACTCTCAACCTTGCCAATGGGGATAGATAGTGGACATGACGATGTTGCTTATGGTTTTTGTCGATGAAATGTTCTGCAACTAAAAAATCTTCATGTTGGTTCACGTGCTTTATTCTGTTAAACTGATTATTTTTTTTGCTTTTCTTAATCCAGTATGCTTTGAACTTGGATCAGTTCGATATTGCCCAGCAATTGAGAAACAAGCTCACCGAGGTTTGTTGCTTCAACTACTGTTTACATGTAGAAACAAAATTTGTCGTTACAAATACATAGTCCGATCTGCAGCAGAGTCGTGGTTTTCAAGCCTAAGTACCAACTTTGTTACCCCCGTGGCTTTATTTGTAAATAAACTACAGTGGTCGATAAAGAACATAGTATTGCATGGGATCGCAAGTTGATGAAAGGAGTGGGGTCACAAGTAGTAATAACTACAAATAGCATACAACAATTGAAGTCGTTAAGGATTTGAATAGATCTATACGAGATAGAACATAAATCGGTGACTTGAATTTGCTTATGCAGCTTCGTTTTGTCGTGGCTGCTAGGTCGAAGAAGAAGTCACCAGACAACGCAATGCAAAAAAAGGTTCAACCGCAAAGACTGAAGTTCAAGATCAAGCTATCCGTATCTTGAGATTACGGTATTATGTCTTTTATTGTTTTATCTTGAATAGAAGTGTTCCGATCATTTTGGTTGATACTTGAGTGATTCCTTCTCCTTGCAGAGCAGAGATGCAAAGTGCGATTGACACTGAGAACTATGCTGCGGCTGCCGAGTTAAGAGACGGAATTGCTAAACTTGAAGCAGAATCACTTGAGGCTTCAGCGAAGGCTTTGGCCTTTAGAAAAGTTCAATATGCATTCCGTTTAGGCCAAAAAGTACGACATAAGATATTTGGTAAATACTACTGGCTTTTAGAGTAGAGCTTTGCTCTTTGTCGAGGATCTGAATGTTTGGTTGAGACATATAGTTACACTACATAGGCAAAACCAGACTCAGGTAGTAGAAGCTGGATAATGCGAAATCAGGAAGAACTTGAAATTTGTCATGAACTCGATGTTTCCGTTGGTGAATTATTCGGGTATATTACAGGATACCGAGGTGTAATATGTGGCATGGATCCAGTTTGTTGTGAATCAAGTTCTTGGATGGAAGCTGCGAATATTCAAAGTTCATCCAAAGGTTCTAATCAGCCTTTTTACCAGGTAACGGAACTCCAGAAATTGCTCACATAAGTCGCTGTACTTCTTTTCCTTGTCGTAAAGTTGCAGTCATGCGTTCTCATTTCTACATCGTCATAATTGATTTCAAGCCTGAGAAGTTTCTAGGTCAAGTTTGCATGTAAATTACATATTTATACGGAGTAGTATATCTCAACTTTTTACTTTATTTCAGGTATTAGTAGATGTCGATGAAGATGCCGAACTTCTTGTAACATATGGTAATTTACATCTAGACTAACATACGCTGATACAACGTCACACGAGAGACTTTCTAGACTAACATATGCTGATATTGTTGTTTCAGTTCCTGAAGAAAATTTGATTGCGCCAGAAAAACCCGACCTGGTAAGTGAAACTTGAGCTATCTAAATATGCCTGAAACACAAAAACTCACGTGAAACGCTCTTACATGTAAACACCCATTAAGGCGTTAGTTAACCCTATAATTAAATAAGAAAAATAGGCTGAGGCAATGGTTGGTTGATTTGATGGAAATTTCGTGTTTGTCTGCGTGCAGTCGAGGTTTGATCATCCTTATACTTCATTCCTGTTCTTTGGAGTTGACGCTGCAGGAGATTTCATTCCTGTCAAGCAATTACGAGAAAAGTATAACCAGCCGAGACATGAAGTGCCTTCTGATCCCGAAGATGAAGAGAACGGGGACTGAGCTCAACAGAAATTATCGGACCCAAGCTGTTCATGGTTCCTGACTTGTAGAACATCCATCCTGTATCCACATTGTCATCGAGTCGATTTTTTTTTATTCTTACGGTTTGATTAAATATAATTTCAGTAAATCTTTCACCGGTATCTCATTAGTCATTATTGTAAATTCTACTAATATTACAGAATATTTTCTATTTTTCATACTACATATATAGTCTAGTTATTTTCGAGATTTTCCTAATAATTTTTGTTTTTTTTTTCACTACTCGTATTATTTTGTTTAATTACTTTGTCATTAAGAGATTAGCAGTCTTCTGGTCATCAATTTGGTCATCAATTAGGTCAGGTCGGTTTCAGGTCACTGCTTATCGGGGTTGTCTTAGGTCACAAGCGGGGCCGGGTTGGTTTCGGTTGACTACATTTTCGGGTTCTAACGGGTCGGGTTAGGTCAGCTTTTGTTAGCTCTAGGTGTGACTACCGACTACGGTCCAAACCCGGATCAGATCGGATTGACCCGTGGACCGGCAACCCCAAAAATCCAAACCCGTGACCGGACTGGTTATCAAAGAAACCCGGACCGGATCGGACTCCTAAATTTGATTTTTTTTTAAGTGTGAATTAGACCGGTTACCAAGTTTTTGGCAACCCGTAGACCAGACCGGTATGTACCCTGGTCCGGTCCAGTCCACTTTTTAAATAGGCGTGATACAAAAATGGGGCGGGAGATCCGCACTGAACAAAGTCGGTAGTGAATTAAGGGTATTGGTAGCATAACAAAATCATTGAATATAAGAACGCAACGACCATGATACATTGATACCTCAACAACAAGTCAACAATCGACACAATGTGGATCTCCCGTCCCATTTTGTGTCCCACTCTGTGTGCCATACCATACACTGAATGACACATCAACACCATACACTGAATGACACATCAACAAGTGTGTCCCATTTTGTGTCCCACTCTGTGTGTCATACCATACACTGAATGACACATCAACACCATACACTGAATGACACATCAACAAGTGTATGATATTTGTTACTTATTTTATTTGTTGAGTAAGCAAGGTGTCGTCCAGTGTATGGTGTGGAATGGGACACAAAAATGGGACGGGTGATTCGCTCTGCAATCGACATACACTGGTTTTGTCTGCACTAATTTCCCTTCCCTTTCCTTCAACTCTACTCTTTTACTAATAAAACTTGCTCTAAATTCCTCACATTTCTTCAACCAACCATCAACAATGGCGTCCTTCACACAAATCACCCTTCTCTTCTTACTCCTTCAACCCATTCTCCTGCTAAACTACCAAGTTAAATCTGATGGTAATTCTTTCTTTCTTTTTGTTTTCTTGGGTATTCAGATTTACTTTTTTTTTTACCCTGTTTTACCTTCTTCATTGCTTAATCATATGCCTGCTTGATCTGGGTAACTGGGTTATTGATCTAATATACAGAGCACCATTTATAAATTTAGTTCATTTGGAAGAATGTTTGCTGTAAAATTGATAGCTTTACTCAGTTTTATGTAAAATTGTTCTTCTTTTTTTTTACTGTTACTGTTACTGATGTAGCATTCATTCTGTACTACGATCTACTTTCTCCGTTCCAATAGGTTCTTTACGTTTGCTTTCTGGGCACTATTAATAAGTGGGAGAAATTGTCGACTTTCTCCTTTCCAACGGGTTCTTTACGTTTATTTTTTGGCAGTATGAATAAGTAGGGTAAATTGTCGATATACAGTAACTTCTAATATACGGAGTATAAAATAAAATATAATCACGTGAGATCTTGCTTAAATTGTCTGATCAAGTGCGTTACAGTAGTAAATATCGTTTTTTTTTTATATAATTTTTAGAAATGTTGTATGTAACTAAATATATGAACAAAAGAAAACGTGCGATTGATAAGTGCGAAAAAGCATAATCAAATAGAACAGTCGTCGAACTGTGTGTGTGTCTGAAACCTGAGAGTCTCTGACTTGAACCTGAGGCAACGTTTGAATCGATGTACTATGTAGACGAGGAAGACGATCTTCTCCAAGGCATCAACAAATACCGGTCATCCTTAAACTTGACAACCCTAACAAAGAACAAGAATGCAGAATGCTTTGCCGGGCAAATAGCCGACCAATTCAAGAGTCAACCATGTACAAACACTACCGGGTCCAACACCATTCCCGGCACTGAACAACAGTTCCCAAACTACCCTGATTTCTTATCGCATTGTCATCTGAACATGAGCAACACTCAAGATGGAGCGATAATGCCAGCGTGTGTTCCCAAGTTAGACCCGAGTCTTGTTCTTACAAATTTCACGCAGTCTCAGTATTCAGGCAACCTTAATGATACCAAGTTTACTGGAATTGGGATTGAATCTGAGGGTGATTGGATTGTCGTTGTTCTTACCTCGAATTCCTCAAGCGGCAGTTTTGAGAATGCAACAGGTGCTGCTGCATCTGTTTTCAGTTCTAGTCTTCTGAACTGTTTGATGGCAGTTTTTGTCGGTTATTTGTTTTTGTAGGCTAAACCTGAGATCTTTTGAGCTGTAATTTGACGATGTTCAGTCTTGATTTAGCAGTATGGCGAAATTGTATCAATTTTTGTATGAACCACTTTTTTTCCTCATGTTACAGACTTACAGTTGAGCATTATTACAGTCGCGTGAACTTTCAAACAGTTGCATTGTTCCGAAGCTGGATTCCCTACAGTTGCTTTCCACGTTACTCCTCGTTATGTACTGTTATCGATTTTGAAGCTGTATTCCAGATTTTGTATGAACCACTTTTTTTCCTCATGTTACAGTTGAGCATTATTACAGTCGTGTGAACTTTCAAACAGTTGCATTGTTCCGAAGCTGTGGATTCCCTACAGTTGCTTTCCACATTACTCCTCGTTATGTACTGTTATATCGATTTTGAAGCTGTATTCCAGATTTTGTATGAACCACTTTTTTTCCTCATGTTACAGTTGAGCATTATTACAGTCGTGTGAACTTTCAGACAGTTGCATTGTTCCGAAGCTGGATTCCCTACAGTTGTTGCTTTCCACACTACTCCTCATTTTGTACTGTTATCGGTTTTGAAGCTGCATTCCAGCTTTCATTGTTGTCTATCATTCCACAGGGCACATACATCGACTGCACAGAATCACAGTGACATTGGTATTATCGAGTATCAGGGTAGGTTTTGACTGGGTATGGATACACATCTCGGAAAGTTGTAAGATGACACGATATAGAATGAGCTACTGCTCCATAGAAAAGAACTGAAATATGTAGTAAATTGTCAACAATAATATGGAATTTCCAGTAAAAAATCGATATTTTCCACCATTAAACAGGAAAGAATGAAACTTCGAGAATATAACTTGTGTAATTGGCGTTTGCCATTGAATGAAAGGTTTATCGATATAGCTGAGAAATGCTCTGTAAGACTGTAACTTTCGACATGTATATACTCAGGTATCAGGTAATCATGCAGTCTTCAGTTTCGCTGCAGTCAAAAACAGCGACTTTCTGAGGGCAAGCATTAGTACCCATGTACTCTTGGTAATCTTCTCTTTGATCATCAAAAGTAAGGCAGAACTTAATACTGTCTTTACGATTTGGGCTTCTATACCCTTGAAATATCCTAATATCCCTTCATGTTTCCATATGTTGTAGAATACTCCAGACAGTGTTTTGTGAGTTTTTCTGGTTTGCATCGTTTTTTCTTCCTCTTTCTCCGCAGCCTGAATCACCGCCTTACACCTGAAAAACGACAGTTTTTCAATATTTTTTAGGCCTGAAATGTTTTGAGAACGACATATATGATTATGAATTTACAGTAAGTAGAGAACGGAATTGCAGACCTAATAGCGGGATATGTCAAGACAGTGGCGATACTCTTAGAGAGTGCACCCAACAGAAAAGCAGTAGAGGCAGACAGAGCTTGAGGTGATGACTCAGTACTCGTGTTTTTAGCCGACAGTCTTCTTGTCAAAAGTGTGTTTTTTAGCTGATCGAATACTGTGTACTGCTCGTTTACAGAAGTCAGATTCATTTGCATCAGTGTTTTGAAGTTTGAGCAACACAGGATTTAGACGAGAAACCTGAAATAGGTTACCTGAATGGACGGGTTTGCTGTCAGGAGAAGAGAGATGCCGAGGCCATCAAAGGCGCCACTCCAGCTGCGTTCAGTCAAGGTCGTCCACAGCCCTTTTGCTTCTCCGAAATCACAAGTTTGCATTTTGGATGATGCTGTATCCAACGGCTGTCAAGATCAACGTGGAGCGAAGATATATAAGACAGTGTTTCAACTTTCAAGCCAAAATGAAAAAACAGTACAGTTTGCTCAACCTGTGTGACTAAGACTGTACAAGCCCCGGCAACTGCAGCGACAATCAAGTTTGCTTTTGTGCCCATTGATTTGGAATTACTTTTCTTCAAGTATAGTCTCTTGAAAAAGCTGTACCCGTAGAAGTAAATAAATTGTTGGAAAACCGACTGTAGATTCTTCGTTCCTAGTCCCTGATATAATGACAGAACCTGTCGTTTACGTATAGCTTCCCATAACACATCCGAAAGGTTCCTGCAATGTGCAAGCCACGGCAACATATATAATTACTACGCCTTAACCAACAACAACAACAACAACGGACAACGGACAACCAGCATGATCCCAAAGTGATTTGGGGTCGGCTAACATGAATCATTACCCCAGAAAACATGAACCAGACAAAACAGTATACAGCAAAAAACCAGTCAAAATTCTACCATTTCCTGCAGAAATGAACCAGACAGCAGGATTGCATTCGACAACAACATTACCACAGTGCCTCGAGAATGACCCAAGATAGAAATTTGCGTCGAGAATTACATCAAATAATCACAGTAACATGATAATAAAAAAAACATAACATAGTTTCCTAATCAAACCCAAAACAAAACACTACGGTATACAGCAAAAAACAGTCAAAATTCATCCATTTCCTACAAAACATGAACCAGACAGACACCAAAGGTCACGATTTCGAACCCTGGCAGCATCTCATGCTCAGCCCATGATTACATTCGACAACAACATTACCCCAGTGCCTCAAGAATGACCCAAGATAGAAAATTGCGTCGAGAATAAAAAAATACTACAGTATACAACAAAAACAGTCAAAATTCATCCATTTCCTACAAAACATGAACCAGACAGACGCCAGAGGTCACGATTTCGAACCCCGACAGCATCTCATGCTCAGCCCATGATTACATTCGACAACAACATTACCCCAGTGCCTCAAGAATGACCCAAGATAGAAAATTGCGTCGAGAATAAAAAAAACACTACAGTATACAACAAAAACAGTCAAAATTCATCCATTTCCTACAAAACATGAACCAGACAGACGCCAGAGGTCACGATTTTGAACCCCGACAGCATCTCATGCTCAGCCCATGATTACATTCGACAACAACATTACCCCAGTGCCTCAAGAATGACCCAAGATAGAAAATTGCGTCGAGAATAAAAAAAACACTACAGTATACAACAAAAACAGTCAAAATTCATCCATTTCCTACAAAACATGAACCAGACAGACACCAAAGGTCACGATTTCGAACCCTGGCAGCATCTCATGCTCAGCCCATGATTACATTCGACAACAACATTACCCCAGTGCCTCAAGAATGACCCAAGATAGAAAATTGCGTCGAGAATAAAAAAATACTACAGTATACAACAAAAACAGTCAAAATTCATCCATTTCCTACAAAACATGAACCAGACAGACGCCAGAGGTCACGATTTCGAACCCCGACAGCATCTCATGCTCAGCCCATGATTACATTCGACAACAACATTACCCCAGTGCCTCAAGAATGACCCAAGATAGAAAATTGCATCGAGAATAAAAAAACACTACAGTATACAACAAAAACAGTCAAAATTCATCCATTTCCTACAAAACATGAACCAGACAGACGCCAGAGGTCACGATTTCGAACCCTGACAGCAACTCAGCCCATGATTACATTCGACAACAACATTACCCCAGTGCCTCAAGAATGACCCAAGATAGAAAATTGCATCGAGAATAAAAAAAACACTACAGTATACAACAAAAACAGTCAAAATTCATCCATTTCCTACAAAACATGAACCAGACAGACGCCAGAGGTCACGATTTCGAACCCTGACAGCAACTCAGCCCATGATTACATTCGACAACAACATTACCCCAGTGCCTCGAGAATGACCCAAGATAGAAAATTGCGTCGAGAATAAAAAAAACACTACAGTATACAACAAAAACAGTCAAAATTCATCCATTTCCTACAAAACATGAACCAGACAGACGCCAGAGGTCACGATTTCGAAACCTGACAGCATCTCATGCTCTCAGCCCATGATTACATTCGACAACAACATTACCCCAATGCCTCGAGAAACTAACCTGTATCTAGGGGGATGATCATGGGAAGGGGATTGAGCTTGGAACTTGGTTTTACAAGTGTCTAAAGGGTACAGAATTGTGGTACTAACTAGAGCTCCTATTGCTCCTGATGTTGCCTCTGTTAATGATTCAAAATCTAATGCCATCACTCTACTTTTGTGACTCAATTCTACGATGATTACTAAGAAAGAACTTGGACAAAGTCTAGTTTTTTCTATGTATTTAATACATACTCTTCCTCCTAGTAGGTGTAGTAATGCAAAGAGATACTCAAATTTTGGATCTTTTGTGTTGACTTTTGATTAGGTGAGACGGTATCACACCGTGAAATATTTTTTACGGATTGTTTTTAACTCTCACGTGTAAAAACGTATGTGAAAATAGGATTATACACATGAACTTTAAACATTTATGTGATTTACTCCGACAACTTTACCCTCGAAAATCATAAAACCATTCGTATACAGAGTTACGTAGAACGGGTTATATAACCTATTCATTGAAACTTCTTAGTCAATGATATTTTTAAATTTTTTTGTAGGGTGAAAGTTATACGAAAACACAAAATTCTAGGGAGAGACAGTATGTCAATAACTTATTGTACGAGAGACTGCTATTCAGTACCACTCTACGTACTATTCGTACCATTAAATGATAAATTTGTTTTGTAACTATTTTTATAATAAGCGTACCTCTTAATGAATTTAATGAGAGACCGTCTCTTCAACAGAACTAAGGTGAGGAAATTGGCAAGTGGGTGTTTGATTAAACAACTCAATGAAATGAATGATTAAGAAGAGATTATTGGACTATCAAGTTGTGATTTTTAATATTGTAAAACAAAAGGTATTACTTCCTCCGATTTTTTATTATCTTCCCTATTTTCTTATTTGGCTGAAACACTCTTTCTTTCCTATTTCTATTTTGGGCATCAACATGTGGTCTAGAATTACCTTTACATTTCTCTCTCTTCCTTCTTTTATTTTGAACCACACATTCCTACACCCTTATTTTCTTCCCAAAAACCAAATGAGAAGATAATAACAAATCCGAGGAAGTACTAGAAAAAGACTAGCATTATATATTTGGACCTTTCTTGAACATGTCTCTCACATGCTCACATGTACACTAATTCATCTATTTTAGGATCTATTTATTTTAAGATTATCGTCGATGAAATTATGATAATCACCTTCTGTTATGTATTTTTGATCTATTTAAAGTTGAAGTGGTATTTACTACGTACTCGGTACTCCGTATGAGTAATCGATCTACAAATGTGGTAAACGGGTTTGAATTATGTGTTTAGCCATATGTTTTCATCATCGAGGATAAAGGTTAGTACAGTAAATGATATGAAGTATATACATTTAATCTGTTTTACTAATTACGAAGTGGTTTATGATACTCCCTCCATTTTTTAGCCTCATTTTCGATTTTGTTTGACTTACTATGGAGTGGTTTATGAACCCGAGGGTCAAAGTTGTGGAAATGTATTGCATCTTTGATGATCATGCAAGTAATACAAGCTCGATATATATATATATATAACGAACTGACGTTAACACCAGATACAACAAACATATAACTGACATTAAAACTGTAAGGGTGTTGCCTAATGGTTAAAACTTGTGGTCATCACTTCAAAAAGGTCTCAGGTTCAAGCTCCTGCCTTCTAGACTTCGAACCTGTCACCCACGGGCGGTTTACCTGGTGTGTGCAGGCTATGCGTACATCGAGAGTTTACCCACCAAAGGTAGCGGCTGAGGGTCCTGTCATCAATGACGGAATACATAAAGCTACATACTAATGACGAAATGTCATCATTTAGTAACAGTTTCGAGTGTTTTTAGCTTTAAAACGGGTTATTTTGAATCGAGCACAATCAATAAACACGATAAACATTTCTCATTTCTCAACTCGTTAACAAAAGAAGTAAATCCGAACCAGACACAGACATAATAAATCACCCGAATTGAATAAATAAATTAGTATTATAATTAACCGTCCCTGACCTCCCAACCTGGGAAGTCCAATTGGGGGTGATCGATCAAGTCATCATCTCTGGAAAATCGGCATCCATTCGTGCGGAGAGAGAGAAGGTTGATGATGGCGATGATGGCGATGGTAGAAAATAGTAGCATTATAATCATCATTTCTCTCATTAGTATGCTCCTTCTTCTTCTTCTCTTCTTCCTCGCTTTCTTCAAACCATGGCGTCTTCTCTCTCGCTCTTTCCGCCATTCTTCTCTCTCCTTCAAGGTCCCCTTCCTTCTCTCTATCTCTTTATCTCTGCTTCGTCTTTTCTCGCGTTTTTTTGATTCGTCGATTATTTTGATTCGTTTTGTGGTTTCTTGTGTTTGATTTGATTGCTGTTGAGTATTGATTGATGAATTGATTCGGAAATGTTTGATTGATTTGGTGTAAGAGTTGTTTTGGTTAAATTTGTATCAATGTCGCGGTTTCTGTATTGAGAATGGCTAGATTGTTGCGTAGTTGATGATTATGAGTTCATGATGTTGAACTCGAATGATTAATGAATAAACAATCAGTGGAAAAAGTTGAGGAGGAGATGAAGTTTGGTTTGATTTGATTTGCTATTGATTGATGAATTGATTCGGAAATGTTTGATTGATTTGGTGTAGAGTTGTTTTGGTTGAATTTGTAATCGAATGTTGCGGTTTTCTGTATTTCTATAGTTAGATTGTTGTGTAGTTGATGATTATGAGTTCATGATGTTGAATTGAAATGATTAATCAATATTTCAGTGAAACAATTAGTGAAAAAAGTTGATTGATTAATTGATACGGAAATGTTTGATTGATTTGGTGTATAGTTGTTTTGGTTGAATTTGTATCGAATGTCGCTGTTTCTGTATTGAGAAGGTTAGATTGTTGTGTAGCTGATGATTATGAGTTTATGATGTTGAATTCGAATGTTTAATCAATAGCTCAGTCGATTACGTACTACGTACTATGAAGAAACAATTAGTGAAAAAAGTTGAGGAGATAAAGTTTGGTCTGATTGCTAAATTGATTCGGAAATGTTTGATTGATTTGGTGTAGAGTTGTTTTGGTTAAATTTGTATCGAATGTCGCGGTTTCTGTATCAAGAATGGTTAGATTGTTGCGTAGTTGATGATTATGAGTTCATGATGTTGAATTTGAATGATTAAGTTATAATGAAGAAACAATTAGTGAAAAGAGTTGAGGAGGAGATAAAGTTTGATTCGGAAATGTTTGATTGATTTGGTGTAGAGTTGTTTTGGTTAAATTTGTATCGACTGTCGTGGTTTCTGTATTGAGAATGGTTAGATTGTTGCGTAGTTGATTATAAGAGGTTTATGATGTTGAATTCGAATGATTAATCAATAGCTCAGTCGATTACTTGGCCTTTCAAAAGTTATATTGAAGAAACAATTAGTGAAAAGAGTTGAGGAGGAGATAAAGTTTGATTCGGAAATGTTTGATTGATTTGGTGTATAGTTGTTCTGGTTAAATTTGTATCAAATGTCGCGGTTTCTGTATTGAGAATGGTTAGATTGTTGTGTTGCTGATGATTATGAGGTTTATGATGTTGAATTCGAATGATTAATCAATAGCCCAGTCGATTTAAAAAGGTTATAAGAGGTACTATGAGTTTATAATTGCTATTGATTGATTAATTGATTCAGAAATGTTTGATTGATTTGGTGTATAGTTGTTTTGGTTAAATCTGTATCGAATGTTGCGGTTTTCTGTATTTCTATGGTTAGATTGTTGCGTAACTGATGATTATGAGGTTTATGATGTTGAATTCGAATGATTAATCAATAGCTCAGTGAAACAATTAGTGAAAAAAAGTTGAGGAGATAAAGTTTGATTTGATTGTTATTGATTGATTAAAAGATTCGGAAATGTTTGATTGATTTGGTGTATAGTTGTTTTGGTTAAATTTGTATCGAATGTTGCCATACTCTATTGTATCTGAATTGTTTAACCTTTTAATCTTCCGCTGTTTGTTGGTGTTGGTGACATACTTTATTGTACGCAGGCTAATGATGTAGAAAGGCCACTTTTACCGGAAGTTTACAATCTGCTCCCAAGCCATATAAATGAGACGGGGATTGTTATCTCTCCCGAAGCGGCTAATGATAGTTTACCTGAAGCACACGAGCTTATTCCTAACTCGAGGCTTCCCCCTCTTGCCCCTCATTCGATCCAAGGTAACCTACTATTTCCTTATTCTCTTCATTGATGTTCTCTTTCATTGGACAATAGAATCACATCATTAGTCTTTGAGCAATAGACGGAAATTATGCAATCCGATTGAGATGTAAACATTCATGCTTATTTAACTGGAGACAAACAATCATATTGGGATAATCCAAAAGTGCAATGGAAACTATATAATTGGGATGGAGGAAGCATGATGTTGCTTCTTCGGATAACTTTTAGTTGATTATTGTGATCAACATGGGCTACTTTTATGTTCTCTCCGTGCATCTGCTAAGCTCATAGTGCGCACAACTCGTTCTCCTATGGAGACCGAAACCTTTCTACACCGATGTATATGATTATCATTTGAATTTGAAGTTTGTTCTGGTACATACACCAAGGCAGTGAGCTCAATTGTATGATCACCACAAAGTTCGAACCAGGGTTTTTCTTATTGGGATATTAATATTTTTAGTTCTCTATATATCAAGATGCTTCTGAGTTATTATGTATGACCCTTACACCTGTAGTTCTTTCACATTGTCCATTCTTCAGGAGGTAGTCTAGTTCTAGACATTGATGATCAATCAGAAGACATTACCATTGGTCAAACGGTGAGGCGGCCCTTGTTGACTGCACATTCTGTTAAAGAGCAAAAATGCAGTACAACAGAAGATATTAATTATGATCCCATATCTAAGCGTCCTAAACTTACAGAAAACATTTCCAGTGATGTTCCTGATCAAGGTACATGCCTCACTTTTCAGCTAGTAAGGTGTGAATGAAGCATTTCGTTTTTTTGTCAAGCGTGTCACTGCATTTTCGTGTTAGATGTGCAGGAAGCTGCCTCTCTTTGGAAGTTATTACTGGTCCTACGTGTGGGCTATGTTACTTGCTGCGCTCTACTGAAGCTTCTAAACTTCCACTGACTCTTGGAAGGGTCCCTCCAAGTGACTTGCTGCTAAAAGATTCAGAAATATCTGGAAAGCATGCTATGATAAACTGGAATCACAATGTAAATTGCTAAAGGGACTTGCTGATTATTATTTTGTGACATTATTTGATACATTCCTTAGTTTCTGACATATAGCACTTCTTTTGTTTCCCTTTCAGAAGCGGAAATGGGAACTAGTAGACTTGGGTAGTCTTAATGGAACTCTTCTGAACTCTAAGGGTATTAATCATCCTGATTCAGGGAGCAACAGAACTTGGGGTGAGCCTCGGGAGCTTGTCGATGGTGACGTAATTACTCTTGGAACCACTTCCAAAATAAAAGTAAGTTCTCTAATCAGTTACAATCATCATTATGGAGCACACCAAGCAAGGTCAGTGGGTCTGGGTTGGATGTATCAGCATCATAACTCTAGAACCTTCTGTGAGGCTTCCACCATTCGAGGTCAAGGGGTCTGGGTTGGATGTATCGGATGTAAGCACCTTTTCTTGAACATAAAGAAGCTGTTTCCAGTGGACCCTAATCTAACCTCAATTTATCTCAAACCCGAAGTCCCTAAATGAAACTATTCGTTTCACTCAATTGACACGATCGTTTTGGATTTTTGGAGAAAACCCCCCATAATTTTATTTGGCTTTGGTGCGACCTACTGTTCTATTTTGTAGCTTACGTTTCTCTATGCAGGTTAAGATTACATCCCTCACTGAGTCAAAGATCCCATTTGGAGTAGGGATTGCTTCAGATCCCATGTCTATGAGACGCGGAGGAAAAAAACTCCCTATGGAAGATGTCTGCTTTCACCAATGGCCACTTCCGGGGGCAAATCAGGTTAGTCAGAAGTTGAAGAGTCGAGGGTTCCTGCGCACGATATCTAGAAATTATATAATTCAGATTCTGTTGTTAACAGTTTGGAGTTTTTGGGATATGTGATGGACATGGTGGAGATCATGCAGCTAAGGCAGTGAGCAGGTCAGTAATTGTGACTTTCTTTTTGCAATAAAGCTAGATGCACAGTTTTTAGAGTATCGGCTTGAGTATTACACATCTGATAATATATGTGGATCGTCTTTGAATTAATGAAGCACCCCATATATTATCTATTGCCTATCTATTTGGACTTTGTAGTCGAATCATGGAGTTTGGTTTGTTTGTGTAATTAATTGATGGAATGACATGGTTTCAGGATTCTCCCTGAGACGATTGCAACTATTTTATCCGATTCTTCAAAGAGGGAGGAGGTTTTATCTCAGCAGGATGCTTCAGATGTACTTAGAAATGCATTCTCACAAACAGAAGCGTGCTTGAATAACTATTATGAGGTTCCACATCTATACTCTTTTTAGTGAAGTAATTTTAAAATCGTAAAGTGTTTTTTAATTGAAGTTTTTCTGGTTAAGCTTGCTCATATTCTATGATGCTGGTTTTGTAAAATAAATAAATTGGAGTCGTTAAATATGAAGCGAAAGTGGAACTGCCAGTCGCTGAAATTGATGTGCCTGACATTGGGAATCTAATCATTAAAATATATGGACTAGTTTGATTTTCATGATTCAATAGCTTCAAACATTGATGATGTCCAAAGTCCTGTCATCAATATTGAAGCTCGAACTGTAGTTGGTCAAATACTCTTACCACTCTTATCAGCTTTGTTAAGATTCAATTTTTAAGAATTTGGTTAAAAATATTTTTTATATTACAACTAACGTTCTCATATGAGATGATTGGAAATCGGCACATTTTGGAGGAAACAAAAGTCAGACTCCGTAACTGTTTGTTTATAGGGTTGTACTGCAACAGTGCTTCTTGTTTGGGCCGATGATGCCGAAAGTTTCTTTGCTCAATGCGCCAATGTTGGAGACTCCGCCTGTGTTTTGAGGTAGGCGCTCCTGCATCCTCTTTATTGTGCATAATATTTAACTTATCTTTTGAAAACTGTCTCATGCAGTTATTTGCCATGACCACATTGCTGCGTGACAGCTATTCTCTTATGTTCTGTAATTATATTATCATAGTTCCGATGGCAAAAATCGCATCATCAAGGGATAAAATAATTTTCTTTTATCTCATTTGTCTACATTTTTGCAGCTTTGACGGAGAGCAGCTAAACATGAGCGAAGATCATAGAATAACCAGCCATTCTGAGAAGCAACGCATCAATGAAACTGGAGAGCCATTAAAGGACGGGGATACGCGTCTGTGTGGTACTGTAGTCAATTACTTACTATATCCTTTCCAGATCATTTATTATCGTCTTTATCATAATTCTGAACATTTTTCAGATTCAATATTAGAACTAACACAAATTATAGTATACAACTGTTGTACCTTGCGGCAAACCTTAAAATTAAAAATTTATGGTAAAAAGTTACTCGTACCACTTTATGTTATTTAGTGCCCATAAGTTAAATAGTAACCATTTTTTAATATGAAAAAGTGGTAACTAACTAACCTAAAATGATCACTTTTTATCATAAATTGCAAGTTTTTACTATTGTCGCATGGTACAACGGTTGTACACAATAATTTATTCCTGAATGTGTTTTCAGGCCTAAATCTCGGTAGAATGTTGGGGGACAAATTCTTAAAGGAACAGGATGGTCGGTTCAGCTCACAGCCTTACATTAGTCAAGTTGTGCCAATTGGTCGAGGAAGCAAAGCCTTTGCGCTGTTGGCTAGGTGAGCTTTTCTCCGTCTAAACTGGAACGGTCGAGTCTACCTGTATGTCATCCTACATTTTTTTCCTGCCTATGCCTTTACTCCGAAAATACATCTCTTATGCTTTAGTGACAAGTTTTGTCAAAGAAACATTCATGTTTTGAAAAACTTTCACCATTTTCGAAAATAGCCAGAAATGACCGATTTTGAAGGTTATTATCCACGTTTTTTGGCGTTTTGGGTCCCGAAATAAATTTGGTCCATATTCACGCGGAACAACGTCCACACCAAATTCAATGTCACGATGTAATATGAAGGTCATTTGGATAATAAATTTGGTCCTATCGAAAAGTTTTTGTCAAAAAACATTCACGCTTTTGAACAACTTTCATCGCTTTCGAAAATAGCTAAAAACGACCATTTTTTGTGTCTTTGTTTTTGTATCTTTGTCAAATCATTATGCTATTCATCCTACTTGTATCAATTAAGTCAAGCACGGGCCATTATCGTGTGGGAAACCCATTCCCATGTTACTCCCGTTTTGCCATAATTTCAGATGCGACACCGTGTTGTAGTATTAACACATAGCTATCTTTTGATATTTTTTCCATGGCCGAGTGTTGCAAACATGATACACCGTCAATGTGAAGTACCCTTTTTAAGTTTTAAACTTTCGATACTCTTGACATGCAGCGACGGTTTATGGGATGTCATAAGTTTAAAGAAAGCTCTTCAGCTTATTCTTCAGGTAATTTATTGAGACCATATTGCCCCTCCAATCCATCGACTTATTTTATACTCGTAATTATAACAACAAAGCTTTACTGTGGTGGATACAGGCGAAGGAGAAATACTCGACAGAGAAAAATGATTCAGCAACGAAGATCGCTAATTATTTATTAAACGAAGCTAGAGCCCTCCGTACGAAGGACAACACCTCCGTAATGTATATAGATTTTGAGACGGCTTTCCGAACCCTCTGTAAATATGATGCTTGATCTCGTGTAATTTTATATAGGGTTCGATTAGAAAGTGTCTTCCAACGATCTTGTTATCTGTGCGCGGTTATAACTTCACACTGGAAAGCGAGGTCGAGGTCCATGATTTTCGTCAATCTAATCTAGAGCTAGAAACTGGAAAGCGAGGTCGAGGTCGAGAGAAATGATGCTTGATTGATTTTCAGACGAGGATTTATATCTTCCGGAAGCAGTTCATGAGGCGTGCAAAGGAGCATTTGTCGAGCAAACTCTGGCCGAGAAGAAGACAGTCAGATGTGAATATTTATTTTACTTACAATTTACGAGTATACTGTGTATATATCTTCGCCATGAGTTGCTTCGTCTTTTTTCTATTTTGCTGCCCGCGATACAAAACAAAAAAAATGGAATTTATTGTGTTGTTATTGTACGGTGTTGTTGTTGTCGTTGTCATGGGGTTTTCGATGATTTAATAATGGTGCGAAACTTATGAGACAATCTTACATGTGAAACCGACCAATTAAAGAAAAATACGTAAAAAAAAAAAAATTGGATCGGTCTCTCGTGTAAGGTATGTCCCGTCTCGCACAAGACTCCTCCCTCTAATGTCTCACATCTAGCTTCCTATCGTCTTGATTGAAATATGTTACGATCACCTTGTTTGGTCGAAAGCAAGCAAATCACTGTTCGTTCGTCCATATAACAATGTTCGTCAAAAATGATAATGGTAACGACGACAACAATAATAATACTGTAATTGTATTGTGAGACGGTTTCTCCAAAGACGAGTTAGTTGAGGACTTCACTTGACTTGCTAAACTTACTAAAAGTCTCAATCATGCATTTGTGAGTTGTGACCCAACATTACAACTTGGCATGATCTATACACCCATTTATCCAAACAATCCCAAATTAGATGACATATACCAATATACGATATATCTTTACCGTTATAACAAGTCAAGTAATATGAACGAAACAAAACCAAAATGCATGATGAATAGCAAAAAAAACCTTGTTTCATGCTCTCAGCCACTCAAATGAAATACGATTTTTCTAACACGTGCCCACTGAGCACACATTAATATGGTAATTAAGAAATGAATCTAAGTATAATAATTTAGAATTGATGTTTCAATTTATCGTGTGATAATATCATTGTAATTTCTTTCTTAATTAACCTATTAACGTATGTCTAGTGACTACACATTGACCCACGTTAAAAAAATCGACTTAAAACAATTACTCCCATAACGGCATAAAGTTATGACTTTTCCCCAACACATGACTGGATCAAGTATTACTTTTATCGGACTTGGTCAACTATCAAGTACTCCCTCCGATTCTTTAGATTCGCAGCGTGTACTATTTGCACAAATAATAAGGTTGTGAGTGAAGATGGTGGGTCTCACCAATAAAGTAAAAAGCTTACACAAACAAAAACCTACTTATTATAGAAATGTTGCAAACCTAATAAATTTGCCAAATATGAAATATGTTGCGAATCTAAAGAATCAGAGTGATTATTCAAGTATTTTAGTCGTACTCGTACAATGTTTCATGCATCTCGACCCCTCTTCTTCTTCTTTCACACTACCTACATTATTCATGTCGGTTTTTTTTTTTTTTTTATTAAAGTCAAGTTGCCATTAACTATTCTCAAACCCAAATCGCCAGTATATCCGTCTTAACCTTATAAATCCGTAAAATATTCTAAATAAGACGAACCCATAATATATTTAACAAAAAAAAAACGTTTTCTGTAACCATGTAAGATCAGATGTTGATTTCTTACCACATTTTATAATTTTAAAACGTGAATAGATCTGTTTTAAGAGAGAGCAGTCGATGCACCCAACATGGTAATCTTAAGTCTTAACCTTATAAATAGGTATATAATATCGTAAACAAAACGAAAACAGAATATATTAAAAAAAAAAAACGTTTTCTGTAACCATGTAAGATCAGATGTTGATTCCTTACCACGTTTTATAATTTGAAAACGCGAATAGATCTGTTTTAAGAGAGACCAGTCGATGCACCCGAAAAAAGGTTTTCTATGACCACGTAAGATCAGAATCAGATATTGTTTCCTTAACACGTTTTATGAATACATCTGTCTTAAGAGAGACTATCAGTCGATGCACCCGACATGGTAGTAGTAGTAGTAGAGGACAAAGATCACAAATTCTTGGGAGAGACGGTCTCTCAATAACTTATTGAGAGACGACTCTTCAGTACCACTATATGTCATATTCGTACCCTTAAGTGACAACTTTGTTTTGTACATGTTTTTATAACAAGCGTACCATCTTTATATTTGTATACTCTTTTATGTTAAGCGTACCTACTTCTATTGGGTTTGGTACCACTGTTACTTCCATTTGTATCTAGTCTCTCAGTAAAGTTAATGAGAGACCCAGTAAAGTTAATGAGAGACCGTCTCTCAGGAGACCTACTCGACGAAGATAACTTGCTTTAGTTTTACTTACAGTTAGTCAATTACGTAAAACAGTCAAATTTCTCCAACCAAATAAAGTTTACATGAATCTTCCACGTTTTTGCCTGGCTTCTTATTTTCTCTACATGTTTTCTTTTCATTCTTTCTTTCTTTTATATAAACTCTACTAAATTCTCCCAAAATTAATCCCAAAAAAAAACCCATGAAATCGATCAACCAAGACGTCGTAATCGAGTTCCCGGGCATAATCCGTGTGTACAAAGACGGGTTTGTCGAGCGTGTTTTCCCTGATCCAAAAGTACCCGCTTCAGCCTCAGCCTCAGCCCCAGCCCCAGCCTCAGCTTCAGCCGAGGCTGAATCAGCCTCGGCTGAAGATCATGAAACGAGCGTCTCGTCAAAAGACGTCAAAGTCACGTGTTCAGGGTACGAGTTAACGGCCAGGCTCTACCTGCCCAAAATCGACACTACAGACGAAAAACTGCCGGTTTTGGTTTACTACCATGGTGGTGCATTCTGTCTGAGATCACCCGAATCAATGGTTTACCATCGATATTTGAATATTTTGTCGTCTATCTCGAGGGTCTTGATCATATCGGTTAAATACAGGTTGGCTCCTGAACATCCGCTCCCAGCTGCCTACGAAGACAGCTGGGATGCGCTCAGACTGGTGGGCTCAAACCCAGGTTTTGATCCCTGGGTGGCCCACCACGGTGATCTGAACGCCCTCTTTATAGGGGGCGATAATGCTGGGGGTAATATCGTCCATAATTTAGCCATTCGGGCCGGTTTGAACCCGTTGGGTGATGTAAACGGGTTGGTTAGGATCCAGGGAGCTTTTCTGTCCCATCCGTATATCTTGGACGAGCGCAGTGCCAAGCTGGAGGTGGCCCACAAGATGTGGGACTTTGTGTACCCGAATGCACCGGGCGGGTCAAATAGTCATATGATTAATCCTATGAGCCCTGGAGCGCCGAGCCTCAGCAGGCTCGGCTGCTCCAGGTTTTTAGTTCTTGTTGCGGGTAAAGATGATATGAGAGACTGTGAGATCAGATATTATAACGCGATTAAAGCGAGTGGGTACGCCGGGAAGTTGGAATTATACGAACAAGAAGACGAAAATCATGTGTATCATATAGTCGATCCGGACGCCAAGAATTCTAAGCTTTTGTTCCAACGTCTCGCCGATTTCCTACAAGAACAGTAATAATTCTGGTCTTCTGGGTCGTGCTTTTTCCTAACAAAATCTCGTCAGGAAAAAAAAAAGTAATTCCGATAATTTTTTTAGTTTTTTTTGTTGATATTATTACAACAATTGTAAGGATATATATTTTTTGTGTGTTAATATTTTTTTTTTGGTATGGTTGATGTTACTTGAAGCTTTTTTTAATTGAGAGTAACATTGTAATATAAATATATATAATTCCTAATATACAATTATTGTGAAATGAAGTTTTATTTTTACCAATTTAATTAATTAGACGGTCTTCTATAAAGGAGAAACGGGATCTTTTGATATACTCATATGATCATCAACAACGTAGTCATGTAATATTTCGATTTTATTTAATACGAATATTTCTCGACTATTAAGGTGAATTTAGCCGATTTTTCATAATTTTTTTTTTTTTTTAAATAAAGCATATTACAAAGAAATAATAGAACTCTTTTCAACATAATTGTATTATGGAAAAAGTCATCAAACATAATGTTGATAACAATTGCACAACATGCATAATAAATGTTGAAAAGAATAGCACAACATGCCGACGACCATAATCAATCGGTTACTCTCCCTTGTAACAGAGATATCTGTTATTATTTTATTATAACAGGTCAAATATTATTTATTTATGTAGGAAAGACAACCCGTATACTTTTCAGCTTTTATAATATATTTTTTTTTTCTATGTAAACGGGTCGTATTTGATCTGTTATAAATTTATGACAGATAATTCCGTTTAGAGAGTAAGACATTAAGACCCCCCACACCCACCAAACTATATTCCAAGTATTATTCTCTAGTCTTTTTCAATTTATATAATATAATCTCCCACTTGGCACCCATTCTTAAAGACTCGTTTCAATCGAATGGGATAACTGGTAACTGATTATTCTAACTAAATCAGACGTCGAGTTCATATCCTTGGAAGAGTTTTACCGCAATTGTGATATTCAGAATTCTACGAGACTTGAATTCAAACTAAATTAAACTAAACTAAACTGAAGTTCGAAAACTAACAATATTGCTGAGTGATGATGGGGTGACCAAAAGAAACCAACTTCTTTCCAAATGATATCTAGTTGGTAAAGTACCAAATCATTATCTTGTAGTTGATCTACATTAATGGTTAGAAAATAGTGTTTTGGCCCAATTATATATCCCCGGTTATAAATGATTGTCCCGTTTCATTATAAGACTAATTGCATTCAAAATTTGGAAGGGTATTTATATTAAAGGCACTATTTCTGATTCGCAAACGGCAAACCACACTTGCGACGGATATGGATATGACCGTCTAATGAAGTATTTGGGTCAGCTCCAATCAAGTCAGGTCAATTTCGATTACTGGTTAATTTCCGCGTTCGATTAAGTCAGTTTGAGGTATGATTGCTAGGGGCAAACTCTTGTTTCCGGTGGGTTTATATCCGTCATAAATTTCCAATTGGTCAAATAATATCTACTCTAATAGATAAAGACGAAAAATTTACTTTTGATATCCAACAATTTGATAGTATTATTTTATCCGTCACGATTTGTGACAATAGTGTCATACAGAGTAATAGTTAAATCTAGCAAAACGGACCCGACCCTTATAAGCCAACCCGAACCTGACACCAGAATTGAAGATCAGAGTTTGACCTGTAAACCCAAATTGACCCGGGCTAACCCGAAAGTGATCCAAATATTATCATAGAAAACAAGTCGATATTTCTAAAAGAAATTGAAAATAACAAACCCAAAAATGACCCGAAGCTGAAATGCTCCGGTCCGACCCAAAGTCAGTCCAATTTCTGTAACCCGAAAGTGATCCAACCTGAAGCTGACATGACCCGAACCCAATCCCAATCCGGTTGACCCGTTTGCAAGGTCCGAAAGTGACCTGACTATTATTATCATAGAAAACGAGTCGATATTCCTATTTTTTTTGAAAATAACAAACCCGAAAATAACCCGAACCCGAAATGATTCGATCCGACCCAAAATCAATCCACTTTCTATAATAAAAAAGTGACACGACCCGGTTGACCCATTTGTCACAACGGCCCAAAACAATAAGAACGAACCCAGAAACCCAAATCCAATTCCCAATTGAAAACCCTAATCCCTCTTTTTCCTCTGAATACAATACCTAATCCAAACCCTACTTCATCTTCATCTTCCTCATCCACTTCCGCCTCCAGCAAAACCCTAGAGAGAGAAACAAGTAGAGAGAGAAACCTCAATCCACCCAACAATGGCGACAATACCACCAACCCCAAACCAATCAGTCCAATGCTTCGGCCGGAAGAAAACCGCCGTCGCCGTAACTCACTGCAAAGCCGGCCGCGGCCTCCTCAAACTCAACGGCGCACCAATCGAACTCGTCCAACCCGAAATCCTCCGTTACAAGGTCTTCGAACCGATCCTTCTACTCGGCCGCCACCGGTTCGCTGGAGTCGACATGAGGATTCGTGTCAAAGGAGGAGGACACACTTCTCAAATCTACGCAATCCGACAGTCGATTGCCAAGGCTTTGGTCGCGTTTTACCAGAAGTATGTTGATGAACAGCAGAAGAAGGAGATCAAGGATATTTTGGTAAGGTATGATCGTACTCTTCTTGTTGCTGATCCTCGTAGGTGTGAGCCTAAGAAGTTTGGTGGGCGTGGTGCTCGTGCTCGTTTCCAGAAATCTTACCGTTAAATTGTTTGTCTATGGCGTAGAAGAGAGGACATGAAGGAAAAAAAATGGCGTCTTTTTTCTTACATTGTTGTTTTTGTTTGGATTTCGTTATGTTTTATGGATATTATGTTGTTCTAGGGTTATGGACCTCTCTTCGATTGCTGGATTTTTGGTTGTAGGAAGCTTTGCTTTAATGGATGGATTCTGAAAGTTTCGATCTTTATATTGTTGTTTGAATGTTTTCGTAATCGTTGTTATCGTTTGTGTTGATTAAAATTGGGCAAATTGTAAGAATCGGAAGGGTTAGGGTTTGGTGAAAATGGGTTTGTGTCTTTGTTTAGTATAGAGCTGTAGGAAGTTTGCTTTAATGGATTCCTGAAGTTTCGATCTTTATATCGTTGTTTGAATGTTTTCGTAATCGTTGGTATCGCTTGTGTTGATTGAAATTGGGCAATTTGTAAGAATCGGAGGTGGTTTTCAGTGTTTAGTGAAAATGGGTTTGTGTCTTTGTTTGTTATAGAGCCTTAGAATGAGTAATGTAGTGAACTTCTGGAAATTTATCGAGTTCATAAGAATGGGAGCGAGGGAAGAAAGGGTAAGCTAGTGAACAATGGGTAAATTGGGAGGTAAATTTGGCAATTTGAAAGAATTGGAGGGGTAGTGTTTAGTGAAAATGGGTTTGTGTCTTTGTTTATTATAGAATCGTAGAATGATTAAGGTATTGAACTTTCGGAAATAGATCCAATTCATAAGCATGGGAGGGAAGGAAGAAAGGTAAGCTAGTGAATATTTGGAGATTGATGCAATTCATAAGAATGGGAGGGAGGGAAGAAAGGGTAAGCTAGTGAACATTTGGAAGTAGATGCAATTCATAAGAATCGGAGTAGTTTTTATTGTGTTGTGTGTATAGCCCTATTTCTTATAGAGTTGAAGTGAGAGTTTGGAAGTAAGCTCTCTGGATTCGTTGAAGTCGATGAAATGAAGGGAACTGCAGTGAACTTCATTATCAAATAATCATAGGGCAATGCCTAATTGAGGCAAGTTGTGTTGCGTAATTGGGGCGGTTTCTTTAGTTCTTTGTGAGCTTTGTTAATGTTTTGGTTCATTGGTGTTTTTATGTGGTTCGGTTAGTCTAACCGTCTAAGTTTTCGATGATGTTGATCTTATTAACTGTAATGTTTGTGATTGACCCAAACATCTACTAAACCTAGAACGATCAGGACATAAGCTCTCCAATCTTAATAGCCGTAACCCAACCTGAAATGCAACCGATGAGATTTTGCCATCAGTTGGTGATGTTTAGAATGTTACTCGGTACTTTTTTTTTGTTTGGGGTTTGCTTCATAAATACTCCTACGGAGTGTACTTCGTACCATATGCATGTTTTTACTGAGAATGGATGCTTTCTTTTTAGAATGTGGTATACAATTACGTTCTGCGTCCACATTTCCAATTCAACTGTGTTATTGTTTCCTTAGACAATGCTAGTCCGGCTAAGTGTTGAGTTTCTTCTTTTTCCTGATGTCGTGTGTTTATTTATCGTGATGCTGGGTTTAATTCTGATGTTTTTTTCCTTCTCTTCCATTATATCTCGTGACTAAATTTGAATGTCTTTATCCTTGCTCAATTACATGTCGAGCATTGGTTGTAAATGGACATCAGGACATCCATTTTCGTAAGTTAATCCGTCTAGGGCCTGTTAACAGCACATGAACTGTGTTTGTGTTCTGTATCCACCGAAATCAGTCTGGTGGTTTGCGCTTCTGATCATCTCTGCCGTGCTGATCTTTTTGTTACTTTTGCATCCGCCTTGTGATTGTTATATATCCGTAATCTGTCGCACGATAAAACAATTTGAATGTCTAGGTAGTAGCAAATATCCGTCTTTTATCTACCCATGTGTATAATGTTGTGAGATATTCGAGGTCTCACAATTTTATGACGAATATACTTTGCACTAGCAACTTAGTAAATTCTTGTTTGTGACGTGAATATTCATCACAAATGCGTGACGGGTCAAATAATACCCACTTGGATAGATAATGACAAACCTGTCAGCTTCTCCTGGACTTGTCTTTTCTAACCAAGTGGTTGTATTTGACCCGTAACTAATTTTTGACGAATATATGCAGATAATTGTAATCTTGTTTGATTTGATTAAGCTTTTAATTATTGTCGAGAATCTGATCGATAATTTAACTGGCAAAACTTAGCTGGGATGTTGGGAGTTTTGAGGCTAAAGGGATAGTAGGGAGAAGGAACAATATCATCTAACTTGATTGATTGATTGATTGATTTGGCCTCGTTAATTAAATGGTGACTTTTAAAAGCCGTAAACTTACGTTTGAAGCATTTCGGTTGTTTCTAAATGGTTTAAACAAGTGACATTTAAAAATACTGAAAATCGTCGAAAATTGTCGAATTTGAAGGTTATTATCCACATTTTTCTGTCCGATTAGGTCCTGAAATTAAGTATCTAGAAATTCGTACCATTAGTACTCCGTAATATATACACCGTTCCCATGTTAATAAAATGCAGAAATGGTTTAAAATAAAGACATTTAAATGTTTTATAAGTCCTTTTCGAGTCGTGTAGAAATTTGACGAAACAAGATATAAACTCGATTTTAAGTCTTCTTTTATCCTTTGCTATATGTTAATAGTCATTTGAACGCATATCGGTTGTTTCAAAACGATTTAAACAAATGACATTTAAAACTCATAAAAATTGTCAAAAATTGTCGATTTTGAAGGTTATTATTCACGTTTTTTAGTCCGATTAGGTCCTGAAATTAAATGTCTTGAAATTCGCACCATAATTATTCCATAATATATACATCATTCCTGTGTTAATAAAATAGAAAAATGGTTTAAAATAAAGACGTTTAGAGGCATTACAAGTTCTTTTCGAGTCGTGTTAAAATTTGACGAAACAAGTTAAATACTCGATTTTAAGATGTCTTCGATCATTGGATAACTGTTAATAGTCATCTCAACGCATATTGGTTGTTTTTAAATAGTTTAAAGACTTTAAACAAGTAGGATATAAAACTAGTAAAAATTGTCGATTTTGAAGGTTATTATCCACGTTTTTTGGTCTGATTAGGTCTCGAAATTAAATGTCTTGAAATTCGCACCATAATTACTCCGTAAAATATACATCATTCTCGTGTTAATAAAATTGAAAAATAGTTTAAAATAAAGACATTTAAAGGCCTTATAAGTACTTTTCGAGTCGGGTAGAAATTTGACGAAACAAGATATCAACTTGATTTTAAGTCTTCTTCGATCCTTTGCTATATGTTAATTTTCAACGCATATCGGTTGTTTCTAAATGTTTAAACAAGCGGCATTTAAAATTCATAAAAATTGTCAAAAAAATATCGATTTTGAAGATTATTATCCACGTTTTTTGGTCCGATTAGATCCCGAAATTAAATGTCTTGAAATTCGCACCATAATTATTCCATAGATTATACATCATTCCCGCGTTAATAAAATGGAAAAATGGTATAAAATAAAGACATTTAGAGGCCTTATAAGTCATTTTCGGGTCGTGCAAAAATTTGATGAAAGATGCTATGTACTCGATTTTAAATTGTCTTCGATCAGTTGCTAATTGTTAATAGTCGTTTCAACGCATATCGATTGTTTCTAAATGGTTTAAACATGACGGATATAAAACTCATAAATATCGTCGAAAATTGTCGATTTTGAAGGTAATAATCCACGTTTTTTGGTTTGATTAGGTGCCGAAATTAAATGTCTTGAAATTTGAACGATAATTACTCCATAATATATACATCATTCCCGTGCTAATAAATTGGAAAAATGGTTAAAATAAAGACATTTAGAGGCCTTATAAATCCTTTTCGAGTCGTGTGAAAATTTGACGAAACAAGATATAAACTCGATTTTAAGTCTTCTTTGATCTTTACTATATGTTAATAGTCATTTCAACGTATATCAGTTGTTTCTAAATGGTTTAAACAAGAAAGATATGAAACTCATAAATATCGTCGAAAATTATCGATTTTGAAGGTTATTATCCACGTTTTTTTGGTCCGATTGGGTCTCGAAATTAAATGTCTTGAAATTCCCACCATAATTAGTAATTACTCAATAATATATACATCATTCCCGTGTTAATAAAATGGAAAAATGGTTTAAAATAAAGAAATTTAGAGACCTTATAAGTCCTTTTCAAGTCGTGCAAAACTTTGACGAAACAAGCTATATACTCGATTTTAAGTCGTCTTCGATCATTTGCTAATTGTTAATAATCATTTCAAAGCATAGCGGTTGTTTCTAAATGGTTTAAACAAGCGGCATTTAAAACTCATAAAAATCGTCGAAAATTGTCGATTTTGAAGGTTATTATCCACATTTTTAGGTCCGATTAGGTCCCGAAATAAAATGTCTTGAAATTCCTACCATAATTACTCCATAATATATACATCATTCCCGTGTTAATAAAACGGGAAATGGTTTAAAATAAAGACATTTAGAGGCCTTATAAGTCCTTTTCGAGTCGTGGAAAAATTTAACGAAACAAGCTATATACTCGAGCAAAAATTTGACTAAACAAGCTATGTACTCGATTTTAAGTCATCTTCTATCATTTAGTAACTGTTAATAGTCATTTCAATGCATATATGTTGTTTCTAAATGGTTTTAATAAGCAGGATATAAAACTCATAAAAATCGTTGAAAATTGTCGATTTTAAAGGTTATTATCCACGTTTTTTGGTCTGATTAGGTCCCGAAATTAAATATCTTGAAATTCGCACCATAATTACTTCATAATATATACATCATTCCCGCGTTAATAAAATGGAAAAATGGTTTAAAATAAAGACATTTAGAGGCCTTATAAGTCCTTTTCGAGTCGTGAAATTTTTTGACGAAACAAGCTATATAATTGATTTTAAGTCGTCTTCGATCATTTGCCGACTGTTAATAATCATTTCAACGCATATCAGTTATTTCTAAATGATTTAAACAAGCAGGATATAAAACTCTTTAAAATCGTCGAAAATTGTCGATTTAGAAGGTTATTATCTACGTTTTTTGGTCTGATTAGGTCCCGAAATAAAATATCTTGAAATTCGCACCATAATTACTCCATAATATAAACATCATTCCCGTGTAATTAAAATGGAAAAAAGGTTTAAAATAAAGACATTTAAAGGCATGATAAGTCCTTTTCGAGTCGTGCAAAAATTTGACGAAAAAAGCTATATACTCGAGCAAAAATTTGATTAAACAAGCTATATACTCGATTTTAAGTCGTCTTCGATCCTTTGCTAACTGTTAATAGTCATTTCAATGCATTACGGTTGTTTCAAAATGGTTTAAACAAGCGGCATTTAAAACTCATAAAAATCGTCGAAAATTGACGATTTTGAAGGTTATTATCCACGTTTTTTGGTCCGATTAGATCCTAAAATTAAATGTCTTGAAATTCGCACCATAATTACTCCATAATGTATACATCATTCCCATGTAAATAAAAGGGAAAAATGGTTTAAAATAAAGATATTTAGAGGCCTTATAAGTTATTTTCGAGTCGTGCAAAAATTTGACGAAAAAAGCTATATATTCTCGAGCAAAAATTTGATTAAACAAGCTATATACTCGATTTTAAGTCGTCCTCAATCCATTGCTAACTATTAATAGTCATTTCAATGAATATCGTTTGTTTCAAAATGGTTTAAACAAGTGCCATTTAAAACTAAAAAAAACGTCGAAAATTGTCGATTTTGAAGGTTATTATCCACGTTTTTTTGGTCTGATTAGGTCCCGAAATCCAATGTCTTCAAATTCGCACCATAATTACTCCATAATATATACATCATTCACGTGTAAATAAAATAAAAATGGTTTAAAATAAAGACATTTAGAGGCCTTATAAGTTATATTCGAGTCGTGCAAAAATTTGACGAAAAAAGTTATATGCTCGAGCAAAAATTTGATTAAATAAGCTATATACTCGATTTTAAGTCGTCTTCGATCCATTGCTAACTATTAATAGTCATTTCAATGCATATCGGTTGTTTCAAAACGTTTTAAACAAGCGGCATTTAAAACTCATTAAAATCGTCGAAAATTGTCGATTTTGAAGGTTATTATCCACGATTTTTGGTCCGATTAGGTCCTAAAATTAAATGTCTTGAAATTCGCACCGTACTTACTCCGTAATATATACATCTTTTTCGTGTTAATAAAATGGAAAAAAAGGTTTAAAATAAAGACATTTAGAGGCCTTATAAGTCACTTTCGAGTCGTGCAAAAATTTGACGAAAAAAGCTATACACTCGAGCAAAAATCTGATTAAAATCATTAAACAAGCTATATACTCGATTTTAAGTCGTCTTCAATCCATTGCTAATTATTAATAGTCATTTCTATGCATATCGGTTGTTTTAAAATGGTTTAAACAAGTGCCATTTAAAACTCATAAAAAACGTCGAAAATTGTCAATTTTGAAGATTATTATCCATGTTTTTTGGTCCGATTAGGTCCCGAAATAAAATGTCTTGAAATTCGCACCATAATTACTCCATAATATATACATCATTCCGGTGTAAATAAAATGGAAAAATGGTTTAAAATAAAGACATTTAGAGGCATTATAATTTCTTTTCGAGTCGTGCAAAATTTGACGAAACATGTTATATACTCGATTTTAAATTATTTTCGATCATTTGCTATTAGATATTTGTCGTTTCAACGCATATCGGTTGTTTCTAAATGATTTAAAAATGCGGCCTTTAAAACTCATAAAAACGTTGAAAATTGTCGATTTTGAAGGTTATTATCCACGTTTTTTGGTCTGATTAGGTCCCGAAATCAAATGACTCTAAAATCGCACCATAATTACTCCATAATATATACATCATTCCCGTGTAAATAAAATGGAAAATTGTTCTAAAATAAAGACATTTAAAGGCTATATAAGTCCTTTTCGAGTCGTGCAAAAATTTGATGAAAAAAGTTATATACTCGAGCAAAAATTTGATTAAACAAGCAAGATACTCGATTTTAAGTCGTCTTAGATCCTTTCCTAACTATTAATAGTCATTTTAATGCATATCGGTTGGTTCAAAATGGTTTAAATAAGTCCCATTTAAAACTCATCAAACACGTCGAAAATTGTCGATTTTGAAGGTTATTATCCACGTTTTTTGGTCCGATTAGGTCCCGAAATCAAATGTCTTGAAAATTGCACCATAATTACTCCATAATATATACATCATTCCCGTGTAAAGAAAATGGAAAAATAGTTTAAAATAAAGACATTTAGAGGCCTTATAATTCCTTTTCGAGACGTACAAAAATTTGACGAAACATGTTATTTACTCGATTTTAAATTATTTTCGATCATTTGCTATCTATTATTTGTCGTTTCAACGTATATCGGTTGTTTCTAAATGGTTTAAACATGCGGCATTTAAAACTCAAAAAATCATCGAAAACTGTCGATTTTGAAGGTTATTATCTACGTTTTTTGGTCCGATTAGGTCCCGAAGTTAAATGTCTTGAAATTCGCACCATAATTACTCCATAATATATACATCAATCCCGTGTAATTAAAATGGAAAAATGGTTTAAAATAAAGACATTTAGAAGCCTTTTAAGTTCTTTTTGAGTCGTGCAAAAATTTGACGAAACATGCTATATACTCGAACAAATATTTGATTAAACAAGTTGTATACTCGATTTTAAGTCGTCTTCTATCCTTTGCTAACTGTTAATCGTCATTTCAACGCATATCGGCTGTTCCAAAAAGGTTTAAACAAGCGGCATTTAAAACTCATAAAAATCATCAAAAATTGTCGATTTAGAAGGTTATTATTTAGAACCCTTATAAGGTCCTTTTCGAGTCGTGTAGAAATTTGACGAAACAAGTTATATACTCGATTTTAAGTTGTCTTCGCTGATTTGCTAACTATTAATAGTCATTTCAACGCATATCTGTTGCCTCTAAATGGTTTAAACAAGCAGGATATAAAACTCATAAAAATCGTCGATTTTGAAGATTATTATTCACGTTTTTTGGTCCGGTTAGGTCCCGAAATTAAATGCCTTGAAATTCGCACCATAATTACTCCATATTATATACATCCTTTCCGTGTAAATAAAATGGAAAAACGGTTTAAAATAAAAACATTTAAAGGCCTTATAAGTCCTTTTCGAGTCATGGAAAAATTTGACTAAACAAGCTATATACACGATTTTAAGTCATCTTCAATCCTTTCCCTATTGTTAAATAGTCATTTCAACGCATCTAGGTTGTTTCAAAATGGTTTAAAAAAGCGACATTTAAAACTCATATAAATCATCGAAAATTGTGGATTTTAAAGGTAAATATCCACGTTTTTTGGTCCGATTAGATCTCGAAATTAAATGTCTTCAAATTCATACCATAACTACTCCATAATGTATACATTATTCCCGTGTTAATAAAATGGGAAAATCATTTAAAATAAAGACATTTAGAGGCCTTATAAGTCCTTTTCGAGTTGTGCAAAAATTTAACGAAACATGCTATATACTCGAATTTAAGTTGTCTTGCTAATTTGCTAGCTGTTTCTAGTCATTTCAACATTTATCGGTTGTTTCTAAATGGTGTAAACAAGTGACAATTAAAACTCATAAAAATCGTCGAAAATTGTCGATTTTGAAGGTTATTATCCACGTTTTTTGGTCCGATTAGGTCCCGAAATAAAATGTCTTGAAATTCGCACCATAATTACTATATATCATTTTCGTGTAAATAAAATGGAAAAATGGTTTAACATAAAGACATTTAGAAGCCTTATAATTAAGTCCTTTTCGAGTCGTGCAAAAATTTGACGAAAAAAGCTATACCGAATATTTGATTAACAAGATATATACTCGATTTTAAGTTGTCTTCGATCCTTTGCTAACTATTAATATTTATTTCAATGCATATCGGTTGTTTCAAAATGGTTTAAACAAGTGTCATTTAAAACTCATAGAAAACGTCGAAAGTTGTCGATTTTGAAGGTTATTATCCACGTTTTTTTTGTCCGATTAGATTCCGAAATTAACTTTTCTTGAAATTCGCACCATAATTACTCCATAATATATACATCATTCCCGTGTAATAAAATGAAAAAATGGTTTAAAATAAAGACATTTAGAGGCCTTATAAGTTCTTTACGAATCGTGCAAAAATTTGACGAAAAAAGTTATATACTCGAGCAAATATTTGATTAAACAAGCTATATACTCGATTTTAAGTCGTCTTCGATCCTTTGCTAACTATTAATAGTCATTTCAACGTATATCGGTTGTTTCTAAATGGTTTAAACAAGCAGAATATAAAACTCATAAAAATCGTCGAAAATTGTCGATTTCGAAGGTTATTATCCACGTTTTATTGTCCGATTTGGTCTCGAAATCAAACGTCTTGAAAATCGTACCACAATTACTCCAAAATATATACATCATTCCCGTGTAAATAAAATGGAAAAATGGTTTAAAATAAAGACATTTAGAGGCTTTATAAGTCATTTTCGAGTCGTGCAAAAATTTGACGAAACAAGCTATATACTCGAGCAAAAATTTGATTAAACAAGTTGTATACTCGATTTTAAGTCGTCTTCGATCCTTTGCTAACTATTAATAGTCATTTCAATGCATATCGGTTGTTTCAAAATTGTTTAAACAAGTGCCATTTAAAACTTATAAAAAAACGTCGAAAATTGTTGATTTTGATGGTTATTATCCACGTTTTTTGGTGCGATTAGGTCCCGAAATCAAATGTCTTGAAAATCGCACCATAATTATATATACATCATTCCCGTGTAAATAAAATGGAAAAATGGTTTAAAATAAAGACATTTAGAGGCCTTATAAGTTCTTTTCGAGTCGTGCAAATATTAGACCAAACAAGCTATATATTCGAGCAAAAAATTGATTAAACAAACTATATACTCGATTTTAAGTTGTCTTCGATCCTTTGCTAACTATTAATAGTCATTTCAACGCATATCGGTTGTTTCTAAATGATTTAAACAAGTAGAATATAAAACTCATAAAAATCATCGAAAATTGTCGATTTTGAATGTTATTATCCACATTTTCTGGTCCGATTAAGTCTCAAAATTAAATGTCTTGAAATTCGCACCATAATTACTCCATAATATATACATCATTCCCGTGTAAATAAAATGCAAAAATGGTTTAAAATAAAGACATTTAGGCCTTATAAGTCCATTTCGAATCATTCAGAAATTTGCCATAACAAACTACATACTCGATTTTAAGTCGTCTTCGATCATTTGCTAACTATTAATATTCATTTCAACGTATATCATTTGTTTCTAAATGGTTTAAACCAGCAACATTTAAAACTCATAAAAACCGTCAAAAATTATCAATTCTGAAGGCTATTACCCACGTTTTTTTCGACCATTTTGACCCCGGAATCAAATCGGTAATACTTCACTTTACTCTCTTTCACTTTTCTCGATCTACGAGACGACACTTTAACTAAAAGTAACTTAAAACAACAAACAAACAACACTTTGCATGCATGCATTATTACAGTGACGAAGTGAACTGAAATGAAAACAGAGCATGAAGCTTGAAGCATGCATCCATGGAGTTAAGCGCAACGACGAGTGCAGAAGCAACGACGACGAAAGCCGACACATTGGCCGCCGGAGAAGCCCTCAGTGCGACACACCATGGCGCAGTTATGGTCTCTCCAACATGAGCCACTGTAATGGTGACTCTTTGACTGACAAACTCTTGCTTCACTCTGTTTCACCATCTCCTCTGTTTTCCGTCATTAATCAACAAAACGTACACTTAGTCGCATCACAATATAGAAGATAGGGATTCGAACTACTGGTTTTTTACGAGTTTTGCTGTAAATTCTTTGAGTTTTAGCGTAAAGTTGTCGAGTTAGTTAAATCACATTAATATTTAAGTTCAAAAACGTACAACTGAGCTCAGAAATTTGTAATAAACTCAGTAAATATATACAAAAGCTCAACAATTTTCACCGTACAACCAGGTGTATATTCCTATTTTTCTACTATTTTGATTATAACTGTTCTCGTATAATATAAAAGGTAAATAAATGAACGTGACGAAGAAAGAAAGAAAGGGCTTACGAGAAGAGAAGAAGATTAGGAACAAGATCAAAATCACCATTGATTTTTTCTCCATTTTTCTACTTCGTATTGTATTATTACCCTAGTATTTTCTTTGTATTTGCTCTACTAAATAATCGAAATAATGTACTGTATTTATATTACCAAAAGAAAGGTGTAGACAATATTTTTTTCAAAGTTTATTTCAAGTTCCAAAGAGTTAATTGAATGAATGATGACAAAGTGTGGGTAGGTGGTGAGTACACGAATTCATCGATATATTTGATCTGTTGTAAATTTGTGAATTATAACATCTCGTAAAAAAAAAAGTTAAAACATACGTACTCCGTAAATCAAAAACTTGGCTTCCAACGAATTATTCCGAGAAAATTATTTCGAGAAAATTTGTGAAAGCGATTGTAATGTAGATTCTCTGTCCCATTTTTATGTTTTACCGTTGAATATGGCAAATTCTTGTTTGTGACGGAACTATCCGTCATAAACGTATGACGGATCAAATAATACTTATTTGGGTGAATATGTGCTACCCACTAGCCTTGTCTTTTCTACTCAAATGGTATTATTTGACCCGTTATATATCCGTCACAAAGAAGACTTCCTCGTTGGAGATGGGGTGGAGTAATAATGAAAAGAACCGTACAATGGTGATGGAGTCAGACGCCAGTCCTCAAAGAAAGCATTACCACCGACCTTGTTGTTACAGTACTCGTGTTTGGTGCAAAAACAACGTTACTGTATTCAATAAATTCTCGTTTAAGACGAATATTAGCGTCTAGTTTCAAATTTGGTGTCGAAATATATATTACTACATTGTTCTCGAGTACATTTCGATTTCATTTTGAAAGTTCGAATACACTTAAATAACTTGTAAAGTTATGACCAAGTCACTAACAGAGAGTATAAGACAAAAGGCGGAATGATTAGGCACGACGAAAGAACTTTCATGCTTAGCCTTGTGCATACTTCACCCGTTCTAATCGTAATATGAATATATCCATCGAGTGTCTCGACTCTTGATAGGTTGAATGTTAAGATTTCGAACTAATTAAGACGTATAAATGAAATGTATTACGAGTGCTTCGCAGACTTACCGATTTGAGCATCATCGACCCAAAGACTTAAAAGTGAACAAACTGACAGCACAAGGAATGCAACCATTTCATTCAAACAGAGATGGCTGACATTCGGCATCATGGTCATTCCATAACCCGACTAAGAAATAGATCTCAGACCGACCAATCAACATTACCAACAATTCAATTACACTTTCATGAAACTCTGAAGTACGCGAAGCACAAGCCAAAACACGAAAACTATTGACAACGAGTGAAATGCACACGGTTTGTTTTACATCCTTCCAGCCCGGGAATAGTAGCAAGCAGCATCTTCATTGTATATATCGTCTTGGCAAAAGCCGGTCTCAGGCATGCGCACGCACTGCACTGCACTGCACTAGTACTAATATGAACTCGCACCCTTCTAAAATCCAAAAGACGGTTAAAACCCCTGACAATCTATGCCCGTGTTAGATAACTGTACTGGGGCCCATATTCGCTCTACGGTAATTCCCAAGAGATTAAGTTTTTTTAAAAATATATATAGAATTTCATCGGCTGTTGAGAAGCACCGCGCAAAGATGGAACGGGATGGGAGTAAGGCTGATTAATCACCTATCTAAGTGGCAACACGGGAGCTGGAGTAGGGGTGAAGGTGCGTGTGTTAGGGTTTTTTTGTTTGTTTCGGCTTGTAAGTTGTAAGTTTGTAACCATCAATCAGACCCTACGGTGCCAGACTAACCGGAAAAAAAGTAGGATTGGAAACTTAGTTCACGGCATCAGGGTTAGTCATTAAGCTAGTAAAGTAGTTTCTGATTTCGGGTAAAACATTCTGCATTAGCGTAGCATGCCTGCACATTTCGACAAAAAAGAAAGATGAATATAGAAAGGGGAAAAAACTCGTCACAACAATACAAAAACACAAATTTCTTGTTTGTGACTGAGTTATTTGTTATATTCGTGTGACGAGTCAAATAATACCCGTTTAGATACAAAAGACAAAAAACAACCCACATGGGAACCTAGCTAAATGGTTATTACTTGACCAGTTACAAGGATACGACAGATACTACCGTCACAAGGGAGACTAAGTGACTAACTGATACAAAAATGCTTAGTGATTCACATAGAACTAACAAAGTTTATCGACAAGAATCTGCCGCATCAGTTCTTCACTACTTTTTAACGATATTTTTATTTGTTCAGGCTCAAGCTAAAACTTTGACTCGGTATTATTCATCAGCATCAGCTTGAACATAACTTATTTTCACCTTGCTTATTTTCTTAGCTTTTAAAGAAAAAAAATACGAGTAACACATTTATTGGATGAAATGCCCAGAAGAATGTTAATTTAAAACACTGTTGATTAAAATGCTTACCCGGGCAAAACAGTCAATTTATCGTACTGCTCCAAAATGAAAAGGATGCAGCTGCGCCTCAATGACACAGCATGAAAAGCCTCGGAAAGCTCGTACATTACAGACACGTTCTCAAGTGATATATCCTTCATATATAAGAAGAGAGAAAGAGAGATCATTTATCGAAATATATATAAAGATAAAGAACAGTTGCAGAATCCTCTTGATCTGCGTACCTGTGCTATGGTATACTCACAGAGACGTTTCAGTCCCTCTAAAAGATACTGATCAGCGGCCCTTAGAAGATCTTGTGCAATGTCCGAATTAATATCGACTGATCCAGTATATATGAATCTGTGACATTTGACAAGAATATAAGAAAAACAGATTACTCGTACTAGGTAATAATACTGACATAGAAATTAGCCAATTGCACGTTATATTGTTACCTCATCATTAACTCAAAAACTTCCCATCTGATGTTAGGAATCTCTATATCTCGAGCATCCTTTTCCTGTCCCATTATGACCGAAAAAAGGTTCGTGAAGAAATAGTCTAGCCAGAATTTAAAAATAAATAAATAAATAAATAAAATAAACACAAAGAGAGGGATGTGTAAAGGTCCACCTCAATTTACAGCCAAGTTAAACTCACCCGATAACCTCCATCAAACATTGCTCGAAATGCATCAGATTTGGCAAGAAGGCAGATTCGATGAGCAAAAAACCGTTTACCTGAAATATATAACGCAGGCACATAGATCAAAATGAAAGTAATGTGCTAGCCAGAACATGGACTACTGCCCTCTTTTGGGACATTCATGAGGAAGCAATGTTATAAGCATTTCCAACCTTCGACCAGGAAAGTGACATCAGACAGCGTTGCATTATTTACGAACTGTTCCCCCAAGTAGACCTGCAAAAAATATTTAATATAGAATCATGTCAATCAACTGCACATATCCATTGAATAATAAACAATTTTATGCATTTCATACATGCTGCTTGTTTTGATGTCACAGCAAATTGGAAACAGAGAAAAGGATAATATGCTTGTTATTGATACTTACAGCAGGATATAGTGTCCCCTTTAATATTTCTAGTATCGATCAAAGCCTCAAAGCATCGCAACAGATTCATTGGTTCCATAGGTTCCTTACTATTAGGTATTTCCACACTGCAGTTTTTACCTCGAATTATCTCCATTGTAATGTTCTATGAAATAACTAAGGATCACATAATGTTTTCGGAAATTCTCAACTATAGTATTTTGAACCACATAGACTATCAACCAACTAGTATGAGTATGTCGGAGTATAATTTACTAAAGCTCTGCATCACACATGCCATAAATCTCGTAAATTTCATAAGTTAACACATAGTAGGCTACGGAATTTCAATGGTTAAAATTAGAGTTCAGAGAGGCTGCAAGGCTGCAAAAAAGAAATTGTACGCCATACAAACCCGAAAAAAATTAAGCAAAAAAATAAGCAGGCAGTGATTATATACAGCTCCTTGAAAAAATAATATACAGAACTGAACTTGTGAACCTTTACCTGTGATATGGGAGAGGGAGGAGCTGCATCAACGGGCGAAAGAGTCATGGCTTTGTTGGCTAACTTAAAGAGAGCCATGGCGCTGTCATGTTGCTGCTTGCTACTTGAGGATTTAAGAAGCCCGAGAAGTAACTCCAAACCTATCAAATGAAGTCCATTCAAGAAAATTAAAATCGTATAGAGCATTCACTTGGGCTTAAATCATCCTTGGGAAGAGGATAATGATGCAAGAAAATCATTGCAACCAAATAGATGAAATTACCATTTTCATCGATGAATATTTTTGTTTGATCCTCTGGAGAGCACAGATGAGCAAGGGCCAAAGCAACTTGTCTTTGAGCAGCTTTTTCACCATTACGTATGAGGTTCACCAGATAGGTTAAAACCTTCAGAGAACAAAGGAGAGTTGGGAGTAAGTTTTAACCATTTAACTTCAACACGAAGCATGTGAAAGTGTGAAACAGTGAAACCAGAGCGCTAATACTCACCCGACCATGTATCTTCTCCTCCAATCTTTTCAGCGTTTTAGCTATGCAATCTTTGGTTGCCTGAACAAAAAAATGGCAAACAGTAATGAATTACACCTATGACGGCAGCTTAAAATACTCATGTTGCATGTTAAAAAATAAAAATCATAGCAACTCAAGCAAAGTAAAAAAAAAAAAAAAAAAAAAGAGGGATGCCACCGCAGTAAGAAGGGTTTGACCAACAAACCTGCACAATGAACTCTCCCTCCTGCAACTTCTGAAAACCACCCACCTTGATAAATTCTGCTATATTATCCTGATTGTGTGACACGCGGTAAGATCATAAGTCAAAATAAAGAACAATCTACATTTACAGCAAAGTTATGAGAGTGTCTATGATCTTAACTTAGGAATGAGAATACCTCATTATCAGCAAGACCGTAGAGAGCAAAAGCAGCATTATGCTGAAGGGAGCCGTTTCTGGAATCAAGAAGTTTTAACAGAGGCACTAACCCACCACTATGAGCAATCCCAGCTTGATTATGTGGCTCCTGAATAAATTAAAATGGAAAAAAAAAATCGATAATTGAGCTATAAAACATCAGAAACAATGAGATTGCTCTAAAAATGCAAAGCACGTTATCTGTACTGAACTTACATTGCCGACAGACTTCACACAACATAGTAACGATTAGGCAAAACATTGCGAAGAGAAAATTGATACTTTTCACGCTAAGTCCCCCACCCTCACGCCTTAATCTCAAGAATATTTAAGGTCAGGTGACAAAAAATGTTGTTTGAGAACATCATTGAGAAATATAACGGAGAAAAAATGGGGAGAAATATATATATATATATATATATATATATATATATATATATATATAACTAAGTAGGAATAGCAGAAACATAAAGGAGTGCTCATACATTAGAAAGCAACCCTAGTTAAGGAGTTAAGCAGATACATATGTATTAAGTAAGGAATTTAGGGCATTAATTCATCAGTCAGATATGATGTGTCTTATATATTTTCACCCATAATTTTCTATATCAAGTGAGGATGCATAAGAACTGAACGACTAAAGCAATAGGAACAAGAAAACAGATAACTACCTGTGCTAATCTCCCCAGTGCAAAGGCTGCCATCTCCCTCAGCTGAACGTCAGGGGATCGAAGCATCTCAATTAAAGGAGGAACAGCGCCTCTTTGGACAATATGAATCTATAAAAAAGATGATATGTTGTAGTCAGATAGGAATAGACTATGTAAGGAACAACATCAATCAAACTCGAAGTGTAAAGTCCAATTGATAGACATCCTTGTAAGTCAACTGATGAGGGAATAAAGCTTCATAAGTACAACTATGAACCCCCTTTTCTCCCTTTCAGAACACAAAAGAACCAAACAAGTGATAAATGCGGACTAAAATTGCGGTTTCAAATCAAGCCCAAGTAACTATGAAAATCACACGTCCTTCCAAATATTACATATATCAACTTTATAAGTGGTAAATTTGGGAGTCATCTCCCATTTAACTTACAGTTAACTATATCAAGTTAAGAGATAAAACCAATAAGCGCTCGCTAGAACTGGTATCCAATAATTTATATTTAAGTTATCTAAAAATTGGTAAATATTTGAAGTAATTTGTGGAGTCTCGTGAGACTTGAGGGTGTGATCCCTCCTCCTAACCTATGGTAGTAGGTTCAAGTCTTATCACTCCCACGTTGAAGGAACCTCATTGCCTTCTTCCCTAATCTAGAGTGGAGTAGGGTTACAACTTACGACACCTAAACTCACATGCTCAATTGAGGCGATGACTCTTGACAACGAGCAATGCAACTATGCAAGGATATATTCAGAAAACACATAATCACTATAAACTTGGGTACTTGACATAACAAAAAGAGTAAGAATAAGACATTTCTCTATTTCACACAACAGCTAAACAATTATGGTACTTCATATATCATTTTGAGAGAGAAACCTTGCAATCTGAATCTGTTGCGGCAAATTGTCCGAGTAACAAGGCGGCTTCCCTCTGGCTCTCAGAGCAATGTGAACTGTAACCGTATAATACAAACAATCAGTATTACGGTATTACCCCTGTGAAAATTTTAAGTGTAATAGAACAAACAAGTAAAAATAGCACAACTAAACCAAAATAAGAGCTGAAAGACCTGAGTAGCCCAATAACAGGTTGTAAAGCTCCAGCAAGCAGGACATCTTTTTTAATACTGGGCGATGAATGTACAAGATTTCCAAGCACCCCAACCTGAAAATATTCACAGCAATCTAATAAAAAGGTGATTACTCGGGATGAATAGCTATGGCTGTATGGACACAATTCCAAGTAAGCATCAGCTATAAAAAAAGGAGGAATAGTAGGTGCCATGGTGTCGAAGCTCGGTTTGAGCGTTGATCTTAAGAAAATGGGTTACTGTGGCCTTATCTTAGTTGATGCACATAAATGTGACCGATACAAGTATACAGCCACCAAATGCGGTCATGGTAAAATCAGATTTTCAGAACCATGATAGCTCAGTCAAGGTAAACGGCTGTAGTTCAGATTTCAATACCATGGTAGATTGGTAGGTGCTTGACAATCCATATACATAGAAAGCCACGTAGCTAATGAATTCTAGTGGTAGTTACCGCTTCATAATGTATACCAGCATCCGCAGATTTAAGCATAAGGATTAGAGCAGGAAGAGCATTGCAATCAACGATCTGAAAGTCATAATTTTGAACTGATTAAATATGCCTAAAAAGTATCGTCAAATTTAAGAAATGACAGTCGTAAACTGGCTCAATAAAAGGCCATCTCACCTGCTTCTTATTTTCATCATTTTTAAACGCCAAAGTACGTAGTGCCCCAGCAACTGCTTTTTGTACCTTTGCATCACGAAATTCGAGTAGTTTGACAAGAGGTGGAATACCTCCTTCTGCCCTGGAGATAAATCCAGCAATCACAGTGAAAAATAAAGGAATATACCAGTTTCCAGCTTTCCACCTGTTGTTTAACGTGGGAAAACATACCTGACACGGGTTTTAATACTACCATTCTCATGAGCAAGGTTAGTTATTGCATCTGCAGCTCTACGAATGACGCCAGAGACAGCTCGAGAACTTAAACTCCTCTTGTGCCTTTTCAAAAGATCAACCATAAAAGGCAAAGCACCAGCATCGATAATTAGTTGTTGATGCTCTGGCTGCAAATAGATAAAGAAAACATGTGAGTTACACATGGGACTGAATTCGGATGAAAAGGTTTGACTGACGGGTTACAAAGCCTAGCTCTCAAGGAATTTGGTGGCATCCTAGAAAAGTGGATCCTAATTTGTCTTATACTGGTGTCTAAAAATTACTCCGTATGCTATAGGAGAGACATTAATGCAAAGAACACCTCATAATGAAAAATAAACATCTTATCAATCAAAACCAGATTGTTGCAGTAAGAGTAAGGCAAAAAAGATAAGCATCGGTAAACCTGATGAGGATGCAAATTCATAGAGTAATGCATTCAAAACACCAGTCCTGAGTACCCTACCCTCTCACTTCTTATGAGATGTTTTCATGGCAAAGAGCAAATCCCACAATTAGCTACCTCTTCATAACTAAATGATCGTCCAAACGTTGGCATGCTTAAAAAAGACAGATAAAAGTTTAAATGAAGAAGAGAGAAATAAAATAGCTAAAACTCTAGCTGACCTTCACAGCCAAAAGCCCTAGTGCAAAAGCACTGGCTTTCTCAACTTCGTGCTCGTGATGTTTCACCCTATCTTTCTCTGTCAAAGGTGGTGCCTGAAGATGCTTCACTAGTACAGGAATCGCCCCACCTTCCACAACTATACAACCTACATCCTCTACAACCAACAAGAAAAAAGAAAAACAATTCAATTGAAAATGATCACATCAAAATACGGCACTTAGTTTTGCTTGACTCCACCCCTTCCGAGAACATTATGTTGTCCCTTACATAGAAAGGCAACTTTACTAGTCCTCCCTCAATTAACGGTGTGACGCTTATTATTCCAAAGCTGACTAACTTGATTCCCAATATTTATATACTTAATAGGAAATCATTTCTACGCTTAATAGCATCAAGACCTAAATTACGCAATTTCTACGTTTAATCTTACAAAATCAAACCCTAATCATTTGCCAAAACGCTCTACTTGAGTCAAATTAAGCAGTTCGACAGCATCAAGACCTAAATTACGCAATTTCTACGCTTAATCTTAGAAAATCAACCCCTAATCATTTGCGAAAACGCTCTACTTGAGTCAAATTAAGCAGTTCAACAGCATCAAGACCTAAATTACGCAATTTCTATGCTTAATCTTGCACAATCAAACCCTAATCATTTGCCAAAACCCTCTACTTGAGTCAAATTACGCAATTTCTACGCTTAATCATACAAAATCAAACCCTAGTCATTTGCGAAAACACTCTACTTGAGTCAAATTAAGCAGTTCAACAGCATCAAGACCTAAATTACGCAATTTCTACGCTTAATCTTACACAATCAAACCCTAATCATTTGCCAAAACCCTCAACTTGAATCAAATTACGCAATTTCTACGCTTAATCTTACAGAATTAAAACCTAATCAGACCATACTCATTCTACTTGAGTCAAATTAAGCAGTTCAACAGCATCAAGACCTAAATTACGCAATTTCTACGCTTAATCTTAGAAAATCAAACCCCAATCATTTGCGAAAACACTCTACTTGAGTCAAATTAATCAGTTCAACAGCATCAAGACCTAAATTACGCAATTTCTACGCTTAATCTTACAAAATCAAACCCTAATCATTTGCCAAAACATTCTACTTGAGTCAAATTAAGCAGTTCAACAGCATCAAGACCTGAATTATGCAATTTGTACGCTTAATCTTACAAAATCAAACCCTAATCATTTGCCAAAACGCTCTACTTGAGTCAAATTGAGCCGATCAACAGCATCAAGACCTATATTTCGCAATTTCTATGCTTAATCTTTACAAAATCAAACCCTAATCATTTGCCAAAACGCTCTACTTGAGTCAAATCAAGCAGCCTAAATTACGCAATTTCTACGCTTAATCTTACAGAATTAAACCCTAATCAAACCCTAATCATTCTACTTGAGTCAAATTAAGCAGTTCGACAGCATCAAGACCTAAATTACGCAATTTCTACGTTTAATCTTACACAATCAAACCCTAATCATTTGCCAAAACCCTCTACTTGAGTCAAATTACGCAATTTCTACGCTTAATCATACAAAATCAAACCCTAATCATTTGCCAAAACCCTCTACCTGAGTCAAATTACGCAATTTCTACGCCTAATCATACAAAATCAAACCCTAATCATTTGCCAAACCGCTTTACTTGAGTCAAATTAACCAGTTCAACATCATCAAGACCTAAATTACGCAATTTCTACGCTTAATCTTACAAAATCAAACCCTAATCATTTGCCAAAACACTCTACTTGAGTCAAATCAAGCAGTCCTAAATAACGCAATTCCTACGCTTAATCATACAAAATCAAACCCTAATCATTCTACTTGAGTCAAATTCAGCAGTTCAAGAGCATCAAGACCTGAATTACCCAATTTCTACACTTAATCATACAAAATCAAACCCTAATCATTCGCCAAAACCCTCTACTTGAGTCAAACTAACCAGTTCAACATCATCAACACCTAAATTACGCAATTTCTACGCTTAATCATACAAAATCAAACCCTAATCATTCTACTTGAGTCAAATTTAGCAGTTCAACAGCATCAAGACCTGAATTACGCAATTTCTACGCTTAATCATACAAAATCAAACCCTAATCGTTTGCCAAAACCCTCTACTTGAGTCAAATTAACCAGTTCAACATCATCAACACCTAAATTACCCAATTTCTACGCTTAATCATACCCAATCAAACCCTAACATCCACATCTAAATCGTCAAAACCACCTCCAAAAATCAACTAAATTATCAACGAATTACCGTTTTTCGCGAGTTCAGCAATAAAATGCGTGGCTTTCTTAGCAGCGGTACGATCGGGTTCGCTCCACGAGAAATTCGCGGTCAAAATACCGACTTGAGCAGCGATGTTTTGTCGGAGCGAGTCGCCGGAAATCGGGTCGGATATTCGAACCTGATATTCTAGTTTCCGCTTTTGCCCTTTCTTGCCACTCGAATTTTCCTTGTCTTGCCACCCCATTGATATGCTGCCTGATTGAGATGTGGAGAGATGGAGAGGGAGAGCTCAGGGTACCAGATTGTGAACAGAGGAAGAAGACTGGTGAGTTGAATAGGGGGGTAGGTCCGTAATTTCAGCGACCGGTCAAATAATATCTGTACCAAGTACTCACTCCGTCTCAAAATGTTTGTCCCGTTTACTTTTGCACGATAACTAAGAAAATAGTGTGATGATTGAGTATATAGGCAATCATGACTACTTTATAAGGTGATGTGTGAGGTGGGATGTGTTAATTGAATGACAAAATGGTAAATACTTTGTCTTAGTAGGGACGAAGTTGTAAAAAGGATAGACTAAAAAGGAAAGTTGAGAAATGGGACAATCATTAAGAACCTACCCAAAAAGGAATACGGGACAATCTTAGTGGGACGGAGGGAGTAAATGAGATAACACGTCACTTTTCTTGAAAATTTTACCGCCTAGAAGCAAAGAGGAATTCTTACTCGGCGAGTCTGCCACGATTATAACAGGTTAAATATTATTCATTCGTTCAAATTTAAATGATACTCCCTCCCCACCACAATGTTCTTCCCACTTTGACTTGGCACATAGATTAAGAAATGGATAATGAAAGGTGGTAAATTGTTTGGTGGGGTTCAAGATGTCAAATCACAAAAAGTAACCAATAGGAAAAGAGAATAATGGATGAATAAGGAAAGTTTTGAAGTGGGAAAATCTTAGTGGAGTTTCCTTTTAAGGAAAGTGGGAAGATCTTAGTGGGGGGAGGGAGTACGTTTTCTTTTTAGATACTATTTACAATGCAGGAAAATCGTTAATATTCTCGACAATCTATAAGATAATATATAATCAAGTGAAATATTATTTGATTCGTCGAGTAGATTAAGAATTAAGAAATATCGATTTTTTATTAATGTAAAACGAGAGATATTGACAGTGTAAAGCGTATCTCGACAAGTGTGAAAAAACAAATGTACCCCCTTTGGATTTGAACAGAGGGAGTATATTGGTAAAAAAAAAAGTGTCACTGGTATTAAATAGGTAAAAAAAATGGCATCAAGTGATGAATTGGTTAAAAAAATTCATCGATATCAAATTGGTAAAAAAGTGACACTCAAGTGACGAATTGATAAAAAATGTAATCGCTGTCACATTGTTGTTGATTTTAAAAAAGAAAAACAATCAATGCGACATTTTTGGAGTAGAAATTAATGTTCGTAAAATAAATTACTTGACTAGCGTTTTTGGTCAGTTTAGAATTTGTTATTCAAAGTGTGTCGATATTGTCACGTAGGTTCGTGTTCACGGTTCTTACGATAATACGGTGTAAAAAATCTAGACACGTCGAAACTCAACCCGAGACCCATTCTCTCATTTGACCCGAACCCGAAAAGACTCGTTAATCTAGGATCGAAATCCAATTCGACCTGTATTAATAAAGGGTAGGTACTCCCTCCCCACCACATTGATGTTCCCACTTTGACTTGGCACGGTGATTAAGAAGAAAAATATAGAGAGGTATAAAGAAAGGTGATAAATTGTTGGGGAGGGTTTAAGATGTCAAATCACAAAAGTAACCAATAAGAAGAGAGTATATTGGATGAATAAGGAAAGTTTTGAAGTGGGAAAATCATAGTGGAGTTTCCTTTTAAAGAAAGTGGGAAAATCTTAATGGTGGGAGGGAGTATTACTTACTACTCCGTATATAATTTCAGTTTTCGGAATGGATGGAGATGTTTGGGTTTGGGTCGGGTTTTGGATGAGGGGTGAGGACGACAATGGAACATGGTGTGATGGTTACGTTGCATGATTTCATGGATTGGAAAAATGCATTAACGTGCGCAAGTCAGGAGAGTAGTTGTTGTTGCCGTGGATGGTGGGCCCGGTTCATTTATATCGAGGACGACGTACTACTCTTTTATGGCTTGACCCGGTCCATATTCAGTACTCCCTCCCCACCACTAAGATCTTCCCACTTTCCTTAAAAGGAAACTCCACTATGATTTTCCCACTTCAAAATTTTCTTTATTCATCTATTATACTCTCTTCTTATTGGTTACTTTTTGTGATTTGACATCTTGAACCCCACCAAACAATTTACCACCTTTCATTATCCATTTCTTAATCCATGTGTAAAGTCAGAGTGAGAATATCAATGTGGAGGGGAGGGATTACACAATACTGCTCACACACTAATTAACCTAGCTCCCAGGTAACCCATCAATGGCTTTTTGTTGGTACAAAGGTCATTATTATGGTGCATGGATAGTAATCTAGGCATGACAACGGGTCGGATCTGGACCGAATCCAGGTGGATTCAGATTCAGATTCGTATCCCAGATATTGGATCCAAATCCAATTCATATCTGCCTGATTCAAAATGACTAGATCCAGATCCATATCCGCGGATCTAAATGTGCGACTTAAAAAAAAAATCAACTATATAAAAATATTTTACAATTATATACTCGTACTCCCTCCGATTTTTATCTATCTTCCATGTGTTTTTATTGGCTGAAACACCATTTCTTTCCTATTTCTATTTTGGACCATCAACGTGTGGTTTAGAATCACTCTTACATTTCTCTCATAAAAGATCGGAGGGAGTATTTTTTGACCTTTTTTTTCTTACTACGTACTCCCTCCGATTCTTTAGATTCGCAACATATTCCATATTTGGCAAATTCATTAGGTTTGCAATATTTCTATAATAAGTAAGCTTTTGTTTGTATAAGCTTTTTACTTTATTGGTGAGACCCACCATCTCCACTCACAACCTTATTATTTGTGCAAATAGTAAACGTTGCGAATTTAAAGAATCGGAGGGAGTATCATCTTTTGATTAAGTCCAATCGTCCTATTTTTAACTTCATGATTTTGCTAACACCAACTATATTAAGATCACTTGAGATTTAGTTTTACTCCGTAGTAACCATTAATCTCGGCTAGCTAGATAGGGTTGGGGTCTCGGGGACTCGCGAGTCGCTACACTTTTGTTGATGGTGTTGTACCGTTGTACTTGTTGAGACTGTTCAAGTGCCACCATATCGTCACATTAGTATAATATTATTCTCTTTAGTAATAGAGGGATGAGTCTCTTATTACTCCATAAATTAGGCACACAAAATTTTGGAATAGACGGTCTCTCAATAATTTATTGAGAGACCACTCTTCAGTACCACTTTATGTCATATTCGTACCCTTAAATGACAATTTTGTTTTGTACCTGTTTTTATAACAAGCGTACCATCTTTACATTTGTATATTCTTTCTGCTACTTCCAGTTTTACTTAGTCTCTCAGTAAAGTTAATGAGATACCGTTTCTCAAGAGACCTACTCAATTAGGCAAGACTCTTGTATATAGAGCATACCCACAAATTAAAATCAGAAATGCACAATTAATCAAATCAATGAATGCCCCCAATTTCTAATCATGCAAATTAAAGGTTAATAATGGGATGGACCCTTAAGTCATAAAAGAAACATACAATAAATTATCCATAAATTGATAAATAAATCCCCTTATTAAAGTGCAATCAATTTGGGCAACCCAAATCAATTATTCCCTCCCCCACGTTGATGTTCCCACTTTAATATGACACATTGATTAAGAAATCGATAATGAATGGTGGTAAATTGTTTGGTGGGGTTCAAGAAGTCAAATCACAAAAAGTAACCAATAGAAAAAGAGTAAATTGGATGAATAAGAAAACTTTTGAAGTGGGAAAATCATAGTGGTGGGGAGGGAGTACCTAAATGACCCCTCCACTTACAATTCCTTCCTTGTTAATCAGGGTTGGTTGTACCTTCCCCTTTTGGAATATACCCCAAAACCCCAAACACATAACTTACTTCAGTAAGTTCCTGATATATCCGTCATAAATTAATAATGGATTAAATAATATACTTCATCTGTCCCAGAAAGATTGTCCCATGAACTTTAGCTCATAAATTAAGGAAATGGTGTGATGATTGAGTATATAGATAATGATGACGACAAAGTTGTAAAAAAGGACAAACTAAAATGAAAGTTTAGAAATGTAACAATCTTTAAGAACCTACCCAAAAAGGAATACGGGACAATCTTAGTGGGACGGAGGGAGTATATGGTTACGTAAAGGCAATCCTAGGAAGTGACAACTTTGTCTTTATCTAATTCAACTGAATATTATTTGACCCGTTACAAAATTACGACAGATATTTTCGTCATAAACAAAAATTTATCAACTTATTTTACTTAACTACTCCCTTCGTTCCGTTCCGTTCTAATGAATTATTTGCCTTTAATTTTGGCACCAAGGGGAAGAGATCCAATGAGGAAGTGACACGTGGAGTCAAACTCATGAGAATGATCAAATTACATATAAAAAACATTCCTAAAATAGAAAGGCAAACAATTCATTTAAACGCCCCAATATGGAATAGGCAAACAATTCATTGGGACGGAGGAAGTATTTCTCAACCATCTCAATTACCACTAAAACTCTTCTTTACTTGTAACATATGGTCATCTCGATATTGCAAACGGGTTCATCGGGTCAGACCAAATTGGGTCAAGGCGGTAAGAATCAAGTCGAGTTCAAGTTGGATTGACCCTTTTCAAATTTATTATCATCATCATCATCACATTTGTTTGGCGAAGTCAGTCCATATGCAACAATTAACATTCAGGTCAAGTTAGGGTCAAATCAAGCCCACGACTTCATCTCAAGTAGTTAATTAGATGTCAAATTGGATACGAGTTGGGTTAATATTCAAAATGATCTGATTGAAAGGATAATAGTAGATTAGTAAGTACTCTCTCCGGGCTTCGGTCACTATTTTTCGCCCCACTTTCTTATTTGGAAGGTTTTTATTTTTTGCCTCACTTTTCCAATTTCCTTTTGTATCTTACACTTTTACCATATTATCCTTATTTCTACGGAGTATCATTTATTTACAAGAAATGTCATTGAATTTTACACTTTAAAGCCCACCATTCATTTCTTTACCATTTTATATTCATTTCTCACTACCCACCATCATTTCTTTTACCATTTTATATTCTTTTTTTAATTTACATGCAAAAGTAAACGGGGCGATAAATAATGACCGGAGGGAGTATAATATAATACCGTCTTATCAAACAATTTAGGAAACCGACACCTCCCCCCACAAAACTAATTAACTAACACATCCATCATTTACTCAATTTACTGTTTTTCTCAACCGTCACCATTATTGAAAAAACTTTTACCTGTTTTTTTGTTTTAACATTTTTTCCCGCGTTATTTACATTTACAGTGAATTTTCATAAATGACTGACTCATTCCAACTAACTCCACCCTTTGATTCCTTCCTTCTTCTTCTTCTCCTATGACTCATTCCACTACTCCTACTCCTTCTTCTTCTTCCTCCTCCTCTTCTTCTTTTGACATCTCTCTCTCCTCCATTGCACCATGTCCTCCATTCTTCTCCTCTTCTTCTTCCCTCTCTTCGCTCTCTTCTCCCCCGTCTTCTCCGCGCCTCCTTACAGTACGCCCGTCCCCTTTTCTATTTCGCTTTTTTATCTGGATAGTTCGGGGTATGAATTTGATAGTTGAGCGGGATGAACTATCAAATTCATACCCAATAATTCGATACCACCCATCTCACCTCATCCCGCCGTTTCTTCATCAAATGGTGAGATGGGTGGTATCAAATTAACACTATTTTTTTTTTTTTTATTATTGGAATAGTTCGGGTATAAATTTGATAGTTGAACGGGATGAACTATCAAATTCATACCCAATAATTCGATACCACCCATCTCACCTCATCCCGCCGTTTCTTCATCAAATGGTGAGATGGGTGGTATCGAATTAACACTATTTTTTTTTTTATTGGAATAGTTCGAGGTATGAATTTGATAGTTGAACGGGATGAACTATCAAATTCATACCCAATAATTTGATACCACCCATCTCACTATCGCATCCCGCCATTTCAATAATACAGTGAGATGGGTGGTATCAAATTAACGATATTATTGCTGGAAATTTAGCTGATATGTGTATTTATTAGGTTGATTTTGAGTATTCGTGGTGTCGATTTGATTGTTTTGGTGGAGGGGAGGCTATGAAATTGATACCCATTAATCTCGGTTGATGATTGAAATATTCAGCGGTCGGTTTGGTCTTTGAGTTTTCGTGGGTATCAATTTGATTGATTGCTTCGCGGGAGGGGAGGCTATTGTTACGGAACCAATCCAACCAAAACCTTAAGGTGATGGTTGAAGTCCGTTTATATTCTATCCGCTATCAAATTGATACCCACCATATATACTCGGTTGATGATTGAAATGTTCAGCTGTCGATTTTGGTCTTTGAGTTTTCGTGGGTATCAATTTGATTGCTTGCTTCGCGGGAGGGGAGACTACCCACCATACTCGGTTGATGATTGAAATGTTCAGCTGTCAGTTTGGGGTCTTTGAGGTTTCGTGGGTATCAATTTGATTGCTTCGCGGGAGGCTATCAAATTGATACCCTCGATACTTAGATTTGATACCACACATCTCAACAAATCCCGCAATGCAATGGTGTTGAGATGTTTGGTATCAAATCAAAGCAGTAGCAGCAGTAGATATATAGTAATTCATCTAAGTTTTTGTTGAATATGGTTGTTTTGTTTGGTAATTTGATAGGTTTTTATATAAATTGCGGAGGATCACACGAAATAACATCTGACGAACAACAATGGGTACCAGACACGGACTTCATCACAGCCGGGTCGAACAAGAACCTGAATTTATCATGGGTTTTACCAATTTTATCGACTGTAAGGTCATTTCCCTTGAACGGGAACCTAAACAAGAAATTCTGTTACGAAATTGGTCCCATTGTTCGATCTGCTAGGTACATGGTTCGAACCACCTACTTTTACGGGGAAGTAAACGGGCCAAGTTATAAAAACCCGCCTGTTTTCGACCAAATAGTTGATGGGACTCTATGGGGTAGGGTGAATACCACAGAAGATTATGCTCGTAATATGTCGAGTTATTATGAAGGTGTGTTTCGACCTGTTGGGAAGAGTATCAGTGTTTGTATTGGTGTTAATGAGGTTACTGATTCTGACCCCTTTATTTCTGCTATTGAGCTCGTAATCTTGGGGAACTCGGTTTATAATTCGACTGATTTTGGGAAACATGCTTTGAGTTTGGTTTCTAGGAATGATTTCGGGTACCAAGGGCCTATTATTCGGTGAGTACTATATATCTTGACTTCGCTTTTTTGTTGGTTCGGGTAATCCTAGGACTGGAAATGTTAACCGCGGTTGCTCACCAGACTCTGTACCAGACCAACCTGAGTCATTTTCAGCGCATTTTGTCCTCACTCATCTGCATCTGATGCTGTTGTTGTTATTGTTAGCAGGAATTGTTGTGTTAGACTTCCGTACTTGTACATTGATTTGTTCCGTTGTTCTGCAGAAGGCATCGAGTAGTTGATATGCTTGTTTTCGTTGATGATTAAGGCCCTGTTCTTTTGGAATGAAACTGACTGAACTTTAACTAGACTGAACTTAATTTAACTGAAACTAACTGAGTATAAGTCCAAAAGAACATAGCCTAACTGTTGTTCTTACGTGGCAGGTCACCGGAAGATCAGTTTGATCGATTCTGGCAGCCATTCGGAACTTACAGTCCTGTATCAACTGTATCAAACGTATCTGTCTCAGGAATCTGGAATTTACCACCGGCTAAGATCTTTGATACACGCTTAACCGTGGATTCAGGACCGTTGGAGCTTCAATGGCCTCAAGGACATCTTCCAAGTTCGACATATTACATAGCTTTGTATTTTGCAGACGACAGTACATCAGCATCGTATAGAGAATTTAGTATCAGTATAAATGATGTGCCGTATATCAGTAACTTGAATGTTACATCATCTGGGGTAGCGGTATTTGCTACTAAGTGGCCGCTTGCTGGTCCGACAAATTTGACGTTCACTCCAGCTGCTGGATCGGTTTCTGGTCCTATTATAAATGGTGGTGAGATATTCGAACTTTTGGTTCTTGGGAAGAGAACTCTTGTGCGCGATGGTCAGTACAGTACCTCTTCAAATTCTTACTCTATATTTTTGTTTACGGAATTATTTTCCGTTGTGCCCTAGTCATTCTGTACTGTCAATGAACCATCTCAACCAAAACTTAAGGCGATAGACCTTTGTTTCTTCATACAGTGATTGCATTGGAAAGCATTAAAGCGCGACTGAGTTCTCCGCCAGAAGATTGGAATGGCGACCCTTGTTTTCCTGCTAAATATACTTGGACCGGAATTACATGCTCAAATGGTACTCGAGTCAGAATTATCTCAATGTAAGTTCATGTTTATGATAAGATCAACAGTCCTTCCGACTTTAAGTTCATATTAGTGACTTCAATCTCACCAACGCTTGCTTGCTCGTTTCTTTTGCCATCAGAAACCTGGAGAATATGGGACTTTCAGGATCATTGCCGCCATACATTGCAAATTTGACAGCAATAAACACAATGTATGTCCCGGCCTGGTGTCGTGATACTACTGCGTACAAATGCTAACTGATGTATACTGAACATCGATAATGTTGGCTTTGTTTCAACACCAAAGTCAAATTGGGATGCCTAGTAAACATTTGCAGATGCTAATCGTTCGTTCCTTGTTCTTGACAGAATGCTTCGCGGAAACAATTTGACTGGAAGTATACCTTCCAGCCTTGGCAAATTGAGGCATCTAGAAATACTGTAAGATCTTTTTCAAAGAGTATATGCATGCTTCAGTAGCATAACATTTGCATTCAGTTTATATTGTCGAATGAAACCCTAAATCATTCAATTCGCCTGTCTCTAATACGATATTGTGCACTGTTCAGGGATCTTGCAAGCAACCAATTGACTGGAACAATTCCTTCATCTCTCGCAGAGATTGGAACCTTACGAGAACTGTAAGTCCCATCTTTGTGTCTCGCTTTCAGATATTATCGTACTAATATCATTGCCTAGTCCTTTATGGAATATCTAAAGATTTACACGTGACGTTCCCGTGGAATGTTGAGGCAAAATGACTCACTTCATACTGAGCGCGATGGAAGGAAACGAGGAAAAAAGGGTCATTTAATTGACTGGTAGCTCGACAATCTCGAAATTTCTGATGACTGTTTCAAACTTTGTACTGATAAATGCATGAATGCTCTTCATCTTGCAGACATTTAGAGAACAATAACTTAACCGGAACTGTCCCGAAACTCCTCCTTCAAAAACCAGGCCTAAACTTCACGTAAGTCGTCGATCTAAAAATAACCGTACCCTTTACAACATCATATCATTCGATCACATACAATAATGCATTGCTTTCAAAGTTCGAACTAAACTCCATATTTGATCTGATTCCAGGTTCACGCCCGGGAACAGCGTGTCCATCCCATCAGGCCGAAAGCTTTGATATCAGTACATACAGTTCTTCCTCCTCGACCGGCCCCGGAAACCTAACAGGTGACACGGGTTGTTCAGAAACATCAACATTATTCTTTTGTCAAAACTTAACTTACAGCTGGAAACCTCATGTGAAGTCTGAAAGTACTTACTGTACTGTACTACTGTATATGCTCCCTTGGTAGTGAGGATGCACATTTAATTCATTTGCTGAACTTATAACGTGTCAAATACGACCTGTTTACATAGAAAAAAGACAGAATATTAATATATTATCAGTACAGAAGCACGTGGGCTGTCTTTTCTACATAAATGTGGAATATTTGACACGTTATAACAAAACGACAGATCGAGTAGACGTTTTTACTGAGAGATGCTCTTTTTTTTTTTTTGGTCTGACATTGAGTAGTAGTATATTCAGGCCCCTCTTCCTGGTTTTTTGTCTCTGTACTGTTCTCTCATTTATTTCATAGTCCCTTTTTTTGGCAACTTGTATAAGATGTGACTGTGGTTGTAACTGTAATGCATTCAAGTTTTGTTTGCAAAGGGGAAAAAAAAAATATTTATATCTTCGCGTTTATTCTGAACACAAATTCTTGTTCGTGACAGGTATGCTGAGTATTCTGAATCATGTCACTGTCGGGAGCATCAGGAACCCTAAATTTTATAAATTGTTGGAATTAAAGGTAATTTACTAAAAGGGTTGATAGAGAAGAAACGATTCGAGCAGATGGTCATGGTGTAAGAGTTTCGAAATTCCTCGTAAAAAAGTTTAACCACACCGTCCACACCCAGAGAATAAAGCCATATTCAATCTAACTTATCTTCAGTTCAACCTCAACCTCATTAAGTTCATTTTATGTCAGTTAATTCAATCAACTTCAATTCAGTTCGGTTAAACTCACTTCAGATCCGATTCTATTCATATAAGTCTATTTCGATGAAAAAGAAAAGATAAATCTATTAGTTTGAATTTGGTGTCACTATAAGTCCTTTTTTTTTTTTTAATGATGAGGAATCCGCAACTGCAACCTTTAACACGTTCTAGGCAAACCCTCAAATACTTCCACAAAATCGATCTTGCAGAGACTTGAACCTGAGACCCTCTCCTTGCGTACAAGCCAAACAAAGTTGGACAACAAAGCTCATCATAAAACCAAAAGGGTATAATTATTTGATTCACTTTACACACAACTCACTTTTGCCTTGCCTCCCTCAGTAAAAAAAACCAACAACAAAGTAAAAAACAGTTGACATACATTATACACATTACACCCCCTCTCAGAGCGGATCACCTGTCCCATTTGTTGAGTAAGCGAGGTGTCATCCAGTGTATGGTGTGTCACACAGAGTGAGACACAAAAATGGGACAGGTGATCCGCTCTGCTCTACACCATGCATTGAATGAATGATTGCATAACTTGGCAGTTCAGGGTGAACATATCACTCTCTGCATCCCTGTCTAGTAACTTGTTTTTTACTGTTATGTATAGTAGTAGTAGTTTCTTTGCTTCTACCTCTTTTTTCTACCAACCTCAATCATTTCCATGCATTCGTTCCCGCAAAGACGAGTATATTCGTCTTAAACTCTTAAACTTCAGTGTAACACGCATGTTGGCCCAATCATAGGATCGGAAATGTTAGTTGTTGTAGCTTACCAGGCCTCTGTACTGGTCCCTCAGATCAACACGAGTCATTTCCAGTGCATTTTGGTCTCACTCATGAGCATTCCGGACACCAGACTTCTCCTAGTGTAACACCCCGGCCTAATCCTAGGACCGGAAATGATAGTCGTGGTAGCTCACCAGACTCTGTACTCGACTACTAGTCCCACAGACCAACACGAGTTGTCCTCAGTCATGAGCATCCCAGACACCAGACTTCTCTGAGTCAAACATGCTTAACTGTGAAGTTCTTATCATGGACAAACCAGAAAAGAAAGTGTACTACGTTGATATGAGTAGTATTTCAATCCCTTTAAACACTAGTCATTTAAGCACATAAATTCAAGCAGTCTTCGAAGTCAAATACAACGATAGATGAAATAAAAGTAGAAATGTTCAGGGACGAGCAGAAAAACTTGTCCGATCATCTGTATAGGCGAAATCTTAAGACAGATATACCCGTCTGACCGTTTCAATGTCTTTTGGGTCATTAATGTTATGCCCCAGTTTTCAGTTTTTACTGAGGGGGGTGTCTGAATTAGACACAGTTCCCCTAGCAGGCAGGTTTCTTACTAAATATCAGAAGGAATTTACTGCATGTCTGCATTTAGCCTCACAAATGTTGCCTGCCTTTCAATGTTCACTCTTAAGGTTTAGCCTCAACCGTTAATTGGGTCGTGACTCATTCTTTCTCTTAATTCCACCTTGTTTACCTTAACCCTTCTACACCCTCCCATCCAGAAGGTCATGACCTTAGGTCATCAACCTCATTATTTACCACTTTTTCATTAATTAATTCATATTCTACATTATTTATTTCAATCATATCTTCTTTTATGCAATTATTGTGGACCACCTATGATAATAGTACACATGAGGTCATGGAAGAGGGTCATGGCCTTGGGTCATTCCATGACCTTTTTCCTCTTGGCTCATGACTTGGGTCATGCTAATTTCTAAGCTAATTAGTGTTTAAGATGACCTTGGGGTCATGACCTCCCCCATCCACCTTGCTTGGGGATGGTCTAAAGAGTCAAGAGTGAAGTAAGTCTAACAACTAGTGATCCTTTACGTTTCCCGGATCTCTCTTAAAATGAACATATACGAGTATTTGTCTTAGTGGTCTTACGGTCAAAACGAACCAAATATAGCCCTACTCAGCTAGAATTTACGAAATTTTGTTGGACTTTATACAGAGAGTATATATATTGTTTGAACCGTTTTATGCTTAAAATGGATATACTCATTTTTAAGCTAAGAATTTTTAGCATTAGTCGGACTCGATTTGAAGTAGTTGAGTAGGTAAGGGCGATCTGCAATGTCAGACTCGTTTAGAAGTAGTTAATGTGCGAGTTTAATTTGTCGAAATATCTGATTCGACTATTTTTATTTAAAAAAACATAATAATATGGATCAAAATGGGTCGTTCAGGTGATATAACATGTTCGAGAATCAAGTATTGAACATCTAAATAAGAGGGATTAAGGCCGTTGGACTGATCTGAGGCATGCTGAATTGAAGTACTAAGACAACCAAAATGAATTTCCTGAAACTGAATTGAACTAAACTCAAAAGAGAAGAACCGGGAGTAAAAGGAGTCGAATTAAGATAATTAGGTAATTAGTAATGGAGTTAGGCTCTGTTCTACTGAACTTAATTAAACTTAATTTAACTGAAACTGACTGACATATAAAGACAAAATATACCTCCTGAAACTGAACTGAACTGAAATTGACTGAATATAAGTTTAAAATAACGGGCAATTAAAGGACAATAGGAAGTGTAAAAATAATTTAGTTCCAAATAAAATGCAGGCAGGGGGCACATGTCCAAAATATAAAGTGTTTTCTGTGCTCAGCCTCTTTATCGAGCTCATCAATTCCAATGCGGATCTCCCGTCCCATTTTGTGTGCCACACCATACACTGATTGACACATCAACAAGTGTATGATATTTGTTCCTTATTTTATTTGCTGAGTAAGCGAGGTGTCATCCAGTGTATGGTGTGGCACACGGAATGGGCCACAAAAATGGGACGGGTGATCCGCTCTGCATCAATTCCATATCTAATTAAGCCAAATTAAATGCAGTACATATATACATCTAGACACATTCATTTATTGTTCACAATATTCATCAATAATTCCATCAACACACATCCCACATTATCAAATCTAATCGATTTATCCGTCACAAATTTATAACGGGTTAGACAGAAGAAATAAAATACGTAAAATTTTGAGAACTAGCAAAATAGTTGTCGTATCTGATATTAAATCTACGAACTAATTTATTATTTGATCGTTAATTTTAAATTTAATACGGATATATTCATTTTAAGAGAGATAACCGATGTCAAGACATAGATAGACAATAATGTCAGTCATACATCCACGTTGTAGACTATTGAGTACCATAGTACTCCCTCCGTTTCATTGAAAGATTCCACCTAAAAAAGGGTACATTTTTTAAGGATAATAATAAAATATTCAAAAGTAGGGAGGGTGTAAAGTAGGTGGGCCACCTAAGTAAGAGGGAAAAAGTTATACCAAAAAAGAAAGTGGAAGCTATCAAAGAAATTTACGAAAAAGGAAAAGTGGAAGCTTTCAATGAAACGGAGGGAGTAGATTTGTAGTGATTCATCAAGTATCCAAAGTAACCAAAAAAAAATTACTCTAGAAAATAAATGGATTTTCTATATATTGTATGGAGTAACTTTGTTTTAATTAATGGTATATATACCTCCTTTTTCTTAGAAAAAATAATAATTTTGACGGTCCATAATTCTTGATTACAAGTTGGTAAAAAAAAAATATAAATATCTTGCGAAAAATATTCTCACCGTCTTGTTCATTTGTTTATTATTTTATTAAAATACTCAGTCATGATGAATATAGAAAACATACAAATGAATAAAACAAAGGTCAATATAAATTATCGCGTTCTGAATTTGTGAACCATGAGTTGTGGTCGTTCATATCGAACGGTAAAAAGATGCGGTTAAAAAAGAGGTTATTATTTTGAATTCGTTAGTTGTTACTAGGAGTTATGAACTGTCAAATTTCTTCATAAAAACGGGAATAAAGTTAAGGAATGAAAATAGCATTAACGTCTCGTCCATTTATTTGACTTTTATATTCACTGTGAGAAATATGTTAATTAAATGTAATCAAATAAACGAGACAGTCAAATGTAAACAAATAAACGAGACAAAGGGAGTAGTAAAGACAATGAATAACATAAATTCTTGTTTGTAACGGATAAGTGCCAAGTGGACAACACATGACTTTTCATTACTCCCTCCGTTCAAGTCCAAGCTTCCCCTTCCTTGTTTTGACACTATTCACAATCAAGGATAACTTTCGATATTCACGACAATCTATTAGAAAAAATATATTAATGTGAGATCTTGTTTGATTCGTCTTTAAAAGTACATTATTAATATCTAATTTTCATAATTTTTACTAATATGTTACGAAAGATATTAACGATGCAAAATGCGCGTTGGCAAACGTGAAAAAGTAAAAGGAAAGCTTGGACTTGAACGAGGGAGTATTTATCTAAGTGTATAATATTTGACCCGTGATAATTTTGTGACGGATATTTACCCGTCAGAAGAGAGACTTACTTAATTAATAAAGAAAGACAGTAATTGGTGAAGAAAATGGAAGAAGCTTGAGATTCAACAACCTTGATCTGATCTAATTACACACTAATTACATTACACACACAGACACCAGACACACTAACTACTCCCTCTGTCTCGTTCATTTGTCTGTCTTTCACTAAAATACTTCTCACAATAAATATAAAAAATCAAACAAATGAACGACACAGACAAGATCGAGTGTAATAATAATTTTAAGAAACGGTTTTAACTTTGACCTTAGATTTCTTAATAGGAAAAAGAGGAGGCAAAGTAGTACTAACCCGACCCGTATTAGCACAAATTGGTACATTTACCATTGGCCTTATCCTAAATGTAGCCGATTTTGTCCTCTCTAATCCCTTCTTACTATTACTCCTTCTTTTCTCATTATTATTATTATTATTATTATTATTATTATTATTATTATTATTATTATTATTATTATTATTATTATTATTATTATTATCCTCAATGCTTACATCACCTAACGAACTCCCTGACGAAGAAGACGATGACGAGGACGACGACGGTGACAATGTAGTTGTTGTCGTTGTCGTTGTTGTTGTAGTAGTCATTGTTGAAGATGAGCCGTGGTTGTTGTTGTTGTTATTATTTTTGTTATCCTTGTGTTTCTTGAGTTTAAGCAACTCTTTCCACAGCACAATGCATTTAGGTGGTCTAGGAGAAGGGTCATCATCCACATACCATATCTTTGGTTCTTTATCTTCTCTTCCTGTCATCAACTTACTCACATTCTTCTCGTTCTCGTTGTTGTCGTTGTCGTTGTTGTCGTTGTCCTTGTTGTTGTTGTTGTTTTCGTCTTCGGTGTTGTTGTTGTTGTTGTTCAAGTTGAGTTTGGTAAGGGTAGTTTGAGGAGAAGTGTTGTTGTTGTTGTTGTTGTTGTTGGGTCTGAAAGGGAGGAGTTTGCCTTCAAAGAAGAGTTCATCTGCAGTTAACATAGTGTTGTTAGTATCACTTGAAGGGTTGTTTGATGATAAAAACTCAAATTCTGGACCTAAATCCATTATTATTGTTTCTGAAGAAGAAATTGAAGAAGAAGAAGAAGAAGACACCATTTTTTTTATTTTTTTTTTTTGTTTTTTTTTTTAAAAAAATTAATTTTTTTTTTTGGGTTTTGAGAGGAGAAAAAAATGAAGAGTTTTTTTTTTTGGGTTTTGTTTTTGTTTTGGTGGAATTTGTTTGTGTAGTCAATCAATTGTTTGTTGAGTTGAGTTGAGAGTTGTAGAGAGAGTTACTAAGGTTTAGTCACTTGGTGTAAAGTAGATGCCAAATTCTGTAACGGAATTATTTGTCATAAACTTGTGACGGGTCAAGTAATATTTATTTGGGTGAATAAGACAATGTCATGTGCTACACTGCTACCCACTAACCTTATCTTTTATAATCCAATAATATTACTTGACCCGTTATTTTATTATGACGGATATATCCGTCGTAAGGGAGACTTACCTAGAGGAGTAGTACAAGTATGTGATGAACTGGTATCAGCACGTGGAAAGGATAGTTTGGACTTGGCCATATGGGACACATCCAATTCAATTTCAAATCATATAAAATCCATATTACATGGAGTATAAATCATCGGGTGTACGCATAGTCTGAAAACCACGCGTACCAGGTAAATCATCTGTAGGACGACAGATTTGAACCTGAGATTATTGGGATGATGATCATAAGTTTTAACCACATGGCAAGACCCTTGCGGGTTACTACTTCATTTTGATACTCTCTAGTTTGTGACGAATTAAATGATACTCAATTAGTAATAGATAAATATATAAATTATTTGGTGGGGTTTAAGAAGTCAAATCACAAAAAGTAATCAATAGAAAGAGAGTAAATTGGATGAATAAGAAAACTTTTGAAGTGAGAAAATCATAATGATGTTTCCTTATTAGGAAAGTGGGAAAATCATAATCGTCGGGTACTTCTTAGTCCACATATAATCATGTACTCATGAGTCATGAACATTGGATGCCTTATTGACTTATAAATCTTATACGGAGTACTTCGTATGTAAAAACCTGTACTCCACGCTACTCCCTCCGTTCCAATCAATTCCATACGTTTGCTTTTTCACACTTGTCGATGCACGTTTTCTTTTGTCTATATCTTTAGCTACATATTTCTAAAAAATATAAAAATTTGATATTCATGATGCATTTGATTGGACAATTTAAACAAGATCTCACATGACTATATTTTATCGTATATATATTAAAAGTTATATCGATAATTCTTCTCATATATAAATAGTGCATAATATCCAAATGAATGGAAATGATTGGAACGAAGGGAGTATTATTTAGACTTATCGACTCCTCCCTTGGTTACCATTTACCGATATTATTAGGATTTAGATTAGACTTTTGACGGATAATAAATGGATTAAATCATATATGTACATTATGTTAACGTTATTGACCTGATGACCATAAGTTTTAACCACTAAACAACACTTTTTCAAACAGTTCCGACTTTGATTTTTTTTTTTTTTTTTCGGTTCAACGAAGAGCGAACTTAGTCGCATTACAATATAGGGGGAGGGGGATTCGAACCTGAGACCTACTGTCCCAGAGCACCTAGTCCTAACCACTGGGATAAGACATCTTCGGTTACAGTTCCGACTTTGATACCATGTTATTAGAAGGAATATAAACTAGGAGGATGATTATAGGGATTACAATAATTAGATGGGGAGTGCACATGGGCAAAAGACAGGAGCATGAGATATTTCTGCATATATTTTCTGGATTTACTCCGTGTAGTAATACTCCATGGAGTATAAATAAAAGTGATGATGATACAAATTTGGCAGTTTTTGAAACCTTTTTCTATTAACAATGTCAGTCGTATACTCCCTCCGTTCAAGTCCAAGCTTCCCTTTTGCTTTTTTCACGTTTGCCAACGTGCATTTTGCATTGTTAATATCTTTCGTAACATATTAGTAAAACTTATGAAAATTGGATATTAATAATGTACTTTTAAAGACGAATCAAACAAGATCTCACATGGATATATTTTTTCTAATAGATTGTCGTGAATATCGAAAGTTATCCTTGATTGTGAATAGTGGCAAAACAAGGAAGGGGAAGCTTGGACTTGAACAGAGGGAGTACTAAGCTTTTGCCAACAGTAAGTCTCGTGTGAAACCGTCTCACATACTAACCTCGTACAGTTGAGCGATAGGAGTTTTCCATGGTTTATGGTGGGGTGACCCGGATGATAGATAGGGTTCAAAATGATTTATTCAATTCCGTTTCTAATCAAGTTAAATCAGTTTGATATTTATCTGGTTGATCTTAGTTTTAGTTTCGGTTGGTTACTTTTAGCGGTTTGTTTTATTTTGAGTCAAGCAGAATTTGAGTCGGGTTATCATATGTTAGAGTGAGTTGGTTTTGGTTAGTTATCGGTAGATATAGAAGTTGGCACGTGGGTTAGTGGGTTCGCATGGTCCGGCACGACCCACGACCCGTTAGTACACAAGCCCACTTCGGCACGGCCCAGCACGACATGACACGCTATGGCCGTGGGCCGCAGATTGAGGAAAAAGATCGTGCTTAGGCACAACATAACATGGCTGATTTGGGCACGACACAGTCTTGGCACGCTCAAAATGTAAAGAAATAAGCTTAGATTTAAGGAATTGGTTAGGCACGCTCAAACACGACACACTGTGGGCGATGCCTGGGCCACCCTTTCTAATACTGACACGACGTGAAGCCTACCTTCCCATGCATGGACCGTCCCATTTTTTCCTCCAGGTACGATCTGTCAGCAAACTCAACACGAGGCACGATACGGCACGACTCATTTCCATCTTCTATCGTTTATTAATTCAAATGTTTTGGATGGGCTTCTCCTATGTTGAAATTACTTTGTGAGGTCTAATACTAGGTCTAGGTGTGCCATGAGAGAAAATAACATGGGCTTGGGCACAAAATAGGTGGGCTTCAAATGGACATTCTATTCCGAACAACCAACACTTAAAATAGTTCTTGAGGTTTAAACATTTATGCGATTTAACTCGATAATTTTACACTAAAGTTCATAAAATTTACAACAAGAAAACTTAGAAACCTTTGTGATAAAGCTATGTACAACTGGTTGTATAATCTTCTCAATGGTCCGAAAAAATTGTTTGAAAAAATCATCTAAAAAACACAATCCTGTATGAAAAAACTAAGTAATTCTATGTTCTGAAATTCCAACAGCCCAATGATTAGGACTAGGTATCGTGGACTATAGGTCCCAGGTTCGAATCTCCCTCCCCTATATTGCAATGCAACTAAGTGCGCGCTTCGTTTACCGAAATAATTCCAACAACCCAACAAAAATCGATGTCTGTTTTCATTGACGAACTTTCCTTTACCATTAATCAACTCTACGCATGTTTACGTGGACTCTTCTGCATCGATCTACAAAATTTTTAAAGTGACGATCTCTCGATTAGCGATATTTGATCAGATTTTATGAGTGGTCTAAAACAAATAGGTTGAATAAAGCAAAGGATGGCCTGCTGGGGTAGTTTTCATAATTGACTCTATACCTACAATTATAAGTACTCCCTCCATTTTTTATTGTTATACCCATTTGCTTTATACACGTTTCTTAGGAGAAGTTGATACAAGTGGGCCATAGTAAAAGGTACTCCCTCCGAATGGTTGAAAAAAGGAGGAAGAGAGAGAAATGAGAGAGTAATTGTGAACACATTGATGGCCTAAAAGGAAAGTGGGACAAAAATATCAAACTCAGCCAAAAAATGAAAGTGAAACAATAATAGGAACTCGGAGGGAGTATTAAAAAATGAAGATGTGCGAGACTAAAATGGAAAGAATAGAAATGAGAAGAACAATAAAAAAAGGTCCCAAAGAGGAAAACGGGTAGAACAATAATAAATGAAGGGAGTACTAAAGTCTCCAAACATCTACCTATCAATGACTATACGCGTATTTATTAGAATTTTCACACGTATAATTGTACGTTGTAAATCGTAATACCATGTCATTACAGTCGATTAGTCTGTATCAAGGGTATGTACGTGTTGACATATTGTAGTCCGAATAAATTACGTATAAATTAGAGTGACTATATAGTACGGAGTAATTTATAGCTCTAATCAATTAATTTTATAATAAAATTATTTTGAATTCAGAAATTCTTGTAGGTAATGAAGATATTATCTGTTATAATATTATAACAAGTTAAAGTTTACTGTTAACCTATTTAGATAATAATAATAATAATAATAATAATAATAATAATAATAATAAGTAATACTTTTTCTTTATTTTATCTATTTTAATAAATAATATCTGTCACGAGAGAAACTAATTATTTTGGGTTATAAACCCGTCGATTATGACCAAGCAAGCAAGGCAATAATGGGAAAATGTTGAAAACCATATGTTGAAAATGTTGAAAATAATGATTATTGTTACGAGTATCTATCAAAATTATAAGTGACTATGACTTGTTATTAAAATTTGTGGTCATCATCGATCTCAGGTTCAAACTTCCGTAAGAGCGATTTCATATGAATTGTATGATTTGAGACTATGTCTTCTAGACTTCGAATCTATTGCCTTAAAGGATGGCCTTGTATATATACGCATGGTGTGCATGGTTTGCAAGATATTGCGTGATTCCCCCTACATGGTGTGTGTGGTTTGCAGATTATAATTAAGTGACCAACACAAGCAAATAAAGCCACCTTCCAAGATAAGTACTCCCTCCGTTCAAATCCAAATAATACGTTTGATTTTTCACACTTGTCGAGACACGCTTAATTTTATACCGTCAATATCTTTCGTTTTACATTAACAAAACTTATGAAAAATTCGATATTCTTAATCAACTCATAAAGACGAATCAAACAAGATCTATCCCACGTGATTATATTTTCTCTTATAGATTGTCGGGAATATTAACGATTCTCTTGAATTATGAATAGTGTCCAAAAGAGAAACGTACACGTACCCTTTAAATTTGAACGGAGGGATCAGAGAATTTACCCTATAAATACACAATCATTCCCCATCTTAAGACACATACCCTAAACATTTGGTAACAATCAATAATACTAAGTACTCCTACACCAAGAAAAAATGGAGCTAGAAATCCAAGTAATATCAATGGAAACCCTAAAACCTTCATCTCCTACACCTTCACATCTCAAAACACACACTCTTTCATTCCTAGATCAAATCTTCCCTTCATTTCACATACCCATTCTTCTAGTCTACCCTACACAAACACAACATACCCAAACACAAACCCTAAAGTCATCACTCTCCTACACCCTCTCGAAATTCTACCCGCTCGCTGGTCGTCTAGTCGACGACTGCACTGTCTCATGCACCGACCAAGGCGTACCCTTTGTCGAAACCCTAGTCGTCACCAATTCCCGGCTCACGGATTTCCTAAAAAACGGGTCTAACAAACTTGACGTTTTACACAAGTTTCTACCACCTCGTTTAGTATTAGACCATGATGAACCCTTTCTTGCTTTCCAAGTTAATGTATTTGCATGTGGTGGTGGGGTCGTTATTGGATGTTACATGTCTCATAAGGTGTTGGACGCCGCGTCATTAGGCACGTTTTTCAAGTATTGGGCCCGACAACAACAACAGAACGTTGTCGTCGGGCCGGATTTCCACGCGATTCCTAGTGTCTTCCCTTCTTGTAAAACCATCGGTCCTGTATTCGGTCCAGATCGGGTTAATAACATTAATGACCCTATTAACGATCTTCCTTCATTCAATGTGTTAGTAAGAAATTTCGTAATAACAAAGGAGAAAATAAATGACCTTAAGTCCATTCTGGTCAGAAGTGGGGCCGTTATTCCTGGTCCCACTTCATTCGAAACCATAGCTGGTTTCGTTTGGAAGAACGTCATGTCGGTCCATGGCTCGACCCAAAAGGGTCGTACAATGTTGTCGATAAGTATGAATATGCGACCTCGGACCGACCCACCACTACCGAACCAATCCATGGGTAATTGCACAACCATAGTTCAAGCAAAGGGTACAACCTCGTCAACCTTCGACGAGCTTGTATCAGAGATTCACGTCGAAATATTGGGAGCCAAAGCGAAAATCGAGAGATTTCAAGGCCGAAATGGGATAAATGAGATACGTTCGGACGTAAAAGAGACGTCGAAAAACATAATGGATGGAAATAACGCAAGTTTTGTGTATCATCTTAGTAGTTGGTGTAGGCTCGGGTTGAGTGAGGTGGATTTTGGGTTTGGGAAACCGGGTTGGATCGTACCAACCGATGCTAGAGCAGCTTCGTCCCTGAGGAATACGATCCTGTTTACTGATTATAGTGAAGGAGTTGAGGTTTGGTTGTTTTTGGAGGAGGAAGAGATGATGGTTTTGGAGTCTAAACCACAATTCTTAGCCTATGCTTTACCTAATTATTGACGAGTAAGTCTGCCTTGTGACGGATATATCTGTTACAAATTAGCTAATACGGGTCAAATAATATGTGACTCGTCAGTCGTCACAAACAAGAATTTGTCATTATCGAGGACTTTATTACTCTGTATGATGTTTTAATTACTCCGTATTTGTTTCTGTATTTGCCTGTTTAGTAGTAATATGTGTATTTTGGAGGAACAATATTGACATGTGTGAGGACGAATGACATGACTATAAATAGATAAGACAAAACTGATCTGACTTGAATGACCGACCTAAATAAGTCGAACCCAAACTCGACCCAACGCCCGAACTGAAGTTCCGAGACCCGAATTGACCCAGCCTAACCCGAAACTGACCCAGATGTTATTATTATTATTATTATTATTATCATTATTATTAGAATACAAGTCGATATTCTTAATTGACATGAACTCGAAATGATCAACTCGGCCGAGATCAACCCGATTTTATAACCCGAAAATGATCTGACCCGAAGCTGAACCGAGTTAGGTGAGGAGAAGGGAATACAAAGGGGAACCAAAAATCCGAAGCTCGGAAACGGAAGCCAAATAGAATGGAGTTCCCCAAAGCAGGAGGAGCACCAAAACCCAACCCTCTCCTATCCCTTCCAACTTTCCTCCACCAGCAACTCACCCAACTCGGCACCCAACTCACCACTCGACTCGCCGAGTCCACCCGAGTCGCCGGGTCACTCTTCTCCCCGAACCGCGTCAGTGCCAGTCATTCTCTCCCCTTCGCTTCGGTTGGCCAAATCCAGTCGAAACCCTCAAACGACGTCGCTTTAACCACCGCCGCCGCCGCCGCCAACGCCGCCGCCGCCGCCGATTATGTCGCGAAAACCCTAGTTGGAACCAGTGTTTATACAGTTAGCAATACTGATAATGAATTCGTCCTGATTTCTGATCCTACTAATGGTACTAAGTCCATTAGTTTGCTTTGCTTTCGCCGCGAAGACGCCGAGGCTTTTCTTGCGCAGGTACTCACTCACTCCACTTTCGAAGAACGCACTTAGTCGCATTACAATATCCGAGTTTCTCTGTTTTTGTTGATGCTCGGTATTAATCTGAATTTCGAATTAGGTTCAAAGTAGAAGAAAGGAGTTGCGGAGCAAAGCTAAGATTGTTCCAATTACACTTGATCAGGTGAAATTAATTCAATTTTCTAAGTAGGTTTTCGGGTTTTGAGCGATTTCGCTATTAAATTGTGCTCTCTAGGGTTTAGTTTTGCTTGTTGCTTCGTCGAATTTGATACCGGACTTTACTTGACCTTGTTGCTGCTGACATTTCTGAATTACTCCCTTCGTCTTGTTCATTTGTTTGCTGTATCTGATTTGGGGCAGTTGAGGGTTCGAATATGAGTATGTTCTTGTTCATAAGTGCACTTAGGCCGTGTTATTTGTTTGCCGTATCTGTTTTGGGGCAGTTGGGGATTTGAATATGAGTATGTTCTTGTTCATAAGTGCACTTAGGCCGTGTTATTTGTTTGCCGTATCTGTTTTGGGGCAGTTGGGGATTTGAATATGAGTATGTTCTTGTTCATAAGTGCCCTTAGGCCGTGTTATTTGTTTGCCGTATCTGATTTGGGGCAGTTGGGGGTTCGAATATGAGTATGTTCTTGTTCATAAGTGCCCTTAGGCCGTGTTATTTGTTTGCCGTATCTGATTTGGGGCAGTTGGGGGTTCGAATATGAGTATGTTCTTGCTCATAAGTGCCCTTAGGCCGTGTTATTTGTTTGCCGTATCTGATTTGGGGCAGTTGGGGGTTTTAATATGAGTATGTTCTTGTTCATAAGTGCCCCTTAGGCCGTGCTTTTTTCAACTTCTTTTTGGTTCTATGGTGACGGTTCGTGGATTGTCTTCTTAGTTTGAAGATGCGCAAAGGGGCTGACGCCTGAAAGCGCCTTGTGGACACAATACCCTTTTTAAGAGAATGTAAGATGGTTAACATGCAAAGGAATAGAAGTCGAGAATAATGGGGAAAGAAATGGCTTAATTAAAGATCTTGATGAAAAAGATATGGAATAGGAAAATGATGGTTATATATATTGTTAATCTTACGGAATATTCTATAAAAGTTGCATTAGTCTTTATGTATGTTTGTTATCTCTTTTGTCATTTTTTTTCCCATTTCCTTCTGCCAGTGACTCCATGTCCGTCACGTAATAGGTCTCGTATACATTTTCTGCAGGTGTATATGTTGAAGGTTGAAGGAATTGCTTTCCGGTTCTTGCCTGATCCGGTTCAGATAAGGAATGCATTAGAGGTGCGCTGTTGTTCCAGTGAAATAGATCTATGCAGTAGACTGTATTCTGTCGTGCCTGTCTTGTGACATATACACCATATAACTCCTTAATATGTCTAACACCTTCACCTCATGGCTGCCACTGCTGATTCTAACTTCAATATCTTGTTTACCTTTTTTTTCTCAGTTAAAAGCCTCAGATACTAAAATCGGATTTGATGGCGTGCCTGTCTTTCAGGTATTCATGGTGGCATATTGCTTCTTTTTTCAAACAAAAAGCATTTCTGTATATATTTTGCATGTATTATAAACTTGACTTCCATGGGTGGTGTGTTGTGATGAGAATTTTGACGACTTTAACATGGTTCATCAAATATGCTTGATTAGTATATGTGACTTACCTTTTGTTGTACGAATCTTGTTGACGTCTGTGTTTTTTCTTATAATAATACGTGTTTGTCTATATTTTATATACGAGGATCTGATTTATGACATGTTGGATCTTCTCTTTGTTCTTTCGCTCGCTGTATGCAGTCAGACCTTTTGGTTGTGAAGAAGAAAAACAAGCGCTACTGCCCTATTTATTTCCGGAAGGTGCTTATCTAGTTTTCATAAACTCTGCTGATCTTACTAGCCAATGCTGCAGGTTTACTTTTGTCTGATTTGTAACTCGGTATCCTACTTCTAACTCGTCGGTATCCTAATTGTTGCAGGAAGATCTTGAGAAAGAACTGTCTCTAAGGACATCGAGAGGCCGTGGAGTTTCTCAGGCTATTGCAGTATGTGTTTCTATCTTTATTGTATTACGTTCTTTAGTTTGTAGGAACAATGCAGAAACCGCGTCTTTCTGTCATGCTTCTCTTCTTTCTGCCCGCAGATCAAGTTTGTCTTCCTGTTTACGCTTCCTGATAATTCAACATTGTTGTTTTTTTGGTTTACACAGGTGGGGAGCTTAGAAGACGTTTTAAAAAGAATGGAGGTATACAATCTGTAGCTCTTTTCCTCGTGTTTTCTATTTTGAGAAAAATTCATCCACTTCCCTTGCCTACTGTGGATACCGAAAATGGCTTAGCTTGTTGATCGTAAAATTGCAGATAAGCGAGAAGAATTCAGGGTGGGACGACTTTATCTTCATACCACCTGGCAAAAGCCAATCGCAGCATCTTCAGGAGACGGTGAAGGCATGATTAAAGTCATTGATAAAAGGAAATATTGCAGAATGCTGGACTTTGAGCTGCTGAAGACGAATTGTTTCGGCTTCTGACATCTGGTTCTCCTCTTCCTCTTCCTCTTCCGATTACAGTACATTACTACTACCAATTTTCCTTAATTCTCGACGTGAGTCAAATAGGGTTATTAGTATCGGAGTTTGAAGGTTGTCTCGTCTGTCAAACGACTCATCTCGGGTAAATGTATTAATTGAGAAAACCACATTATTACGTTTAATAAGTTTGATTTTCCCAATACGAGTTTATCGCTTTCTGATATTCTCAGTTCTCCTCCTTTAGTTCTAAAACCAGTCGATTTTCGAGAATTTTTGTATTAGGGTATCAGGGTTCATGATTTCAGAAAACCGTGTATTATACAGTTACACGAAACATCTAAAAAAGGTGGATTATTGCATTATGTTCCATATTTAGAATTTCATTAACAATAGCAAATAACTCCAGCTAATAACATTTATTTAAATTCATGCAATTGTTTTTTTAACTATAAAAAAAAAAAAGATGGTTAAAAAAAACAAAGAAAATATTTAAGATTTTTGCATGCTTAGAAATTGAAAAAAAAAAAAAAAAAAAAAAAAAAAAAAAAAAACTAAATGGGATTTGCTCAAACATTCTTCAAGAAGAGGAAGAAAAGAATAAGCAGCAACAATAACAACAACGAGAATGGAGAAAATTCGAGTTCAAACAACAACAATGGAGAAAACAACTCGTTGACAGAATCGTGTTCGTCTTCATATCTTTGTAATAGCACAAGCACCGAAGAACTCGAGCAAGTTTTCAACAAATTCGATGTAAATGGAGACGGAAAAATATCATCAACGGAGTTAGGATCGATATTAAGCAGCCTAGGCCAAGACGTGAGCGAGGAAGAACTCGACATGATCATGAAGGAAGTCGATGCAGACGGAGACGGGTTCATTGACCTCGAAGAATTCGTTGCGTTGAACACAAAAGGGATCGATCCTGACGAGGTTCTGGATAGTTTGAAGGAAGCGTTCTCTATATACGATGCAGACGGAAATGGTAACATTTCTGCACAAGAATTGCAAATGGTGATGAAGAGTTTGGGTGATGATTGCTCCATTAATGAATGTAAGAAGATGATTAGTGGTGTTGATAGAGATGGTGATGGAACCATTGATTTTGAAGAGTTTAAGGTTATGATGATGATGGGTTCACCTCTTCTCTCATTAGCAAAAGACTAAATTCATCGTTACAGTACGGATCTCCTGTCCTATTTTTTGTGTTTCCCTCAGTGTGTTACACCATACACGGGTTGATGACACATTAACAAGTTACTCCCTCTATCTGACTATTTTCTTCTCATTTACATGTCGAAAAATACGGTCAAAGTACCGTCTAGGAAACAAATGGGAAGAAAAAAAAAATGGAGGGAGTATAATATTTGTTGCATATTCTATTTATGCAACAGACGGGGTGTTATCCAGTATATGGTGTGACACATAGAGTAAGGACACAAAAATGCTCAAAAATGGGACAGAAGATCTGCGCTGCTGCTAATTTACAGAGTATATCATTGTTTGTTTCATCATTGTATAATTTGTTTTGTTTGGTCACATATGAAGGGTTAATCTGGTATATGAGACGGTTTTATTGTGAGATCGTTTTCATATGAGATTTACTCTTGATTTTTTTTTGCCTATGATGATTAATATTTGTTTCATCATTGATTTTTTTTTTTGTTTATGATGATTTTTGGTAAAAAGAAAACCTTGTACTACTATTGTTTTGTGTGTAATGTGTACATATGTACTTTAATTAATTTTGGTCCTTGTTTCATCTCTTTTTTTGTTTTTTTTGTTTACGAAGAAGTTTGTACGATCTTCTGAACGACTTAAACTGAAGCGTAATAATAGTTTATGTTAATTTTGGGTTTCGGAACAAAAAAAATATCGATAATTTCATAGAGTATTCCTCAAGTAGGATAAAATAATCACACAAAATTTGAGCGGGAACAGAAAACAATAAATCAATATCAACCAAAAATCGAATTCTCGTTCAAAATGATGCGTACTTGTTCTTTTTGCTTAAAATCAGACTAAGAACGTCCTTAATTGACCTTAAACACGTGGTATAAAAAATAGAGACAAAATGAAACATGAAACTAGTACAACCTCCCAAACGACTTAAATTAAAATGTATAATACACAGTTTTTTGTGATTCGGGATTCCAAAATATTTCTCAAGTCAGATAAAATGAAACATGGTCCTGTAATTTGTACGGTTTAAAATACAATAAACCCATAACAGTAATTTGAAACATGGTCTAATATATAGCTGTTCATGGGACGTACCGTCCGATTGGCCCGGCCCGTCCGACCCGAATTTTTAGCGGGCTTGGACACAACATTTTCAAAAATATACAAAGGCCCGGCCCGCGAACCCGTCCCAAACCCGCTTGTCCGTGGGCCAAAATTTCACACCTAGCCCGGCCCATATCCGGCCCGAACCCGCAAATGATCACCTCTAGACTCTAATACGACCTCCCTAAAGACTCATACTTGGAGGGTAAATATCGCACCCCATAAAAAAGAGTGCAAATTCTTGTTTGTGACGAGAATAACCGTCACAAATATATGACAGGTCAAATAATAACCACTTGGGTAGAAACGACAGACCCACGTATTACTTTCAAGCCTTGTATTTTCTAAACAAATTATAACGAATATATCCATCACAAGAGATATTTACTCGGAGAAGAGAGGATATATAAAGAGGAGAGAGAAAAGAGAAAACGCGCCTCGATCTGTCCGCTCAACAACAACAACCAAGAGTCGACCGGCCGAAATGACGTCGATCACCAACCCACCGGTCGGACCGACGTCGACGCGGTTCATTTCCGTCGACAATAAACCGGCATTCCGATCCACTTGGTTCGGTACCAATGCGCCTCGTTTCCAATCCAAACCTTTCCAGGTTCGGTTCTACGAAATCTCGTCACGTTTTTCCTGAATTCCTTGTTACTGTACTCACTTACTTCCTCCAATTTTGAATGATTATCGAGTATTTTATTGAAACGAGACAATCAATTACAACTTGTTGTAGAATGCATCAGTTTGCTGTTCTTGTTCATCGTCCGCTTCGAATACTCGTATGGCGCTTGTTGATCACAGGATTCCATCTAATCCTGCTTCGGGAATGCGGTTCGGAACCCTGGTACGTATGTAGTACCCACACCCCGAGCTATGGTTTTAATAGCTTTATTTATACTTTTGCTGAGGCATCATGTTTTGAGATTTTCGGGTAGCAAAAATCGATAATTAAGGCACTGGATAATGTTGTACTCGTAATATTTTTGATGAATTGGATGCCCCCATTGTTCTCTGAATTTTGCCTGGCTTTGTCCGTCCTATTGAATTGTTATCTATTTCCTCTTCTGGGTGTATTATTGAATACTCCCTCCGATTTTTATCTATCTTTCCCTTTGGTTTTGGGAAGAAAATAAGGGTGTAGGAATGTGTGGTTCAAAATAAAAGAAGGAAGAGAGAGAATGTAAGGTGATTCTAGACCACATATTGATGGCCTAAAATAGAAATAGGGAAGAAAGGGTGTTTCAGCCCAATAAAGAAATAGGGAAGATAGATAAAAATCGGAGGGAGTAGTTATCTATTTCCATTTTTGATGAGTTTTTGTTATACTACCTCCGTCCCACTAAGGCCCTGTTGTTCTTTTGGACTTATATTCAGTCAGTTTTAGTTCAGTTCAGCTCTAGGAGGCATATTTTGTCTCTATACACTTAAATTAAGTTAAGTTCAGTCATTTAAAGTCCAAAAGAACAGGGCCTAAGATTGTCCTGTTTCATTAAAATATTCGATCTGGAAGATATAATCGTGGGACACGTATGGATAGGTTCCATTTGTATACTTGGTGGAATTTGGCATATCTTAACTAAACCTTTTGCATGGGCTCGTCGCGTTCACGTATAATAGGGAAATTGGACAATCTTGTAGCGACGCAGGGAGTAGCAATTTAAATTTTAAAGCAAGTGGATTTTGTGTGGTCCAAATTCGCCGATTTTTCTCTCCTTGAACTTTGTTCCAAAAGCAATAGATAACTCGTACAATTGACTTAACTCCCAACTTTGGTCTGCAGGCTTACGATCTTGTGCAGGGAGCACTTGTAAGTACTACTCATTTTCCTACAAGCTTTCATTTCAAGAGTTATCATCACGAATTTTAAGCTTTATCGAACATATTTCTTATAAACCTGATATTTCATGTTTTAACAAGTTGTAACTAGTTATGGACTTATGGTTTGCTTGAAAATATGCGAAGCGGATGGCTAAACTTAAGTCGTCTTTTTTCCTTCATGTAAGGTGAGATGGAGTTCTATCATGGATAAATCTGTACCTGAACCACCGACAGCAGTTCTCGTCCATGGCATTTTAGGTTGTCGGAAAAATTGGGGTGAGGAGTCTCTATGATGTTACTTTTTACTTGAGTATATTCTCGTTATGACGTTTTAGTACGGAGTAATAAATTTGTAGCCATCTATGTCGAGGACGTGTACCCTAATCCCTTATAAGGGTACAATGGTCGAGGAGTAAGTGTACCCTAATCCCTTATAAGGATACAATGGTTGAGGAAGTGTACCCTAATCCCTTATGAGGGTACAATCGTGATCAAGCTCGTGGTAATTTTTGTTTTTTTGGATACAGGTAGCTTTGCTCGTAGGTTGGCTAAGAGTTTCCCGATGTGGCAGGTAAGCTTCATTTTGTATTTTCTTATATTTCAGAGAGCATTCGACGAAATTTCCCCTCACAAAAAAAGTCAAATGGGGCTAAATGGAAAAAAAAAATAGAGGGATTAATAATTATTGTTATATTTATGATGCAGTTTCTGGTAATAGATTTACGATGTCATGGTGAGTCCGCATCAATGAAGAAAAGATCACCTCATACTGTAGCTTCTGCTGCTCTTGATGTTTTGAAGTTGGTAAGTTCTAGTTTAAGACGACAACTTAATACTCATATATTTTGTGCCTTTCTTATGAGCGATAAAAATGCTTTCTCCATCCATTTTTTAACGTCCTACTTTCCATTATCATTTCGATGTCCATATCTTTGCTACTACGTGATAGGAATCACAGAGGCCCCCCTTGTTTTTTCTGTGATGGGTACATTAATTTACTTGCTGCTAGTTTGATTGTGATTAGGTTTCTCAGCTACGAATTACACCTCGTGTTTTAGTTGGCCACAGCTTTGGAGGAAAAGGTACTATTTCCTGCATAGAATTATTTAGCGTAGTTGTGGTGCAGTCGTGCAGATTGTTTTCAGTTTCACTTTCAGCTATAGATTACTCAATTAATGTCTCTGGAAAAGTATTGCAGTCGTCATGAGCATGGTTGAGCAAGCTGCAAAGCCTCTTGCACGTCCTGTTAAGGTAACTGTCAATGTTCAGAACTTGTACTCTCTTACTAGCAGTTCTCACTTCTTGGCCGGTGACTTGAAACTGGTAAATTTCAACTTGCTTTCTGACGAGTGATACGTGTTGTCTACCGGCTTTAGGTTTGGGTTCTGGATGCTACTCCAGGAAAATTAAGACCGGGTGGACATGGTGAGGATCATCCGGCCGAACTGATTTCTTACCTTAAAAGAATGCCTGAAAAGGTTAGTTAAGTAGGTCTAATGTGATGTACCTATTAAATATCAGAAACCTGTTGACCAAACACATTTACATGATCAAAAATTCAGAGCATACACCTTATCATGCTACTGTTTTTGAGTCATTTTTTGCCGTGTGCGTGTGGGAACAGTTATAGCTCCTGCCTGCTTTGTATATTTTTTAAACTTTCGTTAATCAATGATTTGGCTAATCGATGTCTAATGCTAATTATGTTCATCATTCTGGTTTTTCTTGAGGAAGATTCCGTCGAAGCAATATGTCCTGGATGCCCTTGTTCAAGAAGGCTTCTCAAGTGATGTGGCACAGGTAATTTCTGGTAGTTCAAGCATTTAACACCTTCATATTTCTGCTATATAACATATCTTAGCTTTTCTTTTGGTCATGTGTGAAATTATTTGTCATACGATTATTTTTTTTTTGGTGCGCTGTCATACGAACTTTTAAAACTTCACTATGAGTGCTTTTCTTCACTATGCCAATTTACCTGTGATTATTATTAGTGGGTGGTAACTAATCTTCGGCAAAGCGGATCATCTGGTACAACACCCTCGTTCTCATGGGTTTTCGATCTCGAAGGAATATCTGAATTGTACCACTCGTTTGAAGAAACAAATTTATGGTACATTTTCTATCGCTTTTCCCTTCAAAATAATAAAAATATAACGATGATGCATGACGACAATTGCACGTTTCTTGGATTCTGTCTCAGGAAATAATACTAATTTGGGTGTGATTTGATTCCGTCTCAGGAAAATTGTTGAAGATGTTCCACGAGGAGTTCATGTAAACTTTTTAAAAGCAGAAAGGAGTTTGCATCGGTGGGCTCTTGAGGATATTCAACGAATTCATGCTGCAGAGGAGGTTGCAGCTGACGAGGGAGCCGGAGTGCAGATGCATGTGCTCGAAGATGCAGGTCACTGGGTGAGTTTACATTCTGTTAAACTGTCTTACTTGCTTTTAGAACTCCGTTTTTCATCTTTGAAACTCATTCTGCGTTGATGATCATCGAACTTTTAGTATCCTGTCATTTTATTCGTGAAGTAGCCATCGATCAATTCAAATTGCGATAATTTTATCAGGGGTCCTTTGTAAACAGCTTCTTTATGTTCTAACTACGAGTTAGGACAAAAGTCGTAGTTTTCAAGTTCGCCTCAGCCTGCAATGGAAAAATTCATCGTCTGCAATCTGCATTAACTTTAGCTTATCTGAATACTCATTCAAGTCGATATTTTTATCTTCTGCATTAATTTATCTTCTGCAATGGAACCGATTTCTCGTGTTATTATTTGTAGGTACACGCTGATAACCCAGACGGACTATTCAAAATTCTTTGTTCTTCGTTTGAGCAATTCAGAGCATGAACTTGGAGACGACGGTCTAACCTTACGACTGTTCTGTTGATATTCAGCTTGTACTTGAAAATTTTCGAAGCTTAAATATAGGGAATTACATAGAAACGTTTGAATAATTTTCGTATTGAGAAGCCGATAACATCTTATAGGTAAAAAAAAACGTTTGTCTTGTGTACTGAATCGATGTTATTTTTGGGTACGAATCCCTTTATAGAGGCTGAACTAAAACTCCCGGCGACAGAAAAATTCAGTTTATTTCTCCCCTAAGACGACTTTAAATCGAGTATATAGCTTGCTTCGTCAAATTTCTGCACGAGTTGAAAATGATTTACTTATAAGGCTTCTAAATGTCTTTATTTTAAACAATTTTTCCATTTTATTAACATGGCAATGATGGATATATTATGGAGTAATTATAGTGCAAATTTAAAGACATTTAATTTCGGGACCTAATCGGACCAAAAAACGTGGATAATAACCTTCCAAATTGACAATTTTCGACGATTTTTATGAGTTTTATATCCGGCTTGTTTAAATCATTTAGAAACAATCGATATGCGTTGAAACAACTCGAAAGATAGTCGAATGGTTTTTAAATGAGTTTATTTTAAATTATACTACCTTCTGTTGCACCGAGACATTTCTACAATTTATGAAGTAGTTACTGTGCGAAATTTGAGACATTTAATTTTCGGACCCATTCAGCTTAAAAAACGTGGATAATAACCTTCAAATTTGTTCGTTTAAGGTGATTTTCGAGAAATGTGATATATTGTGTCAGTCATCTAAAGAGAACTCATATTACATAAAATGACGCACGATACTTGAAAAAACTCAAAAAATAGTTTAATTTCGAGTATACATATCGAAGATTTTGTCCTAATCTGACGTTACTCGAAATCAGTCGAATGATTTTTAAATGAGTTTATTTTAAACCATACCTATCTTCTACTATTACAAGAGACATTTATGCAATTATGAATTAATTAGTTTGCGAAGGTGAAGATATTTAATTTCGGGATCAATTCGACCTGAAAAACGTTGATAATAATAATCTTCAAATTTGTCGATTTCAGGTTATTTTTCGAGAAATTTGGACTCGATTGGAAGAAATAATACTTCCTCCATTTTCTTTTTATCTTCCCAATTTCCTTTTTTTGATCACTTTCTTTTTATCTTCCCATCCATAATTTTTACTCGTACGATACTACCCTTACTATTTACAACACTTTATACCTTTATTCTTTCCTATTTACACACATTTTACCCTTCTACTATCAATATTTACTAAATTTATCATTTTATATTCATTACAAAAAAAATTGCGCCAAAAGTGAATGGTAAGATAAAAAGAAAATGGAGGAAGTACATTTAATTTCGGATCAATTCATCCCTTAATATTCCCTCCCATCCAAACAAAGGATTTTCATCAATTTTTAGAAAAAGTGGTAAAAGTAAGGGTATTATTGGTAAATCAAATGGTGCTATGGGTCCACCAAAATTAAAGTAAGGAAAAAGTAGTGACATTTTGTGTAAATAGAGGAAAGATATGAGGATTAAAAGGTAAAATCTTTTGCCAATAGAGGAATGTAAAGAATTGATTGGATTGTCCATTTATAGTAAGGGTAAAGGATTGTTTGGATGGGAGGGAGTAACATGGATAATACTCCCTCCGGACACTATTTTTCGCCCCACTAGCTCAATATATGTGAGGAGTATTTTAATGAAGTGGGGTAAAAAATAGTGCCCGGAGGGAATATAACGTTCAAATTTTATCTATTTCAGATGATTTTTCGAGAAATTTGGAGTCGATGGGAGGAAGTAATAATAGTGTTATCCACTTCCTGTGGCTGTGACCATGGACACCATTCTCCATCCTCCTCCTCCTCTCTTCTTCTTCTTCTTCTTCCAATCTCATCTCCCTCTTCACTCTCTCCTCTGCTCCACCTTCTTCTTCTTCTTCTTCATCAATGGCTGCCACCACCACCACCACCACCCCTCCCTTCTCCCTCTCCTCCCCAACTCCCAAACTCCGCTTCTTCACCGCCTCACACCCCCTCCGCCTCCAACCCACTTCCCGTACCAATACCATAACCACCGCAGCAGGGCTGAGGACGGTGTGCAAAGCGGCGGAGGTGACGGCGGCGGAACAGTCGTCGGGACCAGGCGAAAACTGGGTTCCGGTGGTTCCGCTGTCGGCGCTGCCGAAAGGAGAGCGGCGGGTGATCATACAGGATGGTGAGACGATTCTGTTGCTTTGGTATAAAGACTCTGTTTTCGCTATCGAAAATCGGTCTCCTGCTGAAGGTGCTTACTCTGAAGGCCTCCTCAATGCTAAACTCACCCAGGTCCGTCATTTATATTCTATTACGTTTCCTCACTCAAATGCCCATCGGGTTTGAAAAGAAAAGTGGAGTTTGGTCTGTCATTTATATTCTATTACGCTCCCTCGCTTGAATGCCCACGTGACGTCCGTCTGATATCATGTTATGAAACCAATTCAACCAAAATCTTAAAGGCGATAGATTGATGCCCATTTGTATTCTATTACGTTCCCTTCACTCGAATGACCATCGGGCTTGAAAAGTGGTTAGTGCACAGGCTCCCGTACCGTGGGCTGAGTTTCCAGTTCGAGATATTGGGGGGTTACTCAATGCTAAACTCACCCATGTCTGTTAGTCAATGAAGCGCGCACTTAGTCGCATTTCAATATTGGAAAATAGCATTGTACAATCAGTCCAAAGTTATTGAGCTTTTTGTAAATACTGAGTTTATAAGCTTTAGTCGTATGTGATTTAGCTCGACAACCTTACACTAAAAGGTCAGAAAATTTACGACAAAACCTGAAACTTTGTCATAAAGCTCAAAATCATGAAACTGCATGAAACTGGTTGTATAATCTACTCATTAATATTGGGGAGGAGGGATTTGAACCCGTGATTTATCGTTACTGGGTACCTGGTCCTAACTATTGGGTCATGACATATTCGGTCCTTCTTATCATATTTCAATAATAGAATTGGTAATTTGTGGGAATGATTGTGTTTGTTGTGTGGCAGGATGGATGTATAGTATGCCCAACAACTGATAGTACATTCGACCTTCGAACAGGAGAAATCAAAGAGTGGTATCCAAATAACCCGGTTCTTAGACTACTAACACCTTCTCTGAGATCGCTCTATGTGTATCCTGTCAAAACCGAGGATCAAAACATATATATCAGCATGGAGCTGAGTTCACCCAACGATGCGTCTGCTGAGATCGTCTTCAGTGGAAGGGCTCAACCCGGGTTCACTTCTACTGATGTCAACATCGAGGAGGTACTAGCTACACTACACCATACGATGACACCTCGCCTCCTATTGCGTAAATATGAGTGTATGTATTACAGTGTTTGTTGTGTTGGTTGGTTTGCAGGTGAGAATGGTGGTGGATGAAAGTTCGGGAGGATTTGGATTCACGGCGAAGAATGAGTTAATCAACGGAAAAGCAGCGGCCATTGGGTTTCTAATATTACTCGATTTTGAGCTTCTAACGGGTAAAGGCATTCTCAAAGGAACTGGCTTTTTGGATTTCCTTTACTCTGTCAGTGATGCTTTCAATTAGTAAAAGTTTAGAACCCACCTTTCACAGTTTTTGCCTCGGCCCCGTGAGAATGCTACTACCAAATTCAAAATTATGTTCATCTGTTCATCGTTTTCTCTGTGGATCTGTCATTTTCTGTTCGATCATATGTATACCATTTTGCTCTGAAGTTCGGAAATATTATGCACATTAAGTTTTGCAGGTTTAGCTGCATTTTTCGGCATTCATATGTAAGATGTACATTAGCTTTATGTACATCTTACGTTATGAGCTGAAACGTGCGCGCAGAATAGTAGAACAAATAGACGCAACGCAAGGGATGGTTGCAGGAAAATTCCATTAAACAGTTAGTATATATGCACAAAAGAATTTGCCACTCTTTGCACAGTTTCGATTCCACTTCTCCATATCTCGCTTTTTTCTGTACAAAGCTCTCTTGTTTGTTAAAATAAATAATGTTTTCCCTCAAATTTTGTTTTCTCGACTTTGCGTGATGGTACATTACCAGTTTACCACCCATTTCTTCCCCCCTTTTCGTTGGCATTCCTGCTGCGTGCCTTCTCCATGCGTGATTTTCTGACAGCCTGTTGGATTTGCCTTTCATGCTCTTTCAGCATGTCTTCTAGGTTCCCTCCAGGAGGCAATAACGGTCCCGAGTAGTGAACCCTGTTCTTCCTTGGGGCCACATAGCCCTTCATAATCCAAAAAAAAAAAAAAAACATCCGCCTAAGATTATTCTGAGAATTGTCAAGTGTCGGAAAAGTTAACCGTGGTTTGGGAAATGACTTACTGTGTCCTTGACGATAGCCCAGTCATCCTGTCTGGTCGACAAGTCTGATCCTCCGTTGGTTAGTCCAGATTTTTGAGACCGTGAATCTGAACCATTTCTTGAAGCGCTTTGTGTCCGTCCAGGACCCTGGAGAGTATTATCATCTCTCGATGTTTTATTCCAAGATCCAGCCGCACTTGGATGAAGCATGGAGATGGAGCTACTGTGAGAAAGATCGTTGCCTGAATTTCGTCTGTGTATCTCGACTGTAAAAGCAGTCATTGCATTCCCATGTGTGTCTTGATTCCTTGCGCCCTTTTTACCCTGAAACATTCAATGTGGGTTAATCGGCTTGTTTTGAGTCCGTCTGAATTAGGCCTGGCTACTTGAGTTTTGTCGGGTCAAAATGTACCTCTAAAGAGACGTCATTGCCGTCATCAGACACAGGGGTTGGATTAGATTCTCTCGGAGCTCTTCTGACTGATTCAGGCCCTCGCCCTTTTACTGCCTCAGCCTTGCGCCTGGAGTCAGAATTATTTACACGTTAGAGACTTCGACCTAGCATTTGAGAATTGATGAATGCCAGTACAGTACGGCAGTACATACCTTTTGGCCTCTTCATCGCGTAGTTTTACATCAAATTCCTTAGAGGGAGCATACTTCGGCAAACTTGATGGATCACAAGGAAGCGGTTGTGTCGTGAAGAACTGGCAAGAAATAAGTTCAGTAAACAGGAAATTAGCATAACAGTATAATACAGCGAGCTGAACATCTCGGTTTGCATTTGGATTAACCTACCTCGCTCCTCAAAGCACTAAAAGCAGACTCCCTTTTTTCTGGTTCGATAGAGAGAAGAGCATCGACAAGTGCCAAAGCTGACGGAGGAAAATCCTTGAACGTCTCTGTAAGACGACGTTTATAGGGTTGCTGTGGTTTGAAACTTATCGCATGTGGAAATTTCGTTTTCTTCCAGTAAGGTTCAGATGGTGAACCACATAGCTTGAAAATTTTGTGCATTTGTTCAACCTGAACCAATCACGTGAAACCGTCTCATAAACCAGTCAAGTGAGTATACATTTTAGTCCGAACCTCAAAAATTGACCAAACCCAAACCAAACCCCGGTTTTTACCTCAGTTCTTCCAGGCATGATCGGTTTCCCTGCAAATAGTTCAGCGACAATGCAACCGACACTCCACATATCTATCGCGACACCATAGTTAGTAGCACCTAACAAAAGCTCCGGTGCCCTATACCATAAAGTCACAACGCGACTAGTCAATGGTTGCTTCTGATCGGGTTTGAACAAAGTTGCCAGTCCAAAATCTCCGATTTTGAGCACCCCTTCATTGTTAATCAGAAGGTTAGAACCTTTAATGTCTCGGTGCAGAATTCCACGACTGTGACAGTGTTCTAGCCCCGACAGCAGCTGCTGCATATAGCATTTTATCTGCAAAAAAAGTGTCAGAAATCTCAGAATACAAGATCTTCATTCTTTTTTTCAAAAAAATTTCGTACTGAGAAGATGCAGTCGTACTGTCGTACCTGTGGTTCAGTGAATTTATTGCCAGGCGTGGCTAACAGACCGGCCAGATCGTGTTCCATATACTCAAAAACAAGGTACAAACTTCCTGACATCCTCGACGTGACCAAACCCTCCAACTTCATGATGTTTGGATGGTCGAGCTTACGCAGAATCAGTATTTCCCTGGCCATGAATCGGACACTCTCTGGATCCATGTTTACAAATCGCACTTTCTTCATAGCGACAATTTTGCCAGTCTCACGATCACGTGCCTTGTACACAGTACTGTAAGTTCCCTGTCCAATCTGCACACACACACATGTCGGACACATCAAAAACTGTCAAATTCAAAACACAGCGAATTGAATGTCGAAAAATAATGAACAAGATTACAAAAAAGCGACTGACTTTCTCCAATTTCTCGAAAGAATCAGTCCGTCTAGGCATCCAGCCATGGATAGCTTCAGCAGCGACAGAAGTCAACCACGATGGCCACGCTGCAGCACCTTGATCACCATGAACAGGACGCGCAATGCTGTTAATCCGGCTCATCGGCTTCTGACCACCATTAACACCTAAATCGACTGTCGCACGCCTATGATGCGACCCTGGCCTCTCGACAATTATCGTCTTACTGATCTGCCTTTGTTGATCATCCATCTGTTTGACATTCGCAGCAGCCAACGACCCTGAATTCCCATTTCCAGCCAAAGAACCGGAGTGATGAACCTGCGACAGCGTTTTGGAAGAGACCCGGCTTGGACCCCGGCTTGACCCGTTTAGTGAATCCGAATGGGTGGTTGTTCCTGAATGGACTCTAGACGGGTTTCGACTACCACGAAACGACCCGTCTGCGTATCCGTTTGCTTCTTCCCTCTTTAATGGTGCAATGACTTGAACAGAAGAAGAAGATGAAGATTTGTTCAAATCTGTATTATTACTTTGACTTTGATCAACACATTCATTTGAAGAAGATGACTTCGAGGTTGAGCATATACATCCCATTATACAATTATACAAACCCGATTATTCCTACAGTTATTATGATTTGGTCGTCGTCGACAAAAAAAGTCATAATCTCGAAATGAATTGGGGTCGACTGACATGAATCATCGTTTTGAAACCGTCATTGATGAGCAGCAGCTCAGAATTTGAAGAATTAGCACTGTTAAATGACAAAAACCCAGAATTTATATATGAATGGAAGAAATAATTCTTGAAATGTTAAAAGATGGGATTTTTTTTTTATTAAATCGATTTCTGTTAATGCAAGAATCGTATCCGGAAAAAAAGAGAAACAAAACAAACAGAATTTTTTTTGTCAAATCATATAAAGCTGGGAAAATGCAGGAATTTATTATGAAGAACTGTAAGTTTAATGTGTGGTTTATGCCAGCAAAAAAATGAATATAATACTAAAAGAATATGAATAATTCAAATGGAAAATTAAATTTTAAAAAAAAAACAGAAAATTTAACAATTTTTTTTTATTTTTGGTTCAACGAAGAGCGCACTTAATCGCATTACAATATAGGGGAGGGGGATTCGAACCTGAGACCTACTATCCCAGAATACCTAATCCTAACCACTGGGCTAAAACATCTTCGGTTACAAATTTATTTATTTAAGGACAAATGGGATTAATTATTAGGAAGAGATTAATATTAAAACAAATTTAATCTACAAAAAAAAGGATAATTGGAAAGGAAAAAAAAGGGTTTTTATGATGTTTTTGAAGCATAAGAGGGAATATAAATTTCAAAATATGAAAATAAAAATAGGTTATAAATACGGTATAAAATTATAAATACTCGGTAATAAATATACTCCGTATTACACTTTGTATAAGATTATATTTTTAGTATGGGTTCGAAGGACGATACAATACACACTTAAATAAGTAAAAAAAATCTTGAGAGATGATTCTATAAATACAAATTTAGGGATATTCTACGTGGTACCCTCGTGTTTTTTCATATTCTACGTGGTACCCTCATTTTGCTCAAAATACCTTTAACTTACGATAACTCTTAGCTATGAATTCCAAAAGAGACGCTTTTAATTTTAAACTGAAAATCTCTTAAAAATGATTCGTTTGGGAAAAAAAATCATCGCTTTCGGAACTCGTGAAAGAGAGTTATGGTCGGTCAAAGTTTATTCGTTTAAAAGCAGTTGACTGAGCATAACTCATAGTACAAGTTTCGAAATTGAAAAAACTCAAATGTCAAATCGAGGATCTTGTAAAGACAATGATTTTAGCAAAAATATCGTCATTTTTGGAACCCGTGTCCATAAGTTATCGCGAGTCAAAGTTATTTTGACTAAAAGAAGGGTACCGCAAAGAAAATAAAAAAACACAAGAGTACCACGTAGAATATCCCTACAAATTATAGTCTAAGATTCATGAGATGGTCAACTTCTGGGAAAAGTCTAACTTCATTTTTTATATAAATGGACCGTTATATGGTATGAAACTGTCTTGTACAATAACTACTGTCGTATGTCTAAATATGATGATATATAGTATTATGGAGTAGAAAACCTTTATGTATTTCACCTATAGTACTATAGCTCGTTAATATGTACTCCCTCCGATTCTTTAGATTCGCAACATATTTCATATTTGACAAATTCATTAGGTTTGCAACATTTCTATAATAGGTAGGTTTTTGTTTGGGTAAGTTTTTTACTTTATTGGTGAGACCCACCATCTCCACTCACAACCTTATTATTTGTGCAAATAGTAAACGTTGCGAATCTAAAAAATCGGAGGGAGTACAGTCTATCATTTGCACATTGGTTAGAAAAACGGTTATTTATTTGGTAAGTTTGAATGGTAAATGTGAATTGAAATAGATATACTATCTCCGATTTTTATTTATCTTCCCTATTTTCTTGTTGGGCTGAACCACTCTTTCTTCCCTATTTCTATTTTGGGCCGTGAACATGTGGTTTAGAATTACCCTTACCTTTCTCTCTCTTCCTTCTTTTCTTTTGAGTCACACATTCCTACACCCTTATTTTTTATCCCAAAATCAAAGGGGAAGATTATAAAAAATCGGAGAGAGTAGTATGTAGTTGGGGAAGACATCCCTAGCTAGCTAGTTTGGAATATAATCCATCCACGTTGGATATAGTCAAAGGAGAGAAAGAGGGAATGGATTTAGAAGGTGATGAGTTGTGATAATCTGAGTAGGTACAGAATCCGAATCCAAATTCAAATTCAAATCCGAAGTTTGTGATGATTCATGAATACATGTCGTCAGTCAGAACAAAGTCATGCATAAAAGGATAATATATGACGATATCAATCGTAAATGTCTTAGCCTAGTGGTCAAGACGGAGAGGTTTACGTTATACAATAGGTCGATCTCACGTTAGATCTTCTCCTTGTTATTGTAATGCGACTAAGTGTACTCTCCGTCAACAATTCACAGGAATCAACGATGATACTTCCTCCAAAGTCCGGACAATATTTTTTTCCAAATTTTATTAAAATACTCTTCACAAATAATGAAATAATGGGACAAAAAATAGTGTCGAAGTATAATGGAGTGTGGTGGATTGGTGCTGCTGCATTATCTCCATTTCACCTCCTCTATTTTAAAAGCCACCTATACATATACTCCCTCCGATTTTTTATTATCTTCCCCTTTGGTTTTGGGGAAGAAAATAAGGGTGCAGGAATGTGTGGTTCAAAATAAAAGAAGGAAGAGAGAGAAATGTAAGGTGATTCTAGACCACATATTGATGGCCCAATAAAAAAATAGGGAAGATAGATAAAAATCGGAGGGAGTACATACCTTTCTCCCATCATCAAACGTCACCACAGCTAGATTCTACTCTCTAATTACATGCTCCTCACTCACTAGTCACTCCTCCGTCTTTGCCATCTAGGCAAAAAAAGAAAAAAAAAAAAACTGTAAAGACGGTCTCTCATTCAAGTACTGATAAAATAGACTCCAAAATATGAAGTCAAATCCGAGTCAAAATCAAGAACCCGACCCAGAATATTGGAATATAATTGAATATGGCTTACTAGGAAAACAATGAGAATCATTCTCGTCCATTTTCAAAAAAAAAAAAAAACGTAAAATTCAGTTGCACGTTGTCCTACTTTAACTAAGAAAGTCACACATAAGGCATGAAACCCGAGATTTGGAATAGAAATGACAAAATTACGACACATCGACATATCATGAAATTAAGAACAAACGGTCGGTCCATGAAGCATGTTCATTACAAAATACAATAACCCTACCTTAATAAAATAAGCTTGCATTATCGTCTGTCGATCATTAGTTTATCTCTAATTAATTTTAACGTTTTAATTAATTAATCGATCACTGAAGTTCAAGGCTAGCGAGTTGCCTTATGTTCATCGGGTATACCACGTCAAGATCCCCATCGAAAGCCCTTTGACCTAATATAACGTTCACTTTAGACGTAGGGTGGAACGCATCCCAAAATATGTACTCGTCTCTGTTCATACACGGTGTTTCCAATGGCAGACACGTTATTTGGCCTTGGTTCCGTCCTACTCCACAACACCCTGCATCGATCACCTTAAACCCTACAACACATTACAAAAAAACCATAATCAGTCAACAGTCAGTTGTCAGGTTCGAACTCGTACGTGACCTCTGATCTGATACCATGTTAAGTAACAAATTCAACAAAAATTTTAAGCCGATGGTTGAGGTCATTTATATTTTATTGCTCCTCCCGGACACTATTTTTTGGCTCAATTCATTAAAATACTCCTCACAAATATTGAGGTAATGAATGAGGCAAAGAATAGTGTCCGGAGGGAGTAATGTTAGGGTGAACATCGGTCCAAGATCGGACCGAAATAATTTTTTCATGGACCAAATACCGGACCTAAAATTTTCGGTCTTGGACCAGACCAAACCCGAAATTTTTGGTCTGGTCCGATCTTAGACCGGAATGGACATAAAACTATTTCTTTATTATTTCATATATGATAAATACATCTAATTCCACTAAAATCAACATCATTGAAAAATAATACTATAATTATTGTTTTATAAAAATAATTGTTAATGTTAATTTATAATCTCTTTTGATGATAAAATGATCATTTATTTTATGTTATCTTAAAAAATAATACAGTATGATTATTGTTTTATGAAAATAATTGTTAATATTCATTTATAATATGTTTCGATGATAAAATGATAATTTATTTTACATTATTTTAATGATTACTCTTTTAAAAAAAAAACATAAAATTCAGTCCATTTAGTCCGAACCTAAATTAACCAGTCTAGGACTGGACATGACCCAGAAGAACCAGTCCGGTTTTGGTCAGGACCAAATGGTCCGGTCCAAACCTAAAGTTGCTCAGCGCTATTATTGTACCCCTGTTTCATTAATATCTTCCACATTTCCTTTTTCAACCACTTCTTTGATTTCTTCCACTTTCTTTTTTTCTATCACACTTCTCTCTTACCTAGGTGGCCCATTTACTTTACTCCCTCTCTACTTTTTACTTATTTTATTGTTTTTCTTAAGAAATGTGTCACTTTTAAGGTGGAAGAAATCATTGAAACGGAGGGAGTATGTAGCTTACCATAGGAGGCAGGGCGCGAGAGGAGGTCACGAAACATGGAATCGATGTCAACGTAAATGAACTGAGAGCCAGGAAGTCGAGCGTTGAGATTGTTAACCATCATCTTAACATTAAAATTAAACGGTTGAACGAGTTGATTGACAGAGTCGGAGCATTTTCCCTCAGGACTCTGCGCCAGGATATTCGGCATACATCCCATTCTTCCCAATCCTGCTATCGCGAATTTCCTCCCTCCCAAATTGTACAGTCTCTGAAACATGTAATTCGTTTCACCAACAAAGACGACGTACATTATCAATTAAAACGATTGATGATCTCAAATACTCTAGTTACGTAGAGGTAGACTTGTCAAAAACTGTCCGAAAAAAAAAAAAAAAAAAAAAAAAAAAAAAAAAAAAAAAAAAACGCCTGAAAATGACCAACCTGATAATAACCCGAATATTTTGGGTCAAAACCCACCCGAAAATAGATAAATTTAAAAAATATTTGTATTATACACTAAAATTTCTCAAAAACACTAAAAAAATATTTTTTTTTGTTTTCAAAATTTTAAGAAATACGGAGTAATATTTATATATCTTTAAAATCATATTTTTATCACATGATTATTAAAATGAGAAAAAAAAAAATCAATAACTCAAACCAAAGTTCGTCATATTTATTCTCAATAATATCTAAGTACGGAGTATATTAAATTAGATATTAAAAAAATTAATAATAAAAAAAATTTAAAAAAATTAATGTTTTCAAAGTGGGTTAATAACCCGTATTTTACCCGTAATCCGTATAAACCTGACCCATATAAAACCCGTATTTTCCAAACCCGACTGTCTGACCTGTTCGACAGGTCTAAGTAGACAAAGAATATCACAAGGGGGTTGGATACAGGATACGTAGTTAGTTAGTTAGTTAGTTAACGTACAGTGAGTTGAGTGGTGTACTGTTGGACCAACAGCGTGGCGAACTGTTGCGCGTTGTACTGGTTTTTGGTCGGGTAATTCGGCATCAGGTAGTTGTTCAGGTAGTCGTTACTGCCCATTCCGACAAACATCAAACTCTCGCCTATTGCACGTTTTACATCATCGACATTTCCAATGCTGGTTGTTATCATATCCAATGTTGTTTCGAAATTCACCAGCTGCTGGTTAAACGGAATGCGTCCCACCTGGTGCATTACATATATATGTCACGATCTCAGGTTATTTATACAGTACAACGGTTGTACACAGTAACGTGCAGGTGCTTACGAAGTTTCTGCCAGTGATGTCGAGGATGCCAGCAGCGGCTGAGGCGTAGTTGACACCGTGGAGCATGAGTGGTCCTCTTGCTTCTGAGAAGGCTGGGATTAATGGAAGACCTAATAACTCCGCTGCAATAATAACACGATTAAATGTATTGAAATTATCAGACTTCTTCCTGTCAAATATTATTCAGAGGTTTACTCAGAGCGCACCAAAAATAGTAGTAACGGTAGATTCTTCGTCATTTAAAACAAACAAAAATTCAGATTTGACATAGATCTCTTACATACAGTATATGTATCCATTAATTGCTGCTCATTTATTTCGTTTTCAGTCTTGTACGATTTCCATTCAAAAATGACTATACAGAGTAATCCCTCACCACATTGATGTTCCACTTTGACTTGGCACGATATTTAAGAAGAAAAATATAGAGAGGTATAAAGAAATATGATAAATTGTTGAGTGGGGTTTAAGATGTCAAATCACAAAAGTAACCAATAGGAAGAAAGTATATTGGATGAATAAGGAAAGTTTTGAAGTGGGAAATCATAATGGAGTTTCCTTTTAAGGAAAGTAGAAAAATCTTAGTGGTGGAGAGGGAGTAGTACGTATTAAACTCTCTTCAAATCAAATTAAATACCCTTTGCAATTCAAAAAATAAGAAAATATAATAATAATAATAATAATAATAATAATAATAATAATAATAATAATAATAATAATAATAATAATAATAATAATAATAATAATAATAATAACCTGCTTTTTTATTCATCAATAAAATTCTCAATTTACAGAAAAAAAATAAAATAATAATAATAATAATAATAATAATAATACCCCTTGTTCAACGTTAATTTTATAATAACGTAGTTCTAAAGTGGAATCGAAATTAGCATGACCAATCTCATAGTAAGTGATATTTCGGCAAATAGTATGTGGATTCTGACACTAATAACCACTCTTCAAACTCGAGTATTTAATTCTCATTATTGTAAGCAATATTTGTTTATATAGGAGTATTACACATTTTGCCAAATCAAATTCTCCATTGATTTTTATTGTCCAGTTTTAAATAATAATCACTCTATTTCAATGTAATACTCTTTACATATATTATATAAATGTGACAATTATTTAAAACTAGAGGAAGTAAATATAATCACGTGACTCGTGCTTGACTGCATGTAATATCTTATACGGAGTATATATCTATCGCCATAAACGTACAACGCCCTAATTTATGGATTATGTCAAAATATATTTAACACATTTATCTACCGTTGTACATTTCACATATCTCATGCCCTAATTATTAGGGTATTATGCATATTTGAAAACTCACCTAAAAATGTACATAATCACATTATTTCAACTTAAATCACTAAGTTAAGATATGTACGTCATTAGATTTCATCTTAAACTGTAAAAACGTACATATATACTTGTATAGTCATACGAAAAATAAGATTATACACCTGGTTGTTATAATATTATACAATGCTATTGTATAACCAAGGTAAAGTTGTGGTCATCGGTCCAAGGGTCTCAGGTTCAAGCCCCTGCAAGCGCGAACTTGTGGGAGTTGTATGGCTTGAGACTATGCCTCTAGACTTCGAGCCAGTCGCCCACGGGCGGTTTACCTTGGTGTGCGTGGTTTGCAGGCTATGCGTACACCCGAGGGTTTACCCAGTGCGCACCAAAAAGGTAGCGGCTGCGGGTTCCCTTGTTCATAAAAAAAAGGTAAAGTTATTGAGCTTTTGTATATATTTATTGAGGTTAAGTTTTTTGAGCTTAAACATTTATGTTATTTAACTCGACAACTTTACACTAAAATTCGAAAAGTTTATATCAAAACTCGAAACCTTTGTGATAAAGCTTAAAATCATAAAATCAATTATACATAGAACTATATATATACAACTGACTGACTGTATAATCTTCTTATTTCTCGAAGAATAATAATTTAAATTATATGACGATTTCACATATTAAACACGAAACAGTTCACTTCTGTGAAATTAGACGAAAGGGTAATAAATTAAATGAACGAAAAGTGTGTGTAAATAGGAAAGAATGAAAGAACAGACCAATCTGATCGACAATGGTGAAGCCATTAGAGAAGCGACCAGTAGGACCGCCATTGAAGTCGATACCATAAGGAAAATAATTCGCTTTCGCAAACGAAGGTAAGTTATTGTTGTTTCCATTATCAATCAACGAGTCTCCGAACACAAACAATGCCGGAACCAACTCTGCTTTCCTCGTTCCTCCTCGTAAACTACCACCACCATTATCATCACCGTCACCAGCTTGGCCGGCACACCAACCAGCATTCATAGACATCACCATTACCATCACCGTCACCATTATCGTAACTTGGGTCCTCATTTTTTGCAATGGTGTATACTTTGAAGTGAAGAGGAATAGTGTAGTAAACTAGATAGTAGTGGTAGTTGATATTTAAAAGGGGGGTTTGGGGTGATGAGGGAGTTAATTAATGAAGGTAAGAAAATATAGGTGGTTGTAAAAGAGTTGGGTGAAAAGATAATAAATGATCGGGGCAACGGGTGAAGTATTATTCATGTGGTAGATAAGACAAAACATGGGTAGATATTTTGTTTTTGTCTTATCTACCCACATGGGTAGTATAGCTGATCACGGGACGTACCGCCCGATTGGTCCGTCCCGTCCGGCCCGAATTTTTAGCGGGCTTGGACACAACATTTTTAAAAATATACAAAGGCCCGGCCCGCAAACCCGTCCCGAACCCGCTTGTCCGTGGGCCAAAATTTCACAAGTTGCCCGGCCCGTGTCCGGCCCGAACCCGCATATGATCACCTCTAAATTGGGTAGTATACGACGAATATGACTGTCACAAGTAAGAATTTGTGATGATCGAAGAGTGTAAATTTTCAGTTGATGATGAACATATCCGTTATAACGTTAAAACGGGTCGTCAAATATACCCGACCAGGAAGAAAATGTCAAAATTCTTTCGCTACAACCTAATCACATGGGGTTTCAAGGTTTGTCTTATCCTAAATATTTTACCTGTCATAAGGTTAAGATGGATATATATTTCCGTCATAATCAAGAATTTGTCGTAAATTAAAGTTACAACAAGTAGGAGTGGAGTTATTATTGCATGGTGGTTGACCCTTGGTGTTGTAAATGTGTGTTAGTTTGTGCTAGCTATCTATCTTTCTCTTAAGCTTATTTACTCACCTCAACTGTCTCCTTGTTGGAGTTTGACTCGATTTGGCGGGAAAAGATTTTCCGATTTCTCGTTCTCTCCATTACTTATCCATTTTCTGTAGTAATAACATACCGAGTATAATACAGAATACAGAGTACGGAGTACTTCATTTATCTCCACAATTGTATGTATTCGATTGTTAAAGTGTTTTAACGATTGAATCAAAACCGTCTATAGAAAATGAGGAAGATATGCATGCCTAGATAGGTCATTGTTATCGTCCAAGCTAGATAGGTCAATCCGATATGTGTTGTTGGTACACAAATACGAGTGCATTAATGTACGTTCACAAAGTCAAAGTAAAGCCGAAAGCAATATTTCATACACTATAGATACTCCCAAATTCTCGTTTGTAACGGAATTATCTGTCACAAATTTATAACGGTCAAATACGATCCATTTCATAGAACACAAAAACTCGTATGAGACGGTCTCACAATAACGTTATTGTGAGACCTCTCATACAAAGGTAGTACTTTCTATTTTTTTTATTTTTGTTTTATTTTTTTTTATGGTTATTAGTGTCATCTAGTTAAGTCTCACACTAATTTTGTGTGAGACGGTCTCACAAGAGACTAATTGTTCATAGAAAATACAAAATACTCCACTAGAAAAGCACATCAGTTGTCTGCCCGTTATAACAAAATGACGGATACCTCCATCACGAGAATAGCTGATAGATAGTACTCGTACTCTTATATGCAATGTGCGTAGTTTCCGTCTTGGACTTTTAATTACTCCCTCTATCTCGATCATTCGTTGTCCTTTTATATTACTTGTGAGAAATATTTTAATCAAAAGACAACAAATGATCGAGACGGAAAGAATGGAAGAATAGAAGATTAGAACCTGAGAAAACCAAATTTAGTTGTAGAATAGCAAAGTTGGATCAAGGGCTTGCTTCTTCGGTTCTTCCCCTCTTTCCCTCCCCGTCCCAAATACGGAGTATTCGTTTTATACTCGATATGGTACACGAATTTACAAAATTGCATTAGAAAAAGAAGTCGTAAAGGCGGAAACAAAACAATAAGAGTACAAGCATACTATATTTAGACAAAAAAAAAACAAATGATTTAAAGAGAAAAAAGAGATAGTACCATCCTAAAGATGACTTGCCGCGATCTGTCTATTCAGTTCAGTCAAGCACTGTAAGAAGACGGGGTGCAGCGTTCAAAAATCAATTAATTTCGACATGAACAACATAACAGTGGCACGGATCATATCTTCGTATGATTTTAAGAATATTCAGAGTAAACGCAAGATCATCCATTTCATCCATTTCATCCAAGTCGACATTCTTTCACTGTTGCTTGTCTTGTTTCAAGTCGTCGACATCTCTGTGTTTCGTTGGGGCGACCTTGGCGTTGGTTGATCGCTCTGACTGACTGAATGATATTAATACATGCATGACGACTGTTACTACTCCCAATGCTGCAGCTGTGAAGATGATCCCTTTCCATGAGGACAGCAGCGACGACCAGCGTAGGAAACTCACCCCTCCTAGAACGATACCAAGTACCCAAAATAATACAACCTGTGTTTTCCATGAAACGGATGGATGTCACAGTCAAGATATAGCAAACCTAGTTTTACTGTTTACTGTAAATAAGAATCGTGACCAATTATTTTACCGCTAATGACTTCCATGGTCGAGTGCATTTTTACTGTTTACGGTAAATAAGAGTAGATAAGATTCAAGATATAGCAACGTAGTTTACTGTTTACGGTAAATAAGAGTCGTGGCCAATTATTTTACCGCTAATGACTTCCATGGTCGAGTGCATTTTTACTGTTTACGGTAAATAAGAGTAAATAAGATTCAAGATATAGCAAAGTAGTTTACTGTTCACGGTAAATAAGAGTCTTGACCAATTATTTTACCACTAATGACTTCCATGGTCGAGTGCATTTTTACTGTTTACGGTAAATAAGAGCAAATAAGATTCAAGATATAGCAACGTAGTTTACTGTTTACTGTAAACAAGAGTCTTGACCAATTATTTTACCACTAGCGACTTCCATGGTCGACTGCATTTTTACTGTTTACGGTAAATAAGAGTCTTGACCAATTATTTTACCACTAATGACTTCCATGGTCGAGTGCATTTTTACTGTTTACGGTAAATAAGAGTAAATAAGATTCAAGATATAGCAACGTAGTTTACTGTTTACGGTGAATAAGAGTCATGGCGAATTATTTTACCACTAATGACTTCCATGGTCGAGTGCATTTTTGGAGTAGGTGATTGCCAAAAGTGTCGTTGGCTGCGTGCTTGTCCAACAACGCATCCTGTTGTGTGGAACGACAGAAGATGATAAGAAATCACAATTACTCGCAGATGAGTATAAACTTTGCAATGCAAAAGGGTAGTAGAGAATCAAACCTTGGCAACAAATGCATCTCTACACCATTGCGCAACAGCGTCATCTGTTTCAGGAAGATCTTTCAATTTGTGCCGTGTGATATGCACGTGGACCTGTAAATAAGATCAACTACTTAAAAAACATAAAGAAACTGAAAACACTGCTTGCTTAAAATTTCTTAGTTTATACTCTGCAGATGAAACACAAACATAAACTCAAGGCATAACAATCCACTTTGGGTGAGAGAGACATTTGATATTTCCGATAATCTACCAGCATCATGATCCATTTGTCATCCAATAACAATAGCGACAAACGGTCTTATCCTCTCTCTTAGGTCTTTGGGCCAAAAGTAAAGGTAAACAAATGACGGGGACGGATAGAGTATTAATTTTCCAATAAAATAAAATTATATAGTTCTTCAATATCTAAAACAATGTAACTAACATGTATTAAGTGGCGGTTTTGGCCCGAAAACCCTTAGTGTGACCACGTTTGCACTTACCACAGATGACTGTCCTTTGAATAGCCTCAACATTGTAGGTGGGGGTGAACTTTTTGGGATGGCTACTGTGACGTCATATATTGCTGGGACAAATGAACGCATGTGACTTACTGCAGTAACAAAGCCCTGCATTCATATCAAGAAAACAAGCAAAAGAGTTGACACAACTCTCCGAATGTTCAACGGCTGCAAGCCCAGAACAAGATACAGAACAAAGTTGCAGGAGTGGTTATTAATAATGAATACATTAAAATCAGGAATGTTTTGAGCAGGCCTCTCATTATTCTGAACCATCAAATTCTATATCAAATGACCACATCTTCAAAGGTTAATGAATGGAATCAGATGTAAAAGTATTCAGGGTCGAATTTATACACAACATGAGACAGATTTTAGAACAGTAACCAGTTATAAAAATACATGAGACAGATTTCAGGGTCGAAGTTATAAGAATACAGCGCTGGGATCAATTAGGGAGCAAATACATGAATAATGTCCATAAAATATAGAGTTTATGATGCAAGGTATCACTACAAACTTTGTGAGCAGTGAATAAATATTTAAATTTGTCGGATGACAAAGGAAATCACGATGTTTAGGTTCCTCCAGTAGTTACCTACGAGTATTTACCAGCACATTTTGTCTCCTTTAATGGGAGTGGGGCCAATCACATTTATTCCCAAATGAATATCTCAGAGAATACTATTATACGGAGACTTAGAATAACAGCAAATAGAAACCTTTGTACGTGGGATCAAAACATTCCTCGGAACAGGAAGCCCAGTGGATGTTGCATATTCTTGAGCTGCTAAAAGTTTAGCTTGGGTAAACCGGGTGCCCTCCACGAAGAGAGCCAGCCAGAATGGAAGAGGATAGTCCTTGAGCCGTTCAAGGCCAATCTGTGGAAGCCACAAGCTCAAATGAGGATAGCTGGAAAGAACTAGCAGATTGTTGTACAATGATTTAATGTGAGACGCATATACCTTCAATGTACTTTCATCCTTGGCCCAGCTTCTCTCCAGAAAAAGATACTCTGAAAACCACATTGACCAACCTATTACCTGCATAGAGATAGATGCAGAAAAGGGAGAAGGAATCACGATTTTTTTTATTAGAATACAGTTTGGTCAATGTAACTTCCTATGATTCTTTGTGAAAGAACACAAAGAGACAGAATACATAAATGGCGGGGGTATGAGAAGACAGAGTCTTTAAATGAAATTTTGTAAGAAAATTGTGGCTATAACAAATGGCATGCCCCAAAAAGTAGATATCAGTTGAGCACATACCGGAAGGAACTTTGATGATTTCTTCATAACAGCTAGTGTGCTACCAAGACAACCTGCCCGCTGACAAAATTATTCTAGATCAGCTAAGCAGCTAATTGATTGAGCCTAAAATTTATGTCCTAATTTCTCGAGAGATTGGCTAAATAAAATAATGAAAATTTTCTTGAAGCACAGCAATCAATTTTATGAATGGCTGCTACTAAGAAATTGTATCAGACTTGCCTGAGCCAACACCCATCCCACTAGCCAGTCAATGTCACTTCTGTGATTACACATCACTAGTGCGTGCTCTTTGCCTGAAAATGAAGAAAACCTCACAAGATGAAACCATTTGAGAAACTAAAAAGAAATAATGAAAGCATATGACAAAAAACAACTATAGAGTTACACATCCCTCTCCCTCGGAAATGATACACACTCCTAGACCTAGGTTTCTAAACCCCATCCTATCCCAATCGAATTCAGTCAACTCTACCCACACTTATGCACACCCACCAGGATAAGATTAAGAGTGAATCACATATTCGTACGAAGCTAAGTACAAATGGTGCATGTGCATACAAAGAGGGATTATTTAAGGAATGAAAACATTAGGAAGAAGTAAGAGCTCTATCTAATGTTCACAACGACATTGTAAGTTGCAGAAACTCAAGGAGTGAGTAAAAAGTTTGAATGTTCAATATTGTCAGGGAAGCGGTTTGAAGCATATCAGGATTGTTTCAGCTTTATTTTTGTATTCTTTTTGGTATTTCAACGCGTAGAGCTATTTTCCCGCAGGACCTCTCCTACAGTATCGTCACCGCTAATTAAGCCCCATTATCAGTTCAAATACACCCACCCACCTCTAGGCAGTTCTAGCTCTGGCAATAACATCTTGCAACTGACAGAGCATCACTCGGAGAAGAGTGAGATGAAGAGGATATGTCTTAAATAGAGACAAGACCGGAAAAGCGGCTGAACCACTGGTTACTAGCTGGTTTTTATGTGGGACAAAGTACAGCATAACATAGATGATGCTAGAAAATTAACAAAATGATCCATGAGTGACTTTATCTGCATGAGAATATGAATATAATAAGATGATTTAAACATCCCTGACTCCTCGCAACTAAACTTTAAATGGACTTCTTAATAGCACACTTCAAATTCTCACCCAACTAGATGCTCGTAAGAATTCAATACACATATATACAAAAGCAAAATCATAATTTTCTATGAATGTTTATACATACCCATTAGCTGAAAAGTCTCGGTGTCAGTGAAAATCTTAATCTGCATTGTACATGGTAAATATTTTTACTAATCAGTGACATAGTACCCTGAATCTAAATTCTAAACAGCATCAGCTTACATGAAAGGTCAAAATATAAAAATAAATAAAAATTAGACAACACAACATGATGACGTCAGAATGAATCAAGTTAGGGTGTGTTCAATATCCAAAGTCTATCTTCAATAGTATGGAGCCCGCAAATCCATATCCATGTAACTTCGGAAAATGGTGCACGGAGTAATAACAAGAGGAACCATGGTCATAGTCTTGATACTCTCATTTATGTACCTACTACTATTGGTTGTTAACTTCGACCATAAATCTCTCCAACTATATGGAAAGGTACAACTGTACAATGTCATATTTGTTCAGTTAGATATATCAAAACAACTGTTTTCCATGTCAAGATTATGAGTTTAAAGTCCGTGGTCCGTACCTATTGTATTGTTAGAACACAACTACTAAAGTGACTGCTAGATTCACAAGGAAATGGAAACGTAAGTTTAATACTCTGTTTCAATAGAAAAGAGGAGAGGGAGAATGGGGGCAGCAACATTTTTCCTCCAAATCTATCTTTCTTATTGTTAAGAGGGATTTTGATGAGACTCGTAAAAATGATGTTGGATCCCTCCATTTCCCTCTCTTTGTTCCTCCAGTAAAAATGAGTTAACGGAAGTAAATTCACCTGGACCCTGGCCCACCAGTCAACAAGCCAAACAAGCTCCAACCACAACAGCTCTGCGACCCATCTGTTGATACGTCTGTAACTGTTCTTTGACAACGGCCTCACAAGAACAAAGCAAGTAGCCTGAAAAGAACGATACACAAATACACGAAACTCTTTTTTTTAGCATATACGGAGTACTCAGTATTTGGTAAGCATAAAACAAATCAAATGATCACCATTCCTTAAATTTGCAGCAACACTCGAGTGTAAACTTAATGACTTAACTGAGGGGTATTATAAATTGTAATCAATAGTTTGTTTTCTTTTTATCACAGTCCTAGAACATCTAATCTTAACCACAAAGCTAAGACATCTTCAGTTTGTTTTTATCATATGTGAGGGGTATCTTAATCAAGTCGAATGATCAACATTCCTTAAACTTGCAGCGTCTATTTTTTTTTTTTATTCAACGAAAAACACACTTAATCGCATTACAATATAGGAGGAGGGGATTCAAACCTGCGACCTACTGTCCCAAAACACCTAATCTTAACCAGTAGACTAGGTTCCTTTATCATATATGAGGGGTATCGTAATCAAAAGTAAACACGTGATTGGGACAATATACTAAAACCACTGGGCTAACACATCTTCGGTTCCATTTTATCATATGTGAGGGATATCGTAATCAAAAGTAAACACGTGATTGGGACAATATACTAAAACCACTAAACTAAGACATCTTCGGTTCCTCGTAATCAAAAGTAACCACATGATTGGAACAATATACTGAAACCGATACTAAAACCGAGGTAGAAGAAAGGAAGATGAGAATACTTGAATGACATTAACAGCGAGGCCGGAGAGAATGAAGAGAAGGCCAAGCGGCACCATTACAGCGGCTGCCGGTACTGCCATCCCGATCCTCCACTACACACATATACGCGTAAAAAAAACAGCAACGATTGTCAACTAAAGCTTTACTTCAGGCTGTAAAACCCTAGTTTTGAAGCAGTAACCAAGTCGGCTTGATTCAATCGAAGTAGATCAAACAGTTGATTGATTAATTGATTGATTAACTGCGATAAATGAATCGAAGATCACTTACAGGCGGCGGCGGCGACGGCGGCGGAGGTCGTCCGGTGGTACGGCGGGCGGGCGGTGGGCGGTTGATTCGACGGAGGGGAGGGCGGTTCTTGGGGATGTGAGTTGTGAGAGGGGATCCAGGTTGCTAGGTGTTAGTTCCAGCTAGGTAGACCGTGTAGTCCGTACAAGAGTAACTCGGTTTAATTGGGGAAACAGAACAATCAATGCATTTTTGCGATCACAAATTCTTGGTAGAGACCGTCTCTTAATCACTTATTGAGATACCACTCTTCAGTACCACTCTATGTCATATTCGTACTCTTAAATGACAACTTTGTTTTGTACCTGTTTTTATAACAAGCGTACCCTCTTTATATTTGTATACTCTTTTATGTTAATCGACTTGATACCACTGTTACTTTCATTTGTACTTTAATTTTATGGCTGCGCTCATTTAAATAGTGTATTATCGTTTACGGTAGAGCTGTCAAAAGTTGACCCGACCCAGTAAATCGATTTGACTCATTCGAAACTTGACAGGATAGAACTCGAAAATTTAGCGACTTGAAAACAATCCAACTCGACTTGCTTGTGATCCGTTACCCGGTGATTATCCTGGGAATTAGATTTATTAGAAACGCTAGTGGTTGGTTTCTTCTTATGTCAATTTCCTTACGTGAAGAAAATGTTGAAAAGTTGATGTTTGTGCTTGCTAGAACTCCATATGATCTTTGGTATACATGGAGTATATATTTGTGTAAGAACTTGGGTGAAGGCGCGTCACAAACTTGAGTATGTGCTTTTCATGAATTGTACTGGACCTGATATTTCATACGAGTATTTCGTAGTAGGTTGAATTTATTATACACATAACCCTAATGGTGAACATTGGAATGAAATTCGTGGTTTGGTTAAATATTTGAATTGAATGGTTATAAAACTTGGTTCGGGTTTTGTTTAAGGGTGACAATGAATCGTGCCAATCACGAAGTTAAGTCTTGAGCTTGTTCGACCAAAGTGTATAGAGCAAAACTCGACTTTAAGTAAATTTCTAAGTTCACCCGCGTTGAAAGAAAATGATCTCATAATCAAATTTGCAAGTTTAAACTTACAATCATAATAGTTACTCCGTATAACAATATCTAATCAAATAAGCTCAGCTCGGGCTTGACTCGCAGCTCTTTGAGCCGAGCCAACTAGATACGAACTCCGCTTCACGGTTTCACCCATTAAACGTCAACCCAAACCCAAACCCAAACTCAATCAGTAATTCTCCTGTAAAACTGTTTCGCGATAATTTATCGTGAAATCATATCATACAAGAATTTGCGAAACTCAGATTCCTCGCAGTTTATTCCAAAACTAGTTGGAAAGCCCGTGCGATGCACGGGCCGATTTGTAATGACACTGGTTATGATTTCGTAGTTCGATGAACACTGAAAGTTTTCGCAACTACCGTCCGAGACAAGACAATCAGTTCTGTCATTTTGAGTAACAACAATTACATAACCATTTGACTGTAGATGAACCATAAGCTAGGGTACTCTAGTCTATCTGATCTAATTAGTACGTCACTATGAAGACTATCTATTGTTTTGTAAGTTCGTGAACACCTCCTTGTAAACAATGTTCCTCGTGTGTCCCTTGAATTGTTGTTCCCTATCATCGATATAGAACCTTAATCCATCCGGCGACGTCGTCCTCGAAGCAGCCACGTATAGTTGGCCGTGGCTAAAAACTGGCTTCGGGAGATAAACTCCAACATGATTAAGCGACTGACCTTGACTTTTATTAATCGTCATAGCGTAGCAAGTCCGTAAAGGATACTGACGTCGCTTGAGAACGAAGGGGATCTTAGGGTCTTTTGATGTCATGATTATCCTCGGGATCAAGACCTTGTGGCCGATCCTTGATCCCGTTATTATCTTCCCCTCCACGACGAACTTTGCAAGCTTCGTTATAATAAGTCGTGTCCCGTTACACAATCCTCGGGACGGGTTGATGTTCCTCAACAGCATAACTGGCATCCCCACTTTGAGCCTAAGCTCGTGATGTGGCAAACCCTGAACAACTAGGCTGTTCAAATACTCAGTCGGGTATAACGCCAACTGTTCTTTACACTCTGTCGATGAAGTGCATATTTCGTCACAACTCCTATACAACATTTCCTTTCCGGGAAGGAGAGCGGACATAAAACTGTTTATCAAGTCTGCTGTCTCATTCAAAGGCGTAAGTATCGCCCTTTCTCATAGATAAACCTCGTCAAGTTTTTTCTCGCAAAAGTTAGGATACATATCCGCTACCACCCTTTCGAGATGTAGTTCACCTAGGAACCCGATGTACTCCTCGGGTATCTTAACCCATGTTGCTTCCGTCTCGCCTTCACCCGCCTTCGCCTCGAGAGTGCCGCCGCCCAACGCCAGCAGCCATTCGTTGAACGACGTATTCCTCCGTTGCACCTCAACATCGCCACGTCCTTCAATAACTCTCATGCTTTTCTTCAGTGTGAAGACTTTGCACTCGTTCCATATATACGACCTGCTTATCGACGCCTGGATGACGTCCTGTCTTGTTCCCCTAGCGATGATCGGAAGGACTTGACGGAAATCGCCGCCAAGCAGCACAACTTTCCCCCCAAATGGTTTTGCCGCTGCCGCGGGGTCTTGGAATCCCAGTATATCTCTCATTGTTCTATCTAATGCTTCGAATGCAAGTTTGTCATCCATTGGAGCCTCGTCCCAAATTATCAATGACGTCTGTCGGATGAGCTCAGCGAGTTGGCTTTGCTGCGATATGTTGCACGTCGAGTTTTCATATAATTCGATCGGTATGCCGAATCTACTGTGTGCGGTTCTCCCTCCAGGTAAAAGTAGCGCTGCTATACCTGAGTCATTAATACGAAATGACGCGGTCAAATGATATTGTCGCAAGTACGACTGCGAAGTTCATATCAGACCTGTCAAATGGGTCGGGCGTCTGTCGGGTCAGAATACGGGTTGGGTCGGGGAAGATATAAGTTGGGTTGTACGGGTCACGGGTTGGTTACGGTCAGAGTACGGATCAGAGATAATTACGAACATCTAATGTTGTTACCGCTTCTTAAGAACAAATTCTTCTTTCAATATTAAGTTATATATATATATATATATATAATAACATTTCTGTTATCGAACCTTTTAATTATGTTGTTTAAATATAAGAAAATACTGAAATCGTTATTTAAATTATGTTAGTAATTATTTTATTATTAAATGATTTAAAAACAAATTGAATATTATGTCGTCGTTGTGATTTGGAAAATTAACAGTATTAATTTACTTTAATCACAGATACTAAAAACATGTCTGAATAGTACCCCGTAATATATTTAAAAATTCTATAACCCTTAGCTTGTTTAACCCAACGGTACGACCCAGTCGGGTTGGGGTGCGACACTAATTAATTGGGCGCATTTGGTTTGGGTCAATTGGGTTACGGTTCGGGTGAAGCTATGACAGGTCTACTTGACATCATCACAAACACGGGCCACAATATAAGAAAAGTGGAGGTGGTCATGGTACCTGAGGATGCCACGTTTAGCACTATCTTATTATCTGCGCGCAACCTTGCCGAGAGAATGTTGTATAAGAACGTTTTCCCCGTACCACCGTGGCCGTATAGAAACACAACTCCTCCCTTATCATGTCTAACTGCATCCATTATCTCGTCGTACACCTCCTGTTGTCCTGTGTTCAGTTGCCCTATCTTCAACGACCATTCCTGCTCTAATTGCGCTGGATCATACATCTTTTCATCCCGTATGAGCTTGTTGTCCATACCCCTGACGTCTTCTATGCTTGGCAGTGGCATCTCTTTAATGTCCTGCAACGTCTTGCCATACCTCATAAGAACCTTATTAACCTCGATCAGCGTGTACGACCTCTTCGCCTCTTCTTGAAGTATAAGCGTCGGATGGTTGAACTCCTTCCTCTTCTTCCTCTCAATATCCTCAGAAAGCATGTTATAAGATTCCTCCCATAGACATTTAACATCAGTTACCTCACAAAATAAAATGATCGTAACAAAAAGTTCTCTTAACTGAGATGGCATCGCCCACAGACGCGCCTCCCTTAAAGCTTCATTCCATTCCTTGTCATTACTAAGTAGCCCAAGGGCTAAGCAGGCGCTCTTAAAAGAAGGATGAAGGTGCCCATCTACAGTCCTTATGTCCTCGAAAGAAGTCGGGCCCTTGACTGTGTTGAGCAAAAGACGGAGGTAATACCTCTCCCCGGCCGTTGGGTGCACGAATGCCACCCTTCCTATGCTCCTGCCCTTAGATCTTTTAACCCAGCCAGTGTTCCAGACATATCTGCTTGGAAGTTGTGCATACGTAAGGTCCCGTGCCTCCGGATCTCTTGCATTCATTGCTAACCACCCCGTCAACATCGTGTCACTGTTTTTCGCCTTGCTGATTACACCACGTAGATTGGATGTATCGCTTAACACAACGTACTGCTCTCCCGGTAAATGTATGGGCAATCGCGTAACCGAGGGACTTCGCTCGTGGACGTTAGCTAGAAGGAGGCGTCATCTCCCAAACACATTATTAATCAAACCCATTCGTGTTACTTATAGTCGTTTCCCATAGACGATAATTTGACGAAACATGTACAAAGGAACAACTCATCCAAACTTAGAGAGTTACCTGGTAATATAATTGAATCAACGTCATTAACTTCTGTCGATGTTTGTTGCGGCATGTCTGCGACTGCATCATCATGCAAATGAGGTTGCAGCCTCCTCTTCTTTCTTGCTCTTCGGTTCTCCGACTGCGGAAGCTGCTGTGACGACATGACTGGAAAAAAGAACAGTGTCCAGTGGGAGTTAGAATTGGCAATTAATAAATGGGAAATTGTAGACTTACTGTATAAGGTGTCGAAACTATCCAAACCTGGAAGGACATTACTTGCCCCATTAGTAGACGCTTGTTGGTCATCGACTCTGCGTGCATCTTTGATTGCCCGAGTCTGTTGTCTGGATCTCTTCTTGTTGGTCTTGTCAGAATCCATCACTACCAATGGAGTAACAAAATCAACACTTGCACACCTCAATTGGTTGGACGGTCTCGATGTATATATATAACTAACGGAAGAAAACTCTTACGTAATTAGGAAAATAGAATTGTATATGAATTAGGAAACCAAACAATACACAATTGGATGAAGTAATAAAATAAAAAATTCTTTTTTTTTTTGGTAAGAATAGGAATAAGAAATTACGATGTTATGGTAATATTATATTTGGAAAATTTAATAGAAATAATTCGGACTACGATAGATCGTTCTAATATTACTCCCAAGTATTAGTTAACTCAAACGTGTCTAACACTAAACAGGTCAAATGTGGCAAACGTTTCAACTGCTTCAAATGGGACAAAAGTTTCAAATGTGTCAAGGGTTAAATTGGTCGAATGGGTCAAACGTTGTAGACGTCTCAATCGTTTCAAATATTAAACGGGTCAAACGTTCTAGACATTCCAAATGTGTCAAGGGTTAAACGGGTTAAGCGTGTCAAACGTTTTAGACGTTCAAATGTGTCAATGGTTAAATGGGTCAAATGTGTCAAACATTAGAAACGTTTCAAATGTGTCAAGGGTTAAACGGGTGAAACGTGTCGAACGTTAAACATGTCAAACGTATTTACACAGGTAAACAGTACATGTATATCATTATTAAGTAATTAATTATCATTATAATATTTTTAATTAATAACAATAATTATTACGGAGTCTTAGTATTATCATTATTTGTTATTATCTATTATAAATTATCATTATTTCAGTTTCTCTCAGATTCATCCAATTCAGTTAAGTCTAGATTCACTCAGTTAAATACGGTTAAGCTTAGTTCAGACTCATTGAACTCAATTTAGTTAAGACACGTTCAGTTTAACCTAAAAACATGAACTAAGTGTGAAGATGAGTATTTATAAAATCGGTTCGTGCACTGACGTAATTATAAGTAGTTTAGACCGTATTAGTTCACTTCACATAAGGAGAGTCTTATGAGACAACTCTACAGCGGTAAATTACTTCAAAACCGATGAATAACACACCTAAGGTGAGATTGTGAGAACATAGAAGTGTTGGGCGCACCTTTTCATCTTAAATCTGATTATTAATTAGATCACCTTCGTTCCTTGGCGACAACCCACAATTAATCCATCGCCTTCGTCCCAAGATTCCTATTCTTCTCTAACTTCGACTTTTGAATTGAATCGTTCCTTGGCGACAACGCACTACTAATCCATCCCCTTCGTCCCAAGATTCGTATTCTTTTCCAACTTCAACTTAATAGGATGACACATTAACTATTGAATTTCTAATTATTTAGATGAATTTATGGATATTGATCGAGATAGAAAACGGGTTGAAATTAGGGAATGAAGATGAGCAGAGATTTTTTTATCTTTTGGTCTCTTGAAAGTATGATTTGTATTGCTGTATTAGTGTATAGGGAATTTAAGTGTAGGACAACCTAATGGTAGCCTAGCAGGGAATAAGTCTTAGGGAATTTAAGTGTAGGACAACCTAATTTAATTTTACATTAATCGCTTAAGTGTTTTTGTCAATGTGGCAATGTGGGCAGTTAAGACGCATCTAGTCTTCGTATGAATTGGAATAAGTCAAACTAAACCGATACAAACTACACTAATCTGAACGAACTGATCAAATAGGTACATAAAAGGTAATTGGAATTAAAATCGTCTATATATTTGAAAAAACGTAAACATAGTACTCCGTAGTAAAAAATGATGGGAACTAAAAAAACGTAAACATAGTACTCCATAGTAGTGGTAGATGTAGTAGCAGTAGCTAAAGAATATGGTAGAAGTAATCCTAATTATAATTTGAAAATTAGACTATATGGCGGATTGTGATGATGGCTCTTGCATCGTAGATAGGATTGGTGTTGGCTGGTACTATATTTGGCCGACTGTAGATCCTTATAACTTTTTCTTTTTGGGATTAGAAGTAGCTATGGGCTCATTTGTGCTATCATCCGAGGAGGTGCACTCATCATCTTCTCCTTGTGAAGTTGTAATTGTCCTCTTCCTTAAAGTTGGTGAATTTGTGCTAGAGTCTACCTGCGGTCAAAGATTCATATTCACACAAATTACTCCTCAGAAAACTGCGAACCTTCTTCACTGTAATTAATTGAGTGTATGTTGTATGTATATAGTTTACATATGTGGCAATTAATGAACGACAAAGACTATATATACTCATATATCATAATATGCAACGTACCTCCTTGGGCTCGTAATTGAATATATTGACAACAGTAAAGGTTTGCCTGTACTTAACAGTATGGTTATATTCTGTGACCTTCACTTTGAATACGAACTGTTTCTTCTCGAAGGTATTCCGGATCAACTTTGGCACATTATCAGTGACGACGTCGTCAGGTGCATCCTATTATTTAAAAGTACAAATCATTAAGCCCAGTGATATGAACCGCAAAACGATCACCATAAGAAAAAAACAGTTTATTTGTTACCTCTTTTGTGTGAGTGTCATACAACGTGCTTGCATCTTGTTCGAGTAACCTTTTTGCCTCGTCATTAAAGACTACAAATATAGTCGATCCCGTAACATCCTTAACTGATAATTCCACTCGATACCTACAAACGGTGAAAACGGTTAACATGGGGTAAATTAGAACTATTAATGTCAAAGTCTCGATTAAAAATTGAAGCAACCGTAACAAACAATAACAAATTGCCTTACATAAGTTTGGCATTGTCGAGAACCTTCTCACAATGAGGGCAGTAGAACTCAGCCAATATTAGTCTTAGCTTCTTATTACAACCCGGACATGATGGGTAGTGTCATGGTAAGTCGGTCAAAACCTCGTTCACCTCCACTATGAGGTAGCATGTAAAATCCTACATAAATAATGCATAAGTGATCATAGATATAATTGATTGACTCGTGATAATCAATCGCATTGTCACAAAGTAAGACGAATGAGATAATAACATGAGAAAGAAATTCACCTTTTGATAAGGCGATTTGCAAATAGTCAATAAAGATGAGACGTCCTTATTTGCAAGTAGATCTTCGTGATCTAAGATTCCCCGTTTTTGGATCTTGAATTTACCAACGACCACATCTTCTCCTTTATCACTGGTTTAAAAGTGTAATATATTAATAACCCAATTGCATGTAGGCAGATGTAGGTGAACAATGAGAGCTAACATAATGCTTAATTAGTGAATATACATAATAAATTAATACCTCCAAATTGTCCTGAATTCTTCCACTTCGGGAATTTCAGGATTGATATATATCTTGGTTGCGGGTGAAGTATCAACCCGGAGAGTAGCTGTGAGAGTGGAGGTTAAAAACACTTGTGAGTTGAATGTAATATGATATGTATTATCATAGTGAGTGAAAGGTAATTTTACAAACATTATAATATTCATAGTGCATGTAATACATGCTAAATAATGCATGTTATAAATCATTATTATAACATAATGTTTTTTAATTTTTTATAGACAATAAATAGTCCGCATGATAATTTATATTCTTATCACCTATAATCGATGATAATATAGAAATTATTTATTATAAAATATGTGATAAGAATTGTCTTACTTGGATTTACACCCTTGACCCTAGTAGAAGATACAACGATAACAAATAGTTTGCATCCGGTATCCTCAAGCTTCTTTTTCAGATCATAATATGTTTTGATACAATCATTCCAAAGTTGCACTTTCAAATATTGGTTACTGTTTCACAAATATACAAATATAAATAAGGGGAAAATATCACATTGACAAATATGAGTAGTAGGGGTAGGGACATACTGTTTGTCTTGAAGCTCGAGAACTAATGCTTTCTCATCCCCACGTTCATTCACAAGAATACCAATAACGTCTATAGAATCAAGGTTGATGTCAGACATGCCAGACGAAACACTTATTTCTTAAACGTGTTATATAAGTTAAGAAATAAGTTACATAAAAAATCAAGAGAATTGAAAGTAAAATTAGGAATGGATGATTGAAAGTAGAGAGCTAGCGTACGTATTGATCGGTTACCTTTAAAAATCAACAACAAATAAATAAATCAAGATTAGAGAAGAGAGATTAGAGATAAATAATGAAGAGTAGTGTGATCATGTATATTGTAAAACAATGAATAAATGTACGTTATTCATGTGGAATAGTGGGCATCAATGACTTTTAAATCATACGTGTCCATACCTGATAGAACTGCATCATTTAGACGGCGGTATTCCAATTGGTGGAAGTGCACGAAGTCAAATTTGTGCATCACAATGTTTGGGAGGTCCTTCTTTATTGGTTTCACATTAGTTCCATAAATAAAATTTAACAAATTCTTGCTATCGCTTACAACGCGATAATTATGTTTGTTCGGCTCTACTTTAAAGCCCTCGATGAAAAGTATAGAGCCTTTTACAATCTTTGATCTGTAGATTTTCCATAATGCGCTCGCTATGGTAGCATGTACATAATCCCCCTAAATTGAAAGTGTACATATTGTTAATTACTCAAGAGTATATATAAAATTGAGTATATTAAATATGAGGAGAGACAAGGTAAAAGTACCTCTTCATCGATGAGAACCATGTCCACGCATATGAGACTGTTATTATTTCGGAAGTTAAGAACTTCCCAGAGTCTTAACACACGGACCTTGATTTTCCAGTCCGTTTTGGATGAATCTAATTCCTTCAGTAATGAATACGACCTGTGAAAAAAAATAAAGAAGAAATAATTATACTCCTATTAAGAAATAGGATACGCTTACCAACTAATTCTAAAACATGCACGCATGGAAACATTAGAATCTATTAAACTACTAATTGAAAACAAAGTTCAATGACATTAAAAAATACTACTACTATTTAAGAGAAATATATGAGATTATTACGGTAGTGATGGTGCCATTATTGATTGTTAGCACTTTGACGGAGGAGTATATTCAATTGAACCATCTCATTATCCTTATATAGTTAAATCAATAGGTCATACTTTCCTTTTCTTAAATCAATAAAATATTTTCCTTTTGTGTATGTTAGCAATTAGATTGGAAAAAATATATTCTTTTATTGCTTAGGTTAGCCAGTAGTTCAGAATTTCCTTTAATTAAATAAAAAAAATATACTAAAAACTTTTTATTAGATTGAAAAAAATATATGAATCAATGTATGTAAAGGAAAGTGTAAATTGTGTACGTCTTACACCAAAATTGTTTTAAAAATTATTTTGTAAATTTTAGGATTATTACCTAAAATTTAGGACAAACAATAGAATATATGACATCCCCACCAAAATTGTTTTAAAAATTATATTAATAATATCATTTAATTTTTTTTATTAATGACATTTTCTTAAATTGAACTTTGATGCGACAGACCAATCACATCGCTCGAAAATTTTCATTAACGATATTTTCCTAAATTGATGCAACAATTAATTCACCTTACTTTATTTTAACGGAATAAAATATATTAAAAAATTTATTCAGGGGTGCATTAAAATTTTTGATTCACTTTCCTTTTGATAGAAACTTTCCTCGGGTCGTATCAAACAATTGCTGCTTATATATATATACGATCTCTAATTTTACCCCCTCACCTGTAAAAGTTCACATGAAAAAGTTCCTGCTTTATATATATATATTGATTGGATCACACAACAACAATCATCCACAGCGGTAGAAGTTAGAATGGCGTATAAACGAATTACATTATGTTACAGACGGTATCATGTATTCGTATTCGTATTCGTATTCGTATTCGTATACGAGTATAGAAAATCATCGGAAAATTAGTGAAATTAAACCTAATATCTTCGCAATCAGCAAGAACAACAACAAGTCAGTTACGTGAATGATGAATCAATGGAGATGAGCGGAGGCGAGGAGGAACCGGAAAGCAAGGCGGAGACGATGGAGGAGAAGACGACGGAAGCCAATTGTCTCCGTTGCTACTTCCTCCATTGTCGCGACGAACGAAGTCAACTGCCTCATCGGCGGCACGTACAAGATCAACGGGACCGCCGAGAACGCCACCGCCATTATCAACTGTAACACCATCTTCTCCTCTTTCTTCTTCTTCTTCTTTTCGTACTGAAGATTCTAATTGTGGCGAATTGGCGATCAGGTCACGATTCACGAATTCACGAATTCACGATCGAATTTATTATGATTATGATTACGATTATGAGTATGATTACGATTACGAATTTACGATGGTGATTGATATGGAGATATTGGCCGACGTTGAACGAAGGGATTAGTATTTGTATTAGTGTCAAGCACAACTTTGGGGTTGGATTCTTTATCTTCTTCGTTATTCTTCTTTATTTTATTCTGGTTATTATTATGTGTGGGCCGTTTCTTCATCTCAATTTTTAACGGTTTTACTCCGAGTATAACGGCACAAGTGTACGTATGGTGTGTAGTTGTGTACGGAGATTCCTTCCTTCCAGAGCGGATCTTCTGTCCCATATTGGTGTCCCATTTTGTGTGCCACACCATACACTTGACGACACCTTGTATATTGATTAAATAAAATATGCAACAAATATCATAAGTAGTTGATGTGTCATCTTGTGTACTCTGCGGCACACAGAGTGGGACACAAAATAGGACGGGAGATCCGCACTACCTTCCTTACCCATGTCAAATTTTATCCGATTTGACTTGGCTCGACTTGACTCTACTCGTTTTTCCAGGGTCATAACTCGAAATTTTTGGCCTATAATCCGCGAGATGATGACTCGTCATATATATATATATAGCGGTATCTATTAAGATATCGATTGATTTTGAAGTGCGTGCATGAGTGAGACGATTATGCAGGACAACTGTTGAGTTTTGAATCGGGATATGCGTATTTGTTGTACTATGTCGTTCAACGCAGGTTTGAATCGTCGAAGTTGTATTTAGCATGTGATGTTGGTTTGAAAACGAGTAAATTGCAAAGCAAGGTAAATGAACTTGAAATGTAGATATCGGACAGAAGCCAATCATATGCTCACAATACAACAATGCATTGACTAGAGGACACGGGGACAGGTGTCTGACATATATCAAGCCTTCCAAAGGACATGTGCTTGACACCTGGCACCCCGACAATTAGATGTCTGACTTGACGCGATTCTGTTAGGCAATACCCGAACCAAAGTGTTCTGCTAGCTTGATCTAAACTTTCGAAAACTGCCTCGTCTTGACTAATCATTACAAATGTTAGATCTTTCGCGACATGGGGAACAATCACGCAAAGCAAAGTAAAATTTAGAAATACCAGTACAAACCCGCAATAGAAGCAAGGCCAATCCTCGCAACGGAATCCACAAGCTCTATCACTCCAAAGGTCTTCTATGAGATATTTCAGAGTAATTATATTGAGAAAGTCTCACGTAAGAGTTGGTTATTAACCACCTAAGTGAAAGTCTCTTGATAAAAAAATCGAGACTGTGTGGACCGTTCTATTTGTACTCCGTTGGCCTTAGACCTTACAACCAGCAAAACTTTTAGACCTTTGGACACATCTAGAGTTCAAGACTTCAATTCTCAACTGCGACATAATATCATATCAACAGTTCAGCACTGGTGAATGAATAAGTGGGCCAGATTTGTACAACACCAATGCTCCCTCCTCAGTGGATTCCAGTTGTTGACGCCATCGACGTCGCTCCTTCCCACCCACCCATCCATCTGTATTGTGTTTCCTAAACCTACTCAGGTACCGTAATAATACGACATTCTCAATCTATTACGGCCGCCACCCTTAATTTTCAACTAAGAACCCCCAAATCAGCGTAAAGACATAGAAAGGGGAATGAAATCATCACAATTCACAGAGAGGAATTGAACAATCGCAACATAGACAGAGAAATAGCCGAACACGAAAACAAAGCGAATTATATTATGTGCAAACTCAGTTGACTGAAAATTACATTATACTGTAATCCTAATCTAACCTTCGAAAAACAGTAAAAAAAAAAAACAAATCAAAGAAGCATTCAAGTTCGTCGGCTGGATTGTCACGTTTCATTAAAATACTCGAAATCAGTAGAAGAACCGGAAGCTGTTAAGTGAGGAGTAAGCGGAAGACGCGGCGGAACCGGTGGAGAATGCGACGGCGGTACACGGTGGTCTCTCGTACAACCTCTTCAATTGACGCCACGAACAGGGTTAAGTGCCTCACCGGCGGAACGTACAGGGTCAACGGCACCGCTGAAAACGCTACTGCTAGTACAAACTGCAACACCATGTTCAATTCAACCAACCTTTGGATTGGATTTCTCTCGATTTTTTTAATTTTTTTTGGGTTTGATTTGGGGTTTTGGGAAGAAAACAAGTCACGGTCGGAAAGTTAACGAGATAATGATATGACCTACTCTCAAGGGATTATTAAATACTCCCTCAGATTTTTTATTATCTTCCCTATTTTCTTATTGGGCTGAAACACTCTTTCACTCTTTCTTCCCTATTTTTATTTTGGACCATCAACATGTGGTCTAGAATCACTCTTACATTTATCTCCCTTCCTTCTTTTATTTTGAACCACACATTCTTACACACTTATTTTCTTTCCCAAAACCAAAGGGGAAGATAATAAAAAAATCGGAGGGAGTATAGTGAATATAAATACTTTCTTCTAGTTTCCGTTTTCTTCCCTCTTTCCTAATTCTGACATTACTTTTATCGGTTTTTTTTTTCTAACATGTGTTCACTGGGCTAAGAATGTTCGAAAAGTGACCCAGATCGGATCGGACCACATACCGGTCTGTTCTCCGGGTCGTCAAAACTTGGTGACCGGTCCGCGGTCCAGTCCACACTTAAAAAAAATAAGTCAAATACACTTAAAATTTAGTGTATTTTTACGGTCTGGTCCGGTTCGGTCCGAGTTTCTTTGTTGATCGTTCGGTCTGCGGATCAATCCGGTCTGGGTTTAGACCGGTGAACACCCCTACACTGAACACATGTTAATAACTTAATTAAGGTAAGATTAACCAGCATAATATCAGGAGAAGTTGAAATACTTAGTATTAAGTTTTATTTACCATACTTATACGATATTCATTTTAATCCTGCCTTAATTAATTATATTATTAACGTGTGTAACGGTTAAAAAAATCGTTTATTTTCTTCGTAAATCGATTTTTTCCCACCATAGGTCTAGTAGATACGAAGTAATCTTAATATATTAATTAACAATAAAACTCACAAGGATATTATTGTAAAAATTGAAATACAATTCATGTTTATTACACTCCGTAATACTCCGTACTTTTTTTGAGGATCGTGTTTATTATGCTTTCTATTTCATTTGATTTTTTATGTTTATTTTTTATTTTGTTAGGTGAGATATTATTTAAATTGTCTAATTGAATGCATTATGAATACTTTCTTCCTCCTAATGAATTGTTTGTCTATTCCATATTGGGGCGTCTCAATGAATTGTTTGTCTTTCTATTTTAGGAATGTTTAGTAGATGTAATTTGATTATTGGCTTCACATGTCACGTTCTCATTGGATCTCTTTTCCTTGGTGCTAAAACCAAAGACAGACAATTCATTGGAACGGAGGGAGTATCATTTTTTTAAATTTTTTTAGAAATACCTAACTAAAAATATAGATAAAAAAAACGTACAAGTAATAAGTCTAAAAATATAATCCATAAATGCATGAAATTGATTGGAACTGAGACAATTAGTAGGTTGATGTAAAGGGTGGTCCAATGTTGGGCTGGCTTGCTTTGCTTTATTTCTATCTTATCTTCTTCATTCGTTGATTTTTCTAGTAATCTGTGGGCCGCCTCCTCACCTGAACGTTACAGGTTTATAATTATTACGAGAGACGATCTTTCATTAACTTTAAAAGAAAGTAACAGTGGTACCAAACTTAATAGAAGTAGGTAGTATTAATATAAAAGAGTATACAAATATAAAGAGGGTAGTTTTGTTATAAAAACAGGTACAGAACAAAGTTGTCATTTAAAGGTACGAATATGACATAGGGTGGTACAGAAGAATGGGAGACCGTCTCTCCCAAGAATTTGTGTTCAAATATTCAGTTGATCTTCCTTACGACGAATACATCCATCATAACATTAAAACGAGTCAAATATATCGAATTAGAAAAAAAAAAAAATATATGGGTTATCTTATTACACATATTTGATCTGTTATGAATTTAAGACGGATATTTTTGTCCCAAGTAAGAATTTGCGGTAGTTGAATGTATGATCCAAAACCTCCAAACCTAGTAGTACTTCTAGTACGAGTATTAATACTATGACCGCTCTGTCATACCAAATTTAAGTTGATTTAAGTTGATCCAGCTAGTTCTTCACTATTCCACACAGTACACACTCATTCCCAACCCTTCTAGATACAAATCTGGTAAACTTGCATTCTCACGATATTTATGTTTCACGAATTCTTGCTTGTGACGGAGTTATCCGTTAATTTTTTATAACGGATCAAATACGATCCGTTTACGTAGAAAAAGATAGTACTCGTATATTACAAAAACAGGTTGACTTTTCTATATAAATGGATAGTATTTGATCCGTCACAAGAGAGACTAGTTGTTTATGTTTAATCTTTGCATCAATTTAGGATCACAAATTCTTGTTTGAGACAGAGTTATCCGTTACTTCCTTGTAATGGATTAAATGTGACACGTTCACGTATGCAAAAATAAAACACTACAAAAGCAACGTGTTGTACGGAGTAGTATATTTTTTTACACAAATGGGTGGTATTTGACCCGTTTTAACGAAGGGATACTAATTGATTTTGGATAGATGGATGTTCACCGGTCCAAACCCGGACCGGACCGGTTTGACCCGCGGACCGAAAACCCAAAAAACCCAAACCCGTGGACCGGACCGTAAAAATATACTAAATTTGATATTTTTTTAAAGTATGGACTGGATTGGACCGGACCGGGGACCGGTTACCAACTTTTTTGGGACCCGGAGACCGGACCAGTACGTGCCCCGGTCTGGACCGATCCGGACCTTACGGTCTGGTCCGGTCCGGATCAATTTTTGAACACCCCTACCCGTATAGATGAGTCATAAAATTATCCTTCGATTCATTTAGACTCTTCGAGGTTGTTATTGATTTGAAAACTACTACAGTAATTAACAAAACGAGGTTGCGGACCTTTCGGTAGGTTCATATATATATCAAGTTGTTTTGAGACGGACTAAACACGTCATTAGAAATGACCCATTTCTGAAAATTATAAATTCGCCGAAAGAAAATACTCACTAATCCGCCACTAGACGTTTTAACAGTGAGGTTGGAGGTTCGAATCTAATCTTCAGTCCGGCTTAGAAAGGCAGAAGTGTGTTAGTGATGGCCCGATGGGCTAGTCTATGTTGAGGCCTGTGTTGGTGCAGTGAGTGAGTTTGGGCCTGGTAATCACACAGTGTGGAGTATAAAGTGTAGAGGACGATTAGAAAGAAGGGTTGAAAGAAAATCGAAGGCGAAAATTGGTGAAAACCCAGATTTAATCAAAATCAATCAATCGAAAGGAAAGCTCGGATTCGAAAATGTCAATGGCGATGGCACAGCGTATCAGATCAACCCTTCCTCTTCTTCGTACTGCTTCTGCATCTGCATATAACCCTAATTTTTCGGTATTTTTCCCCCTTTCTGTAATTCTTTTGATTAATTTATCATCGTTTTTCTCCAGTTTTCGGATTCCATCTTCTCGTTTCGATTGCTTTTATGATATCTAATATCTTTGATACTTGTTCTGATCTGCCATTGCAGAGGTCTTTTGCTGCACCCGCTGAATCTACTGATAAAAAAATCAAGGTTTTATTCCCCTTTCATTTTCGCGATTATTTACCCTATTAATCTCTGCTGATAGTCCGATACCGTCTCTTCATAATGTTATAATGCTTGCCCGCAAGGGGGGAATCTGTTAAGATTATCGACTTTTGATACCCCAAAGTTTTCGTAAAAATGGTACATTTTCATACTACAATTTAAGCAAATATGATGAACTCGTAACCCCAAAATTTTGAACTCTTGATTCTCCCCCTGCTTGCCCACCATTATTATCCGACCTTAGGAGGTATGAAAGTAACACATTACTTACGAGTTAGGGAGGAGGTGGGTAATTGTTAGATATATCTATTGTCCTTATTGTTTTTTGGTTTCCACCTTCCGCATCTCTTCCATTTTCTGGTTCATTCGTGCTTTTTTACTCCCATAATAAATACTCTCATCTGTGGAAAGACCTCCTCCTCCCGAGCTTGTGGTTGTTGCATTCGAGTATTTAAAAACATCAATCATGTGTTGTTGGTTTTTACTTTCAAAGCACATTTCTATAGGGATTTTGGATAAACGACTTGATTCGTATTGTGTATAGGAGGGCTATGTGTTTCAGATTTGTTTCATTGACTGTACACAAATATCTTCTTTGATCCTACTCTGAATCTCTAATCGAATTCTCCCTCTATTTAGAATCACCGGTTCATTTTTCCAAATGTTTCTTCTCTAAAAAAAACGGTAGCCATATTGTACTAATTGTTTTGATGTTATTAGTTTATTACATACAAAATTTGTCATTGATCAATCTTCACTTTACTTCTTAATCCATTCCGCTTAAGAACAATGAAAACATTAATTCCCCTTCCTACCCTTACCCTTTCATCCACCACCCCTCGGCCTCACCCCAGCCTCAGAGTTGACCACCACTGAACACCAATTCACAGAGACCATATTAGCAAGTCCACCCCCTATAGCGGCAGGGTCTTCCCTCCGTTACAATCCGACCTAATTATTTGCGGACCATCACCACTATTGCCATGAGACATTGATCCTGAAACCCCGACGTATGAGATTTCCGAACCCTCTCTTAGACCACATGGCCACATCCCTTTCTTGTGCCATTATCTCCTTGCACTTCTCCTGTTCATCCTGATGTTTCGTGCTCCTGTAGTAGTGGTGGTTGTAGAAGAATTATGAGGTGGCTTCGGCTAGTGGTGGTGGGGTGTGGGAAAATATCGTAACAGTGAGGACGGATTTATGGGTCTTTGAGGTGGGTTTTCTGGTGTTTGGAAGTGGGTTTAATGGGGTTGGAGGTGGGGTCAATACTAGTACTAAATTTGGTGTTTGAAATTAGTGAAGTTGGTTGATTAATTGTGTCGAGTGAAGATGATTTGTTCTTTAGGAATTTTATCTCAATGAGAAGCATTGTTATACTCCAGTTTTAGATTGTTAGGCTAAATATTTGACGTTCTTTTTTCTTTTGTTCTTGGTTGGTATTCAGGTGCCTGTTTCTATGTTTGGAGGTTGTGCTAATTATGCATCAGCTTTATATGTTGCTGCTGTTAGAGCTAGTGCATTAGACAAGGTTGAGTCAGAGCTTTTTGACCTGGTTGAGGCGACCAAGAAATCTCCAACCTTCTCTCAGTTTACAAAGGATCTTTCGGTGCCCTCCGATACTAGGGCTAAGGCTTTAGATGATTTATGTGCTCAGGCAAAGTTTTCAGATGTCTTGAAGAACTTCCTGGGTATGATCTATGATTTTTTTTCCAGCAGTTACTTTATGTGTTTCTGTAGTTGCGTTATTCCGAGGCTTGTTCTACCATTTATCAATGTATGTCGTTCTGTCCGACCCTGTTGTTTAGTGTCTTTGTCTGTTTGTGCAAGTGATCATTAGTATGTTACTCTCTCCACATCTTTTTGTTCCTCCCCTATAATAACTTTCCTTTTTTGGTAAAAATTAAGTGACTTAATACCAACTTAACTTACTAAATTCCTCCGTATAACTTATCAAAAGTCTTCTATTATTGTTAGGTTACTAAACTCCCCCCCCCCCCCACCCCTCCCCAATAATCCCCACCTCTTCTTCCTTTAATAATCCCCATCTCTAACCCAGAAACTCAGATTCACAAGGATGAACATATGATATTGGGATAATATCACTGTTATCGTGTTCTCCGACCTTAAGCACATCAAATGATGGTCATCATTAAGTTTGAAGTGGTGGTCGGTGCATTATCGGCGATGATTGTGCGTTTTTGGTGGTCTTTTGTAGTTAGATTCTGGTGGCAATGGTTAGGCGATTGTTGTGGGAATGGGGTGATGGTCACTAGTCAGCGAATGTCTTATGGAGGGTGGCGGTGGTCAGTGAATGTCTTACGGAGGGTGGCAGTGGTCAGACGACTGTGGTGGTGATTGGATGCAAATGTTGGAGGATGTGTTAGTGGTTAATCGTCAAGTATTTGCATTAGTTGGGTCCACTGATAACCCATTAGCATAGTATATTAATTTTTCTTAACAACCGTGTAAAAAAGAAAGGGGAGGAAAAATGGGAATTTGAGGGAGTGGTATATTACAGCTATAGCTAAGTCATTGAACTTGTTTCATATCTAACCATCCCCATCCACATCACCTAGGTGCATTTCTACGCTAGTGAAACATATTTGGTATGAACACTCGCAAAATCTCAAAGAGACATAGGCCATGTATTATCAGTGCATTAATGTTTCATATATCTTGGTATTAAACATTCAATTTCTTATCTTGTACTGTAGTTGTTTTGGCTGCGAATGGACGGTTGAGGAACTTAGAGAGCATTTCCAAGAGATTCTTAGAGTTAACCATGGCACACAGGGGAGAGCTAAAAGCAACTGTAACTACTGTTATTGTAAGCACTTCTGGTTATACCTTTGACTATTATTGTACTCGTAAATAGTAGTATGCCCTAATAGTCTGTTGCCCTTTAAGCTATTGACCTATTTCCTCGTGTCTTGGCCCATTTCCAGCCCATTCCTGCCTCGGAGGAGAAAGAACTGAAGGAGACATTACAAGAAATACTTGGTCTGGGGAAAGATGTTAAGCTTGAACAGAAGGTATTATTTCACATTTCTTTTAATCTCCAATGCTCGTAATGTTGCCCTTTAAGCTACTTTTGTAAATTACCAATAATAGTCTGTAATCCTAAGTCGCGCTAAGACGACAAATTTTCTGATAAAATCGTAAACAAAAATCGCTGTTTCAGATTGATCCGACCATTCTGGGCGGTGTAATTGTGGAATTTGGGCAAAAAGTGTTGGACATGTCCATCAGGACCCGAGCTAGACAAATGGAGAGGTTCCTGCGAGAATCAACCTAAGGTACTCTGCCGGATTTCTCTTAATGGATTTTCTTAGGAGCCTTCCTTTTGCAGTGTTATCGCAGTTGCTGCTGCACCATAAGTGATTTTTCTGACTTTGTTCAAGGATACGAAATCCAGTTTGTTTTTTTTTGTTTTTATTTGTAGTAATGGCTGTTTTGCCTGCGAATTACTCGTTTTGTCACTCTCTGTCCTGTACATTAAGGACGGACAAGACAACTACGATTACAAATAAATAACCCTCTCAAATTACTTGGTTGGTTTGTGCTTTTGATACCCCCTCCTTCCAAAATCATCTGTCTACTCATTTTATTTTGTAGCACTGTTATTTTTTTTTTAAGGATACTTTGATGTGATACGTGTGTATACGGGTCATTTACTTGCATAGAACATTAGAACCTACCATTTGGTCTTTGAAGGTGTTGGTTTCTTGATCGAGATGTATAGAGTAAAACCAGTTTCTCGAGTCTTTGAAGGAGCTAGTTTACAACTGTGGATTACTTGTATACTCCGTATCATTTACGGTATCAATTTATGACTGAAGGGAATAGCATGGGATTCGAAATGTCTCATTTGGCGAAAGAAATAAAGAATCTGCTTTTATGTAATCAAATCATTTTTTCCATGGATTTGGAATTTTAAGTCACACCAGAATAAGTTCTGCACTGTTGAGAGGAAACCAACCCAATGTTTCAGTTGAGAAGTCATGCCACAGTACAGTGTTTTTTTTGGGGAAATCATATACCTTCTGTTTTAACATAAATTCTTGTTTGTGACGGAAGTATCCGTCACAAACTTCTAACGGGTCAAGTACCATACTAAAGACAAAAATAAAGTGTGGGTGAGACATAGCAAACTAGTTGTCTTATTCATGCATGTGATATATATTTGACCCGTTTTATTATTACGACGATGTATTTGGTCCTTTTCTCATTTAGAGTCTTAGAGGTAAAGCTGGCAATCCGGGACCATCTCGGTGGCCCGACCCAGAGGGGAGAAGGGGGGTAGAAAAGCCCGTGCCTAGGCGTAACTTTGCACTGTCTCTTGACGTTGGTTAATATACTTCTCTTGTGACGGATATACACGTCATATTGTTATAAACAGTCAAATATAATCATTTAGATTTAGATAGAAAAGGCTAAATATATCGTTGTTTACTTATTTATTTTCATAACGGATAGTTCTGTCGCTGTGGTATTTTACGGAATACGTGACAGTATGTATAGCTGTACAGGTCCATTGTACTTGGGGCAATCATCCAAGAACTATAAATGTTTCTGAGCTTGTAAGGTTTTGAACACCAAGCGTTCATATAGTTCTGGAGATTTGTACATCTTGCTTTCAGAATTCATATGCAACCAACGAGTCAATATGGAGGAATATGACTTGTTCCAATTGTCTGATCCAAAGTCAATGTATACCCAAATGGCTTACTCTTTAGTCACTTGAATTCTTATATAAGACGGTTTCACGATATGATTACTGTTACACCTCTTACTATCTTACATGAGGGGACGTTATTAATTTAGTACTCGTAACATTCTTTTATGTGACTGTGAGAGGTATCAGAATAATGATATTGTGAGACCGTCTCACATGAGACTTCCTCGGTCTCACAAATTAGTACTTTGAACGTTAGTTTTTACGTAATTAATAACATTATTTGTTACTCCCTCCGTTCAAGTCGAACCTTCCCTTTTACTTTTTGCATAACTTTTAAGAAATCGATTGTTTATTACGTAGTAAAGGTACAAATGGGTAAAAGTTAAGTAATTGTTTAATATTAAATGTAGGGTAGATAGAGACATTTATGTAAGTACGTAAGCTTTAAAGTACTTGTTTGCTATTAAAACAATGACTAAAATGGAAATGGGTAAGTTGGATTTGAACGTCCCAAAAAGGAATAAGAAAAGGTTCGACTTGAACGGAAAGAGTACAAAAGTACGTTTTACATTAAAATTACTCCCCTCCGAGTTTCTAACATTGTCCCATTTTTCTTTTTGACCGGAGTTTGATCTTTTACTCATTTTCTACTTTTGGCCATAAATGTTGGTTCACATTTATACACCAATTTCTCTCTCTTCCTTCTTTCTTTTTTTAACCACTCTTTTCCCCTTATTTTCCACCCAATATACAAATGAGATAATGTTAGAAACTCGGAGGGAGTATGTATCAGCAATAATAATAATAATAATAGCACTAATCAAAGATAAAAAGCACTAATTAAAGATAAATGTACATGCAACTTGACTTTATTTAAGTATGCTAATCACCAAAAAAAACAAAGAAAAGGTGTTTTGACTCATGTGAAATACTCCTTCCGATTTTTTATTATTTTTATCTTTTGGTTTTGGGAAGAAAATAAGGGTGTAGAAATATGTCCTTCAAAATAAAGAAGGAAGAGAGAGAAATGTGAGGTGATTTTAGACCACATGTTGATGGCCCAAAATAGAAATAGGGAAGAAAGAGTGTTTCAGCCCAACAAAGAAATAGGGAAGATAATAAAAAATAGAAGGGAGTATGACATAATGGGTCCTCCACGTTTTCGATTATAAAATTGAGTGTACACGAGGATGGCACACGCCAAAGAGTATTTTAAAGGATTTTGTTAAGGCCCCAAAAACATAACGAAAGTGATCGAGGAAAAGATGTGTCAACATATAAGTCCACAACTAGATGATGAGATATTGATATCGATACTCCCTTCATCTAACTTTAAACTTGATAGGTGGAACAGATTTTTTTACCAACGAATAAAGAATATCGGATTATATATTGTTTGAGTTCTCGAAACCGTTATTACTGTTACGAAATTAGGTGATAACTGAGGTCCGTTCATATTATATCACGCCCTCTCACTCGAATGTCTATCGGGCTTAAAGAGTGGTTAGAGTGCACATGCTCTCCCGTACATAGAAATACTTGTGGTCATCGGCCCAAGTGTCTCAGGTTCAATCCCCTGCAAGCGCGAACTTGTGGGAGTTGTATGACTTGAGACTATGCCTTCTAGACTTCAATTCAAGCCTGTCGTCCACGGGCGGTTTACCTTGGCGTGCGTGGTTTGCAGGCTATGCGTATACCCGGGGGTTTACCCAGAGCGCACCAAAAAGGTAGCGGCTGCGGGTTCCCTCGTTCATAAAATGAAGGCGTCGTGTGATCGTAGTGAGTTGTTGGTGCATGGAAGATAGGACATGAGCGTTAATATCCACATTATCAACACAGCAATAACGAGGCCTGCCTCTAGTGGAGAAAAAACATCTACATCTTGATAATCGAAGCCTATAATCATGAGGCGAATGAACCAACGAACCGAACAACATGCAAAAGAGTTGAGGATAAGGATTAAGGACCTCTTGGTGGAACAAAAATCGAGAAAATATTGTAAGTATGAAGTTTTAAGATGAAGAATCGTTTAAGGAAAGTAGGAAGATTAAAAATATCGAAAAATCGTACTTTTATCATTTTACATTGTACTAGTAACTAGTACGTGTGGGGCGTAGTCCCTCCACTTTACATTCTCCTTATTTGCCACCTTTTATTTTAACAAAACACACTTTAGTGGATGACAAAGTAGAGCAAACTTCTCAACCCTTTCACGCAACATTTTTCAAGTATTTTCAAATCTTCACTCACATTATTTGTCATTCTTTCATTTCATTTCATCTCTATCTGTCTCAACCGTTCCAGATGCGACTACTCTCACTAATGCAAATTGAGGACGAGACTAGTACATAACTTCTTTACAAAGTTTCTAGCATTTTAATCTTTTAGATTGGTACTTTAGTACTATTGTATAGATATTTTAAGATATTGTTGAGAAAAATATTGTGATCTAATCCCTCCCATCCAAACAATCCTTGACATAGGATTTTTCATCAAAATTAAGAAAAGTGGTAAAAGTAAGGGTATTATTGATAAATCAAATGGCGTTATGGGTCCACCAAACTTAAAAGTAAGGAAAAAAGTAGTGGCATTTTGTGTAAATAGAGGAAGGATATGAGGATGATAAGGTAAAATCTTTTGCCAAAAAGGGAATGTAAAGAATTGATTAGATTGTCCATTTATAGTAAGTGTAAAGAATTGAATAGATGGGAGGGAGTAGATGATTAAACTTAGGATTATAGAATTCGTTTAAGGGAACACACATTAATAAAGAGGTGTTAAAAAGATCTGTTACGGTATGTTTGTACATAGGTAACCGAAAATGTCTTAACCTAGTGGTTAAAACTAGGTGTTCTGGGACAGATACCATGACTCTGACTAGTGGCCGCCGGAGGTACATACGACTATATGGTATTGAGCAGTTAGCGAACACAAACGATCTGATCGCTTCCGCATATAAGGATGCATACAACGTTAGTCTATCATATAAGTGACCTAGGATTATTTGAGGCGTGGACAGACACCGTGACTCTAGCTAGTTGTCGCCGGAGGTATATACGACTACTATATATATGATCAATATTGAGCAGTTAGCGAACACAAACCACGTGATCGCTTCCGCATATAAGCTAAGGATGCATACAATGTTAGTCTATTATTAAGTGACTTGGGATTTGAGGCGTGTACAGATACCGAGACTCCAGCTAGTACCCGTCGGAGGTACATACGACTACTATATGGTATTGAACAGTTATCGAACACTAACGATCTGATCGCTTCCGCATATAAGGATGTATACAACGTTAATCTATTATCATCTAAGTAACTTGGGATCGATTTGAGGCATGTACGGACACCGTGACTCTAGCTGCTAGCTAGTAGCCGCTGGAGGTACATACGACTACTACTATATGATATCGAGCAGTCAACGAATACAAACGATCCGATCGCTTCTGCATATAAGGATAAATTTAGTTAAATGTTGTTGAGAATAAGTTGGTCTTAGTGACACATGTGTGCAAGGTAGTAAGAAATAAGTTGGGAATTTAGTTATGACATGCAAAAGTGCAAGAGTAAATACAAGAGAAAGTGAAGAAAGTTAGGTCAGAAGTGAGAAGTGAGGAATTAAAGGTTCATCATGCCACATTGCCACTAGATGGATGAGTCCTTCATGCATGGGAATCCAACGCAGCCCACTGCCACTTCCCTTCACTTTCAGCCTCAAATCCCATTTTTGGACTCTATCTACTCACCCTTCTAACAAATGTACCCTATTCCGTAAATCGGATCGAACCGGAGCACATATCGGTCTGGTCTTCGGATCGTCAAAACTCAGTGACTGGTCCGCGGTCAGGTCCGCAGGTCAATCCGGTCCGGGTTGGATTGGTGAACGAACACCCTTACTTGTAACAAATGTACACTAGCCCATAACGGTGGATGCTAGTGGTTAAAACTTGTGGTCAATACCCCAAGGGTCTTAGGTTCAAGTTCCTGCAAGAGCGATCTTGTGGGAGTTGTATGACTTGACTTGACACTATAGCTTTTAGACTTCGAGTCTGTCGTCCTGAAAATAGCTTACATAATGTGCATGGTTTGCAGACTATTGCGTACACCCAAATTAAAGATTTACCCCAGAGCGCACCGATGGTAGCGGCTGCGGCCACATTGTGTGTTACACAATACACAGATGACACCTCGCCTATTGTATAAACAAGATATGCAACAAATATTATAACTTGTTGATGTCTTGATATAATGTGACACACGGGTGAGATCGGTAGTGAAAACGTACATGCAACTTTTTATTTAATTTATTAATTTAACTTAGTGCACTCAGTTAATAATCATTAATGTTGGTTTACCCCAACAATATTCCATCCTCGTTGCTCTTTATAGTATAATAATAACAATTAACGTACGGTTGATTAACCTAAGATGATAAGTAAACATATTTATCAATTATGTTGTCATAAAGCAATAATAACAAGAGGCATGAATGCATGATAATTGATATTAGTGGGATAATTAAAATGTTGAATATATATGGTATATAATACTATGTATATGGAATAATATATGAGTGTAGATCCTATCCCATTTTTGTGTCTCACTTTATGTGTCACACCATATACTGGATGACACCTCTTGTATAAATAAAATATGCAACAAATATTGTAATTTGTTGAATTAATGTATCATCCGGTATATATATATATATATATATATATATATATATATATATATATATATATAGAGAGAGAGAGAGAGAGATAGATTCACATAAGGCCAACAACTCTTATAAGTTCATAAGTTCCACTGTTAAAGTTACACAAAAAGTGTTTAAGGTTACACGAGATGAGTGTTAAAGTTGCACTTTATCACTTGAAGTGATAACAGTGCTGAGTGTTATAGTTACATATCAATCTTGAACAAATGCAACTTCAACGTATGTCAACTGTAACTTTAATATAGACTTAGTTGCATGTGGTAAACTTATTTGATCCCTTCTCTGTATATATATATATATGGTGTGACACACGAATGAGACACAAAAATGGAACGGATGATATGCAATAATAGTCAGGAGGTTATCTAACAATTAATGCAATATCAACCCAATTATCATTAATTAATAACACTTAAGTGCTCCACTTTTGAGTAGAGTAATTAATTAATACTCGTAATCTCGTACTCCCTCTATTTATTAATGTTTTTCCCATTTGCTTTTTTGGAAGTCAAAGTTACAAAAAATTTTGACCATGAATAAAACATAAAATATAAAATTTCATAATATAAATATTTGCTCCGATCCGTATATAGTTATGTTTATTATTATCGATAAATCTCTCGTAAAAATAATTTCCATCGAAAAATAATTACATATAAATGAGTATATTATCACAAATTCTTGTATGAGATGGTCTCACGATAAATTTATAATCTGATTATTATAGTACGTCCACTACGATTATCTAGTACAGTATCATCAAGCTTGGGCTGCGGCCATATATATAAAAGGGACTCTTGGATTTTGTAGTAGTAGTAGTATTCCTATCATCATCAATTAAACTCGTGGTACTACTACTACTAATACTACCAATACTTGTACGTTCACGTACTCTTGATTTTCAGGTAAACACATGCATGCAATCGATTCATATACTATGTCCTTAACTTTCACTTTCGTTCGTACTACTTCAGGTTCAGTAGTGTGTTAGTCTGTTAGGTTGTTAGGCCGTGTCCAAGTTTATCTCTCAATTGTTACAGTGAAATATGATCGATCGTTACGATTCCTGTAAAATTGAGACACTTAATAATTACTGTTTTATTAAATGCTGATTAAGAGGGTTATTTTTTTCAAATTATTGGTTACGTTCTATTGTTGTTCCAAAACTTTTAGTCTCAAGTGCACGAGTCTGTTGGCTGATGTGTTAATCTTGGAAATCTGAGGTTGAATAAACCAAACTAGTTTACATTTGTTTTATGTTATGAGTAACTAGATAGTGTCAAGTCCGCTAGGACATATTTTTTTAAAAAATCATACTCTCTCCGTTTCAATGATTTCTTCCATCTTAAAAACGGCACATTTTTTAAGAAAAATAATATCGTAAAATTAGTAAAAGTAGAGAGGGAGTAAACTAAATGGTTCCCCTAGGTAAGAGAGAAGTATGATAGAAAAAAAAAGAAAGGGGAAGAAATCAAAGAAATTGTTGAAAAAAGAAATGTGGAAAATATCAACGAAACAGAGGGAGTATTAGAAACGCTATCAAATCGAGAAGAGTAACTATATATATTATATACACATAGAATTAGGATCTCGTCCCAACCACAAGTTCGGTATGAACCGTCCGAACCCCACTTACACTTCTTTAAAAGTCCACTTACACTTTTAGGGGCTCCACTTACACTTTACAAATTAAAAAGGCAAAAATAAAATAAAAAAAATGGGATGTTCATCCCGGTCTGGGGCAAGGGGCGGGATCTGGTACGAACCGTCTGAACCAAGGCAAAAACCATAAGGCCTTTGCACCGGCCCTCTGCGTACCCGATTTATGGTTAAGACGGTACTACAGATAGTATCGTGTTAAGGGAGACTTACTCGATAGATATTTATCAGATGGGAATATATGATGCAACAGTTGTCTCCGGTCTAGTTAAGTTCATAATGAGTTTGAAAAGTTATAAAGGATAGTGGAAAAACTAGGTAAGATAGATAGCTTTAGCCTTTAGCCTTTAGCCTTTAACAAATAAAGAGACAATAAGTTAAAATGAAGGAAGTATAATGTCCAAATACAAAACTTGGCAAACACAATCTCCACAATGTTTGCTTTGACAACGACTTTACTAATACTAAAACTAACCCCATTCCATTCCCCTCCCTACAATCATAGGACCATATATTGTCGTTACCCTCAGTATACGACTGTTGTATCGTGCGACAGATCGTGTGAATCATTTTTCAATACGAAAACGTGGTAACTGTTTATCTGAAAGTACCTAAAATGATCGGTTTTTACCATAAATTGCAAAGTTTTAGTGTTGTCTGCATGGTACAACGATATATATATCAGTATATACAACTGTTGTACCGTGCGACAAACCGTGTGAGTGGTGACCACTTTTTAATACGAAAACGTAGAAACTTTTTTATTTGAAAGTGATAACTGACTAACTAACCTAAAATGGTCATTTTTTTTACATAAATTGCAAAGTTTTTTTACTATTGTCGCATGTTACAACGGTTGTACCAAATAGTTTGTCTTTCGTCTAACGGTTAAGACTAGGTGTTCTGGGACAGTAGGTCTCAGATTCGAATCCCCCCTCCCCCTATATTGTAATGCGTTGAACAAAAAAAAAATGGTACGACGGTTATACACAATAATTACTGGCTTACTGCTTATATATATGTATATATATATATATATATATATATATATATATATGTCCTGCTGTGCTCACTTTCATGCATTTTCAATTCCGTGACGCCCTGCAGATCGACTAGCTTAGCCAGCCAGTCACTTGATCGAGATCGTCTTATGGCAGTTACTACTACTACTACTAATGAGAACAACAACAACAACAACAACAAGAGCACGGCCTCAGCCTCAGCCTCAGCCTCTACCTGCTGCAGCTGGATACGTCACCTGCCGATTTTGGTTTTCTTCAGACACCTCAGAAGCGTGTTTAAGTGGGACCCACTGGGTGCGGAGATACTGCAGATAGCATTCCCTGCAGCTTTAGCATTAGCAGCTGATCCTGTTGCATCCCTCATCGACACCGTCTTCATAGGCCACTTAGGCCCTGTAGAGCTGGCTGCTGTTGGAGTCTCCATTGCCATCTTCAACCAGGCCTCCAAGATCACCATATACCCTCTTGTCAGCATCACCACTTCCTTCGTCGCTGAGGAACAGACTGAGGCCAAGATCATCAGTTCTGATAATAATCCCTCGAAAACTGATGCTGTCGTCGTTGCTTCTGCTGCCAAAGATTCTGCTGATAAAAATGAAGGGCTGAGGGAACTGGAGGAGGGTAATTCTTCTCCTGCAGAATTCGTACAGACGACGACTGTAGCCAAGAAGGTTGATGATGATGATGACGATGCTGATAAACAGGTGATTGTGGGTGGTGGGACAGGAAAGCGACACATCCCGTCTGCGTCTACAGCGCTTGTTTTAGGAGCCATCTTGGGTCTTCTGCAGACGATTTGCCTCATTTTCGGAGCTGATACTCTTTTGGGGATCATGGGTGTCAAACATGTAAGACATTCTGGTCCAATTTGTGATCAACTCGATCTGTGCATGCATGATTCATGAATCATGATCGATGACTTATTGTTATTTATATACACTTCGTGTTTGATTTGACAGGATTCCCCGATGCTGACACCAGCTCACAAGTACTTGACTCTGCGCTCGCTCGGTGCTCCAGCTGTTCTTCTTTCCTTAGCCATGCAAGGTGTCTTCAGAGGATTGAAAGATACTACAACTCCTCTTTATGCAACTGGTAATTCATTTTTACTCTGATCTGATCACGACAGTCGACCATCCATGCAATGCAATGCAATGCAATGCTCAATACAATTAATACTGATGCAATCTGTCTGTCCGTCCGTCTGTCTGTTTGTCTGTGTGTTACAGTTGCAGCAGACGGTGCAAATATCATATTGGATCCGATATTCATATTTGCATGTCATATGGGTGTCAGCGGAGCAGCCATTGCGCACGTCCTGTCACAGTAAGATCAATGCATCTCCATTCCAAAATTATCAGCATTACTGTTTAGAAATGTTTAGAAATTAGAACTATTTTGTGTTGTCGTCTAGGTACTTGATGGCGTTTATACTCTTATGGAAGTTGACGAAGCAAGTAGATTTAATGCCGCCTAGTCTGCAAGATCTGCAGTTTGGCCGTTTCCTTAAAAATGGTAAAGTCGATCACTCAGTCGTGAACATGGATCAAGTTTGATGATTCGACAGGTGAAATAATGTATACATACATTTGCAGGGTTCTACTTATTTACAAGAGTAATAGCGGTGACATTCTGTGTTACCTTAGCCGCTTCCTTAGCTGCCCGCCTTGGTGCAACTCCAATGGCTGCCTTCCAGATTTGCTTACAAGTCTGGTTGACTTCATCTCTTTTAGCTGACGGTTTAGCCATCGCTGGTCAGGTAACTCATTCACTCCGGATCAGAAATGTACTCCATTGCACGCTGGCTAATTAATTAATTACGAGTAATTTCTTTGTTTTGATCATAGGCAATCTTAGCATGCGCATTTGCTGAGAAGGATTACGAGAAGGCAACAGCTGCTGCATCACGGGTGTTACAGGTATATAATACAGTATGTCATATTAGTCGTTTGCTGTTCGACAAGTTTGGAATTTTAGAGGACTACTAATTACAAACGTGCGCGTGGTGGGTGAGTGCAGATGGGGTTTATACTAGGCATTGGACTGTCGGTTGTGGTTGGAGTTGGACTGCAGTTCGGAGATAGAGTCTTTACAACAGACTCGAATGTTCTGCATTACATCAGCATTGGTGTGCCGGTATATATACAACTACTGTCAACTCTGCATCATTACATAACATCAGCATTGAGCTGATCGACAGCTGACAGTTTGTTGCGTTTTTTGTTCACCAGTTTGTTGCAGCAACTCAACCCATCAACTCCCTATCATTCGTCTTCGATGGAGTCAATTTTGGAGCATCTGATTTCGCCTATTCTGCTTATTCCATGGCAAGTAACCTCGTCCTTGTCCTCGTCCTCGTCCTCTACACGACTACAGTTCACCTGTCTTTGAAGTATATGATGAGCTGATTTTATTACTGTAAACCCACAAAAAACACAGGTTCTGGTTGCAGCAGGAAGCATTACATCACTGTTTCTGTTATCTAGAAGCTACGGATTCGTAGGCATATGGACTGCATTGACAATCTACATGGGTCTACGTACATTCGCTGGAATTTGGAGGTAACCAATACTCGTCTCAAAAATATTGAACTGAACTGAACTGAACTGGACAGCCAGGCGGCCATTTAATCGAGTACACTGTTGCAGGATGGGAACAGGAACGGGGCCATGGCGCTTCCTTAGAAGCTCGTCTCAGTAGTAGTGATATAATTCGGGCGTGCCCATTTTTTTGTGTAGCTGCTACATCCTTTTTATGTACTGTCGTCTTATAGTGTAGGAGAGTCTTTGTTTTTAAGGCGTGCTTCTTCGATCAGGGTCGTCAGACTGACGACCCTGTGTGGTACGACATTGCAGCATGTATGAAACATACGCATAGCGAGCGATGCATCATAGAGATGGAATTTGGCTTAAGCGAGTACAAATGTACGCTGTGTTTTTAATAATGGATGTAATAGTAAGCGAGTACGAGTATGTAGTACTTGGTAATCAAAATAAGTCTGCGCGTTAATACCATAACACATAACCTTGCTTCAGGTGCTCTAAAGTCTAAATGGTAGGTTATCAGGAAACGGTTTAACACTTTGGCAAAAAAAAAAGCAAAAAAAATAAAAATAAGTATGTGTTGTGATTTGTGAAGACAATAGGAAGTTTAGCAAAGCCATAGACGTGTCATTTCCATAACGAAAATTTTCACGCTAAAATTTATTATATTTAGTGAAATAAAAATATTATACAATATACTACGTATACTAGTAGTATATAATATGGAACAGTATATTACACAATAAATGAATTACTCGTATAATATAAAATATACTAGTACAGTATATTTTTGATATGAGGTACTAATTACTCCGTATCTTATTTGAAATAAAAACATATATACTCCGTAAGTCCGTAACTATATAGTACCGAATTTATTCTCTATTATAACGACAATTTTGAATATTCTTTATAACGTTATATATTTGAGCTGACCCGTGAATTTCAAGGAGTTTAAACCTAGTTGTAATATAAACTACTCCCTCCGACTGAAAATAAAGATGTATAATAATAATGTGTCGTTCAAAGAAGAAGAAAAATCGAGAGACAAATATAAGGGTAAATCTGAGCAACGTGTCGATGACTTAAAAAAGAAAGGGATATTCTACATGGACAACATGGTTCCTTCGTGTTTTTTCCTTTTCTATGCGGTACCCCTCATTTTGGTCAAAATAACTTTGACTCGCGATAACTTATTGACACAGGTTTGAAAAATGACGATATTTTCGCTAAAATCATTGTCTTTACAAGATCCTCGATTTGAGATTTGATTTTTGCAATTTCGAAACTTGTAGTACGAGTTATGCTCACTCAAATGATTGTAAACGAATAAACTTTGACCGACCATAACTCTCTTTTTCGAGTTCCGAAAGTGATAGATTTTTTTTCCAAACGAATCATTTTTAAGAGATCTTCAGTTTAAAATTAAAATCGTCTCTTTTGGGATTCATAGCTAAGAGTTATCGTAAATCAAAGTTATTTTGAACAAAATAAAAGTCCCAATTAGAATATGAAAAAACGCGAGGATACCACGTGGAACTCAAGCCGACACGGCGTCGATCAGCTCTATGTTTTTATCAACCGCAACACCACCTTGAGGTTACAACAATGGCTTCCTTCGCGTCTCTTAAATCCCAGGTTTTCGACAGAGAAGAACGTAAACAGTATGTTCCTCCTCCCTTCATCCCCCCATTTCTGATCTCATCATCCAATCCAATCAATTTCATCAATGTGTTTCCTATTAATCTGGTCTTGTATATTGTATTGCAGGCATTATCAAGATCATGTCAGAGGCCTCAACGCCTTCGATCGACACCATAAGTTCTTGAACGATTACGGTATTCTTCATTCGCCTCCTTGATTGTATTTATCAACTGTGTTTTGTCGATTAGGGTTTCCGTTTGATTGTATTAGTCACATCAACTTGATTAAATCCCTAATTTGATAGCCAAACATGAATAAATTTGCAATTATTCATGTTTTTGAACGATTACTGTATTCTTCATTCACCTCCTTGATTGTATTTGTTAACTGCGTTTTGTCAATTAGGGTTTCCGTGTTATTGTATTAGTCACATAAACTTGATTAAATCCCAATTCCTAATTTAGATTAGATATACTGATTATATTTATGTTCAAGTTAGTATCGGAAAGGTCCTAGCCGAGTGGTTAAGACAGATATACTGTCGACATTATCGGAGTTCATTTGATAGCCAAACATGAATAAATTTGCAATTATTCATGTTTTTGAACGATTACGGTGTTCTTCATTTGCCTCCTTGATTATATTTATTAACTGTGTTTTGTCAATTAGGGTTTCCGTTTGATTGTATTAGTCACATAAACTTGATTAAATCCCAATTCCTAATGTAGATTTATTGATTCTATTTTTCTCGAGTTAGTATCGAAAAGGTCTTAGCCGCGTGATTAAGACAGATGTACTGTCGACATTATCGGAGTTCATTTGATAGCCAAACATGAATAAATTTGCAATTATTCACGTTTTTGAACGATTACAGTACTTGATTATATTTATTAACTTTGTTTTGTCAATTAGGGTTTCCGTTTGATTGTATTAGTCACATAAACTTGCTTAAATCCCTAATTTAGATTAGATTTACTGATTCTATTTATGTTCAAGTTAGTATAGGAAAGGTCTTGGCCGCGTGGTTAAGACAGATATTCTGTCGAGCCAAACATGAATAAATTTGCAATTAACTTAAGGTTGCATTTGGGTACTCGGAATTGATTTGAATATCATGAATTCAATTCTTGGATTTGAATTTCTAGAATTCAATTCTAAATCCAAATCTAAAATGGTGTTGGGTACCCTTGGAATTGGAATTCGGGCAGGTGGGGTTGGGTCAAGGTCACCAATTTTTATTTTTGAAAACTTTTCATTAGAATAATGTAAATTTTCAAATCCGGGTAAAAATAAAGAAAAAATATGTTCTAACAAGATTATGCGGAAAAACAACCAAACGATAAGTGAGGGAATTGAAATGACTCCCAAACATGCCATTTAGGTTAACATAGGATTTAGGAGTATAAGATTGGACAGCTTGGAAATGTGCATGTAAGGAGCTATTTACCTGCAAATCCCGGGTGCCCTAAAACAACTGGATGATGAACAGTCCTCTCCACCGAGAAGGATGAGGGCTACAGTTACCCATACAATACCTATGTGGTGTCCGGTTTTTCTATAATTCGTTTTAGCTCTTTATCAAGGTACTATATTAGGTTACTGTAAGTTTATAACCCTCTTTAAGCTCATTTAAATTTAGGATTATAAGAATGGACAGTAGAATTACGCATGTAAGGAGCTATTTACCTGTAACATCCTGGTGTCCTAAAGCAACCGGATGATGAACAGTCCTCTCCGCCAAGGAGGATGGGGTCTACTATCAGCCGCACAATTCTTATGTTTCTTCGTGTTTCAATTTGAATGAATTTCATCCCTTTGGTAAAGGTGTTTAGGTTACCGTGAGTTAATACTCGAGATTCACATTCTTCTATTGTTACCTTAGGAGTTCGAAAATACCCAATTCAGTTGATTAACGTTAGGTTTAAATTGTTGGGTTAAGTGTGGTTCGTGGAATTGGCACACGATTGTTGTTTCCACACCTCGCCTTAATGGTTCATTTTTTATGTCAAGCGGAGGACTTCAGAGTTAGGCTAAATGGGAGCTTGCACGACGAGTTCAGTGCATTCATGCTTACGTTAAACATGAATTTAATTTCAGTTGTTTTAGACTTTGAGTTCCATCTTTCAGTGCGTTCTATGGTGTCTAACCTACTTTTTTGGTTGCCGTAAGTAGAAGCAAAAGGTTCTCGATAATGAACACATACCTTTTACAAATTAATTAATAGAAAAGCAAAATCTGCTATGTTTACATTGACAATCAGTTGTTTTCCTCCCAATCCGCAGCTAGTTTGCATCCTGATGCAATACATCTGATTTAGATAGACTACTCTAGGCCTGCGATCTCCTGTTTTTAGGGTCCTGATCCTGCTTGTTCTCTATTTGAACAGTTGCTATCACTTTGTGTGCAGTATTAGCATATTGAATCTGGTTTATCTTCTTTTTTCCTTCTCTATAGTCAAGTACTATGGGAAAGAAAGATCTTCAGGTGAAAAATTGCCCCTTAAAACTGATCAAGACACTCTCAGAGAAGGATATCGGTATGTAACTGTTTCTTTACCCCTTTTTTTTGTCAGCTGGTAGCCTTCAAGCTTATTGTGGTTTATGCGTGACAACTTTATCATTCAGTCATAAGTCAGAGAAACCTTAGTGACCTTAAAGTTATACTATAGAGTATAGACATCGGTACGAAAATGCAATTGTTACATTACATAACTGAATTTCAGGTTGCTGCTAGTTTAATTTTCTGTTATGTTACAATGTTACATCCTTTAAGGATTCCCTGATAAATCAATTGTGAAAGATGGCACTTCAAAGATATTGCTGACTCTTTAAAACTTTTTTCAGTGACCCAAGTTTAATACTCTATAGTTGCATGAGATTTTGCGACCTTAGCTTTTTAGAGAATGCCGCTCATGTGTACCATGATGTTTTTCTATTCATAATATCACAACATTTCTCTTTATATTAGACGGTATTAACATTGTATTCTATTTCTGTAATCAGATTTGCTCAGTGATGACAGTCATGCTGTTTTATCTTGTTAGTATAGGTTCATTCGCACTGAAGAAGATGACATGGACACATCCTGGGAGCAGCGGCTGGTCAAGCGTTACTATGATAAGCTCTTTAAAGAGTATCCTTGCTTAGGGTAGACAGTTTTCCTTGCTTAGGGTATCCTCTCTGCAGCAAGGGTATTATCAGTTTTTCATTATTTTTCTCCTACGCAAACCTCGGAAAATCATTGGTTTAGATCGAGTAGAAGTAATACCTAATGTTTGGAATGTAGGTTTAGCGAAGTTAGAGATAGAGAAGTTAGGACAATCACTTTTGGTGGAAATGTCGTACGTGCTTCCATGGATCTCATTTTTTTCCGGTATCTATGATCAGTTATTCAAAAACATGGAAAGTTAAACGGGATGTGGCTCATAGGAGTAAAGTTGGCTGGTTGAAAATTGAAATGGAAGAGTGCCACTAGGTTTGTACATGATCCCAAAATGCCTCCTAGTTGAAAGGTAAATTCTTCCACAAGACAAACTTCGAGTGTTTGGTTGTGAAACACTGGCATTCAAAGGATGAATGTGGTCAAGATGTGTATGCTATGACGTATGAGACGGGATTGGCTTCACAATGAGATAGGTATTGTAATCTACCATATGACAATTAGACCCGCCACGGTTTCTACTGAGGCAGTGATGTGTACTTTGTGATGCCTAGTTGAGAACCTTGACTTATTGCAGATACTGCATAGCTGACATGTCGAAATATAAGACCGGCAAGGTAGGTACTTACAAATTTCTTTTTCTTATCTCCATTGTTGTTGATTTTGACTGGACATGCTATTGGGAGTAGGGTGTGGGGAAAGAAATGTTAAGAGTCGTTCCATAAAAATAATGAGTCCGATATATATACTTTGCAGCTAATGTTATGTGGTTCCGATATGTTAATATGCTGCGCTAAATATTGTTCATAGCTTCTCAACTCGTAGAGCTGTCACTTTTCCAGCCATTCTGCTGTTTTCTTATGGTTTCTGCTCCTGATGAAAGAGAAATTACACCATGCTGTGTAAATGAAGCTTTTTACTTGTATATATTGATTCCATCCCCCCTTTTTCCCTCTATCATAAAAAGATCACAAGGTCATGGTCGAGTAAGGCCGGGTTCTCATACAATTAGAGGAGAATAATGCCTTGAAAGTTGAAACCCATCCCCTTTACTCAACCTTATCTCCCAATCAGTGTGTTGGCTACTTTTAGTTAGAAATAGTGAACTTGCTCTTATTTTTCTCTTAGTAGTTACCAACTTGCTACCAATAATGGTTAGATTTTCTGACTGGCAAAGAAATATCCTCTTGACAGATTGGCTTGAGGTGGAGAACAGAAAAGGAAGTCATATCAGGCAAAGGTAATTTCACGCCTTTAAGTTGATATGCATCATTTTACATAACACGGTAATTATCTCTAATAGTAATGTCTTTCTTTTTATGTTGTTGAAAAAAATGTGTTTATATGCGATTTCTACCGAGTATTACTTATAGCTAGGGCTATTAACGAGCCAAGCCGAACACGAGTTTTGCCTTGCTTGTTAAGCAAAATTCGAACTCGGACCGATCTCGAGCTCTCCAGGGAAAAATTGAGCTCGCAAACAAGCTCATGAGCTAAAATGCGAGTTCGAGACTAACTTAGCCTATATATAACTATTAGATTTACGCTTTTTTTCATCGATGTGTTTTTAATAACTTGTGATTCGAAAACATATATAAAATGTATTAGGCACATCCTAAGAACATATTATATGGTAAAAAGAACTACTCATATCATTATTACGGAGTAATATTTTTTTGAATAAGATCAAAATATTAACTAATCACATTATTTCGAGCTGATCGCAAGCTTTTCGAGCCGAGTCGATGGTTGCTCGGTTTGACTCGTTAAGTTGTCGAGTTGATCTCGAGTCCGAGTCGAGCTCACACAAGTCGAGCTTTGACTCTCCAGTTGCTCGCAAGTTGTCTCGTCTCATTATTATCCCTACTGAAAACTGAAGTATTTTTGAGTTTTATTAACAACCGTCTGTCATTTTATGTTATAATGATACTCTTTAGATGGTCAGCAAGATATTTCACATTTTTCAAAAAATTACCTAAAACAAGCAAATTTGAAGGTTATTATCCACGTTTTTCGGGCCGATTTAGTCCCGAAATTAAATCTCTCCAAATTCGTACAATAACTACTCCATATATTATAGAAATATCTAGGTGCCACAGAAGTTAGGTATGGTTTATAATAAACACATATAAAAGACATTCGACTATATTCGAGTAATGTCAGATTAGGTCAAAATCTTCGATATATATACTCGAAACTGAATTATTTAAGATCATTTTATGTTATATAGGTCGTATTTAGATGACCAGCAAAATATCTCACATTTTAAAAAAATCACCAGAAACGGACGAATTTGAAGGTTATTATCCACGTTTTTTAATCCGATTTGGTCCCGAAATTAAATGTCTCCGGATTCGCACAGTAACTACTTCGTACATTTTAGAAATGTGTCTTGGTGTAACAGAAGGTATGTATGGTTTAAAATAAACACATTTAGAAGACATTCGACTACTTTCGAGTGACGTCGGATTAAGGCAAAATCTTTGATATGTATACTCGAAACTAAACTATTTTTGAGTTTTATTAACATCCGTCAGAAACTTTATGTCATACGGGTCCTATTTAGATGACCTGCAAAATATCTCACATTTCTCTAAAAATCACCTGAACAGACGAATTGAAGGTTATTATCCACGTTTTTGGGCCGATTTGGTCTCGAAATTAAATGTCTCCAAATTCGCACAATAACTACTTCATACGTTGTAAAAATGTTTCAGTGTAATATAAGGTAGGTATGATTTAAATTAAACACATTGAAAAGATATTCGACTATATTTCGAATATTGTCGAATTAGGTCAAAAATCTTCGATATATATACTTGAAACTGAATTGTTTTAGAGTTTTTTTAAGTAGCGTCGGTCATTTTATATTATATAGGTCGTATTTAGATGGCTTGCAAAATATCTTACATTTTTTAAAAAATCATCGGAATGGGCGAATTTGAAGGTTATTATCCACGTTTTTTGGCCTTATTTGGTCCCGAAATTAAATATCTCCAAATTTGCACAGTAACTACATCATACATTGTAGAAATGTCTCGGTGTAACAGAAGGTAGATATGATTTAAAATAAATACATTTAGAAGACATTTGACTATTTTCGAGTAACGTCGGATTAAGGCAAAATCTTTGATATGCATACTCGAAACTAAACTATTTTTGAGGTTTATTAACATCCGTCAGAAATTTTATGTTACACGGGTTCTATTTAGATGACTTGTAAAATATCTCACATTTATCTAAAAATCACCTGGAAAAGGCGAATTTGAAGGTTATTATCCACGTTTTTTGGGCCGATTTGATCCTGAAATTAAGTGTCTCCAAATTCGCACAATAACTACCACATACATGTAGAAATGTCTCAGAGAATTCAGAAAGTAGGTATGGTTTAAAATAAATATATATTTAAAAGACATTTGACTATTTTCGAGTAAGGTCGGATTAGGACAAAATTTTCGAGTAAGTTACAGCCTTTCTATTTGATAACGGATCTTACTCTATCTGTTGGATTCATGTTGGTGTTATTAGACTAGATGATCATCTCAACCTAACCTGACCGATTTAATTTTCTACAACCGAACGTGACTTGTTTTTTATCCTAAGGATTTCAACCCTCTTAATCTGTATAACCCATTAATCTAAACTAATTATTTCAACGTTTCATTATCCTGACACATTGACTTTATGTCATAATTTCGCGCCCGGTTAGTGATTGTCACCTCTACTTGAACGTGATCCATATTAAATGTTCAGAATATGCTGCTTGATTGTCGTCCACAAATAAATGTAAGCTACTGAACATTCGACTGAAGTTTATGGAGATTTGTCTTTTTGCTTGCCAGGGCAGTTTATTTGTGGCAACAAGCATTGTGATGAAAGAGAGGGGTTGGCTAGCTTTGAGGCAAGTTCTCTGTTTGTCATTTACTGGTTGACGCACTCTTCTTTGATGATGACGGGTGGTTATCTATACTTTAACTAAGGGGCCGCTTGGTTTTAGGTACTCGGGAAAGGGAAATGATGATTCCCTTAGTTGATGATATAAATGTTATATTACAGGTAAACTTCTCGTATTTTGAGGCAGGAGAACACAAACAGGCACTTGTCAAATTGGTTGTATGTGAGGGGTTAGTGGAATTTGCTTTCAATGTTGCTTTACCGTATGAAATGTGTGTACGTGAAGATCTGTATTTGTGTACAGTTTGTCATTGCTCCGTGAAATTTTATATTTGTGCATTCTTATCAAGCTCTTCAAATTGGCAGCATGCTTGATTCTGGTTTTTACTACTACATTACATGTTTACACATGCTTGATGTATGGATTTGTACTGGTTGTGGACTTGTGGTGACTCCTCGAGTCCTCGTCAATAGCCAGGGGAGTGACAAGGGAGGGTATATTGAATAATATTCGTGATAGAACAGATCTTGTGGTGGCTGTTTTTTCTCGTCTACTTGTCTTTTTCTAATACAGAAAACAGGTTCTGAGCTTCACTGACTACCGCATGCTAAAATAGGTGCGCGGAAAAGCTTCATTATAGAAAAAACAAGGAGCAATCGGAAAGCAGACGGAAAGAGGAGGATATCAGTAACAGGTACCAGTTTTTGTTCATAAGCCTCTTTTTTTCATGGCCTGAAGGTTTTAGTGGGTGTTTTTGAACTCTTGATTTTCTGGGGCCGATCTTTCAACATGTAGTCATTGGTTTTGATCAGGGAATTGCCAGGAATAGAATATGACACGGGTGATGATGAACACACGAAGAGCATTGAAAGAAAGAAAACAAATTCAGGAACGGAAACAGAAGATTCAAGGAGACGGAGGTAATTCTGGACTTTGTGGTGTTGAAGAAGGAAATTGGTATGGCCATCGGTTTGTTGAGCGACTGTTATTTCATTCTTTTCAGGAAAAGGTCAAGCAGCAAGGACACATCCGTAGAGGCGGAAAAAAGCAAAATGCAGAAGAAAAAAGGTGAAAACCCCGAAACCTGTTTTCTTGTCACTGAATTCCCCTCTCATGTTACTATGTTAGTCTCTCAGAGTGTTGTCCATCATATTAGATTTTGAGAAATCGAATAAACTTCCACGTCACACCCCCTGTAGAGACACATTGAAGGCCCCGTTCGACACCAATTGCTTTCCCTTCTAGAAGTGTTGTTAGTCTGTTACTGAACACGTCCAATTATTGAAAATGCATCCCACGCTTTGTTTAGAAGTTGAAAGACGGTGTTAAAGAATGTCTTGTGAAGCCAACTGCCATTTACGTTACTTTGTTTCAGTCGTGGGATAAGATCTTGTCGGTCATTGCATCACTGATCAGAAGATTTGATCTGCGTTTAAATTGGCAGGGAAACGAGAGTCAAGAGCGGGAAAAGGGGGCGATAATGAAGACGAGGACAGTTACGATGAGTATCTGGAAGGTATGTTCCCATGATGGTTTATCCTCTGAACTGGTTGCTTGAAATCGGAAAAGAAATATCATACTCCGTATTTCTAGCTTCAAGGACAAACAGGTGTGGCAGCTAACTTAAATGTACATAATATTTTTGTCCGTTGGTCCTAATATTTTGGAACGATGCATTATAAGACCTAAGGAATAGACCAGTCAATTTTCGGTAAAAAATTTCGGGGTCCCGGGGAATGAAAATCGTGCATCATCAAAAACGGTCGATTTTGAAGGTTATTATCCACGTTTTTTGGCATGATTTGGTCCCGAAATTAAATGTCTCCGGATTCCATACATTTTAGAAATGTTCGGGAGTAACAGGAAATACGTATTGTATCATATAAACGTATCTATAGGACATTCGATTACCTTTCTAATTACGTTGAAATTAGGTGAAAACACCAATATATATATATATATACTCTAGTTTAAATTTTTTTAGTGTTTTTTTAACAACCGACACTCATTTTATGACATATCTGACTCATTGAAATAGTCAGGAAAATATCTCATCTTTTTCGAAAAATCATCAAAAACGGTGGATTTTGAAGGTTATTATCCACGTTTTTTGGCATGATTTGGTTACGAAATTAAATGTCTTCAGTTTTGCATAGTAACCATTCCATACGTTGGACAAATGTTCGGGAGTAACAAAAAGTAGTTATGTTATTATATAAACACATTTAAAAGACATTCGACTATCTTTCTAATAATGTTGGAATCGGGTGAAAAATCAATATATATACTCGAATCTGAATTTTTTAGTGTTTTTTTAACAACCGACACTCATTTTATTGGATATGGGACCTACTAAAATAGTCAATAAAATATTTCATTTTTTTTCGAAAAATCATTAAAAATGGGTAATTTTGAAGGTTATTATCCACGTTTTTCGGCATGATTTAGTCACGAAATTAAATATCTCCAAATTTATGCAGTAACTATTCCATACATTTTAGAAATGTTCGGGAGTGACAGAAAGTATGTATTGTATCATATAAATGTATTTAAAAGACATTCGATTACCTTTCTAATCACGTTGAAATTAGGCGAAAACACCAATATATATACTCTAGTTTAAATTTTTTAGTGTTTTTATAACAACTGACACTCATTTTATAACATATGGGACTCATTGAAACAGCCAATAAAATATCTCATTTTTTTCGAAAAATTATCAAAAACGGAGGATATTGAAGGTTATTATCCACGTTTTTGGGCATGATTTAGGCCCGAAATTAAATTGTCTCTAATTTGCGCAGTAACTATTCCATACGTTTTAGAAATGTTCGGGAGTAACAGAAAGTACGTATTGTATCATATAAACGCATTTAAAAGACATTCGATTACCTTTCTAATCACGTTGGAATCAGGCGAAAACACAAATATATATACTCGAGTTTTAACTTTTTTAGTGTTTTTTTAACAATTGATACTCATTTTATGACGTATGGGACTCATGGAAATAGCCAGCAAATATCTTATCTTTTTCGAAAAATCATCAAAAACAAGGAATTTTGAAGGTTATTATCCACGTTTTTCGACATGATTTGATCCCAAAATTAAATATCTCCAATTTTGCACAGTAACCATTCCATACATTGGAGAAACTTCCGGGAGTAACAAAAAGTACTTACGTTTTTGTATAAACACATTTAAAAGACATTCGACTATCTTTCTAATAACGTTGGAATCGGGTGAAAAATCAATATATATACTCGAATCTAAATTCTTTTAGTGATTCTTTAAACAACCGACACTCATTTTATGCCATATGAGACTTACTAAAATAGCCAATAAAATATCCTAACTTTTTCGAAAAATCATAAAAAACGGACGATTTTGTAGGTTATTATTCATGTTTTTCGCACAGTAATCATTTTATACATTGCAGAAATGTCCGAGAGTAACAAAAAGTAGTTACGTTATTATATAAACACGTTTGAAAGACATTCGACTATCTTTCTAATAACGTTGGAACAGGTGAAAAATCAATATATACTCGAATTTGAATTTATTCTAGTGTTTTTTTAACAACCGACACTCATATTATTGGATATGGGACCTACTGAAACAGTCAATAAAATATCTCATTTTTTTTTTCGAAAAATCATCAAAAACGGACGCTTTTGAAGGTTATTTTATCCACGTTTTTTGGCATGATTTAGTCCCGAAATTAAATGTCTCCAAATTCGCACTGTAACTATTCCATACATTTTAGAAATGTTCGGGAGTAACATAAGTACGTACGGTGTCATATAAACGCATTTAAAAGACATTCGATTACCTTTTTAATCACGTTAAAATCAGGCGAAAACACCAATATATATGCTCGAGTTTAAATTTTTTAGTATTTTTTTAACGACACTCATATTATGACATATGGAACTTACTAAAATAACCAGCAAAATATCATCTTTATCGAAAAAACATCAAAAACGGGGGATTTTGAAGGTTATAATCCACGTTTTTCGACATGATTTGGTCCCGAAATTAAATGTCTCCAAATTCGCACAGTAATTATTTCATATATTGTAGAAATGTCCGAGAGTAACAAAAAGTACTTACGTTATCATATAAACAAATTTAAATGACATTCAACTACCTTTTAATCACGTTGGAATTGCGCGAAAACACCAATATATATATTCGAATCTAAATTCGTTTAGTGTTTTTTTAACAATTGACCCTTATTTTGTGGCTAGTGGGACTTACTGAAAAAGCCAGCAAAATATCACATCTTTTTCGAAAAATCATCAAAACGGACGATTTTGAAGGTTATTATCCACGTTTTTTGGATTGATTTGGTCCCGAAATTACATGTCCCCAAATTCACACTGTAATTATTTCATACATTGTAGATATGTCCGAGAGTAACAGAAAGTACGTACGGTATCATATAAACAAATTTAAATATCATTAGACTACCTTTTAATCACGTTGGAATTGCGCGAAAACACCAAAATATATATATATATATATATATATATATATATATATATATATATATATATATATATATATATATATATATATATATATATATATATATATATATACTCGAATCTAAACACCAATATATATATATATATATATATATATATATATACTCGAATCTAAACACCAATATATATATATATATATATATATATATATATATATATATATATACACTCGAATCTAAATTCTTTTTGTGTTTTTTTAACAATCGACACTCATTTTATGGCTTATGAGACTAACTGAAATAGCCAGCAAAATATCACATTTTTTTCGAAAAATCATCAAAAACGGACGATTTTGAAGGTTATTATCCACGTTTTTTGGCTTAATTTGGTCCCGAAATTAAATGTCTCCAAATTCGCACAGTAACTATTTCATACATTGTAGAAACGTCCAAGAGTAACAAAAAGTACTTACGTTATCATATAAACAAATTTAAATGACATTCGACTATCTTTTAATCACGTTCAAATCGCGCGAAAACACCAATATATATACTCGAATCTATATCCTTTTAGTGTTTTTTTAACATCCGACACTCATTTTATGGCTTATGGGACTTACTGAAGTAGCCAGCAAAATATCTCATCTTTTTCGAAAAATCATCAAAAACAGTCGATTTTGAAGGTTATTATCCACGTTTTTCGACATGATTTGGTCCCGAAATTAAATGTCTCCAAATTCGCACAGTACTTATTTCATATATTGTAGAAATGTACGAGAGTAACAAAAAGTACTTACGTTATCATATAAACAAATTTAAATGACATTCGACTACCTTTTAATCACGTTGGAATTGCGCGAAAACACCAATATATATATTCGAATCTAAATTCTTTTAGTGTTTTTTTAACAACCGACCCTTATTTTGTGGCTAGTGGGACTTACTGAAAAAGCCAGCAAAATATCACTTCTTTTTCGAAAAATCATCAAAACGACGATTTTGAAGGTTATTATCCACGTTTTTTGGATTGATTTGGTCCCGAAATTACATGTCCCCAAATTCACACTGTAATTATTTCATACATTGTAGATATGTCCGAGAGTAACAGAAAGTACGTACGGTATCATATAAACAAATTTAAATATCATTAGGCTACCTTTTAATCACTTTGGAATTGCGCGAAAAATCAATATATACCAGAATCTATATTCTTTTATTGTTTTTTTAACAACCGACCCTCATTTTGTGGCAAGTGGGACTTACTGAAATAGCCATTAAAATATCGCATCTTTTTCGAAAAATCATCAAAAACGGACGATTTTGAAGGTTATTATCCACGTTTTTTGGCTTAATTTGGTCCCGAAATTAAATGTCTCCAAATTCGCACAGTAACTATTTCATACATTGTAGAAACGTCCAAGAGTAACAAAAAGTACTTACGTTATCATATAAACAAATTTAAATGACATTCGACTATCTTTTAATCACGTTGAAATCGCGCGAAAACACCAATATATATATTCGAATCTATATCCTTTTAGTGTTTTTTTAACATCCGACACTCATTTTATGGCTTATGGGACTTACTGAAGTAGCCAGCAAAATATCTCATCTTTTTCGAAAAATCATCAAAAACAGTCGATTTTGAAGGTTATTATCCACGTTTTTCGACATGATTTGGTCCCGAAATTAAATGTCTCCAAATTCGCACAGTAATTATTTCATATATTGTAGAAATGTTCGAGAGTAACAAAAAGTACATACGTTATCATATAAACAAATTTAAATGACATTCGACTACCTTTTAATCACGTTGGAATTGCGCGAAAACACCAATATATATATTCGAATCTAAATTCTTTTAGTGTTTTTTTAACAACCGACCCTCATTTTGTGGCTAGTGGGACTTACTGAAATTGCCAGCAAAATATCTCATCTTTTTCAAAAAATCGTTAAAAACGGACGATTTTGAAGGTTATTATCCACGTTTTTTTGGCTTGATTTGGTTCCGAAATTAAATTTCTTTAAATTCGCACAGTAATTATTTCATACATTGCAGAAATGTCCGAGAGTAACAGAAAGTACGTACGGTATCATATAAACAAATTTAAATGACATTCGACTACCTTTTAATCACGTTGAAATTGCTCGAAAACATTAATATATATATATACTCGAATCTATATTCTTTTAGTGTTTTTTTAACAACCGACACTCATTTTGTGACTTATGGGACTTACTGAAATAGCCAGCAAAATATCTCATCTTTTTCGAAAAATCATCAAAAACAAGCGATTTTAAAGGTTTATTATTCACGTTTTTTGACCTGATTTGTTCCCGAAATTAAATGTCTCCAAATTCGTAAGGTAACCATTGCATACATTCGAGAAATGTCCGGGAGTAACAAAAAGTACTTAAGTTATTATATAAACAAATTTAAATGACATTCGACTACCTTTTAATCACGTTGGAATCGCGCGAAAACACCAATATATATACTCAAATCTAAATTCTTTTAGTGTTTTCTTAACAACTGACACTCATTTCATGGGATAGGGGACTTACTGAAACAGCCAATAAAATATCTCATCTTTTTCGAATTTTTTTCAAAAACAAACGATTTTGAAGGTTATTATCCATGTTTTTCGAACTATAAAAGAAACGCGAGTTTATCGCTTTTCTTTACGCAAAGTCGAACTACCAACTATCATAGCTTTAAGTAGTTTATGTTTTGCTATTAGTGATTACTTTTCCAAGTATCGGGTCGGATTGGACCAGACCATTACGGGTCTAACGGGCCAGGTAGTAACCAATCCGGAGGCAGGTCGAGTCTGAGCTGGCCGGGTCGGTCCAAAGGTTTGACCACCCCTAATAAGGAGTAGCCCATTACATTGCATTGACGTTTGAGAATGTAAACAGTCAAAATGGATTATTTGATTAAGTTAGATGTACAAGAAATGAGAGTTGCAATCATTAGACGAATGTGGTTGAGGTAGATTTCTGGTGGAATAGCACGTATGAGCGTTGACATTGACGGTAGATTCTTGGTTTACCCGAATTCTTGTAAACCCGTCATAAATTTGTAACGTGTCAAGTAATGTAGCTAAGACAAAAAATTATAGTACCAAACGGGCAGCAAACTTGTAACGGGTCAAGTCATTATTCATCCAAGTGGATGATATTTGACCCGTTATATCCCTGTGACGGATATAGACGGATATACCCGTCACAAGGAAGACTTACTCGTTGGTTTATATCGACTAGAACATGTACAAATTAGGATTACAGTTAACGTAAGTATGGGCTGAAGAATTTCACTTATTACTTACTCCAAGTTACAAGTTATTATACAACATGTGAAGCCTGCCTTTCACGGCATTTCGACATTCCTGTTTTGATTGAATTCGTGACAACCCGCGTTTCGACGTTTTTAAAGGACGTGTTTTCTTACAAAACATAAACTGTCTTTCGCTAGTAGGACGCGAATTACGACATCATATTCACGAAGTGGCTAGCTTCACCGTGACACGATCGCTAATCATTTAGCTTGTAATATTATCTTGATTTAGTGATCATTTATAGGGTTATGACCTAATCCTACTTGACCAACTCTCGATTATCCTACAAAGTTTGGCTCGTATTCTATCTAAACCGGCAAGCTTCACCTAATCCGAGCCAAGCTTAACAAATCCAAAAACCACAAACTCTTGCCTAGCTAAGATAACAAGAACAAGAAGTAACATGTAACGATAGTACGATAAGATTAATAAAATTAACAAAGTCGACTTCACGAGTCCATGTTGTATAGTTCGCTCATGATAAATGGTAAAGAAATTATCCTTTCGAGCTTGAAATGTAACAGACGGTAAATAAATAAATTATATTTTACATTTTTATACATTTAGGCCCTGTTCTTTTCGGCTGAAACAAGGCTGAGCTGAGCTGAGCTGGTCTGATAAGAGCTGAGCTGAACTGATAAGAGCTGAGCTGGTCTGATAGAAGCTGAGCTGAATTTATAGAAGCTGAAACTAATAATTTCTTACATAAATTATCTAATAATTTTAAGAAAAATATTGGAGATGAGCTGATAAGAGCTGGGCTGAGCTGATAAAAGCTGAGCTGGTCTTAAACGGGCTGAAATTAAGCCGAAAAAAACACGGCCTTACTCTAGTAATCGTAAACTAGATAAGCTCAACCAACAAATAACTTCGAGTATTAGGAGATCTAGCATTGAAGAAAATTTACGTTAACAAATCGGAAATGGAAATTGGTAAGTTTTCAAAAAAAAAAAACGGTTAAAGAAGAGTAGGGTTTTTTTTGCCAACGGTACAAAGTTCCTTTTACAATCGATGAGAGATCGCGTAAGTGTGTCCTCTATAGTTAAGGGATCGATAGATAATACAATACTCGGTACATTTCAACGGAAGAGGAGTAGGTTAGTTGGACATAAGATAAACATATGTAGGTAAACAAGCAATGGAGAAGGAATAGAGAAGGGAGAAGAAGATGATGATGATGATGGAGGTGTAACTAACAAAGAAGAAAATGTAAGAAGAAGAGAAGAGAAAAAAAGGTAAAAGTGGGCGACCATCCATACATACAATACATACACACCATTCATGTTACTCTAACGTCTCATTTTCCTCCTTGTCCAAAACCCCCCATGGCTAGTTAGTTAACCGCTTCATCTGTCTCGTTCATTTGTCTGTCTTCTAAATTCATTATGAGAAATATTTTAATCAAAGACAAACAGATGAACGAGACAGACAGACAGACGGAGGGAGTAACACCTCTCTTTCTCCTCCTATTTAAACCTACCTCCTTCCCTCCCTCTATAAATTCTTTGTATGTATAACACTTTAATTACATATATATATATAACTTCACCCGTCTCGACGATCTAAGAAAACAAGTTCATCATTTGTTTATGATTGTAATAACAACTATGGAATTAAAGCTACATTATTGTTATTATTATTATTTTCTCATAGCGGTTTTCGCTATTATAGGGCAATGTTGTTTTGCTAGCTACCCTTTACCAAAATATGAGAGTAGAGATGGTTTAAGCAATGGTTTGAGGTTAAGGCAAACGATTTCACCTTCACCTTCACCTCCACCTCCGACAATAGTTGTCAATGTCGATAGTTTCTTAAGAAAAGGGAGAAAGGGAGATCATACAAAGGTTAGTTCACTTTTTACTCTTACGACTTCCCATCCCTTGTTTTTAACAAAAAGATACTAACTTTTTGTCGTTGTTGAAACGTGACATCGAAGGCATTCAAGAGAGCTTGGAAGAAGGCTTGCTCTACGAAGGGGGGAGTATTCCTGGTGCCACGATACACGTATAAAGTGAGACCTATCAAATTCTTAGGCCCCTGCCAAGCTCATTTTGTCGTCAAGGTCTTGATCGAACCCTGACCCATATATACATTACATCAGCTGTGCTTTGTTTTCGATCTTCAATCCTTAAGTTATTGTCCTCCTACTTAATGTTCTGCAGCTCACAGGGACGATCAAGGCGTCTGGCAACCTATCGCACTATAAAGATGCACAACACTGGCTCGAGTTTCAAAATATAAGCAATTTCAGGGTTGAAGGTGGAGGAACCATTGACGGCAATGGACATCTCTGGTGGGCTAATTCTTGTAAGATCGACACATCCAAGGTCTATATCTACCCAATCACTCTCTATTGACTCAGGTTTATTCCTATTATAAGTCGTCTTCTTTTTTTCTGACGAGCATTCTGTTGATATATGCAGCCTTGCCATCACGCACCAACGGTAAGTATGAATTTTGGTTTAGTTCCTATAGTTAATGAAGTGAAGAGAGAATTAAGTGTGAAACATGAATGAAGGCTATGACATTCGTGCAATGCAAGAAGATGGTCGTGGATGGATTAAGGATAACGAATGCTCAACAAATGCACCTGACGTTTCAGAGATGCGCTAATGTTAGAGCTTCTAATTTGGTCATCAAATCTCCGGAGACAAGTCCGAATACAGATGGTATTCATGTTACCCAAACCAAGAATATCATCATCACTCGTTCTCTTATTCAAACAGGTAATTCTATTTCCTTTCGGTCTTTCTTTCACCCACCTTTCTCTTGTTTCTACGACCAACTTCACACCAAACCCATGTCAATGTCAATATCAACCTAATTGTCACCCGTCCCCTGTTTTATGGTTAATCGGTTGGTTTGGAGGACAATTCTGTAGTATTAATACATTATTTACAAATGACGTGTGTAACTACTTGCTCAATGCAATCCGGAATGACCCAACATAGACCCAAAAAGTACATCCCGAAGTATAATAACCAAAAATGGCTCAAATGGCTCCACATGCAACATCCCGACATGCAGCTATGTTGACATTAACCGAAATGGTCTACCCCAAACCCGATCCAAACAATGAAACAAGCCAACTGGTAGCAAATGGTTGCACCAAAAAAAAAAAAAAAATTGTGGTTAATACGTATGAAAAGTGCTAAAAAAATTCACTGGTTAATATGAAAGGTGATGATTGTATATCAATCGTGAGTGGATCAAAGAACATACAGGTGACCGACATAAAATGCGGACCAGGTCACGGAATCAGGTAACAACTCGAACTAAACCGTCTAAATTTCGACCAAAAGTATATACTCTAGCTATGTTTTAAGTAAGTACTCTAAACCATATATTTGGTGTTAGCATTGGAAGCCTAGGGAAAGGACAATCAGATGACCGTGTTTCAGATGTGTTTGTGAATCGGGCTAGGCTTTATGGAACCAGTAATGGTGTCCGAATCAAGACTTGGCAGGTTTTTGCCTTCTCTATTTCCTTTCCTGCCTATTTTTTTCCACTGTTTCTTTAATAGACTTTTTACCGTTTATTTGTTTCAATCATTGATTACGTTCGTTAGTGTATTTTTTAGGGAGGAGAAGGATATGCAAAAAACATCGTATTCCAGAATGTCGTGATGCAAAATGTTAGCAATCCTATCATTATTGATCAACACTACTGTGATCAGAAGACCCCCTGCCATGCAATGGTACTCTATTTATATTTATCTTTTTATCATACTCGATCAAATAACCAGGCACGACCTTACTGCCAATGTAACATACCTCAAAAAGTAGCTCAGAATTCAGTATCACAGCCCAAACAGAATATCATGATAACATATATATCAATTATACTATATGTGCAGAAGTCGGCAGTACATGTGCAAAATGTGGTATACAGGAATATACGGGGAACAAGCGCAACAAAAGTAGCAATAAAACTAGATTGCAGCAAAAACTTTTGGTGTCAAGGAATTGTATTGCAAAATGTTAACCTAGTCAAGACTGGGGACAAAGGCGCTAACGCCGACTGCCACAATGTCAAATTGATTCAAGGAAATGTTACACCTACATGTTCTCAAAATACTTAGATTTTACAAATTTAACACTACCTCCGGTTTTAAATGATTGTCCCGTTTCAATATAATACTCCTCATATATATTCAACAAATGGGGAAATCATTTAAAACCGGAGGGAGTAAATTTTATACTTGGTTGCTTTTAGTAGCCACAAAATGAACACTGTATATATGTAAAGTAATTCCCTCATAATTCTAGCCTCTTCATTATTCTAGCTTCTTGGTTCTTTATTCAACAAACCAAATTGTTCTGTAGTATGTAAAGTCAATAGACCGGGAATATGCTACTCGTATATTCTAACAATTAGGTAGTAGGAAACTAGGAGTGGCTTAAGAAGTGGTATATTCCTCACAATCTACCACTTAAACTGATCACTCAAAAAAAACAACCAGTCATTGAAAGTCCGAAAACCAGCACCTAGGATAGAACATTTAAGACATCTATTTACAAACAGGCGACAGTCATACAAGGTTATCAAATCAGATTAGCATACATACCTTGGTTGCTACAATCAACAGAATCCTGATGTTCAGATTCTGAATGCATGTAGAGAGAAATATCATCTTCAGCATAGAGTAGCTTATTGTCGACACTCTCAGAAACTCCAGTATCCTCGTCCTCGACTAAAACCAAATCGGATTGATCATTAAAAACATTCGTGCAATCTTCTTGGATATAAGGAACTTCACCCTCTAAAGCAGGCATATCAACCAGAAAGGACTCAAGGAAATTTTTGGCAGATGGATCTTCCAAATATGAGAATTTCACATCCAGCACCGGAACACCGAAATCAACTATACCAAGGCTCGGCATCTCAATAATTTCCTGCAAGACTGCATTCGGAATCCCTTGCTCTGAACTAGACTCAACATCCTTCAAAAGAGCACTGCCAATACCTGAAGGCAAGCTGCAGATGTCACTCACACATGTCTCGCCAGATTCTATGCATTCAATTCCAGCTATTGAGCCACTATTTTCTGTAACATCAGTACTATCGGTAGCACTACTATGGGACTTCCTGCTAGACTCATCCAAGACAACGATAATGCTCCCATTAATAACTTCATTTGTTTCCTCATCAGCAGCCAAATCATTTGTTTCTATTCCCATAGCATCCTTGCCTGAGTTATCTCCTCCATCGATGGGGGTTGAGAAAAGTTGGTGCTCATTAGATGGTGACGGACTCCGACTCCTTTTTGCAACAACAATTTCAGCTTCTTCAACCGCATCAGAACATTCCAAAGGTTTTGTTAACGTTGAAGTTACAAATCCCGTGAGTGCAGAAGCCAGAGCATCATTAATAGACATTGGTTTTTTTAATATTTTTGGGGAGTCCTTTACAGCTTCCACGGAGTCACTTTCCTCGTCCTCTTCAATATATGAGAACTCTGGTGCAGAAATAATAAGACCAGGAGGTAGCTTAGAAACATTGGTTGTGGATTGCGCATATGAATCTGAATCTGAAGCTTGAAGGCACGATTCTGGAGGAAAACAATCATCCTTATTAACCGTCTCGGATTTCAGAGTCACCTCATTCCCACCAGTGCCAATAGAATTGGACTCAGATCCATTACAGGAGAATTCCGGAGTAGCATATGTAATGCAGCCTGTTCTGGGAATTGTAGGATTATTTATAAATGACTCTAATTGTTGTTCTACCCTCTCCAGCCTTGTTTCCATGTTGATAATGGGCTTCAGCATATTTTGTTCAAATCTCAAACAAAAGTCTTCAATTTTTGAAATTCGAGAAACAAGTTCATCCAAAGTTTGCTCTATCTTACTGCAAGGAAAATGATTCCCTCTATCTGTAAAATTGACGTTTTCAGGATTTAGTGTCTGTACGAGATTATTTGGTTGGTGAACAAACGAGCCATTATGCACTGTGTTTGATAAAACCTCTGCTTGAACAATATCAGTAGCAGTCGAAGTTGTGGCAGTTGAACGCTGCTCAGTATTTTGGATTATTCTTTCTAGGGCAGAAGAGCCACTATTTTCTTGAACTTTGTTCGTTCTAGATTTTGATAGCTGCAAAAGTGTGGGCATAAACATTGACAACATAGCACTTCCAGACGAAGATTCCATTGAAGGGATTGAACTATTATCATCAGCTGATATCACAGGATCAGCAAACACATAAACTTCGTCTATACAAATATAATCCCCACTCTGAATAGACAGCAAACGAAGAGTTATAGACACGACTGGATCTCCATCTGAAATCTCAGCAGTGGCCTCAAAACGGTCCTGAAAGTTTCGTATAATTAGTGGAAGCTAGTGAAACACCCATGCAATTCTACACTATCAATTAAATAGATCATGCGAAAATTGAATGTACCTGGTTGATTTGTACCACACAATTTTCCTCTTTCTTTGAGAAAGAATTATCCTCAGCATTCACTCTAGAGGCGTTGTGCAATTTAACGTCCACCCAACCATCAGCATCGGTGCTACTTCCACTATCTGTTCTCAAATGCACTTCATCCAAACTTTTCTCTGAGTTAGTTGAAACAGATCCTACGCCATCAACCTCCAGTTGTACCTCCTCATCTCTTGCCGCAATGCCACAGCGAACTGTGCATAGATACTCATTTTCATTCGTCTCATTAGTTGCACAGTAAATCTCATATACTTTAGCAGTACTTCGTACATAGACCTGCTTGATTTCATGTTGCTGCGTGAATAGAACTGTTACAGGAAGACATCAGCCTAGTGCAGTAACATTAAAATCACTGTTACAACCTTAAATCAGTAACATTAAAATCGGCTACATGTATACGCTTAAAGAAATAGGCAAATAACGGCTTAATTAATTCAGCGAAGACACTCCTACAATCATTCAAACAGGCTGAAATTCCTTATACAGTTTATCGTCAAAATGTGACAATATTCTGTAACAAACATCTGACAGCCACAAAAGCAGTCCTTTGGAACAGATACCGCTTTCACCTATCAACAGTAGCAAAATTTCTATTTGCATTCCTTGTATCAGCAATTCTTTCCTTTTTGTGTTAGTTATGAAAGAGGCACCAGTACAACCAGGGTTACCGAATTCGGTCTATCACCCTACGAAGAATCGCGACTTGATTCGATCAAATTCCGAACCTGTATTAGAGCGTATTATGATGTTTGGTTACAATTATACCGAATTATACTCTATTATTAGCGAATTGCGAATTCAAATCAAGCGAATCACATATCCGGTAACCCTGATACCTGATTAGAGCGTATTATGATGTTTGGTTACAATTATACTGAATTATACTCTATTATTAGCGAATTCGAGATTAACCTATCACCCTAAACCCTAATTCATATCACGAATCCAAATCGAGCGAATCACATATCCGGTAACCCTGATACCTGATTAGAGCGTATTATGATGTTTGGTTACAATTATACCAAATTATCCTCTATTATTAGCGGATTCGAGATTAACCTATCACCCTAAACCCTAATTCGTATCACGAATTCAAATCGAGCAAATCACGTATCCAGTAACCCTGAGTACGACATTCAAGGGAGACGGAGATTCGAACCTCGGAACTAATGTCCACAATACCTCGGTCTTAACCACTAGGCGTCAGAATAATTAACACAACAGTGATCGAAAAACGAAAAAGGAATCGAGAAATCAAGAAACGAATGCAATGTAGAGTAGAAGAGAAGTAAATACCGGTGATCTCGCAAGGGGCGGAATCCGGCGAAGGACGGCGGAGTATCAATGGAGGTTTACGATCGGAATTGTCGACGGTAATCAAGGAGGATTCGCAGGTGAGTGTGTGATCCAATGATCCAGTGATGATTTTCCAGGAAGAAGATGATGATTTCTTCATCGTTGATTCCTGATCCGTCGTGTCTAGGGTTTCTGACGCCATTGTTGAATGCTGATTCTACCCAGTTCTGGCTCCATTGATACTGATATGAGGATGGCTCCAGTGATCCGTCTTATAACGGGTCAAATACTAACCGTTTAGATATATAAGAACAAGTACGGAGTATTTATATTTTCTACTCTGTATGTGATTTGTTTTTGTTTTTTTTTTTTATCTGTAAACGAGTATTATCTGACCCGTCATATTAACAGAACGAATACTTCGTTACAAATAAGAATTTGTATCTTAATACTATGTATTTTATTAGTATGTCAACCACGCGTACTTTTGGTTGCTAGTATAATTTTAAATTTATCGTGATTATTATAATAAAATAGAATCATTTTACCTGAATTTATAGTGAAACACAATAAAACACAATATTTTATTACACGGATCAGATGAATATATAATGGGATCGGAGAGTATGTAGGAAATATTTGCACATTTAAAATGTAAAGTCGAAATCATGTGTGAAGGTTGTGAACCTAAAAGAAAATAGGCGAATCTATTGCATTTTACGTACTTATTGTCGTTATTGACTTGAAATTTATTGATTTATGTAGCGGATTGTAACCTGTAAAGTGTAAGCCAGTACAGATCCCCCATCACATTTTTGTATTCCGTGTGCTACACGCTCAGTCGCTCACACCATACACAAGGTGACACATTATCAGAAACAATTGACCTAGCATTATTCAGTTGATCACAGCATGGAGAATGTAATCAGTAGGAAAACTAACAGAAAAAACTAAGACCAGGAGCTTAAGCTGTTAAGCACCTTAAGATGCATGCTTAGAGCAATCAGTAGGCTTAAACGAGACTCGACCCGCATCAAGATCATAACCAACTACGAAATTGACTTGAGCCAAGTTCCCAAAGATGGCTACATCAGTCGCTGGCACCATCGCCAAGCAGACAATGTCCTCGTCTACCTGCAAAAATGTATTGACAGCCTTCAACTCCACGTCTGCGCCTGCAAAACGCGCTGTAATGACTGGTACATTGAGCCCGTTCTTGGTTTTGTAACATAGACCCATGGTGCCTTCCGGGTCCTTGATACGCTCCCCTTTGATCACCTTCGCTAACTCGGTCTCTAATCCGTAGTATAGATCCTTGGGTAGTATCGTCAGGGTTGTGCCTGAGTCGATTATAATGTTACCTTCTTCAGTGTAATAATGAGCGGAAGTTTGTGTTGGATATGCCAGCGTCACGTTACCAATTCCTATGCTCTCTAATGTGAGATAATAGAATGTTGTGGGGTCTTTCTTGACTAGAGGGGTCGAGACTGCACCTGGACCGGTCACTAATGCCTTGGGGCCGAAGCTGATCTTGCTCGACGATGTAGTCTCAAAGAAGGGGACTAGACAGTATGAGAATTGTGCGCCGACAGTGGGTTTGAGTTGGGTAACGAGCGAGAGTCCTCCTCCTCCTAGCCCAATTAGGCCTGACCCTTTTTCGTTGAATGTACCGTCGTTCTCATGGCCACATCCGATGCTGACTCCAGGGAAGGTTGGGGTGTTGGGTCCAAAAGAGACGACCTCAGAAGCGAGGACTCCGTTGGTGTAGGATTTGTCGCCGTATGAGTAGTAATAGGAGCAGGAGTTGTCGGAGTCACAGGTTCGAGAAGCTAGGTTTGTGTAACAAGTAGGGGATCCACATGGGATAGGTTTGAAAGAGGAAGAGTTTTTAGGGTCGAATATGGGTAAGGTTTGGTTATAGCATTGGACACAAGGCTCGCATTGTGTCCAAGTAAGGTCACTTCCAGTGTCGGCAATCCCAAGTACAGGAACAGGAGGAGTGCCTATTGAGATGTTCATTAGGTACTCTCCGCCTGCAGGAACGACAGACGACTGGACTGATGCTGATGCTGAATTTGCTGATGCTGATGCTGATAATGCTCGTGAGGCGGACATGAAGTGGGTGGAACGAGAGGTGGAGCGATGGAGAGCGTCGTTCAGACGCTCCCATTTACTCTTGCCGGGGTTATGGAGTGGGGAGACGGGAGAATCCCTGTGGATGAGATCGACTGTGAAGCCAGGGTGACGGATTTTATGTGTTAACGTTACTGCAGCAGCAGCAGACGTTATGTATGAATAATAACAGATAAACAGGATTAAAAACTGCATGCAAACTCGAGATGCTGCCATGACTATGTAATTATAAGTTGCGTGTGCAAGATCGAGGATGAGTAATTGATTGATTGGTTGTTTGATTGGTACTGTGTGAAGACATCGTGCAGCAGAAGGTATATATATAGCGAGACAGTAAAGCTTAAGTCTGATAACTGAAACTTCCTGACTTCCTGTCTTCATTAGTAGCATTCGATTTACCATAATAATAACAGCATTGAAGAATGAAGGAAGACAAAGAGGTTCTACAGCTGAATGCAACTGATACCATTGAAAACACGTTAATAAACCATTAACGTGTGTTCAGTCAGTGGGCACATGTTAGAAAAAACCGATTATATAAGCACATGAACAGACAAAAGATAATTGAGAAGAAGAGTTGTGGAATTTAAGAAGGGGATGATGAATTACATGACATTAACTGAAAATACATTATGAATGTAGCAGTAGTAGATAAGACGATAAGAAGACGAAAAGACGATCAGTAATTGCAAATTCTAGCAGTAGGGTTGGCAACACAGACAGGGCCATAAGTTTTCTTAGCTTCAGCGGTACCACGCTTAGGCTCGTCAGCCATGGCCAAACCAGCTACCGAACATAAGGTAGCCGTGATGGCTGCAAACATAACCTCCCTCCTTCCGTTGCTGTTCTCCGCCTCTCCATTCTTCTCAAACCTCACCTGCTGCTGCACCGCCTTTGGCTGAGCACTGTTGGTGATTACTGACCTCCGAGGACAGGCTGATGCGCCACCACCAATGAACGAAGCTGCCATTATCGCTGACGCCATTGCCTGTCGAACTTTCTGTGTGTTTTTTTTCTTCTTGTGGGTGTGTTTGAGCTGAATTGCAGAAGTGGATATAATAATTTTAACCTGAAATCTTTGGTGATCATATGATATGAGTCTTATCCATGTTTTATGTTCTGACCAACACCGACGTGCCATGTGGCTGTTCCGATTTTATCTTAGCTCAGATATTGGTTGGTTCACAAGTAACCAAATTACACAGAATCCTGTAACATCAGCAACATCAGCAACAACAATCCAAAACCAAACACATTCTTGCACTTTGGTTAAGGTTAAGCCTCTGGGCTCGAGCCCGGTTGAAATTCGGACTATCAGTATCAATTGTACTCGAAGAAATCGAATTGTATTCTCATATAATCTCATTTTTGCAATGTTTGAGAAATTGGACTACATGGTATTAATACCGGGATAAGAACCCATCAAAAAATTATACTCCGTATATAAAAATAGTCGGTTTATAAGCCTAACTAGGCGTACTGTAACTTGAGCGTGGTTTTGGGTGAATTATATGGAGGAGGTATTCGATCCTGCACGTTTGCGAAAATATCCTCACGACTGGGTGGCACCATTGCGACGGGTGAATCGAGCACGTAGTCAGGAAGAATCGGCAAAGTCTCTTCGAAGATTTCTTTGACTGTCTGCAACGATTAACAACTGAATGAGGATACGGAGTACTTCGTTTGCAGAAAATCAGTAAAAATAACTTAACACAAAACCTTTGAATCTGAAATTTCTGTCGTAATGGAAAATGTTGCAAAAACACTTCGATGAACAAACAGATGTACCTTGCAACGTTTAAAAGCAGCATCTACATTACGCTTCCAAACACCGTTTCTTGGCTCAGCATGAAAAAGGTTCAGCATAGGCTGTGCCAAAAAATATAAGATTGCGTTAGCATTTGTTCCACAGGAGGTCTTATGTCACGGAAAATACAGAGAATTAGTAATTCAGCAGTATCCCATAAACTTATCCCCTGAACTTATCGGTCCAACTCAATGCAGGTATGCAAATACTAGTACGATGTTGCTGAGATGCGCACCTTGACAAGATCCCTAACATTTGGTCGGTTGTTTCCATGTTGGCCAAGCGCAGAATCAGCATACTCTTGGTACTTTTCCAGAACCTACAGAAAATGTATTAGTAGTAGCCCAGAAATCATATATCCACGGTTATTCATCTGCGTGGATCCAATTTTAAACTCTGACCTGTCGACGGGTAAGATCTGAAGGAGGAGCCCCATATACTTCGCTGTCAACATGTTTCAACACCTGCCACGGGCTATAAAACAGAAATGTCCATCATTCAAAAGTAGCGTAGTATTGTCAGGAATATATAAAAATAGATCAAATTGACGGCTCTTTGAACTTACTTATAGTAGGCAGCACGTCCAACCATTACACCATGAGCACCTTCGCTCAGTGCCGCATTGACCTTCAAGCCAAGTTAACAGGTAACAGAAGAAGACATTTTTAGCGCTACAGCTTATAAGCCAAGGAGATTGACGAAGGAGACGTCGATATTAAAATTCAAGAACATCAAGACTTTACCTCTTCAACAGAATTGATGCCTCCGTTTATAGTAAACTGCAAATCGGGAAAGTCTCGAACAAGGCCGTAATAGTATTCATATCTGTAACAAACATACCACAGTTTTAAGTAATTGTCCCAGATATTCAATTAATATTTACATTATATCAAGCAAAATTACAACTATGTTACTCAGGCTCATTAGGAGTATTTGACGTGGGCGCGAATCTGAGTGACAAACTCGGTAATTTTAACGAAAGTCCGCATGTTTTGGCTCAAAATGAGGTTTCTAAGTGTCGCGCCCATGTTTGAGTAGGTATATAGTATATAGAAGATGATACATACTTTAGAGGAGGAATTGATCGATTATCAGCTGGACTAATTCCATTAAGGAGTGCTTTCCGTGAATGAATGATGAAGTGTTTGGTTGGAGAAGATGAAGATACTTTATAGATAAAATCACCTGGAAAGTAGGAATGAAGCACTACGTTAGGGTATCTCGAAAACTCCCAAATTGTCTCATCACATGTAAATATTAACCATCCAAAAGATTAAAGGCGACATAACAACACTCAGACATTCCGGGGTGCAAGACAGCATCACTAGTCAGTAGTATTGTCACCTCACGATAACTTAATTTCTCGAGACATAGAGAAAATTTTACTCCAAAGAGTATGTACTTACAGAGCTCATTATAAGAATCGTGGTCATCCACACCAATACGACACTTCACAGTCACAGGAACATCTGTATTTGCAGCAATTACAGACATGGCCTCGCCAACAAACTTCCCTTGCGTAGACCAAGAAAACCACGTTAGTGAAACTAGGAATCACACAGACAGAATAATTTTGGTGGTCTCATTGACAGTTAGATAGCATCTAACCTTTGGATCAAGCATTAGGCGTACACCAAAACACCCGTGTCCAACAACCCTAGGGCTAGGGCATCCACAACTGGTCAAATGTACAAGTTCGAAGAGTAAAAAAAATGATAGTAAGAAGAAAAGGTCTACGATTCTACTTTCTAAGTAATACATGCAAAATAATTAGTGCTAACTTTAAGTTTATCTCATCATAGCCATAAGCATTAGCCATTCGAGTTGCTTTTGCAATATTCTCCAAGTTATTCCCGCCAATCTGGAGGACAATAGGATGCTGTTCTTGGGGAAATGCCAAAAACCTGTCCTGGAAGATTTTCACAAACAATTAAACAAATCAATTTTGCATCATTAACTGAATAAATTACTACAAGAATTATCATGTAAGTATGTAACATCCACTTTCAGAGGAAAGAACAAAAGAATGTACTATATCAAACACAACACTATCTGATTTACAAAAATGTGCAATAAGTTAACCAGTCAGTAAGTTAGCAGGAAAAAGGTAGTATCATGCATCGTAAATACGCAGGTTGTAGCATAAATGTTCATCAAGCATTGTTTTCAAAGAGAAGGAAGATAAAAACAGATATTTAGGGCCGTATATGTGGAAATGAGATCTATGTAGAAAAGCGGACAAATCAGACAAATAAATAACTATGATAACAATAATAAATTCACGTACGAAGATTCTCCCACTAACTGCAGTATCTAAACGCCGCCAAACACCAACTTCTTCAGTCTAACGCAAAGACAGCAGCATCTAAGATGAAGCGTCAACAGTTACTTGACTTACCAGGTTATCCTTCTGATAAACAATTGTCTCTGCTGCAAGCATCTCTGTGTAAAGCCATGCGTTTTTTGATATAATTCGTGCAAGTTGCCTATAATGACAATCTGTCCACTCCATCATAGGGGCGATACTGAATTTGACAACAAAAGTCATCATCATCAACACTGAAACGATATGAACGGAACAGTTGAGAGCAGAAGGCAGAAAAGGCACCTGAAACGAGGAGGCGAATACTGAGCGACCACCATGGGTACTGCTTCGTGAAACGTATGGCTGTGTTGGTGACAGTATAGTCTCTTCGATAGAGTTGATCTAGCTGTAACCTCTGGCAAATATGTAAACTGCGTAGGGAAGGGAAGGGATCGAACAGAAGGAAATGAAGTGACGAGAGTATACCCTGCAGACCTCATCGTCCCCTAATCAGACCGTAACGTCCATGAATATGGCGTATATAGGACTATAGGAGCGCATATATTATGAATGACAAACAAACATTAAAGTGTAATACAAAGCTTTCGGTCACTGAAAGAGACCAAAGGACCCAATTTAAGTCTTAAAGCACCGGTCAGCCGTCACCACAGACTTGTTTTTATTGTTCCCAATATAAACACAAAGCCTACCGAATAAGTACAGGTTGGAATCCTCATCTCCCCCTATATTGTCTGTATTGTAATGTGACTAAATGCGCGCTTCGTTGAACAAAAAAAATATAAAAGCAAAGCCCAAAGACTGAACCAAATATACATCCTGATTCCTGGCACGGGCAGTTTTATTAATTGGTGGCGACTAGGGTATGAGCATGCCTGAACTGAATTGAATTTTCATCGGAAACTACAGTTTGATACTCCCTAGTCCCTTCATCTCACTTTTATTGTCCCACATTGACTGAATAAAGCGTAGTTGTAAGAAATACCACTCTCTTCATCCTACTATGGGCTCGATTGGGATGACGGTAATGGAACTAAAATGAACTAGAAAATGGAGGAGATAGTGATGGAGTAGTGATCATGCTATGCAGAAATGGAGAAAAAGCGACGAGGGGGGTAATTGTTCCTCCCTCACCCTCACCCTCTCTTTACACCATAAAATACCACCACTAACCCACTCCTCTTCTCCATTTTCTTCATATTTTGAGCTCCATTACCCTCCCCCCCCCAATTCATTACCCCATCTCAAGCGAGCCCTATATATGAGTAATATACTCCCTCTTGCCTCTGTCCCGGTCATTCGTTGTCCTGGAGTATTTTAATCAAAATGACCGAGACAGAAAGAGTACGTGGTACACCTGAGTATAATTGAATTGAATTAAACATGAACCAAATACTCCGGTTAACAGTGGAGTATATAGTTTGCGAAAAGGAGACAACACAAATTCGGAATAGGGTATTCGTCGCCGCCTAAAACCATTCTTATTATTAGGTTTAGCTCCCAAGTCCCAATACGGAGTCGACAACGGCGACGAAGGTGTGTACGTGACATGTGAGCAAGTATGAATTCGTTGAAGGAAAGCAGAAAGTGGTTAATACCTGAGAAAGCGGAGGTTTTGGGAGAGCAGGAGAAGGAGAAGGCGGTCACTGAAGCAGCAGCAGCAGCAGCAGCAGCATCGTGTGACTCAGTTCTGTGGCGTCAAATTGGAGTGCCTGAATCCTGAATGATTCCTGATGATGCTTAGTTGCGTGGTTTAACAAAGGTGCTCTCGGACAATAGATCTCAGGTTCAAATCCCCTCTTAATGCGACTTTGTATCTTTGGTTTGGGCTTTCTTTCTTTCTTTATATCCTCCAACTTACTACATTTTCTTATTTTTCTACATCTATTAGGCCCAACCCAATTGTCCAGCCTTGCATTATTAGTACGGAGTACTTCGTATATGACTCTTGACTACGATTTAAGGAAACGAAAAATAAATCATCTCGTAAAGATAATCAATTTGAAAAAATAATAATAATAATAATAATAATAATAATAATAATAACTCGTAGCTTTTGGAAATTGTTACCAAGAATTCTTAACAATTAAAGTTTATTTCATAAATAACTAACTTTAATCAACTTAAACTTCTAAGAGTAGGTCTCCTAAGAGACGGTCTTTCATTAATTTTACTGAGAGACTAAGTACAAATGAGAGTGACAGTGGTAACAAAGTACCAAACCTAATAGAAGTAGGTACGATTAATATAAAATAGTATACAAATATAAAGAGGGTACGCTTGTTATAAAAACAAGTACAAAACAAAGTTGTCATTTAAGGGTACAAAACTACAAATATGACATAGAGTGGTACTAAGGAGTGGTCTCTCAATAAGTTATTCATCAATCACTAAGAATTTGTGAACTTCTAAATACGTTTTTCATCAATCAAAAGATATCTTTTCGTTTCAATTAGTATTCCGTATTTGTTTACTTTACGGTTGGTATATGATTTTGAGATGGGGCAAGCAACATTTTTGTACTAAGAAGTGTATTTCTAAGGTGAAAATCGAACCTCCAACGTGAAAAGGAACGTTTCTTTGGTTCATTGAAGAACGCACCTAGTTGGATTACAATATAGAAAAAAGAGATTCGAACCTGAGACCTACTGTCCCAAAACACGTAATCTTAATCGTTGGACTAACGCATCTCCGGTAAGCAGAAAAGGGACGTTGAGACCACGAAAGCATAGAATGATAGAAGATGTGTGGTGAGCTTATCACTTACTACCTGTAATCCCTACTCCTCTTCAATGGCTTCCTTCAGCTTCCATTCCACCCAATTCAGAGACCCTTCTTCTTCTCCTTCCTCCTACAAATCATCCCGTTTCTCTGTTTCCTCACAATCTACCACCACAGTTCACCATCATCATCCCCATCATCATCATCATACGCTGTCGTTTCAGCAGCAGCATCCTCATCGCACCCGTCTCCAGCCAATCAATTCCGTCTCTGAAAGCTCAATCTCAGAAGCAAACCCCATTGAAGACCAAATCGAGGATGACCCGACTGCAGAAATGAGTTACCTTGACCCGGCAACCCAACCCGACAGCATCGTGGAGTGGGAATTGGACTTCTGCTCCAGACCCATACTTGATATTCGGGGTAAAAAGATATGGGAGTTGGTTGTTTGTGATACCTCTTTGTCTCTTCAATATACCAAGTATTTCCCTAATAATGTCATTAATAGTGTTACTTTGAAGAACGCCATTGCTGCTATTTGTGATGAGTTGGGTCTTCCTCTTCCTCAGAAAATCCGCTTTTTCAGGTCATATACTACTCCCTCCCATTCACTGAGATGTTTCACGTTTTCTTTTTAGGAAACTTCGCTAACCACTCTTCATCCGTAGCTTTTAAGGTTTTGGTTGGATTGGTTCCGTAATATGATATCGTCAGATGTCATGAGTTCGAACCTTGACAACCCTGGCAAATGGTACGGGGAGCTTGTGCGTACACTAACCACTGTTCAAGCCTGATGGACGGACATTCGAGTGAGGGAACGTAATAAAATATAAATGGGCTTCACTGAAAGCCTGATGGACGGTCATACTTTCGCTAAGATGTTCCATGTTTTCTTTTTAGGAAACTTCATTAACCACTATTCATCCGTAGTCGTAAGGTATCTGAGCTAGGGTCATGAGTTCGAACCCTGAAAGCCCTGGCACATGGTACGGGGAGCTTGTGCGTACAATAACCGCTTTTCAGATGGGCATTCGAGTGAGGGGACGTAATAGATTATAAATGGGCTTCAACTATAGCCTTAGTTGCCTTAGTTTTGGTTGGAGAGTCGGAGGTCATGAGTTTGAACCCTTTCAGCCCTGGCACATGGGGGAGCTTGTGTGCACACTAACCACTCTTCAAGCCTGGTGGGCATTCGAGTGAAGGGGGCGTAATAGAATATATATGGGTCTCAATACACTGTCGTTTTTTTCATATATATTGTGTTGAATGAGTGCAGGTCTCAGCTGCAGACTATTATAACAAAGGCATGCAGGGAGCTTAATATACAGCCGATCCCGAGTAAAAGGGTAATCACACTTGTGTTCTACAGCATCACTACTGAGCTGAATCTAAACCCTGGTTGTTTCTGTCATATATGTTACCTTATCGCGCAGCATTGTGGTTGATGTCTGTCGTGTCATTTTGGACTGTGTTGCAGTGCCTGTCATTGCTTTTATGGTTGGAAGAACGGTATGAGACGATCTATCAGCGGCATCCAGGGTTTCAGAAGGGATCGAAACCTCTAATGGTGTTAGATAACCCTTTTCCTATGGAACTCCCTGAAAATTTGTTCGGGGAGAGATGGGCTTTCGTTCAGCTGCCTTACTCAGGTACATCCTCCCCCATGTTCCGCACGTGTTTAATAAGGCTTCAGCTGTGGATGCGAATCACTGTACGTGTTTACGTGTTACTTGTATTAAGTCTTAGCCTATTTCATGTCTCAGCGGTGCAGGAAGAGATATTAACCTTGGATAAATCAGCATTTGGGGCTACCCTAGACCTGGATTTACTGGGATATGAGATCGATGAGGAGGCCCTGATCCCGGGACTAGCTGTCGCAACATCCAGAGCTAAACCGTTAGCAGGTGCGTTTTCCTGTCACTTGTATTCCTGTTGCGAACTTAAGTATCACCACTTCTCTGCATGCTTAGTAGCTGCTATGCCTGTTTGGTCATGTTCATATTGTCGAACGCAGCTTGGATGAATGGTTTGGAAGTGAGCTCTATAGAGGCAGACACGGGAAAGGGTGGTTTGATCCTGTCAGTTGGAATATCGACCAGATATACATACGCTACATACACAAAGACACCAGAGATGACTGCAGAAGCCGAGGCATGGGAAGCAGCAAAGAAGGCAAGTGGAGGCCTACATTTCCTTGCCATTCAAGAGGACCTCGATTCTGATGATTGCGTTGGGTTTTGGTTGCTCCTTGATTTGCCACCCCCGCCTGTGTAACTAATCCCGATGATTGTGTTGCTGCTTTTCTTTATAGAAACTACAATTGTGTTGATGTCTTACTGACATCCACCACCGATATGTATCAAACATTTACTAATTTGGTTTTAGGGAGTCGAGAGAATACAGGCACCTACAATGGCAGCCAGAAATCCCCATGACGACTCTTAAAAGCTCTTCCTGAAGAATCAAACCGATATCAAGTACATAAATAATGAATAGAAGTAGTTTTAACTCAGAAAATTTTGGCAAACATGATATTAAGATGATTATTTGAGTAATGGAGTTGACAACCGCCAGCAGAGGCTGCGGATTCCTAATCATGTACAAGTAGGAATACCCACCAAAAATTCTGAAACAAAAAAAGACTACATTTAAATTTAATGTCACTGTATGAGATGCACACCGTGAGTGAACGACAGGAGAGCTAGCAAAAACAAGAGGCACGGAGCAAGATCTGAGTGAGTGCCTTGAGCTACGCTTGCTGAACAGAAGATGTGTCGAGAAGCTAGTGTCTTACCTTGAGCTGAGCGTGAGGAGCAGGAAATGTGCGGGGGAGCAACAAATGTCTACAGTGTAACGATACCTTCAGTGAGAAGGCACCGATTTGTTGTCTCTGCTAATTAATACGAGTATTCAAGATTTCAGTTTCTTGTGTTTCTGCTGCACAAATCTGATTCGTTGCTTCCCAAATTCCAATCTCTTGGCTCTCCCGTCATCAAGATCTATTGACAATAACGACGTTCCCTCCATATTACTGACAATACCCTTGTGCCTGCAAAACAAGTCTCGTCACCAATTAACCCATTGCAGTTGCACACACATTATAATTTTGCTTTATTATATCTAGTGTTTTTTGACGGGGAATTTGATGGAATAACATTATCAGCATTCAGCAAGTCCTCGCTTTTGTTTACCAAATCATGTTGAGTAACTTTATCAACAGCAGGTAGATAAATAATGTTAGCATATTGAAGCACACGTACCAGGAATTATCAGACGGTTGATGAACTTCAACTCTCTTTCCTATAGCATCTCTACCCAACTTGCTCAATATCCAAGTATCGTCACCCATCTCCTTTTTCTGGCCTTGTGATGGTGTCGCGTCTTCGTCCTGAAGTTTCTGCGTTTCGGATAAAAGTGACGGTCTCTTTCTCTTTGACCTTTGGCCCTTCACGGATACCTTCTCTTCATCACCCTGTGGAACCCAAGAGCTCAGATAAGGGCTCTTGAATTTCAATCTTAAAGACAGCTTTGAGTCCTTAGGAGAGGCATCTACAACTGAAGAGGCTGCCTCATTATTCTTATCACCGTCACCAGATATATTAACGTTCCCAGAGGGTCTTCTGAATGACAATCTCGGACCTTTTGATACATTGGGTTGAAGTGCTGCAGCACCTAAATCGACTTCACTTTGTCTCTTTGATGACATAATAAGCCCCTTTCCGGGAATAGACAATCCATTCCCTCTGTCAGGTTTAGATTGTGTGTCAGAAGGTGCAAATTTGCCTTTAACAAGCTTTATTAGGTTACGCTCCCTGGGTTTTGCAACTTCTACTGCACGGGGGCTAACAACTCCATAACCTGCAGATTCACATGGCAAGGGAGGCATGTGATCAGTTTAGATATTAATCTACGTTCTACACAGATACAAACAATAAAAAGGCTGTTATACCATCATCTGAGATTTCTGTGCCATCTAGCTTCTCAGTCGCATTGCCATGCTGTCTATGCTGACTCGCAGCTTCATTTACTTCTGCAAACCAAAAGCCAGAAAACAATTTAGCAAGTAATCTGACACATATTTTGTGTAGGAAACAGGAATCACTCAGTTTCAAACAAAAAATGAAAATTACAATCAAAATACGGAAAGATTTATACGTTTAACTAAGCCTGATAAAAATAAAGGGACGACAATCAAATTAAAATGGTTCCATATACAGAGTATTAATGTATTATACTCTGTACATGCTATAGATATATGTATTATATTACATCATGTGACCAAAGGATGCAAAAAACGTCGACAAGCAATGTAAAGTACAAAATACAAGACTCACCACTAAACGGCATCACATCTCGCTCCCTCTGATATCTTGAAGAATCAGACCTTGGAGAGTTGGTTATCGTTTTATTTCGCCCTCCCAAGTGTATGACTAACTTTGTTCCCTTCACAGCCTTGAGTTTGCTGTCAGTTTTTCCCGCATCCTCATTAATGCCAACATCACTGATCTTGTTGTTCATAGTCGGCATAATAGCAGCCCGTTTGTCACCATTGGACCCAGTAACATCATCAATATATTTGCGTTTCAAACCACCTTGCTTTTTTATGGGGGCACTTCTGTCAGAATTAAAATTCCCAAAAATAGGAGAGGTTGGTTGATCTGGTCCATCTAGATGGACAACACCTATTTCTACGTTCTCTCTGAACCCAAGTGCGTGAGCGTCATGGTGTTCTTCATGCTTGAACTCAGTATTAGAGCCCAGAAGCGTCTGATACCCCTTTTTCTTATTATATTTTTTACTCTGAGACTTTTTCAACGGATCCTTGATCTTTTTTGGAGAGGACTCGGTCAAACTTTTGTACGAAAATTTTGAGCTCCTTGTTGGACCATTATCTTCATCATCGGAGAAAGGCGAAATTGAAAAGATCTCTTCCTGAGTTGGTAATCCTGCAGCAGCTCTCAAGCTTGCAATTAAATCTTTATCTGCTTCATCCCTTCTTCTCCAGAGCTCCTGAACAGCATCTTCAAGATCCCTAACCTGAAATAAAAAATAGCCACGGATCAAACAGGAGTTGCAAATTTGTAATATTAATAAATTGGAAAGTGATCCCATAAACACACCTGGTAACATTCACCTCGACACGTTGAGCATGTGTATGGAAGATTTCCATCAATCTGAAACTGCAAATATCTTTCCTCACTGCGTAGACAACACAAGCCAAACTTAGCTAGCTTGTAGGATGACGAGGTTACACATGCTTCCTTCAGGTAGACGAATGCAAGTTTACCCATCAACGTATAATACCAACTATAGAAAAATTGAGTGATCATGATTTAATAGAACTAGCAACCCTGATCACACAACAGCTCCTAAGAAAGGGCTACTGATTGGAATAATTAGGACCCAAGCAACAGGCCATGATAGTAACTAATAACTTCAAAGCCGTGAGCTACACGACTAGGGAAAGCGTGACAGAATAAAAATAAACCTGATTCCATCACACTGGCAGTGGACCCAGCGTTGGCAAATGTCGCAGCAAACCATAGGTGTAGCTTCGGAGTCTCTATAAACCTAAACCATGGGGCAAAAGAATTAACCAACAATGTTGAAAACCAATGAAACAACAAATCGTGAAAATGTGGTTGAAGCTACAAGATAAGAACACTACAGATCAAAAAGAAATATCAGCAGGAACACTATATGAGCTGAACGGAAAAGCAAAATGAAAGAAATGAAAACCACCCCTCTGTGCAAGCTCAAAAAACAGTAACCGAAAGCAACATAACAATAATGTTTCACTTATTGAAACACAATGGCTATCAACAGTGAAAGCAGACCGCAAAAGCTCACGAGGCAAGAGAGGGTAGACATAACGGCAATCACTCTGCAGGATGCACGACTTCTCAGGATACATGATGTCTCTGAGTAAATGTAAACCGAAAGCTAAAGGTAACCCTACCTTTAGACAAACAGGACAATAATTGCCTTTCGTGAATAATCTTCCACATGCATCGCAGCAAGTATACCCCAAAAACCACCTGCAATATCAAATAAATGAAACAAATGAAGAGCTACAGTGGAGAAATGAGGGGTCAACATACAAATATTACTGTATTAAACAACCTAAACTGTGTTCACCAGAACAATGACAAACCGACAACGTCAAACAATTAGCTCACCAGAGTTCTATAATAGAGTTGCTGCCCATAAGGGTCCACCACATAAAGGTCAAACAAATTACAATGGAGAATCTATGTTCAAGATATGCTAATACAGGAACCAAAGAATTCAAAGAAAGCCCAAGCAATAGAGAAATGGAGAGTGAATAGACTCTACTATACATGTTCAGCCTTAACCCAAAGTGTTTATGTTTGTCAAAGCAAGCATTGGATTATAGAGAAAGTCGCTAATTTTAACAACATACTTCAGTGTACTACAGATTTCTAATTTTTCAGTCAGAAGAACTTGCGCAAGTTTTGTATCTAAATTCTTGAAAACAATCAAAAGTTAATAATTTCTAAGTTCTATAAAATGTATCACAGCTGGAAACACATCAGCGTGATGCCTAACAAAGAGTCAAATACAACCATTGTAGCACAAAAAAGCAAAGCAGGCCATCAGTTTAACAAAAATAATGATGCAAAAATGTCAATTAACTACAATCATCATACCTTAAACTCAGACCATTTCCGGGAACATTAGATGCACAACTGTGGCATTTTGTATGCTTAGGGCACAGGTACGGTCCAGAACTAACATTCTGCACAAGCAAAATGCATATAAGGCACTTGCAGAGCACAAGAACACAATACAAAAACTGAATTAAAGATGAATAAAGGTAAATAAAAGACAGACAAAAGGTAGGGAAAACCTTATGTGGAGGCTGCATGCAATAACAATGGAAAGCGCCATCACATCTTTTACAAAATTTAAACTTAGCAGGCTCTCCAGTTCTGCAGCAAACCTGAAAACCAGGGTTCGTAAACAAACCCATAAAATCAAACATCTGGCGGCTCAGTTACACCAAAAAACATGACCCATAACAAAACAGGCAGACAAAAACAGTCCTTCTCTGCAACCTAAAACCTTCGGCTAAACTAAAAAGTTCGTACATAACAAAAGCGACAGCAAGACTGCAATACAAACAGCGACAGAGAGAGGCTGCAAAAGCCAAGTACCTCGCATACACGGCAAGAAGGACATGCCCACGAACTCCAATGAAAAAGATCTGCAGAGCAACAGAGCAAATCAGATAACAAAGTGGGGTACTTAATATAGAGTACTAGTTAGTGGGCCGAAATACAGACCTCTATGATGAGACCAAGTTTTCAAGCAATTCCTATGATACTTTTTGCCACAAGTTCTGCAAGGAAGCATTTTCTTAGCTCTCTCAGTGCCTTCAAGCTCACCCGAGAAGCATAACCGACACAAGACGTTAACATTCCCATTCCCATTCCCATTCGAATTCGCACTCACAGTTGCATTCACATTCACATCCTCATTCTCCGTCTCAGTCACCCTTTGCCTCACATCCTGTACAGTAAAATCTTTTGGACCCTCCTGAAACCACCCAAAAACACATTCAAAAACACAAATCATAAACACTCTACAACACCATTAACCCAAATTCCCTTTTGTGACGCAATTATCCATCGCAAACTAATAACACGTCAAATACGAACCGTTTACATAGAAAGAACAAAATACTACAAAAGCAAATAGGTTGTCTTTTCTACATAAATAGGCCGTATTTAACCCATTATAACAACATGATGGATCCCTTTGTCCCAAGGGAGAGTAGGTGCACCATTATTCAAAGGAATTGAACTTAATCATACCAGGAGGAGACTAGGTACCACGTGTTACGTGACGATAGGTCACAGGTTCGAATCCCTCCTTCCCTATATTGTAATGCCACTAAGTTCGCACTTAATTGAAGTCAAAAAAAAAAAAATGACGGATACCGAGAGTAGTTGTGCACCATTAACAAAGGGAATTAAAGTCAATCATATACAACCCGTTTACATAAAAAAGACAAAGTACTACAAAAGCACACCGGTTGTCTTTTCTAACTAAATGGAAAGTATTTAACCGTTATAAGAAAATGACAGATACTTCCCTCCGTCACAGACTCACAAGGGAGAGTAGCTGCACACACAAATCAACAGAAGGAATGTTGTATTTTCTACATAAATGGGTAGTATTTGACCCATTAAAACAAAATCACGGATACTCTGTCACAAGGGAGAGTAGCATACGGAATTGAAGTCAATCATATATCCAAGAGCAGAAAGCAAATAGGTTGTCTTTTCTACATAAATGTGGATACCTTTGACAGTAGGTGCACCATTATTCGAAGGAATTGAACTTAATCATGCCAGGAGGAGACTAGGTACCATATGACGTAAGTCCCAAGTTCGAATCTCCTCCCCTATATTATAATGCGACTAAGTTCGCTTCATTGAACCAGAAAAATGACAGATACCTCCGTCACTAGTAGCTAGCTTATTAACATCAACAGACGGAATTGAAGTTAATCATATATACCAAGAGTAGAGCACCAGCCTAGGTACCATGTGACGATAGGTCAGTAGTTGAAATCCCCCTCTGTAATGCGACTAAGTTCGCGCTTCAATGATGAAGTTAATCATATACGACCCGTTTACATACAAAGACAAAATACTACAAAAGCACAAGTCACAGGTTCAAATCCCCCTCCCCTATATTGTAATGCAACCAAGTTCGTGCTTTGTTCAGTCACAAGGAATAGTGGCTAATTAACATTAACAAAGCGAATTGAAGTTAATCATATATTACGGAATTGAAGTTAATCATATTATTACCAAGAGAAGAGCACCAGACTCGAAGCGGCGGGCGAAATCCTCAGCAGCAAGAGAAGCAGAAGCAGCCTTCTTCTGCAAAGCAGCACGCTTAGTCTGAGCAGAAAGAAGCTCCTGAGCAGCAGTAGCAGCATCATCAAGAAGAGGTGGGAGAAGCGGTGGCGGAGGTGGCGGAGGAAGCGAAGGAACGGGGACTTGGACAGTAGCACCGTCTTTAACCCTAAACAACCATGGATCTTTGAAGAAATCCTCGAGAGAGGAGATTTGACCTAGGAAATCGGATTTGGAGGAGGGTGATTGTAGTTGAGGTGGAAACCCTAGAGTACAGAAGCAAATCCTCTTACTGCACCACACCACACCACACCACACCACACACAGACACCATGAGAGACTGAATTAGAATTAGAATTAGAAGGGGGGAGAGGGAAGAGACACGGCCATGGACATGGACATGGACATGGACACGGACACGGACACGAACATGGACATGGACACGAGTTTTAAAAAAGAAAGGGGGGATTATTACCAAGTAATTGGGCAGGCGACGTGAAAGGCCATCTCATTAGATACAACACACGAACGAACACGAGTTAGAGAGGTTAGTTGATTTAGAGATGAGAAAGAGAGGAGAGAGAAGGAGAGAGATTCCCAAAGTTCTGTGTTTTTGTTTCAGTTTTTGATTTGATTTGATTTGATTTTGTCCGCCCCGCCCCCCGTTTCTTGCTTCGGATGATCGGATCCCCTTATTCGGATTTCCTATTTTTCCAATCTTTTAGGAGTGTTTGGAAACATGGAATTATTTTCATTTTCATGAATCTAATTCTAGATATTGAATTATTGACATTAAATTCCATTTCCATTTTCAAAATGTTGTTTGGGTATCCATGGAATTGAAATTGGAATTGGGCGGGGCGGAGCCGGGTCGAGGTCACAAATATAATTTTTGAATTTTTTTTCCATGACAAAAATGTATATTTTCAGCTAGGGACAAAATTTAATAAAAAATATATATATATTCCGACTAGATTTACGCGAAAAAAAAAAATGAATAGTGACGGAATTGAAATGACTACCATGGACTAGTCATTTTGAGAAAGTCAAATTTAAACAAGGTTGAAATTGGTATGGAATTCATGTCAAATTCAATTCCAAATTCTCAGTTTTCCCAAACACTTGAATTATTTCAAATTCGGAATTCAATTCCAATTCTTAGTTCCCAAACAAGTCCCTCTTTTATTACTCCACCACTCATATATTTATGGACAAGTCGGGCCGTGCTTCGTGTCCGTCCAACCCGGCTCAGTCGTATCTGGCGAGTCGTTGTACCGAGTCGTACCTGACTTTCAGAACATGCGTCGAGACACGGTTCCTAGCTCAGGTCCGGACGTGCCCGACCAAATTTTCAAGATTTTTCATTTTATTGGGATTTAGAGTCGTGCCGAGCCGTGCCTAGGCACAGACTTTTCTTCAAATTGGCGTCGCAGTCCAACTTGGGACCGGTCGTACCGTGTCTGTGCTTTTCGCCACGTCATCACCGTGTCGGGTCGGGTCGGGTCGGGCTTGTTTTTGTGTCGGATCGGGCCACCAAGATGGGCCCGGCCCGGTTTACCGGCTTTATGGACGCCTGGACATATGGGTGAGCAAAAATGGGAACCCGTTTTTTTTTGGTTTTTTTTAATGAAAAAAATAATTTATTAATAGAACGTTAAACGGAACTTAGCATGAATACTTATAATTGCAATCAAATCTACTGAAAGCCAAAGAATGACCCTTCTTTTTAAAACACAAAAATTGTAGATTGGAATAGGCGTTGTTTCCATAACACGGTTCTTTATTCACTATACACTAATGATTTTATTTTATTTTGAAAAAATGTTAATTTTCAAACTTCTCGTTGTCAAGTAACTTCTAAATGCTACTCCCAAATTCCCGTGAATATTAGACGCTTGGGTCTAGGGATGGCAATGGGTCCGGGACCCTGTCCGGACCCGTTGGGTATGGGTCCTCTTTTTTTTAGACCTTGCGGGTACGGGTCGGGTATGGGTCTTACAATAATATTTCGGGTCCGGACCCGGACCCGACCCTTGGACCCTTTAAATTAAAAAAAATATAAAAATTTAGTGAATACTCTCGGATACACTTGACAGGAGATAACATGATAAACTTTTTATAGTTCTCCACTCTTCTCCCCGGTTGATTTTCAAAGCTTCGTCCTTTTTTTTAATAGTAGTTTAGTGATTTTAGAATGACAGACCTTTTTATATGCACCGGTTGGACATTGATTTTAGAGATTAAAATTTATCAAACATTGGACCCGTGAAGGACCCGTACCCAATGGGTACGGGTAAGGGTCTTAGAATTTTGGACCCTTCAGGGTCCGGGTCGGTCCGATTCCATACCCGCCCCGTTGCCATCCCTACTTGGGTCCGATTCAAACCAAGACCGGAAATTCCGTTCCAAGCCAAGTGTTTTTTTAGCTTATACTCCCTCCGTATCTTAATGTCCGTCCCCTTTCAATATAATTACAGAGTATATTGGATATGATATTAAGGTGATCAGATAAGTATTGGATATAGTATTAACAAAGAGTGTACTTTTGATTATGTTGAAGAACCACAAGGTTGCTAGGTTCATCAGTTGTGTTTCATTTGTTTTTCGATTCAGGCAGAAATGTTTAAAGAAAGCCACTCACAGTTATGTCAACCTCCATTAACATTTGATTAACAGCAACTTCCAGAGAACGTACGTACTACAACTGTTGGAATGAGATTATCTCAAACACAAACATATGTTCTTCAACAGGAACATGAACAGCACAACATTCCTAAACTAAATCATCTACTAACCCTCAGACTCGGACTCTGAATCAGATATCTCTTCAACCCCGTAGTTATCCTCGTCTTCATCATCAGAGTCGCTTAGAACGTAAGTCGTCTGCTTGCGACTGGTACGAGCAGGCCTAGTAGCCCTTGGCGCAGGAGGTATCACTTCGCTTACTTGTTGTTCCGTGCTCTCTGTAGACCCACCTGACTCCAACGACGAAGAAGCTCTCATTTTGGTGACTTCTGTAGGTTTCGTCTTCCTTACCTTCTTGTCAGGAGACGCGTCCACCATCTCTTCTGTTACCAGTTTCTGTCCTTTCCTCGCGGGGGCTCTCTTCTTTGTTGCACCCGCAGCAGCCGCCTTTGTCGTCTTTCCACCTCGACCCTTCTTTACTGGTTTCGGGGATGCAACCTCTTCACCATCCGATATTTCCTCTACAGCTACAGAAGAGGTCGTCTTGCCAACAGCAGCATCGGTTTCCATCACTGCAAGAAACTACTGCTAAGCTACGGGAAATAATGAATTATAGACTTACAGTTCCGATTTTGTTTGAAAGAAATTACCAGCAGAGTGTTCAGGAGACGAGTCCAGGTGATAGGCAGCAAGTCGGGCTCTTAGATCAGGAATGTCGTCACCCTCCTCCTCGCTCTCAACCACAGCAGCCTTTGTCTGTAAAGATAACAACACAAATATAATTAGAATAACATCTAAAAATGAAACAAAAGTGAGAAAACAGTCTTATTTACTGCAGTAAACCGTTACCTTCTTCGCTGGTGCCTTCTTGGGGGCTGCTTTAGCTTTAGCTTTTGCTGGTTGTGGAGGGTTTTCACCTGTTTCCATGGCAACTGAAGCCATGGAACTTGTGATTTCAAGTTTTGGTTTTGCCTTGGTCACCTTTCTGGCGATCTTAGTTGCCTTTTTTGCAGGTTCCTTGGAAAGCAACGCATTCTCGCTAGCCTCTTCTGCTTCCCTTTTGTCTTTTTCCTGCAGAAAAACATGTCTTAGAAAAGCGAACAGAAACGGTTGGAAGCGGAAATGTGTAAATTCATTCGTATGTGCATACATCTAATGCCTTATCTAGGTCGTCGAGATCTTTCCACCACAGCGATTTCTCAGTTTGCTTCTTCAAATCTTCAATCTGTTGAAGAACTTTGTCCTTGTTGGCACAAAGCTCGTTCACCTTCTCAATAGTCAAGCTGCTGATTGCCATGGACAGCAGATAATCATAGTCAGTAAGGGATTCGCCAGTTGCAGTTTCAGCACTATCCCCCGTTTCCTCAGAAGCTTCAGGTCCTTCGTCTTCAGTTGCACCGACAACTGGTTCAACAGGTTTGACCTTACTGATAGCCGTGAAGCCTTTTCCACGCAGCTCCGCCACCAATTCAGCCTTCTTCCTCTTGCACACTATGATTTCTCCTTCAACAACTCCAAGAATAAATCTGACTTGGTTATCCAGCCTTTGTAGCTCGGCCTGGTAGATATCCAAGTATCGTTCCTGCCATAATTAAGTAAAATAATAAGTACTCCGTATGAACTATGAAGAAGATCGAAAAGCATCATGTATGATTAATTCCTGCAATTCACCAACCTTTCTTTTGAAGTAGTATACCAGCCTCAGATGATAGAATTTCTCCAGAACTGTGAATTAACGCCACGTAAACAATGAATATCCACAGTAAACAAACAGAAAACTGAAAATTCACGAATTAGGTTAGTCATACTTTGCTCAGGAGAATCATATTTAACAATCTTGTTGTCCTCATCGAAAAGGTGCATGTTACTGGTCGACAATGAAGTCGTAAGCTTAAATTTCTTCACCAAGCCCTCTTGTCTGGCGAGGTTGTAGTTTCTTCTGCTGAGTATGATGTCAAAGAGGACGGTATCATTGGTGCTCGAGTTAGATCCCTCCTGTAAGCCAAAATTTCCCATCACTAATTAGTACTCGTACTTAGTAACATCTAATCAGAAACAAGAAGTCACAAGTTAATAGCTGCAGATTATCATCATCTGGTAAGAGTCGCAAGTAATCAGCGTGAATTTAAAACAGAAAGTAGTTTTCAACCTTGATGAACCCATCCTTTATCATCGTCTCTACAAATTCCTTGTAATCTTGAGTCCATCTTCGAATTGGCAACTCTGTGATACGAAGTTTGACATCATCTTCATCATCAGCACCTTCATCAACATCCCCTGCTGTGTCCCCATCAACGACATCAATGGTTCCAGTGACAGTGTAAGTAAGACCGGTTTCTTTCCTTGTTGCTGAACGCTCAATGCTTCCTCTGAAGTTATTGTACCAAGGATCCATTGGCACCAGAGGCTCGTCGTTGATTAAACGCCTGATGTTGGCAATAATGTCCCTAGGATTGTAATTGGGAATATAAGTGCTCCAACCAGTCCCTATTCCTTCAGACCCGTTCACCAAAACCATCGGAATAATTGGCATGTACCTGTACAATTTGGGAATTTAGTTTAATCACCAGCAGCCTGCAGTGCAGCAAATGATCTAATTATAACCCACCAAAGAATGCAAACTCACCAAATAGGCTCTATTTGCATCCCATCTTCTTTCAAATAATCAAGCAGTACGTCGTCTTCCTTAGGAAACATAGATCTCGTGATATCCGCAAGCTTGGTGTGGATATATCTGGCACTTGCAGCATCTTTTCCTCCCTATGAAAGATCAACAGGTAAGGAAAATAAGTCAGAACCAGAGCCAAAAAATTTTATCTACTCAGTATGTATGGTATGCACATCAGCATTACACCTACCAGGTTACGAGTTCCGAACTGTCCATTAGGCATCAAAAGGTTGACATTGTTGGAGCCCACATAATTCTGAGCCATGCCGACTATGGTAGTCTGTATACTTACTTCACCATGATGGTAAGCAGACTTTTCCGACACATAACCACTGAACTGCGCTACTTTAATCTCATGAACCAAGTTCTTTTTAAATGCAGAAAACAGTACTTTTCTCTGTGTAGGCTTCAGTCCATCGACCATTGAAGGAATGGATCTCTGAAGGTCAGCCCTTGAGAACAACTTCAACTCCTTGTGGACAAAGTCGGTGTACTTGATTATTTCGTCTGAATGATCCAGGTAACTACCATTCTGCATACATAAAAATAGAGATTAGAAACTTCAGTTCAGTCCGTCTCCACGCACTAGTCTGAACATCTGAAAAAATTTCCAACCTCTTCCTCTCGAAGCCAATCTTTTCTTGCTTCAATTTTCTTCTTACTAAAGGCCAGCTCAATTGCATCTCCGTCTTTATCGTCAGACCAAATAAAGACCTTCCGGTTACTTTTCAGATTCGAAAAGTACTCCCTCCCTTCATTTGAATCACTGGTTCCCAGCCCCTGCAGATTTAAGGTTCCGAGTGTAAGGTGATGTGAAAGTGTGAAACCAACAGAGCTCAACTTATGCTACACAAAATAAGTGGTTTAAAAGATGAAAACCTTATAGTACTTGACAGTCCATTTTTTCACATCTGCTCCGGTGTTACTCACCCACTCCTCATACTCGGGCATTGAGTAGAACGACATAACCTTCCTATCTTTTCCTTTCCCGCGACTAGCCTGCATGATATAAAAGTAAAGTTGAGAACTTGCAGTGGCATAATACATATAACCAACACAGGTATGACAAATGAAAGGCCAGCCAACCTTCACTATAGGCGTAACAAACTGAAGCATAAAAGCGGACTTCCTAAGTAACGAAGGCCAGAATGTGTGAATGAAGTTTATAAGAAGCCCCTTGATATGTGAGCCGTCATGATCCTTCACAAAGCACAAACAACAGATAAAATCAATACCCAAAAGATAACAATTCACGAAGGACGATCATTCATCTTCAAAGCAGTAGAAATTGAATAGCATAGAGAGTCTCCGAACCTGATCAGCCATTATCATAAGATGGCCATATCGCAACTGCTTGACACTGCTTTCTTTGTCATAAGATTCTCCCTGCTTCAGCCCCAGAATCTTTTTTATATTGTTGATCTCCGCATTTTCTGAGATCTGCTTAGCACTAGCTTCCCGCACGTTCAGCAGCTTACCTCTCAGTGGGAACACACCAAAGAAATTTCTTCCAACTACTGAGAGCCCAGCCATCTATACGACATCCAAAACATAGTGAATTTAAAGAATCGGGCTAATTATACATCAGCAACGATGAACATTTAGGCGAATGACTTACTGCAAGCGCCTTAGCTGAGTCTCCTTCAGTCAAAATCAAAGTGCATTCATGGGATCTGCTACCACCGGCTTCATTAGCATCCTCTAGCTTCGGGATACCAAAAATCTTTCGAGTCTTTGCCCCATCAGTTTTCTTCAGATCCTTGTTCTGCTTGAATTCTGCCCACGAGAGTAGGCTTTCCACCACACCAGAACTTTCCACCACTGGAGAGGAGATCAAACAACTGATGAAATTTGGCTGCTACCATGAATGACAGGTAACTGTATAAGAAATGTACGGCGACAAACCTTTCTTTAGAAACTTGTCTGAGAGGTCACAGGTAGTTCCGAAACTGTTAGCCCGAGTTGTTAACGTTTCCTTGGTTTGAGAATCAAAGGCTGGGTTGTCAATGAGAGCATTGACGAAAATCCACAAGTGATTCTTCACAATGTGTGGCTTCAGGTTAGCATTTTTATTCTTCTTCTTCACAATATCAATTATGAACTTTGTGATCTGTGCCGTGATGTAATCTACATGAGTCCCGCCCTTGATCGTGTTTATGTTGTTAACAAAGCTGACCTGTTGACGACACAAACAAATTCAATTAGGAATGTGTACAGACAGAAAAACAGATTAAGAGTAACACAGTCCGAAAGTGTGGAGCTTCGCGCTACCTGCTGAAACTGCCCCTCACTTCTACTGACAGAAATCTGCCACCTCGGGTTAATATCCTCCTTTCCGTTATTATCAATCCTGTTAAAAACATAAAAATGTTAGTTCCTTATCGATCAGACTATCGAAAACAAGATGCAGTACATCCAGTATGATGACGAAATGCTACCTGGGGAGTGGGACTTCTCTGTTCTCATTAGAAGAATTCAGGTAGAACTGAGCATATTCATGAAACGACTTCACCTCGATTTCCTTATCATTGAGAAACACTCGGACTTTCTTTCCAGGACACGCAGACAGACAACCAGCCAAGTCGACAACCCTCTTCTTCATCAGCGCAACCACATCATCCTCGAGATGAGTCATGTTGAATTTCGCTAAGTCAGGCTTGAAACTCACTTTGGTCCAGTTGTCACTAGCCTTACATTTTTGGGTCACAGGGTTTCCCTTGTTTGTCATGTTGTTGTTGAATACCTATAAATTCACCCACATTATACAGTTAACTCATCATATACTATCATTTTAGTTCAGCATTTACAGCTCGCCGCAATCAGTACCATAATTCCACGATACAAACCATATCGTTTATGTACCAAATGTCGATTCAAACTACATCCTCACCCAAACATTCGCAAAAAATTAACACGACCAAACCCATAAAAAACGTAATTATTATCCAATGAGATGCTGCAAAAGCTCATCATATACTTGCAGTTGAGTTCAGCATTTACATTTTACAGCTCACCACAATCAGTGTCGTGATTCCACGACACAGACTATATCGTTTATGTACCAAATGTTGATTCAAACTACATCCTCACCCAAACATTCGCAAAATTAACACGACCCAACCCATCAAAAACGTAATTATTATCCAATGAGATGCTGCAAAACTCCAAACAGTTGCATATTTGTCACCAAAATGCAGTCACCAAATAACCAGTGTCTTTCGCCCTCACTCTACAATCAGTACCGTAATTCCACAACACAGGCCAAAATGACGATTCAAACTACATCCTCAACCAAACATTCGCAAAATTAACATGACCAAACCCATCAAAACGTAATTATTATCAAATGAGATGCTGCAAAAACTCGAAAGAGTTGCATATTTGTCACCAAAATGCCGTCACCAAATACCCAGTATTCGCGCTCACTCTACAACCATCTATGTCATACAGATTAAGGCGAAAGAGAAAGAAATCAATCCAGTTCGTCACACGTCTCGTCCACCAAACCCTAACTTTTAAATTTTCACACAATTCAGTACCACCAAACCCTAATTCGAAACGAATTCACAATCACTTGCAACATTGAAATCATATATGAACCCTAACATCATAGCAACGATAATAAACAGAGAATGAAACAAAAGCGGAATTGAATCGAATCAACTGAAACAGTACCTGAATTCAGTACCACCAAACCCTAACTTTTAAGAATTTCACACAATTCAGTACCACCAAACCCTAATTCGAAACAAATTCACAATTACTTGCAAAATTGAAATCATATACAAACCCTAACATCATAGCAACGATAATAAACAAACAGAGAATGAAACAAAAGAATCGAATCGAATCGAATGAAGCAGCAGCTGAATTCAGTACAACCAAACCCTAAATCGAAACAAATTCACAATTACTTGCAACATTGAGATCATATACAAACCCTAACATCATAGCAAAACGATAATAAACATCGAATGAAACAAAACCTTAAACAAAATTACAGTAATCGAATCGAATTGAATTGAATTGAATTGAATCGAATCGAATGAAACAGTACCTGCTTGTACTTCAACTGACGCTTGCCATCAGCAGTCTCAATAACAAACTCAGTCGAAAAAATATTCGTAAGCTTAGCACCATAGCCATTCCTCCCACCAGTAGTCTTCTTCTCCATATCATCATAATTACTACTAGTCAACAAATGTCCAAAAATCAATTCAGGAACAAACACACCTTCCTCCTTATGCATCTCAACCGGAATACCGTCCCCGGTATTATAAACACTGATAAAGTTATCCTCCTGATCGATGACAACCTCAACGCGATCCATCTTTGGATCGCGTTGTTTGTTGTCAGCGGCATTGACGAGGATCTCATCGAAGATCTTGTATAAACCCGGTACGTAGCTGATTGGGCGGTACTCCATGTGGGATTCTGCGTTGTATACCCAGAGGGATTGGTCGTGTTTCTCGACTGATCCGATGTAGGTGTCGGGTCGGAGGAGGATGTGTTCCAGCTGGGTTTTCTTTTGGTACATTTCTTCGATTGTTTTGCCACCGGTGGCAGCAGCGGTGGTGGAGGTGGACGAGGGGATGTTGGCGTTGCTGCTGGATTGTAATGGGAGTTTTTTGGGGGGCGCCATTGTTGTGGAGAGGGAAGATGCAGACACAGAGGTGGTGTCTTTGAGAGTGGGAGATTGAGAGATGAAGATGAAGATGAAAGTGGGATTGAAGATGAAGATGAAGAGGGTTTGAGATTTGTAAATAAAGGGGGAAAATTGAATGCAACGGCTACGAGAATTTGAAATTTGAAATGTGAGCGGGAGTTCAAATTGATCTGGTTTACGTTTTGACCAGAGGTGATCATATGCGGGTTCGGGCCGGACACGGGTCGGGCTAATTGTGAAATTTTGGCCCACGGACAAGCGGGGTCGGGACGGGTTAGCGGGTTTGGGACGGGTTAACGGGCCGGGCCTTTGTATATTTTTAAAAATGTTGTGTCCAAGCCCGCTAAAAATTCGAGTCGGACGGGACGAGCCAATCGGGCGGTACGTCGCATGACCACCTATAGTTTTGACTACTCAAATTGGATCATTTCGTTGTTCACCGGTTCTTGCCATTTGTTGCTCTATAGTAGACCGCTTGTAATTACACTACTAGTACTCGTAGTAAATAAAACCGTGGGCGGTAGGGGTGTTCAAAAAGTGATTCAGATTGGTAAATCGGATTGACGCACATATCGGTCCGGTCTTTAGGCCGTCAAAAACTTGGTGACCAGTCAGGTCCAAACTTAAAAAAAAATAACGATTTTTCTAATACGTGTTCACTGAACACATGTTAATGTATATTAATTAAGAAATGGATCATCATTATGTTGTCTAAGTATATATTGCTTAAAAGTTTGGTATTTCATTCTATTGTGATAATATCATTGTGATATATTCCTTAATTAGCATTTTAACGTATTCCAGTAGGCACACGTTAGAAAAACTGAAAAACTAAATCAAATTTACTGTAATTTTACGGTTCGGTCTGGTCCGAGTTTCTTTGTTAACCGGTCCGGTCTGGGTTTAGACCGGTGAACACTCCTAATGGACGGTGTTCATTTTATAACTGCAATTTTGATATGTAAATCAATTATTGTAGTTCTATCTCATCCAATCCAAACTTGAAGTATATCTCATTTTTCTCCTAGTAAAATATGGGACAATGTAAAGCTTGGATTGGATGAGAATAGGTACTGTAGTAAATTTTACTGTGTTTTATACGGTTGACTGTGTAGGTTTTTCGCATGACAACGTGCAAATAGTGTAAAAGAGATGAGTGCATGCGTGGAAGACATAAAGGGCGTTGAATGTGCCAACTGTCAAGTAAGCTGCAAAATGTTTCAATCCACTGTTGAAGCGATATGCAGCCGAAAACGAAGTGACTAGAAAAATCGATGTGACAAAAGCAAACTACAAGCATTTGTAGTTTGCCATTGGACTTGCTCTTAGAGGTGAAACAGAAAACTAGAGACAAGACCTATCAAACAAAATACTCCGTATATCCGATCAACAACAATGAACCAAAATTGAAATTAATACTAATTTTTTTTCCTTTTTAGTGATAACATGCATTTCCCCATTTTGAGTCGGTCATACACCATATCATAGGCCATATGACGATCTTTAAGAGACGTTGACATTGAGAAATTATGGGGATGTAAAAATGTTGGATTTGGTCGGTAAGGGTGTTGCCCAGTGGTTAAAACTTGTGATCATCATCCCAAGGCGAACTTGTGGGAGTTGTATGGCTTGAGACTATGCCTCTAGACTTCGAGTCTGTCGCCCACGGGTGGTTTACCCGAAGATTTACCAAAAAGGTAATGACTGTGGGTTCCCTCGGCATCAAAAAAAATGTTGGATTTGACACCGTATTGGTATCGCACCTCCCGAGCAGCCCATGCCCATTGATGAGTAGTACAAGTTTGTTGGTCATTCAACTCATTCCCACCTACTTCTAGTCTTCTATTTGATGCCTACTTTGCCCTCTCATCCACGATATTTGATCGAGTGTAATGTTAAATACAGTCATATATTCGAACCTGCAACCTATTGTTATAGGTTTACAGGGTATTAAGTTTTAACCAATCGATAAGAACATCTTTAGTTATGGAGTACGTATTATATTTATGAACACTAAATGTTGGCTTATGATGGATATGATAAATGCGGAGTCAAAGGGTAATGAACCTGAACAGAACTAGAAAATGGAGGAGGGTAGTGATGATGCTAAATGGAAAAAAAAAAAAAAAAAAAAGATAATTCTACTAATTATATTCTGTCATTGCAAATTTTATTATTTTATCTTACGTTATTAATACGGCAGTTGGTCTTGCTTAAGATGAAGTATCCGTTGTAAACCTTAAGACGGGTCAAATAAGACCCTTGCAATACCACTTGTCATGTGATTTGGTGTATTACTTGACCCGTCACAAACAAGAATTTGCCTTAATCCGGTAGCCTCATGGTTCAACACAAATATTAGGAGTAACTTTTTAAATAAGAGAGTAAAACAAAAAATACTCGTATGAGTATATAGTATGTATAATTCTTAATACGGAGTATTGATTAAACTTTGACCAAAAAAAAATAATCGGTATTTAAATTTAAAACTAAATGTAAAATTTTAAATCTCTTTTTGTTCTAATGTCACGTAATTATATCCATCCTTCACATGTCAGCGTGAAATCTTAAAATTACCGTCATCCGAATGCAAGAGTTAAATCATATTGGAGCCAAATCATACAATATTATATTTGAACTAGATCATACTTTCTCCGAGGATTGTCGATATAACTTCTCATATACTCCGTATAAGATAAAATACAATCATGTGATATATTATTTAAATTGTCTAATCGAGTACGTTATAAATACTCTCTCCGATTTTTTATTATCTTCCCTATTTTCTTATTGGGCTGAAACACTCTTTCTTCCCTATTTCTATTTTGGGCCATCAACATGTGGTCTAGAATCACCCTCACATTTGTCTCTCTTCCTTCTTTTATTTTGAACCACACATTCCTACCCCCTTATTTTTCTCCCAAACCAAAGGGGAAGATAATAAAAAATCGGAGGGAATATCAAATTTTTAAATTTTTATTTTTTTTTAAAAAATGTATATTGACGAGTATGAAAAAACAAACGTAAAGAATCAAATAGAATGAAAAAAGTATCGGGAATAAAAAAAAGCCGTGGAGATCCAAGCGGATAGGGTCCCTCTCTCCCCCGAAGAAAAAACAAGGGGGAAGACAGTAAGGCACGCACGACGCAGGATATGCCAAAGACCAGACGACCCCAAACAAACAAAAAAAACCTGAAGAAAGAACCCGTAACCAGGTCATACGTTACTCATTTTGACTCAGATCTGCTTCGTCCTCATCCTTTAAGAGCATCCCATCCATTCTCGATTCTTTGAGGAGAATGGAGAAAAATGGTTCCTCCATCCATGAAGAAATCATTTTTCAGGGAGAAGGGAAGATATTGCTTCTTTCAAAAGAATGGAGTGGAGAATGAAAATCGTGGGTCTCCATGATAAAAATATTAATATTAAAATAGATTAAAGTGACGTGTAAATGAATGAATGGAGTAATGAAATATGTTGGGACCAGTAGAGAATAGAAACTTCATTCTTGGATGGAGCAGTTCTCTTACGATGAAAAAAAAAAAAGGAGAGAAATGAGGTGGATGAGGTGGGTCCCATCCAAGAATGAAAAAAATCATTCTTCGATGAGGATGTTCTAATACTACTCTCTCTCCACTACTAAGATTTTCTCATTCTCCATAGAAGGACACTCCACTCAGATTTTCCCACTTCAAAACTTTCCTTAATCATCCATTATACTATCTTTCTATTGATTACTTTTGTGATTTGACATCTTGAACCCCACCCAACAATTTACCATCTTTCATTACTTATTTCTTAATCCATGTGCCATTATGAATTGGGAAGATCATTGTGGTGGGGAGGGAATACTATTACTCCATTTCTCACTCTATCGTGTTGAATAGTTTAAGTTTATTTTGTCTTGTTCAATATTTTAAGTTTGTTTTATTTTACGAGGGAAAATTAAATAGAGATAAATTATTCGATGAGATGGATTATACAACCCGTTCTTATTTTGAGTGTTATCACAAAATTTTCGAGTTTTATTGTAAATTTTATGAGTTTTAGTGTAGAGTTGTCGAGCTAAATCACATACATGGTAAATGTTTAAGCTCAAGCTCAACTTACAACTCAGCTCAGAAACTCAACAACTTTAAGCTAATTAGACGTATGATCCTATTTTTCTTTTTTTTTTCTTTTTTTTTTTTTTTAAGTGATCCTATTTTCCGTTTAAGGTAGAGATGTTGTGAGAAATCAGGCATCGGTTCAATTTTTTTAATCTCTATTCATCTCGTGTCAAAAATTAAATTGAGATAAATTATCTAATGAGACCGAGAGACCTATCTTTGAGTGTTTAAGATAGATATAAAGTCTCCCTTCTGACGAAGATATCCATCACAATCTTACGACGGGTCAAATAACACTTATATTGGTGGGGTAAAGTTACCTCATTCCTTTTTCAAAGTTTTTGAGTTTTGTTAGTAAATTTTACGAGCTTTAGTGTAAAGTTGTCGAGCTAAATCAATGTTAAATGTTTAAGCTCAACTTACAACTCGGCTCAAAAACTCAACAACTTTAGGTTTGATTGTACAATACTACTCCTATCCATTCAATCCAAGGGGGTTTCATAACTTTTAAGAAAAGTGATAAAAGTGAGGGTATTATTGGTAAATCAAATGGTTTTATGGGTCCACCAAACTTAAAGTAACGAAAAAGTAGTGACATTTTGTGTAAATAGAGTATAAGGTAAAGTATTTCCCAAAAAGATAAGGTAAAGAATTGATTGGATTGTCCATTTATAGTAAGAGTAAATAATTGAATGGATGAGAAGGTCTATTACTAGACGTATGATCCTATTTTCCGTTTAAGATAGAGATGTTGTGAGAAATAAGGCCTCGGTTCAATTTTTTTTAATCTTTATTCATCTCGTGTCAAAAATTAAATTGAGATAAATTATCTAATGAGACCGAGAGATGTATCTTTAGTGTTTAAGATAGATATAAAGTCTCTCTTGTGACGAAGATATCATATTGGTGGGGTAAAGTTGATTTTTTTTTTTTGATGAACGAGGGAACCCGCAGCCGCTACCTTTTTGGCGCGCACTGGGTAAACCCTCAGGTGTACGCATAGTCTGCAAACCACGTACACTAAGGTAAACCGCCCGTGGGCGACAGACTCGAAGTCTAGAGGCATAGTCTCAAGTCATACAACTCCCACAAGTTTGCGCTTGCAGGGGCTTGAACATGAGACCCTTGGCCGATGACCACAAGTTTTAACTACTCCTTCCGTTCCAATCAATTCCATACGTTTGCTTTTTCATACTTGCCAATGCACGTTTTCTTTTGCCTATATCTCTAGCTACGTATTTCTAAAAATTATAAAAATTTTATATTCATGATGTATTCGATTAAACAATTTAAACAAGATCTCAGACTATATTTTATCGTATATATTAAAAGTTACGTAGATAATTCTTCTCATCTATGAACAATGCATAATATCCAAATGCATGGAAATGATTGGAACGGAAGGAATACTAGGCAACACCCATATGGGCAACTCATTTACTTTGGTCAAGATAAAGCCCACGGCGTCGCGGATGAGAATCGAATCTCCACCCTCATGATCGGGACAAAGGAGATATTTACTAAAGTGTTAAAAATTCTCTTATTCCATTTCCGAAAGCACAATCAATTCTGGTAACGACCACTAAGAAGGCGTTTCTTTATTTATTAAAGCGAGTAGGACGCCATTGACGAATAGCCAAGCAGATACACTCACGCCTCTAACACAACACAACACCCCTCCCACTCCTTCTCCTTCTCTCTCTTCCCTTCTTTTCGCCAAAGTAACATCTCTTTCTCTCTGCATTCTACTCTCTACTGATTCAAATCTTCTTTTGATTTTGATTTTGATTTTGATTTTTCTGTAACTGATCGACCTGCATTTATTTGAATGAATTGATTGTGTATGATCAGATTAAAGTAAAAGTAACAGTAAAAGTGATAGAATAATGTCGAAGTCTGGCGCCATGGATCTCGCTTCTGGTGTTGGCGGAAAGATCGAGAAAGATGATGTTCTTTCTGCCGTTGATAAGTCCGTCTCTTCTTCTTCTTCGTCTCTCTTTTTCCGTCTTTTTATATTATTTGCGAGAAGTATTTTGATGAAATAACGACAAATGATCGAGATGGAACGAATATTATTGGTGTACTGTAGTTGTTGAACCAGCATTCTCTGTTAATTGAATTGATCAGGAGCTGTCGCCAGTTTCGCTCACTGGTTGTTGCAGATCTCTCTGTACTGTGTTACATTGTAACATGTACTTAATGTTGTCGTGACTCGTATTTTAATCAAAGAACAACAAATGAATGATTTTAGTGATGTAGTTGTTGAACCAGCATTCTCTGTTAATTGAATTGATCAGTAGCTGTTCCTAGTTTCGCTCACTGGTTGTTGCAGATCTCTCTGTACTGTGTTACATTGTAACATGTACTTAATGTTGTCGTGACTCGTATTTTAATCAAAGAACAACAAATGAATGATTTTAGTGATGTAGTTGTTGAACCAGCATTCTCTGTTAATTGAATTGATCAGTAGCTGTTCCTAGTTTCGCTCACTGGTTGTTGCAGATCTCTCTGTACTGTGTTACATTGTAACATGTACTTAATGTTGTCGTGACTCGTATTTTAATCAAAGAACAACAAATGAATGATTTTAGTGATGTAGTTGTTGAACCAGCATTCTCTGTTAATTGAATTGATCAGTAGCTGTCGCCAGTTTCGCTCACTGGTTGTTGCAGATCTCTCTGTACTGTGTTACATTGTAACATGTACTTAATGTTGTCGTGACTCGTATTTTAATCAAAGAACAACAAATGAATGATTTTAGTGATGTAGTTGTTGAACCAGCATTCTCTGTTAATTGAATTGATCAGTAGCTGTTCCTAGTTTCGCTCACTGGTTGTTGCAGATCTCTCTGTGCTATGTAACCTGTACTTAATGTTGTCGTGACTCGTATTTTAATCAAAGAACAACAAATGAATGATTGTTGAACCAGCATTATGTGTTAATTGAATTGATCAGGAGCTGTCGCCAGTTTCGCTCCCTGTTTGTTGCAGATCTCTCTGCTATGTTACATTGTAATCTGCACTTAATGTTGTCGTGACTCGTATTTTAATCAAAGAACAATAAATGAACGAGAAGTAAAGAATATTAGTAGTGGTGTAGTTGCTGAACCAGCATTCTCTGTTAATTGAATTGATCAGTAGCTGTTCCTAGTTTCGCCACTGGTTGTTGCAGATCTCTCTGTGCTGTGTTACATTGTAACATGTACTTAATGTTGTCGTGACTAGTATTTTAATCAAAGAACAACAAATGAACGAGATTAGTGGTGTAGTTGTTGAACCAGCATTCTGTGTTAATTGAATTGATCACCACTGCCTGTTGCAGATCTCTCTGCTATGGAGTAGCATTGTAACCTGTACTTAATGTTGTCGTGACTCGTATTTTTATGAAAGAACAACAGATGAATGAGACGGAAAAAACGTTAGTGGTTTAGTTGTTGAACGTGCATTCTGTGTTAATTGAATTGATCAGGAACTGTTCCTAGTTTTGCCACTGGTTGATCAGGAAGCTGTACTTAATGTTACTTGTACATTGTAACCTGCACTTAATGTTGTCGTGACTCGTGATTCATACTGAGTTGCATTACAATATCGGGGAGGGGATCAAACCTGAGAACCACTAGGCTAAGACATCTACGGTGCTAAGTGCTGTTTTATATATAGGATATGTTGATATCATCAATCTGTGTTGTTTTTTACTGGACTCAATTTCGGCCAAATGTGAGGTTTCGAAAGGTTTGACTCATACTGTGTTGTTTTTTTCAACGAAAAGCACATTTAGTCGCAACCTGATGGTCAAGGTTACCTCCGTTTAAACCACTAGCTAAGACATCTACGGTACTGTGTTGTTGTTTTTCGAAACGTTTGACTAATACTGTGTTGGGAAATTCAGCCAGGGTAACAAAATTGACAATGTGTTATGTGTCCGAAATCGACATGATTAGAAATCAAATTGATCTTTTGCTTGTTCCTTTTTTGTGTGTGGAATCAGGTACGAGAAGTATCATGTTTACTATGGAGGTGAAGAGGATGACCGAAAATCCAACTACACAGACATGGTATGAATAATCCATGACCATACGTTACTTGAAACAGTTTGCGATCAATGTTGTTTTTGAGCTAGAATGGTCGATCCCATAGGAAGAATGTACTGTAGTACTTCTCCTACCCTAGTGGAACGAGGTTTCGAAATCTGATTGCTATAAACTAATCCTCCTCAGTGGTTTGTAGCCGATGACAGAATTGAATGTACCAAAACGTTTCCGTCTTATGAACTTTCTATTTTTGTTTAATGGGATTACAGGTCAACAAATATTATGATCTTGTGACAAGCTTTTATGAGTTTGGATGGGGAGAGTCCTTCCACTTTGCGCACAGGTAGATGCTTATAATCTTTTGCACAAAATGCCAAATTACTGCTTGTAATGTCACATTGTCACTTCGTTGGCATGTTTCTCTGGCATTATCTACATGTTTTTATCTAACTCTGTGCTGGCAGATGGATTGGAGAATCTCTTCGCGAGAGTATCAAACGACATGAGCATTTTCTTGCTTTGCAACTCGGGATCAAACCTGGACAGAAGGTTGTTTTACGTTAATTTGTGTCTTTATATCGTTTTGCATTCGGATTTTTAAAGTTAATTTCCCTCCGCTGTTCTCTGAACTATTAGTGTTTTGAATACGTTTCAGGTTTTGGATGTAGGATGTGGTATTGGCGGACCACTCAGGGAAATAGCGAGATTCAGGTGAGAACTCTGTGAAGTTGGACTCAATAAGTGCTTTTCTCTTTTTCTTTTGTTTTCAGATCGTACATTTGTCTCTGCATTGTACATATTAGGCGTGGTCGATATACTTTTCTTTCATCTACATGCTATGTTTTATTATCATGCTTTCTCTATGCAGTATATGTTCATCGTTTGCTCATCTCATATTGATGGTTAATGCTAGCTGGCCTTAAAGGATCATGATACCCAAAAAAAAACAAAGTGAAATGAAAAAAAACATACAGAGGAAAATCAGACTCCTTAAGACCAAACATAAAAACAAAAACAATGTGATAGCATGTAATAATACAGCAAGAGTGAAGATTAAAACCAATTAACTAAACTTTCGGACCATTTATTTTAATAAGCATATCAAAAACAAAAAATGTTGTGTCCGTATATTTCAAAAATTTGAGTGTCGTCCATATCCGGTGCTACCTAGAGGCTGGAATCACCCTGATAGATTATGGTAAGAATTTTTGCTGTTCGATAAATGATGAACATTCATGACACCTCGTATTTTTTCTTATGCTATTCGAGTTTTTATTATATTTTCATTATTTGTTATTGTTCTGATTATCAAAATGCTTAATGTGGCAGTTCAACATCAGTGACGGGGTTGAACAATAATGAGTACCAAATTACTAGAGGAAAGGTTTGTTTTCCTCTCCTTTTGAGGCTTTCCATTGCCATTATGCATGAACTATTTTTCTGTATCATTGATATTGAATTTATCTCCTACATACAGGAACTAAACCGGATCGCAGGGGTGGATAAGACGTGCAGCTTTGTCAAGGTTGATTAAACATAACTGTATCTTCATCTCGAAATTTAACTTGCCAAAGTGCAGAGTATTATGCAACATCTGCGTCTCATACGCGTAGTGTCATTGGTTGTGCAGGCTGATTTCATGAAAATGCCATTTCCTGAGGATTCATTCGATGCTGTGTACGCAATCGAAGCAACATGCCATGCACCAGATGCAGTATGTTGTACATAAATTTTAACAGTCGTCAGTTTCTTACTTTGGTTCCAGCCTTTACTTCCTCACGCTCACGACATTTTCACTTGAATATTTTCATACAAAAGGTCGGTTGCTACAAAGAGATATTCAGAGTGTTGAAGCCTGGACAGCATTTTGCTGCATATGAATGGTGTATGACGGACGCCTTCGACCCCAACAATCAACAACACCAAAAAATCAAGGTTTTTACACACACACTTGCGCTTTTGATGTTTGATATAACAATGTTCTTTTGTACTCCGTAACACATATTGATGAATGCAGTCCGAAATTGAACTTGGTGACGGACTTCCAGACATCAGGTCAACAAGACAGTGCCTCGATGCTCTAAAGAAAGCGGGTTTTGAGGTTGGAAATATGTTCCCTTGTGCTCTCTATATTCACTTGCCTATTATCAAAAAGCATTATCATTGAAACATGAGTGTATTTTTCTATCAATAAAGGTTATATGGGAGAGGGATCTCGCACCTGAATCACCAGTTCCTTGGTACTTGCCTTTGGACACAAACCACTTTTCTTTGAGCAGCTTCCGCCTAACTGCAGCTGGCCGTTTCGTCACCAGAAACCTGGTACGATCTGACACACTACTGATAAAAATTCTCCGAAACTGCATTTCTTCACCACCTCCAGTTTTTAACAGGACGACAATGTCTTTGTTTTTTAGGTGAAGACACTGGAGTTTGTCGGGCTTGCTCCTAAGGGAAGTCTTAGAGTACAATCCTTTCTAGAAAAAGCTGCGGAAGGACTCGTGGATGGTGGAAGGTAAGCGATATCAAATGTCTTAATATCTACTCTGTGCTGCGTAACTGCGTTTCAAATGTAGTATCCCGAAATTTTGTGACTAGGCTAGGCATGAGTCAGTCATTCTTACACCAGCGCTAACCGATCTCTAGTTTCTACCCTCAGACGGTCTTAGCCTTCTCATGAACCATGATCCCGAAATGGGCGCTACAAATGTTCTTAGTCTTAGACCAAGACCATTTCGGGATCATGCTAACCGATCTCTAGTTTCTACCCTCAGACAGTCTTAGCCTTCTCATGAACCATGATCCCGAAATGGGCGCTACAAATGTTCTTAGTCTTAGACCAAGACCATTTCGGGATCATGCTAACCGATCTCTAGTTTCTACCCTCAGACGGTCTTAGCCTTCTCATGAATCACGATCCCCTTTTTCTCGACTGCTTAATTCTAGATTAGGTTCGATCTGATGTCTACTGTAACCTGACATTCAACTACTACTCGTGATACGAAACCTGCAGGAGAGAGATCTTCACGCCCATGTATTTCTTTCTAGTTCGGAAACCTGTCTCAAGCAGCTAGTGACGCTGACCAGTTCCGAATGCAAGTTAGAACCATGCAAGTTTTTAGTCTCGAGTTACTCTAAACCCGGGTTTTTTCCCGTTCTTTATTTTTCTTTATGCATCGTCTTCTCTAGCTCGTGTTTTTAATCGTTTCGTGTGTAATCTATATCGGTTTCTTCCTGCATCTTCAGTCGAATACATTTGATGTTTGAGAATGGCGTTTGAGAATTGAAGCCAAGTACTCCCTCCGATTCTTTGGATTCGCAACATATTCCATATTTTGCAAATTCATTAGGTTTGCAACATTTCTATAATAGGTAGTTTTTTGTTTGTGTAAGTTTTTTACTTTATTGGTGAGACCCACAATCTTAACTCACAACCTTATTATTTGTGCAAATAGTAAATGTTACGAATCCAAAGAATCGGAGGGAGTAAGTGTTTATGTGTATGTTCCACGATTATTTTAGGTCAAAATGAGGGGATAACTGGGTAAGGTAATGTACTTTGATACTCTTTTGTCTTTTTTGGGGAGGCCATTATCTGGACAGTTAACTTCTGTAGACAAGCCATTAACTTGTTCAGCCTACAGGGAGTATAGCTGTATAGGCCTATGTGACGTATCCTTTGGGGTTCGCTTGAGATGAAGGTAATAAATCGTGTTAATTATTACAGTATAGAGTACGGTCATGTTCTTTTCAACTTATTTTCAGTTCAGTCGCAGGAGGTTCATTTTGTCTCATTACGTTAGTCTGCCTAAGTTCAGTTCAACCCAGCTCACTTCAGTTCAGCCTACTCCAGTGACGGACATCACAAATCGATGACATGTCAAATAATATCACTTGGTTAGTAAAGACAAGGCTGAGAAGTAGCACATAGATTTGTCTTTCATCTACTCATGAATATTATTTGACTCGTCACACATTTGTGACGGATATTCTTATCATAAACAAGAATTTGAGAATTTGATAGTAATATGCAATGAATGAGAAGCCATTTGTGTTTGAGATTAGTGCCCACCCGCTTTTGATTGTCGATTGACCGAGTCTTTAATGGGAGCATTTGGCAGGTAGACGTTGTCAAATATGAGTATCATAATGGAGAATATATTACACTAAATGACAAGTTGACAACCTACTACTACTCCACCTAGAACTGTTATTTGATGTACCCATTTTTTCTTTCTTAATGAAAAAAATGTGGGTATATTCCTCACCACAAATTGTTGTTTGTGACGGAGATATCCGTCATAAATATATAACGGGTCAAATATATGTAAAATGGGTGGGATAAGACAAAAGTAAGCTTGGTGAGACCTAGGTAAATATTTGTCTTTATCCTTTCAAATGGTACTTACTTGGCCCGTTTTAAGCTTACGACGGATATATCCGTCACAAGAGAGACCAACTGATTCCTCACTTAGTAGTCAATACTCAATAGGAGTAATTTCTTGCAAATTGATGACCTCCGTTTTTTCTTAGAACGGATCTCATGTCCCATTTTTGGTCTCACGTATGTCGCACCATGAATGATATTTCGCCTATTACATTAAGTAAATATACAACAAATATCGTAATTTTTTAATGATAAACTTGTGACGGATATAAACCAACATTGATAAACTATAACACAAGTTTTCCACTACAATGTTGATAGTGGATGAAAGCAGTGGCGGACCCAGGAATGTAGGAGAGGGGGTTCACTTTAAAAAAAATTGCGAATAGTACAAAAATATAACTAAAAATTGAAATTCATTTTGCCGCCACATAATTACATATCGTCATTTAAAACCAAACTAAATTTTTTGTAACTAATTGAAATACACAAAGTGTAAACCAACAAATAAAGACTCCCCATTTTCATTGATTTTTTCGCCTTAAATGTGTTATACGGAGTATTTCTTAAGGAAATTATACTCCGTACCTAACAAGAAAGTAAAAAAATCAAAGAAATATTTGAAAAAAGAAATGCATAACATGTCAATGAAATGAAGGAGTAATATAAAAACCCAAAATACTCCGTACCTGAAAGACTCAAATACATATAACCTAGATAAAGAATTGATGGAAAGCCAACAAATAAATTACATTCTTCCAAAAAACAAATAAATAGCATTAAAAAAACCAAAATTAAATTCCACGAATTTGGAGTTATATATAAATTTAAAAGTATTTCATAATTGACAATAACAAAACGTAACATAAAAAAGGAACCAAAAGGCAAAAAACGAAAAAGTGAGCTTAAGGGGATTTGAACCCCCGCCATCAGTACCATCAACCAACCTCCTTACCAATGCGCCACACTACTCTCGGTTTCTTTTTGCTCACTCAAAATGTACAAGTACATAAGCGTCATTATTTTTCTTAAAAAAAAAATTGAAAACCGAAGGGTGCGCACGTGGGGTGTTGTGCGCACCCCTAGGTCCGCCCCTGGATGAAAGAAAACATTGTACCAAACATTTGAAAAAAAAAAATCACCAATTCTTGCGAGATTCTCTCCGTAATGTGGCAGTTAATTTTCTTTTTTGTTTGTATGACAAATCCATAACAAAAACTTACTCCCTTTATTCAACTCAAACCTCCCTTGCTTTTTCACGTTTTCCAACCGACATTTTTTGTCGCTAATATATTTTCGTAGCATATTGGTAAAAATTACTCGTATGAAAAATCAATATTAATAACCTAAGACAAATTAAACAAGATTTCACGAAAATACTCTTTATATTATCACTGAGTTGAACCAAGGTGCACCCTAAAAAAGAATACTCCCTCCGTTCAATTCCAACATTCCCCTTCCTTATCTTGACACTATTTGCAATCACGGATAACATCTTGTTTGATTCGTAGACTATTAATATCCAATTTCCATACTCCCTCCGTTTCTATGTTTCTTCCACCTTAAAAGTGGCACATTTCTTAAGAAAAACAATAAAATAAGTAAAAATAAAAAGGGAGTAACCTAAGTGGGCCACCTAGGTAAAAGATATCAAAGAAACCGAGGGAGTAATTTTTACTAATATGTTACGAAAGATATTAATGCTGTAAAATGCGCGTTGGCAAATGTGAAAAAGCAAAAGAGAAGCTTGGACTACGGTCCGTTATGTGAGGGAATGAGAATAACTTTGAAGTTACGTCTCACGTGAATTGAATGTAGTAGAACGTTCCATGTCAATTGAATATTCGAATGGAGTCGTAATTAATTGCTTATTTCCTTGTTAAATCTTTTCACGATGATAACTTATTCTGAGACGATTTCATACAAGAATTTGTGTTCATGAACGTCAAAGATCGGAACCCTAATGGCGTCAACATTAGGGGAAAAAAAATCGGTTGGCGTCTCAATTGATCAATGGAATACCCCATTCAAAATCCAATCAATTCAATAACTCGTAACTTATCAATGGAGAACAATCAACGAAGAAGAAAACGCATCAACAAAACCGACAGAAAACACAAGAATCAATCAATCGAGTAGTAATAATAAAATCCCAGAAACATGGTCAAATTGAGTCAAAATCAATCAATCAATCAATCAATATCCAATACCCAGATTTTTCTGAATAGAATAGAGTCAAACACACATACCAAGAATGTGGTACCACGAATCAAATAATGGTATATAGGATCAAATCCTTGTTATCAAAGACGACCGGCTTACAATTTCTACTCACGCTAAAATCAGAAGAACTCGAACCCGAACCAGAACCCGAACCCGAATGTTGTTGGTTGTTGTTGTTCATCATCTCCTGGTCTTGGTTGGCGGGTGGGTGGTAATACATCCGGGCAGTCTGGGGGCAGTGAGAATGGAATCGGGCAGCCATTCTGACACCAACATCGATCAACTCCGTGTATTTCCCCATTTCCTCTTCTCCTCCTTCTTCTTCTTCTTCTTCGATTTGATTTGATTGATTTTCTGGGTTGATGTTGAAAGAAAAAATGGAGAAAAGGGGGAAGAACAGAGAAAGGGACTAGAAAACGTCGATGTTGCGAAAGCCCATGTAATATGGGACGAAGGAATACTTTGAGAATAATGGGAGAGGGGGGAGTGTGTGTATATATAGTGGAGGATGAAATTAGGGATTTTTTTTCCAAGTTGTTTGGTTCGGTGCCCTACCCCAACCCGTTCAAGTCGAGTCTTCTCCTTCCTTATTTTGACACTATTCACAATTAAGAAAAATAAGTAAAACTTTCTATATTCACGTGAGATCTTGTTTGATTCATCTGTAAAAGTATAGTACTCCCTCCCCACCACTAAGATTTTCCCACTTACTCCACTAAGATTTTCCCACTTCAAAACTTTCCATATTCATCCATTATACTCTCTTTCGATTGGTTACTTTTGTGATTTGACATCTTGAACCCCACCCAACAATTTACCACTTTTCATTACCCATTTCTTAATCCATGTGCCATTATGAAGTGGGAAGATCATTGTGGTGGGGAGGGAGTATATATTATTAATATCCAATTTCCATAATTTTTACTACGATTAAGGGGTCGTTTGGTTGCCCTCTTAAATTATGGGAAGTTGTGAAAATTCAACTTCATGCGGAAAATTCTATACACCAAGGGTATACACTAAGGCCTAAGGGGGACTTGATGAATAATTTTCCCATTATGGATGAAGTGACAATTCCCAGGGGTTGGGCAACCAAATAACGTCACAATTTATCCATTTATGAGAAGTTGTGATTTTAATATTCAACTTCCCATGAATGGATAAATTGTGATGTTGTTTGTCTGCCCACTTACCAGGAATTGTCACCCCCTCCATAATGGGGAAAGTTATTCATCAAGGTCCCCTTGGTGTGTAGGACTCCCCGCATGAAGTTATTTCTCACATGTCAACCAAACAATATTTTTATAATTCTCATGAAATACAAATTCACGTGAATTTAAGTTCTCGGTAACTCCATATTCCTCATGGTGAACCAAACGAGCCCTAATATATTACGAAAGATATTAATGACGCGAAATGCGTGTTGGCAAACGTGAAAAAGCAAAAGGAAATGTTCGACATGAATGGAGGAAGTATAAGACGGTCTCACAAATCACAATAGAGACATCTCACATACGGGTCGTTATTTTTTTAATTTTTTTTTGTTGATTACTACTCTCTCCGTTCCATTTGCTTTTTGGGCATTATACGTAGATGAGTGAAATCGTTAATATAACTTCTACTCCGTAATATATAAGATACAATATAGTCACGTGAGATCTTGTTTAAATTGTCTAATCGAATACGTTATAAATATCAATTTTTACAAAAAATTTAGTAATATATAATTAAAAATATAAACAAAAGAAAACGTGCATTGATAAGTGTGAAAAAAAAAAAAAGTAAATACAAACAATCAAATGGAACGAAAGGAATTATAGTGTGTTTTATATACATCTCACAATAGATTGATTGCCTTACGTTTTATGTGGCATGTGCACCTCACCTCACTCAATTAGTCCAAAGGGTCATTATGGTTACTTTAAGATCCGTCTTGTCTCAAAATTCTCAATAATATATCACGATCTTGACAAAATTGTAGAATTGAGTTTTTAGATTTCAAAGACTTAACTTAAAGTTTTATACGAGTAAGATTTTTGACATAATTTTTCAAGTAAGTCTGACGAGTCAAGTAATCTCACTTGCTTATATTCCGTATAAGAGTAGGGATGACAATTTCACCCGCATTCACCCCGCACCCGATCCATCCGAGAAAAATAAATGAGTGAAAATCCAATTAAATGGATGAATAGCGGGTGATGGATTGGGTCGGATGCGAGTGAAACATCATCCCACCCGTAATCCGTTAACCACCCGACATCCATCCATTTAAAAAAATATATATATATATATATTATAAACATTACCCGAGAATAAGAGAATGTCTCTCTTTTCTTACAACCTTATTCATTTTTATTTCCTAAATCAGATCTAACTCAAATAATACTACCATGACGACGCAATGTGTCAAGTCGCAGGCTAGGTCTCGCAAATATACTCCGTAGTACAAATGAATCACTCGTTAAATCACCCGAACCACCCGTTTCACCCGTGGATGACGGGTGGATCGGATATGGATGGATCGGGTGGGCGAATAGAGACGGGTGATGGATGCGGGTGAGGCTTCCCCCGATCCGAATCCGACCCATTGTCATCCCTATATAAGAGTATAATACAACCTCAAGGTATATCGATTTTCTTGTCTTTATTTAATCAAATGAGTACTATTTGACCCGTTACAAATTTTTTTGACCCGTTACACATTTAATCAAATGAGTACTATTTTTTTTTTTTTTTAAAAAGGGAAAAAAAAAAAAGAAAAAAAAAAGGAAATGATGGGGTAGCGTAGAGGGGACAAAAAAGCGCGTAAGGCAAGGAAGATATGCGGAGATACGCGAATGAAGATTAGTCGCAGAGTTTGGTGTCCGCTCCTTTCGGCTAACGGCATCTTACCTGACCCTCACTGACCTTACATCCTCCCCATTTCACATCTCTTTACGGTTGGGCCGCTTTGAATTTATCAACATGGGCTTACCTCATCCTTTGACTTCTTCCTCCACTCCTTATGGGCTTCCCTAACTACTTGCAGGTAGCACCGACACTTCTCCTAATCCAAAGTGTCTGCGTTTGTGTCGGACACTGATACACGTTAATACGTTTCGGACACTTGTGAAATTATGTCCGGGTTTTTTCATTTATTTGGACATGTATTGGACACGGTTTATGATATTTGATACTCCCTCTGTTCAAATCCAAAGGGTACGTTTCTCTTTTGGATACTCTTTCCGTTCCAATGAATTGTTTGCCTTTGCTTTTGGCATCAAGGACCCAAGAGATCCAATGAGGGAGTGAACATGTGGAACAAAACTGATGAAAAGGGTCAAATTACATACTATAAAAAAAAGCATTTTTAAAATAGAAAGACAAACAATTTATTGAGACGCCCCAATATGGAATTGACAAACAATTCATTGGAACGGAGGGAATACTATTTACAACTCAAAGATAATCGTTAATATTCCCGATAAGAGAAAATATAGTCAGGTGGGATCTAGTTTGATTAGTCTTTATGAATAGATTAAGAGTATCAAATTTTTATAATTTTTATTAATGTAAAGCGAAAGATAGACGGTGCAAAATGGTGTCTCAACAAATGTGAAAAAGTAAAGGTACTTGGATTCGAACAGAGGGAGTATTTGATATCGTGTCCAGCTTTCAAAACTTGGGATTACTACGATAAAATTTAAAGTTCAGATTATTTTGGATGAATGGAACAAACTTCGAATTATTTGTGTGAATTTTGCAGAGCTCAAAGTATTTTTTGTACAATTTGGTGGTACAATATTGAATCATACAAAAGATACAAAGCACTCATCTCAGATTCATAGATGACCCCTCCTCCTAGCTCAAGTACTTGTTGTACAATTTAGTCGCGACAGTGAGCGCATCCCCTTGAGCAGCGGTAGGATAGGGATTTGTGGCGGTTTGCCATTCGTTTGAATACGATATCCATTCCTGTCTCCAATCCTCCAAGTTGAAGCCCTCATTGTCACGCAAAGATTTTCGGAGACTGTCAAAATAGGTGGAGGCACGCGGGAGATAATAATCTTCTAATAGTCCACTCCAGAACTTGTTTGCTACATCCCGGCCATGGAACAAAGAGAATTAGAAGCCACAACAAAAGCATGGTATGTAAAATAACAGGCTGTCAGGGTTCGAAGTCATGACCTCTCGCTCCGATACCAGAATGTTATGGAACCAATTCAACCTAAACCTTAAGGCGATGATTGAGGCTTATTTAAAAATTAGGAAACGGGATTTTTATGTACCGTAGTCATGGAGCTTGCTTTGATTGGTTGATGTTGTGTCGAACCACATTGTGATTTGAGTCCTCGCATTCCACTCGTACTGAACCAATTCAATTCAATGAACTGTGAACTGTCGGTTTTCACGCATTAATAAGAAGCATTGGAAATAAACGAGTACTGAATCTGACCTGCTGCGTCCCCTGAGTGTTGGAACCCAAGCGTTTTGCGCTTTCGAGCCAAGTTCCAAGCAGAAAATTATCATCACAAGCAAGAAGCTCGTCGATGTCTTTGATGAGTTCGATAAATTTGCGACTGTGATAATCTAAACCTCTTACATCCTTCTCCTGATAAGCATTCATTGCTTTCAGATACACGTCGTTTGCCAGCTTTGAGAGTGCTTGCCGTGTCAAGTCAACCAAATCATACCTGCTTTCGCTCAAAAAATTAACCTACTAAGGAAAAACAGTAACAAAGATTGAAGGAAGAACAAGTAAACCGGCAGGGGTACATACCTAAAAGGAAGGCTTCCGGAAAGATACTTCCCAGCATCGAGAAATAGACTTAAAGCCCTGATGACTTGATCGGTTGAATACCATAAATGTGGCTGTGGCAAGGAAGTCTGGGACTTGCGCATGACCCCCACCTCCCTCAAGCTCCTATGAGAGACGAGATGATCCAAGGTGACGGTGGGGTCCCAGTCTGGAAATTCAACGATATAATCTTTGTTGTGATCCTGAACGGAAAAATGCAGAGGAGCATATATGAACGAACTATCATAATTCATAATGGATCGTTTAACCAAACCGGTGTTGTAGCAACTCACACCAACCACCAAACCAACTATATTAGCATACAATGGTAACTTGTTAACCAAATGTTTTTATTCTATGCTAACTATTGACGAATTGGCTTTGCATCGTTTGCACTCCATTTTTTCCTTGACAACTTTACAAATTCTAAGCATGATAATATTTCCGTCTCTAGATCACGTGTTGCTAATTATTGACCTTCATTCTTTTTACTAGATCAAGTAGTGAGTCGTAGTATGGTTGGTATGAAGATAGTTCGCCACACTAATGCGACCATAATAAACCAGAGATCGCAGATACAATCAAGAAATGACGAGAAACTTACAGCAATCCCATCTGTGCAGTTGTATATTGTGTGGTAAAGAATTTCCCAAGCTGTCTCTAGTTGTTGAATAGTTTTGCCATAGCGCCTGCGGGAGTAGATTTTAATCCATTCCTTTTAGAAGGTCACATATTACTTCTGTCAGTTAAGATTATAACGACAATTGACAACAAACTAATCGTAAAGACATTACAGTAAGAACTAATAAATACTGAGAGAAAGAAAACATCGGTATTGAACTAACAACCCTTTAAGAGCATAATTTGCACATGCTGTAACTATATACCTACCGCAGGTTGGACCTGTTCACTGCGATATGCCATCTCAGACATAAGTTCATAAACAACGGGATTGTGCTCTATTCCTTCCATGCACATGCCTACACCAATCTACAAGAAATAAAAAAAATTGACGCAAGAAATATCAGGAAAATTCTTTTGTGCGTATTCACCAGAACATATGCACTTTTTAAAGCATACCATTGTTGAATTTTGACTAATTCGGGCTTCAATCGGACCTGAAGATATTGAGTCGAGTACCCCATACATTTCAATATTTCCCCCAAAGTTGTGAAGCATGCACCTGATTTCATATTATTCACAGATCAATAATGACTGATTGGTAAGCGACAATATCGTTAGTATGAAAACTTCATCAAGCCTCGAGGTTAAATTAAAAACGACAGTTACCAGACGTAAGGAGTGCCATAGAATTGAGAGGATGCTTTCCATACAGGTTTCACATCAGCAAAAAGATCGAGAACAATCATCTTTCCAAAGGGAACAGAATGAAGCAGTGCCTGGTATTTTAATAACAGTGCATCAGTTGTGCTTAATTTGTTCGATAGGCATGCATAAAAAGCAACAGTACTAACTGCCTCAAAGGCTCCCACATCACTGTTTAGTGAATCATCGTCTCCATTTGAGATGTAAAGAGAAACAGTGGCGTACCAATAGTAAAAAAAACAAACATCAGGATTCAGGAATCAGATCTAACACGAAATGTCAAGAACATACTTTCATTTGAGGTGGCTTCCAAAATCCAGAATCTGTGTAAAAGAGCCAACCCTACAATTAGTAAGCCATTGAGAACGGTTAGCTGATAATATTGCACCATCTTTTCATTCCTATCATAAAAAACATTTCGGATAATCACCAAATATCAATACTTGGATATCAGCAGCTTAATTCGTTTAACAAATGAACAAACAGCGGCAAAATTTCTTCTCTCAAACAGAAAATTACGTTCTTTTAATCGGGATGGTAATCAAACCTTTTGCAAAAGTGCAGTGGTTCAATAGATAAATAATAAGGTTCACGCAATGTGATGAATGAAGACAGATACAGGGAACATACTTGCATAAGCCACACAGCATTTTCATCGCCTTTTGTCATTGCTTCAAAGACAGCTTCTCCAAGTGAAGAGATATAAGCGGGATCGTCAGTGGGAGGAGTGTTTTCATTAAATGTATCACTAGCCAAGAAAGATACAAACCAAAAGTAAATTGTCATATATACATGTAATAAGTTCGTTAATAAAGCTTTCCAGTATCATCCGATCAGTCCAGGAGTTCTTTCTAAGTTTATTTGCGTATAAATAAAACACCACCAGAATAATCACTTTAAAAAGCGCTATAGGATCCCACAACGAAAGAAAAAAAAACACTAGATTTTGGAAATATTAGAAGTTAAGGGAATGTTGAAAAAAAATGATCGCAGAGTTGCAGCTACTTAAACAGATAAACAGTGAAAAAAAGTAAAAAAAAAAAAACAAGATAAATTTTTACTGAAGTATTATATACATGAAACATCCTCCTCTACAGCGATACTGTGACTTACAAAATGTAAATGTCCAATTACCAGCTGTATATATCAGTGACATCTCCATATTCTGCAGAAGACACATAAGAGACAAGGTCAATGTTCCATGGATGTTGGAAAACAATGAATTACACTAAATATATGGACCAGCGAGACATTTTCTTCTATTGCGTACGTGGATAGTTTTTTATTTACACATTCAAAAATGTCATCATCTACGTTCTGAACTTTCAAAAAAAAAAATTCAATGACCCAAAATTTATAGACCGGCTATAAACAAATTGTGACACCACGCCACGCAAAAATAAATTCAATGGCCAACTTATTGCTACCGACACTTATCTCTCCTGCATCTCTTACGAAGAAGCATCAATTGAGGTATCATGGATATCGAGCGGTGTGTAACAAAACACTTTACGGGATTTGTTCTTACTATGTTACGGACTGATTAGATTTCAGTCAATCGTCAGCTGAACACAATAGTGTTTATCTACATGTACTTTATCTGCTATCGATCCATGTAGTTTAAAGAGAGGCCCTGATAACAAATGCTTACCTTCGATTTGCTTCTTGATAAAGGCCTCACCGAGCTTAACAAATAAAGAATCGGATGGGTCTAGAAGAAATGTACAGCACCACCTCGGGTCACCACTAACAGTATTCCTGATAGGCGAAGAAAAAAGGTTAGAATCCAGATTTATAATTCCATGCATTAGGAAACAAGTTCTTCAGAGGTGTTAGGGATAGCACAACCAACGGACAACATAAAAGGATAGTGACTTAAAGAGTATTACAATCGGCCGGGCATCAGAAAGGTTTGCAGCCAACAAACTTACGACATAAGATTAGATAGAAGAAGTGATGGAGAAACAAGACAAGTAACATACCAGTTTCCCAGCCTGGTTATGTTTGATGAAGGGTAAGCTTTTTTCAGTGCAGCGGGTACATTCCCAGAAAATGAAGGCAAGACTGGACAAGTTAATATTTCAACAGATTAATCGCAGATATATATCTTCGGCTGTAGTACGGACAAATAAGAGACGACAATTGCCTTAAATGAATTTCACCTTTCTTGAAATAATATGTTGTAAGAAACACTAAACTTAGCTGAAATGGCTTTGTCATTGCATATTGTCCGATAATAAGCAATCGTAAGACGAGCCAAGTGATTTGCCCTATATTTCGTATAACAAAAATTATAGAATTAAATTAAAAATACCTGGGGTCATGCCTAGCTCCAGCATACGGTTTAGAATCTGCTTCTGTAAGGCCAACTGCTGATCCAACCAATTTTGTGATAATGGTCCACCCCACCTGCAACAAGATAGTCAATATAAAGCCCATCATGTTGTCACTCAATCAGAAGAAACATTGAGGTAATTGTGAGCTTTTATTCTCAAATAAGCATACTCCGTAGTCCGTATTCAATTATTCATCTTGAAAAATAAATAACACTATAAGCCAGATATTTTCACGCAAGAAACAAAAGTCGTTCCACAAATATGAACTAACCCGTGTAAATTTCCCATTCGTGCCCATGCAAGAAAGGCAGGTCCACCGAAGAAATCATTCAGATCTTCTTTACTAACACCGAAATCCTGAACCCCGGACAGGCAAATGACAAAACAAACTAGTTACATTTCGAAGCTATAATGCAGACAGCATAGTTGTATGCACAACAGCAGACTAATTGACACATTTACGAGTATTTAGTACTCCGTAGTATTAAGTATTTAACCAATATTTGCATCAGATACAGTAAGACTCACCACAAAGACTTTCTGCCAAATGGCTTCTTGGCCAGTAAAAGCTAAAGGCAAGTTAATTCCTTGAAGTGCCATCCAATCGATCTCTTTCTCCCATCTTTCCCAGTCCCACCAAACATATGAATCTGCAGATAACGGGCATTTAGCGTTAAACATAAGATGGGATAAACTCATAAACATGTTAAATTTGGATTTAAACCTAATGGAATTTAGATAACACAATACGAACTACATACTAAGAAATGCAATTAATATCCGACAAACTAAAATATAACTCACAGCTTGATGTAACAACGTTTTGATAGTAATTCCATGGAACCGGACGTTTAAAAACCACGCCCTCGTGTCTTACAGCTAGAAGGAATCCTGGCTTAGGGACAGAACCTATTTGAACACCTCCAGTCTTCTCCCACGAGATATGTGCACCACAATAATACTTCAGGTACCAGTGAAGGCCAGAAGCTACTTCCACTGCCGTCGTCCCTTTTATCCTAGAAAATAAAATAAAAGGAAAGAATCTTCATAGGCCGGACTGTATTCTATCATTCTATGTAGGGAAACCACAAAGGCGTAAACATTACTACATGTCACCAGACCTATTCGACGATGACTAACATCCCAAAGCACCATTAGAAACGGGAATGCATGCGGTATATCGAATGTAATATCATGCTAGCTTCAACGCCGAAGCTAAAATGCTGATCGATCTAAATTAAGCCAGTATTTATTTGACATAAACACTATCTCAGTGCTTCAAGGCTCCTGCCTATGCTGAGCCTTTTGTACCTAATGAGATCGTATACTGGTGACTCACAAATTTGTATGTGAAATGAAAACTCATGGACACTTTTGTGATCCATTTTCCTATTCTCGTTTTTTTCAAAGCAAAAAAAATACTCGTAGTGTCTTTGGCCCTGTTGCAAAAAAAAACATCAGGCAGACCCATAGCAGCAAGGAAATTCATCAATGAGCACGCGGTAAGAAAACCTGGAACGACAGGACAGAAGCAGATGTTTACTAACACTATCTGTGGCCCCTTCAAAGTCGATTGATTGTAATTCTCAATCCAGAAGCAGCTTTGCCCGTCACAAACATTCTGGTCTTAGAAAATGACATAAGTTAGTAAATGCGGAGTATATAATCAATACAACGATTGTTTGCAAGCTGGAGCGCACAAAATCATTCGTAACAAACACTGACCCAGAAAACTACCTTATTCTAGATGCCTAAATACTTGACCCGTTATCAACAACAACAACAATATCTTCATCTAGATGCCTAAATACTTGACCCGTTATCAACAACAACAACAACAACAATATCTTCATCTAGTTGCCTAAATACTTGACCCGTTATCAACATCAACAACAACAACAACAACATCTTCATCTAGATGCCTAAATACTTGACCCGTTATCAACATCAACAACAATATCTTCATCTAGATGCCTAAATACTTGACCCGTTATCAACATCAACAACAGTATCTTCATCTAGATGCCTAAACACTTGACCCGTTATCAACATCAACAACAATATCTTCATCTAGATGCCTAAATACTTGACCCGTTATCAACATCATCATCATCAACAACAACAACAACAACAATATCTTCATCTAGATTCTAGATGCCTAAATACCTTCATCTAAACTACCTTATATTGAGCAAACCAATTATCGACGACGACGACGACGACGACGACGACGACGACGACGACGACGACGACGACGACAGCATCAGCATCAGCATCAGCATCAGCATCAGCATCAGCATCAGCATCAGCATCAGCATCAGCATCAGCATCAGCATCAGCATCAGCATCAGCATCAGCATCAGCATCAGCAACAACAACAACAACAACATCAGCATCAGCATCAGCAACAACAACATAACCCCAGCATCAAACTAATTACCAATTAATGACAAAGCATTGTCCGGGGAATAACAATGTTTTTGTTTATTTGTTCATCTAAATGCCCAAATACTTGACCCGTTACAATATCTCCGTCACAAACCAGAATTTGATCTTTTCCTACAACCTGGGCACGTGATTTTGTCTTATCCTACACATTTGACCCGTGATAAACTTAACACAAATATTTCCGTCACAAACAAGAATTTACGAGAATTAAATGGGGGGATTAATACGAACATGAGTTTGTCTTATCCTATATATCATTCACTATATTTCCGTCACAAACAAGAATTTGCGAGAACTAAATGGGGGATTAATACCTAAGAACATGAGTTTGTCCTATCCTAGATATTTGAACCGTGATAAACTTAACACCGATATTTCCGTCACAAATAAGAATTTGCGTGGGAGATTAATACTTAAGGAACATAAATATTTGACCCGTGCTAAGCTTAACACGGATATTTCTGTCACAAACAAGAATTTGCGAGGGTGACCGACCTTGGGAATAATGGCGAAAAGGAAGGTGGAAGAGTGAGACGGCAATAATCTGTGAAGAAGAGCTTCAACTGCACTTTTCTGGGCTGATGTTGAAGATGAAGATGATCTTTGGGAATCTATACGGTTGATTAAACTCTTTATTAATTCATCTGAATGCTGAGGTTGATGTGAATTACAGGGTGATAATGATATCAAGATCACAATCATCAATCTTTGGAACAAAGACATGATTGATTGATTGATTGATTTAGGAGCAGTAAACTCACTGAAGTGAGTATATCAACGAGTCAACTGCGTCAAGGATTTTTCTCTTTTTTTTTTTTCAAAAACAATATTTTGAATTCACGACAAAGAGTTATAGGCTGCCAATGTTTAATTGGTGAAAAACATATTCGATCCGTCACGGTCAATAATTATCGCTTTCCTCTTTTGGTGTATCAGTTAATAGTTCACGTTTTCTTTTTTTGTTAAGCTTTAGCCAACTATCTGCTGAGACAGAGTGATTAACCATAATTTTTACTTTGTACTATACATTTCGGAAGTAACGAAGTTTTGGAAATGAAGTTCTCCGAAAAAATTATGTATTTTGAAGAAAAAAACGATGCTTTTTTGGGAGGGATAGATGGTCCAAAGCTGAAATGACTGACTCAATCTGATCCAAATTGAACTCGGTTGACTCATTTGATAGCTCCAGGACTAACTTGACTACACAGGATATTGTGGCATTGTCTTTGATTTTTGTCTCACCTTCCTTTTTGGGCTGAGTTTGATTTTTGTCTCACTTTCTTTTTTTTAGACTATCAAGGTGTGGTTCACAATTACTCTTCCATTTTTCTCTCTTCCTTCTTTTTTTTGAACCACTCATTTCCCCTTCCTTATTTTCCACCCCAAATCCCTTTGGGACAATAATAGAAACTCGGAGGGAGTAAAATCTAGGAATCTTAGAATACGATCAGACGAGAATTGCAAGTCAGCAAGAGCGGGTTGGATGAACTCCCGCCACAATAACCGCCAAAAAACGGTAGGCCCGCCCAAAATTAATTTGGCATACATACTAGTCTCTGGTTATTCACGAGTCTCACGACTCCATTCAACTATTTTCCAAATAATCCCCAAATCAACCAATCATGGGATCATCTCTGCTCATCAATCTATCGCCATTTTCGCACCATCTCTTCTCACCTTCATCATCTTCACCTTCACCTTCATCATCTTCATCTTCATCTTCATCTTCATCGTTTTCGCGACGAACTGGGCTTCGAATCGTTGCCACCAGCTCCACATCTCCCGATTCAATACCATCTCAATCTCCATCCATTAAACCTTCAAATCATTCTCCTTCTTCTTCATCATCTAAACCCTCTGAAAACCCTAATTTCGCCACCCTAGCTACTCCTAATGGCACTCCAATGGCTCGTTTCGTTCAATCCGCCGAGTCCACCATCGAAAGAGTAACACTCCCCCCCCCTACGTTTTCCGGTTTTTCTATTGTGTGTTCAGTGGACGCACGTTAATACGTTAATTATGGAAGGAATCATCGTATTTATTGTTTAATTAGGTTAAATATGAGTTATTATTTCAATTTATTACGATAATATCATTGTGATTCATTCCTAATTTAGCATAATAACGTGTGCGCAGTGGACTATAGAAAAACCATTTTTTTGGCCGTTGCTGTAATTGTGGTGCAATGATGATTCCAAATTTCCAATCGATTTGAAATTTGATATATGGTGTATGGTGTATTGGATTTCATATATGCAGTCAGATATCAGAAGCTGAACTGTTTGTTTAAAATCCGTAGATACTCGAATCACCCGAATATAATTGTCTGTCTGTCTGTCTGTCAATTTTCGTGTTCAAAGGGTGATTTGCAGCATTATGCATTCTTGATGCTGTCAGATATCAGAAGCTGAACTGTTTGTTTAAAATCCCTAGATACTCGAATCACCCGAATATAATTGTCTGTCTGTCAATTTTCGTGTTCAAAGGGTGATTTGCAGCATTATGCATTCTTGATGCTGTCAGATATCAGAAGCTGAACTGTTTGTTTAAAATCCGTAGATACTCGAATCCTCCAAATATAATCGTCTGTCTGTCAATTTTCAAGTTGAAATGGTGATTTGCAGCATTATGCATTCTTGATGCTGTCAGATATCAGAAGCTGAACTGTTTGTTTAAAATCCCTAGACACTCGAATCACCCGAATATTAATCGTCTGTCTGTCAATTTCCGAGTTCAAAGGGTGATTTGCAGCATTGTGCATTCTTGCTGCAAGTCTGTCTAACAGTACTCTCATTGTTTCGTTTCATGTTACGTTCTGTACTGCAGGTTATTTTTGACTTCCGTTTCTTGGCGCTTTTGGCCGTTGGAGGATCATTGGCTGGCTCAGTTCTATGTTTCTTGAACGTAATTCCGTTTCCTCTCCCTCCCTCCGAATCAAAACAACTTGACCTCCGCTCCTATGTCGACAAAATGTCTAACAACTGATAAATTTTTACTGTATGTATGTTTGCAGGGATGTGTTTACATTATCGATGCATACAAAGTTTATTGGACGGGCTGTCTCAAAGGAAAACACACCGGACAGATGGTATTGCGATTAGTCGAAGCTATTGGTAAGATTAGATTTCACTGTCTATATGCCAATGTTATCGCTGCATCACGTCCATGAAAGGAAACGAGGCTCTGTCGTTATCAGTTATCACCCGTCACTGAATACTCGTAGTTGAATTTCCTGTCAATGTGCAGATGTTTATCTTGCCGGAACAGTGATGTTGATATTTGCAATGGGATTGTACGGACTGTTCATCAGTAACGTTCCTCCAAATGTGCATCCTGGTGTGGATCGCGCCCTGAAAGGTTCATCCTTGTTTGGAATGTTCACTTTGAAGGTACATTCAGTTCACATTTTTCACATTACGCTGATGAAAAAAATAACAGACGGGAAATAAAGAGTTAATACACGACTGTAAATTTACAGGAGAGGCCGAGATGGATGAAGATAAGCTCACTAGATGAACTGAAGACGAAGGTGGGACATGTAATAGTGATGATTCTACTGGTAAAGATGTTTGAGAGGAGCAAAATGGTGACGATATCCACTGGAATGGATCTATTAAGTTATTCCGTCTGTATTTTCCTGTCATCGGCTTCCTTGTATATCCTTCATAACCTTCACAAATCAGATGATTCCGAGTGAACAACCCTACAACGACATGGCACTCGAATCTGCAGCATCAAGTGCCAAGTTTGTTGTACGACTGTACGAGTACATGTTAGAGCGTTGCGAGTAGATATATGTGTACATGTTAAACAGGAGTTTTATGTTAACTGCAATTGCTGTAAATCTACAACTGCATTATACTGAATGTTATTTGCACTGTCATGCATCTAATTTACACGAATTATTATTGTTTGTGACGGTCATATCCATCATAAACTTACGGAGTATATTTTTTACTCAATAAAAGGCGATTTATACAGTTATACTCGATTTGTAATTGAGATACATGTCGTAGTACCATAAGTCATACGGAGTAACGGGTAAATATTTTCGACTGAGAGGTAGGATTTCGATTCTCACCTGCGATATATTCTCCTGATACACTGCGAGTATTTCTAGAAAAAAAAAAGGATAATTATTCTCTAAGAACAATATCAGTACTTAACGATTTACAGTAATATGTAAACCGTTTTGATGGCCTGGTGGTTATAAAATCTACTGTTAGTTCTTACTTGCGACGGAACTGTCCATCACATCATTAAAACGGGTCAAATAAAGACCGTATTGTATTAGTATCACCCATCTGATTCGCTTTTATCTTTTTTTTTTTGTTTATAAATGAATACAAGTACTATTTGACCCGTCAACTACGACGGATATTAAACGGGTGTAGCTCAGCGACCACAAGTGTGGACCAACAGAAAACAAACACAAGAACAAAAAGCAGGTATGAAACGGAGCACCGCCACCGCCACCGCCACCGTGGGTGGAAGTTCGGGCGGTGGAGAGAGAAGAAAGCAGAGAACAGGAAGGAGCATTGATTGGGTTGACGGCGACACTCTCTGTATCATCTTCTCCTTCCTCGACTTCTTCGACCTCGTTCGTTGCTCCGCCGTCTGTAATTCATGGTACTTCCTCCTTACTAATCCCTCTTCCATTCAATTGTTTTTGTTCTTCGATCGATTGAACGATTCGTTGTTTCCCCTTCGGATTGTTGTGAGCTAGCCTAGAACTAATTGCGGATTAGGTTAATTTATTACTCTTTCCGTCTCGGTCATTTGTTGTTTCCCCCCTTCCGATTGTGGTGAGGTAGCCTACAACTAATTGCGGATTAGGTTATTTATTACTCTTTCTGCCTCGTTCATTTGTTGTCCTTTGATTTTGGTACAAAGACCGAGGAAAGAGGAGGGAGTCAATTATAAGATGATGAGTCGATCGAGTTGAGTGTGAATGATCAAATTGCTTGAATGGACAACAATTGACGGAGACGCCCAAAATAGAATAGGATAACAAATGATCGGGATGGAGTGCGTAGTAATTTTTTTTTGTTAATTTAAGTTGGAAGCTGGTAAATTTGATGGAAATTAATGATGGGTTTATCATAGATTTTAGGATTTCAGCTAAATTTCATTGTAATTGTGAACTCGTTCATTTGTTCGTTTGGTACAAATCAAATAGGAAGCGTGTAGCTGGTAAGTGGTGGTACTTATGATCAAGGTTTACAATACCTGAATATCAAAAATCGTCTTGCAGCTCCCTTTAAAAGAAATACTCCGTAACTATTAGGATACTAGGATAGTGTTGCTCAGTTTGTTTAGAAATGCGGGTTATGCAACTGATGTTAGAAAGTAGATGTTGCAAAATCTATTATATGCTTGGAATCGACATAGTTTTAGCAATCACGATCGAGCTGACTACAGCTCAGAATTGAAATTAGGTCCACGCAAATGAGTGGCTTGTGTTCTTTGGCATGGAAATTAATGCCCAAGAAGCCTCCAAGTGAGCATATTATGGGAGACCGTCGAGCTTGGTCTCCACTTGCTTCCCTCGGCCCCTAGTAACCGTACTTTTAGGTCTATTCATTGTATGGTTTGCCTAATATCTTAAAATGATGAGTGTTTATTTATTGTTGGTTCAGACTGATATTGATATGAGTAGTATTTTATTTCTACTTGTATTACTGTGGAGTATTATATTGTTGAAGTCGTTCTGCGAATACTGAGAACTTTTTCCATGCAAATTTAGGAATATGGTAATCAAAAGATCTAGACTATTGCATGCGTTGTACACCAAGAAAGTGGTTGCTGATGCCTCGTACACTTCAATTGATATGGGAAGGCCATTGAGTGCTGTTCTTGAGGATATGGCAATGCGACGTCATAGGTCTTCTCTCATTAATGGTTCTGTCCATGTGGATCAATGGAGAGGTCATACATCTGGGTAAAGTCCTGTCACTATGTAAGATTCATGATATTCTTTTTACGTGTCTAGTTCAGTACTTCAGTGCAAAGCAACACCGCGGAGTGGACAGTATTGCAGCAACTGCAATGCACAATCCACTCAGTCTCATCATATGGCATAATACAGACTGAGATATAGCTGTTGCCGGCTTTTGAGTTTTGACCATGAATTTGACAAAAATACGATCGAAATTTCAACCCCTGATTTGATAAACGATTCACCTATCCACTACTAATTGCTCCCGGGAAGGAGGGATGGAGCAGCATCCACTGTTATATTGGAAGTGGAGATTTGTCCATTCTATTTCTAACCTTGTACTCTGTAGGGTTGAACAATGCCGGATGAAGATGGGTTTGATTCTTACTGGTGTTGGTGACAAGGTATTGTTTCATTATTTTGTTTGTGACATTCTTTGATAATCTAACCTTTACAATCATAAATGTCTGGTGATTATCACTGCAATTCTCTGTATTTTACTCCAGATTGCTGACCGTCTCCCTCTTACCTCCCTTCTGACAGTTCTATATGTTCCCTTTTCTCGTCTCTTAATTAATGTCAGGTTATGCGACTTTGGTCTTCAGAAACTTACAAATGCTTAGAAGAATATTCTCTATCTGATCTGGCTCCTCTAGTTGATTTTGATTTTGATGAGAGTAAGGTAAGAAAAGAACTGTGTAAAATAATGTGAACGTGGGCCAATTTTCAAAAAATTCTCTTTATTATTCTACTCTCGCAAGGACAACAATTTGTTGACATTTCAAGGTTTTTTGATGTACTCTCTACAGGTCGTTGGTTTGACAGGGACCCGCATATGCATATGGAGACGCCATGGAAACCGTAGTATATTTCCTTCACGTGAGGGCACATTCCCAAAGGGCTTGTGTATGAGGTAGAATTGCTCTGGTTTCCTTTAGTTAATATATGTACTGAATGGTTATCATGATTCAGATTAGTGTTGCATGGTTTAGTATTCAATGTGGTACGAGGAAAGGGTTCGACTTAAGTAAAATGCTACTCCGTATTGGTTTTAACTTTCCAATATAAAGCACTTTGTCGACCTAGTTGGCTGTCGAACTCTGTTCCAATACAATTCAACTGTGATTGATATTTATTCTCATTTACATACTCACGCGGAAGTAAGGAACAAGGACTACTCATCAAAATTTAGTGCCTGTCAATTCACGCTGTTATAAAGTTGCGAATACTAGATGTAACAGTAAAATGTATATTTTTTGTGTTTCTACCTTCTCTTGTGACTTGGAACTCCATATTGAGGGGGAATAGTAACTTTGAATTTCTCTTTTTTGTGTCGTATTTTCTTGTTTGATTTCTACTGGAACAACTTTCTTGCACATTTGGAGGTTCCCCCCAATCCTAAAGTTGATTTTTGTTTGTTTGTTTGTTTATGAAGGTACATGGATCCTGAAGCTGCAGTTGGATGCGAGGATGGAACAGTTAGGGTGTTTGACATGTATAGTAAGAGCTGTTCTCGAATAATCCGGTAATTTGTGTTTTACTCTGACCCGTTATTGTATACTTTATGACTAAAGGCCTTGGTGATGCGCTGTACTGTGTTTCTTTGTATCCTGCTGATAAGTCGTTACTTGAACTTACAGGATGCATTCTGCACCGGTAACATGTTTAGCATTAGGAGAGGACCAGCTTGTTATAAGTGGTTCATCTCTTGGTGGTGTAACTTTATATGGTATATCATCTGATCAAAGAGTAGCCGTTTTGAAGGCAAATGATCGTACAGGTTATGATTTTGCTTCTTTATCAAACTACAACTCTCGGTGTGCTTATTCATTCACAACTCTGAAAGAACGTCTCCCGATTCTGCTAGAGTAGTAAGGTTACTTCATTTAGTGATGTAACCCTTGTCTTTTTTTTTTCCATGTAACCGACATTAATCAGGGATAAAGACTCTATGCTACAATCCTTCTTCACAACTGGTGTTTACTGGATCGACTGCTGGTTATGCCGCCTGTTGGGACCTCAGGTAAACTTTTATAGGATGGCTGTGCACCAGTCCCGGACCAGACCGGACCCGGAATCTTCAAAAAATCCGGACCGGACCCGGACTGAAATCTAAAAAATTTGGACCGGGACCGGACCCGAAAAATTCCGGTCCAAGACCGGACTGGTTGGACCGGAATTTTCATTTTTTTTTGAAATTCCGGTCCATTGGACCGGTTAGGCCCGGTTAGACCGGATTTTTATCAAATAAATGTAATTCCGGTCCAAACCGGACCGGACCGGACCCGACTGGAACGCGGAATCACCCAAATTGATGGATTGGAGACTGGACCGGAATTTTTTTATTCCGGGTCCGGTCTGGTCCGGATTTTCGGGTCCATTTTTTATTAGGACTTGCCGATCAAATCATTCACTGCTTGCTGATCACTGTCTCGACTACATCTTAGAGCTTTCTGGTTACGTTTATTTAGTTAATTTAATTTCTGAATGACGGCACACGTATTACCAAAATACAGGAAAATGCAATCTCTGTGGAAAACACGAGTGAGTACAAACGTGGTGTATTCAATACAATGTCTGAATAACGACCCTTCGACATTAGTGGTTGGTGGAATAGACGGTGTGGTGCGCATCTTGGATCAGAACAGCGGCGAGGTACTCTCAAGCTGTGTAATGGATGAAAGAAAGGCAAGGTCGAGTTCGACAGAAAGCTTGTTTGGTTCAGTTGAAAGAAAAGCGGTGAACAGATTATGTTACGATGCAAACATCAGTGACATTCCAACGACAGCTCGACCGCCCATCAAATGCTTGGCCGTCGGGATGGAAAAGATTGTAACTACCCATAACAGCAAGTATATCAGACTGTGGAAGTTCAGAAACAAAACCAGGAATTAGTTTGCATTAAACTCTTTCAAATCGTACGCAGCTAGAATATGTACAAGTATTGTATTTTGAATACTTTTGTCGGATTTAGGCTCTGTTCTTTTGGACGGATGTAGATTGAACTGAGCTGAAGATTGAATTGAGCTGAACTAAACTGAAGTAGACGGTAAACTATTGAGACAAAATGAACGTTTTGAGAACGTTTTGAGATTGAACTGGACCAAAGTGAACTCATCCGAAAAAAAGAAGTTAAAAACAACCTGCCCTAATAGATTTCAGTTGGTCTTCCTTGCGACGGTTATATATCTGTCATAATTAGGAGTGTTCAAAAAGTGTTCCGGACAGGCAAATCCAACCGATCTAGACTATGCTACATACAGGTCCGGTCCGCGGTTCTCCAAAAACTTGGTTGTCGGTCCGCGATCAGGTCCTCTTAAAAAAAAAATCAAATTTAGTGTATTTTTCCGGTCTGATCCGGTCCTAGAGGGTCCGGTTCAAATTTCTTTGTTAACCAGTCTGGTCTGTGGGTTTGGATTTTTTGGGTTGTCGGTCCGGGTCTGAACCGATGAACACGCCCTAGTCATAAAACGGGTCAAATATATATCCGACTGGACCAATTTGTATTTTGTTCCTATAAAAGAGTTTCTCGAATATATTCGCGGGAGAAAATTGGGTGGTGTGTGTGTGAGGCTTCATCTTCTCCGATTCTCATCCTATCTTTTTCCCCCAATTGAAAACCCTAACCCTAATCCAGTACCAGCAGTCAATTCAATTCAATTAATTCAATTGAACACCAGAATCGTAACAATGGTGTGCATAAGAAAGGCGACAGTAGACGACTTACTGCAAATGCAAGCATGCAACCTACTCTGCCTCCCAGAAAACTACCAAATGAAGTACTACCTCTACCACATCCTCTCATGGCCGCAACTCCTCTACGTCGCCGAAGACTACAACGGCAAGATCGTCGGCTACGTGCTCGCGAAAATGGAGGAGGAATCCTCCGAGTGCCATGGCCACATCACCTCCCTCGCCGTCCTCCGAACCCACCGTAAACTCGGCTTAGCCACTAAGCTCATGTCCGCTGCTCAATCCGCCATGGAACTTGTCTATTCCGCTGATTACGTCTCGCTTCATGTTAGGAAGAGTAATCGTGCTGCTTTTAGGTTGTATACTGAGACTTTGGGGTATAAGATTCATGATATGGAGGCGAAGTATTATGCTGATGGTGAGGATGCTTATGATATGAGGAAGACTTTTAGGGTTAAGGGCCAGCATCATCATCATCATCATCATCACCATGGTGGAGGCTGTTGTTCTTCCTCGTCGTCTGCGTCTGCGCCTGTTGCTGCCAATGCTGATGCTGTCAAACCTGCAGCTTCCGCCTCTGCGTGACGGTTTTGTTGAGGTACTTATGCGTGCCGTTCTTATATGATTTTTGTATTTCGTGATTGGAAGGACATGTTGTGAGTTTATTATACTTATAAATTTAATTTCGTATGCCCGTTTTTGTATGTTAATGAGCTGAGTGTGTTTTTCAAATCCTGTGACTTGTGAGATAGATTTTGAACAAATGGAGCGATCCCATAGAATCGGAGAAAGTATCACATTTGAGTGTAGATTGGTGGGTACGCGGCCGTGTGTGCCTGTAAAGCAAGGACAGTGCATTCATGTTGTATGCAATTGTGAATTTTTGCCCGTGATTGACTGATTGTGGTTTCTTTGGGATTATGTCAGTCTGTCAGAAGAGAGTGCATTGTTGTTTAGGGTGTTCTTGAGATACGAGGAATATTTACTTTGGGGAATAAAGCTCAAATGAATTAAGAAATGGCGGAAAGTAGGGCCGTAGTGGTAATGGAAGGTGGAAATGAGGATGAGTGATTGATTGTTCTACCCACCTCCCCCCTTGGGGTAATGCATTACCTTCATATGTGGGATACTCATTCCCCGACACTTCCCCTTTCCACCCTCCACTTCCATCATGTACCACCGTACCACCGATATTCTCTATTTTCCTCTTATTTTGAGCTCTTATTCTCATCGCAAGCTTGCCCTTGTTGTTAGAACTGTTTTTTTTTTGCCAGAAGTAGCTAAAAGAATACTTTGTGACCTTAACATACAGTATATTTGAGAGTACTGTTACCAATATTAATAAGCTGAATACCTGAATCTGAGTTGAAAGGTTCAATTTGGCAAGATTTTGTTGGAGTATTGTAGCTGCCTTTTTTTAGGTAGTTAGAAGAATGGTGCGAATTGGTGTCCAATTGGTCACTACGGTGTGAATGTGTGATGGGTCTATGTTATGCCTCCACTTTTGTTTGAATTGGCTGCTACGCATGTACTGGAGATGTCCGATAAGTGAGTGAGTCTTTGGCTCCAACTGATAGGCAATGGGGCTTGTTTCTGATATTTATACTAGATGTTCTCATGCTTTCAGTTTTTATGCTGTTTATGTGTTTGCTTTCTTTGTGTGCTTTCCACATTCTCCGTCTTGTGCTTTTCCAATAGAAGAATGACTTCACCTATTCTACAGTCATTGAAACAATTGTTACTCCATAGTTAATAAGATGCGAAGGGCCGATGGATGTGTAATTTAACTGTCAGCGCAGTTATGTGATTCTTAGCGTTTTCTCTGCTATTTCTGCCATCTTTGATCATCTAAATGTAGTCAGCCATGCCACCCCGACTCAACTGCAAGGATTGTTGAACACTTGAACTCTGCTATTCTGGAAAGTGTCGTGTCAAAGTAAATAGGCCCAATTGTAGGTAATCAGGAGTCGATGCTTGATTCATTTACCCATTTGCTGATTCCCGCTTCATCTTATATTGGCTGCTAACTCTTATCCTTTCGCTTCATTCAAATCTGATGATGTTAAGTTACATGAAGTTTACGAAGTCACAATATGTGTGTCCTTTCCGTCTGTTGGGTTTAGCTAGTTTTGTTTATATAAAATCGATGTCTGTGATTAGGTTGGGGCACTATATACTGGATCAATCGCTTTGCTGTGAAAGCAGTTGACTGAGGAGGGGGAGACTACATAATAGCAAGGGGTCGAAGTCGCTCCTCCCACTTTCGGAAAATTAGGTAAAGTTGTCAATTTCTTGAACATGAAGCCTTATCAAAGATATATTGAGTACATTTTTCTATACAAAAATGTTTGTTGCCCCATATTTTCGTTTCTAATTTGTCGCCTAAGAGTTGGTGTTTGCACTCGTTTAAGGTAGATGTCAACTAGTTGAACTTAATAGTGCAATATAGCGCGAGTAAAAATTCGAAACCTCAACCTCACAATCGGAGTAAGAGCGTTCTGAATCTTGTGAATCTTTTGCGAGTGTCAGTACCAAAGTAGGTGTACCACACGTCCACACACGCGTGTGCTCCTCTCCATCTTCCCATTGTATAAAGTTTTTGTCGTCGTCCACGTCCTTGGGCCAACTTAATATGGTTCATACTTGTCGGTAAGGATGGAGTCTAGTGCTTAAAACTTGAGTTGCATAACAATTTCAGGTTTAAGCCCTTTCCAAGCGTAATCTTGTACTAGTAACTAGTAAGTACTCGTAGTAAGTATGACGTGAGATTATGTCTTGTAGACTTAGGGGTGTTTGTCACCCTCGTAAAAATGGTGGGTGATCTTGTACTACAAGTTATCACATATATTCGAGAGTTTACCCAATGTGAACATAAGACAGCGAGTGTAGATTCCCGTTATAAAAAAAGTTTAATTGTTTAAACAAGTACATAAATCCTACCTAAAAGTTTAACTTCTTTTGAAAGACATGAGCTTCTTTATGAAGGTTTAACCTCTTCCGTCGGTTGCATTGGGTCCAATTTATCAAGACATTATCATCAAAATTCAGAATCAAATTGCCAAAGTTTCTTAATACAGAGTACGTCTTTCTCGTGAAAGTGATAGGTATATTCAGACGAGTTAAAATTAGGAGAAATCCGACTTAAAAAGAACAAATTCTCAATTTAAATGAGAGGTCATTCCTAAATTAATTGCATTAGACCGTTAGTTAATGGACTTAATCTCATACTAGTATAGTACCCGCGTAAATACGCGGTAAATTTAGTTTGTTATTTTTAATAGATGAAATATCTATAATTACTAATTGAACGGTTTTTGAGATATGAGGTTTACGTAGGTGGTCACAATTATATTTTTATTATGTATTATTCAAAATAAGTTTGAGTTTGAAATATACTCCGTATTATTTTAATGACTATTTTTAATAAAGAGTATCCTTATTATTTTAATGACTATTTTTTAATAAAGAGTATCATGTATTGCTAAGGGTAAGTGTCGATCATTCGGAGAAGAAAGTATTTTTAGAAGGTCGTATATTTATAAAGTTGGATATCGAACAAAGTTGTGATGACCATCGTTTCTTCAGTCGAGAAGTTTTGAGTGAAGAACACATTTATTTTCCATTGGGCCGTGTATAAGATTTACATTTCACATTATACCACATGAGTTATATGAGATTTACATTTTTTTTTTCATTGTTTAGATGACCCATGGTTTAAGTGGCCCATTATATAGTAGAAATAGTATTAGGCGGGAAAATGGATGAAGGAGAGAGCGACACGTCATAATTTTTCTAGTTCCCTCTATCCTTTTAGTATATAGGGGGATTGTAGGACGATCTTATAAAACATTTTTACGATGTCATTGGGCCTCGAGTCAAATGTATCAAATGGCAGTTTGACACATAATAAGCTTGTCATTGATTAAAAAGATACTGTATGAGATACCTATAAAGTGGGGGAATTATTATTTTATTTAATTAAGCAACAGGTAATCCCATAATGTTGAGTTAAGGTCTTAAGTATAGTCATTATTAAACTTAATCCAGCAGGTTTGTCAAATAAATTACACAATAACACAAGTGCCAAGTGGTGGATGGGACTGAGTATCATCTTAATCGAATATCCCCCTTAAATTAATTAATTAATTAATCACATACGAGTACGATAATAGTCCAAATTCATAAAAAATATATTAATTCACTATTCTTTTGGACTAAAATAAGTTGAATTGAACTGGACTGAAATATTGAGACAAAATGAATCTATGAGATTGAACTGAACTGAACTGAACTGAAACAATGAGAAGATTATACAACCAGTTGTACATAGCTCTCTATATACAACTGGTTTTAAGATTTTGAACTTTATCACAACTGTTTCGAGTTTCGCGGTAAACTTTCTAAGCTTTAGTGCAAAGTTCTCGGGTTAAATCACATAAAAGTTTAAGCTCAAAAAAAACTTACAACTCAGCTCAAAAACTTTTATAAATTCGGTAAATATATATACAAAAGTTCAACGACTTTGCCTTCATTATACCAGTAAGTCTCTTGTAAGACTGTCTCACGATAAATTAATGTGAGACATACTAATAGAAATAAAATAATAATAATATAAGTAACTACCTTGTGTGTGACAGGTCTCACGATAAATTTATCGTGAGACCGTCTCATACAAGAATTTGTGTCATTATACAAGTGTTTAATCCTATTTTCTGAATTGAAAAGAAGTTGAAAAGAATCGGATTTTAAGTCATTTTCTTGGGAGAATTTGTAGAGTATTGGTGGGAGGGAGGGAATATGAAATGTGATCTTTTGTAAAGAAAATGGATCTTTTTGCCCAAATTTCAAAAGGAGTGAATAATTAATGGAGTAAACAATAATGTGTCGTGCAATATGCTTTGTGTTGTGTAGTCGCAATCATCCTTATCACCAGATCACCCCACCACCACAACACCAATTACAATCCTTTAATCCTAATATACGGTCTCTCATTAACTAAGTATAAATAGAAGTAACAGTGTTACCAAACATAATAGAGCTTGTTATAAAAACATGTACAAAACAAAGTTGTCATTTAAGGGTACGAATATGACATAGAGTGATACTGAAGAGTGGTCTCTCAATAAGTTATTGAAAGACCGTCTCTCCCAAGAATTTGTGTAAATAAGATTAAAGTAGAGAGAAAATGATTGATTTTAATACGAGTATTATTACACGATAAATTAGAGAGGATAAATAATTAAATATGTTAAAAATGGAAACGCAACCTATTGACCGCGAAAGAGAAAGTATCAATCATTTGCTCTTTTTTAAAAATAAATAAATTAAAAGAGTATTTTTTACCGAGGTTAAAAAAAGTCCATGCATCAAGCCTTGAATACAACAATGTTAAAACTTAAAACTCATCAAATAGAGTTTTACGGTTCTTGAGAACCTACACGGTTAGTAAGATAGATAAAAGGTATTTTTTTTTTTTTTTACTTTTTGACTTAATTTGAAGTTACTTCGAGTCATGTTTGTTCAATTTGTCTTAAATAAATTTAGCTCAAATAATACTCTTTTTCTTATAATCATAATCCACTTAAATAAACCATCTCTTCTTAATCGTTGTATTTTAAACTTAAAATAATAAATAAATTTCCCATACGTAAGTGCAAAACAAGAATTAGATCCCGTTCTTTTCAACTCAGTTCATTTGTGATATGTACAAAAGAATGGGTTATGAACATTAGTACTTACATTACTACAAGTAGGTAGATTTGAGATGAACATACAACTAACTACATGTAATCACTCAATGCTCTACCTAAAAATCCTGCTTCTTTTATTTTTATTGTGGCACATCAATACCTAAATCGGCCAGTGCATCGCATGTACTTTCCAACTAGTTACTATTAATAATCTCAATGGCGACCCACTTTAATTAAATGAGGGACGCAAACAATAATTAATGAATCACCCAATCCAATATTTGTACACTACACTACACGCTGTCTTTCACCTGTGCTTGGTTATTGGTTGAACCGACGGGGGACTCTTGGAGTCGGAACAGCAACGTCGCGTCCTGACTGAAGCAACTGTAACCGGTCTGGGATGGTCCGATCAAACAGCCTGTTCTCTGGGTTCTCCGCGTAGCATACGTAGTAACAGCTTACACATGCGTGTGGTAATGCCATCGATATCCTCGTCTGTTCGAATCCCACAAACCAACAAACTTCAATCGTTAATCCAATTTCCTGTACAGTGATACAGGGTTGCCAGGGTTCGAACTCGTGACCACTGGCTCTGAGGTCATGAGTTCGAACCCTGACAGCCCCCAATATCTCGAACTCTCAAGTGGAATCTCAGCACACGGTACAGGGAAGCATGTGCGCACTAACCACTCTTCAAGCCCAATGAACATTCGAGTGAGGGGCGTAATAGAATATAAACGGACATCAACCATCATCTTAAGGTTTTGATTGAAATGGTTCGTTAATAAGTAGGACATGTCGTCGCAAGTTGATCACATGGTCTAAAAGCAAATAATACAACAATGTGGGTGTACATTGTACAACTCATGATGCAAAAACTTTGGGCAAAAAACAACAAAGGAAATAATGAGGTAGGTGAAGGAAAACCAACCATGAGGTAACCAACAAAGAAAGCGAGGAGCGAAATGGTGGCGGTGTAGCCTTTGTGGACGGAATGTGTCCATGGCGCGACCATAATGACGCAGATTGAGCCGCTGCATACCCCAGACAGGAAGCAGACGGCCGACATTATGTCCGAATCAACTATCCCTTCCATTTCCTGCTTCTCGAATAACTCCCATGTATCCTGTGACGCTTTCACAAAACTCTTCCCGTATGCTGCTATCTGACAAAAACTTGTGTGAGACGTTCTTCCTGCGACTGATATTGTCAACTTTTTAAGCTAAAAACTCACGCAACTCGATCTTCTAGTGAAACATGAGTCACATGACCAAACATCCAATATTAGGAATTTGTAGTAAGCAACTTTTTAGAAGAAATGGGTTAGGCAGTGCTGAATTAGGAAACAGCTGGTCTGACGTTAAAACGGGTCAAATATACTCAACTAGGAAGAAAATGTCAAAAATATTTGACCCGTCATAAGCTTAAGGAACATGACCAAACATACAGCATTAGGAATTTGTAGTAAGCAACTTTTTAGAAGAAATGGGATTAGTCAGGCATTGCTGAATTAGGAAAAACAACTGGTCTGACATTAAAACGGGTCAAATATACCCAATTAGGAAGAAAATGTCTGAAATATTTGACCCGTCATAAGCTTAAGAAACATGACCGACATCCAATATTAGGAATTTGTAGTAAGCAACTTTTTAGAAGAAATGGGTTAGGCACTTAGGCATTGCTGAATTAGGAAAAACAGCTGGTCTGACATCAAAACGGGTCAAATATATCCAACTAGGAAGAAAATGTCAAAAATATTTGACCCGTCGTAAGCTTAAGAGGGATACCTGAACATAGGCCCAACCATTGCCGAATCTGAAGATGGAGTTCATACAACTCAAGCAACAATGAGCACAAGAAAACATGAATTCATCTTCACCCTCGACCAAATTCAGCCCGCGAGCAAGGATCCTCAGAGCTTCAATGGTGGGAACAAAGACGGACCCAAGAGACGCGCTGCCAAGGTTCTTAGTAAGCGCCCTGTGGAAGCAGAAATACGTGCTGGATTGCATTCCTCTGAAGTAATACAGCGCGATGACTCTACTCACAGTCAAATTCGCCACGTTCCTCATGACTTCAGTCGTCCAAGCCAAGCTCAACACGAGCCCAATGATCACCAATGGCGGAAAATAGAAATTCAACGCCCCGATGACAGCCAGGATCCACAGCGACATCCACAGGAACCCGGCTACAAGCATGTAATATGAAGGGTGGTTCAAGTCAGGAAATTTTGAGACGGGTTCGAGGGATTTCATCAGGATTTTGGTGCAGAAACTTGTTCTTTGTGTTACCCAACATGAGTAGAGCCCGTTTCCAATAGCGTACGCAATGAGTGCGACTCCACAGCCGTCTGTCGAGGGCTTTTGGAAGCAAATCAGGAGAATACCAGCGGATAAAGACATAGCGAAACTACTCCATAATATGAAATGAACCATGAATTTCGGCCAAACCCTGACCGCCTTCTGCCATAGAAATGCTAATGTAATGCTTAGAAAACAAGCCGCCTCGACCTGTGGGAGGTAATGTTTCAGTATATCCTGTTCTTTTCTACGAAATCGTCCTCCTTGAAGAAATCCTTCTATCGCTTTGTATATCAGAAATCCGACCAACCCGATTATGGCACTCTTGTGTAGCATGTATATGAATAGCCAGAGTTTGTTGGTGTAGTTTCTTGAATTCAGTGATATCACTGACGGCTGCTTCAAACGTAGTATTTATATTAAAACACAACAAAATCTCAAAATATCGTTAAAAAAAAAGAAAAAAACACAGCATATTACTCCCTTCGTTCTATTTGATTCTTTGCGTTTGCTTTTTTCACACTTGTCAATGCACATTTTCTTTTGTTCATACATTTTGTTACTCCCTCCGTCCCAATGAATTGTTTGCCTTTCTATTTTAGGAATGTTTTTTATATGTAATTTGACCCTTCTCATGAGTTTTGCTCCACACGTTACTTCCTCATTGGATCTCTTACCCTTGGTGCCAAAAACAATTCATTGGAACGGAGGGAGTACATATTTCTAAAAAAAATTAAAATTTAATATTTATAACGTACTCGATTAGACAATTTAAATAAGATCTCACCTGACTATATTTTATCTTATATATTAGAAGTTATATCGACAATCCACCCAATTATGAATAGTGTCCAAAAAGCAAACGTAAAGAACATGTTGGAACGGAGAGAAAGTAATTGTTAAAGAGATGATCGATTGATTACTTGAGGAGTAGGGATAATGGGAGTAGGAACAGAGCGAGGCTGAGACGGAGGCGAGGGAGGACGAGGCTGAGTCTGAGGTTGAGGCTGAGGACGAGGCTGAGGCTGAGGATGACGAAGATGAGAAGGAGGAGGTGTCCGCAATGGCGGCCTAGAGCCGCCATTGATGACAACTCTCAAAGGATTAGTAGGATTCAATGTCCTAAGCATTGAAGCATGGAAATGAGTAGGCGGTTTCGTCATCGTCTCTCCACCCACTTCTTCTTCTTCTTCATTTTCAATCTCCTCTTCGTCCTCGACTTCCTGCAACAAACAACTCTAACCATGTCAATAACTGGAGTAGTATTATTACTACTACTACTTCCTCCCTTCTGGTATACATTTTTCAAAATACTAAAAACCCTGTATTTTGAAAAATGTATACAGACTGAAAAGAGTCGATATATAGAAGGGAGGAAGTAGTCGAGGGTGGTAATAATAATAATAGAGTATTACGTGTTTGAAGGCGCCCATGGACAGACGAATTTGTGAAAATAGAGATGGAGATAGAGATAGAGATAGAGAAAGAGAGATTAGAGAAGAAGAAGAAGAAGGTAGAAACGTTATATTGTTGAGTCAAGTAAGAGGAGTACGTTAGATTTGTGATTTTTGTGGAGTGATGGTGTTAAATTCTTCACCTTTTTTTTTTTTTTTTTCACAAATTCTGACGGTCATATCCATCATAAATTTGTAACGGGTTAAATAGAAGAGAAAAGACAAAACACGTGATGTTTTGGGAGGATAACACATGAATTGTCTTTTTTTTCAGTTATACGATTATATTTGACTCGTTATAAACTTGTAACAGATAATGCCCGTCACAAGGGAGACAATATTCTTTATTTTATTTGGAAGACTATGACAAATGGTAGGAGTCCACTTGTAAATTAATGTGTTTTTTTTGGGTGTGTGGACATTATTATCACTACGCTCCTCCTCCGCGCGTAAGTCAAACCTTTTGTCATTGCTTCGTTGTTGATGGCTTTTGTCATTTCTTTATTGGGCTGAAACACCCTTTCTTCCCTATTTCTATTTTGGGCCATCAACATGTGGTCTAGAATCACCCTTACATTTCTCTCTCTTCCTTATTTTATTTTGAACCACACATTTCTACACCCTTATTTTCTTCCTCAAAACCAAAGGGGAAGATAGATAAAAATCGGAACCACACATTTCTACACCCTTATTTTCTTCCTCAAAACCAAAGGGGAAGATAGATAAAAATCGGAGGGAGTACTATTCCATTATAGACTTGGGTCCGATTCTTTTTGGACTGAAATATGCTGAACTGAATTGAACTGTACTGAATTAAGCTGAACTGAACTAAATTGGACTGAAATACCGAGATAAAATGAATCTTCTGGACTAAACTGAAATGAAAAGAGGTTGAAAAGAACAAAGCCTTGTTATTATCATAGTGGAATCTAGGATTTATGATTGTAGACTTGCAGTTGCTTTTTTCTTATCCTCAATCGGATCAGATACACCCTATAAACACTCAACAGAGCTTACAAGCTCAACTGAATACCTTCGATTCTTTTCAACTTTTTTATAGTTCAGTTCAACCTTAGAAAGTTCATTATCAACGACAACCTGTAAAGTATCACGTCATGGGTTCAGTCGTTCAGGAAGATCCGCCTTCCTCCAAGTTGCAAACACCGCAGATGAGTGTTACCTCTAATGTTCGTAAATGTTACAGAGTACTTCATGAATCATTCTCACCTATGGACTTGTACAAACCAAAATAAAATACTATAAGAAAACCGGCGAGCAGATTCCAGAGCTAAGTGGTAAATGGTCGCAACGGTCACCTGCAACTTCTGCTCAAGAAATAAAGAAATCCAATATTTTAAATATACTGAAAAATCACGACAAACTCGTGTGTTCAACAGAAGACAGTATACAACTCTGCATGCAAATTTGATATTGCTATAATCGAAAAGAGTTTAGCATCTCATCTCAGTAGCTACAGTCGCCAACAAAACAACCGATCCTATAAACTACAGCAATATAAAACTGCGACTACTTGACATAAAGCGAGGATGGTTCTCTTTCAAAACTCCATCCATGCTCCGGACGCCAATATTAATGTCCTACTTATTTCTTTGAACCACCTGACGAGTCTTTTGTCGTCTTGACGATGCTCAAGTGTCCCCCTTCCTTGCACGCTACAGTCGCTGCTTTAATCTCATTCGCGTTATTTATGAACTTGGTTATTTCCTGTTTGCATTCACGTATTCAACACTCGTGTCAATTCAATACCATCCGTCATGATCATGTACCACATTATAAAAGACATCAAACTATCTACCAACTCCGACATTCACAATCTCACATGGTCAGTCACATGAACCCAATACAATTTTGACATTGAGCATAGACGCAACAATTCTAACACACGCCCTTCTCATTGACGGTCATCATGAACGTGTCAAACTGCGTTGCTTCCCAAGAGTAGACACATAACAACGTCTAGAAATAATAATTTTATCATAAATACAGTAACCGAAATTATGTTCTAGATGTAACATTAAGAGCTTACTGATCCATATCCCGATGATCACATTAGACAATCTAATCCCAACCATGAGAATGAGAATCAGAATGATGGCATTATCAGGGTATTCTCACGCATGCCCTTCTCATTGACGGTCATCATGAACGTGTCAAACTACGTTGTTTGCTTCCAAGAGTAGACGCATAACAATATAACATCGTCTAGTAATAATAATTTTTATCATAAATACAGTAACCGAAATTATGTTCTAGATGTAACATTAAGAGCTTACAGCTCCGTATCTCGATGATCACATTAGACAATCTAATCCCAACCATGAGAATGATTGCATTATGACAGTTGGCCACATGAATTACACAATTATACAATCTCATCTCATCTCGTCTCGTTTCGTCTTAATATACCCAACTAAGAAACGGGTCAAATATACCCAATTGCTTGTGACGGACTCATAACGCTAAAACGGGTCAAATATACCCAAAATCTTTTCCTACAACCGGGTTTGTCTTATACTAAATATTTCCGTCACAAACAAGAATTTGACTAATTAATAATCGAATTTCGAAAAAAGTTGGAGGAGAAGAGAGTACAAACTCGATCAGCATCCATGGCCTTGGAAATTTTGGATGGTTTGATAGCTCTCTTTCCTGAAAATGAAAGCAACGTTAGCATTTGATAAGTAAAATTAGAAGAAGAAGGAGGAGGAGGAGGAGGAGGAGGAGGAGGAGGAGGAGGAGGAGGAGGAGGAATGGGGATGGGGGGATAGGTACCTTTGCGAATGTTGAGGTTTTTGCCATGGCGACTGGCAGCGATGGTCTTCTTTTGTTGACCTTTGAACATATTCGCCTTCTGCGTCATCTCTTCTCTGCTTATTATTACTGCAACCCTCACTGAGATGGCGATGGAGATGGAGATGGAGATGGAGATGGAGGAGTAAAGGGGGCGGTTTCTGGGTTTTTCTAGGGTTTCTGCAATTAATTTGGGGGAAAAGAGAGAGACGGGTGAGAAAAGGGTATGGAGTTTTCTTCTTGGGCTAAAACGGGTCAATAGATCGGGTTCGGGTTATTAAAAACGGGTTGATTTTGGGTCGAGACGAGTCATTTCGAGTTCATGTTATTTTCGGGTTTCCTATTTTTAACATTTTTAGGAATGCTGACTTGTTTTCTATAATAATAATAATATCCGGATCTGTTTTGGATCAATTAAGCCGGTTCAATTCGAGTTACGGGACGAAACATAATCCGTTCTTTTTATATTGAAATTTAGTATTTCATCGAGAATCGATATTACATCTTACTCTGTAAGATTTGAGAGACAACATCACGATAACTTAAACAACATTACAACTTATTTATGTTACAAACTGACTGTGAACTCCATATTATTACGACCATTATTATCAGATGAACGATCGAGTAGCAGTAGTAGCATCACCAGCGAAGTTGTCATCATTATTGTCGAAAGTACCCTTAGGCTCCGACTGCACATCGTTCGACGTAGTGTCCTTGTACTTGATGAGACCCACTTGTGGCTTGATATCATCCCATGTAAAGTTGGGCGATTTAACCGGTTTACAACCCGGACTGGAGTTATGAATAAGTTTGGAGAACGCATCCCAATTGTTCTCTAAGCGAATAAAAATATCGTCTGGTTTAAAGGATGCATACATTCCAAGAGTTTTCACCTTGTCTTCGATATACTTGAAACGTGCGGCTTCTGCAATCATTTGGATAGACATGAGAGCGAACTTTGCCAGGTTCTGCCCGATGTCCTTAGGCTTATTCGTACCTTTATAGTCCGCTCCATATACAGTGTCGACGTAGGACGATAAACTTGGGAGACCCAGAGCAAGATCGCCCCTTGATGCTAATTTCGCCACCCTTACCAGATCGTCGTAACCCCCTCCATGGGGAAGTTCTGACCTGATTTTTGCGTCCTTAAACACATCACTCTTCTCCAATTCTTTGAAATCGTCCTTGACGAAATTGGCACGCCATGCGCCGTTAAGCTTGTCCTGGAAACCAACGAAATAGACGTTCGTCTTTCGGAATGCCAGGGTGATGGTTTTTGAATTGGCGTTTATTATATCCACGTAAACGAATGCATCGCCTGCTTTTGGTGATTTCGGTGTCACTGCAATGTCACAAACTTGTACGACTCCTACTGAAATTTCGGTTCGTAAAGAACTCAGAAAGGTTGAGTATGTTCCAGGGTCGTAGTCAAGATCCCAGGTTATTGTGTTGTATTGAAGTGGTGTGTCGTATTCAGATAGCGAACGTATGGATAATACCGGCATAGCAATTGTCAAAGCGCACAAGATCCATGCAATTGTCCGAAGTAACACCTTCATGTTTTCTATCAAATTCACAAAATTTACAAATAAATAAGTTAGAGTCGCTGTTACCATGTTACAGAGTATCTTTCATTCAGATCAATAATAAAATTATCGATTTTTCAGTGTTAAAGACATCACTTTGACCTTGTTTTTCTTCACTTTGATAATCGGAATTAGTTTTTAGTGGAATTATTTTTGCATGAAAACTACAATAGATGAATTATTTCAAACAAAATTTTTAAGGTTATGATTGAGGCTCGACTAATTTTGTTTATATTCTACTATTATTTGATTATCTCCCATCACTCGAATGACATTGGACTTTTTGTAAACCTGCACCATACGAGTTTCCACTTGATAGTTGAAAGATACCCGAAGGTTGTGAATTCGAATAATTCTGACACTAATACTTATAACGGATAAGTCATCTCAACCAAAACTTTAAGTTATGGCTGAAGTCAACTACAGTAATAATTTTATTCGTAATTTACGAGGTTTAATTTGCACCTTGTCGTATACAGAGTAAAACTTACCTTATTAGTGCAAAATGGATCGAAGCTAACACAAGCAAGGAAGAGAGATCGATATTCAAACACTAACTGTGATAAATCGGACCGTTATGTTTCACGTATTCATGATAACCGTCTTACCTTAAGCTTATAATTTGTGTATTTAATATCTTTCGTATTTTTTTTTTTTGAATGAAAATAGCATCATTGGACAGCCTTTATATAGAAATTCATTAGTTGCAAAAGACGACATCGAAATTAACTTCACATAATTTAAGTTCATAGTGATTGGTTCGTGATTGGTTGATTTTGAATTTAATAACTGATACCTAATGAGCGAAGTTGATATGTGAATACGGAAAATAGTATTATACACCTGGTTGTATAATTTACTGAGCTTATATAAGATTCTGAGTTGAGTTGTAAGTTTTTGAGCTTAAACATTTATGTGATTTAACTCAACAACTTTATAATAAAGTTCAGAAAGTTTACAGTAAAACTCGAAACCTTTGTAATAAAGCTCAAAATCATAAAACCAGTTTTACATAGACCTATGTACAACTGATTGTATAATCTTCTTACTGTGTAAATATAAAATATGTACGTAATATTTAACTCCGTAACACAAATTCTGGTTTGTGATAGAATTATCCGTAACAAATTTATAACGCGTCAAATACAACTCGTTTACATAGAATAGATAAAATATTACAAAAGCACATGAGTTAGATAAATAGATAATATTTAACTCGTTATAATAAAATGACGGATACCTCGGTCACAAGTGACGGCTAATACTTGTAACACAAAATCTTGGAAGAGACGGTCTCTCACTAACTTATTGAGAGACCACTCTTCAGTACCACTCTATATCTTATTCGTATTCTTAAATGAGAACTTTGTTTTGTACCTTACTTCTATTAGTTTTGGTACCACTCTTACTTCCATTTGTACTTAATTTTTCAGTAAAGTTAATGAGAGACCGTCTCTCAGGAGACCTACTCATATTGTGATAGTGTAAGATAGGACGTTGACATGTTTTGCGTGAGAAACGATGGGTCAATGACTTCTTGTTAGATTCCCTTAATTTAATCATTATTACTCGTAGGTTTTGTCCATAAGTTGCACTAATATATTACTCTATTCCAATCAATTCCATACGTTTGCTTTTTCATATTTGTTGATGTACGTTTTCTTTTGTCTATATCTTTAGTGATATATTTTTTAAAATTATAAAAATTTGATATTTATGTTGAATTCGATTAGACAATTTAAACAAGATTTCACATGACTATATTTTATCGTATATATTAAAAGTTATATCGATAATTCTTCTCATCTATGAATAGTGCATAGTAATATCTAAATGCATGGAAATGAATGGAACGGGTGGAGTACTTAATTACTACAGAGTATAATTATTGATAAATGTCTAAATTTTAATGAAAGTTATTAATTTGATTGTTTATTCAAATACTTCATATATTGTTAATTAAATTAATTCCGGTATTAAAAATTTCAATTTGTCTCTTGAGAGATCCTACCGGCTACCACGCTGTAATATAGTACTTCGTATGAGATAATTATTAATTAAATAACTAAAAACTAGGAGTAATTCTTACTCGTATATGAGAGGTCTCATGCTAGCATTAACATGAGACAATTTCGTTAGAGAATTAGTCTTGAAATTCAATACATTATCTACGCTGAATCCAACAAACCTATAAATTAAATATGTTAATAACCCGATCTTAAAAATAAGTTATAATGAATGAGTAGGTCTCCTGAGAGACGGTCTCTTATTAACTTTACTGAGAGACTAAGTACAAATGGAAGTAATAGTAGTACCAAACCCAATAGAAGTAAGTACGATTAACATAAAAGAATATACAAATATAAAGAGAGTACGCTTGTTATAAAAACAGGTACAAAACAAAGTTATTATTTAAGAGTACGAATAAGACATGAAGTGATACTGAAGATTGGTCTCTCAATAAGTTATTGAAAGACCTTCTTTTCCAAGATCTTGTGTAATGGAATTAGTATAATGGAAATGATAAAAGCAGATTATCTTTGAAATTAACGAACATATATCTCATTTAAATCTATAATATGACTCCCTTCGATTTTTATTTATCTTCCCTGTTTCTCTATCGAGTAAGTCTCTTGAGAGACGGTCTCTCATTAGCTTTACTGAGAGACTGAGTATAAATGGAAGTAACAGTGGTACCAAACCTAATAGAAGCAAATACGATTAACATAAAAGAGCATACAAATATAAAGAGGGTACGCTTCTTATAAAAAACAGGTACAAAACAAAGTTGTCATTTAAGGGTACGAATAGAACATAAAGTCGTACTGAAGAGTGGTCTCTCAATAAGTTATTGAGAGACCGTCTCTCTCAAGAATTTGTGTTCTTTATTGGGATGAAACGCTCTTTCTTTCCTATTTCTATTTTGGGTAATCAACATGTGATCTATAATTAGTATTTGATTCGTTATAAATTCATGATATCGTATCCAAGAATGGTAGATACAATCATACAAATATACAATCTTGAAATAGATATGGATAGAGTGGTTGTCCATATAGTAATCAAAATAACATGTGCAACAAGTCGAATAAACCAACCCGAATATAACCCGATACTTGAACTAAAGGCTCAAAGTTGACCCGTAATCTGAATTGACCCGGATATTATTATATGGAACAAGTCGATATATTTATTTGTAACATACAGTAGCATTTGACTTGTTTTAAGGTTTACGACGAATACTCTGTCTGTCTTGCCTCTTAAACCAGACTAACCCTTATAACTAGACCTCACAAAACTGCCCCGACCCAAATAAGGCAGCCCGAACCCGACCCGTCACCCGAACTAAAGATTCGAAGTTGACCCGTAACCTGAATTGACCCCGAATATTATTATAGGAAACGAGTCGATATCCCTTAAAAAAGTTGAAAATAAGAAACTCGAAACTGCTTCGACCCGAATAAGTCAACCCGAATCTGACCCGACACACGAACTAAAGACCCGTAACCCGAATTGACCTAGATATTATTATAGGAAACAAGTTGAACTGACCCGAACCCAAAATAACCCGGTCCAACCCGAAGTAAACCCAATTTTAATAAATCGAAAATGACCCGTCTCTAAGCTAATCCGATCCGATCCGACCCGTTAACCCGTTTGTCAGGCCTACCAAATTGCAGTATCGATCAAAGAAAAATAGGCCCTGTTCTTTTCGGCTGAAACAAGGCTGAGTTGAGCTGGTCTGATAGAAGCTGAGCTGAGCTGATAATTTTAAGAAAAATATTGGAGTTGAGCCGATAAGAGCTGGGCTGAGCTGATAAAAGCTGAGCTGCTCTGAAACGGGCTGAAATTAAGCCGAAAAGAACAGGATCTTACTCGTACTAGTATGGTAGTATTACAAAATTTCCCAGAAAATTATAAAAAGTCAGACGGTCAAATCTGACAACCCACCCTTCTTCTTCTTCTTCTTCACCTTCAAACCCAGAACAAAAACCCAGTTTCCCCCATTGTTGATCAAGAGTTTGATGAATTGAACCTCAGCCCGATCTGATAGTACAGTGGGGAATTGGAATTGGAATTGGAATTAATTAATCAACAGAAATCAACAAACATGTGTGGGATTTTCGCTTACTTGAACTTCAATGTCAGTAGAGAAAGACGGTATATAATGGAGGTTCTCTTCAATGGCTTACGCCGTCTTGAGTATCGTGGTTATGATTCCTCTGGCATTTCCATTGATTCTTCTTCTCCTTCTTCTAATCATCGTCATCTTCATTCTAATGGCAATGGAACTGTCACTAATTCGTCGTCTTCTTTATCTTCTTCTGTATCGCCTGAATTTCTCGTGTTTCGTAAAGAGGGCAACATTGAATCACTTGTCAATCATGTTTATCAAGGTTTGTTTGTTCATCTCTTCCTTTTTTTCGATTCGGGTTTTTGGTTTCTGAGGGTTTGCAGTTCTGGGTAGTTTTCGGATTTTGGGATTTGGGATTTGAATGCATGCAATGAGGTTAATTAGTAGGGAAATAATTCTAAAGTTTTCGATTGTTATGGATCATGGAACAATCACAACTGCACTGCATGCATTCCTCAATTCTTACATGCATTTGATTCGATTGTACACTAATTCTCAAATGAGACGGTCTCACAATAAGTTTCAGTGGGTTATTGAGTGTGTCTCAGAATAAGCGTATGTGAGACGGTTTCACAAGAGATTTACGGTTTGATTGTATTCTTCATCGTTTTTTTGTTGTGAATTTTGGGTGGTTGTTGCCTACATTTTACTGGAATTGTGAAATGTGAGTTGTTTCTACTGTTGGGGTTACTGAAATGAGCTGAAAGATTAGTCTCTTTTAGGCGTTTCTAGATTTATCGACTTATGTGATTGTTTCCTGAGGATCATGTATAATGAGTGACATGTTGAAGAATCAACGGATGCGGATGAGTAGTGGTTAGGGATGAAATGCCAGTCGAACCCAGAGTTAGTTGGTTCTCAACGCGTTGTATCGTAGAGAAATGAATCTTGAGATGACCAACAGTTTTGATGATGGTTGAGGTGCAATTTCTTTGGGGAATAGAGTATGAAATTGCACTACCATGTTGAACTTTGCGCAGGAAATGAATGTTTTCGGGTTTGTAGAATGGTGTTTGGTTAGTGGGACTTGAGTTCCTGTGCATTTTGCTGATTATCAGCTTAGATTTCGATTGCATGCACTTAATACGATTACTAGACAAACGTATAGATTCACAGGTATACTAAATTTACATTGTGTTTCTATCAGCGTTGGGTCCATCGTTCTTCATTGCTTATGCATTTATATGATTGTATTAAGTTAAGTTGTCATTGAAACATGTTGGTTGCAACTTGCAATGAATGTTATGGACCACATGTCAGCATCGCAAAGCTGTTATTAGTTGAACGAGAATGATTTACAAGTTTCGAATGAGAGTATAAAAGATCTTGTAGGAAGGAATGTTATAAGTAAAATGTGTCAGTTAAAGTAAGACTTAACTATTAGTAAAGAATGCTGAATCTGGTTGCAGAAGTTGCAGCAACTGAATTGGATTTGGAGGAGTCGTTTTCTATTCACGCTGGAATAGCTCATACTCGATGGGCGACTCATGGTGAGCCTGCACCAAGAAATAGCCATCCGCAGACCTCTGGTCCTGAAAATGAGTTCCTTGTTGTGCATAACGGTGTAATTACCAACTATGAGGTAAGACTAGTCTTCTCGTAAAGAACACCTTTCTATATGACTTTTTCTTTCTTTCTTTGTATAGATTGTACTCCGTATAAGATTGAGCCATAACTCGTAACTTGCGATTGATGTGATAAAGAAATAATCTCGCTTTGTGACTTGCTACATAGCTTTGTGTCGGAATATGCTATGGGATTAAGCGTATGTTTGTACTAGACTTTAATTTGCAGCGTTGCTTATGCTTATGCTTATTCTGCATATCTTATTGTGCTGTTAGGTTTTGAAAGAAACGCTAGTTCGACATGGATTTATATTTGAATCTGACACTGATACCGAAGTGATTCCTAAGCTTGCTAAGTATGTCTTTGATAAAGCAATTGAAGGAGGTATTTATTCTGTCTGAACTCAGCATTGTGACGACATTCAGTGCAACTGCTCTCCTTTTTATTTATCTTCCACGAAAATTTATGGCTCGGGTGCTGCTGAACTACAGCCAATAGTTCATTCCGTTGTGTAGTTAGTTGCAGTCGTAAAGCTGTCCCTAACATCACTTTTTCTTTTTCTTTCAGGAGATGCTACTGTTTCATTCAGTGATGTTGTCCTTGAGGTTATGAGGCATCTTGACGGAGCATATGCTCTTATTTTTAAAAGTCGGCATTATCCAAATGAGTTGATTGCTTGCAAACATGGTGGCCCGTTGCTTCTTGGTGTCAAAGTAAGATGGCTCCTACAATCCATGAGACTTCATTCGCATAAAGTAATGTATAAATGTTTTTGATGAAAAAAATATTCAAAAAAAACTAGTCTCCGTATGTTCTGTTTGGTAAGACATTTTATATAAGACGTGGTTTTCGTTTGATAATTTCTCTGACATTACCGGAAAATGATTCAGGAACTTGCAGAAGATGTAAGTGCTGGAGCGTCTTTTCCAGACTTCAAAATATTGAAGAATGGACAGCCTAAAGAACTATTTATCTCGAGTGATCCCAATGCTCTTGTGGAACACACAAAAAAAGTTTTAGTGATAGAGGATGGCGAAGTTGTTCACATTAAGGTATCTATTCTTTTGCTATTGTGCTCGTAGACTAACATATGCACATGAGTCCCATTTTATTAGCCTGGAATTAATGGTTATTGTCACGTCACAATGCTTAAAGAGTAAAATCCTCGTAATTTTATTCTAGGACAATAGGCCTTGGAGGGGAGACTGCTGTGTATATATTAAGGTAGAACAAGGATCTTATATCTGATCCATATATGATGGTTATCCAAACAAAATTGATTCGGTTATGGGAATCCTTATTTCGGCGTCTACATAAATAAAACAGTTTGAAATATTCTTATATTCATCATATTGCATGAGGACTTCTTGTTGCCTCCTTGTTCCGTGGAGTTCAAGTATTTTATTGAAAAAATTAATAAGACGTATGAAATTATATTAAATCATCCAGTTTACTGGTTCAATAAATCGTATTTGAATTAGCTCTGAAGTTTCAAATTACGATATAATAAAACAAATTCCAAATGGTAGAGAAACATAGTCAAATACAACCACCCTATGATAAGGATCACAAGCCAAAAATAATCATAAGACTATAAATTGACTACAAAGTCAATTTCTGATCGTCTTTGAAGCGCATATTGTGTCGGTTCGGATAATTTCTGTTTGGCTTTGGTTCGCATATTCTTTCAGTTCGGATGATTTAATATTTTGATCATCCCAAATATTTTGATCATCCCTTACTCTATATAAGGATCACAAGCCAGAAATAATCATATTCTTCCAAGTTAAGTCTTGTTCATTTCTGCATTCTTAACATACTAGCAGCTGTCTGTTGCTTTTCTGATGCTTTAAGCAATCAGTGTGTCTCAAACTTTTGACTCTGTGATATGCTCAGAAGAGGTAGCAGAGTTAAGAAGTGATCCTCTTCGTTCATTGATTCATTTGTTACTGTCTTCCCTGTTTTTATCGTTTGCAAAACGAGGGCTCCTTTGCATCTAGTACGAGTACTATATATTCCAAGTGTCCAACATTACTTATTTGTTTCCTTGATTCACGGGTCACGGAAAAAGAGGTGTGGTACAGTTAAAACCGTATATCTTGATGGAATTGTATGTGCTTAACATGCCTATTATTCGTATCATTATGTCAGGATGGAGGAGTGACGATTCTGAAATTTGATAATGATAAAGGGAAAATTAATGGTGGACTTTGCCGGCCTGCATCTGTGCAAAGGGCGTTATCCACTCTTGATATGGAGGTTGAACAGATAACCAAGGGAAAATACGAGCATTACATGCAGAAGGAAATTCATGAACAACCCGAGTCACTGATAACAACGATGAGAGGACGGCTTATTCGTGGAGGATTTTCGAAAGCCAAGTCTGTCCTGTTAGGTGGAATCAACGATCATCTAAAGACTATCAGGCGGAGCAGACGCATCGTGTTTATTGGCTGTGGTACAAGCTACAATGCCGCTTTAGCCACTAGACCTATCCTGGAAGAACTTTCTGGTTAGCCTCGGTTTTTTTGGATTGTTACTCCCTCCGCTCATAATCTTTTGCCCCGTTTCATCATTATTTGTGAGTATTTTAATGAAACGGGGCAAAAGATAGTGACTAAGGCTCTGATGTTGTTGTTGTTGTTGGGGCAAAAGATAGTGAACGGAGGGAGTATTTGAATTTGAAATACGTTGCTCTCTTAAACTCTTGTTCTCGTTCTTCTCTTGTCAGATATTCCTGTTACAATGGAAATCGCTAGTGATCTGGTTGATAGGCAGGGACCAATATACAGGGAAGATACAGCCGTATTTGTTAGTCAATCCGGTGAAACTGCTGACACGTTGCAAGCATTAGAATATGCTCTTAAAAATGGAGCTTTATGTGTTGGTATCACAAACACTGTCGGCAGTGCAATTGCCAGGACGACACATTGCGGTGTGCATATAAACGCAGGTGCTGAAATAGGCGTTGCGAGTACCAAGGTATTACTAAGGTTTTTTTTTTTTTTTTCTGTTGGGTAATAACGGCTTCTGACCATGATTAAAACAAAAAAAGGCGTACACGAGTCAAATAGCTGTAATGGCAATGCTAGCTCTAGCCATCGGCGAGGATACCATCTCAAACCAAGCCAAAAGAGAAGCCATAATTGACGGTTTATTTGAATTACCAAGTATGTCCTCCTCACCTTAGTTAACCAACACTCACCACTTCACCACAGTCATGAACTCATGATTGTAACATAACATCGGGATTGCAGATCGAGTTAGAGAAGTACTTCAACTAGACCAAGAGATGAAAGACCTTGCAAGAGAATTGATCAACGAGCAATCACTCCTTGTTTTTGGAAGAGGATATAACTATGCAACGGCTCTAGAAGGTGCGCTAAAAGTAAAGGAGGTAGCTCTGATGCACAGTGAAGGTATACTTGCCGGTGAAATGAAACACGGCCCACTCGCTCTTGTCGATGAAAATCTTCCTATTGTCGTAATTGCTACTCGGGATGCTTGCTTCAGGTACTGATTTTCTCTTCGTCTTTTTTTCTCTGATCTTTTTCGGGTCTAACCAGTACTCCGTACTGTATATCTGCAGCAAACAACAATCAGTAATTCAGCAACTTCGTGCTCGCAAAGGTCGTTTGATTGTCATGTGCTCAAAGGGTGATGTAGCTTCAGTCTGTCCTGGTGGATCATGTCGTGTCATCGAAGTTCCTCTGGTCGAGGACTGCCTTCAGCCTGTGATTAACGTAATTCCGTTGCAGGTAATTACAACATTTTTATCCATCTTCCTTGAAAACCATACTGTATTTTGGGGTTCTGACGAATGACGTGATTGGGTGGCAGTTGTTAGCATATCACCTAACAGTATTGCGAGGCTTCAATGTTGACCAACCACGGAATTTGGCAAAGAGTGTGACAACACAGTAACTAAGAGTATAGTGCAGTCGTGCAGAGGGACTTCAACATTCAGAAGCGAGCGAGCGAGGTTAGTCTCATTCTGCGACCAAGCCTTCGTCATTGTAGTTGTTGTTGCTGTTGTTATTTGTTGTAGGAGAGGGGTCTGGTTCCTTTTCGGAAATTACTACTGATCCTGTAACCCATATTCAAGCGCGATTTCATTGCTCCCATTTATTCATTTTCCATTCATTTCAAATTTTCGAATATTCCATGTCAATACATACTATCTGAGCCTGAACATGTGTCCGTCTGTTTGTCTGTCTGTGTATCGTAAATCATCTGAATCTGCACACAACGTAAAGCGTAAACACCTCGTTAGTTCTGGGAGGTGTTACTGGACCACGTTTATACCGTGTCTGGATCATTTCAGGATATATCTTGCCCGATTTCATGCGCAAATGACGTCTATAAATCGCTTTTACACGATAGTGTTGTATAGTACGTAACGACACCCTCAAATGTTCCTCGTTGCCCCTCATATTTTGTGAGGTTGGTTTTACTTACCCGATGATTTATGGTCATTTTTGTTTCGAACCTCGATTTTAGTGAAAAAATATTCCCTCCGAGTTCTTATGATTGTCCCACTTCCCTTTTTGGGCTGAGTTTGATTTTTGTCCCACTTTTCTTTTTAGGCCATCGATGTGTGGTTCACAATTACTCTCCTATTTCTCTCTCTTCCTACCTCTTTTTTCAACCATTCATTTCTTCTTCCTTATTTTTTACCCCAAAACCTTATGGGACAATAATAGGAACTCGGAGGGATATGTATTATACACTTCAATTTGAGCTGTACGACACAGAAATGATGACGCATTAGCTTGCAGAAGCAAAGAACATAAAACTAAAAACACGGAATTCTTGCTCTCGCAGTCTTTTGATGCGTGTTGTTTTATCACAACATTTAACACATTATTACCGTTGTATTATTGATGGAGAAAGACGTGTTTGATGACTGACCACTTGTGTCAAACTCGTGACATTCTTTAGGATAATACACACTAACTTACTTTATTATTGGATAATCTCGAGTTTGAGCTCTGAATATACACGATATTTTAAAACTCGTACTCCCTCCGATTTTTTATTATCTTCCCTATTTCTTTATTGGTCTGAAACACCCTTTCTTCCCTATTTTTATTTTGGGCCATCAACATGTGGTCTAGAATTACCCTCACATTTCTCTCTCTTTCTTCTTTTATTTTGAACCACACACTACTCTACCCTTATTTTCTTCCCAAAAACCAAAAGGGGAAGATAATAAAAAATCGGAGGGAGTAATTCATAATTTTATAGTGTTACCTTCATTAGAATCTTATCCAACTCGAACCCGAATAAAAAAACTTAAAAGCAACCAATTTTAGCACAAAAACCATCAACTTGTCCCATTGCTTTCCTCTTAACCTTTTTTCCAATGGGTGTCAATTTTCGTATTCCCTCCGAATCTGACTTTATGTTCCCTCTTTTTTTTTATAAGCCGAGTCATTCTTTCTTCCCTCTTTCATTCAAGTCATGAATAATTGAATACCTGACTCATATTTACCCATTCATTTCTCTCTATTTCTCCTTCGTTTTTTTACTCACGGATTCCCACACCGTTATTTTTATTCCCTAGAATTAAAGGAGAGCATAACTTAGACTCGGAGCAAGGATTTCTTCACTACCCACTTGCTTCCTTACTTCATCCTTTTATATAAACATCACAACTTTCTTTTACTTCTTTCTCATTCAAACAAATATCCAAAAACTCTAGATATTTCTTCTTCTTCTTCTTCAATGGTGGTTTTGATCAACAAATTACCCAAATTCCATCACAAATCAAACAAAAACCCTAAACTGGATCAATTCAAATCAACTCCTTTCCAATCTTTTCAATCAACTTTATCCCAGAATTTACACAAACTATTCTCAGATCACCATGATTCATCCCCTGTTTCACTTTCTTGGTACATCCCCTGTTTCACCTTCATCAAAGAGACGAACAGAGCATTCGAGAGATTCATCAAAGATTTAGACTACCCATTTACCCAATGGAATAAAAAACTATCCGAAGATTACTTCACATACACTTTAAACATCTTAGATTCTCTCAATTCAATCAGTTCATCAATTTCTCATCTGGGTTTCCAAAGATTGAGTCTTTCTCATGGAGTATCGTCGTCATCTTCGGAAACTCGTCATCTGAACCCGATCATTCCGAAAGAATTGAAGGGGTTTGATTGGAATGAGATAATATCGAAAGAAGGCGGGTTTAATTGTGGGAAAGAAAGGGTTGTTCATGAAGCTATGATGAAGATGATGAAAGTCGATAAGTTGATACTGAAAGTCTTGTTTTCCGGGTTATCCGGATCGGCTGTTGTTGATTTGGGAGAATTTGATGGGTTTGATTTGGAATTTGCGGAGACAACGGCGATGATGGTGATGATCAAGGAAATCGATGAAGTGAATCGAGTAGTGAAGAGGATTGAGGGTGCAGAAACAGAGGAGGTTGAGGAATTGAAGAGGAAGTTGAGTGAGTTTGAGAGGTTGATTGAAAGTGTAAGTAAAGAGGTTAATTGCTTGTTTGATGAGGTTTTGGGCAAAAGAAATGAGCTTATTGATTGCTTTAGGTTGCCTAAGGGGGTAATATATAGCGGAAAAAAATAGGATTATATATCTGGTTGTACAATTAGGGTAAAATTGTCGAGTTTGTATATATATATTTACTGAGCTTAGTACAAGTTTCTGAACTGATCTGTAAGTTAAGCTCAAAAAATTTACAGTAAAATTCGAAATATTTGTGAAAAGTTTGAAATCATGAAACGAGTTGCTTTCTGTGTCAATCAGCAAATGATCGAGATGGAGGAAGTACCTAATTAGTAGAATTAGTGTCAAATTGTAATGATTTTTTGTTTCATGGAGTAAGTATGTTGTTATAACGGAAGAGGAAGACAAATAAATAAGAACGTAAAATCGAGAGACAGACAGATTTACGTGGTTCACTAACAACCTGTTAGCTACCTCCACGGGCAGAAGGACGGGATAGTTTTATTAATTTTATTAATTTTGAGGAGAGGTTACAGATTTCAGACTGATATCATAATTCTTAGGGCAAAGGTACGAGAGTTTATATACTACTTTCAACCTAAACAGAAACTCTAAACAGATTAGGAACCCTATACAATAGGAAATCCTAGGGGAAACTCTAAGTCTCTAATCAATCAGATATTAATTACTCCGTAGAAAACTTTTCTAATTAAACAGATTCAGGTCGGAAACCAATTCGAAATCCAAAAGAATAATTGCAAGGCACTTATTTCCTAACATATGTAATTATGTATGTTAATCGATCTCCCATTGTTAATCCCATTTGGCCAACTTTTCATTGAATACCTACTGAATCATGAATCGTTATGATAATTGTTGTAGATTTGATTCATTGATTGATGTAATGAAAGATAAATAAACATTGAATGAAGATCTGATTTTGTTGTAGAATTCTCATATTTGCATTATTTGTGTATGTTGATGGCTGAGTACAGTAGTTGGTATATATATGAGGACTAAGCACTTGACAGAAGAGATAATGGTGAAAAATGACCCAAGAGAATGTACAATGGGCCTAAAAGTAAAGAGTGACATTGGGTTACGTGCCATCAAATATTATGGGTTGTCGAGCATCTGATATTGTTTGGTCCAACACCCCCCCGCAAGCTGCAGGATGTGTTACCATACCAAGCTTGTTAAGAAGATCCCTGTGAAGATGAGACGGGAGAACTTTTGTTAAAACATAAGCAATTTGAGACTTTGTGGGTATATAAGTGAGATTAAGGAGACCTTCAAGCACTTTGTCTCGAGTAAAGTGACAATCTATCTCAATGTGTTTTGTTCGCTCGTGAAATACGGGATTTTTGGCAATATGAAGAGCACTGCTGTTGTCACAATGAAGTGTGACAGGAGTAAGATCGGTGACATTCATGTCTTTGAGAAGTCGTACGAGCCATGTAACCTCAGCCGCAGCTTGGGCCATTGATCTATATTCTGCCTCAGCAGATGATCTGGAGATGGTAGATTGCTTTTTACTCTTCCAACTAAGAGGAGATTTACCAAGAAGAACGACCCAACCTGTGATAGAGCGTCGTGTTAAGGGACAAGATGCCCAGTCTGAATCAGAATAGGCTTGGAGAGAGAGCTTAGTTGAACCTTGCATTAGGATACCTTGGCCACATGTACCTTTCACGTACTGTAAAACATGACATACAGCCTGATAATGACTCAATTGTGGTGATTGCATGCATTGACTGAGTGTTTGGACAGCAAAAGACAGATCCGGGCGAGTATGGGTGAGAAAATTGAGTTTCCCAATCAACATTCTATAGTACGTGGGATCATGATAAGGCTTGTCATTATGGGTGGAATTTTTGTAATTTAGAGGAAGAGGAGTAACTTTGCTGTGGGAATGTAGCATCCCAGATTCATGCAATAAGTCAAGTGTGAATTTCCTTTGAGTGAGAATGATACCTTGATTAATATATGTGACCTCTATTCCCAAGAAATAATGAAGGTGGCCCAGGTCCTTGATTCCAAAAGTCAGATTGAGTTGTTGTTTAAGGAGCTCTATTTGTTGGATATCCGACCCTGTTACTATGATGTCATCAACATATATTGCCAGAATAGTGGTACCATTTGAAGTATGCTTGGTGAATAGAGAATAATCATTCTTAGATTGAATAAAATGCAAGCCTTGTAAGAAGTCACACAACTTTGAAAACCATTGTCTAGAAGCTTGCTTGAGACCATAAAGAGACTTTTTTAGTCTACATACCATGTTGTTAGGGTTTTCTATACCATCAGGTACTCTCATATATACTTCCTCATGTATGTCACCATGGAGAAAGGCGTTGTTGACATCCATTTGAAACATAGGCCATTTCTTTTGTGAAGCAACGCAAATTAAAGCCCGTATAGTGGTTATCTTTACCACTGGAGAAAATGTTTCTTGATAGTCGATGCCCGCTTTTTTACTACACCCTCTTATCACCAAACGTGCTTTATATCTCTCAAGTGACCCATCTGCATTCAGTTTAACCTTGTATACCCACTTAGAGGATATGGCCTTCTTTCCCCTAGGCAACTCTGTCAATGTCCATGTGTCATTGCTTTGTAAGGCTTCTATTTCTTTATCCATAGCCTCAACCCATTTTTTATCCCGACAAGCTTCAACATAGTTGGTTGGTTCTCTATAAGATGTGTGTTTGTTGATCGTATTTTGAGCTGTAAGAGGAATATTATCATAGCTTACAAGGTTACACCAATGTTGTTGTGGTGTATTTTCTGTGGATAAATTGCTTGAGCCATGAGGTAATGTGACCTCATAATCCTTCAAATAGGTTGGCATTCTTCTTACCCTTGCGTGAACAGGCTGAACAAGCTCATTGACTTTTTCTGTAGAAACCTCATTTAGGTCATTATGGGGCTGTCCATTTTGGTCATCTTGCTCAAAATTGTATGGAGTATCATGCCCTGTTTGATTTGGTTCTTCATGTTGAGAAGATACTTCAGGGAAGGTATAAAAAATGGGATCTCTAGCGGAGTTTACCGGAAGTGGCGTAGTGGGTTGAACAAAATATTTGGAGATGCTTGAGATATGGAAAGGAAGAACATTTTCATGGAAAATAACGTCCCTACTGTGAAAAATCCTTTTGTTTTCAAGGTCCATCACAATATAAGCCTTCTTCCCTGTGGGATATCCAAGAAAAACGCATGGTGTAGCCCTTGGTTGCATTTCGTTTCTGTTCCTTTTACTTGTTCCCACAAAACATAAACATCCAAATGTTCTGAGATGATGGTATGAAGGTGCCTGCTTATGCAACACTTCCAAAGGCGACTTGTTACCTAATACTGAAGAGGGCATTCGATTCACAAGATAAGTAGCGGTTAAGATACATTCCCCCCAATATTGTATAGGCAAATTTGCTTGAAAAAATAAGCTTCTAGCAGTTTCAAGGAGATGTTTATGTTTCCTTTCAACCACCCCGTTTTGTTGGGGAGTATCAACGCAAGATGTTTGATGTATTATGCCCTTCGATTGATAATACGTTGTGGCTTGAACCTCACTAAACTCAACTCCGTTATCACTTCTAATAACCTTTACATGTGCCTGGAATTGTGTTTCTGTGTAGTTAAGGAAGGCTTTTAATGTGGGTAAGGCATTACTTTTATGGCTGAGAAGATGAGTCCAAGTTGTTCTAGAGAAATCATCAACTATAGTAATGAAAAATCTGTGACCAGAGTGTGTAGAAACATGATATGGTCCCCATAAATCAACATGTAACATTTCAAATATAGCTTTAGAATTAGAAGAACTGTTTGGAAAAGATAATCTATGAAATCTAGCCTTAGGACAGACTTGGCAAATAGATAAGCTCTGTTGTTTGCAATTTCTTATTACATCAAGATACTTTAGATTAGATAAAGGAACATGGCCTAGTCTACAATGCCATCTATCAAGGGAAATGTTAGCATTGGAAACTGCGGCACATATATGATTAGGTTGGCTTGATCTGTCTTCTTCAATGGTTTTGTTGGAATACTTGAAATCAGCAAAGTAGAGACCATGTTTTTGTCTACCAAGAATCAAAAATCTGTTCAAAGAAGGGACCTGAAGAAGACAAAGGTCATGAGTGAAAATAATGGGACAAGATAGATCTTTTGTCAGTTTGGAAGTAGATAGAAGATTGAATTGAAATTCTGGCACATGTAAAACGTTCCTTAAAATGATATTGGGGGAGAGTTTAATGGTGCCAATGTTCACAACATTGGCTCTCTTTCCATTGGGGATGGTTATGCAACAAGGAGCACTCACAGCATGATAATCATCAAATAGGCATAAATTAGGACTTATATGACTAGATGCACCACTATCAATGATCCACCGATCATTTTGAGTAGAATCATTACCTGCCATCATAGCATGAGTGTTAGTGATTCCGTCACTGCTATTCAAATTGCTTAATCCTTGGAGAATTTGTTGGTACTCTTGCGTGTTGTTTGCATCATTTGAACTGCTTCCAGCTTCTAAGTGTTGAGGAACTGCACTGAAATTAGCAGAAGCCTGTCTAATCTTTCTGTTGTTCTTTAACTCAGGATGGAGAACCCAACATCTCTCATTGCTGTGCCCATCCATTTGGCAGCAGGTACAATAATACCCATTCTTTCTACCTTGATAAGTTGCATTCTCCTTGAAGTTTGGATTCCTGTTATTGTTATTCCCATAGTTGTTGTTTCTCTTAGTATTATCCACATATTTCTTGACATTGTCTTGGTTGTTGCTCTTGACCCATCCCCTTGCTGCCATGGCTGATGCATCAAAGTTTAAGGGTGTTTGTGCTGCAATTTCTCTCTGTTTTTCTTCTTGTATCAGTAAAGAATATGCACCATTCATCGACGGCATCGGAGACATCATGAGAATATTGCCTCGGACAGTGTTGTAGCTTTCATTTAACCCCATTAGAAATCTTATCACCCTTTGATCTTGCTCATGTTTTGCAATTTTCTCCTTGGCTCCACATGTACACTTGCAAGTGCAAACAGGCAAAGAACATACGTTCCTGTGTTCTTCCCATAGCTTCTTCAAGGCAGTAAAATAAGTTGAAACAGCTCCAGTACCTTGATTAACTTGATTGAGTTTATCTTGGACTTGATAAAGCTTGGCCCCGTTGTACTGGTCAAAGCGTTCTACCAAATCATCCCACATGTCCTTAGCAGTCTCAGAGTAGAGTATGCTCTCTTTAATCTCATCACAAACAGAGTTCATAATCCATGTTTTGACCAAGGCATCACATCTCTCCCACTGTCCATATTTAGCATCAGCCGCAGAAGGTTTAATGATTTTACCACTTATGAAACCCGTTTTGTTCTTCGCAGAAAGGGCTATTAAGACAGATGTCTTCCAAGATCCAAAACCTTCTCCTTCAAAAGGGTTGGAAACCAGTTTCTGACCGTGAAGATCAGCTGGATGGGTGTAAAATGGGTCATTTGGGTCTGAGTTACTCTGGTCTGGTGCCATAGGAATGAAGTAACAGCAAGAAAAGAAAAAGAACTCTAAACAAAGAAAAAGGCAGAGTCTTTTGGCATATAATCAATAAAATATTGGAAGAGAACACCTATAGAATATTTAGATGTGCTCTGATACCATGATAATTGTTGTAGATTTGATTCATTGATTGATGTAATGAAAGATAAATAAACATTGAATGAAGATCTGATTTTGTTGTAGAATTCTCATATTTGCATTATTTGTGTATGTTGATGGCTGAGTACAGTAGTTGGTATATATATGAGGACTAAGCACTTGACAGAAGAGATAATGGTGAAAAATGACCTAAGAGAATGTACAATGGGCCTAAAAGTAAAGAGTGACATTGGGTTACGTGCCATCAAATATTATGGGTTGTCGAGCATCTGATATTGTTTGGTCCAACACGTTAAAAGCAAATTCTATCATCTCGTTTATTGAAAATACATGACAGATACTCTAAAGGAGGGAATAACGAATTGGTAAAAGCGTATTCATAGTAAATTTGGTGATCGGTGATTGTTTGAATGTCTCACATTATGGAAACGGTTTTTCTAACGTGTGTTTACTAGATAAATATGAACTGTATCTCAATTTCTCGTGATAATATGATTGTAATTCCTTCTCTAATTAGGAAAGTTTTTTTTTTCTTCTATATTGTCATCTTATCATTGTTATATTTTGCTTCTTACTATTTCCTAATCGAAGTGAAAATATTTCTGACAATTTCCACTGCGATTAGGAAATTCCTAATTTCCTAATCGGAGTGGAAATATTTCTGATAATTTCCGTTTCGATTAGGAAATACTAGGAATTCTAAGACTGTTTTTTTTACTATAAATAAGGGTCTCGATCATATATCTCGATTATCATTATTCAAGTTATCGAACTCCTTCATTATTCGTGTCTCATAATATTTTCTCTAAAACCCGAGAGAAACTAGCTAGCCGAGAGCAAAGATGAAGATCGTCTGCGCGTATTTGTTGGCGTGTTTGGGAGGAAACGCGACCCCTTCAGCTGCAGATTTGAAGAGAATCCTGTCTTCAGTCGGCATTGAGCCGGATGAAGCCAGACTCGAACTGTTTATGACTCAGGTTTCTGGAAAGTCGATAGAAGACGTCATTGCTTTAGGACGACAAAAGCTCGCCTCTACTGTCTCATCTGCATCTGCATCTGCTGTTGGCGGTGCAGTATCAGTCTCCGCTCCTGCTGCTGCTGCTGTTGAGCCTGCCAAGGAAGAGAAGAAGGCTGAAGAGAAGGAAGAATCCGATGATGACCTGATGTTCGATCTCTTCAACTAAGCTCCGACATATACATACATTGTCTTAGTTTACGCTTTTGTGTTTCTTCGTCAACTTAGAAATTGCTATCTTTAATTTTCTCTATGTAATGTCGGATTCTGTCATCTGTCGTAGATTTACTACATGATACGAGCATTATTTTGATAGTTTGAAACTTCCGATAGTCTCTTTGGTTATGCGTGTACTTCAAATAATCTTCACAATGAATAGAAAACGGAAGTACGACGTTGCTAGTTTGAGATGAAGAAGATCGAGAATGAAGCATGCATAGTCGAGATATATAAGTACACGCATGACAATAATTTCTCCATAAAACACGATGTCAATGTACCGCAAGAGCTAAACTTTAAAATACTGAACATAGAGTTTTTACTGGTTTTTCAGTTTTTCAAGTCAATAAGAGTTCTGCCTGAGCTTGTCGTTGAGATCAAACATCGTCAAAACATGCTAATATATTCTAGTAGAGCATACAGTACTAGACAGTAGCATCGTCGTTGACAGTACTGACAAGACTTTGATCAGGGACTAATTGTTGGACTCCCGGAATCGCTCTTAGCTACCTTCCTCTTCCTCGTTTCACTGCACGGTGGCCTGAGGGAGTCAAAGAATCAACAGAATTTAGAATCATGCAAAACCTAGCTATATGGAGTATCGAGTTGATAGAATAGTAAGTACCCTAGGTGTAGAGTAACATCTGAATCCGCTTTCTCAAATTCACTGCTAACTAAAGCAGCGAGTTTATCGGGAGAAACCTTTCGTTCTATGGGATAGTATTCTAGATACATCTGCTCCGACTTCTCAGTGGGTGTCGCCAACCCTTGTAGTTTTGCTACCTGCATTCACTCCCCACAAAATTCGGAGTACTCAATTTGTTTTTTTGAAAATCACGCTAAAACTGTGTGCAAGCTAAGATGAGGTGAAAAATGGGCACCTGTCTGCGTAAGCTCTCATTCTCCTGCAATGCCCTTTGTTCCTAGATAAGCACAATCATCGTGAAAGAGTGACGTTTAGTAAACAGCTTCAGGCTTTCAGTTACTGAGTAACTGGTATCCTAAGAATATTCAGTGACGATGATATGAAGCGCTCTGAGTCTATAACGTACATACCTGTAAGCGTGAGAACTCTAGCTGTTCCATCAGTAACTGATCCTGCATCAGTAAAAACCAGCATTAATGTCGGAATATCTTACACACAACACCACGGGTTAAAATGTGATGAGCGTAATTATAAGTACCTTCTTTGCCTTCACAGATAATAACCCGTCATTTAATTGCTTCTCTAGCTGCTGTAATTCTTTCAAGCTCAATCCCGACAGTTCCTTACCCTGTAGCCTCCTGTAATGCATTCAAAGTTTCAGAGTTGAAACAAAGCGATATACTTTTCAAGTTCATGATAAAGATACAGGTTACGAAAGATACGGAGTAATACATTTGTCCCATCTGGAGCTTTGTTATCTCATCCTTCAGAAAATCGATCTCTTTCACTTCCTCAATCTGGTAATCACGATGAAATTGTGTATCAAATCAAAGCTGTACTTTTTAATTATCAACGCATCCATATTATTAGAGTTACATTTGGGAAAACAAGTTAAGTGCAGCACCTCATCCATATTCGGGTTTCCAGCAACAATATCAGAGGCTTCCCGTGCGCTCTGGTACCTCGACAGTGTTCTTTTCATGCTGCATGTAAGGAATCACAGTACATTAGATAGGGAAAAGAAGTGCCTGCAATTCTGCATACAGTAAGCATGAAACTGGAACTTATATATTCTTTTCGACAGGGGAATTGCTAACACATAAGAAGCCACGCCTACGGCTCTTCTCAATCAAATGAAGAGCAAAATACACAAAACTTGACTATAAATTCATGCCCGTATTTTCAAGATAGCTTTTTCAATCCTCTTGTATCGTTGATGGGACATTCGACACCACACCAACACTGAAAGAGAGAGTTCGATGCATAGACAGACATACATACACTCCCTACTTCCACCTTGCAGTTTGGTTGCAGTACCGGTACCATAGACATACACAACACACCCTATCGAGGAACCAGTTCAACAAAAACATGCTTCAAGACCCAACTAATATTTATAAGTACTACTCCATTCATTAACACCCCTCACACGGAAGCTCGTAAGCAACGATCCAACCAAAATTTCAAGGCGATGGTTGGAGGACCTTAATAAAACACAAATAAACCTCCTTCATAACAGATAGGATCCTTTGAATATCCATGAACATGGTACTCCGTATTAGATAAAAGGCAGAGTGGTTGCAGTTTAACGAACAGAGTCAAAACCGAAGATGTCTTCGCCTGGTGTACTAATCTCCACTCCCATATATGGAGTATTATTATGGGACTAAGTGCGTGCTTCGTTGACAAAAAAACGAACATGCAACAACAAAAGTACTCAAAATTCACATCTTAGCCCAAAAATCAATTTTGATAATCCTTTTCATGAACTAATTAAACCCAGAAAATGCAACATGCAAGATGTAACACAACAACACAAAAACAACGAGAATGAAACATTTTAATGAAACGAGACAATCTTAGTGAGACGGACCTTGAACTGGAGAATTCGAAGAGTCGACCAGTACTAGAAAAAATAATAACAGCAACTTCAGCATCACAAAGAACAGCAAGTTCATGAGCTTTCTTCAACAACCCAGAACGCCTCTTCGAAAATGTGACTTGCCTACTATTTGCATTCTCGATCTTCTTTATTTCAATTTTCCCACGACCCATTTCACTCCACCTAAAACCCACAAAAACCCCTCAAACAATTTCCCAATTCACCCCCTTTCTCAAACTTCAATCAAATCAAAAAAACCTACTTTTCCCTTGCTTTAAACCCTTTTATATTTTCTCAACTATTGAATAATCTAACTTCGACCCACTTCAATTAAACAAAAACCCAGAAAAACCCAGAAACAAATTGTTCTTTGTTCTTCAAAATCACCAAAAAAAAACACCTGATTTTAGTTTTGCTTTTTTACATAATGTTGAGTTGAGTATATTTAATGAACTTGGAAAAAGAGAAGAAATCCCAAAAATGGAGAGAAATGAGAAAGAAGGGAAGGTAAAGAGGCGTGGGGAAGAGAACGTTGAAAACGCAAATCGCCAATTGGAGAAAGAGAGTCAGCCTAGAAACGGTAAGTCTGCATGGCAAAAATATAGACTGTTGCATGACTCTTTTTGCCACATTTAGACTCTTTTCTGTATTTTTGTGCCTACTATTTTAATCATATCGGATCTCCCGTCTCATTTTTGTATCTAACCCCTGTCTGTCACATCATATACTGGATCGCACAAATATCATATTTCATCCGATTTTTTATTATCTTTCCCTTTGGTTTTAAGGAAGAAAATAAGAGTATAGGAATGTGTAGTTCAAAATAAAAGAAGGAAGAGAGAGAAATGTAAGGGTGATTCTAGACCACATATTGATGACCCAAAATGAAAATAGGGAAGAAAGGGTGTTTCAGCTCAATAAGAAAATATGGAAGATAATAAAAAATCGGAGGGAGTATCTAGTTGATGTGTCATCTAGTACTCCTATATGGTGCGGTATATATAGTGGGACACAAAATGGGACGGGAGATCCGCAACTGTGTTTTAATAATGTATAAGTATTTTGTTTCTTTTTGATTTGATTTTGTAGGGTGGTGTGTAAGTGTATAGTACACCTAAAATAACTCTGTTTTTTTAATGTTATTTTCTACCAATTTAGAAGGGATTTATTGGGGTCATATGTTGATACGACATCCCATAATTAGGGGTATCATTTCTTCATCACTACGTTTATGTAATAATAACGGGTGATCGTCAAATTCACAGAAATATACTTGTAAAAAATGAAAGTTCGGATTATAAATGATATTGACCATAAAAATCAACCAAAAAGAGAAAAATTGTAGGTAGAAAGTTTAAATATGGACAAGTTATTAAGGAAAGTAGGAAAAATAAAAATAGGTCGAGGTAGTATTGTACAACCATCCCAAAATTACTGAGCTTATACACATTTATGTACTGTAATGAGCTTATACAAGTTTCTGAACTGAGTTGTAAGTTTTCGAGCTTAAACATTTATGTGATTAAACTCGACAATTTTACATTGGAGTTCAGAAAATTTACAACAAAATTCGAAAACTTTGTGATAAAGCTCAAAATCATAAAACCAGTTGTACATAAAGATATGGACAAATACAACTAGTTGTATAATCTACTCATTGGGAAATAAAGTATTACTCCCTCCGATTCTTTAGATTCGCAACATATTCCATATTTGGCAAATTCATTAGGTTTGCAACATTTCCATAACAGGTAGGTTTTGTTTGTGTAAATTTTTTACTTTATTGGTGAGACTCACCATCTCCACTCACAACCTTATTATTTGTGTAAATAGTAAACGTTGCGAATCTAAAGAATCGGAGGGAGTAGTATTTTGATATTTTTTTTAGTAGATGGATATATTTGACCTGTTTTAATAGACGGATATGTTCGTCACAAGGAAAACCGAATACAATAATATTTGTAATAATAATGTTCTCTTTTGGTTGCTTGTTTTAGGTGAGGAAGATAAAGAGAGTGGGGGATCTTTTCATTTATAGACACCCCTTTTTATTTCCTTCACTAGTATAGACTTAAAAGGAGAGTGTGTGCAAATTTGGTTTTTTTAGAAAAAAATGTTATTTGTGTGACTTTAGTTCTTCATTTTTCCAATGTCTTTTATGGTTGGAGTACCAATTTCAGTTTCATCAACCAAACTAAATAGAGTACCAAATTAATCAATAAACATTTTTTCTTCAATTTCCTAAAATAAAAAAAAATAAAATAAAAATAAAAAAATCGAGGGTCCATTTTCTTTGGCGTCTATTTAATGATGCGGGTTAGAAAATTTTATTTTATTCGACGTAGGCAAATAAAAAAAATCGCAGGTGCACCTGGTCGTTTATGTCATTGAACTCGGCTATATAATTATTTAAATAATAATATGAGTAATTTAAAAGGTAGGTCGAGGACTTCCGAATTTAATACACTTGATATAGAAAATGAATATAGGAGTATATCTTATTTAATGGAGAAGATACATCATCAAAGTTATATATCGTATCTTGACATGTGAGAATTAATTACAAGATCGTCAAAAGATAATAATAATAATAATAATAATAATAATAATAATAATAATAATAATAATAATAATAATAATAATGTGTTTTAATTGTCTCTCCAAGGAAAAGAAATTAAAGCAAAAAGATTCGTAGAATTTTTAGTTCGGGAGGTTGTGCAAGATCATGTTTTAAATTACCCTGAATTTCATAGCACGTGTCTAAGGTCATTTCGGGAGGTACGTTGCTCGATTCCATGCGCAAAAGACATGAATAATTCATTTTTACACGATAAATCGATTTGTGGTCGGCAATGCTGTAACATATAACGAACAACTCAAGCACTCCCAAGAGGATGAAAAATCTGGCACCGAAACTCTGCCGACACCAAAACGAACAACACAATGACAACTGCATACAGGACCCAGTGATTCCGTTCTAATCAGTCGATATAAACCAAAACGAAAGGGGTTAAGACATTATTGTCAATAACCAAAACGAGTCATTGGATCGGATCAGTTTTTGATCGGTCAATATTCGGATCTAGTCAAGTCAATCATAATTTCGTGTCATGTTCGGATCAACACTTTGACGTAGTAGTAGTAGTTGGGTGTGGCGACAAAGCAAAGGAGTCTTAGAGGAAGTCCAATGCATGTAAGATAGGACAGACGTAGGAAAAAGAAAGCTATGGCATATCTCATAAATAGCCTCCTACATGCTACACCCCCCTACTCGGACCGGTCATATCCGTCTTAAATTTATAACGTGTTAAATACATGTAAGATAAGACAAACTCATGTGACTAGGGTATACGAAAAGATTTTCGACATTTTCTTCTTAGACTCTGTTCTTTTGGACTGAACTGAACTGAACTAGAGTGGGTTGGAGTATTAAGATAAAGGCGCTGTTCTTTTGGACTGAAACTGACTGAACTTAATTTAACTGAAACAGACTGAAATATAGAGACAAAATATGCCTCCTGAAACTGAACTGAAACTGAAACTGACTGAATATAAGTCCAAAAGAACAGGGCCAAAATGAATCTCCTGGGGCTGAGCTGAACTGAAGGGAGCTGAAAACAAGTTGAAAAGAACGTAATTTTAGGTGGATGTATTTGACCCGTTTTAATGTTAGGACGGATATGTTTGTCGTAAGGAAGATGGAACTGTATAAAGAATAAGCACCAAAAAGTGAATACTCCATTTGAAGAGCAAGTTGCTTTTTTAACACCAAAGTTTCTACTTGCATTAATGTTTCCTTTTATGGTTGTTTCCTTACTATCTCAAGGAATATATACTTACTATATTTGGAAATGTACTCCACTATAATATCACACTTTCTTGCCTAAATCAATTTCTATATTCATATCAGTGGGAAGATTTGCATTTACTCTTTATGGTTGTGCCTTACAACTCACCTCCTCAACTTTTATTAAAGCGATTTTCTACCTGGTATCCCGTATTTTTAGTTTTTCTTATATGGTACTTCCTTCATTTTCTTGAATTAGCCCCATTGGGATTTGGCACGGATATTAAGAAAAGGTGAAAAAGTAAGAGGATTGTGATGATATGATGCATGTGATGAGAGAGAAATAGAGATAAAAATATTTCCTTAAAAAGAAATGGGGCTAATCCAAAAAAAATACCCAAAAAGAAATATGGGGCTTATTCAAGAAGAAGGGAGTATTAAATCTATTGAGAGATCGTCTTCAGATAAGCTAACGTCAATTGCTGATCGTCGCTTCTTAGTTTTTGTGTTTTAATTACCATATGCATCCAATATAAAACTCTTGTGTAAAGTCGCCTAAAATTATTGAGTTTTAAATTGACTTATCTACGAAATTAGCCAAATGCTCACGGAATTGATTACGATTTTTAGAAACAACATCTGGGTATTGCTAACACAAAAGTAAGGTTGCGTCTACTTTTTCGTAAATCCTTGTTTTGTGACGGAAATGTCTGTCACTAACGTGCGACAGACAAATAATACTCACAAGGGAGACTAACTCGTACTTTTTTTTCCAACCATAAATGCATGATTAATTGATCATACATGCATTAGGTGCAAAATGCAGATGTGCAAGTTTATTCAAAAGATTTTATACAGAAACTGCAAAAGTGCACAAGATAGTGATAAAAGATCTGCAAACATCGATATTATCGATTTCCATAAGTCCGAGAACGGCAATCTGAAAACACAGCGAGGTAACGGCTGCCATTGTTGGTGACGGACGACTAGGCTGCACATTCAACAAGAACGACCCCTCGTGGCTGCGCAGAACGCCTAACATAACATGAATGTTTCGTAATTATCCACATCTAACAATATAAAGATTGATACAACAACCCAGAATTATACACATCTAACATTATAAAGATTCATATAAACTTAACCGAAAATGAGACAAAAAAAGAGAAATATCCGAAGCTTGAAATGGTTTAAAGCTAAAGCGCCGAGTTTGGGGTAGCTTTGTGCCTTTGTCATAGCAGATTCTCTGCTAAGGGGTACCGAGGTATGCTACCCAGAACGTCATCCATCTTTTTGCAGATATAAATGAAGTGGCAATCGGGATCCTCCATGACAAAGTCAGCCGGAAGCAGGCCCTTCTCTGACAGAGGAATGGGCTCCGGGCATGATTTTAGGGAGGATGCAGTTGCTCCTTCAAACCCGGGTCTTGCTGTACATACAAAATACTCAAACGTTACTCATTTCTTCCAGGCAAAACATACGGAATATTGATCGGGATACAAATACTCGAATGCAACTAATGGTTGTAGATAATCTAGGCGCACTAAACGCTTTATTTTTGTTTATCAAATACGGAAAAGCGTTTATTCTTTCTAACCAAATCAAACAACAAAGGACTATATTCTATTTGTACTTTAGGATGTTATATTCTCCACTGATACGCTACGTAAGTACATAATCAGCCAGTTATAACTCAGAGGCATCTCACTCACAGTCGGGATTTCAGCTGTCTTATCTAATGTGAAGCTACTTGTTTGGAATTTAGTCGGGAATCAGGCTCAAAAATCATCCCATGTACTAAATAACAACATTCGCGCCTCTTTTTGGCGATGCCAGTGAAAGATGATATACTGTCTATTCTGTTCTATACCATGTACTGTATTATTTCTAGCCGACAGAAGAAAAAGGTGAAGGGAAACTACTCCTAGCAGGCTAGCATGAAATGAGAACCAAACCTATGTGTTTATGTAACTATGTTTCTGCCTGGGAGATTGAAAAAACGGACACTTTTCTTCCCCTGAATGTACCGTGTATCAGGTTCAGTTTAATCAGCTCATCAGCTGTTTCTTACTTCGGGACACTTATGTAATTGTGGAATGATCCGACTTATGCACCAGGATGCTAGTATAGGATGGTTTTTATGTCTACCATTTGACGAGAAATTGGCATAAAAAAAGAAGATACGGAGTATAAAGTACAAGTCCAGACTTACGTATGACATAAAGTTCGATTTTCCAGTTGTACACTGGACGATTCAGATGAGGCATCCTCACATTAGGGTCGCCATATGTTATCTGACAAGGAAATACAAAATTTACACGTCTGGTGCTACAAACTAGATTCAAAATTAGTAAACGTAAGGGGGACAAAGATCAGTGGGGATATACGAGTAGTTACCAACATATACACTCCCCCGGGCCTCAGTAACCTACAAGAACAAATAGGCCGTCATTAGGGAGAATATGCAAAACACGACACAACGTTGAAGAATTTAAAACCAAAAAGATACCAAAAGATTGCAGGAGTGGAAACCTGCTGATTTCACCCAACATCCGAGTAGCACTAATAGGTGCATCAGTACCGCACTTCAGCAGCGAAGCCATACAAAAGTAGACACAAAACTGTAAGTTTTCGTACAATATTTGATATGAGGAGTATTATATTATCGATCAAACAGACGTCCATTAATATATAAAAAGAATTCTTACCAGCAACGAATCAAGAGTTCCTATACCGCGCATGAGAGTGGAATATTCAGGTTGGAGGGTGAAAAAACCGTCGTTAACACTTACACTACAGAACCTCACTAGGGAAAAAAATAATCTGCAAGTTCCGTCATTCACATAGGAATAAAATTACCTTTATCAATCACGCTGTCAAATGACTCGTCCAGGAAAACACTCATATCTCTAACATCCATTTGCATGTCTATGAGACAAGATCAGGAAAATACAACTTGGGATTTCAACACAGAACATAAGTAGTGGCCGAGGGTGTGTGAGGACTTGATAAGAATCCATTACAGATATAACAACATCAAAGTTGTTGAGCTTTTGTGTACACTTACTGAGCTCATACAAGTTTCTGAGTCGAGTTGTAAGTTTTTAAACTTAAACATTTATGTGATTTAGCTCGACAACTTTACACTAAAGCTCAGAAAGTTTACAACAAAACTCTAAAACTTTGTGATAACATTCAAAGTCATAAAACCAGAGCTATGTACAACTGGTTGTATAATCTACTCATTGCGAATTCTTGTATGAGACCGGGTATAAAGTGGGATGAAAGGAAAGGATACATTTGAGCTGAGGCATGTGGGCATACTTCCTTCTCATCATTTCAATTGCAACAGAAGAAATGTCAATGTTTATAATCTCTGTGTATCCATCCTTCACCATGTCCTCTGACATGACTGCAAATGTATAAAAACACTGATTCAGACCCTATGACATGGAAAATGGATCCCTCGATTTCCAACCAACAAGTAACAGCAACACAATGTATAAAAACACGGATTCATCCCTACGAACTGGAAAATGGATCCCTCGATTTCCGACCAACAAGTCGTAGCAGCAGAATGTCAGAATGTATGAAAACACGGATTCGGGCCCTACAAAATGGAAACTGGATCCCTCGATTTCCGACCAACAAGTAATAACAGCAGAATGTATAAAAACACAGATTCAGGCCCTACGACATGGAAAATGGATCCCTCGATTTCCAACCAACAAGTAATAGCAGCAGAATGTATAAAAACACGGATTCAGGCCCTACAAAATGGAAAATGGATCCCTCCATTTCCGACCAACAAATAATAGCAGCAGAATGTATAAAAACACGGATTCAGGCCCTACGACATGGAAAATGGATCCCTCGATTTCCAACCCCAACAAGTAACAGCAGCAGAATGCATAAAAACACGGATTCAGACCCTACAAAATGGAAAATGGATCCCTCGATTTCCGACCAACAAGTAATAGCAGCAACAAAATGGAAAACGGATCCCTCGATTTCCGACCAACAAATAATAGCAGCAGAATGTATAAAAACACGGATTCAGGCCCTACAAAATGGAAAATGGATCCCTCGATTTCCAACCCCAACAAGTAATAGCAGTAGCAGAAGCAGGAGTGAATTGGGGAAGATAACAGAAACCCTAAATTGAAAAAGGATGAAAAGCAAGAAAGAGGGAAGAACCAGCGTTGCCACAGCCGACCATGAGAATGGAGGAAGAGGAAGGGATGAAGGAGCGGACGAAAGGGCGTAGAGATGAGTAACGCTGGTACCAGTCAAAGGAGCCGCCTTCCTGGATGTAACGAGCATCCCAGTAACTGGCATCGCCATAGTTGTATGAGTTACAGCTTGATACGTCTCTCGCCATGGCTCTATCAGATCCTCACCTTCCTCGACCTCGACCTCGACCTCGACCTCGACCTCTGTCTCTCCAGTCTCCAACCACCCAACTTTCTCTCCGTTTCATTCTTCCCATTGATAGTAGTGTACCTTAAGGCGTACATGTCCGTTTCAAACTCATGACGAGTTGTCCACACGTAAAAATCAGACCGATTTCATGGTTAAAACGGATATATCTTGAATTTATTCTTGCCGCAATAAAGACCAATTCTTTTTTGACTAAGATCATGTTCTTTTGTACTAACGTAGATTGAACTAAGAGGGTGTTTGGTTGGGGGTTTCGGAATGGATTGAGATGAAATCACCTATCTCAGGGTTTGATTGATGGCTTTTGGATTGGAGTTGAAAATCCTAAGCGGGTTCTAATTCCCCTCCAACCCCTTGGAATCCCAATACTAGGTTCCCAAACTTCCCATGATTCCAATTCGATCCCCTCTCATTTATCATTAAACACATTTTACAATCCATCACAGTATCAAACCAAACAAATATTACTCCCTCCGTATCTATATGTTCGTCCACTTTCAATATAATACTCCACCCATATATTAAACAAAGTGGACGAACATATAGATACGGAGGTAGTAATAAGTTTTGGATTCTAACTCCATAACTCCCCGATTTTAGAATCCGTTCCTATTGTTTGAACCAAACGACCCCTAAATTATAACTGAAGTAAGTTGAACTGAACTCTAAATAAGTGAAATAAAACGGGGCAGGATAGTTTGGTTTTAATTCCCGTGAAGATCACAATTGCACGATGATGTCTTTAGTGGGCTTTCAAATTGAACTTAAGTGATGAACCTTTTTGTCGCGTGCTCGCGTCTTTAGGTATCGCTCATCCAATCATTTACGGAGTTACAAAGTACTGTAGCATTTACTTTACTTCATAGTAAAAGAGAAACGACTCAAGGAGTTAATAGCCACATGTTGCGTTAACTTGAATATCGTAACATCTTGCCAGAATATGCCAGAATCTAAGCTCATTGCTAAGATGAAAGTTTTACTCAAGTCGTCATTTGCGCGAGTTCTAAACTAGTTCGCTGTGAACACGCTCATGGACTCATTTGGTTAAAGAGTTTGGAAGATAGAACATTCAGAATCAAATAAACAATAAAGTACGGATTAATTTTAAATTATTTGTTGTTTTGGAACCAAATGATTGAGTTAGTTACTCCTTCTAGATCTAGATCAAGAATACAACTATAGCCTATAGCTCGGGCCTAGTTGATTCTAACTGGCTAGAACTATGGATGACAATGGAGCTGAATCCGATCCAAATCCACAAGATCCAGTCCGCGTGAATCCATTCTAGATCATGTTGGCACGTCTCTCTACTAAAAGTATCCGCAACGAGTTAAAGTATAAGCCCACGGTGGAAACTAATAACAACATACGAGAAATTATCCCGACGCCACCCAAAAGGTAAACTAACCCAATATGACTAAGATATGATCTGACCGGACTTGATCTGTCATGTCCCGTCTCGTCCCGTTCGATTGCTTGCACTAGTGAGGAGTTGAGGACTTACATGACAACTAGAAGCATCGTTTTTATCTCGCTTTGTATCGGTGTATCATCTGAGTCACGAATCACGATCCTCTCCATCACTTTCTCTCCATTACCCCTCACAATCAATTATAATACTCCGTATCACTTATCTTCCTCCTTCATCTTCTTATAGCAATGATATAATAACCGTTGGATCATCCCGAAATAAAATCTTGTTCATTGGTGAATAATAAAGAGAAGGTAATGTAGAGAATTCTATCCCGTATCATCTCACGCGCTTTAATTGTTATTCCCTCTGTCTCTGTAGAAGAGTTACTCGTACTATTTATTTTCTGGACCGTTTATCTAAAAAAGTCACATCTATAAATAAAGTTAAAAGGTTTCTTGAGGCATTTAATTTTTTGCCACGTGGCGGGCATTAAATGCTTAAGCAACTTTTTTTTTTTTAATTATTATTATTATTATTATTATTATTATTATTATTATTATTATTATTATTATTATCATCATCATCTATAAATTCCTTCATTTTGTGAATTTAGTCCAAATTTTAAAACATTTAAAACATTTCCCCATCTATTTTAAAACTCTATTTTAAAACATTTCCCCATCACGTTTTGAATCCCTCGCTTTTCAGGTATAGCAGTTTTGTTTCAGTTCATTTTTTATATAGATTTGTCTTATTCAATAATTTCCCGTTCTATTTTCAAAATATTCTCCCCAATTATAAATACATTTCACGTTAACTTTAAATATAATGGATTTGTTGTTCATGGGCGTGTGGTTTTATATATATTCAGACTTGAAGAAATTTGCAGAATATAATTAAGAAGAGGTTACAGCTGTTTTGGTTTTTCAATTTCTTGCGTTCGGCTCTGATTCATTCTTATTGCATTTTGTTCGGTTACTTATATATGTGTTGTTTTTTCATGATTCTAAATAGATAAGTTCTCGTTCTATTTTTAAAATATTCTCTTCAGTTGTACAATTGTTGTTCCTTGATTCTAATTTTAGTGCTGATTTCATCTTTTCGCATTTGTTTTGGTTTAGTAAATTCATGCGAGGCCAATAATCAACTCTGCAATTTTTCATTTCTCAGGTATAATAATTTTGTTCTGGTTGATTATTTATATAAATATTTTGTCTTATTAAAACATTTCCCCATCTATTTTAAAAATGTTCTCCCCAATTGTATACTTGCTCTTTGTGCGTTCTAATTTTTTAGTGCTAATTTTTTTAGGTGCCTTTGTTGTTGTTTGGTGACCTTACGTGAAACCACTGATAACGTCTCGAATCCCTCGCTTTCAGGTATAACAGTTTTGTTTCAGTTAATTTTTTATATAAATTTGTCTTATTCAAAAATTTCCCGTTCTATTTTAAAAATATTCTCCCCAATTATATATACATTTCAGGTTAACTTTAAATATAATGGATTTGGTGTTCATGAGCGCGTGATTTTATATATATTCAAACTTGAAGAAATTTACAAAATATAATTACGGAGAGGTTACAGCTGTTTTTGTTTTTCAATTTCTTGCATATATATTCAGAATATAATTAAGTTGATTATTTATATAAATATATTCCAAGTTAACTTTAAATATCACGGATGTTGGGTGCATAAGAGTGTGCTTTTATTTATATTGAAGCTTCGCTACAAAATATGATTACGAGGATGTTGCAACTGTTTGTGCTTTTACAATTTTTGCATTCGGCTCTGATTTACTCTTATTGCATTTTGTTTGTTGCTTACATATATGTACTGTTTTTTTCATAATTTCATACAGTAACTTTTTGTAAAAATCCAATTTCATACTTGATTACTGCCTTTGCATAATTCTCTAACCAAAAACAATATCCGAAAAGTAATATCCGCAATACATTTATTACCGCCTAAATTAAATTGAATTATTTATGAAAAAAAATAATTACTTATGGGTAAACGAAAGGTTTGTGATATGTATTACATTGTGATTAAAATATTGTAAGTCAAATGAAATTTTCATTCATTATCAGTAAATCTTATTATCAAATATCACATATAATAATACAACAAATTATTAAATAAAAGTTCTGGATAGGATCGTTATTCCTGAAAATGTACGTCACAATAATTTCCTTAATGACAACAATTAAATTTATATAAATAATAAATGAATGATGACACATATTAATTATTACATAAGGGTAAAAGTTTTGGATAGGATCGTTATTCCTGAAAATGTACGTCACAATAATTTCCTTCATGACAACAATTAAATTTATATAAATAATAAATGAATTATGACACATATAAATTACATAAGGGTAAGTGAAAAGTTTTGGTCAATTACTAATGTAATTATTTACATTTAGTCAAAAAAAAAAAAAAACAATTACTAATGTAATTAATTACATTTAATAAAAACAATTAGTGCCAAATTAAAGTTTTTGTAAATTTGTTAATGAAAACAATAAATCTATATATAAATACTCAATGAATTATGACAAATATTAATTACATAAGGGTAAGTGAAAAGACTTTGTTCAATTACTAATGCAATTAATTACTTATGGGTAAACGAAAGGTTTGTGATATGTATTACATTGTGATTAAAATATTGTAAGTCAAATGAAATTTTCATTCATTATCAGTAAATCTTATTATCAAATATCACATATAATAATACAACAAATTATTAAATAAAAGTTCTGGATAGGATCGTTATTTCTGAAAATGTACGTCACAATAATTTCCTTAATGACAACAATTAAATTTATATAAATAATAAATGAATGATGACACATATTAATTATTACATAAGGGTAAGTGAAAAGGTTTTGGTCAATTACTAATGTAATTAATTACATTTAGTCCAAAAAAAAATAATATCAATTACTAATGTAATTAATTACATTTAATAAAAACAATTAGTGCCAAATTAAAGTTTTAGAAAATTTGTTAATGAAAACAATAAATCTATATATAAATAATCAATGAATTATGACAAATATTAATTACATAAGGGTAAGTGAAAAGGTTTTGTTCAATTACTAATGTAATACAACAAATTATTAAATAAAAGTTTTGGATAGGATCGTTATTCCTGAAAATGTACGTCACAATAATTTCCTTCATGACAACAATTAAATTTATATAAATAATAAATGAATTATGACACATATAAATTACATAAGGGTAAGTGAAAAGGTTTTGGTCAATTACTAATGTAATTATTTACATTTAGTCAAAAAAAAAAAAACAATTACTAATGTAATTAATTACATTTAATAAAAACAATTAGTGCCAAATTAAAGTTTTTGTAAATTTGTTAATGAAAACAATAAATCTATATATAAATACTCAATGAATTATGACAAATATTAATTACATAAGGGTAAGTGAAAAGGCTTTGTTCAATTACTAATGCAATTAATTACATTAGTAATTGATATTAATTTTTTTTGGATTCCTCAAAATGTAGGTCATAATACTTTTCTTAATGATAACAAATAAATTTATTAAGGCAAACAATCAGCATTGACTTTTACATTCACAAATGTTTTTATTGCTATGAAATGTTGTATTACACAATTTACTATTTTCGCTTAAAAAAAAGGTGCACTCTTACGAAAGCAAGACCCATGCTATTTAAAGTTAACTTGAAATATGCTTTATATAAATAATCAATGAATTATGACACATATTAGTTACACAAGAGTATTACTCAAAAAAAAAAAATCAATTACTAATGTAATTTATTACATTTAATAGAAACACTTTCGTGTCAAATTAAAGTTTTGGTAAATTTATTACTGAAAACAATTCGCTTTGATTTTTATATTCACGACTGAAAACTCTTATTGCTATAAAATACAGTATTCCAAAATTTTCTACTTGCGATTACTACAAAAAATTTACACTCTTCAGAACACAAATTCCAAGACATTTAAAGCTACCTTGAAATATATTTATATGCATAATCAATGAAAATGAGATTATTATACCTGAAAAATAAGTAACTTCATGCTTGATTACTGCCTTTGCATAATTCACTAACCAGAAACAATATCCGAAAAGTAATAAAAACAAATTAGTGACAAATTAAAGTTTTGGTAAATTTATTAATGAAAACAATTGGCATTGTTTTCTACATTCACAAATGAAACTTAGTAATGTGATTAGATATACTGAACTACGGGATCCGAAAAGTAATATCCGCAATACATTTATTATTGCCTAAATTAAATTGAATTATTTATGATAAAAAATAATTAATTATGGTTAAACGAAAGGTTTGTGCTACTTAATAATGTGATTACATATACCATTAATAAAGATAAAACAATTCAAAATTTAATAAAAATACCTTTTAATAAAAAAATTAAATAAAAACTCATTAATGCATGCCATTTTTCCTTAAAAAAAATCATTAATCTAATTCCCCGTCCATTCTAATTTGTTATACTATTAGTATGTTGTATTAATGTATTGCCATTTCTTAATTTTGTTATCTGAGTTCGCATTTATCGTCGCTTAATTTTTTTGGGTGACTACTAAGAAGCATGGCCCACACTCCATTATCAAAGGGGATAGAGGTTCCAGACTCGAATATACTTGCTCAGATAATACGGTTGAATAGACACCAGTACACCGACTCTCCAATGCAGCTTCCGGCCTCCCCTGCTCACTCCACACATCTAGGCCACACAAATAGAACAACTGCTCCCGACATAGAAATGACCCACCAAAAGAGGCATGCGAGGCCCGACGAGGGGGAGTGCAGTTACCGAAAAAGAGGGCGCAAATGCATGTTGTTCAGCCCGACGCTACTTAACACCGTCGGCCATCGCCCCCACCCAACCGAACAAAGAACAAGCCCCAACAGTACAGGTATAATTTCATTCCTATCTTCCACTATCGTACGCACAAAATTGTGTTCCTGCATGTGCAATAACAGAACTCCTTGAATAGCAGGGCCGCGCACCACCCACACGGATACTCCCGTGCTTAATACTTCGGGACATACCAACCTCCTAGCAAGTACGCTTTATTCACCTTGGCACACATATCTTCTCCCCTTGTATCTGCGCCCACAGTCGACTAATTCTTTTACAAAATTTGTTCCCCTTATTAACCGATATCGTGCGTGAACATGTGTCCTTCATTAGGAAAATTTGTGCTGCCTTGGAGTTTTGGAGGACCAACTGAGCAATGTGAATTTTGCCGCGCTGTCGTCTGGAAAGAAGAATCGGTCCGCGACGCTTCAACCAAAGGCCGACCCAAGTTCAATATATGTTGCCAAAAAGGGAAAGTGAGGCTCCCTTTATTAAAAGACCCGCCCGACTTCTTAAAGAAGTTGTTGAATCCTATGGGTGGGTCGCGGTCAACTAATTTCCGCACCCTGATTAGGTCTTACAACCTATCTTTCGCTTTCACCTCCATGACTGGTCAGGTCGACAAGGCCATCAACAACGGTTCGGGCCCATATTGTTACCGACTCGGAGGACAGAATTACCACAAAATTGGGTCATTTCTTCCGCCCGAGGGAAAACAACCCCGCTTCATGCAACTGTATTTTACGGAAACAGAGGACGAGACCCCCAACAGGTTAAAATCATTAAATGGTGAAGGGAGAACAGCTCTTGACGTTGATATTGTAGAGGGCCTCTCGAAGATGGTTTATGAACATAACCCATTGGCGAAAGCTTGCAAGATGGCAAAAGAACGACTTGAAACCTACACCCTACAACCGGTCCAGCTGCGGTTAGTTGCCAGCCGAAATAGAGATGCTCGCCAATATAATTTGCCGACAACAAATGAGATCGCCGGGCTTATTATTGGGGACGGAGAAACTGAGAAGGGTGCTAGAGATATTATTATCGACGCCCGACATGGAGGTTTGCAGAGAATTTCTGAGTTGCACCCTTCCTTTATGGCAATGCAATACCCGCTAATGTTCCCTTATGGAGAGGACGAATATATGTTAGACATTATGCATGCGGACGCTGAAACTACGACCAGAAAGAAGAGGACAACTGTTACGATGAGGGAATATTATGCATACAGGTTCCAAGAGCGCAGAATGCATGGCGAGCTTATTGACGGTATTTGTGCTTTATGTGGAAGATTAACGGAACAATTCATGGTGGATGCGTTCACTTGTGTTGAAGAAACAAGGCTGGACTACATTCGTTTCAACCAAAAATCAATAAGGAAATACTCACTTCGTGGTTTGGTCGATGCCGTTATCGCTGGAGAAGACACCCCCGCTTCCTTAGGCCAGCGCATAATACTTCCTCCTTCTTTTCCAAATTGCTATCGGAATTTGTTTCAACATTACCAAGATGGTTTGGCAATTTGTCGATGGGCAGGTCCACCTGATTTGTTTATCACATTCACCTGCAACCCAAAATGGCCTGAGATCACTGAATTTTTGGCCGCTATTCCCGGCCAGCGGCCTGAAGACCAACCAGACATTCTTGCACGTGTTTTTAAGATAAAATTACAGGAGTTGATGAAGGATCTTACGAAAGGGGATTTTTTTGGCAAAATACAAGCAGGTATTATCTTATCTTCGATTCCTACCTTCATTATTACCCAGCTGAAACTGCTCCTCTAATTAAACTATATCACTTCATAACAGTTATTTACACAGTCGAATTCCAAAAGAGAGGACTGCCGCATGCCCACATTTGCTTATTTCTGCACCCGGAGAACAAGCTCCCAGAAGCAACCGACATTGACAACATAATAAGTGCGGAGATACCGGACAAAGATGAAGACCCCATTGGATATGATTCTGTTATGCAATACATGGTGCATGGACCATGTGGAGAAATGAAGACAGGTCAATCAAATTAGACGAATAATTAAATAAAGTTTCTTTTAGCACCAAAAAAAGGCAACGCAACTAACAAATTTGAGTACAGGAGCAAAAGCAATGGAGGAAAGCGTCCAAGAAGCCCGACACCTATCAAAACACCGGCAAAGAAAAGGGAAAACCGCCACACTGATTCTTAATTTCAATACTGCCAATGAACTATTTAATTAGATTGAACTTCTGCTTGTAACCACCCACTTTATGAACTATTTCCATTATCCAATTATTGCAATCGAAACTACATTTCAACTATCTCCAATTCCGTTAAATAAGAAATCGATCCACGTGTAATTTGAGACAACAACTACGTATATACATTCACGAAACAACTTGGTGGATGATTTACAAAAACCAGGGCATGCGATTTTTAAGCGGATAATCCCGTGAATTTCACGGGTGACGTACCTAGTTTTACTTTATTTCTCTTTTGTCCAATTCATTTAGTTTCATTAGTTGCGATCTCACAAATTTTCTCATGTTTCAATTTTCACCCCCACATTTCTAACCATCTTAATTTTCACTAAAAGAGGGGCGACTCTTTTAGTGAGACGGGGAGTAATAGTCTAGCAATAAAAAATTAAAATTAATTATAAGCTCGGAGTATATAATATAACGGGAAAGTAGTGATTTAATCCCTCTACTTTACTCAATTGTGAAATCAAACCTCTTAACTTTTGATTGGGGGCAATTAGACCCCTTAACTTTATCAATACGTGAAATTAAACCCCTTAACTTTGCCAATACGTCAAATTAAACCCCTTTTTTTCGATCAATTGATCAACTTCTCATCAATTTCTCATACTAGAATACGAATACGCACATTACGGTAGAATACGAATACGTACATTAAAGTAGAATACGAATACGTGCATCACGGGATAAAATATTTTATCGAACTACTAGGGATATACGAATACGTACATTACGAATACGAATAATAGGAGTATTTTTTTTGTACTACTCCGTACTTAGGAATATGCATTTCTATACGCGTATACGTATTATATTGGTGTATTTTGGGATAAAATATTTATTGACAGTAATGAGATATTGACATGAAATTGATGAGAAATTGAACCATTGATCGAAAAATAAATAAAAAAAGGAGTTTAATTTCACGTATTGTCAAAGTTAAAAGGTTTAAGGGTTTTTTTACACGGTACCCCTGAACTTTTCACTTTTCTACTTGGTACCCTACCATTTTTACATGTCTACATGGTACCCTTATACTTTATTATAAACATCGCTTGTACCCCTATACTTTATTATTACCTTATTGGTACCCTTAAATTTTTTCTTCCTTCAAACTTTGGCACTAAACTATTTTTTTTGTTCAAAATTAAAACTTAAACGTCATTTAACATGCCTAATTAATCTAAAATTGAACTTAAACTAACATTCTTGTATGTTTTCGCAATTATGCACCAAATCTAAAATGAGTATATTTTTGGTGTTATATTGCCAAATCAACTGATAACACTTAATTTAAGCTCAATTACTGGTTAATTATTTAAGTTAAATGATATTGAAGTCTTTATTTAAGCTACAAACACAATTTAACGACAAAACATGATGAAAAAAACCTTTAAGGGGTACCAATTAAATTAATAGTAAAGTTCAAGGGTACCATGTATACTCATAGAAAGAGCAGGGGTACCACGTAGAAAAGTGAAAAGTTCAGGGGCACCACGTAGAAAAATTTCACATATTGACAAAGTTAAGGAATCTACTCCCTCCCCACGATTTTCCCACTTTTCTTAAAAGAAAACTCCACTAAGATTTTCCCACTTCAAAACTTTCCTTATTCATCCATTATACTCTCCTTCTATTGGTTACTTTTTGTGATTTGTCATCTTGCACCCCACCCAACAATTTACCACCTTTCATTACCCATTTCTTAATCCATGTGCCATTTATAAATGAGAACATCATTGTGGTGGGGAGGGAGTAGTTGTTTTTCCGTATAATATAATACGTGGCGGAACCGGATTGGTTGGATGATACATGAAGAACACTTTTAAGTTTTAGCCAAGGTGAAAAGAAATTGGTAGTACTAGTAATAGACCCGAATTAATCAAATCAAATAAAAGGAAAAAACTCATAACACACAAATCATAACTCATCACCACAAACACTCCAACATCAACAACAACAACAAGAAGAGGATCGACTGGAGCGATTATAATTTATTTATTCGAACAAAAAAGAGAGAGGAGATCTCTGCAGATCGGCTTCAAAACCCTAGCTTGTTCATCCCCAATCCCCATCTCTCCAGATCGAGAAATCAATTGGTGATTTGGGGGAAATTCTGAGAAGAAGAGGAGAAGAAGAACAGCAATGGCGTGCATTAAAGGCGTCAACAGATCGGCGTCCGTCGCGCTTTCGCCTGAAGGTCCGTACATGGCGACGGGTACTATGGCAGGTGCTGTCGATCTGTCGTTCAGCACTTCGGCGTCGCTTGAGATTTTCAAGATCGATTTTCAGTCTGATGATCATCACCTTCCGTTACTTGCGGAATCGTCGAGTTCGGAACGGTTTAATCGGCTTTCTTGGGGGAAAAGTGTGCCTAATTCTGATGAGTATTCTCTTGGTCTCATCGCTGGTGGTCTCATTGATGGTACTATTGGTCTTTGGAATCCTGCCCCTTTGATCCGGTACTTTTCGATTTTTTTTTTGTGATCTGTTGATTTCAATTCCGGGAGTGTTTGTTTGTTTGTTTGTTTTACGATGTCGTCGATTGTGGATTTGTAGTTTCTTCTCAGGTGCAATGCAATGTGGTTTGTTGTTGTTGTTGAGTTTTTTGATTTGATTGGTAATTTGGTGAGATTTATGAATTGTTTCAGGTCTGAGTCGGATAGTAATGCGTTTGTTGGGCAATTGTCGAATCATAAAGGGCCGGTAAGTTGTGGTTTTATTCGATTATGCTGTCGAATTTTAGTTGGTTTGGTCAGCATTGTGATTGGTGATGTGTTGGTGTGTAATGAGTAGGTTCGCGGCTTGGAATTTAATACGATGGCACCTAACTTGCTTGCTTCGGGGGCCGATGATGGGGAAATCTGCATTTGGGACTTGGTTAAACCGAAGGAACCTACGCATTTCCCGCCTCTGCGGGTATGTTTTGAATGTTTATGCTCCTTCAGATAAGCTATTTTTACAATCAATGATACGGATGATGTTTTGTAATGGCATTTATATGACAAGTAGATACTGTGTTAGTTTGTGGTACTAGCTGAGACATGTTCGTGCAGGGAACTGGGTCTGCTTCTCAGGGTGAAATATCATTCTTGTCATGGAATAGCAAGGTCCAACATATATTGGCTTCTACATCATACAATGGAACAACCGGTAAGGCGGTGTTCCATTTTTCTCAGGGTTTTAATGTTTAAGGTCTTGATTTAGTAGACTATATGACTGATCACTTGGGTGCTTGTTTTTCAGTTGTCTGGGATTTGAAGAAACAAAAGCCAGTTATCAGGTGAGTTGGTCGCTCTCATCGTCTTTTTGCAAGAACTACTTCCAATTTAATGTTTTTCTTCGTTTTGACATGTGTGCTGGCGATTGTTGTCAAATGGCAGTTTTGCAGATTCAACCAGAAGGCGTTGCTCAGTTTTGCAGTGGAATCCTGATGTTGCAACACAACTTGTTGTTGCATCAGATGACGATACTTCACCTGCCCTCAGGGTAACTCCTTTATTTTGAGTTTTTGACATCTCATATTTTTTTAAAGATAGAGTTCTTTCCATATCTTATGTTCAATTGTATCAACAGCTTTGGGATATGAGAAATGTTATGACACCAGTGAAAGAGTTTGTGGGCCACACAAAAGGTATTTATTTTCTTGTCTTCTTTGGTATGTAATGTTAATGATGCTACTCTATTAAAATTTGCATTTTCCCGAGAAATGTTACGATGCCTGTTCTGTACTTTGTTATCTATTCTTTGTTTCTGTCTCAGCTGCTTCAAAGATGTAACATCCTTGCAACGTTTCAGTGCTGTTTTCTTGCGTTTTGTAGCCCCGCTGGTGTTTTCAAGCGTTAGGAGATGTTTAGGACTTTAGGTAGATTCTCACTAATGTTGTATGTTTCTAAATTCTTATTCCCATTGCGTTTGGTAGGAGTAATTTCAATGGCCTGGTGCCCAACTGATAACTCCTACTTGCTCACGTGTGCCAAAGATAACCGCACCATTTGCTGGGACACTGTTTCTGGAGAGGTGCGACTTCCTTTGCGCTTCGTGTGGTGCTTGCCATTTGACCGTCATTAACTCTTTTTATCTGACATGTTAGGTTCTTTGGCTTCTTGAATGTTTGGTATATTGCAGATAGTTTGTGAATTGCCTGCTGGGACCAACTGGAACTTTGACGTACACTGGTACTCTAAGATACCTGGGGTCATTTCAGCATCATCTTTTGACGGAAAAGTTGGTTTATACAACATTGAGGTACAATTTCTTGGTGTTATTTGCTCGGGCTGTAACTTTGTTTGTTGTGGACATGATTTGAATAGTCCGTCGATGTAACACGTAGTATTTTTTTTTTGGCATATAGTGAGCCACAAGGGTAGATCATGCGTACCACCACTCATGACTTACACACTTAACCAGTTGACATCTACATGAATGTAGTATTATCAATCTTCTAATGAATATCTACTTTCTACGACTAGAGGGATTTGCTGGTTTATTATGCCTATGTCATGATAGCTTGTATGAATAGAATTGATGACTAAATGAACCTTATGAACTGGGAATGAATGGGATTCATGCAGCAAATATTTTTTTTTGAGTTCCTGGGCGACCATGTTTAAGTTTATGATCTGTCTGTTCTCCTTTTATCTCTCATCTGTATTTTCTTTCTCTAAGGTTTCTCTTTCATTTTTCTTTGTTCCCTCACATCTAATTTCCCTTTCGCATCTATTACTTATCTTTCGCAATATTTCTCCACTATGATTGGTTTGTTTTTATGTTTTTGCAATTATTCATATTAATCGTGTTATAGTGTTTTATTGAGTTATTATCTAGACACAGACTTATATAAAGGTTGTCCATACTGTAAAAAATGATCTGCAAAACAATGCTTTCATCTCTGGTCGCTTTTGCCTTGTGCCTTGTGCTTCACCAAGGACCCTTGTTGCTTTGGCATGCCCCTCACCTTGTAAAACTGGTTTATTGTGGGAATCTTTTCAGAAAATAAAGAATTGTTTACAAATGAATCTCATATTAAACTACTGTCGTATATAAACTTGACGATGTAGTTTGTTAATTTTCATTGACTTAGTTTGTGGACACTCAGTGCATCAAAAAAACCTCATAGACATGCTGATTGGTGTTTTTTCACACCTATGTTTTATTGTGTCACTCTGTTATTCTTACAATTTGTCAATTTTCTTTTCTCTTCATTATTTTTATATCCTTTTCCCTGTTTTACCACATCTAATGTCTTAATCATGGTTGCATACTGTGATCATATTAGACAACCGCGAATAAATTTGGAGAAAGGGGATATCGGTGTTGTCATGTTTGTCATATCACTGCTTCACGTGTGGATCGGTTACCCTTGCGTATTATATGCAGCCACTTGAATCTATTTATTTTAAGAATCTGTCCTGAGTTCTGTATTTTTAATCCTTTTTTCCACCTAGTATTCATTTTTTTGCTTTACAGGCATGCAGTCGTTATGGTGTTGCAGAAACTGACTTTGCGCCAGGTATGCAGTTTACCAGTCTAGCCGGGATTTGAGTATATATGTATTTTTGGTTGGTGTAACTTGCTGTAAAACACTAACCAAACTACTGTCAGTATATGAGATTTAGTTAGTAATTTCCTCTTGCCTTACCTAGACATTTCTTCCTTATGTAAGCAGCGCCACTGAGAGCTCCAAAATGGTATAAGCGTCCAGCTAGTGTTTCTTTTGGGTTTGGAGGAAAGCTTGTTTCGTTCCAGTCAAAAATCCCCACCACTGGAGCCCCCGGAGCTTCAGAGGTAATAGCATAACCAAAATTTGGGTACTCCATTATGGTGACAGCATATAACTATTCCATCTTGTTATAGGTTTATGTGCATAGCATTGTTACAGAAGACAGTTTGGTGGCTCGCTCTTCTGAATTTGAAACTGCAGTTCAAAATGGAGAAAGATCTTCGCTGAAAGTTTTGTGTGAAAGGAAAGCTCAAGAATCCGAGTATGTCACTCGATTATGATTTGATCACCATAATTTTCCCTTTACTGTCATATTATCTTGGTGTCGTCATTGGTTTTTTTGTTAATTGGTATTGCTTGGGAATGTTTTGCAGATCAGACGATGATAAAGAAACATGGGGTTTTCTGAAGGTCATGTTTGAAGATGATGGTACCGCAAGGACAAACCTTCTCTCTCATCTTGGTTTCAAGGCACCAGAGGAAGAGGCTAAGACTGTTGAAGGTGATGTATCTCAAGAAGTCAGTGCCCTTGTGCTTGAAGACAATGGAGCAGAAGAGACTGCCTTTGTAGCTGGCAAAGAAGCCACTGCCTTCTCCTTTGATAATGGAGAAGACTTTTTTAATAATCTTCCTAGTCCTAAAGCCGATACTCCTGTGTCTACTTCTGGCAATTCTTTTGTGGGGGAAGTTGTCCCGAGCGAGGAACAGGGGCAACTTGAATCTGATGTAGTTGAAGAGAGTGATGATCCAGGCTTTGATGATGCTGTTCAGCGTGCTTTGGTTGTAGGGGATTATAAGGGGGCAGTTGCTCGGTGCTTATCTGCAAATAAAATGGCTGATGCTCTTGTTATTGCTCATGTGGGCGGTGTCTCCTTATGGGAGAGTACTCGTGATCAGTACCTGAAGATGAATCGTTCCCCTTATCTTAAGGTTTGTGGCTGTTTTACCTTTGAGTTTCCCATGCTAAATTCATGAACTTGTTAACGGAAAGCAAAATGTTTAGTTCCATTTGAATGTACACCTTGGTCACACTGATGTTTCCTTTGCAGGTTGTTTCGGCTATGGTTAATCATGATCTCATGACTCTTGTGAAGTCCAGACCACTTAAATCATGGAAGGAAACCTTGGCTCTTCTTTGCTCTGTAAGTCCAATTATTTACTTGGCTGTTGTAATTTTGCAACCCAAATTTGCTTCTTATTTTGAAGCAGATAAAATTGACTGGTGCCCAAAAGTAAAACAAATTTGCTGATGTTGCCATCTGGTGGTGCTTTGGTTCAGGGGTTAATCTTTTAGCATGATAAGCTTCATTATAATTTGCCTGTTGTTTCAATCATAGAGTCCCTAGTCTTCTAAATGTTTTCTTTTTATTCTTTTATTATTACAAACTGTTACTTTGGTAAGCATGGCCCTGGTTACCTTGTTGACTGACTAAGCTTTAGAAATCCCTTCTTTACACTTTTGAGTGTAGATTTGCTCCTATATTCTTGCTCTAATATATTTAGCTGCTGGATTGCCAGTTTGCCCAGGGAGAGGAGTGGACAATTCTTTGTGACACTCTTGGTTCAAAATTGTTGGCCGCTGGTAACACATTGGCAGCCACTCTTTGCTATATATGTGCTGGGAATATCGACCAAACTGTTGAGATATGGTCGCAAAGTCTGTCGGCCGAACCCGAGGGGAAGTCGTATGTTGATCGTCTCCAGGTAAGCTACTTGCTTAAGGATCCTGTATTACAAGTTAGTTTTTGGTCAAATTGTAAAAAAAAAAAACTTACAAAATTAACATCTTGGAAGTTACCACATTATAAATTGCTTTCTCAAAATTTAATACCACCACAGTTTGTCTTTTGTTCTAAAATTGAATACCATAAATGATTTCCGGGATAAATGGGAATTTACCATCATGTATGGAGTGTTCCTCTCAAATTTATGTTCTTTTTTCCAGTTATACTGGAATTTTAGGGAAGGGCTAGAGGTGGGTTTGTGGTGGTGCGTGGGTGGGTGATTAGGGCTGAGATGAGGTGGTGGTCTTTTTGCTGGATATGTTAGGTGGTAGCGGTGGCGGTTGTTTTTGGGGGAGTTTTAGAGAAGGGTCGTGTCGTACAGACAGGAGTATTTTTGTTCGTCCCTCTTTTTTTCGGCCGAAAAAATTTATGGATTCAGTTTTAAAACAAAAGTTGGTAGGATTGGAGGTACTAAGTTTCAATATTATCTATAAGGTAGTAAGTTTCAAAACACATGACTTCATAAGGCTGAATTTAACAGATTTCCCGATTTTTTACATGCAAATTTGGGCAGGATTTTATCTTTAATCTTCTCCCTGTTTTTGTGACCTAGGATTTAATGGAAAAGACCATCGTTTTTGCTTTAGCTTCTGGGCAGAAACGTTTCAGTTCGTTCCTGTGTAAGCTGGTTGAAAAATATGCTGAAATTTTGGCTAGTCAAGGACAGTTATCCACAGCAATGGGCTATTTGAAACTTTTGGGGGAGGAGTTGTCCCCAGAGCTCCTCATCTTGAGGGACCGTATTACTTCTTCATGGGAAACAGGTATATTAGTTTCTCTTTGGTTTGTTTGTAGTTCATTTGTTGTAGAATAGCATTATAGCATTGCGTGTCCAAAATCATTTTTGTATCTTTCCAGAATCTTGTACTACCTCTGATCGTAATTAATACCTCATTTCAGGAATATTTGTAAGAAGTATTTTATTGAAATGAGTCAATAATTTGTGAACGGTGGGAGTATAAGTTTGTACTTTTGATTGGCCTATTTCTTGCCTATCCCCTCATCAGTTCGAACTTGAAGGATATATTTTTGTCTTACACTTATTCTTCTGGTCATCCGGTGAATTTGTTAATTATACGTGAGTGGTAAAATTGTAGCTTTTCTCAAAACCGATAACGTTGTGACCTAGAGCCTTTTACACAAGGGAAAAGGTCCAATGTTTTTTTAAAGCTATTTTGATTTGGTACGTTAGATCCTAGAGCCTAATCCAAAACTTTTTGCAGTCTACGAGTCGACACTCCATTTATATATTACTCATATATTTTTTGTTGTAAATATTATTTTGTGAAACCTTTATAAATAAATGTAAATATAAATGTGTGTGTTATATTTAAATTGTTTTTATCTGATTATTTATTGTCGGCTCAAGATTTTGTAAGTTTGACTTCATATACATTGGATGAGTATCTCCTACTGGAATATCTCCTTTAGGGGCACTCAAGGCAACTTAATGGGTAGACCGTATCTGAGTCTGTTTTTCATTCACAAGGGTCATGAATCGAGTCTAACCACTTTTGTAAGACCTTACCACCCATACCAACCAACTTTGGTACGACAAATATAATGGTAAATGAATGACTGTTTGTTAACTTTAGTCCCAATTAGGGTCTGGTCTTCTTGTCACTAGATGTGCGTGTGCACATATTGCATTCTTGTCACTGGCTTTTTTATATTTATGCTTGAAAAAGGAATAGGCTATTTTCTTATGTGTAGCATCGATTTGCAGAGAGAGAAGCAGAAGTTCAGCCTATGAGTTACGAACCTCCACAAGTTTCACCAGCACCTGTATATGCTGAGCCAAACAATTTACATTCTTATTATCCGGTAATTTATTATTTGTAATCTTCACGATAGGCCTTTATTAGACATTGTAACTCTCTTTTGCATAATGCTGTGCATTGTTTTTTTTTTGGTCAGGAGAATCCAAGTGCTCATATGCAGCCAAGTCCTACTGCTGCTCAGTACGGTGGTTATCAACAACAACAGCCTTACAGTTCAAATGATAGAAGCTACTATGCTCCCACGTCTTTTCAACCACCACAACAGGGATTTTTTGTCCCATCTCAAGCTCCAACGCAACAAGTAAAATTCAACTAGAATATAGTTTTTATAACATAACGCTGTGTCTGTTAAATATACATAGAACCCTGTTTAGTGTGGTTCTGGTGTTGATATTTTTTTATTTTTATTTTATTTTTTTAGCCGAACTTTCCTCCACCTGTTAGTGCTCAACCTCCAGTGAAGCCCTTTGTCCCGTCTCCTTCCCCGGGGGTGAAGAATCCAGAGAAGTATCAGCAGCCTATGACATCATTGGGCTCTCAGCTTGGGGTACAGTTCAATTTCTATTCTAAACCTGAGTGCTGCACTACAATGTCCTTAGGACTAACAATGCAATTACAATGCAGGCACCTTCAAGCTCTCTTTACCAACCTGGCCCAGCAGGATCTGGTCCACATGACACCATGCCCCCACAAACAGGATTTCCTGGCCAAATGTTGCCACATGGTGTGGCACCAACCCCCAACCCTAGGGGATTTATGCCGGTAAATAGTCCTGGCATGCCCGGTCAAAGACCCGGAATGCCTTTGTCACAGCCTGCTAGTCCTGCACAACCAACACCTGCGCAGCCTTCTGCTGCTCCTCCAGCTCCACCACCAACTGTTCAGACAGCTGACACTTCAAATGTTCCTGGTATGCTGAAAGTCGTTCTTTGTGATCCTTTTCTTCCGTTGTAGCTTTAACGATCATCCAAACTTATTTTATTTTCATTTCATTTCATTTATATTATCCTCCAAGTTATTTGATTTGGTGATAATGTCGTTATTACACCTTGCCGGCAAAAACTTATGCATAGAAATACCATACTACTTTTGCTATTTTGTTGCTTAACTCGGATAGTATAGGGTATCCACGGACGGGGTCAATTATATTGGGATGAACCAAAAGGAAAATGGGTATTGTATAAATAGGATGGAGTGAGTATGATTTTCTATGTCGTGTTGGGGTTTTATTGTGTGTAGGGTAATTTGTTAATGGAATGTGGAATGGTTGTGAAGCAGTTTTCCTGAAACTGAAATATGTGCTTTAGCAGAAGCACCCGATCGATTATGCTTAGCATTGTCTGCCGTTTTAGGGAATTATGTGGGCAGGGCTTTCTTCACTAATCTGCGTCTGAGACTTTGCCTAAACTTTTGATGATACAAAAAGTATACCTTTTGTTTGGGCGAGGGACGAAAGTGAGGAACTAAGTGTTACTTCTTTTATGTGTCTCCCTTACAAACAAAGTTGCGAAGTCAAAGCATCATGTAATCTCTTCATCTTCTGAAATCTGTGTTGTATTCTGTTTGTCTCCCATTCTTGCAGCACACCAGAAGCCTGTTATAAGCACATTGACAAGGCTATTCCATGAAACATCTGAAGCACTCGGTGGGGCTAATGCCAATATTGGCAAAAAGCGTGAAATAGACGATAACTCAAAGAAGTTGGGAGCTTTATTTGCAAAGCTCAACACTGGCGACATATCAAGGAACGCTGGTGACAAACTTGTTCAAATTTGTCAAGCTTTAGATAATGGCGATTATGCAACTGCCTTGCAGATTCAGGTAATATCTACTCCATATGAGAATTTATGGGTTATTTTCTCCGATTGCCTGTGTTCTTCCCTATTTTCTTATTGGGCGGAGTTTGATCTTCCTCCCTCTTTCCATTTAAGGGAAGTTTTTTTCACCTAACATTACCGTCTTACCCTCACTGCTTTCTTTATATTACGTCAATTAACCCTCATTAATTTAAATTAATTAATACGACTATAATATTCATCTCTCATACTTTTTCAATCCACCCCTTCTTTTATTAATACTCGTATAATACCCTTTTATAGTATTTTTTTAAGAGAGGGGGAAGATTATGATGCATAATTATTGGTCACGAGCAGGTACAACTTACGACAAGCGACTGGGATGAATGCAGTTTCTGGCTCGGTAACCTAAAGAGAATGATTCGGACGAGGCAGAACTTAAGATGATAAAGTTTCGGTTTTTGTTTGGGCGTATATTCAGGGTTGTTGGTGGGTTTTTCTCAAAATTTCGAATCTCTTATCAGTTTCCGCTCCCATGTACACAACTACAAGGATTTGGCTTCTTCTCTAGATCGGGGTTTACGAGCTCTGCTTTTGTTTCGCCTTTTACTTAACTTTTATAGGTTTTTTTTATTTAAAGCTTAAAGCCTTTTGGTTTGCATTTGAATGGTCATGTGATTTTTGCTTGGAGCAGCTAGAAGGTAGATATCAGGACGTCGACAGTCGACAGTCGTCGGTACATCATTTCAGATTATTTTTCATCTCAAGAAACTTTTGTAGTTTTGTTATAGAGTTTTGGGTTTTAATCAAATTGTTATACCATAGGATTGATTATTTTTCTTTTTATTTTTAATAAATAAAATGGCTTCTGACGGTATTTTTTTTTTACTTTTTTGTGAATGAAAGTCGAGTTTTGTTATTCGAAGGAGTATTGATATAATTTTATACTTTTATTGGGATGTCAAATTCAATTACATTTGGTGACGCTAACGTTTTTGAAGCTGGGCATGTCAGCATTAATTTCGGGATCAAATCATGCCAAAAAATGTGGATAATAATTTTCAAAATTGTGTGATTTTTATGTTTTTTTTTGAAAAAGATGATATATTTTGAGGCTATTTTAGTAAATCCCATATGATATAAAATGAGGGTTGGTTGTGAAAAAAATACTATTAGAATATAGATTCGAGTATATATTGGTGATTTCGCCCAATTCTAATGTGATTTGAAAGATAATTGAATGTCTTTTAAATATGTTTATATGATAGTGTACATACTTTTTGTTACTTCGGACATTTCCACAATGTATGGAATAGTTACTATGCAAACATGAAGATATTTAATTTCGGGACCAAATCATGTCGAAAAACGTGTATAATAACCTTCAAAATTGTCAGTTTTTGATGATTTTTAGAAAAAGATGAGATATTTTGTAGGATATTTTAATAATTTCCATATGCCATAAATTGAGTGTCGGTTGTTAAAAAAATACTACTCCGTACTAGAATTTAGATCGAGTATATATTGGTGTTTTCGCTCGTTTTCAACGTCATTATAAAGATAGTCGAATGTCTTTTAAATATGTTTATATGATAGCCTACATACTTTCTGTTACTCTCGAATATTTCTACAATATATGGAATAATTAGTGTGCGAATTTGGAGGCATTTAATTTCGGGACCAAATCATGTCGAAAAACGTGAATAATAACCTTCAAAATGACCCGTTTTTGATGATTTTTCGAAAAAGATGATATATTTTATCGGCGGTTTAAATAGGTCCCATATCACATAAAATGAGTGTCGGTTGTTAAAAAAACACTAAAACAATTTAGATTCGAGTATATATATTGGTGTTTTCGCCCGGTTCCAACGTGATTATAAAGGTAGTCGAATGTCTTTTAAATATGTTTATATGAAACCGTACATACTTTCTGTTACTGCCGGACATTTTTACAAATTATGAAATAGATACTGAAAGAATTTGGCGACATTTAATTTCGTGACCAAATCATGTCGAAAAACGTAGATAATAACCTTCAAAATCGTCAGTTTTTGATAATTTTTCGAAAAAGATGAGATATTTTGCAAGCTATTTTAGTAAGTTCCATATGTCATAAAATGAGCGTCGGTTGTTAAAAAAAATTCAAAATGAATTTATATTCGAGTGTATATATTGACATTTTCGCCCGATTCCAACGTTATTAGAAAGATAGTCGAATGTCTTTTAAATATGTTTATATGATAGCGTACATACTTTCTGTTACTCCCGAATAATTCTACAATATATGGAATAGTTAGTGTGCGAATTTGGGGCCTTTTAATTTCGAGACCAAATCATGCCGAAAAACGTGGATAATAACCTTCAAAATCGTCAGTTTTGGATGATTTTTCGAAAAACATGAGATATTTTGCTGACTATTTTAGTAAGTCCCATATGCCATAAAATGAGCGTCGGTTGTTAAAAAATACTAAAAATTTTTAGATTCGAGTATATATATTGAATTTTCGCGCGATTCCAACGTGATTAGAAAGGTAGTCGAATGTCTTTTAAATATGTTTATATGATAGCGTACATACTTTCTGTAACTCCCAAATATTTCTACAATGTATGGAATAATTACTGTGCGAATTTGGAGACATTTAATTTCGGGACCAAATCATGTCGAAAAACGTGGATAATAACTTTCAAAATCGCCCGTTTTTGATGATTTTTCGAAAAAGATGAGATATTTTATCGGCGGTTTAAGTAGGTCCCATATCACATAAAATGAGTGTCGGTTGTTAAAAAAACACTAAAAGAATTTAGATTCGAGTATATATATATATATATTGAATTTTCGCTCCAACGTTATTATAGAGGTAGTCGAATGTCTTTTAAATGTGTTTATATAATAACGTACCTACTTTTTGTTACTCCCGGACATTTTTACATTGTATGGAATGGTTACTGGGCTAACTTGGAGAAATTTAATTTCGGGACAAAATCATGCGAAAAACGTGGATAATAATCTTCAAAATCGTCCGTTTTTAATAATTTTTCAAAAAAGATGAGAACTTTTTATGGCTATATTAGTAAGTCCCATATCTCATAAAATGAGTGTCGGTTGTTAAAAAAACACTAAAACAATTTAGATTCGAGTATATATATATTGGTGTTTTCGCCCGGTTCCATCGTGGTTATAAAGGTAGTCGAATATCTTTTAAATATGTTTATATGAAACCGTACATACTTTCTGTTACTGCCGGATATTTTTACAAATTATGAAATAGTTACTGAGCGAATTTGGCTACATTTAATTTCGTGACCAAATCATGTCGAAAAACGTGGATAATAACCTTCAAAATCGTTAGTTTTTGATGATTTTTCGAAAAAAGATGAGATATTTTGCAAGCTATTTTAGCAAGTTTCATATGTCATAAAATGAGCGTCGGTTGTTAAAAAAAATACAAAAAGAATTTAGATTCGAGTGTATATATCGACATTTTTGCCCGTTTTTAACGTGATTAGAAAGATAGTCGAATGCCTTTTAAATATGTTTATATGATAGCATACATACTTTCTGTTACTCTCGAATATTTCTACAATATATGGAATAGTTAGTGTGCAAATTTGGAGACATTTAATTTCGGGACCAAATCATGCCGAAAAACGTGGATAATAACCTTCAAAATCGTCAGTTTTTGATGATTTTTCGAAAAAGATGAGATATTTTGCTGGCTATTTTAGTAAGTCCCAAATGCCATAAAATGAGCGTCGGTTGTTAAAAAATACTAAAAAAATTTAGATTTGAGTATATATATTGGCGTTTTCGCCCGATTCCAACGTGATTAGAAAGGTAGTCGAATGTCTTTTAAATGTGTTTATATAATAACGTACCTACTTTCTGTTACTCCCAAATATTTCTACAATGTATGGAATAGTTACTGTGCGAATTTGGAGACATTTAATTTCGGGACCAAATCATGTCGAAAAACGTGGATAATAACCTTCGAAATCGTCCGTTTTTGATGATTCTTCGAAAAAGATGAGATATTTTATTGGCGGTTTAAGTAGGTCCCATATCCAATAAAATGAGTGTCGGTTATTAAAAAAACACTAAAACAATTTAGATTCGAGTATATATATATAGGTGTTTTCGCCCGATTCCGACGTGATAATAAAGATAGTCAAATGTTCTTTAAATGTGTTTATAAGAAACCGTACGTACTTTCTGTTACTCCCGGACATTTCTACGAAGTATGAAACAGTTATTGTTCGAATTTGGAGACATTTATTTTCGTGGCCAAATCATGTCGAAAAACGTGGATAACCTTCAAAATTGTTAGTTTTTGATGATTTTTCAAAATAGATGAGATATTTTATTGGCGGTTTAAGTGGGTCACATATCCCATAAAATGAGTGTTGGTTGTCAAAAAAACATTAAAAGAATTTAGATTCAAGTATATATATTGAATTTTTGCGCGCTTCCAACGTTATTAGAAAGGTAGTCGAGAATGTCTTTTAAATGTGTTTATATAATAACGTATTTACTTTTTGTTACTCCCGGACATTTTTACATTGTATGGAAGGGTTAATAGGAGAACTTGGAGACATTTAATTTCGGGACCAAATCAGGTCGGAAAGCGTGGATAATAACCTTCAAAATCGCTCGTTTTTAATGATTTTTCGAAAAAGATGAGAAATTTTGCTGGCTATTTTAGTAAATCCCATATCCTATAAAATGAGTGTCGGTTGTTAAAAAAATACTAAAGGAATTTAAATTCGAGTATATATATTGGTGTTTTCCCCCGATTCCAACTTTATTAGAAAGGTAGTCGAATGTTTTTTAAATGTGTTTATATAATAACGTACCTACTTTTTGTTACTCCGGACATTTTTACATTGTATGGAATGGTTACTGGGAAAACTTGGAGACATTTAATTTCGGGACCAAATCATGCCGAAAAACGTGGATAAATAACCTTCAAAATCGCCCGTTTTTAATGATTTTTCGAAAAAGATGAGAAATTTTGGTGGCTATTTTAGTAAGTCCCATATCCCATAAAATGAATGTCGGTTGTTAAAAGCACAATTAGAATTTAGATTCGAGTATATATTGGTGTTTTCGTCCGATTACAACGTGATTAGAAAGGTAGTGGAATGTCTTTTCAATATGTTTCTATGAAAGCGTACATACTTTTTGTTACTCCCGAATATTTGTACATTGGAATAGTTATTGTGCGAATTTGGAGACATTTAATAATCTCGGCACCAAATCATGTCGAAAAGCGTGGATAATAACCTTCAAAATGGTCCGTTTTGATGATTTTTCGGAAAAGATGAGATATTTTATTGGCGGTTTAAGTAGGTCCATATTCCATAAAATGAGTGTCGGTTGTTAAAAAAACACTAAAAGAATTTAGATGCGATTATATATATTGAATTTTCGCTTGATTCCAACGTTATTAAAAAAATAGTCGAATGTCTTTTAAATGTGTTTATATAATAACGTATCTACTTTCTGTTACTTTCGGACATTTCTACAATATATGGTATGGTTACTGGGAAAACTTGGTGACATTTAATTTCGGGACCAAATCATGCCGAAAAACGTGGATAAATAACCTTCAAAATCGCCCGTTTTTAATGATTTTTCGAAAAAGATGAAAAATTTTGCTAGCAATTTTAGTAAGTCCCATATCCCACAAAATGAGTGTCGGTTGTTAAAAAAATATTAAAAGAATTTAGATTCGAGTATATATATTGATTTTTTGCGCTATTCCAACATTATTAGAAAGGTAGTGGAATGTCTTTTAAATGTATATATATAAAACGTACCTACTTTTTGTTACTCCCGGACATTTCTACGTTGTATGGAATGGTTAATGGTTGATCTACTAGTAGAAAAAATGGATTTGCGGCTCCAAAAAACCACCTTTCTGAGACTTTTTCTGGATGCCTCATATGGCTGGGCTGCAAAAAATAAAAATATTGTGCAGCTTCGCTAAAAACGCCGCAAATAGGTTTTTTGGTGCGGCATTTTTATAAATTAATGCCGCAAATAAGTACACTTTTAGAGGCGTTATTTGCTAAAAACGCCGCAAACAAGGACACTTTTTGAGGCGTTATTTGGTGAAAACGCCGCAAATAATTACACTTTTGAGGCGTTATTTGGTGAAAACGCCGCAAATAATTACACTTTTTGAGGCGTTATTTAGTGAACACGCCGCAAATATAATTATTTTTCAATAAAAATAATAATATTTTGGAGCATTTTAGACGACTTCCAATACCAAATACCTTACAATATCTGTTCCAATGATGTACACAAATTTATACAAGTCCAAAAAGTAATTAACATGAATACATTTAAAAATACTCATAAACTAAATACATAAAAAGTTTGAATTTGCTAATCTAATTCACGTACAACGGCTTGTAAAATATAAAGCCCATTTATCATGTAATTCATAAATCCCATCTTCAACGTGGTTGTAGGGCTCCACTTTGTGCGATATTCAAACCTACAAGCACCCAAGATCAACAAAATAAAATGGAAGAGCAAATTCCATCACTACACCAAATTTCATGACAAGAATGCGACAGTAATGCCTAACAATTTGCAGCAAGAGTGAGTACACATTCAGAAACAAATCTAGCTTTTGAAAATTGAATGAATAAGATATAAAATACACACACAAATCAGAAATACAAGACTTAAGAGAAAATGGTGAGCATAGACTTACATTTCTGTTACTTCCTCAGCAAGTAACACCTTTCCATGACTGACGACACGGATCACCACCAGACGCAGTCCATCCAGTTAGAGCTGGAGGAGAGTTTATGCGGGTAACATGTAGAATTGAATGGAGAGATGGCGAAGTATCCAAGATATGCATCATAATTTAATTTATTTTTCAAACAAAGTAGAATGCGCTGGAAAGAAGAAATGTCAAATACCTGTAGTAGTTCTGAGGCAGATGCCCTTGAATTAGCATCTCAAACGGAGGGTACAGAACATGGTTACCAAATTCGCTAGGTGCCCTACGAATTGCGAATTGTTAAAAGCGAATTCTATCATGTTGCTTACTGAAAATACATATATCACACATTCCATATGAGCGAATTGCGCATTGGTATAGTATTCATAGTGAATTCGGTAAACCATGGATGGAAGGAGGAGACTTTGTAGAGTCTTATCATCAACATTTTTCTTCTTCTCCTGCAGGCTTCTCAACTGTGGCGTCGACCTTAATAACAACAATAGGCTCTTCAACCGCCGCCTAAGAAGTCAGGTTGTGTATTAGCAGAAAAGAGCAAAACATGAATACGAGTGGGAAAATAGGATTATACACTTGAGAAGGCAACGTTTTTGAGCTTTCGTGTATATTTATTGAGCTTAGAGCTGAGTTGTAAGTTTCTGAGGTTAAATGATTTAAATCGACAACTTTACACTAAAGCTTACAAAGTTTACAGCAAAACTCGAAATCTTTGTGATAAAGCTCAAAATCTTAAAACCAGTGTACTCAGTAAACCTAAATGACCCGACCCAAATTTCCCTAATCTAAAACCGATCCTATATTCCCATTTGCCAACTCAAGTATCAACTATTGACCGATCCGTACAACAAGAAAATTCATCCATTGACACTTCCAAATAGAAATTCAATATTTCCTGAAATGCAAAAGCAAAACGTTCCAACCAATAAAAACTTGCACAAAGTATAATGAAGGAAATATATTACCAGTCAATACTAGAACAAAATTACCAAAAAAATTTACTGTTTCCCCAAAATCAGAAAACCCTAAATTGAAAAAAAAATAAATCAATTTGAAGATGCGGTGATGTCATCTCGGACAGGTGTATAATCCTATTTTCCGGCATCTAGCCAAACGCCGCACAGTTGCCAATTTTTAAGAATGCAGAGGCGTCAATTATAGAGACGCCTCACTATATTATTTTGGGTTATTTAACAACAATAATACCAACTATAGGGCGTCTTCCCAAAATAATATCAATTTTAATAAATCTGAGAATAATACGTATTATTGAAGTAGTTAAATGAGAGTAGTATGGGTGACCGGTTACCTGTAGAACCCTTCCACCTTCCTTTTTCACCTTTAATTTTATTTAACGGCAATAATATCAACTATAGAGCGTCTTCCGAAAATAATTCCAATTTTAATAAATCTGAGAATAATACATATTTTTGGAGTAGTTAAATCAGAGTAGTATAGATGACCAGTTAACGATAGAACTCGTTCACCTTGCTTTCTCGCCTTTAATTTGTTTAATGTTCACTCTTTTTCACTTACTCAGTATACAAGGCATTAAACGTCATTAACGTCTTCGGTCTTCCTCTTCCTTCAACCTCACCAAATCTGACTAACAACACAGTCCTACACCAAAATCAACACGTTAATCTAAACGAAACTTATAGAAAAAACGGAAGAAGGATGAAGGGTAATGGAGAGAGAGGATGAAAGAGAAGAGTAAGGAGGAGTAGACTTGAGAAAACTGACCCGACCCGAATAAGCCAAACCGAAACCGACCCGACACCCGAACCGTAGCATGATTTTGACCCGAGCTAACCCGAAACTGACCCGACTATTATTATAGAAAATTAGTTGATATCCCTAAAAAGACTCGACTCGAACCCGAAATTATCCGACCCGACCCGAAGTCAACCTGATTATTATAACCCGAAAGTGACCTGACCCAAAGCTGACTCGACACAGTTCACCCGTTATCCGTGTCTAAGGAGGAGGATAGAGGATAAGTAGCAGGTTAAATATTAATTAGGTGACCTGATGTAGCAGGTTATAAATTCACTTATACTACTCTTGTTTAACTACTCCAATAATACGTATTATTCTCGGATTTATTGAAATTGGTATTATTTTGGGAAGACGCCCTATAGTTGGTATTATTGTTGTTAAATAACCCTATTATTTTTCCTATTTTTGGCAATTTATCCCTAAAAACAACTCACCCAAACAATTTTTTACAATTTTTTTTAAAAAAAAGATAAATTATTTGTAGCTAATTACCAAAAACGTCTCAAATGAGGAGCAACAATTCCACCTTTTTCTACTATTGACACATTAAATTTCGGGACCAAATCAGATTGAAAAGCGTGGATAATAACCTTCAAATGGCCCGTTTTTGATGATTTATCGAAAAAGATGAGATATTTTATTGGCGGTTTAAGTAGGTCCCATATCCCATAAAATGAGTGTCGATTTTAAAAAAACACTAAAAGAATTTAGATTCGAATATATATATTGAATTTTTGCGTGATTCCAACGTTATTAGAAAGGTAGTCGAATGTCTTTTAAATGTATTTATATAAAACGTACATACTTTCTGTTACTTCCGGACATTTCTACATTGTATGGAGTGGTTACTGCACGGATTTGGAGAAATTTAATTTCGGGACCAAATCATGCCGAAAAACATGAATAATAACCTTCAAAATCCCCCGTTTTTGATGATTTTTTGAAAAAGATGAGATATTTTGCTGGCTATTTTAGTAAGTCCCATATGCCATAAAGTGAGCGTCGGTTGTTAAAAAAATACTAAAAGAATTTAGATTCGAGTATATATATTGGCATTTTCGCCCGATTCCAACGTGGTTAGAAAGGTAGTCGAATGTCTTTTAAATGTGTTTATATGATACCGTGCGTACTTTCTGTTACTCCCAAACATTTGTACAATGTATGAAATAGTTATTGTGCGAATTTGGAGACATTTAATTTCGGGACCAAATCATGCCGAAAAACGTGAATAATAACCTTCAAAATCGCCCGTTTATGATTATTTTTCGAAAAAGATGAGATATTTTGCCGGCTTTTTTAGTAAGTCCCATATGCCATAAAATGAGTGTCGGTTGTTAAAAAAACACTTAAAAAATTTAGATTCGATTATATATAATGAATTTTTGCGCGCTTCCAACGTTATTAGAAAGGTAGTCGAATGTCTTTTAATTGTGTTTCTATGATACCGTACGTACTTTCTGTTACTCCCTGACATTTTTACATTGTATGAAATTGTTACTGTGCGAATTTGGAGACATTTAATTTCGGGACCAAATCATGCCGAAAAACGTGGATAATAACCTTCAAAATCGTCCGTTTTTAATGATTTTCGAAAAAGATGAGAAATTTTGCTGGCTATTTTAGTAAGTCCCATATCCCATAAATTGAGTGTCGGTTGTTAAAAACACTAAAAGAATTTGGATTCGAGTATATATATTGACATTTTCGCCCGATTCTAAACTGATTAGAAAGATAGTCGAATGTCTTTCTAATATGTTTATATGATAGCGTACATACTTTCTGTTACTCCCGAATATTTCTACAATATATGGAATAGTTAGTGTGCGAATTTGGGGCCTTTTAATTTCGAGACCAAATCATGCCGAAAAACGTGGATAATAACCTTCAAAATCGTCAGTTTTTGATGATTTTTCGAAAAACATGAGATATTTTGCTGACTATTTTAGTAAGTCCCATATGCCATAAAATAAGCGTCGGTTGTTAAAAAATACTAAAAAATTTTAGATTCGAGTATATATATTGAATTTTCGCGCGATTCCAACGTGATTAGAAAGGTAGTCGAATGTCTTTTAAATATGTTTATATGATAGCGTACATACTTTCTGTAACTCCCAAATATTTCTACAATGTATGGAATAGTTACTGTGCGAATTTGGAGACATTTAATTTCGGGACCAAATCATGTCGAAAAACGTGGATAAATAATCTTCGAAATCGTCCGTTTTTGATGATTCTTCGAAAAAGATGAGATATTTTATTGGCGGTTTAAGTAGGTCCCATATCCAATAAAATGAGTGTCGGTTATTAAAAAAACACTAAAACAATTTCGATTCGAATATATATATAGGTGTTTTCGCCCGATTCCAACGTTATTAGAAAAGTAGTCGAATGTCTTTTAAATGTGTTTATATAATAACGTACCTACTTTTTGTTACTCCCGGACATTATTACATTATATGGAATGGTTACCGGGAGAACTTGGAGATATTTAATTTCGAGAACAAATCAGGTCGAAAAACGTGTGTAATAACCTTCAAAATCGTCCGTTTTTAATGATTTTACGAAAAAGATGAGAAATTTTGCTTGCTATTTTAGTAAGTCCCATGTCCCATAAAGTGAGTGTCGGTTATTAAAAAAACACTAAAACAATTTAGATTCGAGTATATATATAGGTGTTTTCGCCCGATTCCGACGTGATAATAAAGATAGTCAAATATTCTTTAAATGTGTTTATAAGAAACCGTACGTACTTTCTGTTACTCCCGGACATTTCTACGAAGTATGAAACAGTTATTGTGCGAATTTGGAGACATTTATTTTCGTGGCCAAATCATGTCGAAAAACGTGGATAATAACCTTCAAAATTGTTAGTTTTTAATGATTTTTCAAAATAGATGAGATATTTTATTGGCGGTTTAAGTGGGTCACATATCCCATAAAATGAGTGTTGGTTGTCAAAAAAACATTAAAAGAATTTAGATTCAAGTATATATATTGAATTTTTGCGCGCTTCCAACGTTATTAGAAAGGTAGTCGAGAATGTCTTTTAAATGTGTTTATATAATAACGTATTTACTTTTTGTTACTCCCGTACATTTTTACATTGTATGGAAGGGTTAATTGGAGAACTTTGAGACATTTAATTTCGGGACCAAATCAGGTCGGAAAGCGTGGATAATAACCTTCAAAATCGCTCGTTTTTAATGATTTTTCGAAAAAGATGAGAAATTTTGCTGGCTATTTTAGTAAATCCCATATCCTATAAAATGAGTGTCGGTTGTTAAAAAAATACTAAAGGAATTTAAATTCGAGTATATATATTGGTGTTTTCCCCCGATTCCAACTTTATTAGAAAGGTAGTCGAATGTTTTTTAAATGTGTTTATATAATAACGTACCTACTTTTTGTTACTCCGGACATTTTTACATTGTATGGAATGGTTACTGGGAAAACTTGGAGACATTTAATTTCGGGACCAAATCATGCCGAAAAACGTGGATAAATAACCTTCAAAATCGCCCGTTTTTAATGATTTTTCGAAAAAGATGAGAAATTTTGGTGGCTATTTTAGTAAGTCCCATATCCCATAAAATGAATGTCGGTTGTTAAAAACACAATTAGAATTTAGATTCGAGTATATATTGGTGTTTTCGCCTGATTACAACGTGATTAGAAAGGTAGTGGAATGTCTTTTAAATATGTTTCTATGAAAGCGTACATACTTTTTGTTACTCCCGAATATTTGTACATTGGAATAGTTATTGTGCGAATTTGGAGACATTTAATAATCTCGGGACCAAATCATGTCTAAAAGCGTGGATAATAACCTTCAAAATGGCCCGTTTTGATGATTTTTCGGAAAAGATGAGATATTTTATTGGCGGTTTAAGTAGGTCCATATTCCATAAAATGAGTGTCGGTTGTTAAAAAAACACTAAAAGAATTAAGATGCGATTATATATATTGAATTTTCGCTTGATTCCAACGTTATTAAAAAAATAGTCGAATGTCTTTTAAATGTGTTTATATAATAACGTATCTACTTTCTGTTACTTTCGGACATTTCTACAATGTGTGGTATGGTTACTGGGAAAACTTGGTGACATTTAATTTCGGGACCAAATCATGCCGAAAAACGTGGATAAATAACCTTCAAAATCGCCCGTTTTTAATGATTTTTCGAAAAAGATGAAAAATTTTGCTAGCAATTTTAGTAAGTCCCATATCCCACAAAATGAGTGTCGGTTGTTAAAAAAATATTAAAAGAATTTAGATTCGAGTATATATATATTGATTTTTTGCGCTATTCCAACATTATTAGAAAGGTAGTGGAATGTCTTTTAAATGTATTTATATAAAACGTACCTACTTTTTGTTACTCCCGGTCATTTCTACATTGTATGGAATGGTTACTGGGAGATCTACTAGTAGAAAAAATGGATTTGCGGCTCCAAAAAACCACCTTTCTGAGACTTTTTCTGGATGCCTCATATGGCTGGGCTGCAAAAAATAAAAATATTGTGCAGCTTCGCTAAAAACGCCGCAAATAGGTTTTTTGGTGCGGCATTTTTATAAATTAATGCCGCAAATAAGTACACTTTTAGAGGCGTTATTTACTAAAAACGCCGCAAACAAGTACACTTTTTGAGGCGTTACTTGGTGAAAACGCCGCAAATAATTACACTTTTTGAGGCGTTATTTAGTGAACACGCCGCAAATATAATTATTTTTCAATAAAAATAATAATATTTAGGAGCATTTTAGACGACTTCCAATACCAAATACCTTACAATATCTGTTCCAATGATGTACACAAATTTATACAAGTCCAAAAAGTAATTAACATGAATACATTTAAAAATACTCATAACCTAAATACGTAAAAAGTTTGAATTTGCTAGTCTAAGTCACGTACAACGGCTTATAAAATATAAAGCCCATTTATCACGTAATTCATAAATCCCATCTTCAACGTGGTTGTAGGGCTCCACTTTGTGCGATATTCAAACCTAAAAGCACCCAAGATCGACAAAATAAAATGGAAGAGCAAATTCCATCACTACACCAAATTTCATGACAAGAATGGGACAGTAATGCCTAACAATTTGCAGCAAGAGTGAGTACACATTCAGAAACAAATCTAGCTTTTGAAAGCGGTTATTTCATGAAAACCACTCTTTCTCCCCGTGTTTTTGCCATCGTCATTATTGATTAATTACCACCTCTTTCAATCTTAATTTTACCTATATATTCTTTATATATATGGTCATTCATATGCGAGCAGATGCTTCAATTGAATATTAAATGAAGTGAATAATGTAAATTTGTTTTAAATAAATGATGAATGGATGATCATCATAATACAATGTCTCAAACCTAAATGACCCGACCCAAATTTCCCTAATCTAAAACCAATCCTATATACCCATTTGCCAACTCAAGTATCAACTATTGACCGATCCGTACAACAAGAAAATTCATCCATTGACACTTCCAAATAGAAATTCAATATTTCCTGAAATGCAAAAGCAAAACGTTCCAACCAATAAAAACTTGCACAAAGTATAATGAAGGAAATAAATTTATGTTTCCCGTAAATCAGGAAACCCTAAATTGAAAAAAAAAAAAAGATTCAATTGAAGATGTGGTAATGTAATCTCGAACAGGTGTATAATCCTATTTTCCGGCATCTAGCCAAACGCCGCACAGTTGCCAATTTTTAAGAATTCAGAGGCGTCAATTATAGAGACGCCTCACTATATTATTTTTCCTATTTTTGGCAATTTATCCCTAAAAACAACTCACCCAAACAATTTTTTTTTAAAAAAAAGATCAATTATTTGCAGCTAATTACCAAAAACGTCTCAAACGAGGAGCAGCAATTCCACCTTTTTCTACTATTGAGACATTTAATTTCGGAACCAAATCATGTTGAAAAGCGTGGATAATAACCTTCAAAATGATCCGTTTTTGATGATTTTTCGAAAAAGATGGAAAATTTTGCTGGCTATTTTAGTAAGTCCCATATCCCATAAAATGAGTGTCGGTTGTTACAAAAACACTAAAAGAACTTAGATTTGAATATATATGGGTGTTTTCGCTCGATTTCAACGTGATTGGAAAGGTAGTCGAATGTCTTTTAAATATTTCTATATGAAACCGTACGTACTTTCTGTTACTCTCGGACATTTCTACAAGGTATAAAATTGTTACTATGCGAATTTGGAGACATTTAATTTCGGGACCAAATCATGTAAAAAAACGTGGATAATAATAACCTTCAAAATCGTCAGGTTTTGATGATTTTTCGAAAAAGATGAGATATTTTGCAGGCTATTTTAGTAAGTTCTATATGTCATAAAATGAGTGTCGGTTGTTAAAAAAATACTATTAGAATTTAAAATCGAGTATATATTGGTGTTTTCGTCCGATTCCAACATGATTAAAAAGATAGTCGGATGTCTTTTAAATGTGATTATATAATAACGTACCTACTTTCTGTTACTTCCGGACATATCTACATTGTATGGAATAGTTACTGTGCGAATTTGGAGACATTTAATTTCGGGACCAAATCATGTCGAAAAACGTGGATAATAACCTTCAAAATCGTCCGTTTTTGATGATTCTTCGAAAAAGATGAGATATTTTATTGGCGGTTTAAGTAGGTCCCATATCCTATAAAATGAGTGTCGGTTGTTAAAAAAACACTAAAAGAATTAAGATTCGAGTATATATATTGAGTTTTTGCGCGATTCCAACGTTATTAGAGAGGTAGTCGAATGTCTTTTAAATGTGTTTATATAATAACGTACCTACTTTCTGTTACTCTCGAATATTTTTACATTGTATGGAATGATTACTGGGAGAACTTGGAGACATTTAATTTCGGGACCAAATCATGTCGAAAAACGTGGATAATAATCTTCAAAATCGTCCGTTTTTGATGATTTTTCGAAAAAAATGAGATATTTTATTGGCGGTTTAAGTAGGTCCTATATCCAATAAAATGAGTGTCGGTTGTTAAAAAAACACTAAAACAATTTAGATTCGGGAGTGTCGGTTGTTAAAAAAACACTAAAACAATATAGATTCGAGTATATATATATTGAATTTTCGCGCGATTCCAACGTGATTAGAACAACGAGAGTCTAAACTGTATATTGATATTATTTCATTCACTTTTTAAAACAACGAGAGACTAAATGTATATAAACTTAAAAGAACTTCATTGCATTAAAAGTCACTGTTTGCATTAAAATTCTTGGAACTTCATTCCAAGAATTTTGATAATCATTATTGCATTCTACTCGTATCGGCTAGTTTTTTGTCCAAAAAATCGTGATTTAGAACAAATTTCACCGCTTTCGAAAATAATCAAAAAAACGATCGATTTTGAAGGTTATTTGAAGTTTCCCAAAATTCATCGATCTTCCATTTCTTTTTCGATTAATATTGTAGAAGCCATGAAAAAAAATCTTTTCTTGTTATTTTGGCTTTCATGAACGACAATGGAAACCTCAAGGACCCTAGAAAATTATAACCGGCCGTCACTATCACAGGTAATAGCAGGTCATAATTTTGTCAATAGCGAAGCGAGATTAATGATTGCATTGATCAGATTAATTTATTCTCATGAAATAACCCTTTCAAATTTCACATATTTTAACTTCCACCGAAAATATCGTACCATATCGTCCAAATTGAAGTATTATTTCACTCACTTTTTTAAAACAACGAGAGACTAAACTGTATATAAACTTAAAAGAGCTTCATTGCATTAAAAGTCACCGTTTACAAGGGCACGTTCTAATTCCCCAATAGTAGTAGTAGTAGTTGTTGAGAATTAGTATTACAAGCGCACGCGACACATGCATTATTTTACGAAGGCAAATACACTTAATACACTATATTGATTATAGTCCCATGAATCTTCCGTGCTCGTCGTGGAATCACTTTATTCATATACTCGACTGTTACATTATTATTATTATTAGATCATTCGTCGAAGATTTAAGCCTGAAATTAAATAATGTACACAGAGTTAGTTCATCATGACCTAATATAAAAAAATGAATTTTTTTACCTGGTATCCTGTGTTTTTAATTTTTCTATATGGTATCCATGCACTTTTATAATCACACATGATACCTCTTACTTTTAGGGTATTATGCCTCCATACCCTTAATGACGTTTTTCATCTTCGTTGACTTTCTCTTTCCGTTAATTGTGTTGCTTTTAACCATGCTTAAGTGGTTGTTTATTTTAATCGTAAACCTCCCTTTTTGAAAAAAAGAAGTAAATGGAAAACGTCATTAAGGATATAGACACAGAATTACACTAAAAGTAAAAGGGTACCATATATGATTATAAAAGTACAGGGGTACCATATAGAAAAACTAAAAACATAGAAACACCATATAGTAAGAAGTAAGAGAAAACGTTCACCTTCTTATTAAGAGTAGAGACTCCGACGGACTCAAGAAAGTTTCCAGTTCTTCCGAAAAAGCCAACAACTGGACCAACTGTTGCTGACGGGGCAGGAGACTTGAAAGGCTGGACGTTCCTGTTGCCGTGATTATGACCATATGGCCCGTATCCTCCGGGTCGAATATTGGTATGGATATAGATTTGTCCCACAACCCGACGATTGTAGTCACCATCAAAGTCGCAAGTCGAGCCACTTATTTGAGTAACATATTCTGTCGGGGTCATCCGAATCTATACATACATACATGCAAGACGTATATTATTGGGCTGATCATATGTATCATGTGTACGCTGTATATATAAATGTCGAAAAAGATAAGAGATCAACCAATGAGAAAATAAGTTATATAATGTACATACCTCGATGGTTTCATGGCCGACGCCACCATACCAGACAGTTTTGACTTTACCGGATACTTTGTCTTCAATGTCAAAACCCATGCCATCGACAATACCTCCAGTCCCAACACGAACAGCTTTGATTCTTTCGGTTTTGTCAAGGACGAAATCAAAGGTTAGGGCTCCTTGACGACCGTACGGTCCTTGTCGCTCAATGAACTGTGCCTGAAAGACATTATAATTATTATTATCATTACTACGAGTATTATGTAAGGTACCTATTTTATTAAACGACGGTCTTATATAAATAACCAAGATAGTTAAAGTGTACCTTCTCCCCAGATGCTTCACATTGGGCCATTTCTTAGGAGTTAGGGGTAGTGCCTTAATAATAAAAGGGTACGTATTACTTTGTGGAGTGAATGATGAATTTTCTTCAATGACGATAGGGAGTATTTATACAAACATAATATAGGTTCATTGTGATTTTGCACACATGATTGAGAACCCAATTCTTTCTTCCACCACCAATTTTAATTTTACTACTTTAGTTATACTATATTCTATATTCGGTTTTCCATTATTTATTACTATACGATAAGTCCATACTGCATTCGTTATCTTATCGTAAAGAATATTACGGAGTACATGCATACAATATCAATACAGTATCAATTATCATATACAGAGTATATATAGAGTAGAGAGTACCATGTATATCAAGTTCGATACTCAATTTTATATAGTGTTTGAGTATTCTAATAATCATTGTTACATATTATATAATTAAATGTCAATTGATAAGATTTTGTCAAAAAAATATTCACACTTTATAACAACTTTCAGTGCTTTCGAAAATAACAAAAAATTATCGATTCTGAAGGTTATTATTCAAAAAAATTTGGTCTTTTGGGTCCCGGAATAAAATGGATTCATGTTCGTGTTGGACTAACTTCACACCAAATACAATGATCGGTGTAATATGAGGGGTCCTTTGATTTCAACAGAGACTTCTAAAAGCTATAGAATTATCTTTTGATACGTTGCGAAATCCGTCGAAACAAGTTTGATACTCCATTTTATATCGTATCTGAACGTTCTAATAATCATTTTTAGTCATTCTATTTCTATACACAAGTTTTTGTTTAAAAACATTTCCGCTTCAGAAAAACTTTTACTGCTTTCGAAAATAAATAAAAAATAAAAAACTGTTATAATATGGATGCTATTATCCTTCCAAGCGATACGTCTCTCCGCGAAGAGACGTGTCCTTTATGTTTCGATATCTATAAATATCGATCAACACATGTATTGTAATACACTCATCAATATAATCTCATTCCTATTTTCGGTTTACGATATTGTTCTACAATAAATTTATAACACGTTATCAGCACGATCGTCTTTTATAATCAACAATCGCTTACGGAAATATCTTCATCGCTGATCTCGGGTCTTATTTTTTTATCATCTTGAATTCTACCAATTTAATGTAAGTCATCCTACCCAATTCAAATTCTGTCAACCTATCAGCATTATTCACATTTATTTGCTTAATATGGCGTATGAATTAATCCCTGATCACATTGAATTAATGGATTGATTAATCTATCAAATGAATTAATAGACGGCACTCTGTCAACCTACCAAATGAATTAATGGATTGATTTTTTTTGATGATAGACGGCACACCAAACCGTGCATTATAACCGTACCGGATCATCCATTTATCCCTTGGTTAAATGCTTTATTATGTATATTGGTTTATAATCTGTTTGAAAGCATCTATTTCTCAGTGATGTTAATAAATATGTATATTGGGTTTACTTCATCCATTCATGTTGCATCTATTTCTCTGTTTGAAAGCATGAAAATATGTGTTACTCATGTTTATAAATACTAATTGATGTTTTGGGCATTTGAATTGCCAACACGTACACATGAAAATATGTGTTCACAGTAGTATAATTTCATCTCTAGAATTTATTTGAAAAATCTCATCAATAGTTTGTTTCACCTCATCCTAATTCCTAGTGGATATCCACAATTCTTATTGAATAATAATTGTGTTTACCGTTAATAATTGTTACAGTAATAATTCTTATAGAATAATCCTGGATGAATGACACTGATGATAAACATTAACTTCTCTATACCATGAAAATATTCATTGATATCGTATCATATTATGTGTTGTATCATATACTACCATGTGATTCTTATTATAGAATAATCATGATTGAAGTGTAATAAGTCATTGATGATTGAAGTAATTTTTGTCATTATTACTCCCGGTTTAATTTTCCTCATGCAAATATTAGTTTGAATTGTTATTCACTTTAGATTTCATGTGAGTACGTTTTTAAATCAATTTTGTCCAATTATTGTAATATGTATTGCATGTAATATGATGTTGTTTACCCTTGAATTTTGGTATTTCCAACATCATCAAATTACCATATGCTTACTTTGCAACTTACTGTGAACTGTTTGCATAAAAAATTATGGTTTGCGATTTCATTTGTATGATTATATTTATTTCATTCACGGCTTGATGTTGGCATGCTTAATTGTTAAGTACTACTTAAGTAGTGATAATGATTCTTAATTATATCAATGTTGAGTATAGTTTTACATATGACGATTCTTGATATTGGCATGTTCAAATAGTGATAATAATAAACATTTCTTGGGTTAGTTTGTGTATCGTAATCATTTTCTCATGTCGTATGATTGATATGTAAACTAGAAGTTTACCCATACTTGTATGGTTAAATGTGTCCAGTTAGATTATTCTCCGACATTATTGTAATAAAGGGAAGGTAATATATTTGCCATTGACTTGCAACCCAAAGTTCGCATGACTAGTACATTAATCAACCGGCAAAAATGAAGTAGAATATATTAAGTATACGCTGTTTAGAATACTCAAAGAAAGAGTAATATAATCATATTCCTGGAGAAAAGTTGACGGGTCTTGCCTATTTATATGAGACACCAGTTGTGTCGTATCACATCTATCATTTCGTTTTGGCCATATGATAAAATACAATTATTGTGCACATACGATATATATAGCTAACCAGAAGTTTAGCATGATGAGATTCAGTTAACTGAAAATACAACATACGATAAGTGGGTTTATCGAGATATAGCCAAATGCATAAGAAAATTGCAATGAAATGAAGCCAGTCGACAAGAAAATGATAAAGATGTGACAATAAAGGCCATCCGGGTTCTTATTATTACACCCGTTTTTGATAAACCCGTAGTTTATATATCTTGAAAGAAATGAAAAGTGCTGAACTTCTCTTGTGTATCAATGAAACAATATTTGAGGCAAGACAATACACTGAGATGAAAATTATGTTGGAGATTTAAATACTACTCGTAGTTGGATGATGAAAATGAACATTTATGTATGGTTTAATTATGTGACCTATAGTCACACAGAATTTTACGAGTAGTTCGTGTAATCAAAATTCACAATTATTTGAGTACTATGTGAACAATGTAATCTCCTGAATGGGCAATTTTAAGTCAGCACGTGGAAAACCAACTGCGTTATATCTTGCTCCTCGATATATTATTCGATTGAAAAGAATCAATGGATTAAAGTTTATGAAATATGAAATAATTTCTAGCTAAGGTGGATATTATTGCCCTTTAAATCTATCAAGTAATGATAGTTTTTACCACCTTATGGGGAGGTTGATAAGGATAAGCTGGTAAAAAGAACAAACAAGTAATAATTGATCCCCAACTGAATTCGAAGTTCAGTGACTTGTTAAAATATGAATATATCAATCTGAAAGTCAAGAAGTACTTCGTATGAATGATGATTTACATCACTTGGATATGATGACGATGATATATCAGCACCTTATCATACAAAGATATAATATTTAGAAGCTTACCAAAATCATAAATTAATCACACTTGATGTGTAGTATGAAAATAATATTCGGTTCATATATTATAAGTAAGAAAATGGCAAGCATGTGCAGTTGGTACTAAAGTTTGGAGAAAAATAAATGTCCCAGATGTGACATAGATATCTGAAAGAAAATAGATGGCCTATACGAAATATGTGAATTCAGATATCAAGCAGTACTGATAATATAAGAAATTATATCGATATAAATACTTTTTAGAACCGAATACAATTTGCGCGCGATATAAAATGGACATTAGTGGGGATCTTATATAAAAGTCCATATAGAAAGTCGACATATAATTTATGGTTAAAATGAGCTCATGGATCTGAAGTCCACCTATTGACCCGAAGTCAATCAAATTATGAATATTCGTTAAAAGTCCCGTGTAATTTACATTTGGTCTTCGTGTGCATGTAAATAGAATTTCATTTTTGTTTCATATATTATCATCATTAGCTTAAGACATTGTTTATATTATATTACATGCATGCACATTATTATTGTTATTAAATGTTTTATTGCAGGATAAATATATAGAATTATACTCGTAAATGTTGCCATGATCTATGACTCCCTGAAGGAGATTGTATTTGAATGATCATGAAATTGAGAGTAATTAATGAATTGATTATTGTTTAATTATGCATAACTTCTTCATTATGATGTGAAGTTACCCTGAGTTAAAAGAGAATATTAATACTCCTGAAGAGTTTATTTGAGTAATCAAATATCGTTTGAACCAAAAGTCGATCTGATTGTAATATCATCTTGACCAGAAGTATGAGCATATGAGAGGTAATAGAAGAATGAATATCTTGCAAAGTATATGAAATAATTTGTGGTCTAGAAGTACCATAAAAATTGAAAATTATGACAACTTATTTGCTAATCGAATTGATTCTCCTGAAGAGATCAAAATGGATAGATAACTTCTACACTCTTTTTCCCTTCGACTAGGGTTTTGTCCCACTGGGTTTTACCTAGCAAGGTTTTTAACGAGGTAGATGCGTGTCTTTTATGTTGTTGACATGATAATTATCGTGAACAAGTTATGTCGCGAATATACCACAAAACAGTATATAATAATATCACGAAGTTTTGAATTTTTTTTAACGAGGTAGCTGTGCTCATGTTGTTCATATTGAGAATGATTGAAGTGGTTTTAAACGAATGAAATGGATCGTTAGTGAATTATTCATATATAATGAGTTCTGAAAAACATGAAGCCTACAAGTATCACGAAGTTTTATTAATCGAAGATATCAAGTTTATTAGCTACAATGGAATCTACATCGAAGATCAAGAGTTATCCGAAGATTAAGTTATGTAATGATGAGGGGGAGTAATGCGAGCTGTACTCTTTTTCCTTAACCATGGTTTTTTCCCACTGGGTTTTCCTGAAAAGGTTTTAATGAGGCAGCGTTTCATTCGCATCATAGAATGTCATTTTTTTGGATAATAAACATCCAAGGGGGAGTGTTATAATATGGATGCTATTATCCTTCCAAGCGATACGTCTCTCCGCGAAGAGACGTGTCCTTTATGTTTCGATATCTATAAATATCGATCAACACATGTATTGTAATACACTCATCAATATAATCTCATTCCTATTTTCGGTTTACGATATTGTTCTACAATAAATTTATAACAAAAACGACCCATTTTGAAGGTTATTATCCACATTTTTTCGGTCTTTTATTTGGTCCGCGTAATAAAATGAATCCATATTCACGATGAAAAAAACTCCACGGTTCAATGCTACCGTATAATATGAGGGTCGTTTAGATTTCGATAGAGACTTTTAAAAGCCATAAGATTATGTTGAGACGTTTCGATATCCGTCGAAACAAGTTCGATACGCCATAAACATACATGTTATTGTAATACAATTAAATGCGTTGCAAAAAAAATCCAGAGTACAATGTTGTAAAGTTTGTCCAGCTAGAGCTGTCAAAAGTTGACCCAATCCGAGGAATCCGAAACCCGAACCGTTAGAATCGGAAAATGTAGTCACAAGAAACCAACCCGACCCGACCCGCTTGTGACCCGAGACCCGATACAACCCGACTACCCGTGACTCGAACCCGACCCGATTTGAACCCGAACTGATAAGATTGATGACCAGAAGACTACTAATCGCTTAGATTGATCCAAATAAAAATGATTTAATGTTTAACTTCATACGTTATTAGGCTTAATGAGAAAATAATTAGTAAAAAAAATATAACTTATTAGGAAAATCTCAAAAAATAACTAAACACGATAATGACCCAACACCCAATCCAGACCCGACCCGACCTGCCAGAGACTCGACCCAATAACGACCTGACCCAAACCCGATGCAACCCGAAAAAATGTTGATCCATTACAACCCGAACCCAATATGACCCGACTTATTTTAACCCGACCCGGGTGAACCGATTGCCATCTCCGTCCAGCCAACAAATTTCTCTCACAATCTAAAACAATTTTTTGTATTAAAACAAAAATAAAATAAAATAAAATAAAAAAAGCACCTGAAGAATCTTTTTTAATCAACAAAAAAAAAATGTCACAAATATCCGACCTGTTGCGCGACACGCCGGAGCTCCGGCGTACCCAACTTCCGTTGACCCGTTTACCCGGATCCTCATCCCTCTCCGACTCAGAACTCGAACCCGATTTCGACATCGACGTAGAAGACGCCACTCCTCCTACTCTCGAGCCTCTTTTCTGTGCTTTCACAGAGGATGATGATGATGACGATCATCATCTCTATCATCAGCATGACGTCACCTTCAAAGATGCTGACTTGGGCCTTTATTTCGGGTCGGGTTGGTCTGACCACCAGCAAAGGCGCGGACTTTTCGATGATGGTGAAAGGGTTATTGTCGGATCTGAGGTTAATTTGGAATTAGGGTTAGGGTTAGGGTTAGGTTTGGGGGGTTCTACTTCTTCTTCTTCTTCTCTATCCAATCATGATGGAACGCGTCGTTTTGAGGGTTTGCGTGCTATTAATTTGGATTCTGATTCAGAATCCGATGATGGGAAATTGCCGGATTATGATTTCGAAATTCCAATTAATAATAATAATAATAACAATAGTAGTAGTAATAATACTACTACTACTCTAGGGTTTGGTGGGGTCAGTGATTTCGATCGTCCCCCTTTCTGTTGGGATTATCTAGGGTTTAACAATAATCGAGGTATGAATGAGGGAAGTAATCAAGAAATTGATTATGATGAATTATTGTATAGTGGTGGTGGTGATTATGTAGTCGATAATGTCGATGCAGGGGTATCGACATTGTTTGATGCTTACCAAGAGAGGGAAGAGCAAAGAGAGATTGTCATCGACGAGGATGATTTAGTGCTCGAGGAAGAAGATGAAGACGTATTGGAGTTAGAATGGGACACCCAATTCGCTCTTAATTACTTGTACAGTGAGGTTTACGACATGGATTTCACTGTCGATATGTACGAGGCCATACTTGGTGAGGTAGAGGATAGTATGAATGATTGGATGGGGAGTCCTCCCGCTTCTAAGGCGGTCATTGAGAGTCTTCCTGCTATTAAGTTGTCGAATGATGGTGGTTTGAAGGAGAATGAGGTGGTCTGCACGGTCTGCAGGGACGAGTTTTCAGAGGAGGAGGTGGTGAGGCAGCTGCCTTGCTTGCATTACTACCATGGCGACTGTATTTTGCCGTGGCTGCAGATTCGTAATACTTGTCCTATTTGTCGGTTTGAGTTGCCCACTGATGATGCTGAGTATGAGTGGAGAAAGAGGCAGCGAAATGGCGAGAATGGTGGTGGTGTTGTTGGTGTTGATGATGTGCAGAGTCTTGACTCACAGGTCAGCAGCATTGTTTTCCATGCGTTCCTTTGATTCATTATCGATGTTAGTGGTTTGATTAGATCCCGACTGCTTCTGTTAATCCTTTGAAGTTGCTAAAACGCTGCGTACTCCATTAACTAGGAAGTTTATATATGTAAATGTGATTGGAAAACGATTTACTGGTTTATTTTGGATGCAAACTCAGGGAATTGTAGTTATCATAAGTTGCAGACGCTGCGAACTGTACAGTAATAACTCCTAATTATATAAGTTATTGATTGATTACGTCTTCTAGCATGGTTTTGCTTAATGGCACTTGTTTCGTACCGCATTCATAGTGATTCCGGTAACAATGGCATCAGCATTCAGGTCGCCACAACGTTTTGTTCACTCAACATTCGTTCCTCGCCCACCAAAGATGATATTAGCCCATAGTCCCATACCCAGGTTCTTTTTACTAGCTAATGTCAGTTTCAGGACAGCAAATTCACCCGAGTTTGTCCTGTAAATGAATACAGTACAGTTAATCCTCCATGGCGGGCTAATGTCAGATTTTGCTAATATCGGCATATCTCCTCCATGATCTTGTTCTTGGGTGCTTGTTGATACTAGCTCATTTCCCATGTTTTTGCTTCCGTAGAAAAATACCTAGAATGATCTTGTGGTCGTCTTCATCACTTTCGTTGAATATTGTGTACGAGTTCTAGTCGAGAATCACGACTTTTGGTTGAATAAGTGCATCAACCCGGTATAGAGCTCGTTGAAGTGTTCGCTAGGAGCCTGGTAATCGTTGAAGTGTTCCACTTTGTTTGATACGAGTACATGTAATGTAATACGAGTGAAAGCTTTCAGAGATTCAAAGAGACGATACTCATGATTTAGACGCGGATGTGTGGACGAATATTCCGGGAATGGACTGTATATGGAGTTTGGGCCTGGCTGCTGTTTGTTGGGTTGGAGGGGATAGATAGTATGGTTCGGGGATTATTGGGTGGTGAAGGTTAGCTATGGAGTTGTCCATATAGGGAGTTGTCAAGGTCACAAACTCAAAGTTTCGAAGATGTAAGCTCTATTTGACAAACAACAATGACAAATTTGTTATGGCTGATAAAATCGGATAATATTAACAAAATAAGGTTAACAAATTTAATTACCACATTCGAATATCAAATTAATTACTTCTAGTCGAATTAAGAAATACCATCGTTGGGTTATTAGCTGATTGTATATATGACAATCAGATTATTTTCATGTATAAATTGAATATGTTATCGGCATATTTACAAATACAGTACGTATTATTTATCAAACACATGAACTTAGTAAATTATTGAAGGTGATTCTACTCTTTAGATCGGAATATGTCAATTTTTACTGAATATATTGTCTCATACAAATCATACAACACAAATTATATTATACAACCATTGTACTGTACTACAGACCTTAAACTTAGAAATTTATGGTAAAATGTTATCACTTTAGGTTATTTAGTGATCACGTTAGGTTAAATAGTGAACATTTTTTGATACGAAAACGTGGTAACTATTTATATGAAAACGGTAACTAACTAACTTAAAATGATCACTTTTTACCATAAATTGTAAATTTTTACTATTGTCGAATGGTACAACGGTTGTACACGATAATTATGAGTTTTCGAAATAAATGAATGGTGAATGGATGATATTGGATATGTTTGAATCTTTGATTGAATGAATTAAGTTATTTGTAGGACTATGAAACGTGCCCCCCTCACCCTCCTTTTTGTGCCCTTTTTTACCTTTTTTTAACGGGTGGGTTAAAAGTTTAACCATATCTCTGACCAATCTTCTTCATATAATATGAGTAGACAAACCTCTTTATAATAACAACATCAAATAATGCTGTGGCCACCAATTAATTACTCCGTAGTATTATATATGCCAACAATTTTATGCATTCTTTTTAAAGCGATACGTATTTAATTATATTTTATATTCTTACGGAGTATTCATCCCGTTTAAATTTAAAGTGCACATTCATTTTTTGGACGTTATTCACAGCTGAAGAGCATTTTTGATATTCTCGACGTATCAAACAAAACCTCAGATAATTATATTTTCTATAGATTATATTGTCGAGAATATTATTCCGTAAAGTTTTTTTTTTGGTGACGAGGGAACCCGTAGCCGCAAATTTTATTGCGCTCTGAGTAAACCCTCGCGATTATTATCTTTAGTACTCCCTCTCATCCATTCAATTCTTTACACTTACTATAAATGGACAATCCAATCAATTCTTTACATTCCCCTTTTGGCAAAAGACATTACCTTATCATCCTCATATCCTTCCTCTATTTACACAAAATGCCACTACTTTTTCCTTACTTTTAAGTTTGGTGGACCCATAACACCATTTGATTTACCAATAATACCCTTACTTTTACCACTTTTCTTAATTTTGATGAAAAATCCTATGTAAAGGATTGTTTGGATGGGAGGGAGTAGTTAATAGTGTCCAAAAAAAAAGAAATATATTCATTAAATTTGAACTTAGAATTGATTTTTTTTACGAGTACTAAATTTAGAAGTAAGACAATTATGCACGACAACCGAGGGAAAAAATGATTGGGTTGATTATGGTAATTTATTTATTTGGTGAGGAATATAATATGACACATTTCGAACGAGTATTGGTGGTGGCTTATGAAAAACTTGACGAGCCATTTATTGATAGGTAGCGGGCGGCTTTAAATTAGTCATCAACAGAAGTCGTGATTATATTAACGGTTTTTCTAACGTGTGTCCACTGGGCACACGTTAATAAGTTAATTAAGGCATGATTTAAATAGATATTGTATAAATATGGTAATAAAGCTTAATATTTCAACTTCTCATGATATTTATCATGGTTAATATTTCCTTAATTAGGGTATTAACATGTGCCCACTGGGCACATGTTAGAAAAACCGTTATACTCCCTCCAAGTTCCTATTATTGTCCCAAATGGTTTTGGGGTGAAAAATAAGGAATGGAAAATGAGTGGTTGAAAAAAGAAGGAGGAAGAGAGAGAAATGGGAGAGTTATTATGAACCACACATTGATGGCCTAAAAAGGAAAGTGAGACAAAAATCAAACTCAGCCCAGAAAGGAAAAGGAAAGTGGGACAATAATAGGAATTCGGAGGGAGTACTAATTACTCCCTCTGTTTTTTAATACTCCCTCCGAGTTCCTATTATTGTCTCATAAGGGTTTGGGGTAAAAAATAAGGAAGGGGAGGAAGAGAGAGAAACATGAAAGTAATTGTGAACCACACATTGATGGCCTAAAAAGGAAAGTGGGACAAAAAACAAACTCAGTCCAAAAAAGAAAGTGGGACAATAATAGGAACTCGGAGGGAGGGTAAGTTATTCTTACTTTTTGAGAGAACCCCTTCTCTCTTCAATATCTCTCACAACATAAGAAAAAAATACTATGAAATGTATACTCATTAGAAAGTTTTTTTCGTAAGGGATTTTATGGTGCAATTTTTAAAATTTTTGGAATTATATATTTACATAACAATTAAAGTCAAAGTCTCACCTCGAAAAAGTCAAACGTCATATAAAAAAATACGGAGGAAGTACTTTTTTTTTTTTTGAAGTGATATTAATTACTTTATTAAGCATGCATTTAATTAATCATAAATAAATTGATGCAAAAACACAAAACTTCATTTCAAAACATTAAACCAATCTTAGCTTAAGACGTTGATTAAAGTCACTTTCAATGTAGTACTCCCTCCGTCCTTTATGTTTCTTCCCGTTTTTTAAGATCTGTGAGGAGTATTATATTGAAACAGGAAGAAACATAAAGGACGGAGGGAGTATTAATTATACCATAGAATGTAAGCAATCCAAAACATTTACTCTATACAGTATGTTTTTTAGTGGACGAGATTTAATTCATTAATCTAATTACGGTTTTTCTAACATGTGATTCGTGTACATATGTTAAGGAGTCAAATAGGGAAACCGGAAAAGATATCACATGAATATATCACGAGTAAATATTTCCTTATTTGACTATTGGTTGATGTCTTTTCTCGTGTGTGAAGGAGCATTGTCCTCACATCGATAGAATTAGAATGAGCGACTTGCTCGTTTACAAACTACTGAGCTACTATTTCTATCACCAATTGATTTTAAAATGAAACTTCAATTGTTTGTGGACCGTTCTTTTGCACTTTTTCTATTAGAACATTGCAGATGACTCAACACTATTTCTAATAAATTTCACAAAGATTAGGAAGAGATGATCTCAAATTAATATTAAACGAGAGAACTCACATAAAGGAGGTGAGTCCTACTTATTTTGCTTTATTTTTCGTCTGTTGTTAACTTGTGAAATTAAAGACGATTCCTCTGTACACCTCCTCCAGTAAGTTGTTTAGTCTACTAACAAAAGAAAAAGAGATCTCCTAATTATTAATTGAGACTTCAGAGTAAAGTTAATTAATTAATAACAATAAGACGATGGCTCATACGGATAATTGGCTTTCATGGTACCACCTAGCTAGTATTATTATTATTATTATTATTATTATTATTATTATTATTATTATTATTATTATTATTATTATTATTATTATTATTATTATTATTTTTATTATTATTTTTATTTTTATTTTTATTTTTATTTTTATTTTTATTTTTATTTTTTTTATAAAACGGAACTTGCATTATTATTATTATTATTATTATTATTATTATTATTATATTTTAGTATAATGGGACAATTTTATTGATAAATCAAAATACAGTTTAAAAAAAATTGGTGGGCAGCCGAGATCAAAATATAGTTTATTACCCCATATTAGTATTATTATTATTATTATTTTTTATTTTATTTATTTTAAATAAAGAAGGAATTTTATTGATGGATCAAAAATTATTATTATTATTATTATTATTATTATTATTATTATTATTATTATTATTATTATTATTATTATTATTATTATTATTATTATTATAGTGTTATTATTATTATAATAGTAATAAAAGAGTAATCATAACCAAAAACATGAAAGTGACAATAGCACTAATAATTAAAATTAGTGAAATAATTAAAGAGATGGAATGGGTGATTAAGATGGGTAGATGATGTATGTAAGTTGTCTTATTAGCTAGATTTAACAAAGTAGTTAATACAAACAAATGGAACATAAGATAATGATCTTCTTCTTCTTCTTCTTCTTCTTAGTTTCTTACCATTGCATATCAAATCAAATCCATCTTAATTAAATAATTAAGGGTGCAAGTAGACCCCCTTAATTACATCTTCCTCCACTAATTAAATGCTAATTATATTCATAATATAAGTACGGAGTAATATATTAAATCAATAAGTATTATTTTTCATCTTAATTATTTACGGATATTTATTTATTCTCAAAAATTGCTCATAATATGAGTGTGATTATCCGCGTTAAAATACACAACTCTAATACGAATACGAATAAATACACCAAGTAATTTTCTCAAATAACTCTTTTATTACCGGTTGGTTATACATATATACTCTCTCCTATCCAAACAATCATTGACATAAGATTTTTCATCAGTATTAAGAAAAATAGTAAAAATAAGGGTATTATTGGGCAATCAACTGGTGTTATGGGTCCACCAAACTTATAATAAAAAAGTAGTGACGTTTTGTGTAAATAGAGGAAGAAATATGAGGATTATAAGGTAAAAATCTTTTGCCAAAAGGGAAATATAAAAAATTGATTGGATTGTACATTTATATTAAGTGTAAAGAATTGAATGCATGAGATGGAGGGAGTAGTACATAGTTTTATGTACAACTGTTTTTTGGAGTGTTATCACAACGTTTTTGAGTTTTGTTGTAAATTTATCTGAGCTTTAATCCAAAGTTTTCGAGCTAAATTATGATCACATAAATGTTTTGCTCAAAAACTTACAACCCAACTCAAAAACTTATAGTATAAACTCATAATGTATACATACAAGTTCAACTACTTTGAGACGGTTGTGATACAACTCGCTCGTGTATAATATACGGAGTATTTTCTTAATATATTTATCGATTTATAATCCTTCCATATATTGTTAGTAATCAAATTTCAATCATCTAATTAGTGAACCATTAAACTTCATTATGTTATTTCACCACCTAGTGCAACTCATAGGATTGATTCACTTTGACAAAAATGAGGGAAAACAATACAAGAGTAGGTAAAAAAAAAAGTCAAATTCTTCTTTGGGACGACACTGACCGTCGTAATCTTAAAACGGGTCAAGTAATACACCAAATCACATGACAACTTGACAAGTGGTCTTGCAAGTGACAAATATTTTGTCTTTATTAGGCTGTTAGGCATATATATATATGGATAATATTTGACCCGTTTTAAGATTTATGACGGATAATATTTCATCATAAGCAAGACCAACTGTTAAAAAAAAGCCCTATCAACAAGTGTTGATTGTCTGATTACCACATAATTAAGTGGATTAGCCTTCTTCTTCATCACTTTAAATAACACTAATAAGAAAGTTGAAAGTACGCAAGTGCACGGAATTAGATTGAACTTACTAATCCAACTTAACTTACTAATATTATAATTAGTGGATGAGAAAGTTAAGCACAACTCCACTAACCACTATACTAACCATTATTCTTATTGGATTTGACACGGGTTTACATTAACGATAAATACAATCCTAAGGACAGTAAATTAAAAAATTTTAAAAAAAAAAATTACTTAATACAGTATCACAAATTCTTGGGAGAGACGGTCTCTCAATAACTTATTGAGAGACCACTATTTAGTACCACTCTATGTCATAGTCGTACCCTTAAATGACAACTTTGTTTCGTACATGTTTTTATAACAAGCGTATCTTCTTTATATTTGTATAGTCTTTTGTGTTAATCGTACCTACTTTTATTAGGTTTGGTACCATTGTTACTTCCATTTGTACTTGGTCTCTCAGTAAAGTTGATGAGAGACCGTCTCTTAGGAGACCTACTCAGTATCTGTATTGATTTATGCATAATTCAATCACTAATTTCTAGGTTAATACCATATTAAGAAGATATTAAATGATTAAATATGATAGTAAGACTGTATTTAACGTAATTCTTTCTAGTAAAGTACTTATAGTAGAAGATTATTTAACGCACTAAAGTAATACTAGTAAAGGCCCACGTCATGGCTTTTTGTTTCTTAATAACTTCACCAATTGATTATATATGCTTCAAGATACGCCAACGATATTATTCAATTATATATACGAGTACTACATTTGCATGTTCATTACGTATTATTTATGGTTGACCCCCTAAAAAAAGTAGAGGCTCAAAAAGTCAATTATGGGTCGGGTCAACATTGGACCAATCATGTTTCGGTTTGGATCTGGGTCAGGTCAGGTCAGGTTAGGTTTCAGCCAGATAACTTCGGATCACATTAAGGTCATGTCTCGGGTCATTCTTATTTGATCGGATTAACTTTGTAAGGTCTACCAGAAAAGGTGTTACATGACTACTCGTACTATTTTGTTACTACTCAAGTAAACTTTCAAACACTCTACTCGTCGTATAATTAAAGACCATTTTGTGAGATTTCGATGGGTCCAGAATATCGTCATTCTACACCTTATTACTACCCTTCAAAACCTAAAATTGATTGGTAACCTACTATATGCACAATCAAACTATCAAAGTTAGAGTAGCCTATGATGATAAGCATATCTTAGGAACAAGATCTCTAGGCTAATGTATTGGTATTGGTATAGCCACCCCGTCTAAGACCCTATTCTTTTGGACTGAAGTAGGTTGAACTGAAGTGAAATGAGCTGAGCTAAAGTAAACTTAAGTACTGAGACAAAATGAGCCTTTTGGAACTGAAGTGAACTGAAAAGAAGTTGAAAAGAACGGGAACCGAGATTAAGTAAGTAAGTTTTTGGCATTGTTAGGCAAGGGATTAATATGCAATATAAAGTGGGACGAGAGAGTGAGCATGTTATGACATAAAGAAGTCTATATATTAATTCAGGTAGCCTAAGTGGGCTGCACTCATTTTACAAAGCATGGTACTTACCACCAACCTACCAAATTAAAGATAACGTTACTTGATTGACGTTTATTTTTGAGATGACACCCATTTTATATATAGCTAATCACATCTATTATTTACGCCTGGTAAACGGGTCAACTGGATCGGGTTTGGTTCGGGTCACTTTCGAATCAGATCATTTTCAAGTTATAAAAATCGGGTTGACTTTGGATTGGGCTGGATCATTTTTGAGTTTACTATTTTCAATTTTTTTTAGGAATATCGCCTCGTTTTCTATATTAACATTCAAATCAGTTTTGGATTAGGCCGAGTTTCCTCACGTAGACTTTGTTTCTGTGTTTGTGTGATTGCAGTAAACATGTTATTATGAATGAGATCTTTTACTCTATATTTCAGGATCCATAATTTGATCTTGTGTGGACGTGATTTTGACAAACAATTTGAAAAAAAAGGAACCCACAAGGGCAATTCATTTCTAAAAACATTCTCAAATAATGCGTTATCATATTATTTTCACCCAACTTTAATACCTTTATTACTCCGTTTTTTTTTTTTTTCGTGACGAGGGAATCCGCAGCCATTATCTTTGGTACGTTCTGATAAACCCCCGAGTGTACGCAATAACCTAAAAACTACTACGATGTAAACCATCCTTTGGACGACAGACTCGAAGTCTAGATGAAAGACACTTTAGTACCTTTATTATTAGTAGGTTTGCTTTTATGTGATGTACTGGGTGTATGTTTAGAATTAGGTAACGTAGTAGAGTAGCCCCGTTCTAAATGGTAACCGACTACAAGAAAGACGAGAGAAAGTAAAAGGGGAAGCTTCCTTCAAGCAACCAGAAGTATCCCCGTCATTTTAGGGCAGTGTCCTTTAATGGTACAACGTCAGTCGCTTCAGTTTCCCCAATTGTCCCCATCACTATCATTTTATATTCCCACAAATTCTTATGTTTGTGACGGTCTAATGGGTAATATCCATCACAAACTTGTGACGGATCAAATTATGGAGTGATATTTGACCCGTCGTAAACTTATAATGGCTACATCCGCAATGGAGAAGCTCCCCTTAATTTTCTCTTTTAATCGTTCATCTCATTTTCCACTAAATTTTTCCATCCACCCTCCTCATTTCATTACATCTACCCAACAATAGAATAGAGTTTAACAATGAAATGAGGAAGTTAAATGAAAGGGACAAATAAAAACAGACTTAACCTCCCTTGTGACAGATCATCCATTGTACCAATTGTACATAGTATTAATAAAACAAGTCAATTGTTAATTTAGTTATAAAAAAACAATAATTTAGTCTTTTTCTAGCAAATATTTGACCTTTATAATAATATGACGAATATCTTCGTTCACAAATAACTCCCCGTTCCATTTGTTTCTTTACATTTATTTTTTCACACTTACCAAGATTCACAACTTAAACAACTTAAACAAGATTCAAGATGATTATATTTTATCTTATATATTAGAAATAACATTGACGATTTCACTCACCTATGAATAATGTAAAAATATACGGAGAGGCTCACCGTTACGGAAGCCGTTAATAGGAAGGTCAGGGAAGGGGAGTATGAGAGTGATTGGAAGAGGGTGGCAACCTCAATGATTGTGTATTTGTGTTAGTATATACTGCTCGTACTTGCTTGACGCAATTTGATAGGAAATGAGTTTAATCAGAGCTTTAAATGTTTCCATAATATGTAATCTACCTAAGTACATCAGTCACCTATCTTGTTTCCATTTGTCTGTAATCATGAAATACCACCCACATAACTCACCAAATAATTGCCCTTTATTACCATCATTAATCACACTAATCAAAGTGTGATTTACCATGGGGGTAGTTTTTCCTCACAACTACTGCGTATTGATCAGTAAGTTTCCCTTATGACGGGTAATATCCATTACAAGTTTATAAGCTTATGACAGATATGACCATCACAAACGTGATTGCGTATTGATATTCTTGAGTTAGCTAAAAACAACTTCCACAAAATATTTTACATATTCAAGGATTTTCATCAATTAGCTAAACATCGGTCATAAATTCCATCATACCGCCCTCCCAGCGTCTATTACACCAAAAAACATACTACCTCGGTCATTATTTTTCGTTCAATTTCATGAATATTTTTTAGAAGTATTTTAATGAAATATGACAAAAAATAGTGACCGGAGGGATATGATTCCAAGTAATGCAGCGCTATGAAAGCCATAGCTCATCCCCTTGAACGACATAACATTACAGTGCTCAAAATTACCCGAGTGGACAAGGACAACCCAACGATTCAACTCGGACATCACTTTTTAATCAAAACCGGCCAAACCCGACTCAAAAGTTATTGAACCCAAAATAGCAAAACACGTGACCGAAGATGATCTAAATCAAACACGATTAAACTACCCCAATACTAAATAAATACACAACTAATACCAAAAAGTGACTCATACCAAAATGAAAAGCACCTCCTCTGTAGACCAAAGGCCAAAGTGATCGGGTCGAACCCAAAATGACCCGTCCATAACCAAATGGCCAGTTTGTTAAGTCCAACCTAACCATGAGTTAACAACATAGACCGATAACGGTGAGAAAAAAAATGTGCGGAAAGAGATTAGATATCGCTACTTCCCAAAAAAAAACCCTAATAACTCGTCAATCTGATGGGCGGGCCATTTTGTTTCACCCCATCGGAAATCAGTACCCGAAGAATAACTTTTTTTTTACTCATTTAAAAATGAATACCAACCCCCAACCACATAATAATTGGATATCGCTACTTCACAAAAAAAAAAAAAAAAAAAAAAAAAAAAACCTAATAACTCGTTAATCTGGTGGGCCATTTAGTTTCACCTCATCGGAAATAAGTACCCGAAGAATAACATTTTTTTTACTCATTTAAAAATGAATACCAACCCCAACCACATAATAATTGGGAAAATAAAATATTTACGATCTCAGGGACCCGTCTTCACTCATTCACAAGTCATAAGCAGTCAAAGATCGGAAAATAAAGAAAGGATTAGAGGAAGATCTGGTGAGCTTATCTTATACAGAGAGCAAAGAGATTTGTTGTCGACTGTCGATCCGATTTGCTTCTGTGGAATTGATCAGCTTGTGGTAGAGAAAGAGAAAGAGAAAGGAGACGGGCGTGTGTCTTAGCGATCCCATTGCTGCCAAAACTCAAAAGCATACATACACATTATACTCTCTATAAAGTTAATAGGGCTCTTATTACTTGCCTTGCTTTAGCTGACCAGGGAACCTGAAGAAAGCTACTTGCCTCATCATAATTACTTGTTGAATATCTTGGCATCTGCAACCACAATGTGATATCACCCATTTATATGTAGCCGAAAACTGACAAACCCCTCCATTACTGAGAGGCATCAACATACTCGATAGTGATGCATCAACATCAACACGATCCAACATCTTTCATGCATTACAGTTAAAAAAGAAATTTAAAAAAAAAAAAAATCATAATTCAACAGTCAAGTTGAGTTCAGAATATCAGATGCATTTGCCAAACATCCGAACTGTCTGACTTCATTCGAGTCGATAAATATTCCAAAAATTTACGGACCAGGGGTTTGCACGAGTATATGGAAAGACGGAAACAGTACAAAGTTGGGCATATCATTTGGACTTAAAGTTTGCAGCAATGCATCAGTATATCAGTAGTTCAGTACATTGGACACATAAAGGACAAACATTAACGGACCAGGGGTTTTCACGAGTATATGGAAAGACGGAAACAGTACAAAGTTGGGCATATCATTTGGACTTACAGTTTGCAGGAATGCATCAGTATATCAGTAGTTCAGTACATTGGAGATAAAGGACAGAGATACGGACAGGTACTCGTTCATTCATGATAAAGCTGTATTAGACAACAGAGTGTTCACGATTTGGTATGTAAGACATATCCTGTAAAAAAAAAAAGGCATAATTAGATGAAAGGATGCAAGAAGACAGCAACACAAAGTTTAGTCTGCATCTGTTTGATTATTTTGTTGACAATCGATTCCACTTAACCTGGGCCAACCTAAAGTAGAGAAAGACTTATCTCCATAGGATTCTACTTCAGGTAATTTTTTTTATAGTGGAGAATTTTGATTATTTTTAAAAAGCTAAAACCTGCAAGTCCCTTCCTTCACTCTTACCTAATGAGCAGACTTTTTTTTTTATCAAACCTCAATTCTGCTATGTGGTTAGGGTAAGCACTTAATTCGTGCATGTGGCCTTGTCTAGGAATCTAGGATTGAAAACTTCTCTCAGAGATCATATTCTGAGTCGGTTTTGAGTCCATAGCTTTAGGTGCACTCTGATTTAACCCTAACCTAAAAAGAGATCAGAAACTTCATAATCATGTTGTAACACTACCTAATAATCGAATATACAATAAACAAGCCATAGATTTAAAAAATCGGAAAACTATAAATCTATATTCCTAAGCAGACCGACTTTCATTCTGTTTTATAGGACGCTGATAGATAAGCAAACTATTTCATATGCATGCATTGGACCTGAGATTCCGGAGACATGAGATGGTAAAAATGACACAAGAGAAACAAACTTCACAGGAGAATATGTCAACAGTAAAGCGATGTAACAACGTATGCATCACACGTCCAAAAATGGTATACAAGTTCTATTTTTTAGTAATCAAAGATACAGTAATATTCCCTCTCAGACTGGGAGTGGTGACAATATCCTCAAAGGATTAGAGTTACTCGGGTAGATGCTGAAAAAAAATACCCAATATCGAAGCCTCGGGAGTATAGCATATAATATAAAGATTTGCCAATATCTGGTGACTGATGACACATCAAGTCCTTAAATATATTCTAAGATTACAGGAAGCATTGCATTCTTAGCTTAAGATTACTCTAGTTTCTATATAATGATACAATACTTTACTGTTCCTAAAAATCAGACAGTGAAGTGGGAAAAACAGGCTCACAAACATGAATGCGCATAATTGGTCACCAAAACTCCACCATCTCAAATTGGCTTCACGACCCCATTAGGTTGCTTTCCTTCATTATCCATTACATCTCACATGATTTAAAATTCAATTAAGCACCCCTTATGTATCTCTCTTATGTAAGCACTTTAGTTCTTTTCATATAATAATCATTAACTAACAATAATCTTGAGCCAATACAGTTCAATAAGTGCACAGCCGACTACGTCACTGAGCGTGTGCTCATATAATCCATTTGAAGAACAGAAAAGTTAAATTTTTAGTGGTGGTAAGTTCAAAAAACAAACATCAGTGAGATTTATATGTTGATGAATGTAATCCACATGATTTTTCTTAAATTAACTTTAACACTGTTACTCATCTCCACTACTAACTTTTCCAGCCTATATAAGACCTAACTTCCCACTCGCTTCCCCGCCTCATATTTTCCATTTGAGTTGCATACCCTCCTCTCTCTCTATCTCTCTCTGAAACCTACTCTATCCACTATCATTTCTTTCACCAACTCCTCCCATTCCCGGATATCTAGTTCATCTAAGACTTACAAATATAAACCATGCAGTCTAATGAAGTTTCCGGATATCAATATCTAGTTTCCTCAAATCAAAGTCCAGGTCAATACCCCTACTTTCCTGGCATGGCTGAAACTAACACATTCCCAATTCAAGTCAACAAGTATAGTAATCTGTTATATAACCTAAAGATTAGTCCTCAATCTCAAGAACTCACTCCATACCCACCATGCTTTAGTAGCAACTCAACTTCTGATGAGGCTGATGAGCAACAGATAAGTATCATCAACGAGAGGAAGCAGAGAAGGATGATATCTAACAGGGAATCTGCACGCAGGTCTCGGATGCGCAAACAAAGACACCTGGATGAACTATGGTCCCAGGTTGTTTTGCTAAGGAATGAGAACCATCAACTTGTAGACAAGTTGAATCATGTCACTGAGTGTCATGATAGGGCCCTTCAAGAAAATGTTCAGCTAAAAGAAGAAACTTCTGAGCTTCGACAGATGCTCGCTGACATGCAACTAAATAGCCCTTACTCAACCCTCCGAGACTTGGAAGAGGTTGCTAATGCAGCATACCTCAGAGACGAATCACAAAATTAACACAGCCCAACACTAAATGCTCAACTTCTGTTGTGCAACTATCCTTTCCCCTTATTTTGTAACGCAGTTATGTCTTTCAACTGGGGTGTGGGTTAGTTATTTAGTCAGTCTTTGTATCCTATTTAAGTTTTTTTTTTATCCTTTTAAGGAAATTTAGTTCTGGCAAATAACGTACCTTGAGCATTCCTGTCAGGCTGCCATTATCATTCATAAGATGCAACGGTGTATGAAATCTCTAATTATTTCTTTCGGTTTTATTAACAAAACCTGAATTTTACTTTTTCTTCCTTAGATGAACAGTACTTATTCCAATGGGTAAGGTTCCCTATACATTGTTTCATCAGCATGACCGTGAAAACACAACACAAGCGCGAATATAGGTAAAAAGAATAACAATAACCAACTAAATGTGCTACAGGCAAAAAAGAATTAGTGACTATTGTGTAAAAGTAAAACGTTCCTTCGAGTAAAAAGACAACTAAGTTATTAGCAATAAATTAGTTGTCTTTTATAGAAATGGACTGTCACACAACGTGAGACCGTCTTACGGTATATAATTTGAGAAGACAAATACTTATTCCATTTTCTTGAAATTAGCCCCATGGACCCACTTTCGCATCATAAAAATGGGTCAATGAGGTCAATTCAATAAAATGATGGTGGTAGATGTTATGAAGTGGGTACTGCCCAATAAGTGAATCAAGAATGATAACATGCAAAAGCAAACACCAAAAATGTCATTCTGTATACGTAAGAAAATGCTGAACATGAAATAGGCATACAATGTGGTGGGGTTTCTATTTCTCCAAAATGCAAGAACTACTATAACAGGTCAAACATTCCAACAAAATTCAGTATAAAAAGCTGAGTAACGTAGATGCACTGGTGCACATGTACTCACAAAAGCTTGGAAAATCATATCCCTTCCTCTCATTCAAGAGAACGTAGAACTTAATCCAAAGACGGTACGAAAATTGAAAAATTGAAAAGCTTGAAAAACATTATAGTTCATGTGGGATACCAAAGAAGATAGAACAGTTCACTTCCAGAGTTTAGATTAACCATTAAATCACATAGATGACTATGTTCCTCTTTTGGTTGATCCCAAAATTTGACTGGTTTTACCGAATGATGAGTTTTAAAATATGAATGTCGAACCACTATTGCTTAGCAAAGACATACTAGACAGAACTGGACCAATATCATCTTTCAGAGCATAAGTAGCAAGAGAATAACAATTAATATTTTACAACTTCAAGACACCAAAATCATCCACTACATCTTCAAAAGTGTCATCATGCAAGAGATTAGCTTTGAGATCTATGTGAAGACTATCTCAACCAACAAGTGAAGCTTATGGCTGAAGCCCAATTTATAAGTTAATGTCCTAATAATAATACGTACAACGTACTACAAAGAAATACCAATATACTCTTATGGTTAAATCTAGGCAAATTACAGCAGATACAATCAAGAAAAACGCTAATGTTAGCGGCAATTTGCCTGTGTTAATTGCCATTTAATTGACCTTGAGCCCACCTAGACATTTAGGCCCTCTTCTCAAGTGAGCTTAAATTAACTAAGTGAACTCAACTGAGATGAGTTTAACTGAGCTGAATTGAATGGGGCTTAGCTAAACTGAATTGAAGATGGTTGAATCAACTGAGACAACCTGAATTTATGGGGCTGAAGTTAACTGAGTTGAATTGAAGATGGTCGAATCAACTGAGACAACCTGAACTTATGTGGTGAAGTAACTTCTCTGAATTGAATGGGGCTGAACTTAACTGATGTGAAAAACTGAAAAGAACATGGCCTTAACCTCGTCACCAGTATATAAGCAACACTCTATAACAAGTAAAATTTACCGTAATTAAGCACGGTAAAGACGTTACTCCCTTCAGAAAGGTAGGTGGTACAGTACGAAACACTAGTGCCCACAAGAATCAACACAGAAAAGTGCAGTTTACTAGAGGATGCAAATTTCATACAGTAGTTAACTAGATCACTAGAAAACAAATTCTCACTTCAATAGTTCAATTGCAGATTTTTTCAGTAGACTCTCCAATCACAACAATCATTTTAAGCATAACAAGACAAGGATTTTCAATTTGAAAAACGAAATTCACAAGAAGAAGAATTGTCCGTCAATCAAATGCCAAACGCGTAACTCAACAACAAAGGCGAAAATAGGATTGATAACCAATAAATCAAATCTAGATCAAAATCAAAATCAATAGAAAAGTGCATTCACCAATTAATGATAATGACATTAACAAAATGCAGCAAGTTAGCAAATTAGGTGTGGATCATAAATCAATAAAAATGCAATAAAAAATGTTCTTGAATGATTGATGTACATAAACTGAAACCAAAATTGATAAGACGGAGAATAAACGAAGTGAATTTACCTGATGGCTGATGGTGAAGAAGAAGTATAAGAAGACAGTGCAGTCATTAGTTTGGTGGGGTTGCCTCTACCACACTGGGAAACAAATGCGACAATAGTCTACCATAATTTAACTTGCTGAATTATTACTTTAGCCTACTCTGCTAATAAACTCTGTGTCATGTACAACAGTCATATACACGAATTCGCCTTTATGATCTCACACTGAATTGAGGACCTGGAGATAAAGGCAGGAAACTCCAATAAGCTCCATGACGGTCAATGCCTGCGGTATGCCAGTCAATGCTGTAAGACCCTAACGGAAAAGCAGAAACATCCAGCAAACAAGTTGAGAATCCTTGTCTTCTGCCATTTGTTTCAAAACATACATAAGATTCTAAAACTTCGCCAACATCATAAAGACCTCTGCACTTCATAAATTCTCTGCTTTGCTTCATTACATACCACTGCAATTTCTTATTCAGGTGGATCATAGTATCGATTTCTGATGCTCGATAACTTACATGTGGTTGTGTGCTCGGATCTCCATGAGGTTTTGCTGTTGGGAGCGATTTTCGACAGTAAAGGATGCAGTATAGTTTAGAAAAATCAGAGCACATGTTTGACTGTATGCCTTTAAGCTGAATGCACAGATTAAGTTGAAGGTGGCTTCCTGGGGAGATAGATACTTCCCTCTGTTTTGTAACACCAGTACAAGACCAAAAGAGGAGTGATCCCATGGTACCCCTGAAAATTAAGATGAATGATTAAGCCCAAATCACGACACATAGTTTTCATGAAATATGATTTTAGATGACTTCTAATGAGTATTCCATCAAAAACTTCATCAAATATTACTAGTTCACGATAAAAAAAAAAAAAAAAAAAAAAAAAAAAAAAAAAAGTACTATCATTTTAGTGAATTCTTCTTCTTCTTCATTATATCATAACATATTCATTTAAACATACAGCAGCATACCTTATTCTAAAAAAGTACTTGGGTATTTGCCAAGGAATTTGCACCCATTCTTTAACTACTTGCGAAAGGCACTTCATACAATTCCTGTAAAGCTGCAATGCCACATCCTCATTGCCGGCAGTAAGAGACTGATGCTGCAATTTAATCATCTGTTTTACAGCAAGCTTACAATCAGTGAGATAATCGTCTAAAATGCATCCACCTTTTGAGAATCGAGGTTTAGTTAGGAAGTGTAACGATATCCCATATTCTCCATTATCCTTCAAGAGTGACAAAAGATTCACACAGGTCTCAGGGTCAACATGCCATAAACGGACAACCAAATCTCGGACAATATCATTCAGGTTGTGGTCTTCAGAAGCTTCAATAGGATTCTGAATAGTAATCAAAGTAGTGAATTTAGTGAAAAAGGACATCATTGAACAAATCAATGCAAGATCTGTGATTATCTTTAAGCTTCTAGAATCTATATCAACAAAAACTGAGGTGACTAGACCAAATTCCTCTGCCAGGCTAGCCAATCTTGAAGACACTTCAATCAAAGTCCTTGTGCTCTCAATATCATTCTTGCTTAACGGGAAATTATCCAAAATTGTAAGAATATCCACCATCACGGTTAAAACCCTCAGCCTCAAAGCTAAGAACCACCGTTGGAAATAAAATGTTTGGGTTTGCGAAGAAATGGCTTCCAATACCTTGTCTGAACCCAAAATAGCAGCACACATCTCAGGAAGTTGTTCGTAGTATCCATTAGAGATGTTCTTCCCGAGACTATTGTCCAACGTAGATGGCGTCAAGACATGGTCCGAAGGCAAACACATGCAACTTTGGTAAAGCAGAACTTTGACAGTCTTTTCGAAATTGGTGACCAGAACCAACAGTTTAAACCACTCGTGGTAAATATCAGATTGAACTCTTTTCATAAGGTGGTCAAAAATTAAATTTGCTACATCCCACACTCCTTCACAAGTAGCAATTTTTCCAGCATTGTAGGCAGACCAATTATCTCTTCCTCCTAGCATGTTCTTTGCACACATATGGATGACATTTTCGTGTTCAACCAATTTACTAGAAAATCTTCCCGGGTCTTCAGCTGATGATTTGCGGTTTTCAGATGATTTGTGGCTCTGATTGATATGTGGATGCCAAATAAGTGCATAAAATGTGTGGATAGAGCAATCAAACAGACTGCTGCTACAAACAAAACCAAACAAATATCGTAACTTGGAAACTATCTGCTCAGTAGTACCGCCAGTTCGATTGAGAGTTTCAATGAACCCTTCCAAAAATTTATGGATATGAAACATCAACACACGCTGAGGAGGTATAGCTGCAGTATCCACAACTTTGTGTGCCTCAAAATTCTGTGTTTCAACAGCGAGATTGGTATGTTGATTTACAAAGTTCTCAATGATGGAGATAAACTTGTCCAATATTGAATAACATAATACTGGATTATCTCTAGCTAGTACAAGCAGCAGACGAAGCATTCTTCTTAGTTCGTCTCCCACTTCAGAGCCAGTTTCAGCACCTGAAAACCGGTTAGCTAATACAGTTACTTGATCAAGGACAGTTTCAGTAACACTAGATGAAAAATTAGCTAAATCAACCTCTGACATGATCTCAGTTGTCTTCAGCTTGGTGCATAAGTAAACAAAACTTTCAAAAGCCAAGAGCCTCTCAGATAATAAGGGAGATCGAGTTGCATTCTGAACATATCTTAATAACTTCATGAAGTCATCAGTTTCCTTGAGTAGCATATCGAGTAAACCATGTGTAATCATCTACAAGAAAATGAACCAGATAATCAAAAACAGGGAAGAAGTTTGATCAATTGTTAAAAAATCGGTCAATGAAATAACCTTTAAAAAAATCTGAAAAACTTCACAGCGCAAAGCGGAAGGCGTGCTTGGCTCATCAAGAATTCCAAACAAACAATGGAACGGGAAAGAGCCAGCAGGCACAAAGCATGCTGAATTCTCCCAAATCAGACTTATACATCTCAATATGCTAGCCCGCATGTCAATGCTTGTTGTTTGAGACAGAAATGAACAAAGCAAGACGACCTGCATTGAAAAGGTAGGATCAAATTCTCAAAGATATGTTACCGATTTCGCTACTTTTGGGATTTTCTCTTTATGTGGGTGATGAGGGGAGGTTCTTTCTCTCAAAGCAGGTGGATGAAAGTAGTCATCAAGAGCACAATAAAGGAAATCAAATGGAAATTACACTCTACAGACAAACAATCCCCTTTGCCCTCTCCAACTCTCCTAACGAACTGGTGTCTCGGTGGAAAACATGACTACCAAAATAGAAAGAAAAAAAAAAAAAAAAAAAAAAAAAAAAAAAGGGCTAAGTGAAAAGGGCTTAAAAAATTGGCATCCTCATCACCTCATATATCAGATTATATGAAGGAAAAACCTTGACAGCAATGCACTGGGTACTAGAGATTCCTCAAGGCATTGACACCACATTTACAATAATTGGTCTCTTACCTGGTCTGAAATCAATATTGCTGTCTTCAAAGCGAGTTTTGTGAGTGCCATCAGCATAGCGGCCAAAACATCCTCTTCAAAACTTTTCTGCAGAAGATCTGAACCAGCCTGCATAAGTTACCAGATCAAAACACACTACAGATAAGTTCCTCATATACAACAAAATAAAATAAAAAAGCAGAATCGCAGCCAAACAACTACTGAGTATCTCAATCTCACAAAGACTCACTGATATTTCCACTATATAAGTATAAATGAAATTAAAGTATGCTGTAAACCGCAACAAAGGATAACTTTAACAAGTGCAGGATTGAGTCGCGTGGGTTGAAGGGGTCAGGTTCAATTCAGCTGGTCATATCTACTTAAAGTTGAACATTTGACGTAATTTAGAAGCCTAAAATAGGAACATGGGATTGACATTATTTTGATGGCATGGCATCGCATACTATGGTATAAGGTATGGTATTTAAGAAAGGCCAAAACATGCATGATGACGTATATACATGTTGCTATTGATGTAAATCTGGTGATTGAGATAGATTAGAATGCATATAGAAGGAGAAGGTCCCACAATCACATATGGAGTATATCTCTACATACTCTTTCAATTGGGATATACCAGGACTACTTTTTATGCTATCGACAATTTTTAAGATATCATACAGAGAAGCCATCCCTTTCTAAGTAAACAATTTGCGACTACCATTAGTTCATTATTAACTAGTACTCCGTACATAACAGCAACGAATGGTGTACAAGATAAGAGACCTTTTTGAGGAATTTATGGGGTAAGTAGACAAATGTACGAATCAACAAGAGCATATAGATACTTGACCTTGTATGATCGAACAGCAAGTAATAGAGAGCATCCAACTTTAGCAAAGCTGCGTGCTCCGGCAATCTTCAGAGCTGGAAAGGTCGTTTGTGAAGCCATTAAAATGAGTAACTTCTCTAAGAACACATAACCAAAATCAACTGATAATTCTGAAAAGCACCCAGCCGCAATCAATGATGCCCTGACCTGTAAAGACACAATGACAATCAATCATCAATAATTGACTGTTGTCTTCAATTTGACACAGTGTAGTGCAATATAAGTTCTGAGCAACACAATATCTACAATCTAACAAAATGCAGTCGCAAGTTCGAACGAAAGATGATGCAAGGAGACAAAAACAATACCAAATCAATATAAGTTGTTAGCTGCTTCGACAACAAAGAACTAGAACCATCATCTAGAATTGAGAAAAAATAATTATGTCTCTAAGGCAGGACTTCATATATCACCTCCTTAACCTACTACACAATCACCTCCTCAACCCCACATTAAAAATAGTACGCAGGTGCCTCGAAAACTCCCCTCCTGCGGCAAAACGAGATACGGAGTCAAATATACGTTAGCTTCTCCAAAATGCTGACTAATTGCCTAACGCAGAGTGGAGTCATCAGTTTGACATTTAGAATCCAAGCAAAAAAAATCAATTACAATCACTCAACCAATTATGCAGAAAGCAAGCCAATTAGATTAACCCATTTAGAAGCAGAGGCTACAGAAATGCAACTGACATGCTGTACGAAAAAACTGCAAAATTCATATAAATGAAAACTGTAATCAAGGAACAAGGATGGAACTAGGCTCATTTCCAAGTTTCTAATTTTACCGCAAGCCAAAACAATGTACAGTATGAAAAATGCAGCACTATACTTGATAACCTCAGTCAAAAGGGAGAAGATACTAAAGTCACCTCCAAAACATGACGCGAGTTCATAGAAGAAAAGATTGCATCCTGTATTTCAGCCACATCCTTGGCGACTTCAGCCCAACATCCAAACAGCAAAAGTGCTGATGCTCTGGATTTTACACAATCGACGTGTAGAACTGCTTTAACTCTTTCCAGAAGTTCCAGCCTGTTCTGTGTGCTCATATTTGAAAAGATTCCATGTGCGGGTCCTTTTGTTTTACAATTCCTCAGGGTTAACAAGAACATTTTTGCAATAGCTATCCTGATGTCTTTGTCCCCTGAAACAAATGCATCACCAATCCGAAAGAGAATTGCATCCGCAAATAACCTATCTTCTCCAGGAACTAAGCCAAAAAGGTTGCACACACCCATAGTCAGTTGGGGCTCTCTATTCCACTGATTTAATCTTGGGCCAATCTGACGTATTGAGTCAATAAGACAGCCTGAAACATTAACCAATAAATTTTCAAATCACCATACAATAACATCTACATCCAACATTTCTGACGTTAACTTGTCAGTGGGCGATTCTTGTGTTCAATTTCCTTAATAAGCTATAATTGCAGGGAGAATCTGAATAAAGCTGTATTCACACTTCTATAGTTCTCGACGCAGGCAGGCTTCCACCAAAATCGATGAAACTGATCCAAACCGTAAACTTACCAGGTTTTCTGGATCGAAGACCTTTCTCAAGTTGAATGCTCCAACACGATGCAAATGCGCCAGAAATCTTATCCATCGCTCTATTTGGTTGAAGCTGATCTCAAAACACCTACGCTCAATAACACAGGGTCGTCTGGGAGATTACGGCGGCTCTGTGCAACTTCTAAAAAAACGAGGCCCTGAATTAATTACCACATACAAGTGCATTTTACATAGGCATGCAAATTGCATATAATACTTAATTAATTCACTAGGAAAACACCTTCACTTAGGGTTGCAAATTGTTTCAGTACACTCTCCAATCGCAACAATAATTTTGAGTGGAAAAAGACGAGGAGTTTCATTCAAAACACAAAATTCACTACAAAATACAATCTGCCATCAATCACTTAGGGTTGCGAATTGTTTCAGTACACTCTCCAATCGCAACGATAATTTTGAGCGTAACAAGACGAGGAGTTTCATTTGGAACACAAAATTCACAACAGAATACAATCCGCCATCAATCAAATGCGGAAGAAGGGCAAATTGCTATAGACTGCCTACAACTTAGTCGCGCAATAAAGCCGAAAGTAAGATTAATAATCAATAAAATCAAACCTAGCCAAATATCAATTGAAACTCCATTTTTCAATCACAACGATAATTGTGAGCGTAAAAAGACGACGAGTTTCATCCGAAACACAAAAATTCACAACAAAATACAATCCGTCATCAATCAAATGCCGAAGAAGGACAAATTGCAAGAAACTGCCTACAGCTTAGTCGCGCAATAAAACCGAAAGTAAGATTAATAATCAATAAAATCAAACCTAGCCAAATATCAATTGAAACTGCATTATTCACTCTTCAATCGCAACGATAATTTTGAGTGTAAGAAGACGAGGAGTTTCATTCAAAACTACAATCCGCCATGAATGAAATGCGGAAGAAGGACAAATTGCAAGAAACTGCCTACAACTTAGTCGCGCAATAAAGCCGAAAGTAAGATTAATAATCGATAAAATCAAACCTAGCCGAATATCAATTGAAACTGCATTCTTCACTCTCTAATCGGAAAGAAGACGAGGAGTTTCATTCAAAACTACAATCCGCCATGAATGAAATGCGGAAGAAGGACAAATTGCAAGAAACTGCCTACAACTTAGTCGCGCAATAAAGCCGAAATTAAGATTAATAAATCAATAAATCTAACCTAGCCAAATATCAATACTGCATTCTTCAAACGCAACGATAATTTGAGCGTAACAAGACGAGGAATTACATTCGAAACACAAAATTCACAACAAAATACAATCCGCCATGAATCAAATGCAGAAGAAGGACAAATTGCTAGAGATTGCCTACAACTTAATCGCGCAATAAAGCCGAAAGTAAGATTAATAATCAATAAAATCAAACCTAGCCAAAAATCAATTGAAACTCAATTCTTCACTCTTCAATCAACGACAATGAAATTAACAAAATGCAGCATGAATACGAAAACAATTGTTGAATGATTGAAGTACATAAACTGTAATTGAAATTGATACGAAGATGAATAAGCGAAGAGAAGATGTTCGTTTACCAGAAGACGAAGACGAAGAAGAAGAAGACGAAGACGAAGACGAAGACGAAGAAGGGTGAGTAGTTAGTTTGGTGGAATTGCCGATTTTTGCCGCTACAAATGGCAAATTGGGCCTTCTGATTAAGCTCTATCGAATTGGGTAGCCCTAGACCTGGCAAAACGGGTCATCGGGTCGGGTCAGCTTCGGATCAGGTCACTTTCAGGTTATTAAAAACGGGTTAGTTTCGGGTCGGACCGGGTCATTTCGGGTTCGATCATTTTTGGGGTTTGTTATTTTCAACTTTTTTTTTTAGAGATATCAATTCGTTTTCTATAATAATGTCCGGGTCAGTTTTGGGTCAAGCCAGGTCAAATTCGGCTCTTACGTTTGGGTGTCGGATCGGGTTCGGGTTAGCTTATTCGGGTCGGGTCAGTTTTGCAAGGTCTATGTAGCCCCAATTGGAACATGTCGAGTTCCGAAAATAATCTAGAAAACGACGACGTTGTAGTCGGAGATTAGATTTCATTTGATCGCTTCTAGTCTCGATTTACTACCAAAACTATTTAACATATCACATCTCCTTGCGTTCGACCCTTCTTACTGCTAGTTATCATGTTAGTTACTTATTATATATTTATCTTTGATTAAAGCTCACAACAAGCTTGATCAATCAAGCAAATTATCACCCACCGTATTTTGTTTTTTTTGTTCAACGAAGAACGCACTTAGTCGTTATAGGGGGAGGGGAGATTCGGACCTGAGACCTAGTGAGAACACCTAGTCTTAACCACTGGACCAAGACATCTTCGATATCACCCACCGTATTTCTACGGTTCACCTCCCTTGCTTTGGTCTGAAGCTCCAATTTCAGGACTTGTTGTCATTACTAGTACAGATCTCATGCAATTACACAATTTATTTAATACGAGTATATATATAAATAAATGAACGTTTAAGATGAAATCAAAGGTCGTATTTGAACTCTTTAATTAATGCTCGATCGATCAGGTCGTCCGATTATCCCTACTCCATTAATAAGATGCATGAGCTGAGGTTTGAGGAATCTGATTCATAGGCTTGCTTACATTATTATCAGTCTGATCTCCATTCTTTGTCCGATGTTATTTATTGCACAAATTCTTGTCGATGCTCTTCCGTTTAGGGGATAGCACATGAGTTGTCTTTTCAACACCAATATAATTGTATCTGACCCGTTATAAGTTTATAACGATATACCCGTCACAATAGGCTTAGGCTTTGTTCTTTTGAACTGAAACTGACTGAACTTAACTGAACTTAATTAACTGAAACTGACTGATATAGAGACAAAATATGCTTCCTGAAGCTGAACTAAAATTGACTGAATATAAGTTCAAAAGAACATGGCCTTACTGTACCAAGGTATGTTGTTGTAGGGCAAATTATTGTTTGTGACGACAATATCCGTCATAAACATGTGCCGGTCAAATAATACCCACTTTTGTAGGCTTCCTAGGCTAGTAGGCTTGTCTTTTCTAACCAAATGGTAGTATTTGACCCGTCATTAATTTATGACGGATATATCCATCGGTCCATCGCAAGGAAGACTTACTCGTCGTTTGATAGTTATAATGTGCGATGTGGCCCACTTTTAAATAAAGTGTGCTTTATTTCATGTGATTTAACAACAGTACAGTAGAAGAAGCATAAGGTGTATAACTACTACTGTTGGAGATCGAATATGCCCTTCCACTTCAACTTATTATCCTCCAACTCCAACTCCGAAGAATAATACTCCCTCCGATTTTTTATTATCTTCCTTATTTTCTAGTTAGTCTTCTGTGAGACGGTCTCACAATATGATTATTGTGAGACCTCTCACATAGGAGTATTTTATTATTTTAATAACTTTCTCTCATGTGAGAGGTCTCACAATAATCGTATCGTGAGACCGTCTCATATGAGAATTTGTGTTTCCTTTATGGACTGAAACACTATTTCTTCCCTATTTTCATTTTGGGCCATCAACATGTGGTCTAGAATCATCATTACATTTCTCTCTCTTCCTTCTTTTATTTTGAACCACACATTCCTACACCCTTATTTTCTTCCCCAAAACCAAAGGGGAAGATAATAAAAAATCGGAGGGAGTAATACAAATTCTTGTAACGGATCAAGTAGTTTAGATAAGACAAAAAGTATACAGTCAAGTGGGTAGTACATGACTGGTCAATTGATCATTATTCATCCAAGTGAAATAGTGGATGATATTTGACATGTTGCATTGTAACCTTGTGACGGATATATATCTGTTATAAGAGAGACTTACTGAAAGAATAATGTGTCAGCAAGGACGAAAAAACTCGAGGCCGTCTATATGCATGTTTGAGTAGCTACATACTTTTAACTCCTAGTATAAATAAAAGGGGTTTTTAGTTGTCCATAAAGGAACGGCTTCTATTGCTCACAATTGCATGCATCTAGACTTACATACATTATCAACATCATATTAGGTTATGATGGCAACAACTAGCTACTCACTCACTTGAGCTTTATTTGCAAATGAATTGTTAAAAAAAAAAAAAAAAAAAAAAAAAAAAGAGGTTGCATTTGTCAATCTTCTCCGAGCCATATATAGAAGGCTATGCAGAAGCGCATTATTCTAATAGTGATCTTTGTCTCAATGATGTTCTTTATTTATTTTTCACAAATCTGTATTCAGTTCAATTTGACATCGTTTGTAGATGCCGGATGACTTATTATTAATAATATTGATCTTCACTTTCAAAAAAAACTTCTTCGAGCCAAACGACTCAACCATGGGACGAAAAGACTACACTCATCTCTTTGTTCTGACCCATTAACTGTATATTTCTTCGTACTTTTTCTTTTGCGATTGAGTAAATATAGTGTAGAACCGTTGTATGTACAGTATGATATAAAGTAAAAATTTGAAATTTACGGTAAAAAGTATTCCCTACACGGCTACACATCATATTGTTATACTTGCGAGAAGAATTGATCTATCGGATTTTCTTATTGATCATTGAATGACTAATTACATGATCAATTATATAGTGTTATATATACTAAGATTACAATATCACTCATATCTTCTATCTTAAGCAATAATATGACACGGAGTACCTTATACAAAAACAATACTCAATATTATGACTAATTTGCTTGTCAAGAAATTAGTTCAGGCAGGAAGTTATACACTTGATGAGTGACTTCCCCCGGAATTGAAATTCTTTGGGGGGAGCCGAACGTAATTCCCATGAAATGTGCATAGGAGGCTTAATTAAGATCGACTTGAGCCGCATGTACATAACTCCAGATTATTAACAGAAGCAGCAGTAGCTGCTGGTACTGCAAAATAAGTAGGGATGTCATCTCCCGCCATGATGACCACAATCGTAGGTTTCGAGTCGAGGGATCGATTCTTATCAGGGGATTCCCAATCATTACCAGAGCCGACGGTCAGGGAAATGATTCGCTTTCTATAAGAACAAGCAAGAACAAGTAATGCAATAGCAACTAGACACATTATTATGAATAGTACACCATAGAGGTATGGTGTGGGAGAATTCCATTCCCGTTCCCATGCCGAAATATTTTCATCTCTGGTTCTACTTGTTTCTGTCATTTTTTTTATGTCTTTTTGTTACTTTGTTTAATTTGCGGAGAAATGCAAGTTAATTTATACTCCATACTTGGTATTCACTGTTCTGTGTATTTGTAATAAGTATCGTATATACGGAATATATAGTTAGTGAACTTATGAAATACGGAGGGTAAAGTATCGAAGAAATTAGGAAAATTTGTTAAACAATTCCTTAAATAAATGATACAATACTTTGCAAAATACTCCCTTTGATTTATTTATTTATTTTGTCTATCTAATACATCCTTTTATATTGATTTTTTTTGTTAATGCTTACAAATTTACTTTCACAAGTAAATTAACTAAATTTGAAAATGTAATTAGTTACTTGGATCTTCCAAGTTCAACCCTTTTTTTTTCATTTTAATGAAATCGATATTTTTGAAGTTAAATCGATATTTTATTTATCAATTTAAAGATAATATTAGTAATTAAAGGATTATTTTGTGAAATCAATTTTTTTTAGGAGCAAAATAGATTTTTTTTTAGAGTGAAATCAATATTTTTAATTAGTTTGTAATGATTAATTAGCAAAAAAATTTAGTGAATATTTGGAGTAAAATCAATATTTTTTAGAATAAAATCGATAGTTTATAATGATTATTTAGCTTAATTTTTTAGTCAAATCGATTATATTCCGAGGGAAATCGATGTGTTATTAGAATGAAATCAACATTATTTTTTTGTTATAAATTTGAAGATAAAATCAACACGTGTAATAGTGCTGGATCTCATTTCCGTCGCTACTTTATCTTCATTGCTATAACTAGCAAATTTATTTGATCACTTAGTTAAATTAGTTAATCATCAACCACCAAATTAGTTTCACATATGACTCGATCATAACTAGACTCGACCCGAAAAAGTATGCTGACCCAATATAAACCAAACCCGATATAACCCGACCTATCTTGACTCGACCCAGACCCATCCAAATGACCCAATTTTCACCTCTACTGATGCTCAACAACCCATTTGTGTTAATAATGAGATGTCATCATTGGATTGGAATTGGGATAATTAAGGGGACCCACAGTTGTACGTCGAGAATACTCCGTATTATCATAATGACACCAAATTGTAAAAGCAAATGAGTAGAAAACAATAAACAATGAAGCAGCAATTATTTTTCCTTGTGACAGACATATCCGTCATTTTGTTATAAATTTATAACGGGTCAAATACTCCTCATTTTAGCAAAAATAAGTTAGCCCATATATTTTGGTGCTCCGTAATATATCTTTTCTGTGTAAGTTTGTGACGGATAATTCTGTCGCAATAAACAATGTGGGATGGAGTAACCCTCCTGTGACACCTCTCACATAGGGGTGGTTACAAATAACAAATTAGATGTCTTAGCCTAGTGGTTAGGACTAGGTGATCTGGGACAGTAGATCTCAGGTTCGAATCTCCCCTCTCCCTATATTGTAATGCGACTAAGTGCGCTCTTCGTTGAACAAAAAAAAACAAATTTAGTAACCACCTCTTATATGAGACGATCTCATACAAGTTTTTGTGATAATAATATTCGGTATCTCGACAAAAAATAATAATAACATGGAAGCACCTGGGCCTTCCTCTTTACATGGTCGAGCCGTCGCGTATGGTTTCCACACCAATCGATTTAATTTCAGGAAAAACTTGACATTTGTTTGTTTGGTGGGAAGTGGGAAGCTTGCTTTATGTCATTGTATTGCATGTCTTTCTTTGTTTATTTGTTTGTGTATGTCATCATCACTCTACACTTTACACATGTATGTCCTGATGCTCACCACTCTGCTCTCTCCTTTTTCTTTTCCGCTAAAGGGTAGGTTTCCTGAAAGACGGTCTCTCATTAACTTTACTGAGAGACCAAGTACAAATGAAAGTAACAGTAGTACCAAACCTAATAGAAGTAGGTACGATTAACATAAAAGAGTATACAAATATAAAGAGGGTACATTTCTAGGTACAAAACAAAGTTATCATTTAAGGGTACGAATAGAACATAACGTGATACTGAATAGTGGTCTCTCAATAAGTTATTGAGAGACCGTCTCTCCCAAGAATTTGTGCAACTATATATACGGAGTATATATCTAGAAAGGAAATGCCAAAAAAATTTTTTTTTACACCTTTAGGCACACAATGAGAAGATTATACAACCAGTTGTATATAGCTCTATGTACAACTGATTTTATGATTTTGAAATTTATAATAAAGGTTTTTGAGTTTTGTTGTAAACTTTCTGAACTTTAGTATAATATTGTCGAGTTAAATCACATAAATGTTTAACCTCAAAAACTTAGAACTCAGCTCAGAAACTTGTATAAGCTCAGTATATATATATACAAAAAGTTCAACAACCTTATCTTGGTTGTACAACCAGGTGTGTAATCTTATTTTCTTTTACCATATGGATTTGTCTTATCTCATATATCTGGCCCGTCATAAGCTTAAAACAAATATTTTTCGTCACAAACAAATATTTGCCCTGAACTAATTAATACTCCCTCCATCTCTTACCGTGTCTCGGTTAATAGTTGACTTTTTTTTTTTCTTTTAGATGATTTTTATCGATAACTTACGTTTTAATTTTGAATTTTGAATGTGTTTATATTTTTTTTTCATTTTTTTACTTGATCTTTGTGTATAAAGTACTCCCTCCGTTCCAATCAATTCCATATAGGCTCGAGCTCATGACCTATTGATCAGGAGGCAAATGACCAAACCAACTCAGCAACACCCATCAAACTGATATTGCAAATGGTTTAAATCTATTAATTTCAAAAATTGTCGGGGGGACCCGGGACCCCCATGACCCCCCCTAGGTCCGCCCCTGAGTATATCTAAACGATCCGACTGAAATGACGAAGGATGGATTGTGAGTATGTTAGTAGTGGGGAAAGAAATGATGCTGAATTCTGTGTGCCTTTTTATTTGCTTCTAGTTTTTCTACTAACTTGCGTAGAAGCTTCACCTCCATTTCAAGTTTCAACCACTCCCTCCAATAAATGTCATGATGAGTGCATTTGTTGTGCATTTTTATCTAATATACTCCAACATATATAGTCGTATCTAGACTCATTTTCTGTGATTGTTCCTACAAATTCAACCCTATGGAGACCAAGTCTCAACAAATATTGGTCTCATACACATCATAGTGCTTCATCTTGACAAAATTAACTAATACTCCCCCCGAGTCTGAATGATCTTCCCCTTTCTAATTAAAGGGGAAGATCATTCAGACTTACAAGGGGAATATCATTCAGACTCCCTCCGAGTCCGAATGATCATTCAGACTTACAAGGGGAAGATTATTCAGACTCCGAGGAGGGAGTAGACTATACGAGGTGTAGTTAAGTATTCTTTGACAACAATAATATACTCTATATCGAGTAATTAAAAGGGTAGGATTTGAATTTGAAGATTGGGTTCGAATATTAAAATTTTTAAGGAGACTGAACATGCATGTATTTAACCCTTCAAATATTTTTAATTTTTTTATACCCATAGTAATAGTATTTCGACTATCTACTACGGAGTAATTTTTTGTAATTTATTTCGAACTTAATATGGTTTTTGTAATAATAATAAAATAAGACGTCTTTGAGTAATCAACCTCTGCTCTAACTCCAAATAAAACTACGGTTTTGAAAAAAAAAAATGTTTTGGAATTGAAAAAGTCTATCCGATCTGTCAAACCAAGAAAAATCATCACTAATACGTAGTCTTTATCAATTTTTTCTTTGAAATAACCTAATTGTTTCATTTTTCAAGAAAAATACTTACGGAGTATAATAGATACGAACATAAAAGTATGTCCAATGAATTTATAAAAACAATAATTCAATGACCTAAATACCAACCATTGAATCAAAATATAACAATTGGACCTCAATCATTATCTTAAAATTCTGATTGAGATAAATTCGTCTAATTAACACCTAAAATCAGACAATTAAATCTAAATCAATCAAATTAAAGTTGTTCTCTTTGCATCACATCAATGAATTCTCTCTATAATTTACATCACCTTCCACAAAGCTAAAAACAAATTAATACGATACCATCATTTCTATCCTTACTGTTGAACCGATGTGGATATTTTACCTAATATCGTAAAATCATAAGCTAAGAGGTCTCTCGACAAAGTAATTTTTGTTTATATCCTTAATTGGTTTATGGTTGAATTATGATGAAAGATTAGTGGTTCAAAATTGTTACCTTTATTATTATTAACTGGAAATGACGTGGATTGAGTTGGAGGTCATCATGGTAATATAAAAAGTACAAAGTCTTTATAACGGGTCAAATATGACCCGTTTACATAAAAAAAAAGATAAAATACTATAGAAATATATTAATTGTATTTTTACGTAAATAGAGAATATTTGACCCGTTATAATAAAATGACGGAATAACTGAAAAGAGACTTATTTCATGCACCATCTCATTATGCTATTCACATGCATTTTCTTGCCGTATACTAGTAACTTCTTGTTACTTACTCTAAAAATCGATTTTTATAACGTATATCCAATACGATTAAAATAAGAATTATATTGATATTATTGTCACGAAAAAATGAAATACGTACTAAATCATATTTACCCTACTTAGCTTACACAATATCAATGTGAATATGTGATTATTACCTTCATTATCGACTTATTAACGTGTGTCACATTTTCTCAAAAAAAAAAGGACATTCATGAGCATAAAATTGAAAATTGAAAATACTCCGCATGTCACAGGTTGTCTATGATTTGATATATAGCGTAACGATATGATCGAACACCAAAAATAATTATACTTTGCGAGTAGTACTGCTTTAATAGTCATTACTTCCTTTGTTCACATGATCGTCACATTTCATAAATATATACTGTACTCTGTATCTGAAGAATATTTTACTAAAATCAGATAATAATCATTTGTTAATTAACCGAATATCATCTTTGTCAGTAATTATAAATTTATAACTAATAACCACAATATTTATAAAAAAAAAAAAAAAAAAAAAAAAAAAAAAAAAAACAGAGATGTATGCAATTAGTCCAAAATGAGTTAAACTCCATCAAAACTTTGCTACATTTAACATCAGAATTCTCTTAAGAATTTACACAGTTAACCGCAAAATTAAACTAATATAATACTCCGTAATATATTATAGTACTCGTAGAACATAACCCACAAACCAGTAATTCTCCTGTGAAACCGTCTCATACAAGATTTTTTTGCCCACAAAACTATTGAAAAAAAAAAAAAAAAAAAACTAAACTACCAAAATTTGTTTCAAAATTAAAGATGCCTTTAGGCCTTAGACCTTAGGCCTCTGTCCTACATCCTCTCTCCGGACACTATTTTTTGCCCCATTACCTCAATATTTGTGAGGGTTATTATACCGAGACTTTCTCTGGATTTTGAGGAGGAGGAAGTGGTGATAAGGTAATAGGCATGGCTAAGTAAGTGGGTTTATCGTCTCCGGCCATGATGACGACAATTTCAGGCAAATTGTCTCGGACCGTCTTAGTCGTCGTCCCCTTTTCGACATCATCATCGTCGTCGGAAGATGCTCGGCGATTTGATTTTGTGTAAGAGCAAGCTAGGATAATGAGTGAAATGGCAATAAGGGCTAACATGAGGGCTAACCCACCAAATAGGTAGGGAATTGGTGAACTCCATCTCATTATTTGTGTAGATGTGCTTGTCATGTTACTTGTTAACCCCATTTCTCTCTTTCTATCTCTATCTTTTTACTTGTAGTATTTTGTAGTGAGAGGAGATTAGGTTTGTGAAAGACTTTGTGTATTGTCTAGTGTGTATATATAGAGGTTTTTTTTTTTTTAATGATGAGTGAACATGCACCTGCTGTATTTGGAGTGCTCTGGATAAATCTTTGGGTGTATCGTGTACGTATAGTCTGCAAATCAGGTAAACCACATGACGATATGCTCGAAGTCTAGAAGACATAGTCTCAAGCAACATGGTATTATTATCTGTCATATTCTTCTAACGGGTCAAGTAATAACCATTTATCAAATCAATGACATTTTCCATGTGATTTGCTTTTTGTCTTTTCTATCTAAACAAATACGGAGTATTATTTAAATACATCATATTAATATAACGGATAAATCTGTCTGAAACAATATGAAAATGGTGAGAGATTTAGTTTTTGGTGTTAAGTGGAGTATGAACAAAGGGTAGTGCAACTTTTTTGGGTGTTGGGGCCTCTACTCATCCACTAGTTTAAATAAACATGTAGTGCACTAACAACAGTAATATGTCTGCGGTAATACCCTATTGGTTTAGCTAATTATAAAGTTCATCTTTGATTATTAATTTAACGATTTTTCTAACGTGTGCCCAGTGGGCACACGTTAATAAGTTAATTAAGGCAGGATTAAAATGGATATCGTATAAGTATGGTAAATAAAGCGTAATATTTCAACTTCTCATGATAATATCATTGTTAATCTTGCCTTAATTAAGTTACTAACATGTGCCCACTGGGCACATGTTAGAAAAACCGTTAATTTAATTAATTTAATTTAATTTAATTATTATTATGTTGCCCACAGATAATATGCGTATTTAGTTCAATTATTAAGAGTATAATAATAATAATAATTAATATAGTGACGATATGGCGTTAACTATTAACAAGATTTGTGGCTCAAATAGGATTTGAATTCTGGGTGCTTGCATTGTCATTGCCTTTTACTTTATTTATGCATCATGATAGAAAGTTAGAAACTACTCCCTCCGTTTAAGTCCAAGCTTCCCCTTCCTTGCTTTGACACTATTTACAATCAAGGATAACTTTCGATATTCACGACAATCTATTAGAAAAAATATATTTATGTGAGATCTTGTTTGATTCGTCTTTAAAAGTACATTATTAATATCCAATTTTCATAATTTTTACTAATATGTTACGAAAGATATTAACGATGCAAAATGTGCGTTGGCAAACGTGAAAAAGCAAAAGGGAAGCTTGGACTTGAACGGAGGGAGTAATACGGAGTAGTAGATAATCTATATTTATTTACTCGTATTTGTGTTATTATTGTTTTTTTAACTTATACTCCCTTCGTTCCAATGATTTTTTTATTTTTTTTTACGTTTTTGACGTTATTCATGAGGTGAAATAATTTCTAAATGATGATGCACGTGGACTACAACTATTAAAACACTGATACGAGTATTTTTTTTAAAAGTGTGATCAGGGTCTCTTTTTGAACACCCCCTACTGTCACGGTTCTCATAGAAATTTAGGTTCTCGCGGGAACCCGAATACCCGATTCTAATACTGTATGTACAATTAATGACAAAATAATTATTCAACGTAGTGACTGAAATTTGAAAGTGACAAATTCTTGTTTGTAACGACACTATCCGTCGTAACCTTAATTAAGACGTGTCAAGTAAATACATCAAATCACATGGCAAGTGGTCTTGCAAGTGCCAAATATTTTGTCTTTATTAGACACATGTGGTAGTATTTGACTCGTTTTAAGGTTTACGAATTATACACTGTCTTAAGCAAGACCACCTTTTTGAAAGTTAGTGTAAATGGACACTATTTAATTTAAAATGGTCACTAAATAACGTAAAGTGGTCACTTGTTACCATAAATTAGATCCGTCATACGGTACAACGGCTGTATAATACTCCCTCCGTTTCATTTGATTGTTTGCATTTCTTTTTTGGGCACTATTCACAGGTGGGTGAAATCGTCAATGTAACTTCTAATATATAAGATAAAACATAGTCACGTGGGATCTTGTTTAAATTGTCTAATCGAGTACGTTATAAATATCAGATTTTTATAATTTTTAGAAACACGTAACTAAAGATATAGACAAAAGAAAACGTGCGTTGACAAGTGTGAAAAAGCAAACGCAAACAATCAAATGGAACGGAGGAAGTATAATTTGCGGAAGAAGTAGGTAGACAATGTGAAATGTGTTTGAAGTTGTAGCGTGGTCGAGGCGTCGCGTAAATTTGTTAAACAACAATATCAGCCGTCCATTAATGAGAATGGGGGGATGTCACGATTTTCTTGTCGTTAGCTTTACTCCTATGATTTGCTGTCAATCATCATATATAAACCATAATGACTAATCAATCCACAGATCAGACGTAATCTAACCAAGAGTCAATGGAGTATATAACACGGTTATACCGATTACGGTCAGGTGATCATTTGTGGGTTCGGATCAAATACAGGTGTGGCCCACGGACCAGCGGGTTTGGGACGGGTTCACGGGTCGAGTCTTTATATATTTTTGAAAATGTTGTGTTCAAATCTGTTAAAAAGCCGGGCCGACGGGCCGGGCCAATCAGGCGGTACCCATGAACAACTATAGACTCTTACGGATTACTTTAGGTTTGGATTGAAGGAAAATAGACGAAGATGAAATCGTTTGTTTAGATCAGGAAATGGGGATAAAATGAGTTAAAAGGACTTAAAACGGTTGTACATACCGAGTACTTTAGGCTTGTGGATGGACAGAGATGAAATCGTTTGTTTAGATCATAAAATGGGGATAAAATGAGTTAAAAGGACTTAAACGGTTATATATACCGAGTACTTTAGGCTGGTGGATGGACGGAGATGAAATCGTTTGTTTATCTAAAAATATCCTTAGATGTGTATAATGGATCGGGCTAGTGTGGGCTGGTCTTGTGAAAATAGACGAAGATGAAATCGTTTGTTTAGATCATAAAACGGGGATAAAACGAGTAAAAAAGACTTAAACGGTTATATATACCGAGTACTTTAGGCTTGTGGATGGACAGAGATGGAATCGTTTGTTCATCCAAAAACATCCTTATAGAGTTATACTCCCTCCGTCCCAATGAATTGTTTGCCTATTCCATATTGGGACGTCTCAATGAATTGTTTGCCTTTCTATTTTAGGAATGATTTTTATATGTAATTTAACCATTTTCATAAATTTGGCACCACATGTCACTTTCTTAATGGATCTTTTGCCCTAGTTTGGTGTCAAAAGCAGGCAAACAATTCATTGAAACGGAGGGAGTAGCATGCATAATGGATCGGGCTAGTGCAGGTTGGTCTTGTGAAGTTAGGTCGGGGTACACCACTAGGGACAGGTCGATCGGATTGGATTTAAGTTTCTTTACTCTAGCCCAGTTTTAGCATACGGTAGATTTTTTTTAAGTGGAAAAAAGATTTTAGGTTCCCGAGGCATAAAGCATAATATTAGAAGGTTCGAGTTGAAATCGAATTCAGTATTTAACTTCGTTATAATTTATGTTGCACCAATGTATATTGATATGTATGTCTCCAAATAAAGATGAAGATACAGCCATAGATGCTTTAATTTAACAGTAATTTGTTGTCCTTCTAATGGATCTTAAGGACAAAAGCAAGTAATCACCCTTAATTGCCCCGGCCACTAATCACCTTTATATAAATTAATTAATTTTATTTAAGTTTATGAATTGAGGTGACGGAAAGATTATCTTTATATTCGTATTAGAATCAACAGTAATATATAAGTCCTTTATGGCGAGTATAATTGGTGAATCAAAGTTGTATGTTCCTAAAGATAGATATTTAAGTTTATCAATGTAGTACAACACATTTTACTATATATACAATTAGCGGTCAGTCACTAATGTATCTACACTCTAACTTTCGTCTCTATTATTGTTTCAAAATTTGCTACCACGCTTTCGTCGCTAAGTTGGTACAGTAACTAATTTTGGTCACTAATTCAGTAGCTAAATTAGCGACGATGCGTTTAGCTACTAATGAAATTTAGTTGCAAATTCCGTCTCTAAGCTAATTAGCTACTACGGAATATTGAAAATTTGCTACCAAAATTTAAGACTCTAAAGTGACTTTACCTTGGAGTGAATAACTGTCAGCTGCAAATCGTTTAATCATATAAAAGCGAATTATACAGTACACTTGATATAAAATTCAGATTAAATTAATACATGGACCGGTACGAATTCCCGAATACCGTAATCGTCCTGCATTAATATGATCATTAGCGTCGTTGAATTCTCAAATATTTCCTCTGTTTCATTGATATCTTCCACATTTCTTTTTTCAAGCATTTCTTTGATTTCTTTCACTTTCTTTTTTTCTATCACACTTCTCTCTTACTTAGGTGATCCACTTACTTTACTCTCTCTCTACTTTTACTTATTTTATTGTTTTTATTAAGAAATGTGCCACTTTTAAGGTGGAAGAAATCATAGAAACGGAGGGAGTACGTGATACACTCACTGTATTAGTTGTATTAACAGTTGTACATTAGTTGTACATCAAAATTAAATGACAATTGAGTCAATTCTTTTTGGAATTTAACAGCCTAGCTTTCACCCTAATAAACAACATCATACAGTATTAATTACTAGGTGTACACACAAGTATATGTACAATCATTTCAAAATTATCGAGCTTTTGTGTATATTTACTGAGTTTATACAAGTTTTTGAGCTGAATTGTAAGTTTTCGAGTTTAAACATTTATGTGATTTATCTTGACAACTCTACACTAAAGCTCATAAAATTTACAACAAAACTCGAAAATTTTGTAGTAATAACACTCAAAATCATTGAGTTATGTACCACTGATTCTATATCTAGTCATTGATTATACTGTATTTGTATATATATATGTTGACCCGCCACGTGTCCATTTCTATGACATTTTCTATATTTTGTTTTAAATGAATGTGCATTTTGGGAGATTTCTTACCATTTGAGTTAATTTTATAGTATCATACGTTCGATCATTAATAATGTACTCCGTATTAGTATAAGTACCCGTGCAAATGTATATTTTATTAAGAAATTGTGTTACCACTTTACCAATGACGATGATTTTCATAACGAAATACAATTACAAAAGTAAATTAGTTTAAGTACCCGTGCAAATGTACATTTATGTGATTTAACTTGACAATTTTACACTAAAGCTCAGAAAATTTACAGCAAAACTCGAAAACTTTGTGATAAAGCTCAAAATCATATAGTACAACTGGTTGTATAATAATCTTCTTATTTTGCTAATTAACTCATTAATTTACAAGTACATTTCGGCCAAAATTTGGAATAGTAACGATACTATAATCTAAAATTACGAAAACTAAATCAACAAAATTGTACCAATAAAATTTTGGCATACTTGGAAACCGTCAAACTTCAAACTTGGTTCGTCGTAGGACAATGAATGACAATGTCGGGTTGATTATAATCAAAGGGAATATGAGGACACGGAAGCGGGTTAGCCAAGTAAGACGGGTATTTATCTCCGGCCATAATAACGACGAACTTTGGCTCTATATTGCACTCGAAACTTGAAAATTCCGTTGATTTAACCCCAATGTGGGTAGTAGTACCAATACTATTAGTAGTAGTAGTTGTCGTGGTGGTAGTCGCAGAAGAAGTAGTCGTATTTCTCAAAGAATAGGCCAAAATGAGTAAAGCGATTGCAATGAGAGTGAAGACGATTATTAGGGAAATTAAGAGGTACGGCGTGCTCGTGTTCCAATTGCCTAACGCTCCGGTCATCATCGTCATGTTACTATTGTTGTTGTTGATGTTACTCGTATTCAAGCTAATTCTCCTCGCATTCCACCCTAGAAGGGGAAGAATGTGAGGAAGAGTTGAAAGGAAATGAATGTAATGGAGATGGGTATGTATGTATGATAGGTTATGTTGTAGGAGTATTTATATATAGGCCCAATTCTCTAAATGAGCGCGTTTATGATAATTTTTAGCGTGTATGAGAAGTTAACGTCTTATGTTATTATGATGAGTTGGGACGCTTGGACAGTAAGTCTCAGGTGTGAATGAAATTGCGTTGACAAGGTGTTGAAAATTGGGTGATACTTGGATTTGAATCGTGATTTAGTTTATGGGTAGAATTTGGCGTGATAGGGAGATTAATCAATGGGTAGATTATATATACTCTGCAACCAGTTGTAATTGATTTTTATGATTTTGAACTTTATCACAAAGTTTTCGAATTTTTTGTTATAAATTTTCTGAATTTTTAGTGTAGCTTAAAAACTTACAACTCAGCTCAGAAACTTGTATAAACTCGATAAATATATATACAAAAGTTCGACAACTTTGGACCTGATTGTACAATAACAGGTATATAATCTTATTTTCCGAGATTAATGGTTGTCCAATACTAAATCACATACAATGAAGGTTTAAGCTCAAAAACTTACAACTCAGCTCAGCTCAGCTCAGAAACTTGTATAAGCTCAGTAAATATATATATACAAAAGTTCGACAACTTTAGAACTAGTTGTACAATAACAGGTATATAATCCTATTTTCCGAGATTAATGGTTGTCCAATGGTTAAATCACCTACAGTAAAAGTTGAAGCTCAAAAACTTACAACTCGGTTCAGAAACTTGTATAAGCATAGTAAGTATATATACAAAAGTTCGATAACTTTGGATCTGATTGTAGAATAACAGGTATATAATCCTATTTTCCGAGATGAATGGTTGTCCAATGGTTAACAATATTGGTAAATATCTACCCTAATAGGGAGATTAATTGGAGCATTTATGTGTCTTGGGCGCCACGCGTTCTTTGAATCCATTGAATTGAATGTTCTAGATGCCACACGCACACCCACCCACAATTTTTCCATATATGATGAATCCCAAGGCCCAACTCTTTGAGGAACTTGGCCCAAACCCGACCCAAAATACTTCGGACCTTTTAGAGTTGGTCATGGATTTTTTTGGGTCATAATATAAGGTCCAAGTGTTTCGAAAAAGTGGGCAAGATCGGGTTGAGCCTATGAGCTTGGACCAATTTGATATTTATAATGTATTTGATTAGACAATTTAAATAAGATTCCAGATGACTACAGTATATTTTATCTCATGATTCCTCCATTCCATTTGATTCTTTGCATTTGCTTTTTGGACACGATTCATAAATTAGTGAAATCGTCAATATAACTTCTAATACTTTCATTTCATTTTTTTACGGAATAATATCTTTCCATCACCTTAATATATAGATATAAAAAAAAAGGAAAAAGTATACTCCGTATAAGATAAAATTTAATCATGTGGAATCTTGTTTGAACTGTCTAATCGTGTACATTATAAATACTAAATTTTTATAATTTTTAGAAATATTAATAAATGTTCAAATAGAATGGAGGGACTACATTAGAGGTTAGATTGACGATTTCATCTGTCTACAAATAGTATCCAAAAGTAGGTACGATTAACATGAAAGAGTATACAAATATAAAAATGGTACGCTTGTTATAAAAACAGATACAAAACAAAGTTGTCATTTAAGGGTACGACTAGTACATAGAGTGGTACTAAAAAAATGATCTTTCAATAAGTTATTGAGAAACCGTCTCTTATAAGATTTTGGGCCGAATAATGAGACGACGTAGACCCGAGGGTTAGAGAGGGGTCTAAATAATTGGTGTGACGACAGTAATGCGAGAGACGAGTGGTGCTGAAGAAACGAGGAAAACCATACATGTTGAAAATGAGGTAATTGAATTGAATCGAAATTCAACAGTTAGTTGATTTTGTAATTTAGTTAAACGGATACAAATAACAGCCAACCAGGAATACAATGCGTTGGCGTGAAGACAACTCCTTCCTCCTCCCTCCTTCTCCTTCTCCGATCTACTTTAAACTAGTGTAATACCCGTGAAAATTCACCGTTTCTCTTCATTTCCAATTACTCTATCTTCCAGGTATTACTTAATATCTCTGCCTTCTTCTTCTTCTTCTTCTTTTTACCAATTCGATTCTGCTTATATTTCATATTCCCTCCGATTTTTTATTATCTTCCCTTTGTTTTTTGGGGAAGAAAATAAGTGTACGGGAATGTGTGGTTCAAAATAAAAGAAGGAAGAGAGAGAAACGTAAGGGTGATTCTAGACAACATGTTGATGGCCCAAAATGGAAATAGGGAAGAAAGAGTGTTTCAGTCCAATAAGGAAATAGGGAAGATAATAAAAAATCGGAGGGAGTACTACTATTTCGTCTGCGGTTTTGTTGATTCAATTGTTACTTCTCCTTCCGTTTTTTTTTTTTTTTTTTTTTTTATTTTTTTTTAATGTTTTTTACCGCTTTTTAAGATTTGTGAGGAATATTTAATTGAAACGAGAAGAAACGTGAAAAAATGGAGCGAGGATAATATACGGACTACTCTCTTTGATTTTGATTGTATAGTGGCCGAATTCGATTAGCTTAGTTTGTAAAGTTTAAATCGGCTGGATTTCCAAGACTTCAAATTTCGTCGAGGATTATTTTATTGAAATGGAAAGAACGAAAAAAAACTGGAGGGATTTGAATTTTAGTCGAGCAAATTCAATGAGTAGATTATACGACCAGGTGTACATATGTATAATTGGTTTTATAATTTTGAGCTTAATCTCAAAGTTTTCGAGTTTTGTTGTAAATTTTCAGAGATTTAGTGTAAAGTTGTCGAACTAAATCACATGAATGTTTAAGCTCAAAAACTTCGAATTTTGTTGTAATTTTCTGAGATTTAGTGGAAATTTGTCGAACTAAATCATGTAAATGTTTAACCTCAGAAACTTGTATAAATTCAGTAAATATATACAAAAGTTCAACAACTTTGGACTTTGGTTGTAGAATGTTATGTACAGTTAGGTGTATAATTCTATTTTCCGAGCAAACTAGCTTTGAATTACTTCTACTTTTGTTATATACGGAGCAATCAATGATCTTTTGTCCCACTTTTGTGTCTCGGTCTGTTGTACAAATAAAATATGCAAGAAAAATTATAATTTTCGGATGAGTGGCACACTGGTACACAAAAGTGATACAGAAAATCCTTACTCCGGGATGTGTTTTATGTTCATGTGATACAAGTTTTGGGAAATAAAGATCAGAATCAGAAAATTAAGATTATCAAATTAATTGTTTTCATGGTGGTCTGAGTTCTTTTATGTTTGGTTGTGTTGCAGAAACGGGTTTTGGGTCGGCATGGATGTTCTTTTGTACCATTCAGCACCCTATAATGTACAGTTACAGGTTGTCGAGAAAAGAACAGGCTCAAATGTGCTTCAATCTTCGGTTGAAAGAAGGCAGCAGCACCTCTTCTATGGTGTTAGTACATCGTCTGACGCTTTTGGGTCACGCAACACTAACCGAAGTCTTAAGGCGGGTCCTGTAAGAGCCTTCAACGAGAGTTACGATGGGGCTGTAGTAAGAGAGGGGCAGCAGGGAGTCGCGGGTATATCTCATACCGGGAGGAAGTCTGTACCAAAGGTATTAATCCCTGGCCTTCCGGATGAATCAATGGCCGAATCTGGTGCGGCCATTAGTAGCTGTTATTGGGAGTGGAAGCCGAAGCTAAGTGTGTATTACGAGAAATCAGGGTGTGAGAACGTGAACTCGCCGGCACTCCTGTTTCTACCAGGCTTTGGCGTTGGCAGCTTTCATTACAAAAAGCAACTTACGGACTTAGGACGCAGTTATAGAGTATACGCGTTGGATTTTCTTGGTCAAGGAAAGTCGTTGCCAATTGAAGATCCCGCTCCTTGGTCTAGTGAAGTCGCCACGTCTGGAGAATTGAATCAAACATGGGGTTTTGGTAATAAACCGGAACCGTGGGCTGAAGAACTTGTTTACTCTGTTGATTTGTGGAGGGACCAAGTTCGAGATTTCGTTGAGCAGGTAATTATTGGTAACTAAAGACGGTCTGATTCTTATTTCATATGATGTACTTGATTGTTCGAGTGATTTTAATTAGTACTCGACTGATGGTTGCAGGTTATTGGGGAACCAGTCTATATTGTCGGGAACTCACTCGGTGGATATGTCGCAACATATTTTGCTGCACACAGTCCTCAAATGGTGAAGGGTGTTACGCTATTAAATGCAACACCATTTTGGGGGTTTCTTCCCAATCCAGAGAAATCGCCATTGATAGCGAGGATGTTTCCGTGGTCTGGAACATTTCCCTTACCTGCTAATGTCAGAAAGTTGACGGAGATAGTGTAAGCAAGCTTCTGACCGTAATCATATCTTTAATAACCTCGGATAGTGAGCTGAAAATATGTCGTTGTCTTTCGTTGTAGTTGGCAGAAAATGAGCGATCCTGAGAACATAGCAAATTTGCTGCGGCAGGTTTATGCCGACCATACAACAGATGTTGATGAAGTTTTTTCTCGTATAGTTGAAACGACACAGCATCCTGCTGCAGCTGCAGCATTTGCATCAATTATGTGTGCCCCGGCAGGGGAACTATCCTTTGACGAGTGTCTATTAAGGTAGGACACCAATTGTTTCGGCTTTCCATGACTGTTGCAAAGCTGTGTCAGGTCGATATTTAACAGCCTGCACATTATTTCTTCTGAACGTGCAGATGCGGAGAGAGTAGAGTTCCCATATGTCTCATGTACGGGAAAGAGGACCCGTGGGTGCGGCCACTGTGGGGACAGCAAGTGAAGCGTCAACTTCCTGATACTCCGTATTACGAAATCAGCCCTGCAGGTCATTGCCCTCACGACGAAGTTCCAGAGGTAAATTCTTCTTCCATATACGGAGTACTGGAATAGTACTTGTTACGAAACCAATTCAACCAAAATGTTTAGGTGATGGTTGAGGTCCGTTTATATTCTATTACGCCCCCTACTTGAAAGTTCGAGATATTGGGGGCTGCCAGGGTTCGAAAACTCGTGACCTCTGGCTCTGATATCATGTTACGAAACCAAAACCTTAAGATGATGGTCGAGACCCGTTTATATTCTATTAGTGCTCCGTACTTTATTTGGTGGAAAATCGATGTTGATCCATGGTAAATGCAGGTGGTGAACTACTTACTGCGAGGTTGGATCGGAAACCTAGAGTCAGAGGGTATCATCACATTGCCGTTTATTGAAGATAATGAAAGAGTTGGGTATGATTTCACGAACGACGTTGAGTTCATGAAACACGGGTCAAAGAAATCAGTGAGAGTTCGGTTCTTTGGCTCAAAGTTTTCGCTGTGGAACCTGATATGGTCTCAGATTAAAGCAGGCCTTCAGGTATTAGTTAAAGCACGTCAATATTAAAGATGTGTCTGTCCGTCTGTCGTGCCTGTCAAACTGTCGAGGCCACTCGTAGTCTTGTACATACATAGATTCACCATAATCTTGTACGAATTCGCAACTTAAATTCTCTGTAATCTGCATATAACTGTAATTTTTGATGAATTAAATCGATTTACATTATCAACATCTTTTATCTACCCAGACCTAAATTACAATAAATAAAAAATCCTAAAAAAACAAACTACTGGTTTCGTTTCTGCTGAACAAAATCTCTTGTCGTCTTCATCGTGCTTGTTTTCATCTTCATCGAATACTTGCTATCTTAGCGTAATAGCTGAAAAATGGTTCCTGTGCATTCGGGGAAGAAACAATTTGGTATGCTAAAAATTGGAAGTCGGAAGTCAGAACCACCAGCGGAAGTTCAGCATCAACGGCCTGAGACTGCTGAATGCTGTGTTATTCATTCTTGTGGCGGTATAATTTATCCAAAATTAAGGAAAACGATGTAATCTACAACAGAGGGCTTGGCCGTTGGCAAAATCGGCCTTGGCAGCACGTCAATGGATGAATCCCATATCCGCTTTAAAAAAAACACCTAAGATTCAATATATCCACGACGGTGCATTTCTTCAGCCCACCGATGACCTTCAGCAATTCTGCCATGCCGATACAGGCCACGAACAAGGATATCGTAGGTCCATCGATTTGGTTTAATGCCTTTCTGACACATGCGCTTGAACAGTTGGCCGGCTTTATCGATGTAATCCATGCTTAATTTTCTCAATAACATGTTATAGGTGTATAGGTCAAGAGGGAAGCAGTCGCGGATAAGTTCTTCCAATTCTTCGACCTTTGAATCCGCTCTTACGGGATCACAAAACGCAGCAATGACGTGCCCAAGTGTTGTACTCGCGGATGTCTTCCCTGATACATCTCTCGACCGAAGCCATGCATCGTACACTTCTCCAGTATGAAGAGAGTACAGTAAAAGACAGTTCCCAATAAAAGACGAAATTTTACGTCCAGATTTCTCCAAATCGTTAATCGTCGTGACAGCTTGGTCAAACTTCCATTCTGAACAATACAGTTTCACGAGTTCCTCGTAACACTGCAAATTGATGTTTTTTCCGTTGTTTTTCGCTTCTCTTAAAATTTTTGCTGCAAAATCGGCTTTACCAGCTCTGCAAAGGCCAACCACCATTGCACTGTACAGTTTCCTTCCTAGCTTTCTTCTTCTAGGTATGTCAGCGAAGAAATGAAACGCGTCATTTATCCTTTCACTCTTCAAAAAACAATGAATCATAAAAACGTCAGAGTCCAAACTAGGAACAACACCGTAGTTCTCCATCATCTTAAACACCGCTCTGGCAAGATCAGGGTTTCTACCCTGACCAGCCCCGTAAATGAAATAAGTGTACGTTTTCACGTCATGTCCGCAGCGAGATAACTGCAATTCCATGAACTGCAGGAAATACTTGGTATCCTCCATTTCGCCTATACAACGGATTACCGACTTAAAAAGTTTGCCAGCGGGTTTATGACCTTTATCTTGCATTTCAATGAGAAGTCCACCAGCAAGGCGCGCTCTGCCTACCTTATTAAATCCAGCTATCAGATATGAATAGGTAGAATCGCTCACAGTTTTATTCAGTCTGTTGAGCTCTGCGAGTATCAAGTACCCATCTTCGACCCTGCCATTTCGACAAAGGGCTTTAATGAATTTCTCGTACGTGGACTGGGAAGGCATGAACTTACGGTCCAAGGCAAACATGAGAAGGTCCTTCATTTTATCCAACTTTCCCTCCCGACATAGTGAATTACAGAGGATGGTGAATGTCCTCGGGCCAGGAAAGTAACCCTCGCCCAACAAAGTCTTCAGCACCTTATACGCATCATTCGAGTTTCCATCTCCACACAAAGCGTTAATCATATAATTGAACACTAAGCTATTTGGAGTCAAACCAAACTCGGTGGACGCTTCATACAACTGAAGCGCGACATCCAACATTCCCGCCTTGCAAAAGAAGCACAGTACAGCATTCATAGTCGCTTTATCGGGTGCAATGCTATTCTCCTTCATGTCCATCAACAGATCACAAACCTCCTGAAACCGATTCTCCCTCAGAAGCCTACTAATCAGATTATTACATCGGTAAATACTAGGAATATACTGTTGAACCGACTTCTTTTCATGGAAGAATTTCAAAGCTTCATCCAATTTCCCGGCGTCTAAAAGTTCCCTAATCCAAATCCCATAGGTCGCACCCAAACCAACACTTCCTCGTTCCTCAAACTCACGGATTAACTTCCCTGCACGCAAAAACATCTTCTCCTTACAAAGAGCATCCACAAGAATACTGAACAAATATTCAGACACGACATCTCCCGTTTCAACAGAATCGCGCATATACTCCTCTGCTTCCGACAACTGACCTCGTCGACACATGCTCTTCATCACAATCGTACCAGTGATCTTATTCTCATGCCCCCTCGCCCGAAGCTGGTCTAACACCACTTTGGCAGCATCAAAACAACCCCCATCGACGAGGGCATTCAAAAGCACATGATACCCGACCCCATCCAAATCGAACCCATTGAAGCGCATTTTACCAAACAGTTGGAGTGCAACATCCAATTTACCAGCCAAAGCGTATCCGATAACAAGTGTGTCAGTTAACCTAGCATTGTGTATGATCCTATCCCTATTATATGCATCTAACAAATCTATGGTCAAAGAATTAAGATTTGCACGAGACAAAATCTTGAAAATCGCAATGTAAGTAGAACGAGTATGTCTGAAATTGGTTTGATTTCCAGCCCAATCGAAGAATTTCAAGCAAGACAAAATATCGTAACTTTTGTACCTGAGCATCTTCAACACGAGGGGTTCAGTCAATTGAAGACCTAAGTCAAGTGTTTGGAAATCGTCGCCATTGTTGTTGGAGTTCAAAACCTCGAAAATCCGATCGAAATTAGGGTTTAGGGAGGTTTTGAACCAGTGCTTGAATGAAGAAGCGATTTCGAGTGGATCGGAAGATGGGTTATTGAACTTGTATGGAGTTACGGATGAAGAGAAGGATTGGATGAAGGATAGGCTTCTGGTGTTTGTAATGCGTCTGAAGAGTTGGGGCAGCATAGTTAAGTGAAGCTTTGTTTGCTGCTTCAATGGCGGAAACCCAAGGTAGAAGAAGAAGAAGAAGAAGAAGAAGGACGAAGAGGAAGAGAGGAGGGAACATGAACACGAATACACGATTGATTACAAACACGAAAGCATGCGGAATTACAGACTGCAAAATTATAACGGGTCAAATACGATCTGTTTACATAGGAAAAGTCAAAACAGATAATTTTGGTTTATAAAAGTCTCTATTGAAATCTGAATGACTCTCATATTACACCGGGACATTATATTTGGTGTTGAGTTAGTCCAGTACGAATATGAATCCATTTTATTTCGGTACCCAAAAGGTTGAAAAATCGTGGATAATAATCTTCAAAATCGATCCTTTTTTGCAATTTTCGAAAACGGCGAAAGTTGTTATAAAGTGTGAATATTTTTTGAAGAAAACTTGTCGATTGGTATTGAATGTCTAATAATGATTATTAGAACGCTTGGACACGATATAAAATGGAGTATCGAACTTGTTTCGACGGATTTCGCAACGTATCAAAAGATAATCTTATGACTTATAAAAGTCTCGATTTAAATCCAAATAATTATCATACAATCGAGGTATTGTGAAGAGTTTCTTTAGCGCGGATATGAATCCATTTTATTTCGAGACTCAAAAGGCCAAATAAACCTGAATAATAACCTTCCAAATCTATCGATTTTTGCTATTTTCGAAAGCGGTGAAAGTTGTTCTAAATTGCTAATGTGTTTTTGACGAAAACATGTTTTAAAAGTCTCCATTGAATTTCAAATGACCCTCGTATTACACTGCAGCATTGTATTTTGTGTGGAGTTATTTTTCATCGCGAATATGTTTTCATTTTATTCCGCTGGTCCAAAAGGTCGAAAAAAATGTGGACAACAACCTTCAAAATTGGTTTTTTTTTTTTTTTTTTTTTTTTTTTTTTTTTTTTCCGAAAGCGAAATAGTTCTAAAGTGTGCATGTTTTTTTGACAAAAACTTGTTTATAGAAATAGGATGCCTAATGGAGTAACGGACTTGATAGACATGGTACTCTATACTCTATACTCTATCCATACATGATAATTGATCTTGATATTGTGCGCATGTAATATTCTTTACGATAAGATAAGAATACAGTTTAACCTTATCGTATAATAAATAATGGAAGATCGACCGAATATAGAATATAGTATAATTAAAGTTGTAATTAGAATTGGTGGTGGAAGACAGAATTGGGTACTCAATCATGTGTGCAAAATCATCATGAACGACCTATTTTGTGTTAGTATAAATACTCCATTTCGTCGTTGGAGAAAATTCATCATTCACTCCACAAAGCACTACGTACCCTTTTATTAAGGCACTACCCCTAACTCCTAAGAAATGGCCCAATGTAAACCATCGGGCGAGAAGGTACACTTTAACTATTGTGTGCATGTAATATTCTTTACGTACCTTACATAATACTCGTAGTAATAATAATTATAATGTCTTCCAGTCACAGTTCATTGAGCGACAAGGACCGTACGGTCGTCAAGGTGCCCTAACCTTTGACTTCGTCCTTGACAAAACTGAAAGAATCAAGGCTGTTCGTGTTGGGACTGGAGGTATTGTCGATGGCATTGGTTTTGACATAGAAGACAAAGTATCCGGTAAAGTCAAAACTGTCTACTATGGCGGCAACGGCCATGAAACTATCGAGGTATAATGTACATATATATAATTTCTTTAGGATACATATCAGTCCGATAAATGAGATTTAATAATATACGTCGTCTTGGATGTATGTATAGATTCGAATGACCCCGACAGAATATGTTACTCAAATAAGTGGCTCGACTTGCGACTTTGATGGTGACTACAATCGTCGGGTTGTGGGACAAATCTATATCCATACCAATATTCGACCCGGAGGATACGGGCCATATGGTCATAATCACGGCAACAGGAACGTCCAGCCTTTCAAGTCTCCTGCCCCGTCAGCAACAGTCGGTCCAGTTGTTGGCTTTTTCGGAAGAACTGGAAACTTTCTTGAGTCCATCGGAGTCTCTACTCTTAATAAGAAGGTGAACGTTTTCTTTTACTTCTCACTATACGGTGTCCCTATGTTTTTAGTTTTTCTATATGGTACCCCGCACTTTTATAATCACATACGGTATCCACCCACTTTTAGTGTATTCTGTCTCTATACACCCTTAATGACGTTTTTCGTCTTTTTTTACTTCCTTTTTTTGTTAATTGTGTGGCTCATACAAAAAAGGGATGCTTAAGATTAACATAAACAACCACTTCAGCATAGTTAAAGCAACACAACTAACGAAAAACGAAAACGTCATTAAGGGTTTGGAGGCACAATACCCTAAAAGTGAAGGGTATCATGTGTGATTATAAAAGTGCAGGGATACCATATAGAAAAACTAAAAACACGGGATACCAGGTAGAAAATTCTTTTTTATATTAGGTCATAATGAACTAACTCCGTGTACATCATTTTAATTTCAGGCTTAAATCTTCGACGAATGATCTAATAATAATATCGAGAGAGTAAAGTATATGAATAAGGTGATTCCACGACGAGCATAGAAGATTCGTGGGACTATAATCAATATAATGTATTTGCTTTCGTAAAATAATGCATGTGTCGCGTGCGCTTGTAATACTAATTCTCAACATCTACTACTATTGGGGAATTAGAACATGCCCTTGTAAACGGTGACTTTTAATGCAATGAAGATCTTTTAAGTTTATATACAGTTTAGTCTCTCGTTGTTTTAAAAAGTGAGTGAAATAAATCAAATAATACTTCAATTTGGACGATATAGTACGATATTTTTGGTGGAAGTTAAAATATGTGAAATTTAAAAGGGTTATTTCATAAGAATGATCCAAATTAATCCGATCAATGCAATCATTAATCTTGTTTCACTATTGACAAAATCATGACATGCTATTACCGGGAATAGTGACCTGTTATAATTTTCTAGGGTCCTTGGGGGTTTCGTCGTCATTCATGAAAGCCAAAACAATAAGAAAGATTTTTTTCATGGCTTCTACAATATTAATCGAAAAAGAAATGGAAGATGAATTTTGGGAAACTTCAAATAGCTAGCCTTCAAAATCGATCATTTTTCGGTTATTTTCGAAAGCGGTGAAAGTGGTTATAAAGTGTGAATATTTTTTGGCGCAAAATTGTCGATTGGAATAGAATGTCAAACAATAATTATTAGAATGAACTCTCAGACACGATATAAAATTGAGTATCGAACTTGTTTCTACGGTTATCAAAACCTCTCAAATGATAATCTTATCGCTTGTAAAAGTTTCTATTGAAATACCAATGACCCTCATATTACATCGGGACACTGTATTTGATGTTGACTTAATCCATCGCGAATAAAGATCCATTTTATTCCGGGACCCAAAAAGCCGAAAAAACGTGGATAATAATCTTTAAAATTGATCATCTTTTGCAATTTTGGAAAACGGTGAAAGTTGTTATAAATTTTTTAACGAAAACTTGTCGATTGATATAAAATGCCTAACAATGATTATTAGAACGCTCATACACGATATAAAATAGAGTAGCGAACTTGTTTTGACGGATTTCGCAACGTCTCAAAAGTTAATCTTATGGCTTTTAAAAGTCTCTATTGAAATCCAAAGGATCCTCATATTACACCAAGACATTGTGTTTGGTGTGAAGGTAGTCCAGCGAGAGACTGTATCCATTTTATTCCGAGACCCAAAAGATTGAAAAAAGCGTGTATAAATAACCTTCAAAATTGTTTTTTTTTTTTTTTTTTTTTTTCGAAAGCGGTAAAAGTTATTTTAAAGCGCGAATGTTTTTTGTCAAAAACTTGTCCATAGAAATAGAATATCTAACAATGATAATTAGAATACTCAGACGCGACATAAAATGGATTATCGAACTTGATAGACATGGTACTCTATACTCGATCTATACTCTAAACACTATACTTTGTACATGATAATTGATCTTGATATTGTGCGCATGTAATATTCTTTACGATAAGATAAAGAATACGATATAAACTTATTGTATAATAAATAATGGAAGATCGAATATAGAATATAGTATAATTAAATTGGTGGGGGAAGAAAGAATTGGGTTCTCAATCATGTGTGCAAAATCACAATGAACCTATTTTGTGTTAGTATAAATACTCCATATCGTCTTGGAGAAAATTCATCATTCACTCCCGACTCCACAAAGCAGTACGTACCCTTTGTATTAAGGCACTACCCCTAACTCCTAAGAAATGGCCCAATGTGAAGCATCCGGGGAGAAGGTACACTTTAACTATATCTTATCTTGGTTACGTATTATTTATATAAGACCGTCCTTTAATAAAATAGGTACCTTACATAATACTCGTAGTAATAATAAATTATGATGTCTTCCAGGCACAGTTCATTGAACGATATGGACCATACGGTCGTCAAGGAGCCCTAACCTTTGATTTTGTCCTTGACAAAACCGAAAGAATCAAAACTGTTCGTGTTGGGTCTGGAGGTATTGTCGATGGCATTGGTTTTGACATAGAAGACAAAGTATCCGGTAAAGTCAAAACTGTCTACTATGGCGGCAACGGCCATGAAACTATCGAGGTATAATGTAATGTACATATATAATTTCTTTAGGATACGTATCAGTCCGATATATGAGATTTAATAATATACGTCGTCTTGGATGTATGTATAGATTCGAATGACCCCGACAGAATATGTTACTCAAATAAGTGGCTCGACTTGCGACTTTGACGGAGACTACAACCGTGAGAATGTGGGACAAATCTATATTCATACCAACATCCGACCTTCAGGATACGGGCCTTATGGTCGAAACCACGGTAACAAGAACGTTAAGCCTTTCAAGTCTCCGGCACCATCAGCATCAGTTGGTCCAGTTGTTGGCTTTTTCGGAAGAACTGAGAAGTTTGTTCAGTCCATCGGAGTCTCTACTCTTAATAAGAAGGTGAACGTTTTCTTTTACTTCTTACTCCGTACTATACTCTACGGTGTCTTTATGTTTTTAGTTTTTCTATATGGTAAATCTTCACTTTTATAATCACACATGAGACCCCTCACTTTTAGTGTAATTCTATCCCTATACCCTTGATGACGTTTTCATCTTTTTTTATATTATTTTTCCGTTAATTGGGTTGTTTATACCAAAAAAGGGAGGTTTAAAATTAACATAACAACCAGTTAAACATAGTTAAAAGCAACCCAACTAACGGAAAGAGGGAGCAAGTCAAAGAAGACGGAAAAGTCATTAAGGGTATGGAGGCATAATACCCTAAAAGTGAGGGTACCATATGTAATTGTAAAAGTGCAGGGTACCATATAGAAAAACCAAAAATATGGGGTATCAGATAGAAATTCATATTTTTATATTAGGTCATAATAATGAACTAACTCTGTGTACATCATTTTAATTTCAGGCTTAAATCTTTGACGAATGATCTAATAATAATATTGAAACAGTCAAGTATATGAATAAAGTGATTCCATGACGAGCATGGAAGATTCGTGGGACTATAATCAATACGAGTATAATACTATAATGTATAAGTGTATTTGCTTTCGTAAAATAATGCATGTATCGCGTGCGCTTGTAATAATTCTCAACATCTACTACTATTGGGGAATTAGAACATGCCCTTGTAAACGGTGACTTTTAATGTAATGAAGTTATTTTAAGTTTGTATACATGTCGACACATTTATATGATTTCGTAGGGTATAGATGACGAAGAACTGAATTCTTTAGAACTGATAAAATAATAAAAAAAAAATAATAAAAATGGATAATGAACTGATGATCAAAACAGGCCTAACCTAACCAAACTTAGTCCGACCTGATAATGACCCAAACTTGGCGGAGACAGCCACTCAACTAGAATGGTCTGACTTGAAAATGACCTAAACCTTACCCGATCCAACTCCAACACAAGAATTGACCCGACTAACCAGATCCGTAAGCGACCCAAGCCCATCCCAAAAATAATACCTCCAACCCGAAACTCAAAACGACTAACCCGATTTCCACCTCCTCTAGGTACCTATTGTGCACCGGTCCAGGATCGGACCGGACCAGAATCTTCAAAAAAATTCCGAACCGGAATCTAAAAATTTCGGACCGCGACCGGACCGGAAAAATTCCGGTCCAAGATCGGACCGGTTGGACCGGAATTTTCAATTTTTTATAAAAAATTCCGGTCCAAAATTCCGGACCGATTAGACCAAAATTTTTATCAAATAAATATAATTCCGATCTTTTCGGTCCATATACCGTTTCAGATAAGAAACCAGTCTTCCTGTGATATTCAAATGGCGCCAAATTTCTGTGTTCTGTTCGTGAGAAACCCTCTTCTTAAATTCTCTGCTTCTCCTTCAACAATCATCGTCTTCCTCACTCCTCTCCTTCATCAGCTCTCCTTCAACGTCTTCAACTCTATGTTCTTCCGCCATTGTTGTACCTCTGAATTCAAACTAATTGCACCCACCAAGAAGAAGACTTTTTCCCACATTTTCCAAGAATGCACCCATCAAAGAGCCCTGAATCATGGCAAACTAGCTCATTCCCAGATGATTGTTTCTGGGTTTCAACCCACTGTCTTCGTTACCAATTGTTTGATTCAGATGTACATTAAATGTTCGCGTATTGGTTATGCACATAAGGTGTTCGACTTAATGCCTGAAAGAGATACAATTTCCTGGAACTCCTTGATTTTCGGTTATTCAGGACAAGGAAGCATTCATGTTGCGCAGGGTTTATTCGATTCCATGCCCGACAGAGACGTGGTGTCGTGGAACACGTTGTTATCGAGTTATTTGCAGTGTGGTGATCATCGTAAATGCGTGGATATATTCTTGGAGATTGTGAAAGGGGGAGTAGTATTTGACCATGCTACATTAGCTGTAGTTCTTAAATGTTGTTCAGCATTAGAGAATTATGAATTGGGTGTGCAAATTCACGGGCGTGCTTTGAAATCGGGGTTCAGTGATGACATGGTATCGGGAAGTGCTTTAGTTGACATGTATGCAAAATGCAAGTACTTGGACGAGTCGTTGAGGTTCTTCTTTGCGATGCCTGAAAAGAATTGGGTTTGTTGGAGTGCTATTATTGCTGGCTTTGTTCAGAATAATCGGTATTTTGATGCGCTGGAATTGTTTAAGGAGATGCAAAAACAAGGAGTGGGAGTCTGTCAATCGACTTATGCTAGCGTTTTTAGGGCCTGCGCAGGGATATCTGCACTGCAATTCGGCTGTCAATTGCACGCTCATGCTTTGAAGACTAACTTTAGTAAAGATATCATCGTGTCGACTGCTACTTTGGATATGTATGCAAAATGTCAGAGATTAGTGGAGTCTAGAAAGGTATTTAACTCAATGCCTCATCGCACCACGCAGTCGTACAATGCGTTGTTAGTTGGCTATGTACAAAGCCATGAAGGCTCTGAAGCATTGCTAGTGTTCCAACATTTGAGGGCACATGGCCTATTATTCGATGAGGTTACTTTATCGGGTTCCTTTACCGGATGTGCTATGACTAGAAATCTTTCAGCAGGTTGTCAATTGCATGGTTTGGTCATGAAGTATAACTTTGGATATAATGTTACCGTAGCAAATGCTGTTTTGGACATGTATGGAAAATGTGGAGATGTTATTGGTGCTCAAGGTGTTTTTGATGAGATGCCGAGCCGTGATGCTGTTTCTTGGAACGCAATAATTGCAACTTACGAGCAAAACGGGTTTGGCGAGGAAACTCTACACCTGTTTTCTTTAATGCTGGCTTCTGGAATTGAACCCGATGAGTTCACTTATGGCAGTGTTTTGAAAGCTGCATCCAGTCAACAACCTTTCACATCTGGCATCGAGGTTCATGGAAGAGTTATCAAATCGGGAATGGGTTTCCATCATTTTGTCGGAAGTACTTTAGTTGATATGTATTGCAAGTATGGAATGATCGATGAGGCCACAAAGCTTCACGACAGACTGGAAGAACAAAATATGGTGTCATGGAATGCCATAATGTCAGGATTTTTATCTCAAGATCAAAACGAAGAAGCACAGAGACTATTTTCTCGGATGTTGGAAATGGGGATCAAACCTGATAATTTTACCTACGCTACAGTTCTTGACGCGTGTGCTAACATAGCTACAGTTGGATTGGGGAAACAAATCCATGCCCAAATTATCAAGTATCGATTGCAACGAGATGCTTATATAGTGAGCACTCTTGTTGACATGTACTCTAAGTGTGGCAGCATGCAAGATTCTCAGCAAATCTTCGAAAGAGCACTGAAAAAGGATTCTGTGACGTGGAACACGATGATTTGTGGGTATGCTTATCATGGTTTTGCAGAAGAGGCTCTAACAGTCTTCGAAGACATGAAAATGGAGAAGGTAAACCCCAATCACGCAACATTCGTGTCAGTTCTGAGAGCCTGTGGTCACATGGGTCTTGTCGAAAAAGGTTGGGCTTATTTCTCCTCCATGCGCAGCTACGGACTAGATCCTCAGCTGAAGCATTTTTCCTGCATGGTCGATATTTTAGGGAAGTCGGGGCAGATTCGAAAAGCCCTAAAACTTATTGAAGACATGCCATTTGAGGCAGATGCTGTTATTTGGAGAACTTTGCTTAGTGTTTGCAAGATGTATGGAAATGTGGAAGACCTGGACGTGGCTGAAAAAGCCGCCAATGTCATCCTTAAATTGGAACCTCAAGATTCTAGTGTCTACATTCTCCTAGCGAATATATACGCTGATTCCGGTATGTGGGACGAGGTTTCCAGGTTGCGGAAGGAAATGAGGGAATATAAGGTGAAGAAAGAGCCTGGTTGTAGTTGGATAGAGGTGACAGGAGACATACACACATTCTTAGCTAATGAAAAGGCTCATCCAAGCCATGAAGCCATTAAAGAGGAGTTAAGTTTAATTTACAGCGAGATGAGATTGAGTAAATTGTTACTGGAGAGTGATTTTTCTCTGAATATTGAAACGAGATGACTTATTCATACGTTTGTCGTGGCTTTACTTTGACCACTGAGATGACTCCATTCCCCGAGAAAGTCAAGGGAGCGGTTAGGGGGCGTGAACAGCTGTTGCTTGCTGCCCGGGGCTAAGGTAACTCAAGTAGGAGAGACCATAGCTTGAGCCTTGGGGACAGAAATTTCTGCCACAATATGCAGTGTACATCAAACCCTGTGACGCTGTCAATTCAGTCGCGAGCCTTTTCCTGGTATGAATTCGAAATGGACGTTTGGAGCTGAAACTGCGACCGAATTACTGAGACTCTGGGATTTAATATTTGGCAGGTTAGTTTATTAATATGAACATCATGCAGTTTACTTGGTTGAATTATCTTTGATATTTGAGGTGATCTTGGAAATATAGTAAAGTTAAATCGCAATTCGTTTGAGGGGTTTTTTGTCGTTTAGAACCCTCATTTTTCATGCGAATAAGGTCGGAAAATGTTCTAAATTTACACACTGTTATTTTTCATTATTTAACAGTATCAGATGTCAAGGTAGCCATAAAAGTTACATGAACTCCTTTACATACGGTTCTGTTTCTTGTGTAATACCGTACTCTTCACTCCTACAGTCGTACCAGTAGAACTCAGATGTTGGAGAAACCATAGAAGAGAACTGTATATCGTCAGATGAGACTGTTAGATGCACACAGTGATACCCTTCTGGTTATATTCATCATTTCATAATAGCGATAAATATGGTTGTATACTTGTATGCATATAACGGTCTGCTACAATACTTTGGAGTACAGCCTTACAGGCAATCACCGTAATTAAGAAAGATAATGAACACGAAAAAGCTACCATTAGATATTCATTCAAGCTTACTTGAAACTAACCATTTAACTTCTTTAGGTCTGAACACTTAACTTCTATTGCTGGTTTTAGTACATTATTTAGCGAAGAGGACAAGTACAAGACGATGATAAAGGCCATCGCTCCCCATTAGAATCAGCGGGGCGGTTTTGGCATTGCGCTTGGAGCAGGATGTGGGTAGGCATGTCTACGGAGCATACGATCATGACCGTGAAGCCTGGCATCAGAAGCCATACAAGAAAGGAGGATCACAAGGAGTCAAGGATGGTAAGTAATATCCACACTCTGCTGTTCATTTTGCTGTGTATTTTCTGCTCTGTTATTTTGGTGAACTGGATACTGAAAATAAGGAGTTTGCAGACCAATATATAGGCCAGAGTGAGAGACCCACATGCCAAATGGATTTGCTTAAGTGGTCAATTTATACTCCTTCCATTTCATTGATTTTTTTCACCTTAAAAGTGATACTCCCTCCGTTTCATTGAAAGCTTCCACCTAAAAAATGACACATTTTGTAAGGATAATAATATAATATTCAAAAGTAGAGAGGGTGTAAAGTAGGTGGGCCACCTAGGTAAGAGTGAAGAGTTATACCAAAAAAGAAGGTGGAAGCTATCAAAGAAATTCACGAAAAAGGAAAAGTGGAAGCTTTCAATGAAACGGAGGGAGTACATTTCTTAAGAAAAACAATAAAATAAGTAAAAGTAGAGAGAGTAAAGTAAGTGGGTCACTAGGTAAGAAAGAAGTGTGATAAAAAAAAAAAGTGGAAGAAATCAAATAAACGGTTGAAAAAAAGAAATATGGAAGATATTAATGAAACAGAGGGAGTAATTAATTTCTACTGTAATTAAGTAAATGGAGAAAAGGAAGGTTAATGTTAATATATCGAAGATCACCCAAAAGTAAGTAAGTAGAATAGTCTGGACGAGAGGAAGTGTGGTGTTATATTCTTGGACATTATGCTTTTGTTTCCTTAGGCATCTTGCTAGGAAAGTAGTACGAGTGCTTACGGAAATTAGTATTATACCACCAGTTGTATGTACAATCCTTTCAAAGTTGTTGAACTTTTGTGTATACTTATTGAGCTTGTGAAAATTATTTGATATAACTCGACAACTTTTCACTAAAGCTCAAAAAGTTTACAACAAAACTCGAAATAAAATTATCCACATTTTTTTGTCTGGTTAGGTCCCGAAATAAAATTCTTGAAATTCGCACCATAATTACTCCATAATATATACATTAATCTCGTGTTAATAAAATGGAAAAATGGTTTAAAAGAAAGATATTTAGAAGCCTTATAAGTACTTTTCAGATCGTGCGGAAATTTGATGAAACAAGCTATATACTCGATTTTAAGACGTCTTCGATCCTTTGTTAACTGTTAATAAGCATTTCAACGCATATCGGTTGTTTCTAAATGGCTTGAACAAGCGGCATTTAAAACTCATAAAAGTCGTCGAAAATTGACGATTTTGAAGGTTATTATCCACGTTTTTCGGTCTGATTAGGTCCCGAAATTAAATGTCTTGAAATTCGCACCATAATTATTTCATAATATATACATCATTCCCGTGTTAAAAATATGAAAAAATGGTTCAAAATAAAGACATTTAGAGGCCTTAAAAGTTCTTTTCGAGTAACGCAGAAATTTGACGAAATAAGATATATGGTCAATTTTAAGCCGTCTTCGATCCTTTGTTAACTGTTAATAGTCATTTCAACACATATCGTTTGTTTCTACATGGTTTAAACAAGCGGCATTTAAAACTCATAAAAATCATCGAAAATTGTCGATTTTGAATATTATTATCCACGTTTTTTGGTCCAATTAGGTTCCAAAATTAAATGTCTTGAAATTCGCACAATAATTACTCCATAATATATACATTATTCCCGTGTTAATAAAATGGAAAAATGGTTTAAAATAAAGACGTTTAAATGCCTTATAAGTACTTTTCGAGTCTTAGCTCAGTCGGCGCGGTTGTGATAAAGGTGGTTTTGTTTGGCTGGCAAAAAAAAAAAAAAAAAAAAAAAAAAAAAAAAAAAAACTTTTCGAGTCGTGTTATAATTTGACGAAACAAGCTATATATACTTCAATTTTAAGTCGTCTTCGATCCTTTGCTAACTGTTAATAGTCATTTCAACGCATATCGCTTGTTTCTAAATGGTTTAAACAAGCAATATTTAAAACTCTTAAAATTGTCGATTTTGAAGGTTATTATCCACGTTTTTTAGTCCGATTAGGTCCTGAAATTAAATTACAAGAAATTCGCACAATAATTACTCCATAATATATACATCATTCCCGTGTTAAAAATATGAAAAAATGGTTCAAAATAAAGACATTTAGAGGCCTTAAAAGTTCTTTTCGAGTAACGCAGAAATTTGACGAAATAAGATATATGGTCAATTTTAAGTCGTCTTCTTTGATCCTTTGTTAACTGTTAATATTCATATCAACGGATAACAGTTGTTTCTAAATGGTTTAAACAAGTGGTATTTAAAACTCATAAAAATCGTTGAAAATTGTAGATTTTGAAGGTTACTATCCACGTTTTTTCGTCCGATTAGGGCCCGAAATTAAATTACATGAAATTCGCACCATAATTACTCCATAATATATACTCCGTACGTTATTTCCGTGTTAATAAAATGGAAAAATGGTTTTAAATAAAAATGTTTAATGGCCTTATAAGTACTTTTCGAATCGTGTTAAAATTTGATGAAACAAACTATATACTTCGATTTTAAGTCGTCTTCGATCCTTTGTTAACTGTTAATAGTCATTTCAATGCATATCGGTTGTTTCTAAATGGTTTAAATAAGCGGTATTTAAAACTCATAAAAATCGTCAAAAATTGACGATAATGAAGGTTATTATTCACATTTTTCGGTCCGATTAGGTCCCGAAATAAAATATCTTGAAATTCACACCATAATTACTCCATAATATATACATCATTTCCGTGTTAATAAAATGGAAAAATGGTTTAAAATAAAGACGTTTAGAGGTCTTATAACTACTTTTCGAGTCGTGTTAAAATTTGACGAAACAAGCTATATACTCGATTTTAAGTCATCTTCGATCCTTTGCTATCTTTTAATAGTCATTTCAAAGCATATCGATGTTTCTAAATGGTTTAAACAAGTAGGATATAAACTCATAAAAATCGTCAAAATTTGACGATTTTGAAGATTATTATCTACGTTTTTTTGTCCGATTAGGTCCCAAAATAAAATGTCTTGAAATTCGAACCATAATTACTCCATAAGATATACATCATTCCCGCGTTATTAAAATGGCAAAAATGGTTTAAAATAAAGACATTAAAGGCCTTATAAGTACTCTTCGAGTCATGTTAAAATTTGACGAAACAAACTGTATATACTTTGATTTTAAGTCGTCTTCGATCCTCTGCTAACTATTAATAATCATTTCAACGCATATCGGTTGTTTCTAAATGGTTAAAACAAGCAGTACCTAAAACTCTAAATTCGTCGAAAATTGTCGATTTTGAAGGTTATTAACCACGTTTTTTGGTCCGATTAGTTCCCGAAATAAAATGTCTTGAAATTCGCACCATAATTACTCCATAATATATACATCATTCCCGTGTTAATAAAATGGGAAAATAGTTTTAAATAAAAACGTTTAGAGGCCTTATAAGTACTTTTCGAGTCGTGTTAAAATTTGACGAAACAAGCTATATATACTTCGATTTTAAGTCATCTTCGATCCTTTGCTAACTGTTAATTGTCATTTCAACGCATATCTGTTGTTCTAAAAGGTTTAAGCAAGTAGGATATAAAACTCATAAAATCGTCGAAATTGACGATTTCGAAGGTTATTATCCACGTTTTTCGGTCCGATTAGGTCCCGAAATAAAATATCTTTAAATTCGCACCATATTAGTAATTACTCCATAATATATGCATCATCCCCGTGTTAATAAAATGGGGAAATGGTTTTAAATAAAAACATTTAGAGACCTTATTAGTACTTTTCGAGTCTTGTTAAAATTTGACGAAACAAGCTATATATACTTCGATTTAAAGTCATCTTCGATCCTTTGCTAATTGTTAATAGTCATTTCAACGCATATCTGTTGTTTCTAAATGGTTTAAACAAGTAGGATATAAAACTCATAAAAATCGTCGAAAATTGACAATTTTGAAGGTTATTATCCACGTTTTTTGGTCCGATTATGTCCCGAAATAAAATGTCTTGAAATTCGGACCATAATTACTCCATGATATATACATCATTCCCGTGTTAATAAAATAGAAAAATGGTTTAAAATAAAGACGTTTAAAGGCCTTATAAGTACTTTTCGAGTAGTGCAGAAATTTAACGAAATAAGTTATATGGTCAATTTTAAGTCGTCTTTGATCCTTTGTTAACTGTTAATAGTCATTTCAACGCATATCGGTTGTTTCTAAATGATTTAAATAAGCGGTATTTAAAATTCATAAAAATCGTCGAAAATCGACAATTTTGAAGGTTATTATCCACGTTTTTTGGTCCATTAGGTCTCGAAATAAAATGTCTTGAAATTCGCACCATAATTACTCCATAATATATACATCATTCCCGTGTTAATAAAATGGAAAAATGGTTTAAAATAAAGACATTTAGAGACCTTATAAATTCTTTTCGAGTTGTGCAAAAATTTGACGAAACAAGTTATATACTCGATTTTAAGTCTTCTTCGATCCTTTGCCGACTATTAATGGTCATTTCAATGGATATCGGTTGTTTCTTAATGGTTTAAACAAGCGGCATTTAAAACTCATAAAAATCGTCGAAAATTGTCGATTTTGAAGGTTATTATCCACATTTTTCGGGTTGATTTTGTCTAGAAATTAAATGTCCCAAAATTTGACTATCTTTCGAGTAACGTCGAAATAGAGCAAAATCTTCGATATATATATACACACTCGAAACCGAACTATTTTAGAGTTTTTTTTAACAACGTCAGTCATTTTATGTCATACATGATCTATTTAGATGACCAGCAAAATAACTCACATCCTTCAAAAAAATCACTTGAAACGGCGAATTTGAAGGTTATTATCCACGTTTTTCGGGTTGATTTTGTCTCGAAATTAATTTTCTCAAAATTCTCACAATAATTACCCCATACATCGTAGAAGTAACAAAAGGTACACACGGTTACAAAAAAAACACTTTTAGAAGACATTCGACTATCTTTCGAGTACCGTCAGAGTAGAACGAAATCTTCAATATTTAATCACCCACCCTCCATTTCAATTCCCTCCATTTCACTGAAGATCTTCAGTACACAATCTCAGTCTGCACCCTGTAAACTGTCTCCAAAATTGCATTACATAACCACAGATTCCGAAAAACAGAAAGTCGTCTGCGACCATAACTGAAGTCGCAACTCGTACAATGTCTAACCACCAAAACTTTTGTACAGATGGACAATTTCTTTACGACCCTCCCAGCTTCGGAAAACTTGAGGAGAAAGATCAAAATTTTACATCCAAAGCATGGGAGTCTCTATAATCTATAGCTAAGTACCGACAACTATAATTTGTAGATGTATTCTATCTGCGACACTAGCTAAGTACTGACGACTATCGTGAACAAACTACAGATTTTACTACTAGTACCTAATTTCATCAGAATGGACAGTTTTCTGGTGAAAGAAAACAAGTTACCAGAACTGCAGCCAAAGCTAGGAGAATTGCTGCTGATACGTGTCTGAGATTAAGCCGTCCTGCGTCTATAGTCCTAACTGTCTCAAGCTTGAATTTCGGGTCCTCTAAGGTCTGTAAGTTTGATTCACCATTTGATGCATCCTCTGCAGATCTATGTACCTAGCGATAAAACCCCAAGAATAAATCAAGCAGATGTATCAAATTCTTTGAACAGAATTCGGGTAACATAGCCTTTTACAGTTACAGATTACGATGGGTGCCAGTCAGATGGAGTTCATCTCTTCACAATGTTACACAGTATTTTTTGGGTTTTACGAAAGTGAGGTTAGTGGTTCAGTCATACACAGTACACTTAAGAGGAATGCAACAAAAGTCATTCGACAAAGATGAAATCTTGCAAGCTCTAATTCAGGAATACTAAGCTCAGAGCATATCAAACATAATCTTTTGTGAATTTGCAGGAACTACAAATGATATTATACTGCTTTGTTACCTGCGACTTACCTCTGAAGTATCAGGAATATCACTGTCGCGTATCCCGGCATCAAAAGAATGTACACGATGACCTGAAGAGAGAACTCCATCAACAGTTTCTCTACTGCTGTGATTCATCGAGCCACGTGCTGCCATCTGTGATTTGTCGTTGCTAGCTCTGTTGTTCTCCATCAACCAAGATTTCTGCAAGTAAAATAGAAAGGAGAAGAAACTTCATTGAGACGAACCTGAATATATGTTCTTCAAAACTGTAGAGCTGTTAACAATTTAACATAGAAATGCAGCCACTGTGTTAACTTTGATTTCCTTAACGTGTAGCAACTACTGCCAGCAAGGGTTCGCTCCAACGCTAAAGAGTCCAACTCTTAACTTTGAGGTTAGGAGGTCGATTCCCAATGTGTAAACACCACTTTAAGCCTTCAAAGAGATCTGCGGACTAGGTAAGGCCTACCCTTTGACGTAAACAAAATTTAACCAAAAAAAAAAAAAAAAACATGCAGTAACTAACAAATGAGATGGATTCTTAAATCTGAACTAAAAAAGGTACAAAAAAGAAAAGGAAAGCACTTTTGCGAAGCGACAACAGACAGGCAATGTATCATCGAACTGTTGGGGAATACGTTGAAGTATAAAAGCAGGAAATTCCGGATGTGGTAGCATAGGCAAGTAAACCAAAATTTAATTCCTTGCTATCAAGTGATAAAAGACGGAGGGAAAAAAAACTCACGAATCTAACTTCAACACTTAAGGTAACCAAAACTACACACTAATGCAATATTAAACCTGCTTCTGAAGCCGTTCTCGCTCTAGAGCCAACTGCATGACCAAATCCGATATCACTTTAGTTCTGATGTTTATATCCTTTGCAGCTGCCAGTTTTTTTTCTTCAGTTTGTTGCAAAGACGCCTCCAAGCGACCCACTTTACCTCGTAGAAAAATCAGATCTTCATTTAGCTCTGCGTGGCTTTCAGATAATATGATGCACTTGTCTTCGGCACTGTCAGCCCGAGCATCAGCTTTTAAGATATTCGACTTTAGTTTCTCAATCAATACCTCCATGTCATTTATAGTAGAAATTAACATAGTTTGCTTCTCCTGGCTCGCTTCCACAGATGCAGCTGCCTCTTGGAGCTGGATATCAGTCTCTCGTAACTTGTTTTCGAGTAAAACAACTTTCTCACCAGAGATACTATTTGCTTTCACGAGATCCAACTCCATGTTGAGCTCTTTATTAGCTTCTGCTAGTAAACGATACTCAGATTCTAAAATCTCGGCCCGAGATTCAGCGGATAACAAATTTGTCTTCAGATTGTCGATAACAAACTCCATGTCTTCTATCGAAGTACAATACATGCTTTGTTTCTCTTGGCTTGCTTCTACGGATACCATCGCTTGTTGCAGCTGAAAATCCTTCTCCCTTAGTTGCTCTTCTAGTGACTCAATCTTTTCACATGAGATACCACTGCGTTTTAGAAGATCTATTGCCTCGACGAGTTCTTTGTTAGTTACTGATAGAAGCTTAATCTCGGCTTCTGCCTTCTCAGCCCTGCTTTCAGCGATAGCGACTTTCTCTTCCAGTGCCTTGATTTCTTGTTGCATGCCATCATTCAACGATATAGATCCATTCAAAAGTGCGAATTCTGACGCTTTCAGCTGCTCTTCTAGACAATTCACCTTTTCTTTCAAAACGGTGGCCTCGATACTGGCTTTCTCAGCAAGCTCCTGCGTAAGAGCCTCTTCCTTTTCCAGCTTTTGAATGGTTTGCACGCAATTTTCAAATTTGGTATTTAGTTCACTTTCTCGGCATAATGCACTATTAATGTTAAGTTGACATGATTGAAGTTGACCAATCAGCTCCTTTGAAATTCCCAGCAGCACAGCTGAAGCATTATCAGCCTCTAAGAACCGTGCATAGACACCGGCCGTTTCTTCTTCTACTGACACAAGTTCTCGTTGTGAATAATACAGCTTACGATTCATCTTTTCAATAGTTTGCATACATTCTGTTAGTTGATTTTCCAGATCGAGTTCTCTTGCCATCGATTTCTCGAGCAGCTTCAATATATGTCGCTGCTGTTCAGGAGTCTGCATTTGAAGCTTTGTTGTCGAGCTGAAAAAATCTCCACTCTCTTCAACACCCATGTCCTTGTCTTCATCCCCTGTCCAAGACCAACCCATAGCTTTTTTTAGTAACATTAGGGTATTGATAACGCCACACTCCTTTTGCTTCTGCCACTCAATTTTCTCGAAAAAATATGCTATTTTATTCCTAGATTCACAAAAGTTGAGTGGCACGTGTAAAAACTGAGTGACATTATCACTAACTTAACATTAGTGTTGTAGAAAACTTTCACCAAACCAATTACAAGTAGGAGATGAATATGGCAGGCTGGAAAACTACAAAATATCGAGTCTCTGGCACCATTGAAAGGGGAAAAGAAAAACCGGGTTCAAAGACAAGATTTGGAAAAATAAATATGAACAGATTATAGAACAGGAAAACCGCTTACAGCTTTCCCCTTTGTTAGCCCTCAATACAATTCTCTGGAATTTTGCTGATTGCGTCATCAATTCTTTGACATGTTCTTCCGATTGCTTGAGTGATTTTTCAGCATCAAGCAGCTTTTCCTCGAATTGCGAGAAACCAATTTCCATATGCTTGTACGCAGATATAGCGTCACTAGAATTCTTGAATTTTATTTTTAATTTACCGATGAAGTTATCCATCTCTTTGACCTCTAGATCGAAAAACCCAGATAAGATATCAAACTCCAGCGCTGCGACAGCAGAACTATCCAATTTCTCCTCTTTTTCAACGGTAAAGGCTTCAAAGTCACTCTCTTTTGCTGCTACATACATCATTAGTAAGTCCATGTTAACCAGCTTCTCTGAGCAACAAGCTAAATCCATTCCTAGCCTCATAAGATCATTCCCAATTTCTCGCATCACGTCTTTATTAGCCAGTGCCAATTTTTCCTCCGATATTCTACCGTTATTTGGTGAGGCTTCAATGCTACCACCGGGATCACCATCTACAATTGACACGGTTGTGTCGTGAAGAGAATCGGATTCCATCCCAACTGTGGATTGCTTATACACACAGCCTACTAAAAACAATACCAAAAGATGAGTCAAGTAAGACTAAAAGTCCTGTATGGGGGCGAAGAAAACATTTGTCGTTAGAACACTCGACACAGGCACACGCACTATCTTCAGTATCTCTACGACAACATGAGTGGCAAACTGACTCTCTAAGCCCTGAAGTAATATAAGGGTCCAGAATTTGCCTCATCGTTTATCTAACACAATCACATAATCGTACCAGCCGTTCTGAATTATTTGCTCTATAATTTCAACACGGTTGTGAAAATACTCTTGGGTGGGGGAAACATAAAATCAAGTTTTTCAAATAAAAATCAACACTAGTACATAAATCAATTGTTTTCCGATCTGTCAGCCGTCTTCAGATGATCAAAAAAATCAATCAAGTTAATGAATACAGATAAATGAATAATCACCTCATAAACGACCGACTAAAATCACGAGAGAATACATACTTCACACTTGCAACAAGTGTTGAAGGTGCAATAAAGCAGTCGAATTTTGGGAATATAGATACGTAAAATGAGAGTTTAAAAGAAAGAAAGGGAGGGAGAGCAAGGCGTTTATATCCCTCGTTAGAATAGCGTAAAAAAGATGGAGAGAAACAGAGTGGGAAGGGATTTAAATGCATCCATTTTCCCTAATCAAAATTCCTCCATCATTAAAAAGATTTTGACAGAAAGTACATTCAGACACTCACACTCCATTCCCCTCCCCTCCCGTCCCCTTCCCTCCTAACCCCTCCCATTTCGTTATCCAAACAAGCCATAAGAATGACGAACATAACGTCTTTTTTTTATGACAAGGGAACCCAAAGCCGCCGCCTTTGGAGCGATATGGGCAAACCCTAGCGTATATGAAATAGCCTACAAACTAAGAGACCCTTGTGATGATGGTCACACGTTTTAACCACTAAACTCCACCCTTGCGAGCGAACATGACCTCTTTATATACGCTAAAAAAATGAGATAAAAAATTACTCGACAACACAAACTCCTCATTACATACAATACAAATTTACGCGAAAAATGAAGGCTTTATTCGAAATGGGCATTACATATTTCCTACATATCTCAATTAATTAAACCCTAATACTAAGTAATACCCAAATCATGATCAATCATCATCAGAGTAATTAAAATTCAAGCAACAAAAATCATGAAATGCATATACAAATACAAATACAACCCATTAAATTACTTGACAGCACAAACTCCTCATTACATACAATACAAATTTACGCGAAAAATGAAGGCTTTATTCGAAATGGGCATTGCATATTTCTCACACATCTCCATTAATTAAACCCTAATAATTAAAACCCAATTCATCATCATCATCATCATCAGAGTAATCAGAATTCAAGCAACAAAAATCATGAAATGCATATACAAATACAAATAAAACCCATTAATTAATTTAAAAGCATGAACATGTAGCATTACAAAAATCATGATTAAATGAAATTTAGGGTTCTATGAATGAATTAAACCCTAATACTAAGTAATACCCAAATCATGATCAATCATCATCAAAGTAATCAAAATCCAAGCAACAAAAATCATGAAATGCATATACAAATACAAATAAAACCCATTAATTTAAAAGCATGAACAAGATTAAATGAAAATTAGGGTTCTATGAATGAATTATAGTCAGAAAAATGGGGAAAAAATTAGTGGGAAAAAAGCAAAGGGAAAGGGAATGAAATCGGTGAATTGATTGACTGACCTTAATAGTATTAGTATGAAGGAAAGAAGGAAGGAAGTATGTGGTGAGATTGTGAGAGAAAAATGGGGTGCAGAGAGACAGCAGAAAGTGAGGGATTTGAGAAAAAAGATGAGAGAATCAATCAGATGCGCTTTACCCTCTCTAACTTCGCTCTTTATGTCTTCTTTTCGGTGTTCAAGATGGACATTTCCATCATCAACCGACCTCGTACAATTGATCTTTCTTGAGACGGATATATCTGTTACGACGTTAAAATGGATTAAATATATCACATTTGGAAGAAAATGTCGAAAAGTTTTTTCTCTTCCTATGCGCTAGATGGAAACAACAATTATTGTGTAAAACCGTTGTACCATGCGACAATAGTAAAAGTTTGCAACTTATGATAAAAAGTGATCATTTTAGGTTAGTTAGTTACCACTTTAGATAAATAGTTACCACTTTTTTATATGAAAACGTGGTCACTATTTAAGTTAAAATGGTCACTAATTAACATAAAGTGGTTACTTTTTACCGTAAATTAGGCCGTCGTACGGTACAACGGTTGCATACTATAATTTGTGAGATGGAAAATAGGATTATACACCTGGTTCTACAATAGCATTGTACAACCAAGACAAATTTGTCAAGTTTTTGTGTATATTTATTGAGTTTATAAAAGTTTCTGAGCTGAGTGGTAAGTTTTTGAGCTTGAACATTTATGTGATTTAACTCGACAACTTTACATTAAAGCTCAGAAAGTTTACAGCAAAACTTGGAATCTTTGTGATAAAGCTCAAGATCTTAAAATCAGTTGTACATAGAGCTATGTACATCTGGTGGTATAGTCCTCTAATTGGCACTAGATACATTGCCAGGTTTATCTTATCTCATATATTTGACTCGTTAAAAGCTTAAGATGGATATTTATGTATGTTCGATTAATCTTCTTTGCAACGGGCATATCTGTCGTAATGTTAAAACAGATGAAACAGGAGTATCTCATTAGGAAGAAAATATCAAAAATCTATTCCTATGCCCTGGACACACGGGTTTATTTTATCCTATATATTTGACTTGTCATAAATTTAAGACGGATATTTCCATCCCAAACAAGAATTTGCCATGTACTCCGTATCTATTACGAAGTATCTCCTTTTTGCCCATCAAGGATATTAGGTTCGATTCATTGGAATTGCTACGATAATTTTGCATGAATTTTCATTAAGTTTGAGTGGGTGTTCGATTGTTAAGGGATCGGGAGATAACATATGTAGTCCAACCGAACGTAAACTAACAAAGGACTAAATGGTAGGAAGAGAACATTGTCGAAAAACCAAAGCATGCTTGCGTAGAGCACTAGAATAGGCACGAGGTTCAATCTTCACAGTATATATCATCGGCTGAAAACTCCACGAGATCGCCAAATTGACGAGTGACGAGCAAAATTAAACCTCGTGTATCTTGATGATCAAACTCGTCCGACAAAGAACCAACGACTTGAGGCACATAGCCACGGTCCCTCAACTATTGCACGGTCCAGCCACCTTAGAGTATGAATCTTGATGCATCGAAGACATTATTAAGTCGTTAGATTTGTCTCCGTTAGCTAAGTGTATGGCGAGATATCAACCTCAAGCAACTGGACTCCATCGTGTATCAACCAACGTAAAGCATTAACGACACCAACAGACTAATGGTTCAACACGTACGCCATGATTAAACCAACTTTGAGAAAACTCCATAGATGCACACAGTTCACAGACAATCAACGCCTCCCGAAAGGAGGAGGAAAAAAAAAAGAATAAAACAATACGGAGTATTAAGAAGGTGGATTTTGGTACGCGGATTGCACCTTTTTTTCTAAGACAGAGACGTATTTATCAAGCATTGAGATTACAGCTTCAAATTCCGTCACCTGCTCATCTATTGCATTAATCTGCTGAACATACTCGTCGAATCCACCACTCTTGTGCTTCAGTTGCTCCACGAACACCCTTAACCCTGAAGCAACGTCACCATAACTATTGTACTCTTCTGCCACTCTTAGATTCATTTTCTCCAATAGTTCCAGCACGTTGCTCGTCCCCTGAAAATGCAGCGCTTTGCTGTTAGGTTTCAGCATTTCGCATCATTCAAAAGTGTTCTTTTTTCTAGTATTACTATTCAGGCATTCACCGTGTAAGCAAACAAAAGTCGGTATTGTATTACCCCCTAATCAACACAACTTTTCTTAGACATCTCGAAACTTGCTCCATGATCAAAAGCACGAAATGGAATTGTGGAGACTCGGTTCCAAAAATATAGGAATTGAACCCACGACACCAATTTACCGCTTTTGCTAATTTTGTGTAATCAATATAAATATTGAAGCCCTTCACCTACTTGGGCCCCGGTTCCTAGAACCGAATAGATCGCACTATGGACGTGAAAAATAATTGTGAAAATGGGGTCGAGGTAGGATTGGAGAATCCAATCGAAGACTAACCACCCAACACCACCAGTCCAATTCAACAGCGGCCACCACGGCACCACTCACCCATGACCCAGATTCGACCTCTCGTATCTCGCCTCTACCATCCCATCGATTGAGAGTTGATAGTTGAGACGACGACATCCTCATCATTCATCACCTAAACACTAATTTCAGGTTGCCCAATTCAACCACTAATATTACTTCATACTTCATACTCAAACCCAGATTGATTGATTGATTGATTAAACTCGCCGCCCACAAGAAACACTCCCAGCTAGTCATAATTAATAGAATATAAATGGATCTCAATCATCGCCCAGCAAATGGTACGGGAGAGCCTGTGCATTAACCACTCTTCAACCTCGATGGGCATATTCGAGTCAGGGGGCGTAATAGAATATAGACGGCATCAATCGTTGTCTTAAGGTTTTGGTTTAACTGGTTCCGACAATAATACGGAATAAAAAAAGGAAGGGAGGGAGGGAGGACCTTAAGCTCAGAGGTGATCATGGAGGAAACGCCATGGAAGAGGTGGTTGAGTGCATCAGCAAGTGGGTCGATTGGGATTTGATCATCATTTTCCGCCATTTTTGTTACTTGACACAACAGACCTTCGTTGGGAAGAATAGAAAGAGTGGTGTTTCGATTTCAGAATCAGATGATGTTCATGTGCTTCATCCTCGGATCAACATTGTGTCGGGTTTGGGTCGGATCAACTTTGGATTGGAATAGTCGGATCGACTTTGAGTCTGGGTTCGGGGTTATTCCAAGTATGTTATTTTTAGGTAGTTACTACTCCCTCCGATTCTTTAGATTCGCAACGTTTACTATTTGCACAAATAATAAGGTTGTGAGTGGAGATGGTGGGTCTCACCAATAAAGTAAAAAGCTTATACAAATAAAAACATACTTATTGTAAAAATGTTGCAAACCTAATGAATTTGCCAAATATGGAATATGTTGCGAATCTAAAGAATCGGAGGGAGTACTTGCTACTCGTCGGCGGTCATTTTACTTCGCTCATCGAGTTTTTTTTAAGTGGGTTGACACTTTTATCGTTAATAATAAAAACACAGTTATCCACTAAAACTCGTTAAAAATATAAAACTAACTAATTACTTCATTAAATTACAAAAAAAAAAAAAAAAATTATTAGATGAAACATTTCGACCAAAATCTTAGTTTAAATACATCAATTCAATTAAAAAAAATTGATCATACCCACGAAATAATGACTACAGTAAGAGTTAGGTAATTTACTTATAGTTTCTTATAAAGCGATTTTATACGATTTGGGGTATTGAACTATTGATTATGAGAATGATAGTACGCATCCAAAGTCGAAAAGTGAGACGAGTATTCCGAATTGTACTATCGCGACTGTCAAATGTCGGTGTTCCTTCTCAAGTTACCGGGTACCTGGCATTAGAAATGCAAAAAAAAAAACGAATTTCTACGGTGTGTAAGTATATTAATGTTCGGTTAACAAAATACGAAGTATAATAATGAATTAATAGAGATAATATTACAGAGGATTGGGTACAGTACATTGTACAATGTACATATCTCTGAACGACGGAGTACGAAGCTGAGAAACGGTCTCTATTACTCGTACTATGTAGCGCATTGAACGGTACGTTTCACATTACCTGCAAGAAACTTGAATACATAAGCCCAGCCCCCCTGTCGGTTTGCATCGGCTTCAGTTTTACGAATGAGTGCATGTTTTGAATCCATAATTCCATATTGCACCGATTTGATGTGATGCTAATCAAACAGTATGGCGTCTACTCCGTTACTAAAGTGCAGGTCTCGACTTTCAAGATCTTGGTGGTACTAACGTAAAAGCCACTCGATACTAGAGATTTTCATGTTTTGAATGGAAGTTCAGAACCGATTTAACAATGTACTAACCCTGCTCAGTAACCTAATCGATCATTCAATGATGTTCGCCCATCGCCTGATTGTCCTGCACAAACATTACAGCAACCAATCAGCATAACAATCATTCATCAAAACTGTGCCCATCAAACGGGGAAATTGCAGTCGAGTTTGGTTCAGGTCGTTCGCATTTGGATATGCTTGAATTCAGGCTCAGACCAGGTCGACTTAGACTTTGCCAACTTGGGGCCATATTAGGTTTGTTTCTATGAATACACGTCAGAACAGGTCAAGCGAATTTAAGTAACGTAAATTTAGATAGAAGTCTTACCTTTAGGGGGAACCCATGTCACATCGTCCTTATTCTTTAAAAACGCAGGTTTTTCAGGGCCGAGAATTCTTTTAGGCCTTTTATTTTCTTGTCCAGGCAGCTTCTCATCTCTTTTATCGTCATTCTCAACATTTGCTTCCTCGTCAGCATCAGCATCAGCATCAGCATCAGCATACAGTCCACGTTTATGTTTCAACAGCAAAGCAACTGCATCTTCTACCATTACATCTGAAGGTTTGGAGGCTGCCGATTCTGACAATTTATTCTCTGGAATTTCAACCGGTTTCCTTTTCCTCAGAATAAGACCTGGGGCAGCACTCTCAATCTCAGTCTCTGGATTAGCTCCAGCTTGAGAAACATCTGGTTCAAGAATCTTCTGCCTGTCTTTATAATCAACAAAATCATCACCCTCGCTTGCGTCCACTGATTTCACTAGTTGGCTCTTTTTCGGCTCTCGGTTTTCCACTGCCCCCAGCCACTGAGGTTTTATAGCAGTATAAGTACTAGGCTTGTTTCCTGCCGAATCAATAGAATCACTGCTGGATTTTGAAATTTCCTCGGTTTTTGAAATCGCAACTGGAGCTACTTGATTTGCATCAGAACTCTTGACTGGCTTCTCGGGCTGATTGGCATTATTCTTTTCCTTCTTAGGTTTATCGGGCCTATTAACAACAGAACTACTTGATGCAGGATCCTTACATGTCAATTCCTTGACCAGAGTGGCCCGTTTTTTGGCTGTTTCTCCGGTAGGGTCGGCAATCTTTAGCAAGTAGACTATCCTATCCAGTTCTGTTTGGAAAGAGGATATATCCTTCTCAAGTTGCACGGTCTTGTCAACAACTGAAAATAATGCAAACAATTAAGGATGTCGAGTGCTTATAGCGGCAGACAAACTATGGCTCATCTTCACTATAATTTCATTTCACGGATCCCACTTTCTCATCTTAAGAAAATATAGTCATCTGTGGTACAACTTTGTTTTTAGTTGTTTCCGTGGTAGTTAATTACTGATGAGATATAGCAGAAAATACTAACCTAGTTGAGAAGAGAGCCCAGACATGAATGCATCGAGTACATCTCCAGCATTCGGTTCGACCACAGGCTCAGATACTTTATTCTTCTCTTCCGAAATCAACCTTCGCTTCTCTTCTATTTCTTTCATCAGTGCCTCTTTCTTGTCCAGAAGAGAATCAGCTGTTTCCACTGCCTCTGTATTAGCAGATTTACTGATAGGTTTCTTCTTTGTTCTATCATAGAACTCATCATCATCGCTGTACAGATCATGAATAAAAATGGTCGAGCATTGATTATCACGATACATCTCAAAGAAGAAAAACTAGCTAGAGCGAAGGCGAAGCAATCAACTTTGAGACCAACTGTGAATTTGAAATACCTTAAAATCTCATCCTCTTCCTCAATCACACCCTTTTTCTTACTGCGAGATGGCCTCTTACCACGTGCACCTACGCTTTCTCGGATACTATCATTTAACGTCTCTTCCAAACTCTCAAGCTCCTCAAATATCTGCACAATATAAAAATGAAATGTAGTTCACAAAAGGAGTAATTACAACCTTCTTTTGCCGATCAAAACTAAGAAGAGACAAAAAAAGCATTTGTCACCGCATAATGTTGAAATCTGTACCTGAGAGATCCTAAGCTCATTTCGAGCAATCTGAGTTTGCTGCCCTTGTGTCAACCCTCCTTGTGATATGTCTTTGGCACGAATTGCAGATATTTCTTTTTTCATATGTGCAATCTGTAGATAAACACGGGTTGTTAGAAACAATTACCATAAAATATTCACCATAAAATAATATTCACCAAAAAAAACAATTACCTTCTCCATCCTTTTCAAAACCTTCTCCCTGGTCTTTTGTTGTTTTTCAGTGAGCTCGCCTTTAAAGGTTTGCCACGTCAACTCATCAGGATCTTCCTACAAGTTTTTGAAGCAAAAAACAGGTAAGTTTATTTAAAACAATACAAAAAGCAAGATCGGCATTAAATATTGGTAAGAGCAAGAACCATGTGTCACCATCCCAAAACCCTGGTATTGTGCAACTTAAATATTCTCAGTTTTCCTTCAATCGTGGCTAACTACAAACATCTATGGATAACAAACGAGTTTGTTCAGGAAATCTAATAGGCTAGCAAACAACCAATCAAACATGATGGGAGCTTGGAAATACACATAGACATTATTCGCTATCATTCAACTACAGAAACAGTCTTTGACAAACCTCATCTTCTTCAATTGCATCTTCTCCCATTCCCCATGAAATACCATCAGCAAGAGCAGCACCCTCTCGTGCTCTACGGAGGGAGGCTTCACGGTCTTTAGCATAACTAATACCTTTCCTCTCAGCTTCCTAGAAGAGAAAAAAAAAAAGAGAAATAGAGTGTGAATAAGGAAGAATATGTCTATTGTTAACAAATAGACAAGTTGAGGAAGAAGTAAATGAAATTTGAAAATGAAACACAGTTTTTAAAATCTTACAGGCATCATTAAATCTTCTGGACCTTGGAAAATATAAAGCCGGGATGAACTGTAAAAACAAGAGCCGAAATTAGCATACTCCAAGGTATTGGAAACAACAGAGAACGTAGAACGATCATGTCCATGTACACCCTATTGGTAGGGTGAACTAAAGATGAGAAACTACGGAGTACAATATTGGTACGGAGTAATGCAACAAGGAACAGGAAATAGCTAGCACATCTACAGATAACATATGTAGAGCACCATTCGTTGAGACACTTACTGGCCAAACCGGATGACATCACCAACATGCAAATCCATGTAGACTTTTGCTTTTACCTACACAAAGCAGATGAATTAGAAATTTACATTTGTACTACCAACCGCCTAACATTTAAATCAATTAACGGTTATAAATCCTATTTCAAGAGATGAGGAATAGACGGCTTCAGCTTAAAGAACAAGCAAAAAAACGAGTACCTGTTTTTTGTTTATAAACGTCCCATGAGTACTTCCGAGATCATACAGATAGGCATTTCCACTTGCATTGAACTGGATAACTGATACAGCAGAAACAAAAAGGAGAAACACCCGTTAAAAATGACACACTTAGCAATAGGACGGCCATATGAACATTGTATCGACTTAAGAGGAAGGCAGCATTATCACGTCATTTCAAATCAATCACTAATCATACATTGCTTCGTCAAGGGAAAGGCTTTATTCACAGCTACAAAAACAATCTAGAGGAACCAAATAAGACATAGTATAATCTAATCTAATAAGCTATAAATCCTATAATATGACGTCAAAAACGACAATAGAGCTGACTGTATATCAGAAATTACACCATTCAACGAGACACCACAAGAACCCTAGACCAATATACGAGTCATCACTAGAGATACCTCCCCCTACTAACCTCAAATCATTCCACCAACACGGAATAACGTATAAGTATACTGACCAAAGCAAACACCGCAGCAAGATCAAACAACTAAAACTTGTTACTGCAGTCGGATAAACAGGAATTCGACAAACTTGATCATTATACCATCGTAATAATATCTCATTCGCCCGATTCATATAAGCAACCACACATTCCGCATTCCACACATAAGCAACCACACATTCCACCACCACGGAATAACGTACAAGTATAATGACGAAATCAAACACCACAACAAGTTCAAACGATTAAATACTTGTTACTGCAGTCGGATAAACAGGAATTCAACACACTTGATCAAAATACGCCGGTGATTCATATAAGCAACCACACATTTCGCTTCAGACGATAGATAATGGATACAATAACAAGAGAAAATACGAAGAGACGACGATACCGGCGTGGAAGCGTGAAATTGTAGGATGCTCAAGAAGGAAATCACAAAGATCAATCCTACCAAACATGTATGCTCCTTTCTTCGTCCTGCACGTATTTTAACAATCGATTGCTCAATTTAGAAACAGTTCAAACTTCAAACCCTAATCAATCAAGCTAATTAAAGACGGAATTGAGAAGAGATACACATACAGGTCAAGTTGATCAACAATGGAGCCGTCCTTGAGAACTTCGAAGAAGAAAGGATGAGGCGATGGTTCACTCCATGGAGGAATTTGATAAGGCACCGCGTTCTTAGTTCCGCCATTAATGGCGTCTGCGGGAGGAGGTAGAGGTGGTGGTGGTGGAAGCTCATCGGCTGTTACAGCGTTTAGCGTCGACGGCGACGACGACGGCGTGGTTGATACGGTGTCGATTGTTTCTGCGGTGGTTGAAGGTGTGGTGTCGGTTGACGGCGGCGGCGGCGGCGGCGGCGGAGAGAGGTCCATGGCAGTCGCCGGAAGAAGGAGAGAGAAGGAGGGAGAAGAGTTTGGGCGCGGTGATTTAGGCTTTTTTAACGAGTATTTGGTTTCCTAATTGGTTTTGGACAACGAGAGTAAAATTTCGTTAGTAAAAAATAATTTCGTATTTATATAGTCCCTCGATTTTCACATCTTTCCTATTTCGTATAAGTAATTTTTTTTTTACGTGATTTTATCATCGTATATTTAACACGGAATATAATATTTTTTTTGCATTTTTTCAATCTACATTTTCTCATTTAATTAATATCATTCGGAGTACAAAAGTATAATATTTCTCTTTCATATATTTCCAGTCCATTATCCATTCTCACTTCCCGGTTAGGAACTCGAAGGGAGTATATAATACTAGTATAATACGGAGTATACAACATGTTTAAAGGATTTTAGGACAATAGTAATGCTTAAAGTTCCATGGGTGACACGTCAGCCCACGTTGCTCCTTGTGTTATAGGTCAATGGTTAAAGTTCCATATAGATACGATACTCCTTGTAATCTCCCACATCGCTATTGCCCTTAAGATGATAATAAAGATTCTGATACGAAAATCACGCCTTTCGTATGTCTAACATAGCGGAAGTCTTTTTTTGAGGTTTTATTTTGGGAAAGAAAGGGATATTTACTCGACCTAGACCTATAGGATGAATAATGGTAAGAACAATTAAGACCATATAATTAAATAGATACTTATTATTTTCGGATCAGATTCCAAACATACTCCTTCCGTTCAAGTCCAATTTTCCCCTTTCTCATTTCGACACTATTCAAAATCAAGGAAAACTTTTGATATTCACTGCAGCCATTGGAGAAAATAAATCTAGGTTAGATCTTGTTTGATTCATCTTTAAAAGTACGGAGTACATTATTAATATCGAATTTTCATAATATTTATTACTAATATGTTACGAAAGTTATTAACGACGCAAAATATCCCCGCACAAATTTCAACAATAACTGGTTTAGGTTCAACATATTGATCATTTTGAACTAAAAGAAAACCTTTTGGAGGAATATTCACATTATATAGACTATCTTTGCTGACATAGAAAAGCAAGGTGTCCACGACGTGTACGCGTGGGATGCATCAACTCCTCATTAAGTTTAATTTTGCCATTATAAGGGGCTCGTACATGTTCTGCAGTCCTCCAACAAACGTGAAAAAAGCAAAAGAGAAGGTTGAACTTGAAACGAGGGAGTAGAAGTCAATTCAATACACAGTTGAACCAGAACATCCACTGCCCTTTGAAATCTTAGCATCCCAGTACAAGGTGAATGTACACATATAGCAGTATGATATATATTGACAGTCTTTCAAGAAATATCCATCCAACAAGTATATTACAGTACAATTACAACACCTGCATCCGCATCTGCGTCTGCAGATTGCAGGCCAAGAGTAGCAAGAAAAGCGACTCTTTCTGTTTCACACATTTATTGCGCCTTCTCGTCTCTCATCGAAACAACAGTCTTTGAACAAATACTAATGAAACACAGAATTTTTAAAAAAAATCCCTTGTAATAAATTATGCTTCACTGGGTACACCATTCTTTTTGAACAAAGCATATGCGTCGCTGTATATCGCCACTACATTTGAGAATACTGCAAGTACGATCATCATAATCGCCAGCATTTTCTCTTTTGTTGTCGCAATGCCATACCGGTCCCTGAACCATCACAAAACCCAAATCAATATCATGCACACAGTAGTAGTACAGTACGACTACGACAAGACAATAATGCAAAGCAACAAGTAGGGAGTAGTACCGTAAGGTGATGGAAGCAGGAAAGATGAATCCAAGACAAACGGCAGCTGTAGCTCCCGTGAACTGAAACGCATCCCAGATGCTAGGTATGAAACTTGCGCCAAGGAATATGAGGGAGATAAGCACGACTGTGACGAGAGTGAATCTCCTGTTGTCGGAAACCAGGGGGCCTGCTGACGGGAAGCAAAGGCCGTCTATGTTGAGCCTGAGTGGGTAGAAGACGATGGGAAAAACAAGCATCAAGTGTGCAGCGTAGCTGACCCTGACAGCATCGTTCAGTACACTCCCGTAGGGTATGCCAAGGTCTGTGTCGAAGTTGGCGAGAACATCGTCTAATGTCCCGTCTCCAAACAGAAGGAACCCGAAAATGCTTGTCATTACGTATACTGTTGAACAAAGACCTAGTGCAGTGCGGACGACTCCTTTGATTTGGGTAGAGTCCTCCAGTTCATTGTCTATGGAGTGAACTGCACGATTGTAAAGTTGAAAAATCATGTCGATGATCATTAAGCAAACTGAATAAATCAAGTTCGAAAGCACCAAGAACAGCAGTGGACGTACCATTGTAATGACAAATGTATGCTGTAACAAGAACAGGTACAACGGTGAAGAGGTTCCAGAACGCAGTCATGTCCGTTATATTTGGGAGAAATCTGGGCATATTCACAGTTCCACTTATAAGCTTAATAACAGCGATTCCCACCATAATTACGAGAAACACAACAGCCAGCCCAACTGATAGCGCGGATGTGTAACTCAGCGAATCTGCAACACAGACAGTCACATAATCAATATGCAGATGCAGTAAGATATAACTGTATGAGTCGCACCGACAGTACGTTCAGCATTCAATATAAAACAACTAAACAATAATCAATAATGAAACAACATGCACTTCTTCATCTACAGCAGAAAATGAAGGAAAGGACACAACTGTATTAATCGATTAGAGCAGATACAGTCAGATATACTGTAACTGTATGAGTCACGCAGACAGTACGTTCAGCATTCAATACAAAACAACTAAGCAGGAAAGTGATGACTTACCGATCCTCTTGAAGCACGCCAATGGAGCAAAGACGCAAAGTGTTGTTATCAGAAGAACAATTAGTCTCCCGTTCCACCACTGACTTCCAAACCAACCTTCCAGCACACCGGCATGATGCATTCCGCTGGAAGACGTGCCAGACAGCACATCACCTTCAAAAAAAGAACCATATAATAAGCTACCACTCGTAAAACATTGTACTCACAATCGAAAACACTTTAGACCCAACTTGTGTTCAAGTACCACACTTACAAACACTATTTTTCATCTCATGCTCTTTATTTTCCATGACTCAACAAATTCAACATGGTACAAACACTTGACACTTCAAATTGGCTAAAAACATGAGGTTTTCATTTATCGAGTGGTCAACAACACTTGAACATACATCCCCACTTCGAGTCTCCGACTCAAACAATGGCCACTTGACACTTCAATTATCCCCAAAACATGTGATCAACATATCTTACCATTCAATATTTCAGACTTAAAACCATGTTTGAAAACCCTTATAATTAAACATTTCACAACGAATTCAACCTCACAGATGTCAACTAGCTTGGTTGGTAAGGTCACGAGAGATGATACTCCTAGTCTCGGATTCAACATCAACTACCCATCACAAAATCATACAGTACATAAGAACATTTCATACCACACCAACACAAACAAACATAAGCAAAAAAAAAAACACCAATCAAATCAGCAGGAAGACTTCAAAAACAGCAGAAAAGCAATAAATGAGTAATTGAGTACTCCCTCCATCCCGTTCATTTATTGCCCTTTTATATATTCACTGAGACGATCATTCTAATCAAAGATAAACAAATGAACGAGACGGTATAATGATCATATATACAATGAGGACACCAATCAAATCAACAGGAAGATTTCAAAAACAGCAGAAAACCAATAGATAGAGTAATTGAGTACTTTCATTTATTGCCCCGACGACTATTCTAATCAAAGATAAACAAATGAACGAGACGAAATATATATATATATATATATATATATATATATATATATACCTATGATGATCATATAGACAATGAGGACACCAATATTATTGATCAAAACACTGAGTTGAAGCACAACTCTGCCAGTTTTCCCAAAAGCATTCTCCATAGCACCACCATAAGAAGAAGACTTTCCTGCTCTACTGAACTTAAGCAACATATCAATGGATCTCTCAGCCAAAAAAGCCATAATCACAATCATAAAAACCCCAAGTCCAAGACCTAACACCTTCATTGTTGCAGGTAAAGCCATTATTCCTGCACCCACAATTGTAGTTGACAAATTGAACACTGCTCCTGAAAAAGATGCTCCATCAAATTCATCAAACCCTTCTTCTCCTTCTCCTCCTCCTCTCTTTAATGGCAACAATGGTGCATTTTCATCAGGTACTACTTGCTTCACTCTCTTTGTCTTTGACTTCTTACCAACAACTGTCATTTTTTTTGCTGAAATTCTGTAAAAAGATTCAAACTTTATGATTTTTAAGGAACAATTAACCTAAAAGATTCAAACTTTATGATTTTTAAGGAATAATTTAACCTTATTTAAAGGGTTTGATGGTCGATTTTCTGGGATTTTTTACCAAATGATGAACACAGATATAGAAAGATAGATTTTTGGGCAATAATAAAGTTTGAAAAAAAAAAGGATAGAGTTCACAAATCAGCAAGATAAGTGAAGACCCAGATGTGATCGTGACACCGTCTTATACAAGAATTTGCGATTAATTAAGAGATTAAAGTAATCAAAGTTTGAAAAAAAAGGGATAGAGTTCACAAATCAGCAAGAGAAGTGAAGACCCAGATAAATAAAATTAAATTTATCAAATTTATCGTGATCGTGACACCGTCTGATGCAAGAATTTGCGATTGATTGAGGATTAAATTAAGAAAAATGAGAAAAATGAGGGGAGAATGAGTGATTAAGGGGGAGGGTGGAGTTGGGTTTTATAGAAGAGATAAGAATTGAGTTGTTTGTGTGTGTGTATAGTATGAGTAGATTAGTAAAGCAAGGAAATTGGATACGCAATCTATAAAATAATGGAAGATTGATTGATTGATTGATTGAAAGTTTCAGGTTTTTGTTTGATTGTGGAATTTGAGCATGAATTATGAGGAGTTCAGATAAAACAACACCAGGAAGTCCATCAACAGTATGCAGTCAATCTAAGATTAATGGTGGTAAGTCCCCAATTTTTAATTTTTAATTAAGTATATCGTTTTAATATTAGTATTATTAGTATTTTAATTATAATAAGTCCTCTCCTTTTGGAGAGTTTCGCCCCCATCAATTGATGGGTTTCGCTCTCTCTTTAAGGAGGGATGTTAAATCTATTATAGTGGAGAGGACGCGGAAGATCATCAGTGCTATAATCGTTCATCACGTGGTATCTCAATTTATGTCAGATCGGCGGCTACAATCTATTGGGTTAGATGAAATTGATTCTCGTCAGAACCTTGGAAAATCCGAAGACCCTCTTGTGAAAAGCTGTATCATTAAACAGCGATGTGTTGAAAGAGGATGGGCAGAAGCGGAGATCAAAATCTTAGTGAGAGATCTTTGTTTTAACGAGAATTTATTTTCCTCAAATTTTATAGTATTGTATCCGTTCAATTTCGATATAAGTTGTAGATGTCGTATGACTTTTTATTAATGAAAGGATCTATTCGCTCAAAAAAAAAAAAAAAAAAACTACTGAGGTTTCGTTCTTTTCAACTTATTTTTCGTCTATTTTAATTTAGTTCAGTTTAGTCCAATTCATTTTAGTTTAGTTTAGTTTAATTAAGATCAGTTTGGTTCAGCCCAAAGATCACATTTTGTCTCAGTACTTTAGTTCGGTTCGGTTTGGTTCAGTTCAGTCTACTTCAATCCCACGGAACAGAGCCTAATTAGATTGTCATGTTCTCCACAAGATTGTCTAGCAACTCTTGGTTAAGACGAAACTTTAAAACGAGTCGCAGATTACTCTGCCCGTGTTCTTTTCAACTTTTTTTTAGTTCAGTCTACGCCAATTCAGTCCAGGAGACTCATTTTGTCTTAGTCCACTTCAATTCAGTTCAGCTCATTTCAGTTTAGTTCATTCCACTTCAGTACAAAAGAACGAGATTATATCGAGTATTATTACTCCGAAAGTATTTAATAAAAACAAAACATTTCTTATTTCTTGGACAATTTAGAGTGTTCAGTACTTCCTCCGTTTAAGTCGAACTTTCCCCTTTTTTGTTTTGATACTATTTGCAATCAAGTATAACTTTCGATATTCACGACAATCTATTGAAGAAAATATATTCAGGTGGAATATTGTTTAGTTCGTCTTTAAAGTACATTATTAATATTCAATTTCCATAATTTTTACTAATATGTTAGGAAAGATTAACGACGCACAATACATGTTGGCAAACATGAAAAAGCAAAAATAAAAGTTCGACTGAGACAGAGGGAGTATCATTCTCTCCACCTAATATTACTCCGTACAAGTTTACAACTAGGTCCACTATATGTCACAGCGGTAAATGACAAATTATATAACACCAAAAAGTGTGCATCAATTTATTTACTTTACTTTTTTTTACCAAAAAAAAAAAAAAAAAGTGAACGCACCTAACAAACGTGCACATCCAAATCACATACTTACTCCGTTCCATTTGATTGTTTGCGTTTGCTTTTTCACACTTGTCAACGCACGTTTTCTTTTGTCTATATCTTTAGTTACGTATTTCTAAAAATTATAAAAATCTGATATTTATAACGTACTCGATTAGACAATTTAAACAAGATCCCATATGACTATATTTTATCTTATATATTAGAAGTTACATTGACGATTTCACTCACCTGTGAATAGTGCCCAAAAAAGAAATGCAAACAATCAAATAGAACGGAGGGAGTACTACACGGCTTCATTCACCTACTTACATGTATGAGTATGAATGTATGATACACCCAAATCATCTCACAATTCTCATGAGAACAGAAAAAGTGAACGTATGACTCATGTGGTTTAAACAAAAACAATAATGAGAGTAGACGTAACTCATATAAGACGTTCACACAATCATCAACGTCCTTAACTAATTATCTATGTACTTCTCATGCATATGGGCATGGGTAATCAATCAAGTCTAAAAGTTAAGACCAACGGTGCCATCGTATCGTTACCCTTTTGTAAGTACTCCATAACAAGTACTCCCTCCGTTCAAGTCCAAGCTTTCCTTTTACTTTTTCACGTTTGCCAATGCGTATTTTGTATCGTTAATATCTTTCGTAACATATTAGTAAAAATTATGGAAATTGGATATTACTCCGTAATAATCTACTTTTAAAAACGAATCAAACAAGATCCCACATGCATATATTTTCCCTAATAGATTGTCGTGAATATCGAAAGTTATCCGTGATTGCAAATAGTGTCAAGATAAGGAAGGGGAAGGTTGGAATTGAACGGAGGGAGTAACAATGATGTCTAACAAAGATAATGTTACAAATTTACGATACAATACAGAACCTAACCAATTTCATTTCAACCATTCTGCTTTAATCCTGTTGCCTATGGGCTACGTCACCGTTTTAATAGTTCATCCTTTTGGAGAAAAGACCCAAGATAATTCTGATTCTCGTATAACATTCTCATCTAAAGTGTTGCACCCGCCTCGCTCGCTCTTTACTACCAGGCCATTTCTGCTAAACATTTTTTTGTATCTAAAAAACATAAATTAGATACTAATTTTGCTATCGACTTTATTTAGTCTCTAAAATAGAGACGTAATTAGTCATCGCTTCAGTTTGGTCTCTAAAATAGAGACTAAATATATTTATGTCTCAACATTAGTAGCTAAATAATACTGTATATTTAGCGACTGAATTTTTGTCAATTACTAGACTAGTAGCTAAATCATAATTCTATTGTAGTGCCGGTTAACCTAAAACCACATATTTCTAATAGTATACATCTACAAAATTGCAACTTCCATCGAACTCTGTACCGTCAGTATTATATCATCGACAAACATTACCCCTGCTTAATCTAAAACTACATACATATTTCTAATGCACAAAATCTTGGAAGAGACGGTCTCTCAGTAACTTATTGAGAGACCACTCTTCAGTACTACTCTATGTCATATTCGTACCCTTAAATGACAACTTTGTTTTGTACCTGTTTTTATAACAAGTTACCCTTTTCATATTTGTATATTCTTTTATGTTAATCGTACCTACTTCTACTAGGTTTGGTACCACTGTTACTTCAATTTGTACTTAGTCTTTCAGTAAAATTAATGAAAGACCGTCTTTCAGGAAACCTGTTCTTTCTAAGGTAGGACTACAAAATTTCAACTTCCATCGAATTCTGTACAATCATTATTATATCATCGACAAACATCATACGTCAAAGAAGGTTGTCTTAAATTGAAAAAGTTCACCAATGACCATGTAATGATCTTTTTGCCTATTCACGAGTAGAGGCGATCATTTGCAGGTTCGGGCCGGATACGGGTCGGGTTAGGTGTGAAATTTTGGTCCACGGACAAGCGGGTTTGGGACGGGCTCGCAGGCCGGGCCTTTGTATATTTTTTGAAAAAAATTGTGTCCAAGCCAGTTAAAAATTCGGGTCGGACGGACCGGGCCAATCGGACGGTACGTCCCATGAACAGCTATATTCGTGAGCATATGAGGAAGGCTTGGTTGATTACCAAGTATATATATTTTTCAAATCGGTAGTGCTTATCGCATAGACTCCTCGATTTAATTTGTCATTAGTAAACTAATGACTTAATTAGTGTATGTAATCAATGCTAATCCTAGACGATTAATTAAGCCACCTAGCTATTTAATCATTATTTTGCTGACATCATGGAACATGCTACCTCTATTATTTCATCCCAAAAGTGAAAACTACGTATCTCTAACTCTCTAAATCACGTCACATTACATCTTAAAATCCAGTTTACATATTTTTACTTCAAACCGTACGTTAGATAGCCTCATATCTTCATTTTAACCACTTACCCGAGGTACTATAACAATCATATATCTTCATTTTAACCACTTACCCGAGGTACTATAACAATCATGTGATTTGGTGTAGACGGTTTCATATTAAATGTGTAACGAGTGAAAGATCACACGTCAAAATAAAGAAAAATATACTTCGTATAAGAAAAAATCACTAAAAGGGGGAGAGGATTTTCTTTTACAAAAACTTATCAATAATATGTAGTCATATTTTTAAAAAATAGATATTTAAATATGACTATACACGACATATTTAAAAAAATGATACGAAAATCTTAAAATATTAAAATAGACATCGTACAATTAAAAAAAATATTTACAATGATACAAAAAATATTATAAAAAAATGATACGAAAATCTTAAAATAGACATCGTACTTTTTTTTTTATAAAAAAAATATTTTTAATAGGTTATCTAAATACTTATTAATTAATTAATTTTTAATCAATTAAAAAAGTATTTTTAATAAGTGATTCAAATATTTACAATGATACACTAAAAATAATACTTCCCTCGTATAATTTTTATCATCGTACAATTACCGATTTTTAAAAATAAATACTCGTAAAAAAGAAGAAAGATAATGAGGTCATAAATGTCTCCCATTTTTTGTGTGTAAACTGTAAACTGTAAATTTCATTTCCTGATTCAGCTTGCAGTACATCAGTACATGGTATACATATCTACCAGCACAAAAAATCACTGAACACAAGTCGCCGAACTGAGCTGAATTGACCTGACTTGACCTAACTCTAAGCTGAAAGAACGAGGCCTAAGTAAACACCAAACAAATACTCCGTACTTATTCCATTTCAAATACTCCATTAGTATCATTATTCAGATTTTGCGACTGAAATATACCAAGCGAGCGAAACAATAGTTCTATCTGAACCGTAGAATAATAACAACGTTAAAAGCAGTAAGTATATTTACAGATCAAACACGATATCTCAAACCCCCCACAAAAACACAGCTCCTCAGTGAAATTACACAAATGTAAAAGAATAACAAAAAAGAATGAAATGAAAATAAAATCACGGTTAGTGGTTCGACCTGTTCTTCTCCTTTTTTAACTCATGGTTGAGGGTCTGAAACAGTCGATATTGCACAGTCCCACTGACCTAATTATCCCTCCGAACCTGCCAATCACCCAAAACAACATTCAGACTCACACGAATGCAATACTTGCAAAGTCGCAAACTTCTTTATTCATTTAACAAAATAATACGAAAGTCCTCAAACAGGCTTTTTAAAAAAAAGTTAACGACTTGTGGTTAGCGCGAAAGTGTTAATTAACCCACTTAACTTTGGACAATTGCGAGATTAAACCCCATAGGTTTCAAATATTGTAATTAATCCCCATAACTTTGAGTAGAAGTGAAATTCGATAATTAAATTTTCAACATAAATTATATAATTAAATCATGTTATCAATGTACACTGCACAATTATTAATATTATAAAAGCAATTAAATAATTTATTAACATAATTTTTAGAATTTTTTTTTAGTAATTTTAATATACTCCGTAATTTATATAATCTATGAGATTAAGTTACAAATTTTCGATTTTATGTACTCCGTAATTCTTTCAAATATTTTTTTTTCCAAAATATGTAAAAACTGTATACATTTTATAAATATATAATTATTTTTATCATATGCTGAGAAAATGTATAAATAAATGGAATTTTTATTTTTAAGGTGCAATTTTAATTGAAAAAATAAAAAAACTTGGATTGAATTTCACTTTTACCCAAAAGTTATGGAACTTAATTACTGTACTACAATTGAAACTTAAGAGGGTGAATCTCACGATTGATCAAACTTAAAGGGGCTAATCACCACTTTCGCGCTTGTGGTTAGTAAACCTCAAACCATTTCGCGATTAAGGCATTAATGAAGTTATCAGAAGTGGTGGTTTGAACTGAACTGTAACATACCTGTCAACACTGTTCCTGGCTCTGTCGGGACGTTCAATAGTGTTATATTCCTTGTCATTGCTATCTACACTCTTCCTCGACTTCTCTCGCTTGTCGATACTAGTTCTCGACTTGTCTCTTACATCAAAACTTTTCCTGGGTTTTTCTTTCTTAACGTTATCTTGGTGGTCGACACTCAGTTTAGGCAGCTCCGATCTTTTTACATCAGATGAACTTTTCCTGTGTTTTTCTTTCTTGAGATTTTCTGGGGGGTCGATACTTGGTCTAGGCATTTCCCTTTGATCGGAGCTTGGTCGGGATTTGTCCCGGCAATCTGTGCTACTCCTTGGATTATTATCTGAACGATCTGAACCCAATCCGGACCCGCTTCTTAAATGAGACGAGCTCTCGATCACAAAGATGAACTTTTTAAGATGGGTAATGTACTCCGGAAATAACTCCAAATCACAGTGATTTCCGTCTTTTATCCAAAGTGGTTCGTATTTTACTTTGCATCGCTCCCACAGTTGCTTACTGTGAGACCAATGAACGACTTCATCCGCTGTACCCTACAAAACCAACGAAAAAGGGTCAATCTTACTCCATTAATGAAACGTTATCACAACATTGTGAACGATACTTGGCGCTTACAGAAAGGCAAGTAGAACAGCGCTAAAAAATCGACATTAAATTCAAATATGTAAAGAGAATACTTACATGTATCACTAGAACAGGGCAACTGACTGACGGAATTTTGTCGATATTCTGCGTTGGATAGAGAAATGACTTTAGAGTTCGAGGTGTATTTCAAAGCATCGATAAACATCCAATATTCAAGCTTTATAGTACAACGACTATAACCCATCAAGGGCATCAAGAGAGTTCAAACTGACCTTATATATGTCAAACCAATATGTCCTCTTCACGGAATAAATTACACGCAAGCCAGACATAATTGGACTATGAAGAACTACCGATCTCAACTTTGGTAGCCGCATAGCTAAATCTAAAGTGGGTCCACTCCCGACAGATTGACCGTATAAAATAACGTCTTCTTCCTTCACCCCGTATTTCTCCACAAGACATTTATACACTGCCTCTATGTCGGCGTAAGTATTCTGTTCACTGGGCTGCAAAGACGTAAGATTATCGATAAGATTACACATCAAATTATGTACGGAGTATGAAACAAATACACAAACTATGAATCAGATGGTCGTGTTGCCTTACCTTGCCCGTAGATTGCCCATACCCGGAATAATCGTACCTATTAATCGTCAATTTAAAGCAAATCTCAATACAGAATTCTCCGATCCAAAACCAACATAGAGCATGAAATCCTAAGCTTAGAAAACTATTATATAACCTAAAGCAGGCAAACTCAAACTCAAACTAATTTCACGAAGAAAAATAGGGCAAAAACACGTCCTTCCCTTAGAACTTGGCTCAAAGGGTGTCATGCAAGAAAAATCGGATCTTTCTCCCGTAATACATCAGCTTTCCACGTTTCGAGTTTAAGCAGATACACTAAAAAGTGAACTGATCTATCATAAAATCATAAATACCTACGATAACGATAACGTACCACAAGTCCACCAAGGACCACCAATGGGGGACACCCAAATCAAGATATCTCATATGTGACATTTAAAACAATGAAATATTGCATAAGCCCCATCAACATCATCAATAACAACGATAGCACAACATGTCGCACAGTGGAGACGTCGCAATTCGGAGTTAGGGTTAAAAGGGCTAAACATAGATTAACAATTCGGAGTTAGGAGTAGTATTTAGTAAACGGTCCAAAAACTTGAAAAAAGGACGGAAATTAAACTAAAAATCGGATCTTTCCCCTGTAACACACCAGCTTTCCACGTTTCGAGATACACTAAAATGTCAACATCATCAATAACAACGATAGCACAACATGTCACGCAGTGGAGATGTCGCAATTCAGAGTTAGGATTAAAAGGGCTACACATAGATTAACAATTTTGGGCGGAGTTAATTAGTAAAACACAACACGTTCCAAAAACTCGAAAAAAGGACGAAAATTAAACTACTCCCTCCGTGTTCCTATCATTGACACATACTTTTTGGGTTGAATTTGATCTTTTACCCATTTTCCATTTTAGTTCATAAATGCGTGATTCACATTTCCCCACCCATTTATCTCCCTTCCTCAGTTCCTCCTTCCGTTTTGCGCTACTCATTTTCCCCTTCTTATTTTCCACTCAAAATCCAAAAGCGTCAATGTCAGGAGCTCGGATGGAGTATAAAAACTCGTATTTTCAGTGCAATAGAAACACGCAATTCAATCTAATCTAATCAATCTAATTCCAGCACGATTCGTGAAAGCTCAGCATATAACTAACTACAAGCTACTAGCATGCATCAAAATCGAATCTAATCAAATCAAAACGAATCGAATCAAATTGAATTGAATTGAATTGAATTGCTGAAAATTAGGGTAAAAGAACGGAAGCGATAGAAGAAACAAACCCCATTAAATTAACCTTCAATCGAACACTAAGCTCGCCGAAAAGCTCATACATCTGACCGATATCAGCGGCATTACCATGAGAATAAAGAAGAGTAAGCTTCGCCAATGGATTCCGAAAGAAGACAGCGACAACCTCGTTCCCTCTCCTCGTACTCAACTTCATCACTTCCGCATTTTCTCGTTCCCTTCCCTCGTCCATCCGCAACTTCCCTGTTCCCTCATCCGCCACCACCTTATACGACGCCGGATTCGGCGGAAAAAACGTGAATTTCGCCGCCACCGCCCCCATCACCCCGACACCTTTATTCCAATTTTCTGATTGAAATCGAATAAAATCGAATAAATCAGGAAAAATTGCAATTTTATTTGAATTTTTTGAAAATGGGAATCGAAAATATAGCAGATTGTGAGTGTGATTTGCTAAATTAGGATTAAATTTGAAGGATTTTCAAGGGTTTATTAACGAAAACAGTTCATAAAATCAACTGAACGGAAAACACGGGGGATTTTTAATTTTCTGTTTATGTGTCGAAAATAGAAAGAAAAAAACAAAAAACAAACCCAACTGGAGTGAATCAATCGATTGTAGGAGTAACAAAAATGAAGAATTTGAAATTAAATTAGGGTTTGTAAGAATGATTTGGGGGTTTTTCTTTTTTGAAAGTGGATGATTTTTGGCGTATACTGGTGATTAATGGAGTATTTAGATCCGCTGATCACTCGCTCAAAGGTTCTTCCTCCTTCCCAACAAGGCAACAAAGTAACGGTTTAGTAAACCTCGACTAGTGAAATATCGAATAGCATGTCTCCTGAAAGACGGTCTCTTATTAATTTTACACAGTGATCCTGATAGAAGCAGGTACGATTAACGTAAAAGATTATACAAATATAAAGAGGATACGCTTCTTATAAAAACAGGTACAAAACAAAGTTGTCCAAATAAGACATAGAGTGGTAGTGAAGAGTGGTCTCTCAATAAGTTATTGAGAGACCGTATCTTCCAAAATTTTGTGAATATCGAAAAGGTTACACTTATACGGCAGGTATATATATGAACTTTTTATACGGAGTATACCATAAGATCATAAATGGATAAATCGATAATTATAATTAAGACATGTGGCGATTTTAATTTAACGTCAAGTAATTAGGTTGGGGTTAACTTGATCAGATTTTCTAACGTGGGTCCAGTGGGTATACGATAATAGGTTAATTAAGGAAATGAAACATCATTATGTTGTTTAAATATGGTAATTAAGAGTTGGTATTTTAATTTATCGTGATAATATCATTATGATTTCTTCCTATAATTAGGATACTAACGTGTGCCCACTAGCTAGTGAACAAAACCGTAACTTTTTTTTTTTTGGCAGCAAAGAAAGAACATTGAATTACATGTTGCTTGGGCTCTCAGAATCCATATTACATCCTATAATGAATATAAAAACATCACATCACAAACTATTACTAATACAATAACGATAAAATAAATGCGTCGGGTAATTGTAGTGAGTTGTTGGTGCACGGATACTTGGACATGAGCGTCATTATCCACATTATCAACACAACTGCTGACTCCCATATATATTATCCACATTAACTTGATTTAGTTAAAGTAGCCGGTTTTCAAAAAAAAAAAAGTTAAGGTAGCCGTGTATTTATATAATTTCCGTTTTTATTGTAAAATGAAATTTTAATAGTATTCCATAATTACTCCATCCGTTTCAATTATTTCTTTCAAAAGTAGAGCGGGAGCAACCTAGGTGGGTCCTAGGTAAGAGAGAAGTGTGATAGAATAAAAAGAAATCAAAGAAATAATCGGGAAAAAAAATGTGGAAGATATCAATAAAAGAGATGGAGTATAATTTAAGCAAAGTTGAAATTCCAATTTTTTAAAAGGTTTTAAATTAATTCCATTTTTTAAATATATTTATGAGTATAATAAAATAAAAATTATATTCCCTTTAATTTAATTTTCCTTCCACTTTCGTTTTTTGTTTTGTTTTTAATTATTTCTTATTTTCCCTTCAATTTTTTTTTCACGGACAAACCAAACGTTTTTTTCACTTTATACACCCTATTTTTTTTTTTTATTTTTTTTTATTTTTTTTATTTTTATTTTATACCTCGCAAACTAAATGGGAGGAATACTCTTGTTAGGAGAGAGTATTATAATTCTTTTTTTTCCATATAATTTAAGAAATATTATTGTATAATGATTATCCTTTTTCTATTTACTTTTTTTATAAAATTTTTTATAAAATCTTTTGAAAAAATTCTCTAATAGTTGTATTAAAATAAACGGGATTTACAGGAATATGAAATAAAGGAAACCATAAAATAAAATGAAAATTATGAATGTGGAAAACAATAATAAAAGACATACTCGTATATACTTCGTACTAAAAAAGAAAACAATAAAATCATTTGTTTCCATAATCGATAAGCCCTTATTTTATCTTATTCTTTACTTGATAAAACTTTATTTCCCTAATATCATCTTTTGAAACTTTTATGTCAAAGTCATATTTAAACAACGTAAATTTGTTAAACATTTTCTTTAATAAATGATTCTTTACCAACTACACTTCCTTTTATAAGTAGTATTTTCCCAAATTGGGATTAATGTAGAGCCGGCAAACAATGACACGATCCAGAAACATACTGTAAGTCTTTCGACTCGCTATGGTACTAAGGACTTCACATGGTGTATGATCGACTGAAAGACTTCATATTTGGTCTTATTAGAGTTGTTGACTCTATTAATCGAGCACTCAAAATGTATTTGCTTGGATTTGTAAAACCGGGTCTCATCATTCTACTACGATCTGTTTGTCAAATCTAATTGATATCGTTGAAACATCCTGCAGGGATTCATGTATGTCCAAGCGTTTGGACTCGACTATTTTCATGAAAAATCCACGTTGTTGGAGTAAACTGAAGAGTGCCCTAACTGTCACACCATGTCCGACTGTCGAGTAACATAGTTCAATCATAGCCTAAATAAAGTCTAGAGGATCAAACCGCCCTACGAGATCAGTAAAGAGCTTATTATTATAGCTGAGCCAGCTGGTAGATGCTGATCGGAGTACAGTCAGTAGCGTACTGACTGTAACTTCTGTACGCTATGATGGCGTTTGCTGCTTGAGTCGGATGGAACGAATCCCAGAACACATACTGGTCTCTGTTGGTACATGGTTGCTGGTATGGTAGACACGTGACTTCGCCTCCATCTTTCCCATTTCCGCAACATGCTTTACTCGACTCCTTAAACCCTGCAATCCAGTTACAGTACACATCAGTACAGTACATCACCAATGTCATCTTGTGGACTCGCTCTATTAAATTTAGTCGCTAGCTTACCGACCAAATTCGGAAGGATTATGGATCATGTCGTTGAAGAGACCGTAAATATTCTGGTAGACAAAGATGGAATCTGGAAGGGTACTGTTAAGTGTAGTCGTCAGGTGAATGAGTCGAGTATTGAACATAGAGATTAGGCTGTTGGTGCTCTCTACGCAACTGTTATCGCTTGACGTGGATAAAAATACAGGAATGCAACCCAAAGGACCTGAACCAACCAGTACGAATTTCCTCGCTCCCAGCCTGTACAAATCCTACCGCGCAGCCAAAAAAAAACGGGGTAAGAATAGGTAAAACTGTCAAAGCATCAGCGAAGGCATCTGCACTGTAATTTAGTTTTATACCGAGAGTTGGGTTGAGAATGTGTTCATGAGAAGATCAGCGAATGCATCTGCACTGTAAACACGACTGGTTTCGTATCTGTTAGGCATCAGGTAGTTGTTTAGGTAGTCGTTGCCTCCGATGTTGATTAAAAACACTGATTTCGCCAGGTACTGTGATAGTTGACCCTCGTCTGTGAACAGTTCTGGTAGTTTCAGTCTCGCTGTCGTCTCAAACTGTAGTATCTGCCCGTTTAAGCTCGTTCTTTGCCCCTGACAACATTTAACGTGAGACTGTCTCATATTCGCTGTAAATTTGCTGCAGTGAGTAGGAAATAAAGTCGCTTACATAATGTCTTCCGGTTTGATCCAGAATTCCGGCTGCAGCTGATGCGTAGTTTAGTCCCCTCAGAATGTTCCTTCCAGTCGACGTTATGGACAGAAATGGCGGTATGAATGGCAGTCCAAGGTACCGAGCTTTAATTTGTGAATAATCAAGTCAAACCAAATGAGCAAATTAAAACAAACTAAAAAGTTTTGATGAAAGCGCGTCAGTGCAGTCGTGCTGCTCATGAGCTCGCGCTGGTTCTGCCTTTTTTTTGTCTGGCAAACGTGCAAGCTGTTATTTTTGATGATATGAATGCAATGAAATTAAGACTGTACCTCCATAATCGACAACAGTGAGGCCGTTGCTGAACCGTCCAGAAGGACCTCCGACATCAATCCCATAAGGAAAGTAGTTAGCCTTCGCAGAGGTGAACATGAAGTTGTTATTTCCGTTATCTATCAGGGAGTCGCCGAATATGAACATGGCAGGTGTAAGCGGGGAACTGGCAGCAGCGCCATCCAGCGCTGCTGCATTGGCGACCACAAAGAAATCATCATCCGGGAGCAAAATCATGAAAAATAGGAACGTAAATAATATGGAATAAGTCGTGACGATCATTCTCTCCATAGTTTTTTTTTTTTTTTTTTTCTCCCTTCCTAGGTTAGTTTTGAGTTTACCACAATGGAGTAAGCTGGTTAATGTTTCTGTATATAGATAGCTGTATGTATGTGTTATAAATAAATATAATGGTCAGACTTCAGAGTAGTTAATGAGCCTGGGACCAGTAGACAGTAGACACATTCTTTTTTGAGTGATCGTGATTGCTCTGATACCATGTTATGGAACCAACTCAACCAAAATCTTAAGGCGATAGTTGGAGGCTCAGAAATGTTTATTAGTGTTAGTGTTGATCAGAGTGCATTAAAGAAGGCAGAGGGAGGACAAGCATGCATAGATTATATTTTTCATGTAGCTAGCTAGGTTCTTCAATTTCCAACAGTCTTGTGTTTAAAATTCATACATTTATTATTCATTTGTTGGTCGATATTGAAATGTGTCGGAGTTGTTTGAAAGCTACTGAAACCAATTCAACCAAAACCTTAAGGCGATGGTTGAGATTCATTTATGTTCCATTACATACGTCCCCTCACTCGAATGCCCATCAATCAGGCTTGAAGAGTGGTTAGTGCACAAGCTCCCCCCCATACCATGTGCTGAAATTCCACTTGAGAGTTCGAGATATTACCATGTTATGGAATCAACTCAACCAAAACCTTAAGGCGGTGGTTGATGTCCATTTATGTTCTATTAGCTACCACGTCATGATTCATGATCGTAGTTAGGTCACAGAAAACGTATGTATAAATATAACCACCAAAGTCAAATTAGGACGGGACAGTGTCACGTATGTATATATTTTTGAGGTAGGAGGGGGAATACCGAATACTAATACGGAATGGGAATGCATTGACATTATTGAATTGAATTGAATTGAATTGAATTATTAGAAGCAGCCAACTAAAAATGGCAGTGCTGAGTGACAGGCAGAGGACAAAGACCTGCAAGCATAGCTAATGCGTGAACAGTTACAGTATATTGGGGGTGAGTTTGATTATTGCGTTGCGTATGACTACTTCAATCTCTAATTAACCAACTCAACCATAATAAGACGGTAGACTTATGATGTGAGGTCCTAGCTTAAGTAAATATACTGTACACTCATCCTGAACAACAATGTGACCAATTTAACTCGACGACATCTTATATGCGAGGTGAGAGATTAAGCTCAAAATGTATATACACTAATTGGGTAACCCTGTTTTTAGCTAACATTTTACACTTACTTCAACCTACCCACTTTTGTTTTTTCGTTTCGATCATCTGTTTTACTTAGACACGGAAGTACTAATAAATAAATGGGATATCGAGACTTTAGGGTGTCTCCCTCCGTCCCAATGAATTGTTTGCTTATTCCATATACTCAATGAATTGTTTGCCTTTCTATATTAGGAATGTTTTTAATATGCAATTTGACCATTCTCATGAGATTTGCTCCACATGTCACCTCCTCATTAGATCCCTCACCCTTGGTGTCGAAAAGAAAGACAAACAATTCATTGGATTTGAGGGAATAGTAAGATAATGCGGGGTATTATACATGTTTGACCTTGATAAAGAAGCAAGCTAAGGTGGTGGATGAGCGAGTCGGTGAACAATTGGTGTCCTTAAATGTATCTAGTGGTTAAGACTAGCAGCTATATATGCTGAATCACCTCCCCTATATCGTAATGCAATTGAGTGCGCACTTCATTGAACCAAAAAAATATGTGTGAGTGCGTGAAATCATTACTATTATTATTATTACTATTACTATTACTATTACTATTACTATTATTATTATGCTTACATGTTTGTACGCAAAACTAAACAGGAAATGGAGTAGTACACAACACAGCTAACAGGTAGGAACAACACCAAGAAATGCCTATTAATGTTTGGTGCAGGCCACAGTGTATGTTTTCAGAACAAGTTTGGGGAGCTAGTAATAATGTTGGGAGTTAAGAGAGGGGGAATGAAGACCAAAGCCTTTAATTTCTACCAATAACTTACTACAAGAGTCAACTATCTTTGTGATAGTAAGACGGTCTCACACGTACAACGATCCCTTTGTATAAAAAGTTCGCTCATTTATCAATAATTAATGAAGTTGTATTCTTCCTTCCTTCTACGGTACCAGCACTGACTAGTGAGTGAGTGAGTGTCAGTTAATGTGTTATGTGTCTTCACGCTTTCTCCACCAGACTTCAGTTTCTAACTAGGCAACTCAATCATAATAGGACGGCGACTTATGATGTGAGGTCCTAACTTAACTAAATGGTCAGTTCAACTCTACAACGTCGTAAATGCGAGTCTGCCTACATGGCTACATACTATATACACATACACCCCTCTCTATTTCCCTTTTGTTTCTTCTTATCTACGCTCTATGCCTGCCTCTATATATATCTACCTGTTTCGATAATTTGTTTTACTTAAATACAGAAGTACAAGTAATTAACGATATTTTACCAATTTAAACTCCTACTATGTTTGAAGTTAGAGAAGGGGAGGACCAAAGCCTTTAATTTCTTACCACTTACTGTATGTCTCAATAACTTGCTACTCCTGTAGTCCTACTAGTCAACTACTCACTCTCACTCGCTTTGAGGCTGTGTCAATAAACAACGAAGAAGAATCAAAGAAGTCTTAGCCTAGTGGTTAAGGTTAGGTGTTCTGGGACAATAGGTCCCAGGTTCGAATCCCCCTCCCTTATATTGTAATGCGACTAAGTGCGATCTTCGTTGAACCAAAAAAAAAAAAAAAAAAAAAAAGAAGCGCTTTATTCTAATAGTGAATCTTTGTGTCAAAGGTGTTCTTTATTTATTTTTTTACAAATCTGTATTCAATTCAATTTGACATCGTTTTTAGATGGCGGATGACTTATTATTAATGATATTGATCTTCAGTTCAAAAAAAAAAATTGTTTTTCAAGGTCAACATTTTTTTATCTTTAATTAATCATTAATATTTTTTTAAAGGAAAAAAAAAAGTACTACAAAGTACTCCGTATAAAATTCCTTAAAAAAAATATACTGTACTTCGTATATCATATGACTTTAATTCTTAATATGGAGTAATTCATACTAGTACTCTGTATATATCTTGAAAGAGAACTGAATTTGACTCTTTTGAAATGTTACAATTACCTACCGTAAAACAAAATTGCTTATTCGGTTTCCTCAATTATCTTGATTGTTTCTCGATTAATAAATCTCCAATTTAAATCCTCGAGAAAAACACTTCGGAAAGTAATTTCTACTTTATACATCATCTATACATACACGGGATCTATACATAATAATTTAAATTAAGTACGCTTTTCGTTAAAGAAAAAAATGATGGCGGGCTGCCTCAAAAATTCTACAGTTGGTCTCTCTTGCTATGGATATATCCGTCGCAAGCTTAAGAGCATCCTCATACATGAATGAAAATTTCATTCTTGGATGAGACCCAACTCATCCACCTCATCACTTTTATCATACTTTTTCCATCATAAGAATGAAATTTTTATTCTTCCGTGGGTCCCAACACATTTCATTACTCCATTAATTCATTTACACATCACTTTAATTTATTTTAATATTAATATTTTTATCATGGGGACCCACGATTTTCATTCTCCACTCCATTCGTTTGAAAGAATGAATATCTTCTATTCTCCATGGATAAAGGAAGCATTTTTCTCCATTCTCCTCCAAGAATGGAGAATGGAGGCTGGATGGGGATGCTCTAAGACGGGTGAAATAGATATTACTTGAGGGGAAAAGGACAAAGCCCCACCAACCTCACTTTTGTCTTATCCCACTTACTTGATATCTATTTGACCCGTCATACGTTTGTGACGGATATCTCCGTCATACGTTTGTGACGGATATCTCCGTCACAAACAATAAATTTGTGAAAATTCTAATGCATTGTATCTATGGAAGCAACTTTCTTCACAAGTGACTACTTTACACTGTGATGGAGAAAAGTCAAGAAAGAAGGTCTCAATAGTCAATAGTCAATATGACCTTGAGCCCCAAGAAATTGAAGCTAGGTAGTGTCTTCTATTTAAAGGACCCTTCTTAATCTGCTACTCATAATCAAAACCACCAATTTCAATTTAGTTAATTACCTTCGATTACCTCGTCTAGTTTCAATTTAGTTATATTCAAACTCGACATTCAGCCTTTCTTGCGCACCAAAGTAAAAAAAACGTTATACTCTGTAGTCTGTACTCTGTAATAATGTTGAAGGTGATGAAGAGTAGTTTTTACTTGGTGTACTTAATCAAGTCATTGTTAGCATGTTTAGGTCCACCTTCTTCTTCTACGAGTAGAGTCGCGCCGGTAGTTGATGATGCTGAGACTGAGACTGCAGCGTCTGCAAGTAGTTCATCGAGGGCCGCCAGAGTCGACCCGACTCAGATGGTGGTTGCCGCTAATAAGCATTTCTCGGCCGCCCATAAAATTCGTTTCGGTCTTTAGAATTAACAAGCTGCCGAAATTGTGTGAGATGTCAACTACTATCTGAAGATCTGTAATTTCTGTGACAAATGCTGGACGGACTATCCAATCCATCTCTAAGCTAATTAGCTACGGAAAATTGATGATTTGCGTGCTACTACCAAACTTTCTGACTCTAAAATGACTTTTCCTTGTAGTGATGCATGCCTATTCATGCCTAGCTCCGTATTTCTTTGTATTCAACGATAATAATGTTGCTCTAGGTTTCGTAATCTATTCAAACTTATCGATTTCCCTTTTGTACGATACAACTACAGTGACTAGTGACTACATTTGTGCGAGTATTAACAAGCTTATATTTCGCTTTATATATATACTGATAACACACTAGTATTGTCGAGGGTACAATTCTCATGTACGTGTTATTAACATTTTATTTTGTTTTTATATAGTTACGTGTTTATTTATTGATTAACATTATAATTACTTAATTAATTTCACTAGATCAACGTGTTTGGTTAACGATTAATCGCTTAATTACGTGCTTAAACTATTACTAAGTATTAACTCAAAGTTTTAGTTAACATAATAAAGGTACAAGTTTAATTTGAGAAAAATGTCTGCGAATTGGTTTTTTTTAAAGATATATATATGTGATAGAATGTGATTAGTAACACATGAAACGATATCTCTCCCGAGAGAAATCAACTAATCAAAAAGAAAGTAGTACGACTACGTATTTAGAGCTGGCAAAACTAACCCTACCCGAATAATCAATCCGAACTGAAAACTCGAATTTGACCCGTAATCTGAATTGACCCAGATGTTATTATAAGAAACGGGTCGATATTCTTTAAAAAAATTGAAAATAACAAACCCAAAAATGACTCAAAATCGAATTGATCCGGCTCGATCTAAAGTTAACTCGATTCTTTTAACTCAAAATTGATTCGGACCAAATCAAACCCGACCTGATTGACCCGTTTGCATGCGACCAAATCAAACTATTACTAAGTATTAACTCAAAGTTTTAGTTAACATAATAAAGGTACAAGTTTAATTTGAGAAAAATGTCTGCGAATTGGTTTTTTTTAAAGATATATATATGTGATAGAATGTGATTAGTAACACATGAAACGATATCTCTCCCGAGAGAAATCAACTAATCAAAAAGAAAGTAGTACGACTACGTATTTAGAGCTGGCAAAACTAACCCTACCCGAATAATCAATCCGAACTGAAAACTCGAATTTGACCCGTAATCTGAATTGACCCAGATGTTATTATAAGAAACGGGTCGATATTCTTTAAAAAAATTGAAAATAACAAACCCAAAAATGACTCAAAATCGAATTGATCCGGCTCGATCTAAAGTTAACTCGATTCTTTTAACTCAAAATTGATTCGGACCAAATCAAACCCGACCTGATTGACCCGTTTGCATGCGCAGACTGCTTCAGTGTGGTTGTTACAGTCAGCAATCACATGTTGTGACTAAACAAATCGATACTAAACCAAATTCCTAAACCCATTTCCATTTTCTAGGGCACCATTTTCACACAACCCGCCATTTTCCCCCATTCTTCAAGCTTTCTCTACCTGAAACTATGACGAGGTCATCTAATCACCTCGAAGAAGATGAAGATGACGAAGCTGAAGCCGAAGATGTTGCAGCCGGTACTGACACCTCTTCTCACCGAGGTTTTCTTCTTCTTTCTCTCCCTCCTCCATTTTCGTACTTTTCAGCTCAATTTCGAGTTTTTTGTACCTGAATTGTTGGATTTTGACAGAGGGGAAAAGCGTGGAGCAGAAACGTAGCAGTTATCGGTCTAAGCATTCCGAAACTGAGCAGCGTAGGCGGAATAAAATCAATGAGAGGTCTGAATTGTGTTTTTTCTGGAGTTGAATTTTGTTTACTCTATTGGAAATTGGAATGTTTCTTTGTTTGATGCCCTAATTTTGCATTTGCGTTGTTGTTTATCGTGTTTTTATTGCCGAATTAGACAGTCTTGTTGCAATAAAATCAATGAGAGGTCTGAATTGTGTTTTTTCTGGAGTTGAATTTTGTTTACTCTATTGGAAATTGGAATGTTTCTTTGTTTGATGCCCTAATTTTGCATTTGGGTTGTTGTTTATCGTGTTTTTATTGCCGAATTAGACAGTCTTGTTGCAATAAAATCAATGAGAGGTCTGAATTGTGTTTTTTCTGGAGTTGAATTTTGTTTACTCTATTGGAAATTGGAATGTTTCTTTGTTTGATGCCCTAATTTTTCATTTGGGTTATTGTTTATCGTGTTTTTATTAGCGAATTAGACAATCTTGTTGCAATAAAATCAATGAGAGGTCTGAAATGTGATCTTCTAGAGTTGAATTTTGTTTACTCTATTGGAAATTGGGATGTTTCTTTGTTTGATGCCCTAATTTTGCATTTGGGTTGTTGTTTATCGTGTTTTTATTGGCGAATTAGACAATCTTGTTGCCATTGAATGAGTTCTAGAGGAAATAGTTAAGAAATTATGATTGCTGAGAGTATGAATTGTAGATTCTGTTGTCTTTGGAATTCATTTCGGTGTTGGAACGGTTTGAATTTTGCATTTGGGTTATTGTTTATCATGTTTTTATTAGACAATTAGACAATCTTGTTGCCATTGAAGGAGTTCTAGAGGAAATAGTTAAGAAATCATGATTGCTCGGTTGAGTATGAATTGTAGATTTTGTTGTCTCGTTGTTGGAACGGTTCTGGGTGTTATAATTTGTGCATTTTAGGATAATTGTACAATTTTTTTAGCGAACTTCCGATCCTTTGGTTAGTATGAGTATATCCTGTGTAGATTAATTGTCTACTCCAGCCAATTGCTCAGCTTTGTAAGCTGCGTGTTTGGAGTTAGGGGGTTAGAACGCAGGTTGACAGTTTTAGAGGGGTGAACTAGAATAGGGTGACCTGGGAAAGAAAAGTCGGAAGTTATAAGTAGAAAAGTCTATACTTTTATCGCGCAGAGGGTAGGGAACGAACCTTTCCAGTCCATTCTTTATCATGTTGGTGGACTGACATAAGTTTTTGGGATTAATGCATTAATTAGTGCTGACAACCCTCTGCGTCTTGGGGTGATATGTATGGATCAAACTGTTTAGAATCAAAAAAACTGATGTTTTTTGGAGAAATCTGTCTTTTTTTCGTGGGTTCAATGGTGAGGTGGAGTCACCAGTTTAGTGAGCTGATTTCTTTAAAGGAATGTTCCCTCCGCATTTTTCACATAATACCTTTTGTCCACCATTGATTAGGCATCCCTGAGTCCCTGACATAGGAGAAGTGTGTAAAGATGCAAACTTTTTATTCATCGTTTATCGGTGCCTATACTGCGTTTGCTTTCATATTTGTAGGCGGACATAAGACACAGTAAAGTCATCGACTGTCTGTGGGTTCATGCTGTTTATGTTAATAACATGCACTGTGCTGTCTTGACGTGTCATTGACTCATTGTCTTGTTAATGAATCGTAAAGCTTTGAGTCTTAATTACAAGCGTAACATGTTTATACAAATGTAAAGACAATAAAGTTATCGACTGTCTTTTCATATGCACCTTCAGGTTTCAGATATTGAGAGAGCTTGTACCCCCGAATGATCAGAAGAGGGATAAAGCTTCACTTTTGTTGGAGGTGTATAATTTTTTTTCCCTGTCCGTTTCAAGTCCATGTTGTAATCATTGCGTTAATGTATTGGTCTTTTTTTTCTGCAATCTTGGGTGACAACTGACAAGTTTATCTTCTATGAAGGTTATAGAGTACATCCAATTTCTTCAAGAGAAGTTACAAGTCTACGAGGGACCATATCAACAAGTATGGAATCAAGATCCCTCAAAATTGACACCATGGGTACAAAGTTGCTTTCTATCTTGTTTTTTTGGCATGTCTACCTTCCCCCGACATCTTGAATTGTTTTAAATAGATGTTTGCTTGAGAACCTGAGATCCTTCTGCTACTAATTTTTAAGACTTGCTTTTCATGACTCCATTTTTTGTTTAGTGGAAAAGACGAGAACATAAACCTATTGTCTTTATGGTTATTGTGTGCTTTTTTGTCCTTCTCAATTTCTATTGCAAAAAATAAACGGAACTGGATTCTGTATCTTCAAGTTCTTGATGACGTTGAGGGATGTGGTCACTGGTCGTATGGTTGAGTAAGGTTGTTGATCCAGAATATTTCATTTTCAGGCAACTCGGCCATGTTCCTTTTAAGTTCAGTCTTCACTCTTCAGTGTAATGAAAAACTCCGTAATATTATTGTCATGATTTGGCTGGAAAACGAGAAACAGCGCTGATTTCGGCAATAATCGATGTAAAAAAAAGTGGTGTCTGGCAAAACCAATGTGGTTTGTTCTGCACTTAATAGTTTAGTCTCTAATTCTTTAGGTTACTTGTTGGAAATTTTGGAACAGAGATCCAATAATGGACCAGTGGACGATTTTGGTACTCTCCCTCAACCCACAAAAAATGGATCTTTCGATGCGGACAATGTAGCTAAACATGTGAGGAACACTCATGGATCATTAGAATCGGATTTAAGTGGAGAATTTGCTTATAGAGGGGTTGATCTTCTCACTGAGGCTACAAATCAATCTGTTCGTTTTGGTGCTCCGTTTCAATCAAGCTGTTTTGTTCCTTGCAAAAACATCCCGTCAAATGAAAACCTTGTTCCCCAGCCTCATTTTCCCTCTATAGCTCAGTGTTCTGTATTAGGAGACCAAGGCAGGGCTCATGAAGGTTGCTCAACTAGCATCTCCAGTGTTTACTCGCAGAGGTAATTTATATGTTCTTAACCTCTTAAGCTGCCGCCTTAGACACTTGTGTTTGGATGGACATGAAGCATTAATCTTATGTATTTCCTTTTTGAGCCGAGTCACTCAATCTTTCCTCTTTCTGTTTTAAGCTATCAATGTGGTCTAGATTTACCCTTACTCTTTCCCCTCTTCTTTTCCCGTGTTTTCTTGAACAGTATATAAACATCGGGCCTCTGTTTCTTAAGTGGCAGTGGTGAAGGTAAAGCTAGACTTGGGCTGTAGTCCTATTCGTGGGACTGACAGAGTGACGGGTGGTGGTAGGTGTTTGGTTTCCTTACTATAGGACGCCCTCTATTATAGATGATTTTTTTAGCACTTATGGAGCTATAGGCAAATATCCATTAGAACTCAATTATGCATACACGATACATGCTGCAAGTTACTATCACTTGTCAGAAATCAGCGAACGTATTATTTTGAACTTTTGAGTAGCAAGTTATTGACAATACTTACATACGGAGGAGTATTCATTAGTTTATTTGCCGACCTAAGGATTTCTGTGCTGATATGAATATATAGGCTCATGATCGATCTGGAAGCCAACTATTTCGAACTTCGAGATTGCTTATTCTTCTTAAAGCGTTTTTGTTATGCATTATCGACTTGCCATTTTGACTATTCTTTGACGCAAAAGAGTTCAGCGTGCATGAAATGAGGTACGAGTGATTAGGCTACTGACCTCTAGATTTGCGTGATTGCTGTCAGTTTTCTGTTGATTATATATGCTAAGAATGTCTCGGAAGTGGGAATGTAACAAATAATGGCGTTGCATTTCTCAATGTGGTTATTTTTTATCTGGTTCGTCGACAGGATTTTGAGAAATCTCACCCAGGCATTACAAACTTCTGGAGTCAATTTATCCCAAGCAAACATCTCAGTTCAACTCGATGTTGGCAAACGAGAAAATATTGGCTCTGTGGCCATTGCAACTACAGAGGTATGTGTATATTTTCGAAATGGACAAACTGTATAGCATCACAGTTCCACCCTGCAACTGTGCTGAGGGGTAATTTTAAAAGAATAGTTACTTTTAGTACATATGAGACCAGTCCATTAATGCATGTCAGTCGTCTGACACACGACTTAGTGACGTTTGTCAGTAACTAGTGATGTCTGTCAGAGTCAATAAACCCGGAAACTCTCATATGTTCTGTTCTTATGTGCGATATCTCCATTGTCCTAAACAGGAAGTTTGTAATCAGTCCCCAACTAGCCAGCTCAACTCGCACACGACCGATACAAGTTTAAAGGAGTCAGTTCACGGTGTGAAGAGACTGAGAAGCGGAGAAAGCTAGTAAAATATCCCCGAAGTCATTTTAGATTGTCTGTCGTCTACTCCGTAAGTTTGATTACATATGTATGTATGTATGTTACGCCGGTTCATTTGATCATTTTCTGTAGCCAGCTTTTGAGTGACACCCGAGATGAGTAGTGAAGGAAGTAGTCAAGAGGGTTTGGGTGTCTATTTTAACCACCCTGACCAACGACCTGAGTGTATATCGGTTTGGTTTGGTTTGGTTTGGTTCGATTGTATATGTTCCTGGTGGTGCTGAGTTCAAAATGAGAATGTCTTGTTCTATTGAAGTTTCTGCACTTAGTTTGTGTCGTAATCTCAATCATTTGTTTACGTTTGATTTTACAAGAGAGAAGGGGGACCATTTGGGGTTATTGTTAATACTCGGTACCTTTTTTTTTTTTTTTTTGTCAGTAGGGAAAACACGAAACATTACATAATGTTCGGACTATAAAAGTATAAAAGTTCTTATTACATCCATTATTAAAAATATAAACAACATAAGGACAACGGGAGTTGGGCAATGGAAAATGGAAAATTGGGCACGAACATTAGAATCTTCTTGATTGATATTGCTAACCTTGAACACTGCTAATGCAAAAGAGTCGTAGAGTGACAAGAACCAAATGTAATTACGTTCTTGCGAAAAGGACGTAGAAAGATACACTCTTAAGAAGACGGCTTTTGTTGTTATGCTAATAATACGAGTTTAATCTTCTCTTTGAAAAAATAAAATCTAATATTCCCTCTGTTTCGCTAATTTTTTCGTCTTTAATTAAAATATTTCTCACAATAAATATAAAAGACAAACAAATGAACGAGACAGAGGGAGTTGAAGGGATAATGATGAAGAATTGATGGGGTTGGGATAGTTGGTAGAAAAAGAAGGCGGGGGTCCCGGTGAAAGGGTGTTAGTCTACCTCGGATGAAGATTTTATTGGATCACTAAACATTTAAACAAAGTTGTCTTGGATCACTAACCCCAAACATTTAAAGTTTCCGGACACTATTTTTCGTCCCATTCCATTAAAATACTCCTCACAAATAGTCATGTAATGAGGCAAAAAATAATGTTCGGAGGGAGTACAAAACTCGACAGGTCAAAGCAATTCATTCACGGAGTATTTATTTACTTCACTTCCTACTCCCTCCGAGTTTCTAAGATTTCTACTCTTTTCTTTTTCGATTGAGTTTGATATAAGCAGACTTGTGGTATAGACGAGACAGAAATTCTTAATTGTGTGACGGGTCAAGTATTATCCATGTAGAAAAGATCAAATAAAAGAAAAATACCTAGGGAATGATCATTTATTTTGTCTTATCTAGTCACATGGATAGTATTTATCCCACCATCATATGAGACGGCAGAGTGGATGTCAGGGTGGTTTTAGGAGCGGCCATATTGTGAATTCCCAAATTCTTGTTATGACGGGTCAAATAGATACCAAATAGGGAGATAGGACAAAAGTGAGGTTAATGGGACCTAGATAAATACTCCCTCTGTTTCTTTGATATCTTCCACATTTCCTTTTTCAATCATTTCTTTGATTTCTTCTACTTTCTTTTTTTATATCATACTTCTCTCTTACCTAGGGTGGCCCACTTACTCTACTCTCTCTACTTTTACTTATTTTATTGTTTTTCTTAAGAAATGTGCCACTTTTAAGGTGGAAGAAATCATAGAAACGGAGGGAGTAATTGTCTTTATTCTCCCAACTTGACCCGTCTTAAGCTAGAGACCAACTGTTGTGAATTTGATGCTCTCTCCAGCGTCCAGACTCCAGCTAATACACCCGAACTTTATAAAGCCCACGTTGGTAAATGAGGAGGAGTAGTATAATAAGATGAAATGCAGCTGTACATGATACAAGTAGTAGTACAATGATAAGAGTAGGAGTACTCGTTTTATACTATACAATTATACAAATGAACCGAAGATGTCTTAGCCTAATGGTTAGGACTAGATGCTCTGGGACAGTAGGTCTCAGGTTCGAATCTCCCCTCCCCCAATATGTAATGCGACTAAGTGCGCTCTTCGTTGAACAAAAAAAAAACAATTATACAAATGAAGAGTTGAATTGGGTTGGTGAAATGTAATGGAATGGAATATCCTCCACTACTACTATTACTACTACTACAGTTGGTCTTCCTTAGGACGGGTCAAATATGTATGATATGAGGAGAGAGGACAATGACCCCATCAATTATATTTTTGTCTTATCTAACTATTTGGTAGTTATTTGACCCGTTATACGTTTGTGACGGATACAAACAAGAATTTGTGTTACTAATACATGACTCGCATTAAGCCAGGAGGCCATTAACGTCTCCATCTAACTCTAAGTCGCCTCTCATTCTCAACCAACACCTCATAATCATTATTCACTTCATTATTTAAATTATTAATTAGTCGTCATCATTTATTATTTAAATAGAAAGCACAAATTTAGACTTGTATACTTGTATTCTTGTGACTCCCTCTTTTAGACGACAAATTCTTGTTTGCGATGGAAATATCCGTCATAATTTGTCACGAGTCAAATAATATTCACTTCGAAATTGAAAACAAATCATACGAGTATTATGTTATTTTCTAAACTTATTTTCTCTAATCAACTGATATTATTTGATCCGTCGTCGATTTTAAGGGAGACTTACTCCTATTAAAGTATTAGACGGACCCTTATTTCCAACAATAAGGACAAAGACGGCCACTTTGACTCATTATTATACTCCCTCCGATTCTTTAAATTCGCAACGTTTACTATTTGCACAAATAATAAGGTTGTGGGTGGAGATGGTGAGTCTCACAAATAAAGTAAAAAGGTAACACAAACAAAAACCTATCTATTATAGAAATGTTGCAATCCTAATGAATTTGCCAAATATGGAATATGTTGCGAATCTAAAGAATCGGAGGGAGTACTCCTTTACTATTATTTAATTACATTAAGTAGGAGTATTAGTACGAGTAATTAATAAGAACGGCAATTCATGCCTCCTAAACATGTTACGGACTACTCTTATCTTTATTCACTCTCTTAAGTCCCACCTCATCAATTTAACCGTTATCGTTATAGCGCAAAATCGGATATCCAGAAATTTTTATAATTGTAATCGTATACCGTATTGTATTTTCCTGCTCACCCAAAATGTAGCTAGAGACAATTTTGATATTCCTTTGTAGTTGTACCACACTCCAGACTCGAAAGAGAAGCCTCTAAAAACGACGACCCTGAATTGAATGGGTCAGCGCTTACAAAATATCGAACCCTTGATTCCAAAATAACAACACAATCGACAAAAAAAAAAAGCGTCAACATCGACAGACAGATAGTCGGACGAGGACGGAAAGAAGGTACTGTAGTATACATAATGCATGCACATTTAGGCAACACAGGACCACAAAGCAAGCAAACAGTCTTAATAGTTCATAATAATAATAATAATGTCTTTATTAGTAACAACAAATTTAGGAAGTGGTTAGGGACTTAATTATCAAGTACTCCCTCCATCCCGTTCATCTGTCTGACAAGACGTGATATAGATTTGTCCATGTACGACACAACCCCTCTACATTTGGGTATCATCATCATCAAATGAGGTCGACATTCAACCCCCTCGACAAAAAAATAATAATACTCGTTTCATTCAAAACTCTGTCTCCTAATTTTATCAGTACTCGTCGTAGTACTGAGTACTCTACTATACAGAAAATGAGTATATCGGGAGTAGTAACTTATTAACTACGTTGCGTACGTATAATTGGTAGTAGTAGTAGTAGTATAATAAATATGTTCATGCTGACGAGCGAGCGAGCAAACTCCACAAAAACCTGGTAATCAGAGGGAGCTGTCGGTTTTCCAAAGTGGGACGGAGGACACGAACTGTACATGAGGAGGGATCAATGGAGGGAGGGATCGATCATGCAGTTTGTAATGCTGGCTTTGGTTGGTCGAGGCACTCATACGGATTGGCGTAGAAATAATCTTCTTCTTTGGGTTTATCAGGAATCATGGTTCGAGGATGTGGACTTCCCATACGATTCGCGTGATTTCTCTTCACCATGGAAGAGAACTCATTCCAACTTAGTGATCCCTTTGTGTACCCATCGATCAACTCTACCAACACCCTCCTGTCTAGCGTGATCGTTTTCTTGTACTCCAAGAACCTGCATGAACGTAGAAAAAATTACTACAGTCTATACTGAAACCGTCTCATATTATTATAACTAGTTGGATACAGTAATTAATTGAGCATACCTTCGATGGCCTTCGACAACTTTGGCCATGTTTCCGTCATAAGTAGGAACGAAAATATCGCTCTCCAATGACACCAAGTAGTCCAACGCAGCCATTTGAGACGAGTGATTCCGAAAGAAGTTCAAGTCTGATGGATCCAACAGCGTCTCCTTTCGTACCTGTTTCATGAACGAAAAACAGTTCAACCTCAGCTTGTTCCGTGATGTGCTGCACGACTGCGCAAATAATACGAGTACTGTAAGTACTAACCAGATTAGGGAAAAATGATGCTAAGCCGGCCATTCTCCTTTTTCCACCGTATATCTCCCCAGCTGCGATATAGATTTGAATGTTTCGACTAATCCCTAATGCTCGTAAGGTTAGGGCAGTTTCCTCTGGTGTTAACGGACAAAGACCTTCTCTTCTTTTCGCGTCTGAGTCTATGTTTTTCTCCTTCCACCATGGATACGAATACCTGTCATTTACCACGATTCCACCCACTTCAAAACTCTAATAGCATTACAGTAAAATTCCTGTAAAATTTAACGGACAAAGACCAATCTGTCGCTTGCATGCCACTTTTTTTTTTTACCAATTTGGTCATTTGGCCCTCAATTGTTTGGGTTCAAACCCGTCACCATCATCAAAATCGCGTAAATGGCTAGTTTTGAGCTTGACTTTAGCATCAAGATTATAACTAGAAGCTCAAAAATGCAAAAAAAAAAGTGGACTGTATCATTATTTTACCTCATTCTCGTGAGTTCGTCGGCCTCATCTTTGGTACAACCTTGAGTACAGCCAGAGAAAGATAACATGTCCATTTCGTATCTAAGATGAAGCACCAAGAAGGGACCCTTTTGCCTAAGGATCTCAACGACCCGTTTCCCCAGTTCTTCGATTTGGGGAGTGAACTTTAACGCGTCATAATTTACCTTGCACCGTAACTTTTGAATCTCAAGAGGCAACCCGTTGTTTGCCAGTCGTGTGTCGGTTTTATTCAGTTGTACAACCTTATTCTTCAGAATCAATGGAAGAATCTGTCTCATATCATATCAAATCAAATTCACTGAGAATTAGATACTCGTACAATACTACAACTATTATGCATACAGAATTCGACTAATTGCATGAACGTGAGACTGAAATGAACTGAACTGAAACCAACCTGGTTTTGGTAATAAGATAAGTCGGACCAACTAACAGGAGGTAAAGAATACAGCGGCTTAAATTCATTCCGTAGCTGCAACTTTAATGGCAACTCTTTGAGTATCCGAACTTCGTCTCTCAATGACGTGATGAAATGATCGAGATCAAATATATCGTGGAACTCACTGTTCAATATAACAATCAAAAACAAACAACAAACTCGTAACACGTTCTAGATAGATGATACTCACAAATTCGATCTTACGAAAGGTAAATCAATTTTTTTACCTAGGGTCATTCCAGAATGATGTTTTATCCAACTCTGGGACAATCAGAGTGACATTTAGATGCCTGGCTATCGCCACCATGTCACATATCTGTGAAATCATCGTAAACAGAAATTCATGTAAGACAATCTCACACAGTCGAACCACAATAACTAATTAGTTAACGACTTACAGCAGCTCGCATTTGATTGAGACCGCCATTGCATGATACCATGAGATAACCATTGTTCTTATAAACCCCTGAATCAACAAGAAAAATGTCAGATAGGTCACGGGTCAAATACAAGAGATAAGACAAAAGACGTGTTGGGGGATGTACCCGTCAGAAGGGAGACTTAGCTCGGAAAACAAACAAAAAGAAAGTCACAAACTAACTACACATTCATTGCCATTGTAGGTAAAACACATCATTAGCACACCTCCTCCCCCACTCTCCCTCCAATAATAGAAATAGTACTCCAACAACAACCACAACAACAACAACAACATTATTGTATGAAAATTGAAAATCATCCAACCTTGAACCAAAACTATCTCTATTTTTGTACAAAAATAATTTTAAAAAAAAGTCACCCAAAAGTTCAAAATTGACTAAATTACCCTCAATTTGCTCACCCACATCATAACGACAATAACAAGTCAAATATTACCCATTTAGATTAAAAAAAAAAAAAAAACTAACAAAATTTATTTAATACTCCCCTATTCCGGTCAACCGTTATCCTTTGATTTTGACACAAAGACACAGGAAATAAGAGATGGACCAATTATAAGATGACAAGTAGATACAATTGGACGTGAAAGATCAAATTGCTTATCAAATAAGCCCCATCTTTGTTTTTGTGAGGGGAAAAGTGGGTCAACGGACTAATTCAAGAAAATAGACGGACTATCATACTAATCAATTGTTGTCCTTTGATTTTAACACAAAGACCCAGGAAACAAGAGACAAAGCAATGATAAGATGACAAGTAGATACAATTGGGCGTGAAAGATCAAATTGCTTATCAAATAAGCCATTCATCCTCTCAAAGGACAGAGGGAGTAACATACTAAAATAGAAAGGACAACAATTGATCGAGACAGACGAGGGGAGGGGAGGGGGGCTTACTTTTGGGAGGATGAGGGAGGTTGGGAGAAGAAGAAGAAGAAGAAGAAAGAAGATTCAAGTGATTTGGATGGTGTTGGAAACAAGAAGGCCAATCTTTCAACAAAGTAGTAGGAGTCCAAACATGAGTTAAAGCCATTAATTGAAAGAAAACAGTCCATAGTAGAACTGTAGTTATAGCTCTTAACATTAGTTTGACCCTACTACTTGATTTATTCATGGTTGATCTCCATTTCTCAAATTTTGATGAATCACTCAGTATTGTCTTCAATTTACTCCCCATTTCCCATACTCTCTTCCTCCTCCTTCCTCCTCCTCCTCCTTGAGTCGAATCCTCCGCCTCCACTTTACACATTGCCAACTTATTACTATTATTATTATTATTACTCACCATCCCACAAAAAAAAAAAAAAAAACTTCTTTTTTTTTTGTTTTTTTTGTTTTTTATAATTTCATGTTCGTCTGCTTTGTATAATATAGATACGGAGGGAGGGAGGGAGGGAGGGTTATATATATATATATGATTATATGGTATATGAGGAGGAAGATAATTAAGAGGATGATTACGATAATGAGAAATTAAGGAAATAAATAAATAAAAATAAGGGAAATAATATATTGATTGATTCGAAGAACAATTGAGGAAAGAAATGAATAGTTAGGAAAATAGTAATGAATTGACCAAAATTAAGGGAGAATTGAGGAGGAGGAGGAGGAGGAGGAGATGGAATGGTGGGTGAAATTCATGCAGGAGTAGTGAATTGAAGAATGTGAAGAGTAGTTAAAATAATGTATGTGTGTGTAATTATATATAATTATATATGCAGAAGAAGGAGAAGAAGAATGTATGGAAAGGATATGAATTTCCGGCGAAGAAGAGAGGGAAAGAGGGAGAGGAGTTACTGTATGTATGTATGGATGAATGAATGAATGTTGGGGGGAGGAGTGGAGGTGTGTGTGTGAGAGAGAGAGAGAGTCGTTAACTTTAAAGGCGTCGGTGTTACTTAAAAGGACACCCTTGCATTATGGGGTACTTGATCTATTTACTCCCTCCCATCCAAACAATCGTTTACACGGGGTTTCACAACTTTTAAGAAAAGTGGTAAAAGTAAGGGTATTATTGGTAAATCAAATGATTTTATGGGTCCACCAAATTTAAAGTAAGGAAAAAGTTGTGGTATTTTGTGTAAATAGAGGAAAGATATGAGGGTTATATGGTAAAGTCTTTTGTCAAAAAGGGAATGTAAAGAATTGATTGGATTGTCCATTTATAATAAGTATAAAGAATTGAATGGATGGGAGGGAGTATTCAACTAAAGGGTTACTCTCTCCGAGTCTTCGGTTCTTCGGAATTGCAATATTTAATTAAAATATACCTCACAAATTATATAAAGTGTTGCAATTCTAAAGAACCGGAGGGAGTATTAATCTATTTCGTATATGGGTAACGGGTACGGGTAAGGGTAAGGGTAAGCCTTCCAGATGTTGGTATGTATGGGTTAACCTTTAAGTCATTTAACCCCATTCCATCTGCGCGGATCTTCTGTTTCATCTGTATATAGACCTAGTAAAACTAACCCAACATTCGAATTGGAGATTCAAGGTTGATCCGTAATTCGAATTGGCCTAGAAAATGAGTCGATATCCTTAAAAAAAGTTGAAAAAATGAGTCGAACCGACCCGAAGTCTATAACCCGACCCGAACCTGACCGGTTTGCCAGGTTTAAGTGTGTGTCACACCATACACTGATTACGTCGGTTACGTCACGGGTGAGAATCGAACCTTCCAACCTCTCGGTCGGAGTAAGGCAAGTGAACTCTTGCCACTTGAGGTTACCCATTCTTTTCTGCATTTATTTATTTATGCAATTGCAATAAGAGATGTGTCATCTAGGGTATGGAATGACACACATAATGAGATACAAAAATGGGATAAAGGATCTGCATTATCACTCCACATCTTTGATCAATATAGGGTATGTTAAATGCAGTTCTTAAACTTGTATTTAAACATTTATATATTTATTCCAAATTTAATATAGGATAAGCTTAGAAATTAGAGAAAAATTATACGGTATATCGATGCAATAAATACAGGTGTTAATAATATTTCCTCTTTTATCCTCTTAGATAGAATTCTAATAGTTGTAGCGGTTTTTTTCTAAAATGTATCCCAATGGCACATGTTAAGAGATCAATTAAGGTAGAATTTGCAACAATATATCATGATAAATTGATATCTTAACCCATAATTACCTTATTTAGTTGATTAACATTGTAAATCCTGCCTTAATTGATCTCTTAACATGTGTCCCTGGAACACGTTTCAGAAAAACCACCATAGTTGTATTTATCATTTTTCAATCGGTTTTTCTAATGTGTGTCCACTGGTCACAGGTTAATAAGTTAATTAAAGCAACATTAACATGGATATTATCATGAGAAATTGAAATATTAACTTCTATTTACCATACTTATATAATATTCATGTTAATATTGCTTTAATTAACTTATTAACGCTAGAAAAATCGTTTCACAATATATGCTCTTTCTAATGGTTGTATTTTCATTAAGCGTCTAGGGATAGTACTACTTTCGTCTATAGCCTTTGTGAGTGCTTGAGAAAGGACAATATCTCCTTACCGACAAAAATCTCAGATCGAAAGCATATACTTATTCAATAGGGTATCGCGAACGAGGTTATGTCGATGTTCAATACCAACGGTACCAGGCCAATGCAAGACACAACATGATGATCCCCGAAGATATCCCCGTCAAACACCCGAGAACAAAAAGGACACAACCTAGGCTTCGAGATATCTAATCTAACATTATTTATTTATTTATTTATTTAACAACTCATAATGATGATATTTAATCTAACATTAGTACATTACACATTATGATATTTAGCAAAAAGTGAAATTAGTGGATGTTTGATGTATGTTTTTATTCTAATAATGATTGTTCTTCATTACCTAGTCGTGCCTTATTGTCAATTGATAAGTGGTAGTAGTGTAGTACTTTGTACGAGTATTATCTCACAATAAAGTTGGTCGCCTTCATAAATTTTCCTTAAATATGGGTGTGATTACTATTACGAACAATAATTATTGTGCGAGATAATATAATATCATGAAATAATTTTATAAAAAAAATTACTCCGTATTTGTTTGTTAATGATAAATGATTTATTTTCTTATAAAATTTGATAATTTTATGTGTAAAATCAGTAAATTTGCGACGGGTAAAGTATTATTCATGTAGGTTGATAAAAAAAACAGCAAAATACCTCAGAAATGACAATTTTTTTTTTGTCTTATCTATCTACATAAATAGTATTTGATCTGTCATAAACTTTTGACGGCTATATCCGTCCGTCAAGGAAGACTTGCTGATATATATACTCCCTCCGTCCCAATATACTCGTAATAAGGAAAATGAGACAATCTTTTAGAGACGGAGGAAGTAATTGCATAATACTCCCTCCGTTCCATTTGATTCTTTACGTTTGCTTTTTCACACTTGTCAATGCACGTTTTCTTTTGTCCATATCGTTAGTTACATATTTCTAAATATTATTAAAATTTTGATATTTATAAATTATAACGCACTCGATTAAACAATTTAACCAAGATCTCACATGACTATATTTTATCTTATATATTAGAAATTATATCGATAATTTCCATCACTTATGAACAATGTCCAAAAAACAAACGTAAAGAACCTATTGAAACAGATGAAGTATAGGTGTAAGCTAAGCTAATATTAAATGCATATCCTTGTCAACGGTCACTAGTCATAGAACTCATAGTAGTTGTGCCTGCAATAGTGCATATAATTTGGTATATATAGGCAAATATACTACTTGGTTGATCATTATCACATCATGTCTACTTCATAATGGTAACTTTTTACAATTATTTACTCAACCATTAACTATAGACTTCCATTTCGTTCGTGTCCGTGTTATTTCCAATTTATTTTTCATTTACTTCGGTTTAGTAGTTTAACTAATTTTAGTTCAGTTCATTTTAATCTTATTAGGTTCATTTTGTCTTAGCTATTTCAGATCTTCAGCCAACTTTAGTTCAACTTATTTTGTTCAACTGATCATTTCAGTTAAGTTCACTCTATTCCAATCCAAAAGAACGTGACCAGGTGACCTTAGGATAACATTAACAAAATTCTTATTTGTGACTGATCAAATAATAATACTTACTCGGATACTATTTTTCAGTCCATTTCATCAAAATACTTCTCACAAATATTGAGTTAATAGGGCAAAAAATAGTGTCCGGGGGAGTACTTGGGTAGATAAAGACAAACTTATATGCTACTCTCTCCGTCCCAATGAATTCTTTACGTTTGCTTTTCACACTTGTCGAGATACATTTCATTTCGATCATATCTTTACGTGTTATTACAAATTCTAAAAATTTGATAATCTTAATGTACTTATTAAGATCATTCGAAAAAGATCTCACATGACTATGTTTTACGTTATATACGGAGTATTAGAAATTGTATTCGAAATCATTCCACCTCATGAATAGTGTCAAAAAGCAAACGTAAAGAATTCACTGGGACGAAGGGAGTACTTTCAAACCTTTATTTTTTAACCAAGTGATATTATTTGACCTGTCATCGATTTGTGACAGATATCACAAGGAAGATTTACTCTTTATTCAGTACATGACCTACAAAATTAAGGCTTTTAACCTTTTTAGCCTACAATTATTAATAATATTAAATACAATATGGGGAATATTTTGTAGTGAGATAGGGTAGGTAGCTATTGTCATTAAATCACAAATTCTTGTCTGTGACGGAGATATCCGTCACAAACGTATGACGGATCAAGTAGATACTATTTGAGGGAAAAAGACAAAAGTAAGGTTGGTGGGGCCTCTGTTCTTTTCCCCTCAAATAGTATCTATTTAACCCGTCATACGTTTGTGACGGATATAGAGACCAACTGCCATTAAATTGGGAGCTTCGTGGTAGATAGTGTACATTCATGCATGCCCTATCTCCTTTTAGGCTTGGGCTTTAATGTTGTCCCCCTTTCTTCAAGTCTAAAACGTACCTTGCCCACTGTACAAACCTAGATCCAGTACCTAGTACCAACACGTATCATCCCCTCACATTTAACGCCTACTCTCTCCCCTTAAGATGAATGTATCTGTTACTCCCTCCGGACATTATTTTTCGCCCCATAGTCTTTTGCACGTAAAATAAGAAGACTAATATAAAATGTGAACAAATTAATGGTGGGCCTAAATTATTGACACATGTCCAAATATTATAGGTTAAGTATAGGATGTAAAGTTAATTGAAAGAATAATCTTGTAATAAATGATAGAAAGAAGGGTAATAAGGTAATTTGGGTATGATATAAAAGAAAAGTGGAGAAGTGGGGCAAAAAATAAAAACCTTCCAAATAAGGAAAGCGGGGCGATAAATTGTGTCCGGAGGGAGTATTTTGTTATAACTGGTCAAATATTTTTCATTTATGTAGAAAAGATAATTTATACTTCTATATACTTCCTCTCATTCTACGAGAAACTACTATTTACAAATGGATCCATTATTAAGGGCTCGTTTGGTTCACCATGGGAAGATGAAGTTACCGGGAACTTTAAATTCACGTGAATTTGTATTTTATGGTAATTAAAAAATATTGTTTGGTTGCCAGGTGGGAAATGACTTCATGCGGGAAGTTCTACACAAGAGGGCCTTGGTGAGTAACTCCCCCATTGTGGAGGAAGTGACAATTCCCGGAAAGTGGACAACCAAACAACTCAATGAAAATACACTTCCTGTGAACTTGCACTTCCCGATAATTGGATGAGTAACCAAACGACCCCTAAGAATAGTGGTACAAAATTAGATGTTTATCAAAATATTCTCTCTTCTTACTGTGTTGGTACTTGATGATATAATGAGGGTAAAAAAACATTTCTTTAGTATACTTTTAGAAGGTAGAAACTGAATGAATGAGCCCAGAAAAAAAAAATGGTAGGTTTCCAAAGAAGGGAAAATAATACTTTTATAGTATTTTGTCTTTTATATGTAAACGACCAAACGGTTCATATTTGATTCGTTATAAATTTGTGACGAAATTTTGTCCGACACAAACAAGAATTTGTACAGATTTAATTTCTCTCTTTTACTCTCATGCATCATCCTTATTCATTCCAAAGTCTAACACTCTAACCGGATCGGCTTGAATCCAGAATCAAGAATAAAAATGGATCGGATTTCAAACTGGTCTTTTTTAAAAGAGGTATATCCATTATAAGATTAAAATGGTTAATGCTTGGTCATTAGAGAGGTCTCCCTTGAATTAGCTACTTTGATGGTTAGAGATGCATGATTTAAGCTCACAATATAATACGAGTATGAATTTTTTTTGATGAACGAGGGAACCCGCAGCCGCTACCTTTTTGGTGCACACTGGGTAAAACCTCGAGTGTACGCATAGCTTGCAAACCACCACGCACACCAAGGTAAACCGCCCGTGGGCGACAGGCTCGAAGTCTAGAGGCATAGTCTCAAGCCATACAACTCCCACAAGTTCGCACACCAAGGTAAACCGCCCGTGGGCGACAGGCTCAAAGTCCCACAAGTTCGCGCTTGGAGGCTTGAACCTGAGACCCTTGGGTTGATGACCACAAGTTTTAACCACTAGGCAACACCCTTACGGGCATGTACCTCTAGTTGACGTAGAATATAATCACACAATTATGAGCACTCCATTCATTTCTCCACACATGCATGCAAACTACGCATTCCTCCGTCTTATCAAATTGTTATTTATTTTCTCTTTTAGCTGTCTCATTTAACAGTTATCTATTTCTATTTTTAATACTGTAAATTTTTATTATATTTAGGTAAAACAAGTAAATTTTGTGTAGTCCAAATTTATCCATGATTTTTTCCTTGAACTTTATTTCAAAAATAATAGATAACAATTTAATAAGACGGAGGAAATACATCAATACTACGAATATACAAGAGAATAATATATTCTTACTCAATGTAGAAAATTAGGTTGTTGATCAATGATGAGTTGAACATATATATGATTCATTATACTCCATCATTTGGTGATCATTAATATTATTGGGTGTATAATTATAAATTAATCAAAGAAGCTGTCATTTGAGAACTCTGCCTTAGCTTCTTCCTAAGTAAGTATCTTGTTTTTGGGTCGCATTAAAAAGTTATAACGTGTCAAATATTATCCACGTAATTAAATAAAATAAAATTAGAATACATCAACCATCAACAATAACAAATATCCATATATGACTAATATTTGACCCGTTATTATAAATTTGTAACGGATATATATTCGTCATAAATAAGAATTTGCGATAATTTAATAGGACAAGGTTGGTGGCAAGTCGAAGCCTTGTGAATGTAGTTACGTAGCCAAGCCATGATACAACAAATCAAGCAAGATCATGTATTTTAACTAGCTACCTTGCTTAAGACATTTGTACGACAACGATTGAATAATGAAGACGCTTATTATTATTATTATTATTATTATTATTTATTTATTTATTTTTTTTTTTTTTATTTTTTTTTTTTTTTTTATTATAACTCGAATTTTATTGATGAATCAAAACGCAGTTTACAAAAAATTGGTGGGCAGCCGAGATACAGCCGAGATGAATTTTATTATTATTATTATTATTATTATTATTGTTATTTATTATTATTATTATTATTATTATTATTATCATTTCTTTCAATACTTAAGAATTTAAGATGCAGGCCCGCACGTTGAAATACATCACAATCAATTTTATTTGTTTATTTATTTATTTATTTATTATAGAGTATATTAATATTAATAATAATTCGAGTATAATAAGTTAAAGCGTGTTTATTATTATCATGGAGTCATGTATGTATATATATAGATCGAGTATCTGTTAGTAGTTGTTTTCATGGTTATTGTTGAAAGTGATTAGTCTAATTAAGCCGATTACTCGTATTATTATTAATTATAATCGTTCTATTCAAAATAAAGATGTGTTGATGATTTTAATAGATAGATTTTCAACATATAAGACAGTTGAGTTGAACCTTTATGTAAAGGAAAAACAATTATACATGCATGCAACCGATCCAACAAGAGTGACGACCTAACTAACATCCACGACTTCCAAAGGCTTCTTAAAAATTTTGAAGCTCCAGTTCGAGTCTCGAGTTTGAGGCCTTTATATATATAATATAATTTTTTTCTTCAAAAAAAAAATGATTGCATCCAACATGGTTGAACCCACGACCTTTCAAAAAATGGGTGCACGTACTAAAACCACCACGCCCTCTGTTCCAATGAATTGTTTGCCTTTATTTTTGGCACCAAGGACCAGAGATCCAATGAGAAAGTGACGTGTGGAACAAAACTTATGAAAAATGTCAAATTACATATAAAAAACATTCCTAAATTAGAAAGACAAACAATTCATTAATATGCCCCAATATGGAATAGACAAACAATTCATTGGGACAGAGAGACTACATTACAATCGACAAAAGAATTATGAAGTCCGATAAATTTGGAGGCCTAGTTCCTCGGCTCACCCCGAAGTCCTGAACCCCTTTTAGCCGCCCCTGACGACTTCACGACCAGTCTACTACATACGATCCATCGCATTGGGGTTGGGACCTCATTCTAAGGGGTCGTTTGATTGCCCTCTTAAATCATGAAAAGTAGAACTTCCCATGAATTGATAAATTGGTATGCTGCGCTGTTTGGTTGCCGACTTTCCGGAACTACCACTTCGTCCACAATGGGGAAGTTATTCACCAAGTCACCCCTTGGTGTGTAGACCCCTTGGTGTGTAGAACTTCCCGCATGAAGTCGATCATTTCCAAATTCACGTGAATTTAAGTTCCCGGTAACTCCATCTTTCCATGGTTAACCAAACTAGTCCTAAGAATACCAAGAGCGCACTTAGTCGCATTACAATATAGGGGAGGGGGATTCGAACCTGGAATCTACTGTCCCAGAGCACCTAGTCTTAACCATTAGGCCAAGACATCTTCGATAGGTAAGTAATTAAGATGTGAATGAATATAGCAAGCAAGCAAGGGCTATGTTAAAGGCAAGAATTAAGGGAGGATGGAGCACTAATGATAATATTCAAGTAGCTAGATAGGCATGGAATCATGCGTGCATTTGGGGATGCATGAATAGTACACACCCTCAAACTAGACTTAATTTGGGGACAACCTAACCTAGGCCATAAGACGTGCCTCATAATATGCTTGGAGTTGGCCTAGCCCTCCATCATGCATCATATCATATCCGCCCCCCCATCAAAAAGATCGAGCTTGCCTCGCCTACCACATTATTAACCCCACTCATCCCCCGCACTACCCTTTCTTCGGTCACAAAATCTTGGAAGAGACGGTCTCTCAATAACTTATTTAGATACCATTCTTCAGTACCACTCTAGGTACTATTCGTACCTTTAAATGACAACTTTATTTTGTACATGTTTTTATAACAAACGTACCATCTTTATATTTGTATATTCTTTTATGTTAATCGTACCTACTTCTATTAGGTTTGGTACCATTGTTACTTCCATTTGTACTTAGTCTCTCAGTAAAGTTGATAGACCTTCTCTTGTTCAGTCCTGTTCTTTCCGGTTGAAATCGACTGAACTGAATTTAAATGAGAGAGACTACTTAATCGAGCTTAATTTCATTTAACGGGGTTGAATTAAATTGAAATGAATTAAGTGACTTGAATTGACGGTTTCACGTGAGACTAGCTGAACTTAAATATCTAAATAAGGATGAATATTGTTGGTGCTGGAAAGAAAGGATTTACTGATCATGGTTTCTCAATTACGAGTAACTATAATAGAGATATATACGTACTCCTTTTAATTAGGCTTTAGTTGTTGCACTCACTCTTAGACCTCTCAAAACTCGACTCGACACGATCCGTAAAATTGACCTTTTTTTTAGGATCATGAACCTATTTTTTTTCTGTCCCGTGACATGTTGGACCAAACCCGATATGACTCGTTAATTTAGGCTCGAAACTCGACTAACCCACTCGATCCGTTGGATCAACGAGAATTTATTAAAAATAAAATGTTTATATTTATATACTCCATTATATTCAGATTTATGATAAAAATAAAAATTTATTAAAAATATTTATTAAATTTTTTATACTCGTTATAAATAAAGAGTACTCTGTAGGTTATACGGAGTAATATATTCAAAGAAAAAAAATTAATATTAAAAATATTTTTTGAATTAAAAAAAGTAAATACACAAGTAAAAAAAAAGTTAAAAGTTCGAAACTACGGAATATTTTTTTACAATAATCCAACCTGTATACAATCCAACCCGTATTTTGATCCAACTTATATGACCCGACTTGTGACCCGGTCCGCCCGACTTGTTTAACGGGTCTATACACTAATACGATGTTTACCACTAAACCACAGTAGACAAGAAAACAACACATCCCCTACCACCGTCCACCGACCACCGACCACCGTCCACCGACCACCGCTGCGTCGCCGCCGACCAGCCTTCCATCGCCGCCGTCGTCCCTGCCGCCATCCTTACAAATTTCAGTAAGCTATCAATTTTCCCCCAATTTCAACTTTTCAAGTTTGATTTTTTACTAAAATAACATTCAATTTTGATTATTCTATAATAATTCTATGAATTAGAATCGTGCAATTGTAGATTTTTTAATCTATTTACTATTAATTTGTTTATTTGTAATAATTAGTTTTCCAATTGCTTGATAAATTCAAGTTTTCTCAAACCCTAAATCACCCACTTACTTAACCATTAATTAATTTCGGTTATTTGAGAAGTTTAATTTCTATATTTGGGGAATTATTGAGGTTCTTCATCATGTATTTGGGGTATTTGAGACACTTATTCGAGTTTAATTTCTGAGGAATTTTTGATGTTCTTCATCATGTATGTTATTTAGTAATTATAAAAATGTTTTTTTTTTGATAAATTAATGATGAAAAGCAAAGGTATTGCATATTTGTGGAGTCGGAAGTCACAAAAAAATCACATCATTATCGTCTCCATTGTCATTGGAACCTCAAAACGATATGCCTTCACACTACCATCAATGGTTTGTTTCGATACATAATTATGTATTTTGTTTTTTTTGAGATATTGTCCATGATTTTTTTGATAGTGCCCCCTATCGTCAAATTCTGGATCCGCTCCTGTATACAGGTCACTCGTCTTCTCCGCAGTCCAGCTATTGCATGCCTAAATTCGATCTCTTTTTTCAATTTCCTCTCTCAGTTGAGGTATCCCAACAGCCTCTTTTGTTTTCGAGTTATTGATAATTGGATTCAATGTGTTCAAGTCATTTTTTTCTGGGCTGTTTTTTTACGTATGCCTTGTTTATTGTAGTAACTTCCACTGATACTAACTTATGCAATGATGCCGTTTAATTTCTGTGTACAGCCGATCTTACTGATTGAATTATATTATATTATATTATTATTATTATTATTATTTGCCTGAGCATACCAATTAGTAAAGGCATGGTATTTAGAAAAGTTTTACTGTGTCAAGCATCTGAAAAAAAAACCCTCAATTATTGTATGAAGATTGACATTCAACAATTTGCAGCGATAAACAATGGGAGTAATTGAAGATGGAACCGTAAAAGGAAAATTACCAAGTGAACAGGTTTTTGCAGTTCATTACCCTGGGTATCCTCGCTCCATGTCACGTGCTGTCGAAACCTTGGGTGGACTTGATGCCATTGCTAAGGTAAACTTATTAGTTTGTAATAAGTTATCAAATTTAATTATCACCATCATTCGGTTTTTCAAATGCAGATTTTGATTGGAGTATCCGAGTATCGGTGATTAAACTTTTCATTTGATATGTTTTCTTATATATCTGGTAGCCTACTTCTCTGGATGTCATGTAAATGTGTGTCATTTGGTGTCTAATAAACTCAACAAATTGTAATATGGATGATGAATTTTACTGGGTTAAGTGCTCAAGATTGCATTCATGAAGTGGTAGATACTAGTTCTTTATGGCTTTGAAATGTGAAAATTATAAACGTGATTGGGTATTCTGTTATCTGCATTGCAGGGTCACAACGCAGAGGTAAATAAGTTGGAGCTTTATTTTCGACCCGAAGATCCGTTTTCACACCCTGCACTTGGCCATATTCGTCCATGCAATAGTTTGCTCTTGAAAATCTCCAAAAGGAATGTTGGTGTCAATCAAAATGACGGTTGTCAATCTAAATGTTCAGACTCCACAAACAATTTAAAGCAAAGTGGTAGTTATGTAACCGCTCTCTGTGGGGACATTGTAGCTCAAGTCCGAGAAGGTTATCATTTCAATGGTTGGTAACCCGGTTCGTTTACTGTTTGAATGCTGCCCTTGATCGTTTTTGCGTTGCCATCTTATATTGTTTTCTTGATGGCAGTATCTTATATTGTTTTCTTGATTATAATTTATAAATAACCCAGGTTATTAAGCAATAAACCATTTAAATGAGCTGGTTTTAGCTAATTCATTGTCAGAAAGTGACCTCAAAGATGACATGAAAGTCCTATTTTGCCGTGAATATTGTATTTATGTTATTGAATGTATATATGTATATGTTCTCTCTAGGAATGGTGGATTATCAGCATGTCATTCCAGTCCATGCAAATGTGGGGCGGATAAGTGAAATGAAGGGACTACTTGGTAAATCTGTATCCTGATTTTCAAATTTTATGCTCTTTTTCAGCTAGACAATGATTCATCGTTTGATTAATCTGTTTGTAGACAATCAAACGTTTGGGGACACAGATGATGATAGTCCAATGATATTAGTGCCTCCACTATTTTCTCCCAAAGACGTCCCAGAAAATATAGTGTAAGTAACTCTTGATTCTTAAATCTCTCTTTCTTGTAATACCAGAAGTTGAACAAATACTTCTGCCTCTTTGCTTCTCCTTTCGCTTTATGAAGCCTTTTTCCTAAGTTTTTCCAAAGCGTGATGCCACAGCCGACCATAATCAAACTATTATCTAGTCTATTTCTTAAGAGTTTTGTTCTCTATCTTGCTCCGTTAATGTTTTGTGTGAATGGAGGACGGCATCTATATTTGATTGTAGTGGTGCGGTTGGCTTAATTATAAATAGTGGGATTGATAAGGTTAATTTGTGTAATTGTGAAATTTTTTAAAGCACAAGCTAAAATTTTTGACTCTGAAACTACAAAATGAAGAGGGAAAAGAAATGAGAATTCATTATTTTACAAGTAGATATATATATACCCAGTATCACACGTTGCATATCCAATGTAATGCTTTTCGTGTATTACTCAGGTTGAGACCATCCGTTACCTTAAGTTCGAAAACAAAACAGGAAGGAGTTGTACAACACCGCTGGGAGGTATTTTAGTTCCTGTGTCATATTATCATATACTCATGTATATATGCATGTGATAATAATTGATGAATCCTTACTTTTGATGTGACAACATGCGTTCTACTATTAGCGGTTAATTTCTTGTCCTTATGTATGATATTTTTTTCTGTGATACAGATGGAGATTGAACCATGTCTTGCTATTGATTTCGGTATCAGTGATATCCTTATCAGTAATATTATTGAACATTAGTGAAGAGGCTATATGTTAATTATCGAGAATCATGTGGATGCATATCTTTTAAAACAATCGGAATTTTGGCAACACACTTTGATGTTTTGTTGGTTGTCTCCCCTTTGAGCTAGCTTTAGGGATTGGGGTTCCCAACGAAGTGATTAACATATAGCATCTTTTGGTTATTTATTGCAAAAGATAAATGTCTAATCAAATATGATTTTTATTCTTTTTTGAATAAGTACTTAACAATCACACAGATACCTAAAACTGTGGATTGGGAGCGACACATACCGAAAGAAACAGAACAATGGAGATTGCAAATGGCTGTGTCTAAGCTTTTTGCTGAACGCCCAATATGGCCTAGAAACTCTATCTTTGAGCGCTTGTGTAATATGGGCCTTAAAGTTGGAGATCATACCTTAAGAAGGTCACCGATGATTTACTTTGAACTTTGAAGCTGTGCCTCTATGGGTGGTGTTTGACCTTTTATTTCCTTATTGACTTGCTTTTATGAACACATCTTATTTATTTGTTCATTTGTACAGGCTTCTTTTTCGAAGTGCGTACTATTTTGGGAGTGGACCATTTCAAAGATTCTGGATCAGGAAGGGTTATGATCCTCGAAAAGATCCTGAATCTCGGATGTGAGTACTCATATTTCATGTTCATTATCTGCGACTGAGTTACCTCTATACCCTTTTAGTTTAATGGCTGATTTTCAACTTCTATTATGGCTTGAAGTCATTAACTATTCTGTTCTTTTCCATGTTACTTCAACCGTCAATGGAGAACAAACTAACTCTTGTAGAGCTGGATGATGATTTGTAATTCTATGTTCCAATTGCCGACAGATATCAGAGAATGGTTTTTAGGGTTCCTCCACCTTTGAGAGGTTATTGCGATGCTGCTAAAGGGTAAGTAAATCTTTTCCTTTGCCTTTGATTACATTTGTGCATTTTGCTTGATGTGCTTTCTGAGCTCAAGTATCTCGTAAAGTACTAGATAATTTAGATTGATGCCAAGTGAATTTCTTTTTCCCTGACATCTTTTGTGTGCGGTATGTTTTTGCGCATGAGGTCAAGTGAGGCATCTTATTTTAAATAGTTTTGACTTTGTGAAAGGAAATTATGTATGCATGTTTAGAGTAATGTAATCTGGTCATTCCGCGTTACTGAGTGAGAAGGATAGAAAAGGATAACGAGGCGGTACTGAGTGATGATCGTTGTGGGGTTGGGATAGGGAAGCTGCATTCTCTGGTTTGGCCGAGTAAAGGAGAGGTAGGCTTGATGGTGTGGCTGGGGTTAGAGATGGACATAGTCTTTCCGTGTTAGGGAGATTTAACGTTCACAGTATCTGCAATTGCAGTGTAACAAAATGCTCTACAGCTCACACTGTTTACGATTTTACGCATGTTGTCGTCGTTAATTTCGCAGATTGAAGCAGAAGTGGGAGGACATGTGCGCATTTCGAGTTTTTCCATACAAATGCCAGACACACTTTCAACTTTTTGAACTTGTCGATGATTACATTCAACAAGAGATCCCTAAGTTCCCATACCAAACTGTTTGCTCTGTAAGTGTCTCACTATCGTAATGTTGTGCTGTTTGAAGTGTTCTTTTCCGCTTTTGTGTGTATGTAGTAAGTCAGTTGTACTTCATTTTTTTTGATATGGTTGCCATTTTTTTTTGTTTTAACTTGATGTCATCTTTGGCTTTGCATTTATTATCGATGTAGCACTCAACTGGATGGTTCTCATCATTTGCCCTTGACAATCTAAGATTGCGTGTTGCGTTAAGGTTTATGTCCGTGTATCCCCGTAGTGGAGCTGAAACTTTGGCAAAATCTATTTCTGGAGATTTCGAGAAATCAAAAAAACTGCGCTTCCAAGTAAATAACTCTAAGCCTGGAGAAGAGCGTGAATTATTAGTCAACCAAGGTAAAAGTAACTGTAACATCAAGCATTGGGTATGCAAATGATGCATCTTTGTTACGAGTACAAGTTGTCTAATATTTGTCCATTGATCAATGTAGAGCGCAGTCGTGAAAAAAATAAATTAGAGGATATTAATGACGATGAAGTCGAAGAAGAAGATGAAGAAGAAAGTGAATTTGAGGATGAAGTCGTTAACGAAATGGAGCTAGATGACCCTATATATTCGGTGAGAATACAATCATAACTCGGTCGACCACATCTGTATATCATCGTCTAACAGTTTTTTTTTTTATGTTTGTTTCCAGGATGGCGCAGACGTTGATTTCTCCTTACACAAATGTTCCAGTATCCTTCTATTTTCGGTTCTGAATACTATATTTATACTCCCTTTGATCTGAAAACCCGTCTGAAAATTCCTCGTCGTCCATTCAGCATAGATTGTCGTTTTGATACCTCTGTTTTTCCTATGCAAAAATTTAGACTTGGGCACGGAGAACATTTCGAAAAATTACCTGCAAGAACTGTTTGGAAGTTTTCCAACAGCGGAAGGAGCCCCTAATGAGTTGCATGGCGTGGATAGTGAAGCGGAATATCAGATCTATGAACAAGATAGCGATGGCAATAATTCAGACGATGATTGCTACTGATTTTTTCGTCTTAGAAGAATTCTGCTTCGAGGTTTGATTCTTTATTTCTATGATATCGTCAAATTTTTGAAGTATTATTTTTGTACTGATTCAAACTCATTTGAGACTCACCTCGGACTCGCCTCTGCAAAACTTAATTTTTACTTTTTACGGAGTACTTTTTTTTTTCCGACTTCTAAAGGAAAAAAATGACTATTATTTTTGTTATTGTGTACTTGTACATGTTGAACACTCTATTCTCCTTTTTTTTTCAGGTGCACTTCATCCTAAGCCAAATTCGCACGGTATCTACTCCATACATTGTAGAAATGTTGGAACATAAGGTATGTATGATTTAAAATAAATACATTTAAAAGACATTAGACTAGTTTTTGAGTAACGTCAGATTAGGGAGAAATCATCGATACATATACTCGAAAATGAACCATTTTAGATTTTTTTTAACAATTGTTAGTCATTTTATGTTATATAGGTCTTATTTTAATGGTCAACAAAGTATGTACCATTTTTAGAAAAATCACCTGAAACGAGCGAAATTAAAGTTTATTATCCATATTTTTCATGCCGATTTGGTCCCGAAATTAAATGTCTCCAAATTCGCACGGTAACTACTTTATACATATATTGTAGAAAGGTCACGGTGGAACAGAAGATACTTATAGTTTTAAAGAAACATATTTAGAAGTCATTCGACTATCTTTCAAGTAACATTGGATTAATGAGAAATCTTAGATGCATATACTCGAAACGGAACAATTTTAAAGTTTTTTTTAACAAGTGGTAATCATTTTATGTTATACGGGTCCTATTTAGATGGTCAAAAAAATATCTCTCTTTATTTAAAATCAGTAAGTCTTGCTTGTGACGGAACTATCCGTCACATTGGTATAACGGGTCAAATAATGACTGTTTAGACAAATAAGGACAAAGCATGGGTACCACCCATGTGCTTTACTTTTGTCTTCTTCCTTCTAAATGAACATTATTTGACCCGTTACATTAAAATGACGGATATGCCCGTCGCAAACAAGAATTTGTGATTTAAAATATCACCTGAAACGGGCGCATTTGAAAGTTATTATCCACGTTTTTCGGGGTAATTTGGTGTCAAAATTTAATGTCCCAAAATTCACAAAATAACTACTGCATATATTGTAGAAATGTCTCGGTGTAACAGATGATAAGTATGGTTTAAAATAAATACATTTAAAAGACATTCGACTATCTTTTAATTAACGTCGGATTAATGCGAAATCTTCGATACATGTATACTCGAAACAAAAACCATTTTAGAGTTTTTTGTAACAAGCGTCCATCATTTTATGTTACACGAGTCCTATTTATATGGTTAGCAAAATATCTCACATTTTTCAAAAAAATCACCTGAAAAGGGTGTATTCGAAGATTATTATCCACATTTTTGGGCTGATTTGGTGTCGAAATTAAATGTCTCAAAATTTATACAGTAACTATTTCATACATTATAAAAATGTCTGGGTGTAATAGATGGTACGTATGGTTTAAAATAAATATATTTTAGAGTTTTTTTAACAAGCGTCCATCATTTAATGTTATATCGATCATATTTAAATGGTCAACGAAATATCTCACATTTTTTAAAAAATCACCTGAAACGAGCGTATCCGAAGGTTATCCACGTTTTTTCGGCATTTTGGGTCCCGGAATAAAATGGATCCATATTTGCGATGAACAATCCTCACACCAAATTTAATGCATCGGCGTAATATGAAAGTCATTTGCATTTCAATCGAGACTTTTAAAAGTCATAAAATTGTGTTTTTGAGACGTGTCAAAATTCGTTGAAAAAAGTTCGATATTCCATATTATATCGTATCTAATGGTTCTAATAGTCATTGTTAGTCATTTTATTCCTATCGACAAGTCCTTGCCGACAAATATTTTTGCTTTAAAACAACTTTCATTTCTTTCGAAAAATTGCAAAAAATGACCGTTTTTGAAGGTAATAATCCACGTTTTTTTGGCTTTTTGGGTCCCGGAATAAAATGGATCCATATTCGGGCTGAACAATCCTCATACCAAATACAATGCATCGGTGTAATATGAGGGTCATTTGCATTTCAATCGAGACATTTAAAAGCCCTAAAATAGTGTTTTAACACGTGTCGAAATCCGTCGAAATTACTTCGATATTCAGTTTTATATCGTATCTAAGGGTTCTAATAATCATTGTTAGTCATTTTATTCATATCGACAAGTCCTTGTCGACAAATATTCGCGCTTTAAAACAACTTTCATTTCTTTCGAAAAATTGCAAAAAAACGACCGTTTTTGAAGGTAATAATCCTCGTTTTTTAGGCTTTTTGGGTCCCGGAATAAAATGGATCCATATTCGCGCTGAACAATCCTCATACCAAATACAATTCATCTGTGTAATATGAGGATCATTTGCATTACAATTGAGACTTTTAGAAGCCATAAAATAGTGTTTTGAGACGTGTCGAAATTACTTCGATATTCTATTTTGTATCGTATCTAAGGATTCTAATAATCATTGTTAGTCATTTTATTCCTATCGACAAGCCATTGTCGACAAATATTCACGCTTTAAAACAACTTTCATTTCTTTCGAAAAATTGCAAAAAAGGACCTTTTTTGAAGGTAATAATCCATGTTTTTTTGGCTTTTTGGGTCCCCGAATAAAATGGATCTATATTCGCGTTGAACAATCCTCATACCAAATACAATGCGTCGGTGTAATATGAGGGTCATTTGCATTTCAATCAAGACATTTAAAAGCCATAAAATAGTGTTTTAACACGTGTCGAAATCCGTCGAAATTACTTCGATATTCAGTTTTATATCGTATCTAAGGGTTCTAAACTTCTAATAATCATTGTTTGTCATTTTATTCTTATCGACAAGTCATTGTCGACAAATATTCGTACTTTAAAACAACTTTCATTTCTTTCGAAAAAATGCAAAAAAATGACCGCTTTTGAAGGTAATAATCCACGTTATTTCGGCGTTTTGGGTCCCGAAATAAAATGGATCCATATTCGCGCTGAACAATCCTCATACCAAATACAATGCATCGGTGTAATATGAGGATCATTTGCATTTCAATCGAGACTTTTAAAAGCCATAAAATAGTGTTTTGAAACGTGTCGAAACCGTCGAAATTACTTCGATATTCTGTTTTATGTCATATCTAAGGATTCTAGTAATCATTGTTAGTCATTTTATTCCTTTCGCAAAGTCCTTGTCGACAAATATTCGCGCTTTAAAACAACTTTCATTTTTTTCGAAAATTTGCAAAAAACGACCGTTTTTGAAAGTAATAATCCACGTTTTTTTGGATTTTTTGGTCCCGGAATTAAATGGATCCATATTCGGGCTGAATAATTCTCATACCAAATACAATACATCGGTGTAATATAAGGATCATTTGCATTTCAATCGAGACTTTTAATAGCCATAAAATAGTGTTTTGAGACATGTCGAAATCCGTCGAAATTACTTCGATTTCCCATTTTATATCGTATCTAAGGTTTCTAATAATCATTGTTAGTCATTTTATTTCTATCGACAAGTCCTTGTCGACAAATATTTGCGCTTTAAAACAACTTTCATTACTTTCGAAAAATTGCAAAAAAGGACCGTTTTTGAAGGTAATAATCCACGTTTTTTTGGCTTTTTGGGTCCCGGAATAAAATGGATCCATATTCGCGTTGAACAATCCTCATACCAAATACAATGCATCGGTGTAATATGAGAATCATTTGCATTTCAATCGAGACTTTTTAAAGCCATAAAATAATGTTTTGAAACGTGTCGAAATCCGTCGAAATTACTTCGATATTCTATTTTATATCATATCTAAGGATTCTAATAATCATTGTTAGTCATTTTATTCCTATCGACAAGTCCTTGTCGACAAATATTCGCGCTTTAAAACAACTTTCATTTCTTTCGAAAAATTGCAAAAAATGACCGTTTTTTAAGGTAATAATCCACGTTTTTTTGGATTTTTGGGTCCCGGAATAAAATGGATCCATATTCGGGCTGAACAATCCTCATACCAAATACAATGCATCGGTGTAATATGAGGGTCATTTGCATTTCAATAAGACATTTAAAAGCCCTAAAATATTGTTTTAACACGTGTCGAAATCCGTCGAAATTACTTCGATATTCAGTTTTATATCGTATCTATGGGTTCTAATAATCATTGTTAGTCATTTTATTCATATCGACAAGTCCTTGTCGACAAATATTCGCGCTTTAAAACAACTTTCATTTCTTTCGAAAAATTGCAAAAAAACGACCGTTTTTGAAGGTAATAATCCTCGTTTTTTTGGTTTTTTGGGTCCCGGAATAAAATGGATCCATATTCGCGCTGAACAATCCTCATACCAAATACAATTCATCTGTGTAATATGAGGATCATTTGCATTTCAATTGAGACTTTTAGAAGCCATAAAATAGTGTTTTGAGACGTGTCGAAATTACTTCGATATTCTATTTTGTATCGTATCTAAGGATTCTAATAATCATTGTTAGTCATTTTATTCCTATCGACAAGTCATTGTCGACAAATATTCACGCTTTAAAACAACTTTCATTTCTTTCGAAAAATTGCAAAAAATAACCTTTTTTGAAGGTAATAATCCACGTTTTTTTGGCTTTTTGGGTCCCGGAATAAAATGGATCCATTTTCGCGCCGAACAATCCTCACCCCAAATACAATGCATCGTTGTAATATGAGAGTCATTTGCATTCAATCGAGACTTTTAAAAGCCATAAAATTGTGTTTTGAGACGTGTCGAAATCTGTCGAAAAAAATTTGATATTCCATATTATATTGTATCTGAGGGTTCTAATAATCATTGTTAGGCATTTTATTCCTATCGACAAGTTCTTGTCGAAAATTCTTTGCGCTTTTGAACAACTTTTTTTTCTTTCGAAAAATTGCAAAAACGACCGTTTTTGAAGGTTACTATCCACGTTTTTTCTGTATTTTGGGTCCCGGAATAAAATGGATCCATATTCTCGTTGAACAACCCTCACATAAAATACAATGTATCGGCGTAATATGAGAGTCATCTGTATTTCAATCGAGACTTTCAAAAGCCATAAAATTGTGTTTTGAGACGTGTCGAAATCCGTCGAAAAAAGTTCGATATTCCGTATTATATCGTATGTAAGGGTTCTAATAATCATTGTTAGACATTTTATTCCTATCGACAAGTTCTTGTCGAAAAATATTCGCGCTTTTGAACAACTTTTATTTTCTTCGAAAAATTGAAAAAAACGACCGTTATTGAAGGTTATTATCCACGTTTTTTGGCATTTTGGGTCCCGGAATAAAATGGATCCATATTCGCAGTAAACAATCCTCACATCAAATACAATGCATCGGCGTAATATGAGAGTCGTTTGCATTTCAATCGTGACTTTTAAAAGCCATAAAACTGTGTTTTGAGGCGTGTCAAAATCCGTCGAAATTACTTCGATATTCCGTATTATATCGTATCTAAGGGTTCTAATAATCATTGTTAGACATTTTATTCCTACCGACAAGTTCTTGTCGAAAAATATTCGCGCTTTTGAACAACTTTTATTTTCTTCGAAAAATTGAAAAAAACGACCGTTATTGAAGGTTATTATCCACGTTTTTTGGCATTTTGGGTCCCGGAATAAAATGGATCCATATTCGCAGTAAACAATCCTCACATCAAATACAATGCATCGGCGTAATATGAGAGTCGTTTGCATTTCAATCGTGACTTTTAAAAGCCATAAAACTGTGTTTTGAGGCGTGTCAAAATCCGTCGAAATTACTTCGATATTCCATATTATATCGTATCTAAGGTTTCTAATAATCATTTTTAGGCATTTTCTTCCTACCGACAAGTTCTTGTCGAAAAATATTCGCGGTTTAGAACAACTTTTATTTCTTTCGAAAAATTGCAAAAATTGACCGTTTTTGAAGGTTATTATCAATGTTTTTTCGACATTTTGGGTCCCGGAATAAAACGGATCCATATTCGCGTTGAACAATCCTCTCTCCAAATACAATGCTCTATGTAATATAAGAGTCTTTTTGATTTGAATCGTGACTTTTAAAATCCATAAAATTGTGTTTTAAGATGTGTGGAAATCCGTCGAAATTACTTCGATATTCCGTTGTATATCGTATCTAAGGGTTATAATAATCATTGTTAGGCATTTTATTCCTATCGAAAAGTTATTGTCAAAAAATATTTGCGCTTTAGAACAACTTTTATTTCTTTCGAAAAATTGCAAAAATTGACCGTTTTTGAAGGTTATTTATTATCCACGTTTTTTCGTCATTTTGGGTCCCGGAATAAAACGGATCCATATTCGCGGTGAACAATTCTCACACCAAATATAATGCATCGGTGTAATATGAGAGTCATTTTAATTTCAATCGAGACTTTTAAATCCATAAAATTGTGTTTTAAGACGTTTCTAAATCCGTCGAAATTACTTCGATATTTCGTTTTATATCGTATCCAAGTGTTCTAATAATCATTGTCAGACATTTTATTCCTATCGAAAAGTTCTTGTCGAAAAATATCCGCGCTTTAGAAAAACTTTCATTTATTTCGAAAATTGCAAAAAAAACGACCGTTTTTGAAGGTTATTATCCACGTTTTTTCAGCATTTTGGGTCCCGGAATAAAACAGATTCATATTCGCGGTAAACAATCCTGACACCAAATACAATGCATCGGTGTAATATGAGAGTCATTTGATTTCAATTGAGACTTTGAAAAGCCATAAAATTGTGTTTTAAGACGTGTTGAAATCCATCAAAATTACTTCGATATTTCATTTTATATCGTATCTAAATTTGCAGAGTAACTACTCCTCACATTTTACCATATTACTATGAATTTTCATCTCTCTTTCCTTATTGTAACTAATTCGCTTATCTTTCCTTTTTTTTTTTCGGTTGTAATTTTAATCAACTTTTTACTATTCCTACAATTCTTTATTATTGTACGAGTATTTATTTAACAAACAAACCTTTACCATATTTCCACTTTTACCCATTTTTTTTCTTATTTTAATCGATTCTTTATTTCTTTCTAATTTCTTATGCCAAAAAAAACAGCGAAGAAAACTCGTACTAAGAGGAAGGCCCGGTTCTTTTCGACTTAATTTCAGTCCGTTTCAGACCAGCTCAACTTTTATCAGCTCAGCTCAGCTCTTATCAGCTCAGCCCAGCTCCAATATTTTTCTTAAAATTATTAGATAATTTATATAAGAAATTATTAGTTTCAGCTTCTATAAATTCAGCTCAGCTTCTATCAGACCAGCTCAGCTCTTTATCAGTCTAACTCAGCTTCTATCAGACCAGCTCAGCTCAGCTTTGTTTCAGCCGAAAAGAACAGGGCCGAAGTATAAATTTCGACAAACTTAAAAAAAAAAACACAAAAACTCATCACTTTTATACTCTTCTGTATCACCCTTCTTCTTCAACTCATCATCCAAAAATTAAATCACAGCAAATCACTCCAAGGTTTTTACTTTTCTTGCTTCATAATTGTTTCGATTCTTGTTTTATTCCTGCGATTTTTTTTATATATTTAATTTTAATTTATTTCACTGTTTCCGTTTTAATTTCAATTAGTTTTCTGGGTTATAGTAATTACTGTTAACCCATGAATTTTATTTTTGGGAATTTTGATTTCTAATCAAGACTAAAGGTCGATGATGTCTACAGTTACAGTTATGGTGTCGTGATTCTTGTGCCTTTAATGTCGAATTTTGTGAGGCTGGTTAAAAGTATAGTAGCTTAGAAATAAGAGGCCAACAATGGAGTCAGTCGTCAGACGACGTGATTATTGGCAATACACATGTTTCGAGTCTGTAATTCAAGAATCGAAACTACAAATTTCAGTACAGTAAGCTCGATAACAGAAATCAGTGTCGATTTTATAATATTGAAATAATGGCGTCTGATCAACTCTCGCTTTCCCCTGTCGTATTGGGGTATGGAAGTGTCGTGTTGGTGTCAGATACACGACATCCAAGTGAAGAGTCGGAGGAAGATAGGCTGAATTTATCGTGAGAAATTGAAATATGAACTTATATTCATGTAAATTATTTCTTTAGAAAAACCCTAATTTGTAAAAGATTTGCTTGATTTGTTGGAGATTTGGGAATTGGGATGTTAAATCGAGTTTTTTTTTGGTCAGTTGGAAATGGAAGGGATAAGCATTCCGGAAGATGTTCTCCAGTTACTGTTAACAACATCGAATTCTTCGACACTGGACGAATCATTACAGATTCTTACCCAAACTTCTAGAACTGACGCAGGCCGATCAGAACTTGCAACCAAGGGTATTCTCAGTGCTGTACTAACGCTCTCACGATCTCTCGCTGTTGAATCCAGTTCCACCCATCATCATCATCGTCATCTTCTATTGTTGTCTCTTAGACTCCTCAGAAACCTATGTGCCGGAGACTCAACAAACCAGAACTTGTTTATCGAGTTAAATGGAGTCGAAGTTGTTGTTTCAGGTGTGATCAAAAGTGTGGATCGGGATGATTTTGGGTATGGGATAGTACGCGCTGCCTTACAAGTGCTGGCGAATGTATCCCTTGCTGGCGAAAAGCATCAGCGTGCAATATGGGATAAACTTTTTCCCCATGTTTTGCTTGAAATTGCTCGAATTCGTAGAAGGGAGACTTGTGATCCTTTGTGTATGATTATTTATACGTGTTGTGATGGAAGCTCGCAACTTTTTGCCAAGCTTTGTACTAATCGAGGATTAGCTGTCATCGCAGAAATTGCCAGTACCGCTTCTGAAGGTATAACCTTCTTCACCTTCTTTCTTTTTTACTGCGTAAGACGTAGTGTTGTAGTGACATACCTAAAAGTGAATACCGTTTTTACATGCTTTCAGTTGGGTTTGGAGAAGATTGGCTGAAGTTGCTTATCTCCAGAATTTCCCTCGAGGAATTTTATTTCCCGGTGTTACTTTCTGTGATGACTGAAAATGATGCTTTCAAAAACTTGGAAAACTCTGAAAGGAGATTTACTTCCACGCAAGCATATCTCTTGCGAATGCTGTCTGAGATCTTGAATGAACGGCTCAACGAGATTCACATCAGTGTCGACTTTGCTTTATATGTTCTTGGTATCTTTGAGACAGCCGTGAAAATCGTTGACTTTCACACCAGAGGCCAATCTGGTTTACCTACTGGCTCTGCGTCCATCGACGTGTTAGGTTATTCACTGACTTTCTTAAGAGATACATGTGCACAAGACAATTCTGTAGTCGTTAATTCATTGATCGACAAGGGATTCTTAGACGTGCTCTTAAGTTTACTTAGTGAACTAGAGCTTCCATCTTCGATCAGGAAAACCATCAGTCGTGTAGAGGGTGAAACGGTGGATAGCGAGGTAATATCTAAAGTTTGCCCGTACAAGGGTTTTAGAAGAGACATAGTTGCAGTCATCGGGAACTGCTCGTATAGAAGGAAGCATGTACAGGATGAAATACGGCAAAAAGATGGGATTATTCTGCTTTTACAACAATGTGTTCTCGATGAAGATAATCCGTTTCTTAGGGAATGGGGCATCTGGTGTGCTAAAAATTTACTCGAAAGTAATGCAGAAAATCAGGAACTGGTGGGTAGTCTGGAGATGCAAGGCGCTGCTGATGTTCCTCAACTTTCTGAGATCGGACTTCGAGCAGAAGTCGACCCTACTACTAAACGTGCCAGACTTGTGAATATCACCTGAGCCGCTGCCTGCTTGATCACGGAACAATTTTGATGTGGACAGGATTCGACCAAGTCACGTACCATTCATTGATTTCGTATTTTAGTTCCGAAAATGTATGGTTTATCTTGGTAAAAGATTGGCTTATGTAGTACGGAGTATATTTTTTGCAATGACGAACATCCTCGCTTCATGTCCTCTTTTATTTGTCATGTTAATGAACGAGAATGGATCATATATACACGTGATTAGGTGACCTACGGCCGTCTCAACCAAAACAAAGTGATTATCGATAATGTAGTATTATTAATACATAGGATTAGGCAAACATCTAGTAGTAAAACGAAGATTAATTATGTCGAAATTACAGCCAAGTTACTGCAATGGGACTTCTAACACTGTATCTTCCACCCACCCATATCAAATAACCAAATGATGAAACACCCCTGCTTCTAATTTCACCTTCTGACTCAGTAAAAGTAACTCTGTAGGTTAACTTTTCACCCAATGCCTTAAAGTTTAAGACCTCAGGCTTAACAACTACCTTAACACCCTTAGGCATCTCTAAGAATAAAGTGAAGTTATTAGTACTATTTCTGCCTACATTAGTTACTGTCCTCTTGAAAGTAAAAAATGTACTGTTTTTACCAGGTTTACCTTTACCTGGCTCGAAAATGACGGCAAAGGAAGGGTAATTTAGATCACCACCCTGTATTTTATTTGAGCAGTTGTAGTTCTTCCTGGCTAAAACCGTGACTTGGGCCTTAGTGTAACCGGTACCACACAAGTAGTTCAAGTAATCTTCACCAGTAATGTCGTAAATCAGACCCGGATCAGCAGCTGTATTAGGGTTGACATGACCCGACCCAAATGCAAAAGCGGTCGCTGTCGCTGTCGCAGTCGCAGTACTGTTAGAGATTGATCTATCAGAAATAAGGCCTCCTCTGTCGTCGTGAAAATAGGCAGAAGTCATTATTGCAGATTTGATCGCAGCTGGCGACCAGATTTTGTGGACTGATTTAATAAGTGCAGCAATGCCTGATATATGAGGGCATGACATCGAGGTTCCTGATAAAATGTTGAAGTCCACCCTTCTGTCATCGTCTTTCACCTGAGTGGGCGGTGTGATTGGAGGCCAGGCGGCCAGAATGTTTACTCCAGGGGCGGTTATGTCTGGTTTAATGACATTAGGGTCTACAAGGCTTGGCCCTCTGGACGAGAAGGCGGCCACAACTGGGGCACGTGACCCGTGTTTGGTCCCTAGGAATGTAATTGATGCTGTTAAATTATTTTTGTCGTCGAAATAATAATAGGATTTCAGGGTTTTGGCATCTGAGGCATCTAGTACAGTTGCAGGTAGTATATGTGCATCGGCGATAAGCTCCTGTCCTTGAGCCTTCGTGTTGAGTAGAATCATCGCAGCTCCTCCAGCTGATTTTACGACAAACCCCTTCTCTGTCCTGCCATTGATACCGCGATCACAAAGGACAATCTTGTCTTTCACTAGTGCAGGAGACAGTGTACCACTGAGACAGAACTCGGCACTGGTACCTCCAGCTGTCTGTCTGTACACAACTGGAAGTATCTTTGTTTCGTTGACACCGGTATAAAGAGACGCTCCTGTAAATGTTTTGCCGTTGCTGAGGTTAACCTCTGTAGGGAAGCTCCTGTCAATGTAACTTGCTGCAACTGTCATCATCCATGGCGCCATGTTGCTTACAGACGAAGGGGTAGGACCGGAATTTCCTGCAGAAGATGACATAAAAACTCCCTTTTGTGTCGCCCCAAAAGCCGCTATTGCCAGGCTATCCTGGAAATATGGCTTAGGGAAACCTCCCAGGGACATGGAAATGATGTCTACACCATCGGATACTGCTTGGTCAATGGCTGCCACTACGTCTGAACTCGCACAACCTTCTTCCCAGCACACCTTGTACGCTGCAATTCTTGACGTGAACCTGTACGTTTCAAAACCAGAACGCACGCACTTTAATTTCTTTTGTGAAATCGTTTCATACAACAAAGATGTAAATTTGTCTGAAATGTGTCGCGTTTTAGACTTTTAGTGTTTTACCTGACTCCTCTGGCAGTACCTAGAGCATTTCCGAAGAGGCTAGCATCATGTACCCTACTTCCAGCAGCAGTCGAAGCAGTGTGGGTCCCATGGCCATCAGAGTCTCTAGGCGAACGAAACTCAACGCTCTCATTCACTCTCCCATTCATACTCTCGTACCCTTTCAAGAAAACCCTTGCACCAATCACCTTCCTATTGCAATTCGAGTCTGTAAAATTCGTACCTTTCTCACAACTACCTTTCCATCTTAACGGCACCTCAGACAGTCCCACGTCGCTGAAACTACGATGTTCAGGCCAGATTCCCGTGTCAAGAAAACCTATTATGACATCATTTGCCAAGCTAGACTCATTCCATACCCCACTACCATATTCAAGCTCTAGAAAATGGGTCGAGTACGTGGTGTGCAGGGTTAACATCTCATCCGGAGCTCCATATAGAACTCCGTCTTTTATAATTAATGAATGGAACTGTCGCGCTGTGAGTTTTGCAGCAAAACCCGTGATGACAGTCTTATAGGTGTAGAGAAGCTCAGGGGCTAACTCTTCTTTGTTTTCATTTCCTGTATTTTTCACAGAGCTTAAGATTGCTTCATAGCATTCTTCAGGCTCACTGTACTCTAGTAACCCAAGTTTAGAATAATCGGTGTGAACTATGTAAGTTTTTCTATGATCAGCTGAAATGATTGACATCAACGATACCAAAACTAGTAGGATAAATGACAGTTCCATCGTCGAGTCCTGCAAAATTTCAGAGCCAATTATCAGAACAGACTAAAAACAGGAAGATAATAACCAGAGCGAAAAACGAGAAAAAAACAGTCTGCAGCAACAGTCTGTCTACATTATAATTTCGAAGAACACGAGACTGTCACTTACAGTACTATTATTTTACCTGAATTTGTTTGTTAGTCCTCCAAAAATGAAGTGAGTATGTAGGATTAAGGATAGTTTATATGTTTATTTATATAAGAAGAGACCAACAGTAAGAGATGGGACAGTATGTAATTATAAACTGCAGTGATGCAATACATACAGTGATGGACATACATACATTGATACATTTGCTTTCTTCCCGTTTGTCTAATATATGTGACGAGTATTTTACTGAAAGCGGAAGAACATTAAGATACGGAGGTGTAAGCATTCCTGTATTTAGAAAGGAAGGTGTGTTTAGGCAGTGATAGCATGGAGCAGTAATGCAGTAAGTTCATAATGAAGAAGAATGAATGCTGAAATCATGATGTGCATCCGGGGGCGAATCTAGAAATAAAATTTTGGGATAGCAAAAGTCGATAATCTTAATCAATTTTTTTTTCAAATTTGGGATAGCGCGTGGATGCTACGTACCCTTTGCTACTGGCTAGATTCCCGTGGCTGATTGCATGGATGTAGGTACTATTGTTAGGCCAAGTTAGGAACACCATCCCTCCTTGCCATCATGAGTTTGTTGCTTTGTACTAGTTCATCATTTCACTTAGTCAATTCATTTCATCACCCTCCTCACATTCATCCCTGGACCCTGTTAGGTCAAGTTTATCGCTTTACGATACTCTCATTTGTTCTCCATTGTTCCTATAAATCTGGGAGGACACATCCTTTTATCTAAGGAATAGACCAGTCAATTTTCGATAAGTTTTGTTTCGGGGTCCTGGATCTCTGAAACTGTGTATTATTCACTATGATTTGAGTTGTACGAGAGGTTCTACCGGACAATATCTCGCTTTCTTTCGTTCTTTTTACCACATCTCATACTCTTTAGTATATCTTTGGTCCATGTTCAACCTCGAATAACTTAGTAAACGTCCATTTTACACAAGTTTACGACTTTCAACCGATGTGAGTTTGTCGCTTTTCGAGTATCTCGTTTCTCCTCCATAGGACCTATAAATTTGGGAGAATTTGTTAGTTGACAACAGGAATGAATTCGTTCTATATCAGTAAGTTTTGTTTTGGAGTTTCGGATTTTCGAAAATCATGTATTATACGCTACGGTTTGTGCTGTTCGGGAAGTCTTACCGGGCAACGTCTCGTTTTCTCCCGGTTTTCTTACCACGCCTCCGCAGACTCTTCAGAATATCTCTTATTCAATTTCAGCTTCAAGTAACAAGTAAACGTCCATTTTACACGAATTCCCGCCTTTCAACCAACGTGAGTTCATAGCTTTTCGATACTCTCGTTTCTCCTTCATAGGTCTTATAAATTTGGGAGGACATGTTATTTGACTTAAGGAATAGACCAGCCGATTTTCAATAATTTTTGTTTCGGTGCCTCGAATCTCCTTAAAATGTGTATTATACACTACGATTTGACCAGTCCGGGAGATCCTGCATGTAGACCTGACAAAAATGACTTGACTCGAATAATTCAACCCGAACCCGATCTGACACCCGAACTGAAGACCCTAGTTTGACCCGTAACCCGACTATTATTATAGAAAACGAGTCGATATCTATAAAAAAAAAAAAATTGAAAATAAGAAACCAAAAAATGACCCGAACCGGAAATAATCGACCCGATGTCAACCCAATTTTTATAATTCGAAAGTGTTCCGACCCGAACCTAACCCAATTGAACCGTTTGTCAAGTCGATCTACAGTTCTACTTCTACACGCAATGCCTTAGTCGGGTGGGTCATGCTGTGGCACGGGTTTTCCTCAACTTTGGCGCCACAGCACGACCCAAGTTATGTCGAATTGGGTCCGGCCCGATTTGGTTGATTGATAGAGTAGAAAGAGTTGGGAGTTGTGGATTTGGGAATTAGGGTTTATGTGAATCAATCAATCAACTGCAAAAAAATGACGAGAGCTCTGAAATTCCATGAAGCCAAGCTGCTGAAGAAGGTCAATCTGTTGGAATGGAAGAGAGAAGGTGGACATCGAGAAGCTGGTGTTATGCAACGTTACCTCGTTACTGATCGTGACGATTACAAAAAGTATCTTCATCTTCATCTTCATCTTCATCTTCATCTTCATCTTCATCTTCATCTTCGTCTTCATCTTCATCTTCATCTTCGTCTTTTCGTTCTTAATCCGTCGAAACAAGTTCGATACTTTGTTGTGTGTAGTTATCGTTTGTGATGATGATTGTAAAAAAATTGCAGGTACAATACTTTGTGTAGAATGACGCAGAAATTGGTGAATATTTTGAAGCAGATGGATCCTAGAGACCCCTTTCGAATTGAATTCACTGATCATCTTCTCGAAAAACTGTCAGTTTTCTTGTTTATCTATTCGTTTGTTAATTTTTAGGGTTTTTGTTTTCAAATATTCGTTAATTTCTTGGGGTTTTTGTTTCCAAATATTCGTTAATTTCTTGGGTTTTTGTTTTCAAATTAATTTCTAGGGTTTTTGTTTCCAAATATTCGTTAATTTCTTGGGTTTTTATTTTCAAATATTCCTTAATTTCTAGGGTTTTTGTTTCAAATATTCGTTAATTTCTTGGGTTTTTGTTTTCAAATTAATTTCTAGGGTTTTTGTTTCTAAATATTGGTTAATTTTTGGGGTTCTTGTTTTCAAATTAATTTCTAGGGTTTTTGTTCCCAAATATTCATTGATTTCTTGGGTTTTAGTTTTCGAATATTTGTTGATACTTTTATATGCAAAACTGAGGCAACCAAACTAGAAATCGATTCATTTGATGACCCAAATTAATCGCGTTACTCAAATCTGTATCCTTCAATTGTATGAAATTCAATATTCATTACAATTGAAGTGTTCGATTGAGTTTTGATTTTGGGGATTTTAGGCAGAATGGTTGGACAATGCGCAAGATAAACGAGTGTTTTATTAGAAATTTACGAAGTAGTATAGCTTAACTGGAAAACGAAATATTCGATGCAGGTCCTTATAGCTTGGTCTTGCTCTTTAGTAGTTTTAATTTCCGACATTGTTTCTTCACACATTCTAATTATGTCTCCTCGTTTCATTACCGTAAACATGAACCATTTGATAAGTTCTGCATCCTGATTACATGCTTGCAGATATAATATGGGTGTTATACCAAACCGAAAAAGCTTGGCCGTGTGTGAAAGATTAAGCGTCTCATCCTTTTGCAAGTAAGTAATACTTGATTAGTTATATTGATGAACGGGTTTGCATCATGTTTTCACGTGAGAGACGATCAAATATGAAGTTATTGTAACTCATGATTGCATCTGAGCTTCTGCTGATTGTTTTTGTTGCAGACGTCGTCTAGCAACGATTTTGGTGAAGCAGAAATTTGTACAGCACAAGAAAGAAGCTGTGACGTACATAGAGCAGGGTCATATCCGAGTGGGAACAGAGACAGTTACAGATCCAGCATTCCTGGTGACGAGGAACATGGAAGATTTCGTAACCTGGGAATCTTCATCGAAGATCAAGAAGAGAGTTCTTGAATATAATGACAAACTGGATGACTATGATCTTATGCAGTGAGACACCAATATCCGTGCTTGTAATCCTTTTCTGGGTCTTTTAGGTGTTGCGTTATGTGACAGTCGAGGAAATGTTTTTGTTACTCTGTAAGTCAGATTTTGGATAATAGCTTTACTGACTTGCGTAACCATTTGCGAGTTTGGATATCAAGGAAATTTTGTCTGAAGTAATTCGACTTTTTGTACCATAGAACATAGAAATGGGATGATTTCTGCCTACATTCACAGATCAAGAGTTTTATCTTCTCCTCATTTACTCTCGGTTCCTCTCAACGAATTTTATTGTGAGACAATCTAATTGTACAAATAATTGTGATTTTTTATTGTTCAATACGCATCTTGGATTTTCATAAAAAGTTGTAGTTGCAATATAATCCTTGTGTAAAGGCCATCTTACCGAACTTTTGGGCATTAAAATACATTTTATGTGCACATTATAAATATTCATGAAATGAAACGAAAAATAATGAACCGAGGTAGTATAAGTCTATAAGATACTCTTTCCAAAGCTAGAGCTTGGGTGGAATTCTAGGATTACTCCTTGGAGCAAATCTTAGGCAAATTCGCACCATACTCTAGCGAGCAAAAAGAGGAAGACAAGGACAGTCGATACCTTACGCAGTCTCAGGAAGACGATGGTGCAAAAAGAGGAAAACAAAGACCGGCCGAAATGAGACATCTTCTATCATTGCAAAATGGACATTCAAATGGTTTTTTTCAAAATGGAGCGGAGCACGAATTGGCACAAATTACTCAGGGACATATAATGTACACAAACCTATGGGTTTTTACTTTTTAGCCCTTTCCGGCATTAATGGCAGCATGTACAAATTCTTCACAACTTTTGAACCCGCCTGAGAAAACGTCAGCCAACGCACCAATGATGTCGAATGCTTCCTGTAAATCAGCAGCAGACGTCATGTCATCTAACCACGACAGCAGCTCCTTCGAGAATCCCACCAGTTCTCTAACATTCAACACTTTCTCTTTCATTCCGACTTCCCACGCCTCAATCTCGTCGCTCTCTCCTGCTTGTCTCGACGATGATGATCCCTCCTTGCTGCTCGGACCTGACTTTCTCGGCTTGAAGAATAGGTGAAGTTGTTCTATCAGACCCGTGTATACGAGCATGGGTTGCACTACGGGGAGTAGATCCTCGCTAGTGGACCCCAGTGGTCGAGATGCAGACCGGTTATGGGCATGTTGCATGTAAGCATGGTAGACCCCACGTTGCAGGAAGGTGGGCCGGTGCTGGAGCCATGATTCATAGGACTCGGTGAGGAGGGAGCTCACCATCATGAACTGAACCGTTTCTTCTGTTCCTCCCGTAGATGGCTGTAATGGAGATGGTGATGGTGATGATGATGACGATGAGGATGAGGTGAGATAAGATGAGATGGACTTTGCCATTGATTGCCGTTGAGAGGCACTGCCTTGGTCTAACAGATGCCTAGCCATCTGAATCATAAACGGTAGGAATTTCGAGTTGCTCTCTTTTCCTCCACCTTTACAGTCCACACTGAAAGACGCCCCCGTGGCAAAACGTGCTAGCATCTGTACGAAACACACCCCATTTGGTTAGAAACACTTCTGGCTAGAATGACTAGTACTAGACCTGTCGAACGTGTCGGGCGGTCGGGTTTCAGGTTGGGTAAAATACGGGTCGGGTGTACTTTGGGTTTGAAAAATACGGGTCAGGTTTATACGGGTTTCGGGTCAAATACGGGTTATTAACTCACTTTGAAAACATCAATTTTCTTTACTCTTTTTTTTTTATCATAAATACAATTTTATTCTTAATTTTCTTAATCATCTCATTTAATATATGATATTAATGAGAATAAACATGTTTTATTTGATATATCTTTTAATATACATTGATATTATATATGACGAACTTTGACTCGATTTATTGATTTTTTTTTCTCATTATAATAATCATGTGATAAAAATATGATTTTAAAGATATATATATAAATATTACTCCCTCCATTCAACTCCAATTTACCCATTTCTTTTTGCACATTTGCCGAGGTGCATTTTAAGTCGTTAATATCTTTCACTACGTATTTGTAAAAAATATAATTTTTTTATATTCTTGTTTTGCTTGTCAAGACGAGTAAAACAAGATCCCGCATAATAATATTTTGTCTTATAGATCGTGCAGAATTTTGATGATTATTTTGGTTTAGGAATAGTATCCAAAATCCAAATGGGTAAATTGGAGTTGAATGGAGGGAGTATTTCTTAAAATTTTGAGAAAAAAAAAAAAAAAAATCTTAGTGTTTTTGAGAAACTTTAGTGTATAATAATAACAATATTTTTTTAATTTATCTATTTTCGGGCAGGTAACGGGTTCGGGCGGGTTTGACCCAATATATTCGGGTTATTATCGGGTCAGGTCACTTTCGAGTTTTGGTCATTTTCGGGCGGATTTTTTCGGGTTTTTTAATGGCAGTTTCGGGTCGGGTCAGTTTTTGACAGGTCTAACGAGTACAAACAAAACCAATATACAGGCCATGCAGAGAAGCAGTACGATAAAATATCAAAGATGAAAAAAGAGAGCTCACCAGAACAATGTCATACATCAACAAACGAAGGCGGCTTCCATCAGCACGACCAAGAGCACTAAGACTATCCCAATACTGATCAACATAACGGACGTACTGCGCCAATGGAACAGCTGGACCTCTAATAGGAAACAGTGCGTTACAAAGAGTCTCGTTATTTCTCAGGGTAGCACCTTCCCACTCTTTCTTTGGAGTTTTCAGAGCAGCATCGGCTCTCTTAGCCTCTTGATGACACTGAAAATGGATTATATTGAAATGGCTGACAGTAGTGTACACACATTCTCCCCGAGCACTTCCTGAACTGCCCGCACCCAAGTTCACCCGTTTACTGTAAGTGTAAACTCCTAGCACGTCAGTAGGTCGTAAACTATAGCCTTCTCGGCATACCATGCAGGACAACCCGCCTTCCTCTTCCTCAACATCTTCAAAACCTTCGAGATTTGGTCGAGCAACAACTATACGTTCCCCACCGTCGGGACACATTTCCTGCCTCATTCCTAGTCCCTGCATACATTCCAGTAGCTCCAAAATATTAGACAAGTACAGTAGCAATTTTGTAAAACCAAAATTTGACTATTAACAAAAAAACAACTAAAATTTGACTATTAACAAAAAAAAGGGGATTTTCACGTGGTACCCATGACCTTTTTATTTTTCCACCTTGTACCCCTACAATTTTTACATGTATACATGGTATACTTGTACTTTACTAACAAGTTTCTTTGGTACCCCTAAACTTTATTATTATATTTATTGGTACCCCTAAACATTTTTTCCCGTCAATTTTTGACAAGAAATTATCTTTTTATGTTCAAGATCAAAAGTTAAATATCATTTAACATACCTAATTAACCGATAATTGAACTTAAACCAACAATTTTGTACGTGTTTGCAGTTATAGCTCCAAAATATTAGACAAGTACAGTAGCAATTTTGTAAAACCAGGAATCGATAAGTGTCAATAAAACAACTAAAATTCGATATTAAAAAAAAAAAAAAAAAAAAAAAAAAAAACCCGACTTTGAAGGACATACCTGTAGCAACTCTTCCCTCTTCCTTAAGGCTCGACGTCTCATCTCATCCCTTGTAGCATGCCGTAACTTGAGAATTTTCTCCCCTAGAAAACCATCTCCCTTCCCCTCCTTATCAGAAAGAGTATCCAACAAATTTTCAGCTCTGGCTCCGATCTCATTCTCTCCAGATACTCCTTCAAGTGCATGGAGCAGAGGCAAGATCCCTCCCTCGTCAATATGATTTTGAGTAGGCAAGTGCCCCATCGATAATCCTCTAAGCATGGACAAGATCAGTGGAACAGACGAAAGTTTCAACCCCAGTCCCCATTCTGCAGAAGATTTATAACCAAGCTGCCCAGAAACGGCAAATGACTTTTTTAGGTATTGAACTGCGACACCTGTAATCCCTCTCTCCAGTATGATATCTTTTAATCTCTCGCCACAAGAGCTTGTTTTGAGGGATTCAGAAACTCTAACGAAATTCTCAACTGAAAACCTCTGCTCAGCCGCTTGCTGGGCAACATTCTCATCTTTCGGATTGTCTTCATGTTGCTTTTGAAGCCTGTCGAACTCTTCCCAGTTTTTTAAATATGGGTCAAAATGCTGCACAAGAGCTTCCATTGCTGAAGGTTCACCATATGTCAAATAAGGCAATATTCTAGCAACCATCTCAGTGTTCCTTTGTTGTTTATTTGATTTCTTTAGGCCAGAAGGATGAGAAAGTCGCTCCAAGAACATGAGAACCATCTTCTTGGCTTGTTCAGCAGCGCCGGTTTCTTGACTAGTGACTGTGAGACCACTTTGTCCTATGCTTATACTATCACTGTCATTGGCTTCCAAGGTAAGCGACTCAACAATTAAAAGAATGCCTTCAGCTGCCTCCATAGCATCAACAGAGAAAGCACGTCTTGCAGTATCAAGCAGTAAACCTAATGCACCCAATCTCAATAAAGCACATCTGTTCTCCCGTATCTTACAGCAAAGCATCAAAAGATTGAGCACGGCAATCAGCTGGTCATGGTTGGACTTCAGGTCATCACGTAATCGCTGTAAATTAGATATCAGCATTACATCAGCAAGACATGTGGCAGATTACATCAAAACTCAAACCTAATTCCAAAGAAAAATCCTAATTTAAGGAATGGTCATCGCATATTCATGTGAAGCAACGTCCAGATAAAACAATAACTAGTTCAAATATCTACAAACCTTATAGAATCCTAAATTCAGGGGACGATTAAAGCAAAAAAAAGGGGACAACACAGATGAAAATAGGTGGCTCCCCCATCAATAAAAAATTCACAATTAGGACTATATAACATGTAAAATGATAACACCAAAATTACTACAGTACTTCTATCCCATTTATCTCGCCCCCCTTGGACTTTCATAGACAGCTACCTGAAAATTATATCACCAAATATGTATAAAGATACTACGTTAAAATCATCACACTAATCAAACCAATTTTTTTTCATATCGACATTTAATTAGGGCCAATTGGAAACAACCTCGTTGTGTTGCTAACTCATAACATCAGACACTAATAATACGGAGTACAATTGAAGGCTCGCTTGGAATGGGGGTACTTGTTAGGGTGTAATGGAGCTTGAAATGAGTAGAAAATGGAGGAGAGTGGTGGTAGTTTAAGGTGTAAAGAGGAAGTGAGGGAGGAACTATTACTCCCATATAGGGATCGGTTGGGATGGAGGTCATCATTTAGGGGGTAATGGAGCTCAAAATGAGAAGAAATTGGAGCTCTAAAAAGGCCACATTTCCCTCTTTTTCATTATCTCCACCTACCACCACCATCACTACTTTCCTCCACTTTCTAGTCAATTTTTGCTCTATTACTCCTGTAATAATTACATCTATCCCAAGCGAGCCCGGAAATGACACATTTGTGGTCACATACACACCAAGTCACTCTGTAGGTACAACCAGGAGTCGAGATAAATTCACTAAAATACTAATACGGAGTATATCTTATTTTCACATAAACACCAGTTCATTCACAGTAATAGAATGACTCAAAAAGTTAAGAAACTGATGCACCACCTTAGTCATGTCCAAAATAATTTCAAGCCCACCATAGCTCCTAACTGCACCTGCTATCGCAAATTCAACTTCCGGGTCTTGGGATTCCTCCCTATCTTCCTCCAGCTCTTTTATCATCGGTTCAGTAGCCTCACCATCAAGCCCCTGTTACAATCCAGACAAATAGCTGTTTAGACAATCAACTCCAACTAAAAAGATCACACTATTGAGTTGATTCACGATTTCAATATTCATTCAATGAAGGCGATTTGACAGTCGTACAAAGATACTGCCTCAATACGGAGTAAAGCAACCCCAATTTTATTTTGGAGTAAATCACCATGTACCCTAACTTTTTGTGAAAGCACGTAATGACCAGTAAGTAAAGCATATCCATCCATAATTTAGAAACTTTAAAGATACATTCGCAGCCATGTCTCATTCCACCATAAGAAAAGCTGGGATATTCAAAGGCACCACAAGTCCAGTTCTGACACCTTTTAATAGGCTGAACAAGAATAAAAACAAAGCAACCTATTTTATCAACTAACATCTATGCTAAGCAAGATTTGAGTTAGAAATTGGATCTTGCAAAAAAGTACTTTAAAGACACAAAACCGTTACATAAGTTAACAGGTATTTGAGCTACCTGAAGACGATACGTCACTATCATTGGAGGGCAGTCCCTTGCCGAGGCAGCACCGCCAGAAGGCAATACAGAGGCGTTAGCTCCAGTGTTCGAAGATGGGATGTTTGCCTTCTTCCATACATGCTCATAGACTTGGGCAACACTCAAATCAAGAGAAATGATATTACCAGCAACTAGCAATTCCATACCATAGTCATCTTCTACAAGCCCCAATAAATCTAATTGATGACAAATTTTGTTTTTCACGTCACGCATGAGTGGACCAATTTCAGCACTGGAATATGGATTTTTGGTCATGGACCCTCTGATAAATTCTTCCTGAGTGTGTGCCTTATTTAGAATCAACAAGTAAACAGACTCTGGTTTTGACGGGGAGATCAGATTACATAGCTGCTCCAGGATGAACTGTATAAGATAGAGATTTAAGTCAGATGGGTTAATACTTAATATTCAGGAATAGTCACAAGAAACTGCATGAAAATATAGTAAGAAGTCAACGATAGCAAACAAGGATGGGGTTATTTATATATACCAATGAAGTCTGCCCTTTCTTCTCATCTCCATGAATTTGCAGGCCACAGATACACACCCTTATAAATTGTCGCTTATTGTCGTCGCTCTCCTGAAGAAGACTGTCCAGAAGATCTTTTAGAAGCATGTTGCAATCACCTATCAACTTCGTCTTTTGAACCACCAATCCCCGAATAACAATGAGGGCTTCAAGTACTTCTGACAACAAGTTATCTCGCATAAATCTGGAACAAAAAAAAAATATAGGTTATAAAACTTAGACAAGGAGATCATCTCTGAAAAAAATGCAAAGATCCATTAGCTATACCTTGCTCGAATATTCGGAATCTCCAGAAATTTTCCAAGCAGCTCTATTAACTTGTGAAGTATAAACCCTTGTGAAATGTCTATGTGCAGGCTCCTCTCCAAGGATTCAATGTTATTAACCTCTTGGGTGATCAACTTGCATATAGTACTCAAGCATCCCCTCACAGTGAGGAAGAGACGAGCATCTTCTGTCTCTATCATCTTGAAGAGCAATTCAAAATACTCCGCAGCATTTTCGGCGGCAGAGAGAGTTGAAGGCAACCATGTCATCAATAAGTTCAACAAGCGGAACTGCCTTGCTGAACTCTGAGAACAGAGAAGGTTTACAAGTATACACATCTCCGACCTTATTGATTGTGAACAGGCACTTAATATGAGTCCAGAGACCCATGATCCCAGCTCAAATGACAGCAAGTTATTTCTTGCACAAGCCCTTCTCTTCCATCTCAATCCATACTTCAAAGCTAAGAAATCATATCTCTGAGGCCGTGACCTCTGTCCAGCCCCCTTGAAAACTTGTGAAACTTTGTACTGCCTCCTGACAAAATCAAGATATGATGCTCCTTTCTCCCATTCTGAGTAACTCAATATCTGTATGTCCTGACCCTTTTGCGAGCCATCCCAGTTTCTCTCGACCAACTCTGGTACAGACTTAGCCCCACTAACTGCAGTCCCAAAGGTACTAGGGCGACCTTGACTGTTGTCATCCTTTAGCGGTGTAGCCTGAGAAGATTTGCCCCCAACCTCCTTGTCCACTATGTCAGGTTTTGGGGGCGTACAAGCTTGGGATATGATACGGAGGCAAGGGAGGATTACATGTTCTGAGATGGCTGGATGGTTTGATCCAACCTTTATTGAAGTGAATAGCAACTGGAAAACAACACGTAACCTAGATTCCCAAAATTCATCGGTTGAAGAGCAAACCTCTGAAAGTAACAACATCTCTTCTCGGGTAGCAATGGCAATATCCATAGATCGGTGATGTTCAAGAAAGTACATTACTTTCTTCTGGATTAAATTATTCAACTGACCAACAGCACTCATATCACCCTCAGAGAAAGCACAAAGCACAGCTCTGGCTTGGGCACGGGCAGACTTTGGACCTTGATGAATGTTGTTTTCAAACAATTCCGTCAAAATGCCCAAAGAGACAAGCTGTTTCTTGAAACTGGAATGCTTTGATAGAACCTGTAGTATCTCTAAGCACTGGACAACAAAAGTACTAGCACAGCCATAGCAACTGCTAGGTGCCCTCGATACTATAAATCTTGTAGGTTCCGCGGCCTTGGCGCAATTTTTTTGGTGCAAATACTTCATCAAAACTCGACGAAGCCCTTGCAAAGTCTGGACACTTTTGCTCACTGAGTCAAAGGCTGCTTTGCACTTCTCACCATACAGAACACCTAAGAGTGCAATTTTGCGATTTATCTTGCATGAAGGTCCAGGCAAGGAAACCATCATTTGTTGGACAGAGTCCTTCTGCTGGGAATCTAAATCGTTCTCGCCAATGCTGGATACTATCTTCAAAAGTGGTTTCTTGAACCCTAGTAATTGCTGGTACCTCCTATGAGCATTTTCGGATTCAGATTCTATTGCTGCCAGTCCCCTCTTCATATCCTCATCATTCTCCATATTATCAAAAGTAAAGCTAGGTTTTGCCATGAAGTTGAACTCAAAACGCCCATACTTGCTGTATCCACATTCATTACACAGAAATGAATCCAGATTCTCATAATTAATATTGCGGCATTGCCTGCATTGATATGCATTTTCATGGCAATTACTACAAATACCATGTCTATCAGTGACAGGGCGACTACACCTTGGACATTGCAACGGCTCCATTGATGATGCCTGAAGATTTTCATAGAAGGAATCAAGTTCGATCATGAAGTTGCAAGCAGTAATTGGAATCGGGAAATCCACTTTAAGCTCTGTCTGATTAAAGGTGAGATGACAACTTTTAGCTCGCTTCCACAAAGACCAATTATTTTTTAGCTCAGACAGGTCAGCCACAGGCCTGTTATTGTAATACATGTTCAAGACCTTCACCGTTTTGGACTTCCGAGCATCATGCACATTCATTGTAACAGACTGAATTGTGTAGCTCCCTGTACATTTCACTATTATGCGGTTGTCTGTAAACTTTGTCTCGGATTTAAGGCTCTCCAGCTTCATTCTGCTATAAGGAACCTCAGGAGAGCTACAGGAAACACAAGGCTCACTCTCCAGATAATAACCATCGAATTCAACAAGACCACTCAAAGTATTATATATACGAGAATTTGGGTGATTAGCCAACAGTTCATTCTGCGTGTGTAGAGTCTCGTAAAAGCACTGAATCACATCAGAAGTAAGACATCTGTCTAAAAGTTCACCGCTTAGCTGCTTTGAGCTAACATCAGGGACCTTCCCAAGTAAAGATGCTAGTAAATCTGTATACTCGGAAACATTTGGCCCATACATAGGCAAGCATTTCACTTTCTGTAAGAGCAACTTCAGCAGTGTCTCCTTGAACAATGATTTTCCATGATGCCACATGCCCTGGAGAACACATCTCGCTTCAGAACGAACAGCACTTGAATTCCACTCCAAAAGGAAGCAATCAATAAACTGTATCAAAACTTCTCCAGCTTTATCAGCAAAGATTTCAACAGCCACTTCCATGTCTAACAAGGACTTCTCTGAACCAGACTCCGCTCCATCATCTCCTCCTCTCTTCTTCTTCTTAGACTCATGAGACTGGGTAGAGGGTCTATTTGAGGTCACCCCAGCATCCCCCGGTTCGGTCTTCGGAGAAGGGTGGTTTACATCTTTCCCCGTGTGAAAGGCCACATTCAGGAGTTTAAGCATCTGAATAACCGACTCCTCTCCAAGATAAAATATCCATTTTAACAGAAGTGGCAAAACATCTACATGCCTTAAACAATACTTCTGCCAGTTTCTAGGACGAGAGGCAGCTACTTCAGCCATAGTGGACAGACACTTGATAATCTTAACGCTTCTCTCATATGAGACAGGATTTTGAAAACCACCAGTTTTGTTAACATGTTTATGCAACTTCTTGAGCTCAGTAGAGAATTGCCAGGAGTCACGAACACTGTAATAATGAGATTTGCTCCCACATAAGTGCAGAAAGAGTCTTCTTGCATACCTTCTGACAAAAGTCGTATGTGTGTTATTTATGTAACTGCAAAGAACATCTTGGTATCCATCCAACTTCAATTCTTTGCTGGAAGAAATCTTGTACACCTTCTCTTTCTCCCCTGTTTTATCGTGCTTTTCAGGGCGAACCAGACTGTAGACCAGCCGAAAAGTATTTTCCAACAAGAGTCTATGGTAGTCAGCAAAAACGTCTACCCTGTGAGCTTTTGCATACGAATCTGAAAAAAATGGGGAAAAATTGCCAGCAGGAAGTTCTCTTCGCACAGTAAGTAATGCCCCACAACCGGACCCAGGGTGTACATCAGTTGAACCTTCAACATTACCAGCTGACGACTTGAAAACATGAACCAGCTGCTGCAAAATATCCATGAGGTAATTTACAAAAGACTGTTGCCGCAAAGTAGTACACGCTCTATGTAGCTGGGAAGAGAAATCATTCTTCTCTCGGTCATTTGAAGGTCCAGCAGAGGCAACAGGAGCTGACAAAGAGTTCTGAGGATAGTTTCTATCGTGTGCGTCTGAAGAACCACCGGATTTAGGACCAGAGGCATCATTCCCTGGCTGGTGCCAATTCCGTAGCATCAAGGTGAAAAACATAAAGAGAAGAATTGTGGCTTCCCCACGATTAGAACGTCTTCTTGCTACAAATTGTTTGTTAAGATCCATCTCAGCAAAAAACCACTTAATCAGGCTGTCCAAATCTAAGCTATCAGGCTTTAAGCTGTGTATAAATGGTCCACCAACAGCAGATGATAGGCGGTAGAAAAGTTGCATGACAGGAATAGCACGGACACCAGATGTTGTCTCCATCCAACCTCGTAACTGTTCAAGGAGCTCAGAGAGAAGCAAGGAATTTACAGCTTGCTTTGATGCTGAGATAGAGACAGGATCAAGCACAGAAGCTGAAAAAACCTCCAGTTCATTAGGCTCCAGTACATGAATAGACGGGGTAGAACTTTGCACATTGACGTGTGACGAAGTTGGTAAAATGTTTGGATCATTTAACTCATCAGAAAACTGCATCACATTGCCTTCTCCCAATGTTTCCATCTCTATGGGAATTGCAGTCATTGGATGATCTCTAGAGTGTGGTGGAGGAAGCCTATCTGCATCCAATACTTCATAACACGCCTCACACAGATCAAAATCAGGACAAATGGTGCAATGCCATCTACGCCTTAGTATAGGAACTGTAGAGCAGCCATCACAACAATACTGAACTGAAGATGTCATTGAATCCTCTTCTATCATTGCCTGTGTGTTAACCCCTGGAGCAGCCATGGAATCAGTATGGCTCGACGCTGAAGTAGCATTTTCTGCTCCATCGTCGGTAGCTAGCATAGTTTGTTTTGGGAATGGAACTTGAAGCAACCTTGAAGAAATTGCCAGGCTGTAGAAACCAATCAAAGAAATATATGTCAAACGGAAATATGTCACAGCTTGTGTAAGTGACGAATAAAAAGAGAAAAGCCTATAACTGGTTACCTGCTTGCAGTTTGAACAGCTTCATTAGGAAAAAATAGAAGCTTCTTCAGCAATGTAACAGCAGCTGAAACAGAGTGTCCACCTGGATCTTTCCCATGAAGAGCCAAACATTCAGCATAACAATAGATGAGCTCCACAGAAGAAATGACAATACTGTTCATAGTTTGTGTATCAGGCTGCTCTATCTCTAATATTCCCCACAGAACTTGCATAAGCGCATCGACTACTTGTGAACCTGAAATGCCAGAAGAAAATCCTTTTTATAGAGGCAGATTCCATTCCTTTTGGTCAACAAGATTTAAACAATTTCTCACTATCATGGGATTGAGCCTTTTCCCACACTTTGGAAAGATAAGGTGTAACATAGTCAAAATCCATCTAACATAAAAAGCATAATAAAGTGCAAAAATTGGCAATTAATTAGATATCAAGGTGAATGATTACATAAATTGGCAAGAAAATTAGTAAATTACTTCATTATGCTTAAAATTATTACACTTGAGGCTATCAAGGTGAGAAACAGTCCAAAACTCACATCACTAGAGTGAAATTCGGGAGAATCCACAAAACCAAAGCGGAATTACCTCAATCCTCAAGGCACCAAAGGCAAGAACTTCCTGATATTTACGATATATGCAAGAGTATACAATAAATTGCGCTAGAAGTCAAATTTCAGTCACATACCATCCGTCTCAAGAAAAGCAGCCAAGTTTGCCCTTCGATGTACAGCAATCTTAGTTACTGCACGCATCTGAGCAGTGAATTCCTCAATTATCCAAGCTGCAGTAGAACCACCAATCCCCAACCTTGACAGTAGTAAAGCTGTAGATTTCAGCACACCAGGAAGACGCATGCTGTCTTTCACCTAAATTAAGTTGAAACTAAATGTAAGTTTTTTATCAAATTATTACTCAAGCTTGTTTAAAAATGATAGAGATAAGCTATTTGATGAAAGAACATCATGAAATGGTAAGTACGTGATAATAGATCTCCTTTTTAGGAAACATAGCCTGCAAAATACGGCATGCAGCAGACTGCAGTAATAGCTCCCTGTCGCTTTCAAATATCGTTTCAAGCAGCGGCCTACATTTAAGTGTACTCAATTCCAATCTCACTTCCTCCAATTTCGAGCATCCATAAGGCTTGCGCAGCAGATAAAGTCCAGAAAGAAGCTTGAGTCCATCAGCTAACACTTGTTCCTCGGCAGGTGCAGACTGAATGGTATGGTACTTTTTCCTGGACGTAGTAGTCCACAAGGTACTTCCAAGTGCACGCGCCTCCATGTCAAGAACAGCTTCCATTTTCTCTTTCCAGCCAAACTCATCTTTATGGCGTCCATAAATCTCCAGTGAGTCGATCCTAGGCAATGCGGAGCTATTGAAAGTAGGCCCGACTGAGACTAATAATTCTTCATCAGCAAGGAGACACTCAGCCACAGTAAATGGAATGTCATACCAACATCGCATGCCCTCATCCAATTTAATCACTCTCTGAAATATGCTAATATCAGAGGGAATATAATTCGCTGATGTATTTCCGACATGTATACGGATGCCAACCATTACTATGTCTGGGTTAGAATTTGATACAGTGATCTGGGAAAAATAAAACAAATGTGAGATATCATGAAATTCCAACCACATATGGTAAGAAGGTTTTCAAAATCTACAGCCGAATCGTAATGAAACCACAGCAAGTAGGACTTAAAAGTCAGCAAGCATACCTTGAACCCAGAAGGACTGGAACTTTCAAGAAATCCATCTTCAGATGCCAGACTTTGCTTAGCTCCTTCTGAGTCGCCGTTTCTTATGGCATCACCGCCCAATTTAACATCTGAAGTGATGCAGACTGTCTTCTCAAAGAAATCGAGGGGAAATTCAGGATTTGCGCTAGAGTAAGCTTTATTACTAAGGATATTTGGACCTAACTTTTTCACTTTCTCTGCTACTGGATTTGACACAGAATCAAGTCCAGCTTGAACATGTGAAAATATCTGAAGGCTACCATCATCATACAGTACAAGTGAGTGAAACTTGTCCTTCGATATAGGCTTATATGCAGTAGCACCAACCACAGGTGAGTTTGAGCCAACCGCATGTCGTAAACTCTGAGAAAATATGTCGCAAACCCCAAAGGAGACGGCAAACGCAGAATTCGATTTCCAACTTGAAAAGCATATAAACAGCCCACTACCAGGTAACAACTCTTTCCAGTGATGCAACCCAGCTGATCGTTGTTTGCCATCTTGTTCATCCTCAAATATTGCCGACATTTCCGATAAAGAAGTTGCACTCGAATTCAATCGACCAACAATTGTACTTCCATCTTGATATGAAATTAGAAGCGACTTATAGGTTGACGAGAAGTACAAAGACGATCCCTTTACAAGAACATCCCTATTGGGAATCTCCACAATTTCATTCAACTGTTTGGTTCCCACATTACCATCAGTCGAAAGCTCAAGCTTGAACAAGCTTCCGGATTCTGAAAGTACAACAAGATAGATTTTTCCTTGAGATGCCACAGAAATTACAGCATCCGTAATCATCTGATCTGGTAAGGTGAAGTAATGCAGAGGGCTAATGTTATCCTGTGAAAGATCATAAATCTTCACAAATCTATTAGTCACAACCATTAGCTGCACCTGAGAACCAGGCACCCAATCAACCTTTCTAATGTAAGCGCCCTGTAGAGCAAGCTCGATGGCAAGACGGTCAGTCACCTCACCCCTAGGACTCACAGTAAAAATCTGGCAATCCTCATAGCCAACAACAGCAAGATAATTCTCAACCACAGGGTTAAAGACAAGATGTACAATTTCAAATCGAACAACGTTCTTGGATAAAGGCTTAACATTGGTTTTGTCTGCAGTCACTGGTGCAACAGTGGCTTGACCAATCAGCTGGCTAACATCAAAGATAGCAACTTTATCACCTTCCCCTACAGCAAGTCGGCCGCGAATACTTACACTGAGCAAAGATTTCATAAGAGAACCATTAGCTAAATGTGACCGTAGCTCTTTTGAATTCGAGTAATCAGCCTTGATCTTCAGATCCAATGATCCACTCTTGTAAGCCTTCTTCAGCTGCAGAAGATCAGAGCCAGGAGAAAGTATTTTATCTTCTCCTAGAACAAGATTTTTATCCCGTGTAACATTGCAGTCCCTTCTCCTAGTGACAGATGGCAGCAGCATGGTACAAATTTTGAGCACCTGAGCCTCAAGATCAAGTTCTTCGTATAGACTATGGACCTCCCCTTGGATTTCTTTGGGGATAGAAAGCCTCAAAGAGTTATCTGCTTCCATAGAGACATATTCATCTGGATCCGAATCACTGTCTGGCAACTGATCTCCTTCCTCGGTGAAAGAGAGTAGCGGTTGGAAACCAGCAACATTTGTTGCCTGTGTTGCACTGCTTTCGACAAATTTCCGCGGTTTCAAACACTGGCAAGTGCTACCTCTAACACCTCCAGCTCCACAATCACAAAAGAAACGACTTGAGCGAGAGTACACAACTCTATGGCCTCGATGACACACTTTTGCACAAACAGAGCAGCAGCCTTTCGATACAGTCAGATCACATGTATAACAGAAGTACCAATGCTGCTCCATGAAATTGCTGCCACTAGACGTAAATGTGCAAACTTTTGAAGCAAGAACCCGTTCACAGCTAGAATCATCTTCCTCATCCTTGTCTACGCTGGCAACCTCTCCATCCGATGTCCCATCATCCTCATCTTCATCCATAGATGCTGCATCACACTCAAAAGACGTGGATCTTCCATCTTGACTAGCAGCAAGGACCAATGACTCGGAATGTTTTTTTGAACCAGATAAACTACCAGAAAATGATTTACTGGTGCTTTTAGCTGGCATAATATTCACAGAGCCCGAATCACTCAGAATGGACTCGAAAAAATTCAAAAGAAACTTTAACCCTTGAAACTGATGATCATGAGCAGCCAGCTTTTCCATCAAAGACAAGCTCCTTTCTAGCAGCAATCTCATTGATGACACATCTTTTATGAGTTGAACGACGAATCCAAAATAAGACTTTGCAGTATGAATATCATGCAGTTTAAAGGCCGTCTCCAGAGAAAGAAGCAAAGCATCAAACAAATGGCGGTAAAGATCTCTACACATTGGATCATCATGAGATACAAGGCACTGGACAAAACTCATTGTCGACTCTTTGAGGGGCGCTGAACTTCCTTGGAGACATGTCAGAGTGGCAGAATCTTTAGCTGGGTAACCCAACAGTCTCTTCTCTAACCACTTAGACACGCAGCTTATATCCATGTCAAGAAACTTCTTTTGCACATCATGTTTTACGTTAGGACATAAACCCCCTGATATAACATCAATAAAGAAGTTCAAAACTTTGGCATTTACTGTCTCAGATTGACAGCTGTCTAGAGAATCAATCAAAACAAGTAAATCACCACGCAGAGGATCATAAAGGTCAACGACCTGTTGGGAAACATCTTCAGCACCAACATAAAACTTGAAAATGTTGATCCGCAAAGGATCTTTGATAAGACTTTCCATTGTATCAACGGCTTTCGCCACCAACATTTCAACCTTGCTTTGATCATAATCCACAGCAACGTTTATGTCCCGGAGAAAACCTTCAATCTGCTTCATTAGAAATAGCAAGCTGAAATCGGGTCCCGCTGCAGCAGTGCATCCACGACATAAATCTCCACACTTCTCACTTAAATTTTGCAAAACCTTGTCATATTTTACAAACATCACCGAAGAGAAAATTTCCCGTAGTAGATCAATCTCCACAGAAAATCCCCCATTAGTATCTTTGACTTTAAACAGCAAATCAAGAAGACAGATGATACCCCTGATACTCAACATGCAGGAAACTAGAGCAGCACTAGAAGTCTGAGGATGTGAGGGGAATCCATGCATCATGCATTCAGAAAACATGCTACTTAGCACCCCTGAAGACTTCTTGCTGATTACATTGTCAATCTTTGAAAAGAGACCATAATAATTCTCTAGCTGCACATGAACATGATCATGCTTTACAAGAATTTCCTCCTTCGTGTCACCAAACTCGGTATGCTTTGAAAGCAGAAGATGAGAACGGCTCTGGAAACATGACTGGTGGTCACTGATAGTGGCCAAAAAGGCCTGTTCATACACCTTTATATATCTTGCTAATAGTGTAGATAAAGTTTTCAGTACCAAAGGAACACGGCCAGCCTCCAATATCATGTTGCTGAAGACTTCTGTCGAAGCAACAAACTCTGCCTCAGTTGTATTGTCTGTCAATGGTAAATTTACTCCAGCAACACCATTCTTTACACAATAACTCCGAAAGCCCGTGTTAAACAATGAAAGAACCAGAGAAAGCCACTGCCCAGTTCTGAAAAAATCCCAACCGAATTCCTTAATTTCATCAGACATGGGTGAAGAAACCAAGAGTTGAAGCACCTTTATGCTCATATCCACAACATCGATCTGACTACTTTCATTGTCAAAACAGCCCGAATACAAGCAACTAAATCGAATAAAGAATTCCATATTTGAGGTATCCAAATCATGGTCAGAGACCAGAAGCACAGGACAGTTCAAGGTCAACCCAAAACTAGGCATGTCCCAGCAAAGCAGAAATATATACCTCTCAAGAATCAAGTCTTCAACAGTTGCGCCCTTCTCACCTCTCCACAACAACAGAATCTGAGAAAAGACAGCACATACGTCATTCCAACTCAAAGATGAGTTTCCAGTTGCCGCATCATTGAAACACAGTCGGGCAGATTTACATTCAAAGTCAAGAAGGTGATTAATCAAGTTGCCATGTACAGGCTCAGTACATAAGCCCATCACATAATCTACAGCTGGTGACAACCAGAGTGAAGTAATATCATTAGCATTACGATCATGGCATCCAACAAGCCGTGCTGCATTCAGCTTTAATCTGAAATCCAAGAGCAGCGATGTTGGACAACCATGAAAATTCAACATCAAGTGTCGCATAATTACGACCACTCGTGAAACTATCATACCCCAGCAAGACAGCTGCAAGCTGTTCAATCTGTCTGTTCGAGCAGCAAATGTTTTAAGAGTTGAAAAGATGAGTTCGGTCAGTGCCGCCTTCTCACTTTCAGAAGACAGATGAAAAGCCATAAGAAGGATCTCCATGTGGAAAACATTTGGAAGAGAGATAACAAGTTCTTTCAATGATGGGCAATTCAAGAATACCTCTTTCTCTTTCTCAAATATGAAATTCACAAATTCTGTATAAACCTTATTCCTCAGATGGCTTCCAGAGGAACCCACTCTATGTATCAAAATTTGAGCAAGCAGGGCAAGGGTTTGATCATTGTAAGCAAAATATCCATTTTTAATCTCCAGAATTTTATGGATGAGGTACTCTTCCAGCTCATAAGAGATTGCATGATGCCTCAGCAGACCTTGCAATATCTCAAAGCATACCTCATGAACTTGCTCAGTCCTCTTGTGCTCATTTAAAGATGCAACACCATCAAACTCATCAAGCTCAAAATTTTGACAGCCAAGCAATGACAGAAGAGAATCGATATGATCTCTTCTAAATTTGTAGCAAGCATTCTCGTAAACAGAATAAGACCAATCTGGGGAAAATACGCACAACTGAAGGAAGATCAACAAATCCACGGCAGCCTGCACTATTAAGTTACAAAACCCTGCAAGTGGATTAGGAATCACAGATGTTTGTTCAAATCCATCATTTGATCCAACAGAACGGCCACCCTCCGAAAATAAATCCCCAAATAATGCTTCATCATCATGGCAAATTGTACTCTCTAGCTCGGAATTGCAACTTGGCTTTGTACCGCTGGAACATGATCTCTCAAGCTTTGGCTGCAATTTCACTCCTTCAGAATGCAGAAAAACAAGAAGATGAAGCAAATTATCCACCCACTCAACAGAATTAGGAAATATAATTAACAGGAGTTCTTCTACTGTGTAATTCTTCACCAACATAACATTGCCACAATGAACACTGCTGACACTTTCCACTTCCTTGTCAGTGATAGAGAATGAGACATCTGTGTTCAAATCACTCTCCGCATGCATCTGCTGTCTGTAGTTTTTCACCTCTCCAATGAGTTTGACAAAATAAATGACACAGCGGGGGAAGTAAACCAAAGGAATTTTGATGTTACTGGCTGACTTATTGTATCTCCAAACATTACAATCCAGGAGAGCAAGTACAGAAGCAAGTATGCATGCCTTGACATTTTGGAAAATGCTCTTACCACAGCTAAGAAGTTGCACAAAATGCAGATACTCCTCAAGAATATTTAGTATAACACTGTCGTAGCTAAACTCAGAATTCAAATGGCTACCCACAAAGTCAAGCCTCAGCTTAAACATAGCAGGGGCCACATCCGCAAAATCAGCAATACTCTTCAGTAATGGATGATCCACTTCGATAAATGGGATACTAGCCACAAGATTACGAAGTAACTTTAGAATACTGAGAGAAGCAGATAATTTCCTCCGCAAGCTCAACTCAACCGCCTTTACATCACATGTTTCTGGAAGTTGGACGAGTTCATTACAAGACACTAGTAGGCGACGAACGCATCCTAAGTGAACCACGGCCCAATGCTGAGAAGAAGACACCAACGAACTAAAATCTTGCACAAAAGTAGATTCTGTGGGTGATTTTGTCATATCAGGTTGCAAAAGGTTGGAAGCCAATGTCGAAAGAAGCTGATCAACTGGTGGCTTTTCGCTGGAACATCTGACACCTAGACATACAAAAATAAACAGATGCTATGTCAGCTGCTACTGGAGCACAATATACTTAAGAGGCACCGCATAGGCAAGAGAACCATACCTTGTACATTACACCTGGTGTGCTGTTCAATCAAGGAGGCATCCTCTTGATAAGGGACAGAAGGCAACCCCGCCACAAGAGAATGTGGGGCGGAATCACACTGAGATGAATCCAGCTCACTGTCTATTAGCCCAAGTAGTGCAGCTTCTAATAGCTTCAATGCAGTATTCTGAGGAAAGGATCAACATGGAGACACATGGATAAGAGTTTGGTCATAACAAACCTATTCAATTACTTGATATGACCACTATCAATACTTCAACAGATAAACAACAAAACATGATGTTACAGAAAGGACATGTTTATTAGATATAAAGCATAATCAACTTATCTAGAGACAGCATGATGGAACCACTGAAGTACACACAAGAGTTTAATCCCAGTCCATAGTTCGGGTTCACGTTGCATGATGTCGCACTATATATCCAGCACGACAATGCCCAAAGAGGTATAAGAATTACCATACCTTCATCTACATTTCAAGCTCTAACCGAAAACCCGGAAATACATTGAGATAAACCCTCCATTGCAAAACAAGAACCTATAATTTAAGTTGTTTCAACGTAAAAATCCTCATCGAGTTAAGAGAAAATTAAAAAGGCTATCAGCAGCCATAAATCCATGTTGTGATGAAAAATAACAATATTCCGATGGGTGGTCTGCTTGTTTGACTTTTCACTAAATGCTGCTTTTCTTGGAATGAAGCTAGCACATCACAATTTCCATGAACAAAAGATGAATGATTAAAAGGACAGTCATGGACAAAAGAAGAGTCAGCCAAGAATTGATGCTCGTTCATAATACAGTAGTAAAGGGTCATAAAACAGAGGGTAATAGCCTAATAGGCATCAGTCGCAAAAAAATAAAAAATAAAAATAAAGAACACTTCCATCGCAGATGTATCTCACTAATCTACAGAATTCACTATTCCAAAGCTATTCACTTATCCTCATAATCCCTCATAATCTTCCACCACTCGACTTTTACAAAGATCAAACTCTGCATACAGCAGACAATTCATCCTACACTATGTTTGGTTCATTAAGTGTGATGTCACTTTCACTGCAACATTAAAAATATCTAAGTGCTTTAATGGCTCGCACTTTGGCCGGATAAGGGAGTTGGATGTATCTAGCCTCATCCAATGTAAAACGTACTCTGGTGGGGTAAAGAGGGTTGAATGTATGTCGCCTAATCCATTTTGTAAACAACACCACGGGCTCTATCCACATAGCCTATGAGAGAAGTGCATCGTGAGATACTATGACACTCTCCTACTTCACAACAGAAGAAGCAGATAAACAGAGGGTCTATCCACATAGCAATAGTAAGTCTTAGGCCTATGAGAAGAGGCTTTAGAAACGGTTATGTATATCTCGGCTGCCTCACGCTGTAGCTGTTGAACTAATTCAAACATTAATCCAATAAATCCTAGATAAAGAACTTTCCACAAGCTTTATATTGTTCATCAAATTTCCTTAAAAATAAGAGATTCTGCAATGAACAGCCACCTTCCACTTCACAATAACACACAACGACATAGCCATATCAAAATTTGGGTAAAATACTGCTCCGTACATCACTTTTTTCCCATTACTTAGCTGTACTATAAAAGTGATGTAACAGCTTAATTTGCACAACGTTAAAATGAAAACCTAAATTGAAAGGTAGACCGATAACTCCAAACAAAAATGATAATTCTCCGAAGTATAAGCCTAAATTCATACTCCTAAAACGAAGAGTAACAACATTCTTATTTACTGACTTGTTCACCTAAGTTAGGCGAAGAAAAACACATATGAACATGACCGAAACCGGAAACTATACAGAAATCACAATTCCCAGCAAGTACAACAAATTTCGTAAAATCGGAATCAATCAGCGACTAGAACCTCACAAATTAGCTTAACTTAAGCATTAAGCGTCGCGTATGATCGATCTTTAAGTGAAAACTACACTCACCTGCAAGCACATATCATCTCCACAAAGCTTAGATTTCTCCAAACAACACAACGCGAACTCAATTGACCGATGCAAAGTAGCGACAACAACATTTTCCACTTGCTCAACTGCTCACACAAAAAAAAGCAACAAAAAACAGCAATTACTCGTATGTCCGTTCGATTAGTACTCTTTATAATTACTCCTTATGAATTACGATAGCCGATTATTGGTGCGGTGATTCATAATACTCATACAAAACAGCAAATCCTAAGGAAACGACGAAAACCGAAGCGATACGAACCTGAAAGAGATCGCGCAGCAGAAGCAATCAAAAGAGAAATCGACAAAACCGATTGAATCTGAGATTGCGTCCAAGATTGAAGCCCTAACTGATCATTATTATCATTATTATCAGCAGGAATGAGTTGAACACCGTAGTTTAGAATAGAGTAGAAGTGTTGAAACCCTAATTTCGAAGAATCTGGACGAAATCTGAAGAAAACATCCGTGTTTCTGTTGTTGTTGCTGTTATTGGTGGCCG